>OU452178.1:5914355-7164355 GCA_911728515.1 Peribatodes rhomboidaria | reverse complement strand
GGAATTCGCAGGATCTGTAGTCTATAGAGAGGAATAAATATCCAACGCACACTCGACTGTAGCAAAACAATCCTCAATTTTCATAAATTCTCATGGAAGTTTACACAACAAAAGTAAGAAAAGTAAAACATTCGAAGGTAAAAACCTTCACAGCCGATTGACTGACGCTGGTAGGTTTCCTTTTAAGGGCCGGTCTGGTCTAGCTCGCACGCTGATTGCATAGAATGGTGCTTTTCTTCACACGATCTGATCTACCCCCTACTGTTTCCTTGCGATTGTGGAATGCTAAGGCGCACGAGGTTGAAGCTCTAATGTGAGAAAAACGTAAGCTTCCTTATGGCGCGACCTTGGTTGCATCTGACAGATAGACAGTACGAGACTGCGATTCTATAATGATGGAGGTAATTGACTTTACTTAAACTGACTGTAAATACATAAAATCAATTCTTTTTTAACTCGATTAAAAAAGTCTTTAAAAATTTTCGTCGTTAATAAGATCATTAATTATGAAACTTAAAAAGGAAAATAAACGAAACACTTTTAACAATATGCCAATTGTAAACGAACATATTTACTCAACATAACAAAAACTAGAAACTGAACAAAAATGTAAACTAAATAATTGAGACATAATTAACGGAGCACTCTTTCTAACTTGATTGTATTACTTACATTCATTCAATTTCAGAAGACTTACATGTTTAATCCAGAATCCATCCATTTTACTGAATCACCCTAGAATAGATCGCACGGCCTTCCAAGCATTTTATAACTCAAAGACTAACCTTATCTTATCCGAACCACAAACTTTCAGAAAAGTAGTTAAAGTTCTCCCGTTGCGGAGATATTCCTAGGGTCTAGCTTTTTGAATAACATTATTCTTCAAGCTAGTTCTACCTTTGCCCCGAGGGTCGATATTCAAAATCGATTGTCGCAGATTCGAGATGGATATTAGCCCGCCAATTTAACACTTACCCTTGTAATCATTCAACATAAGAGGAAATAAAACACGGCACGGACGATACGGTAGACAAAGTGACAAGCAGTTTGTAGCAAACAACGAAAATAGATTGCAAGTTAATGCAAATGCAACATGCAAATGGCGCTTTGTCTTGAAATTTCGCTGATGCAAATACTTTGCCACAGTATCCTTTCTATGCATATTTAGGTGACCTATTTAAGTGAGTTGAAGCCTTCTTGATTGCATCTATTTAGGCAGAAATTTCCAAATTCAACGTTCTTAGAGCTTAAAATTAGTATTCCGGGTTCACTTTCACGTCGCCACAGATAAATAACAGTAAGTACTAGAAACGCGTGGCTGGAAAGTTTTGGACTCTTGGTACAACAAGGCTATCAATATCTTTCGGGTATTACGCATTTATCTTTCATCTTCTTTTTTGCATATATAAATTGTATGTCATCACCTGCTATATGACTGGAGCCCGGTGTAGGGCGACAGGCTCGCCCCTTGTCACATTTGGGACTGAATATCGTCCGATGAAGTGTGGGTGTTGTATTTCACCCTTCGGGGAAAAAGCGTGACGATATGTTATGTTATGTCATGTTATGTAATATTTGCATAAATTCAATTGGGTATGGAAGATACACTTATGAACGATATATACAAGGTCGAGTGAGCAGCAAACTTTTGCAAATTAGCCGCAAAGCGTCAGCAAACTTTTGACAAAGAAATGCTATCAGTGCACCAAAAGTAGTGACTTCGCTGGCGTAACGAGCGTACTTCGCTGCCCGACTGTACCAAATTTTCCGCGTAATTTTGATAAGAATCGTACTGAATGAGTCTATAAACGAAACGCTGCAAGCTGCGTACAATACGCGCTGTTCGGACACTCCATTTAAAATACAAAGGTAGGTTGCTAAATACTCAGCCGCTCGGAGTTTGCTTAGTTATTTTTCCATTTAGCTATGTTTTATGCTATGCTTAAATTAAATTGAACTTCTCTCAGCTGTTCTATATCTTTCAATATTCTCAAACAACATATAAATAGTCAATGCACATAAAAAAGTCAACTAGATAAATGGTCATATAATTTCTGCAAAGCCATCTGCATCTGTAACATGCATCTTGAATTTATTACCCTAATAAGACCTCCATTAATGTTATTTGTGAGGATAGCCGTTGCAGACATAATTGCCGTTCCTCTAACTTTATGTATTGGATTTGAAATTGTTACGCTTAGATTTTTAGCTACGTTGAATAGAAATAAAGAAAGTTCACAGAACTAATCGAATCAAATTTTTTTTTTTACTAAAATCCCTTACTTAATAAAAATAAACATGTTAAACGTCGATCCTTTAACCTTGAAAGGGTTGGCAGAGGTGTATTACGATACCCACACTTTACCGGACGACATTTAGTCCCAAATGTGACAGGGGGCGAGCTTGTCGCCATACAACGGGCTCCAGTTACACCTACTACACACAGATGTCACAAACAAACAAACTTTTGCTTGTCTTTAGCTGGGATCGAATCCGCATCCTCTAGCCTGAGAGGCGGGCCTACTTCCAAGTAGGCTATCGTCGTTTTTTGAAATAATTAAAAAAATAAGAGAAAATTTTGATAAAAACAATATGAACCTCAATTTTAGAAAGCAACAAAAAGTCTCAATCACGACAAAAACAAATAACACCGAATAATTACTTTCTACGAGTTGTAGTATCTAAATTGCATTCTAGCTCGGTGGGTTCCGAGCCTTATCGCGAAGCATTCGTCCGGAGAAGCGAAGCCAACCAATAATTCTTTCGCGATTGAATCTCATGAATCTGGCCTTGACTGCAGACTGGATGCCATTCGGTTGGTGGCCTTGCCTTCCAGATATGAGTGCATAAACTACTCGTACATACATCATCACTTAGATGTAGAATTTGGCTCAGTTTCTTGCCTATTCTTCTGGGTAGTCATTTTCCTAACTAGGTGGTAGAGTCATTTTTATAACCCTGCACCGCTCCGACAACGCACTCGTGGAAGCAGTGCGCGACTGGGACTCCAGTCCCCTACACCGGATGTGGAGGACGTACCACAAGCCCATTATCTAATTTTATTATTATTATTTTTCTATTTTATTAATTATTTTAGTTATTTTATTTTATTTTAATTTATTTTATTTATTTTGTATTTAATATGGGTGTAACAATCCGGAATAAAACAATTTCATTTCATTTCATTTCATTTCATTTCATTTCATTTCATTTCATTTCATTTCATTTCATTTCATTATAACTTTGACTTTCCATAAGCGTATTTTCGATAACTAATTGAAGACATTTTTTATTTCTACAGATACTAGCTGAGTTTTAAAAGACAATGCCAACATATAAATAGGCAGAGAAAGCAAATAAACGATATAATATGAATGAGGATGTTAAAAAAGGTATAGGAGACTAGAAACGTGAAACTAAAAAAATTGAGAATACTGAATGGATATTGTAAAGTCTATAAGTGTTAACTAGACTTTAGTGGGGCAATGTAAAATGATAATGAATTAATCTTTAACAGTTAAACAACAAATCAGACTAGTAAAAGCAACGGATACTTACAGAAATGTAGAGCAACGAAACAAAGATAATGTTAGGAAATTTATCCTAAATGTCAGTGCAAAGCTGCAAAAGATCAATGTTCGTTAGAGAATTCGATTACTGTCCATTTATCAACAAATCCATTATTCCTAATACCTAGATGACTCACAACCTAAGTTTATTGCTCTCTGAATCATACACGACATATGCGAACTCAGCATTGTAGGTACGTACAGCTCCAGTAATGGCAACTGAGTTATGCAAGCACCCACGTATTCAAATAAATATGTCGGTAATAACTTTCCTATAGAAACTAAATCGTCCAGTCACGACCGACGTAGTTCGTACAACTAACAGCGCAAGTTGGGCGCATTCACAACTTTACTCCAAAGCTTTAAGGGCGGGAGTTTTAATGATCTCTACTAACTGTACAGTTACGTAGACATGGTGCGTAGACTGTCTAGCTATCTATACCAATTGTCAAAGCACACAATAGTCAAAATGTTATGTATGTTAATAACATCGTATCTGATGAGATTGATCAAAGCGTGTCAGTCTTTGTATCGATATAACTGGAAGTGTAACAGTCAGATCCGCTCATTATATTAGTCGTGATACAAACACGTTACGCCTTCAGTAACTCCGAAAACTTGTTCGTTCTAAGAAGCCATGTAGCGAGCAAATTTAACCTTTAATAGACATTAATTAAAACTTGTTTTCATCTAACAATAAACAATACAAAAGCTTCAATACTTGACTAATTCAAAAACTTTTCAATGAGAAATCGTGATTTTAATCATCCCATGTCACATCCTATATTCTCTCGGGTAACTTGCACCGTATTATCCCACTTTAAGTCCCCGCAGCTCCTAGACAGATCCGATAAGCCAAGTTTCTGCGTTATTGAATAAGCAAGTTCTGGTGTATGGGAGTTGGGGCCGCTCTTAATTAGGCGTTTCGAGAATCTCTTAGTTACAAACTCGATATGTGACACTAAAACTCTTAAGCTCGTACTAAAGTGAATGTGCTTAAATTAAAACGCGAAACGTTAAGAACAAGTAACTTTGTTGAAATGAGAAACTGCGAGCAGTGGCAGATACCTACCTCTTTACTAATAAAACTACTCCGAATCTTCATAGATTCGAAGTAGTTTGGGGGCGTCCATTAATTACATACTAGGGGGGGGAGGGGAACAAGCTAAATCTTTCCAAATCTCATTTAGGGCTTAGGGGGTCTTGGCAAATATCACATAGATATTTTTCTCGTGGAAAACGGTGTAAAATTCCGTGAAAAAATATTTTTAGAATAAAATATGGCCAAATCTGAGACAATAGTATTTGTTGTATCCATCCGAACTAAATAGAAGTTTTGAAGGATCTCGCGTGAGATTGGGGAGGGGGTGGAAAATCTTACGATATCCCACCAACGGGGAGGGGGTCGAAAAATTCTCAAAAATGTCTCAATGGACCCCTTTACGGTGTTTTGTCTTTTGGAAAAGCAATTATTTCTGTCTTTATTTTTGACACTGGTTATTGTAACTTTGACATTTATTACAGATGGTTTTGTTGTTAAAACAGTTATTCAACTGTTACTTGAATTTATAAATTCAATTATTTATAATTGTACTACAGTTTCTAAATTTTTATGATAAAATTTTATTTTCTGTTTTTAAAATGTATTAAAAGACAAACATGTACTCGTAGTATTATATTCCGAGGCTACGAGTATACAACGTTAATTAGTAAGGGGGGCTAGAGTACAAGAATGCTAAGCTGTTTGAGTAAAAGACAGTCAAACTAAATCTAACTGCTATAGCTTCAAGTTAAGTCAAAAGTGAGTTGCTCTACTCCTCAAAGCTTTGATTAGACCGAACTGTAAATTGGCTACCAGCGGCGAATACTATAATTTCAATTAAACCAGCTCTAGTGTCGGTTCTGTCTGAAACAAGTGTCCCGAGCTAGTGTCTACGTCGCAAACCAGTGTCCAGAGGGGCAATTCAGCTAACCAGATAGCCGATGCTTAACTGAACTGTTGACATTGTGTTAGCCATTAAAATAACGGACGGGGAACCGCTCAGTATCACTAATGTCTTAGAAACGTGCCAGCTGACTACCGGTGACACGTTTGTGAAACATTAGTGATACTGAGCCGTTCCCTGAACATTTTTTAAGACTACCGCATCGTTAACGGTCCGGTTACGTATCGGCTATGGTTAGCTGAATTACCCCCCATTTCCAAGTGTCTACCGCTTGTCTCTGCAATACCACAGATATTATTCTAAAACAAATGATCAGGAAGCAGTATGAATATGTACGAGTACAAGACTATTCGTATTCAAAAGTGGACAATATAATTTTAGCGAATAACATTTTCGTTCACGCAGTTTCACAGTTGAAACAGTTATTTGACTGTCTTTCGAATAAATTATCAGAATCGAATAAATTAAAACTCAATATTGGTTAACTACGCGCCTGTGTGTTAATTGTGAATGCTTGGTTCCATAAAATGTCAAGAAAACTGTTTGCTTTGTAAATTAACTTTTGGATTGGGTTATTCGCGTATTTAATTAAAATTTAACGCCAATAGTTTCAGAATTAAAAGAATTAACGTTCATAATATTTTAATTTAAACATGTTTCGCACTAGCTGCACCCCGCGGTTAAAAGGTAGCATAAGTGTTAATCCAAAACTACCTCCATACCGAGTTTCATCAAAGTCCGTCCATCCGTTTTCAGCGTGAAGAAGTCACAAACAAACACATAAACACAAACTTTCGTCTTTATAATGTAGTCATAACATAACATATGATCACGCCATTTCCCCAAAAGGGCCGGCAGAAATTTAATGCAATACCCACACTTCGCCGGACGATATTCAGTCCCAAATGTGATAGAGGCAAGCCTGTTACCAATTTATAATCTAAGTAGGATTATAGCACACTAGCTGCACTCCGCGGTTTCACCACGGTCTCACAGGAACGGTTAATTTATTCGGAATAAAAAGTACCCTATGTCCTTTTCTGTACCCCAGACAACGTGTATGCAAAATTTTAAGACGATCGACGAGTAGTTGAGACGTTACATCAAACAAACAAATTCACTTTCGCACTTATAATATATGTATCATTAGGTTAGGATCTATATACAAACTTCAGATTCTAGTATTGGTATTTACCCGACTATACGAGACAGAACAATGGTGAGCTGTACTCGAGTCGCGTGCGAGTGAAGCAGCACTCACGCGGGTCGAGCCGAGCCAAGACAAGACTCTTCACCCTGTTACCTTATTGCATAAGCCTCGCGTGTCTCTGATGCCTAGAGAATATCAGGATGTAGTACTTACCTATTTATTTGTATGAGGAATATACATATAGAATGGGAGAAAACATTATTATAACTTGGTAATAGAAGGTAAACAGGATGACTAATGTAATGATCTCTGGGGTCCTAGACAAGTTGCAATCGCTTCCAAGCAATAATGTTTTTAGAACTACTAACTCTCAATCCCTGGCTGCTGATTGGATGAGTTGACAATATGATCACGTGACATTTTTAATTTAATTAAAAATGCTATTTAGTCCAATCAGCAGCTGACGTCCGAACGCAAGCGATTCTAGAAACAGAATCGCTTAGAAGCGATTGGAACATTTAAGGGTCCCTGCACTTCTTAAGAATTTATCTGAAGGATCTTACATTGGATCGGATCTAAATTCGGATTACTTTTATAATACCTAGATATTTTTCAACGTAGGGGCGTCCATAGTACGTTCAATAATCATCGTCGCGCTAGAGAAGCGGCAAAGCGTGTAAACGAGTTTAAGCATGATGAGAGCCATGACCCACCGTTTACACTGCTGGAGCTGAAGACTGCGGTGGGGAGTTTCAACCCAAAGAAGGCCCCAGGAGCGGATGGCTTCACAGCGGACATCTGCAGTCGAGCTATCAACCAGGATCTAGACATATCCCTTGCCCTTTTCAACAAGTGCTTAGAGATAAGTCACTTCCCGGACATCTGGAAGCAGGCTACCGTGGTAGTCCTGAGAAAACCGGGCAAGGATGATTATACGAACCCTAAGGCTTACAGACCCATTGGACTATTGCCGGTTATGGGAAAGTTCCTGGAGAAGA
The DNA here is from genome assembly GCA_911728515.1 of Peribatodes rhomboidaria. Classification (NCBI taxonomy): domain Eukaryota; kingdom Metazoa; phylum Arthropoda; class Insecta; order Lepidoptera; family Geometridae; genus Peribatodes; species Peribatodes rhomboidaria. The sequence continues at coordinate 7,156,692 of OU452178.1, read as the reverse complement.
TGATGGTAGCAAGGATTAAATGGCATCTAATACCGAGGATTAGTACTCGCCAGTTCGGATTTATGCCACAAAAGAGCACTGAGGACGCCCTCTATACACTAATACACCGTATTAAAGGTAAGATTGAGCTGAAAAAGCTGGTAACTTTAGTGTCATTGGATATAGAGGGGGCCTTCGATAGCGCATGGTGGCCAACCATAAGAATCCGTCTGGCTGAGGAAAAGTGTCCGGTCAACATCAGGAGGCTACTCGATAGCTACCTCGACTGCAGAAAAGTCAGTGTAAGATACGCCGGGGAAGAATGCATGAGGAGCACCAACAAGGGTTGCGTGCAGGGGTCAATCGGTGGTCCTATTCTATGGAATCTTCTTCTGGACCCTCTGCTGCGTGAATTGGAGAGAAAAGGTGTGTATGCACAGGCTTTTGCTGATGACGTAGTGTTAACTTTCGACGGAGACACTGGACTTGACGTGTCGAGGCAGGCCAACGCAGTGCTGGCCTATCTGCAACAGTGGGGTGTTCGGAACAAGCTAAAGTTTGCGCCACATAAAAATTGCGCAATGGTAATAACCAGGAAACTTAAGTACGACACACCGCTGTTGACCATGGGCGGGGTGAGTGTGGGCATGTCACGGGAAGTCAAGATCCTAGGACTAACTATCGACGAAAAACTGACTTTTAACACGGACGTGGCGCTGCAATGTCGGAAGGCGCTTAACATTTACAAGCAGCTCTCTAAAGCCGCAAGGATAAGTTGGGGTCTGCACCCTGAGGTCATTCGAACGATCTATACCACCACCATAGAGCCCATCATGATGTACGCGGCACCAATATGGGCACCGGCAGCCAGGAAGATCGGAGTGTGCAAGATGCTCAACACGGTTCAGAGAGGATTTGCCTTGAAGCTCTGTAAATCTTACCGAACAGTCTCCTTACACTCAGCGCTGGTGCTGGCAGGGATACTGCCTCTCGACCTCAGGATACAAGAAGCAGCCGCCCTGTATGAGGCGAAGAGAGGGTCATCCCTGTTGGACCAAGAAGATAGAGAGACCGAGCAACCGGTAAAGTTTGCAGAAGCTCCTCATCCTGCCACGCAAATGAACCTGGAATTTGTCCGTCTGGTAGACCAAAGCCTTGTGGACAGGTACAATGTGCAGGAGGTGCGAATCTTCACTGACGGCAGCAAGATTGAGGGAAAGGTCGGAGCTGCACTCTCCCTGTGGAATAGTGAAGCCGAGATCCGGAACCTCAAGCTTTGTTTGTCCGCTTACTGCACAGTCTACCAGGCGGAGTTGCTGGCCATATGCAAGGCTACAGGTGTAATCCTCAAGAGGAAGGAAAGGAGCTACGGTCTCTACAGTGACTCGATGGCCGCACTGGAGACGATCACTAACCATGGCTCCCTCCACCCTCTGGCCGTAGAGGCCAGGGAGAATCTGCGAAAAGCCCTGACCCAAGGCAAAGATGTGTCCTTGTTCTGGGTCAAAGCCCATGCGGGTCTCCCAGGCAATGAGCGCGCCGACGATCTGGCCAAAGAGGCTGCATTGAGGTTAAGAAGAAAGCCCGACTACGACCGGTGTCCAATATCTCACATCAAGCGGCAAATCCGTGACACATTCTTGACAGAATGGGACGTCAGGTATAAGGCTGGAGTCACCGCATCAACAACTAAACTGTTTTTTCCGGACGTAAGGTGCGCGTACCAGTTCGTGCGAAAAGTCAGACCAGCGGGTGCTCTCACTCAGATACTCACGGGGCACGGTGGGTTCTCTCAGTACTTGCACAGATTCAAGTGCAAGGAGAGCCCATCATGCATTTGTGACCCGGATGTAACTGAGGATGTTCCACATCTCCTTACACAGTGCCCGGTTCATGCAGTACGGAGATTTAACCTGGAGCAGAAACTAGGGATAAGATTAAATGTGGATAGTTTTAGTAAAGTGATAAACGATAAAAATAGCCGTAAAGATTTTGTGAACTACTGCATTCAAATATGTAAAGTTGTAAATAATAGGAATACTACATTAGATACATAAGCCTTTGTTAAGTTATATAGTGTAATTATATAAACCTTAGCAAAATTAAGACCTAGAATAGTAATAAATTGTAAATTCACATAGCGTAAGTAGCATTTAGGATAACAATTAAGTAGGTTAATAAATATGTAGGATAAGTCACTAGAATAAGAAAGTAGTATTAAATTGTATGTAGTAGAATAAGATAATCCTGTGTAATATAATCCTGAACATTATTCGGGGGTAAGTTGACAAATAATAAATAAATAAAAAAAAAAAAAAACAAATACACACAACATTTCGTCTATTTATAATATAAGTTTCTAGTATTTCATTTTAAAAAATACTACACTTTCAGTAATTAGAAACGATTAAATTAAATTTCTACGAGAACCCACATAATGAAAGTGGCACTAGATTTGCATGAAACCTAATCTACCCACAACCTAAACAAAGAGCCAGCTTAGGCACCCAAGTGTTGAGAACAGAACATGATCCCGACCTTCCTAGATCATAACTCTGGAATGTACCAAGGGAACAAGGAATTGTTAGTCAGTAAACAGGAGTAGACAATTTGTTTGAAGCGCGCCAACCGTGCTGTCGGAACAAAGCCTGCAATCTGATATGTTATCCTGCTACCTGCACCAGAAGTTCTGGTTCTAAACAATGCAATGTTAAGGCCACTCCAGCCACTAACTAGAATCGTAGAACTGGAATGAGAACCCCGGTGACAACAAAACAAAGCTATTTTAATGACATCTGTAGAGATATTCTACTCTGACTCTTCGACGAAAATTTGTGAAAGAAAAACATGTTTGTTTGTTTTACTTTTAAACTACTCCTAGCGAGATATTCGCTTACCGGGCACATAAAGCAAAGATTTTCCTAAGAAATGACTTAAGGTTCGTGTAAAAAATGTAGGTAGGTTGATGCGGCCAAAAATTTATGTTTGAACCGCTTGCGGGATGCGTTATGCGCCCTAAGGCTTTATGGCGTTATTTTAATTTAAGTGGACTGTATTTTTTGCTAGGATCACCGATTACAAATCAAAATAAACATTACATGGCATTTCAGAGCAATGAGCGATTAGGTAAAGGAAAATGGGAAACCCACGCACCTTCTGCCGTCCGGGAACTCCTTCACGTCCTGGATATTCCTGGCTGGCCAGCACAGAATCACTCACAAATTGTCCTCCTCGACACTCACAACAAAGGTTCATAATATATTGATAAAACGTAGATATTTAACGTACTCGCGGTTATTCGGTAGTAATTAGATCACACCGAGATGCGGTCAGCGGCGTCTTGACATTGACACTGCCACGCTGCGGGCGGTGCAACGTGGAGGATGCGGATAAGAGGCGGGGGTGAATGAAATAGGAAATCGCTCAATTACCTGTATTACCATGAGATAGAAAGGGACAGCTAATGAGTTAAAGAAATATCATCTAACGATGTATTGGCGGTAACATTTCCCCCGGCCTTAAAGGGTTGCCTTTAAGAAACCTAATGATATGTATATAAATGCGGGATAAATATATAAAATAGATTGTGTGCGGGTAAATATGCGGTTGTATAATATGCGGAAAAAATACTTAAACTAAGTGTAATTTATTTTGTAAATTATTGGTTAGGAAGAGGACATAATTTAACTACCGGACGTAGGTAGCTCCCCTTTGTAGTTTTTATAGTGACAACTCGAGTAGCGCCGTCGTTAGACGGATAAACCTTTTCCACGACAGCCAAAGGCCAAGCGAAAGGTGGAGAATTTTCAGTTTTAACAACGACTACCGTTCCTTCTTGTATGGGAACAGAAGGAACATTCCACTTCGCTCGCACCTGCAGCTGGTGCAAATATTCAGCGTGCCAGCGCTTCCAAAACGACTGTACTATACTATCTATTAAGTTATGCCTCTGAAGTAAATCGGTCGAACTAACTTCAGCCGCGGGAATCGATGAAAGGGGCACAGTTTGCAAAAAGTGAGCCGGTGTAAGAGCTGAAGGCTCTGCGGGATCACTACTCATAGTTATCAATGGGCGCGAATTAATAAGAGCTTCTATCTGTGCGAGGACAGTGAGAAGTTCTTCATACGATACGATTTGTTGTCCTATGACCTTAAACAAATGAGTTTTGACGATCTTTACCATACTTTCCCAACACGCTCCCCAGTGGGGTGAAGCGGGAGGGATATTTTTGAACTCTATACGATTTTCGGCAAACTCTACCTCCAGGTGAGGGCGTAATTCATCTAAGAATTTATACAGGTCATGAAGATATGAACGTGCTCCAACGAAACAGGTCCCATTATCCGAATGCAGGCATTTAATAGGCCCGCGTCTAGCCAGAAAGCGTTTGAACGCATTTAAGAAACTGACAGTACTCAAATCTGTAGCAATTTCAATGTGGGTCGCACGTGTCGTGAGACATGTAAAGATGCATAACCAAGCTTTACGGCTCTTTACCCCCCGACCACGAACTGGTGTGTAGAGCAGAGGCCCAGCATAATCGCACCCGGTCTGGGTAAAAGCTTTGTCAACTTGGTTGACGCGGTGACTGGGCAAATCAGCCATGAGTGGGAATAACGGACGCGTTTTCGATCTAAAGCAAACGTTGCACTTGTGAATGCGGTATCGTATGATGCGCCTTGCAGCCAAGATCCAGAATCTGTGTCTTAATAAAGACATAAGAAGCTCCGGTCCAGCATGCAAGTGCTTGCGGTGATAATGATCAACTATCAAGTCAACGACTTGATCGCGGCGCGGTAGTATGCAAGGATGCTTAAACGTATATTTCTCGGTGGAATTCGACAAGCGACCACCAACACGGATAAGGCCGTTACTATCCAGAAAAGGCCTAAGCTTGTTCAAAGCGGGCGAACAAGTTTCATTTTTATTTATGTTAGATTTATCGTGCGAGAAATGGACATCTTGCACGGCGCGTATTAATTTATTTTCTGCAAACTCTAAGTCTGCGGCGGTTATCGAATTACCACGCGGTAATATTTTCATAAAGCGGTAAACGTAAACGATAGCGCGTAATAGCTTAGGATACGACGAAAATCGTTGGGCAAGCGCGTATAGCGGAATGTCACCTGGACTTGTCGTTACATGCACCTGAGCCCGTTGCTCAGGCGCGTCTACATATTCATCAATTTGTGATTTATTTGAGGGCCATTCACTTGGATCGCGTGTGATCCAAGGCGGTCCAGTAAACCATAAGGGATGGTCGACTAACTTATCCGGGGTAAGACCACGTGATAAGCAGTCCGCGGGATTATCGGAGCCAGAAACGTGGAAGAATCGACTCGCGGGAATATTTTCTGTCACTTTTACGACACGATTAGCGACAAAAGTCTGCCAACGATGCGGGGACGCGTTTATCCAACAAAGCGCAACTTTGGAATCGCTGAAAGCAAAGACATTGCTAACGGCATAACGCGGGGTTATAATATCCAAAACCTTGCGAAGCAACTGTGACAACAAAACCGCGGCACAAAGCTCCAATCGTGCAATAGAAATCACCTTAACAGGTGACACTTTGGACTTAGCGCACACTAGTTGCACAGTGTACTTTGAATCTACGCGGATTTGTAGATAAACCATACCACCGTATGCTCGTTCGCTAGCGTCAGCAAAACCAATGACGTTGACATCGCAACTCTCCACAATGCCCAGATGTCGGGAAATGGACAATTTGTTGAGCGAGGGAAGCTCCTTACAAAATTGTAACCAATCATTAACGATGCGCGGGGGAGGTTCGGCATCCCAGTCACACTTTGACAACCAAAGCTCCTTAATAAGAAGCTTGGCGTACAAAATGGCCGGAGCCACAAAGCCCATGATGTCCCACAGTCTAGCAATCGCAGACAATATCGTGCGTTTAGTGCACTTATCATCTGGAGCGTTGACTACAAAGCGGAAACAATCGGATGATCTATCCCAGTATAATCCTAGAATTTTATGTGGGACAGAATCGTCAAACATTTTGTCGTGAGACTCTTTATGCGTGTCTGGTATGTGAGCAAGTACAGCATCAGAATTGCTTGTCCACTTAACGAGATCAAACTGACCCAGTTTGAAAAGTTTGATCAGCTCATTACTGAGCGTGATAGCTTGCGTGCTATCCATAACAGAGACGGCAATATCATCCATGTAAAGACATGAAGAAGCAGCAGCGGCTGCGGCGGGAAACTTCTCACCTTCATCGGCGATCAGTTGGCGAACAACGCGCAATGCGTGAAACGGACTCGATTTTAGTCCGAAACAAACGCGGTTGAACTCGTATACAGTAACTGGATCCTCCGTACTGAACCGATATAAAATTCTTTGATACCTACGATCTATTTCGCGTACTCCAATTTGAAGAAACATTTGACGACAATCAGCGGAGAGCGTTATCTCGAAAAGGCGGAAGCGTATAAGGATGCTAAACAAGTCTCCTTGTAAATTAGCACCTGCGTGGAGAAGGTCGTTAAGCGAGTGGCCAGACGAAGACTTGCAACTGGCGTCTAGAACGCAGCGAAGCTTAGTCGACGCTTTGTCTTCTCGTACCACACCGTGATGTGGAATCGTATATGAAGGTCGCGTGACGTCATCAGTATTTATTTCGACAGGACTTAGGTAGCCCTTATTTATAAAATCGCGTATTACATCATTATAGGCGGCGCGGGTTTTGAGCGATGCATCGAGCTTTCGTTCTAAACATTTGAGTCGCCTATGCGCGGCAGCGTACGAATCGCCTAATAAATTCACGTCATTACGAAACGGCAAGGCGACGACATACCTACCACTGTCATCACGAACGGTGGTAGCGCGGAAGAATTGTTCGCACTCAAATTCATCCGGACTTTGAGCGGGCGGCGCGGTTACCTCTTCAAGTTCCCAAAATCGCTTGAAGAGCATGTCCATTGAGTCATGGACAACAGAACAACATACAGTTGATAAGCTATTGTGAACGATCTGTGACGTAGGCGCGGAGCCCATAATCACAAAACCTAACACAGTCTGAATCGCGGGCGGTACATTACTATAACTGCTATGCACCACTCCGGGTAGCAGCAGATGCGAGAAAGTCGATGCTCCAACCAAACAATCGACTGGTCCGGGACTCGCGAAATCTTTGTCGGCGAGCGGGAGCGATTCAAGATGTGTAAACGCACCCTTATCGACTGCTACCGACGGCAGATTGTCACTTATGCGGTCGATAACGAGCGAGTCGAGACTAAAATTAATATTTGAATTAAATAGCGAGTTTATTTTTAAATTTACTGAACCCTTAACTTGCTTTTCTGAGCCTCCGATTCCCCTAACAACCGTGTGTGAGGGCGTCATATGATTTAACATTCCAAGCCGCTCACAACATTCGTAAGTTACGAAATTACTTTGAGATGCACTATCGAGTAAACATCGGATAACTTGCGGTCTATTTTTAGCATCGTAAACAATCACCTGAGCGGTAGCTAACAGCACCGTTGTACAGGTTGCTGCGCGCTGTCGCTTATCAGTCGATGACTCAGTACGCGCGGGAAGCGAGGCGGCAATGGATGTCGTGCATAGCGATAGATCGCTGCGTTGCGTTATCTGACGTGACTGGATGTCGATCGTAGTGGGGACGGGCGCCCGTGGCGTAGTTGTCGCATGGGCGGTTCCCGAGGAGGTCATAGCGGGTTCCGAACGCGGTTGATTATTGTTAAAATGTAGCATAGAATGATGTCGCTGAGAACATACGCGACATTTTAATTTAGATGAGCAATTAACGGCTTTATGTGTGCGACCGGTGCAGTTCACACACGCGTTATTATTTTTAATAAACTTAAACCGTTCAGTAGGTAAAAGTTTTTCGAACGCGGTACATTTGTAATAATGGTCATGAGACGCGTAATTACACAGTGAACATTTATCAGAAGACGAACATGTGACGTATGACTGTGGATTTGGCGGGCGGTTGGTCTTAGCAGGAGGTTTTGCACTAGACTTTGTACTGTTAGTTACGGCAGGTTGCGTACTCTCAAAAATGCGACACTGTTTTTTAATAAACTCAATAAATTGTTCGAGCGTAGGCAATTTTTTATCACGAGAATACATTTCGAACGCACGTATAGTTTCTGTGTCAAACTTCTGCATGGCTATGTGTAACAAAACAAAATCCAACAAGTCGTCAATTTTTAACGCTTTGAGTGAGCTGATAACGACAACAAACTTATCGATAAAGATCTGGAAGTTAGCTGTAGACGGGGAACCATTTAATTTAAGACTTAGCGCTTCTTGTAAATAGTTGGAACCTAATAGCCGTACATCTTGATATTTATCGAGAAGAGTCTCATAAATCGCTTCATAATTTTCGGCACTCGGAATTATACCAGCAAATGAAGACTGGGCGGTCGGTGACAATTTACCTATTAGATAGTATAATTTATCTGCGTTTGTTAACGAAGTGTTTTGGTGCACTGTGCCATTAAAACTAGCGTAGAATAATGGCCAGTTTTTTATATCACCATCAAAAGATACCAGTTCAATATTTGGAAGCCTAAGCTTGGCTTTGGCGGGCGAAGTGGAATGCTCCGGCGCGGGCGCGGCGTACTTCGACATGATCTGCTTTATATTGCAATATAGATCTTCGAAAGACGAATAACCTTGATACGAAGGAGTAGCTGCGGGGTCAAGCTCGAGAAGTGTCTCATTGTAACTATCGAGAATCTTGTGGAAGCTCGCGCGGATATCATCAATCGTTATGCAAGAACTTAGAAACAATTCTCGAGTTTCCTCCGAAATATGAGCATTTTTAGCTTCGTCATAAACCCTATTAATTCGTTCATAAAGAGCATTCCGCTTGGCTTCTAGTATAGATAAACGCGGACTACACGGAGAAGCTACCTTCGCCTCGCGAGGCATTATCGAAGTTACCTACTTAAATGAAGTATCGAAATACTATGGTATGCGGGACAACTTAAAGTCGTTTATCGAAAGAAGCGGAAATATTAAGTTACTAACAATAGTGTCGTGTAGGTAAAATAATAAGTATATAAGTATTTATGGGCGCGGTATAGTAATTATGTTATGTTATAAATGAGTACGTAAATAATGTTTTGTGTATGTATATAAACTAAATAAACCTTATAAATGTATGTGCCTAAAGGGCGGAAAAGTAATTATAAAATCTCTAAAGGCAAACACTTGTAAAGGCGGAGCGGTTTAGTAAATAATTATTGAACACTTTAATGCGAATGAAATGAGGGTAGACCTCGCAACATTTGTACGTGTTACGAGTCGGAATTTATAGTAAATAGTATGGAATGTTCTCGAATGGATTTGAGAAATAATACAATAATAATGAAATTTTGATATAATCCAGTGAGAAGGACCAAATGATGCGGCCAAAAATTTATGTTTGAACCGCTTGCGGGATGCGTTATGCGCCCTAAGGCTTTATGGCGTTATTTTAATTTAAGTGGACTGTATTTTTTGCTAGGATCACCGATTACAAATCAAAATAAACATTACATGGCATTTCAGAGCAATGAGCGATTAGGTAAAGGAAAATGGGAAACCCACGCACCTTCTGCCGTCCGGGAACTCCTTCACGTCCTGGATATTCCTGGCTGGCCAGCACAGAATCACTCACAAATTGTCCTCCTCGACACTCACAACAAAGGTTCATAATATATTGATAAAACGTAGATATTTAACGTACTCGCGGTTATTCGGTAGTAATTAGATCACACCGAGATGCGGTCAGCGGCGTCTTGACATTGACACTGCCACGCTGCGGGCGGTGCAACGTGGAGGATGCGGATAAGAGGCGGGGGTGAATGAAATAGGAAATCGCTCAATTACCTGTATTACCATGAGATAGAAAGGGACAGCTAATGAGTTAAAGAAATATCATCTAACGATGTATTGGCGGTAACATAGGTAGTTAGCTAGGAGTAGATTAAACTATAGTAGAGCAAGGACTTAGGCAATTCTCATACTTAGTGCAAGTATGGCCATTTGTTGTATGTCTGGGCGATAATTTATATTTAAGTGTGTACTTAAAAACTACATTATGTATGTGCGAGTATGTCAGTTAGTACTTTCAGGCTTTGCTTAGTTTGGGGTCAGGCGACCGTATATCCAAAAATGTCCAGAATTTTTGTTTTATTTAGAAATGCAGACAATTGGATCGCATTGTACGCACCATACCTACATTTACATTGCGCTCTCCTTCACACTACTTTTACATATATAGTTTTAAAAAGGTACATGAAATTAAGAGACTTTGTTTTTACAAAAATGTTCCCAAATATGTAATAGTAACTAATTATGCTGATTTAGTTAGCTAATAATTCCGCGGAAACCGTTAATTAAGTTAACTTTCACTAATTTTGATTATGTTGGTTCTTGGGCTTCAGTGCGTCTGAATAATCACGTGCCTTTAAAAATAAGGAAACAACATTTAAATCGTCTTGTTAGATTTTTGTGGAGTATGTACTACAAACGCGGCAACGCGAGCTTAACTAAGACGACAGGTCAGCACATTTTTTTTTTTTTAAATGGGGATATCTAATAGCAAACAAACATAAATGAAAAATTTTTTAGATACTTATTTACCAGGTGGTAGGCCTTATATGCAAGGTACTACTAGGTCAGATATTCTGTCGCCAAATAGTTATACGTAAGCGTTACTTTGTTCCGGTTTAAAGGGCACCGTATAGCTAGTGATATATTACTGGGCACATGAGACTCGAGAACTGACGTCTCACAGTGATGAGCGCAGTGCAGTGCAACCAGTGTGACTTGCCCAAGTGACTTGTAAATCAAAGCAATGGGTAGCACTGCAACTATTATGGGCTGGCATGACGCTTACAATCAGGTGAATGTCCAGCTCGTCTCATCACTTATTTACATATTTTTTTTAACTTTTCTAGAAGTTGAGATTGATGTTAGAAGAAAATGACAGCATTAAGAACAAGCCATAAAAATAGGAATAAGATTTCAGAATAACGCAGTAGTCGGTAAAGTATGTAGTTAAGTTTACCGCCAATAGTAAGAATAGGATTCAATTTAAATATTTCCAGCTCTAAATGAACGGGTGACCGTAAAAATTTCACTCCATAAAACACGACACCGACGTTATCAGCAAGCTGCCTCTGGAACCAGTTACGCAAATGGCTATCGTAATGAGTTAACTAACGACACACAATTACAAACGTACTCGTAACATGCTTTCTATTCTCATACCAACACCAGACAGAAAATGTACACCTTTAAATTTATAAACGTAACATCGCCACGCCTTTCCCCCGAAGAGGCCGGCAGAGGTGTATTACAGCACCCTCACTTCGACGGACGATATTCAATCCCGAACATGACATGGGTGAGCCGGTCGCCTTACACCGGGCTCCGCAGTTATGTAGCAGATGACATAAATACGCATGTATGTTCACACAATAAACAGATCGATCGCAGCCCAGCCAAAGGTACGCCACCTTTGGCTGGGCTGGGATCGAACCCGCTCTCTCTGTTTTGAGAGGGTTCTCCAACTAAGCTAGTACCACCTAGTACGCTATATTTCTCGTTAACATTGTAAGGATAGAAATGGGATAGGAGTGCTATCGCTCGCTCTTAAAATTATTTTATCATTTTGTGAGTTTGAAAGAAGGGATAGGAAACAATAACTCCCTTTTAACTGTATTCCTCGATGTTCTACTTACTTAGTGTTGTACCATCAAGGAGTTAAGAAATTTAATTTTAGCACAAATAAATCTATTTAGAAATCGATTTTAATTTTTAATTTTAGCCATTATTGTAATTTTAAACATTAATTTTAATTTTAAATTTTAGCCAATGAGTTATAATTAAAAATTATTACTTTTTGAGACACGGAACACGGACTACGGAACTGTTTCGTTACTTATCTTTTACATTTTAACTGTGGAAATTGTGAATTGTTTAGCGGTTATTCGTTTTTAATTAGTACTTTAAACATTGTATTCATGATGAAGAACATAGTTTTATCATTTTTTTTCAATCTACTCTACTGTTTCATGCTAGTAAAGTTACGATGAGAAAAGTATGATCATGGGATTGTGTGAAACGATCGATTCAAGACTACATGAACATTATTTGTTTTGCTAGACGCGGTTAAAAAGTAGCCTATGTGCTAATCCAGGGTATAATCTACCTTCATTACAAATTTCATCAAAATCCGTCCATCCGTTTGAGCGTGAAGAAGTAACAAACATACACACTAACACACACTCTTAATAACTTTTGCCTCTACAATATTAGTGTGATGTAGTGTGATATGATTATTAATTGTCCTGTTACAACTAATATTACTAATTGAACGTTTCTTAATTCGTTTCATATAATGTCTAAATACTTTAGAAGCACAGTAAAACTGCAATGACACACGTTTGCAAAATACATGCAAAATAAAAACTAGCTCTATTTCGTTTTAATTTCTGCGAACCAATCAACTTTTATGTTTACTTTAATAATAAAATTCAATTTTAATATTTTTCCGATCGCCAATCAACGAATGTGTTAAAATCGGCAGCTCACGCCTGGTTGAATCAAAACTATTATAGCAGGCTTATGTACTGCGCAGTTGCATTTTTCACGGTTACTGGGTCCTTTAACGAATTTTAAGCTGAATCTGAGTGTTTTTATACCCGACTGCGCAAGAAGGAGGTTTATCGAGTGTATGTACGTATGTATGTGGGTGTGTGTGTATGCGGTTTCTTTGGCGCGCCCTAAAGCCTAAACAGCTTGATGGATTTCGCCATGTGAGGTGTCATCTAAATCGTCTTGATAGTGGAAGTGACATAGGGTACAACATTCGGCAGCCGGGTTTTTGTTTTTCTTTTAATCTATTTTTTGTGAACAACCAAAGCATAATTTGAATCTAACACAGATCTGTAGTGAGTGAATGGGCCGCACCTACAATAACGGTAATGAAGATAGAAGGCCCGGAAGTGTCACGCTCTGCGGAACAAAGGGCCCATTTGCATATTGCACTCACTTTGCGTGTAAACTAGAACCGACGTAGAAGATCACAATGTGTTTTATTGTTTTCTAGTTTCATGTAAAGGATTTTAAAAAGACAATAACAAAATTGACTTGCTAATCTTACACTAATAGGTACCTACTCAAATAATTACTACAAAAAAGATAAATGCCCTAGAGTAGTCAATTTTTATGTAATATATAGATTCTCTGCACGTGGTCCCCGGGTAGTGCTAACCGGGTAGCAAACTCTGGTGGGAGGCTTCGGCCGTGGCTAGTTACCACCCACCGGACCAAGCCATGCCGTGAAATGACCTAGTCGTGTTTCGGGATGTAGTCCGGTGTAACCGGTGTAACCCGAAGACGGGTCTGAGCTGTAGCGCACTTGTAGTGCCTCGCTTAACTGCCGTCTTTGTACTTCTTCACTCTGCAAAACTTCAAGGATAGAGTGAATAAGTAACTTATAGGTCGTCGTGCTCCATCTTAGACCACAACGTCGCTTAACATCAGGCGAGTTGGTGGTCAAACGCCGACCTATTCTACATATTAAAAAAAAGTTGTTTTAAATAATAACTACCAATAAGTAACAGAAAAATAACAATGTATTGAATCAATATCTTTTGCCGATATGACCAGCAAAATGAAAAGAAAATGACCTAAGATGCAAAACAATACAAATCCATAAAATGTCAAAATAACTGGACTCGAAAATCTCTGACACAATCCATCGTCAAAAATGGAAGCAGATTTGTCGCCATCAACCGCAAGGTTGGAGAACATCACGATTCACGATTCTGAGTAGAGAGCGAGCGTAAAGGCGGTAACTGACTGGAGCCAAACTTCGTAACATATCGAGTTTGCGTATCGGTTTGCCGAACCATTCGCAGTATTGATTCGAAAAGCCGAGCAGCTCGTCGCGGGCACACGAGCCTACCAGCACATATACTCGAGGCTGGCGGTGTGCGAGTGAGCGAGACAGAGTTATGTGCTCGGTGCGAGCGGCTTGGCTCGGCGAACTGTTCGGGAAAACGATACGCAAACTGGATAGGTTGCGAGGTTCAGCTCCAGTCAGTCTCCGCCCTATCGAGAACGAAATGAACTTTAGTAATAGTGAACAAAATGAACCACAGCTAAAAACTAATCAACAAGTAAGTCCTATTTACATCAAATATCGGTCGGGTGAGTATACTAGTAGTTCCCCTTTGGCATACCAACACTCGGGACACGAACCGTAGTTCCGGAATTTATCGGAACAATGTGTGACCGGTACTATGTCCATTTAATCTTTAAAATTAAATATAATGATAAATTGGACAGGCTGAGTAAAAAATCGATCAAAAATGTTGAGTTAATAACATAACATTTTGAACTAGTTCCAAAAAAGAAGAAAAAGCTAAGAAAAATACAAATGGTTTCAAACAAATTATTCCATAAATTCATCCAGAGGAAGTTATTTTGTTATGTTCCCAATTTCATTAGACGACAAAGTTCAATATCTGTTTATTGAGACGTAAAATCGAATGGTCTCACTTTGAAAAAGTTCAAAGTAAATTTTCTCCAAAGAAAATAATTTTCGATCACATATTTCTTGAGATAAAACTGATATATTCGTGTAATAATCATTATTATTTTTGCTTAATGGCTTTCCTTTTAGGTCCGAACCCTTGACTTTTGAGAAAGCTCTAGCATTTTTAAATTGGCGAAGCTAAAGCAAATCCAACGAACATCTAAGCATATTTTCTGAAGTTTATATTCTATCCTAAATCTAATTTATTAATATGACATGGTTGATAAAACTTTTATAGATATCACAGGTGAATGAACGCGATGCCAGATAAAAATGCTAACATTCAACTTTTTCACTTCTCAGCCCAAGCCAATAAATCGCTAATATTATGGGATCATCACTTTTGGTGCTTATCGCTCCGAACCGACGAGGTAGATCAGCAACATTTTGCTTAATGAAAAGAAAATATAGCTGTTTAATATCCCGATAAACACAGTATAAATTATCAAGCGAGCCAAGCTTTAGCAGGCTCGCTTCTCTTATTTGGCATTAACGTTTACATAAAATAGATAACCTTTGTTATAAATGTGCTCAAAACATTTTTCTTGCTTAACAAAACACACTAATTCATTATACGTAGAATTTAAAGAATCAATACTCTTGTTATAATCGTTTTTTAATAATTATTTACAGATACCACTCAGTATTGACGATTTGAAGAAAATCAATGGTAGGTCTACCGTTTAACAGGTTTGTGCTTGAAATAATCTATGCCTATGACGCTGTAATGGCTTCTATGTCCATTGCAAGAAAGATGAAATTAGCTTTTGAATATTTCTGTACAGTTAGGGACGTATTTAGTGTTAGTTAGTATTGAAGAGTTTAACCGCGAGATTTATAGTTAACTTTCTCTCAACGCCTGCTAAGTGAAAGCCTTTATTTACTTACGATGTTTTGAAACACACATCTTTGCGATGTAACAGACAATGCTTATCTCAAATAGATCTAATGTTTACGTAATTTTATTACCTTCTTTAGTTTTAATTGAGGCAATGTATACGTTGTGTGATGTATATGTAAGAACCTATTCTAGGTCAGTAATTTTTAATAGAAATTGGCCACTGTGGAAATTAACAAAGTTATTAAATTGAAATATTTCTTGTCTTGATTCTAGATAGTGAGCACTGCAGATAGACGTGTACAAAGTGTACAAGTCTACTCGATTTCAACACTGCTGACTTCCTATTAATAGGCTTGAAGGTACCGAGTAACGACTAGCACGGGTGCGGTTACCTTAAAGGTATACGCGTGAAGGCATGCAACGTTTGTACGTGGCTTGTAACTATGACAGTGACGTGGCAAGAGAAAAGTATTGAACTGATTGTAGTTTTTAGATACCATTTAAACCACACACGAGAATACCATCGAAAATAATTTTATTTCAGGAATCCAGGTAGAGATTTGTTAACATCAAAGATCGGCATCATAAGCAAAATTACTTAAAAATTGAGAACCCGAAGTATTATTAGCTTTTGCGCTCCATGAACAACTCTATGGAAAGCTATAACTTAATACAGGAAAATAGACGTACGAAATGCTTGTCGCGAGTTACGTGGTCGTATTTATAAAAATAACCTTTCGAGAAAGGGCAAAAAGACGGTAAAAGGACCCGATGGCTGAATAAGGCGGACTGACTCGCTCGGCACTCGTGACTGGAGCGAACCATGAGGACTTTAGGTTCCGTATACACGATCTGATTGTAGTATCTGATGCGGTGATCGTGTGAGATACTCAACAGATAAGACCGATTGAACCTGATTCAAATAGAATAGTCATTGTTTTCTACATTCCAGATAGTTAATGAACAAGATATCATTTATTATCTCGTATAAGTACATTCACTTCACTTGCAGGTATGAATAATCGATGCAATTATTCTGCTAAAATTAATGAGGTGTTCTGTTAAAGTATCGCGTCATCTAAAAGGGCGGTTTACTAATTATTATTCATCCAATTTCAACAGCATTTTTGGGAGGGTATGAAAGATAAGAAATTCAAAAAGATATTTAGCAGATTTCAAATAGTTTGCATGGCATTCGACTATTTAAGTATCCGACTGATTTCTTGGTTATATGTCAATGTAAGGGTTTATCAATTGTTCAAAGATAGGAATTCAAAGAACCATTTTGCAGGTATCGAGTCGTCTGCAGGGCGCTTTACCTGGCGGCGTGACCGCGATCTCGGGTTAGTAATAACTCTCCAGACAACTTAAGCGTAATTGCATAAAATCGTTTTTGTTGGAATTTCGCTTGCTCAACTCAACTCAACTCTTGGGGGTCGCCTTGGTTTCCACGAAAATTTTGCAATTTCTTTGCTGGAATGATGGAATAACAATAATCGCGTGGAACCTTTCCTGGGCTATAAAGTAGTGATCCGTAATAATAAGATGTACTTACCTGCCTATTCACCTTCGTTGTATCACTTACGGTACTCGTAATTAGATTGTATAGCTTGGATAAATTATTCTATGGTTTTTAACTCTTGTAATGTACTCTTGTGATGTCTTAGCATACAAAATTATGCTACTAGATATCAATATCATAATATTTTTTACCAAGTATATATTACATGTGCTACTAAAAAGAGGTAAGTAACAAATTCTCGAAGCTAGAAAAACGTGAGAACATAGCATTATTTACATCAATTTTAAATCGATCTGTGACAAAAAGTTAACAAGATCATTTGGGTTATTTGCAGAATGTTACAAGCACAGGGTATATACAACCAAATCATCCATCTTGTGTATATAATTCTTTGAATCAACTTCAATTATGCTCAAGATGTCGACTAGATTCCTTTATTAGAAAAGTCAATTTACATTATGTCCAGGTAGGTATACCACTGCCATAAATCCTTATCAAAGATAAGTTTCCATTACACATTCTGCAAGCATACGATTACTGCGGTAAGTAAAGTATTACGACTTACGACACACAATAATAATATGCGGGGACGCAAACATTCAACATACGTCAACTTTGATAAAATGTCATTAATATTAAATGTTAGATTCATGTTGCCATAGGAAGTCTATTAATATTTGATTTCAAGCTGCAAACGTATCCTGTGGTAACTCTACCTGCATTGACTTGAAAATAAATCAACTATCATTTTGTCGACTTTAATTTTTATTATTAGCAACTTACGTATCGACTTGTAAAGACCTAATCTTAAACTAAAACGAAAAAAAAATTAAAACAGGTAAAATGATGTTTTTCGGTAATCATTAAATGTCTGTTTGGTTAATTCAAATCACACTTATATGTAATATTATAAAGCCGAAAGTTTATGAGTGTGTATGTTTGTTACTTCTTCACGCTCAAACGGATAGACGGATTTTGATGAAACTTATACCCTGGATTAATGCATAAGCTACTTTTTATCTGTGGATAACACCGAAATTAAAAGGCATGAATTCAAAAATATATCGTGTAAAGCAAAATTTATGAATCCCTTTTCCATTACCATTTTCAATGCAAGATAGCAAAAATGGGAAGAAGTAATTTTCATTTAAGTGCAGGATTACACTTTAATGAAAATTACTTCTTGAATACTGTTACGTATAGATACATAATGTTTATAAACTGTTTACTGTTAGTACTTATAGCTAAAGTACACGACTGAATACATATTTACGTGTAGCAAACAATAGTGTTTGATACAGAGGGTCAACCCCACATGAGTCACGTTTGAACTGACACGCGACCGAAATGTCTGATGATTGTCAAGCGCAGGTGCACAAATGTGCACTTTATTTGTTCTACATTTTACATCGACATGTGCAATATGGAAGGGTGAGTTATCGATTTCTGTTTTTTGTAGATTGCCTAGCAACATATCAAAATATCAATTACCTATTAAGGACCGGCTTTTCAATGCTATTATTAAATATGTTTTACAATTATTAAAATCTCAGGAAAATTGACAATAAAGGAAGATTGACGCAGTATTAATGTTAACCAATTTAATAAAGCAACATTGTAAGCTAAATTTAACTTCGCTAATGCATTCAATTCCATTAAGTCCTCAAGGGTATAATTTCCAACGAGCTTTTGTTTTACAAATGTAAAAAATACAAAAAACACTTCACGAGTTCATGACTACACAATCCATCATTCCTGTCCAACAAAAAGGGGTTTAGCATAAAAATTAACTTACAACATGACCATTTGTAACAATATAACCATCATCTTGTAGCTGTAGTACAGAGTGACCAACTGATGTATGCAGTTGGTCAAGCGATGGAACTAATGTATTCCGAGGGTGGCTATTTGTTTTGTTTAGAAAATACAGTAGTGGCTCCTCAGCATAATTCTAAAGTTAAACTGGCCGCACTGCACATCAGCTGGTGATGAAAAAATGCAGGTGTTGTACGTGGCACGCGTTTCATGGTGGTCAGTGAACGGTCACTACTTGAAAGGTCGCTTGACGGACTAGGTGTAATTATGTATATATGTGTGTTCATGCAATGATGTGTACATATGTCATCCTAATCCTAATCCTAACTAATATTATAAATGTGAAAAAAAGTTTGTTCGTTTGTTTGTTTGTAATGCTTTCACGTCTCAACTACTCAACCGACAGTCTTGAAATTTTGCATACACGTCAAATAGGGTACAGAAAAGGACATTGGGTACTTTTTTTCACCAAAAAATTAACGGTTCCTGTGGGACCGCGGGTGAAACCGCGGGGCGCAGCTAGTATATAATATAATAGGTTTTAAATACCTTATAATGGCTAAAACAAATTGATCTCTCACTGTTTCACATCAAGAACCAAAAAAAGATTTGTTTCATAAATAAATGTTGAAAGTTCTAAAATTTATACCGGTCTTTTACATATACTCATAGTACCTAGTGTGCACTTTATAATATATTAGGTCCTTACGTATGAAATTGGCGTTTTGTACGGGAGGAATAAAAAGTCGATTTTTTTTTGTAAAATATATTTAATTAATCAAAGTATGCACCGTTGTTATCTATGCACTTTTGCCATCTTATGGGTAGTTCATTGATCCCTTTACTATAAAAACCATGGGGGCGATAATCAATAAACTCTTTGAAGGCGGTTTGGACTGCTGCATCGGAGTGGAATTTTTTTCCTTGTAAGAAGTTGTCCAAATTCCGGAAGAAATGGTAATCTGTTGGAGCAAGGTCCGGGGAGTACGGTGGATGTCGCAGACATTCCAATTGTAGCTCAGCTAACTTAGTGGTTGTTTGTCGTGCAGTGTGTGGTCTTGCGTTGTCGTGAAGCAGCAGTGGCCTAGACCGATTGACCAATCTCGGTTGTTTGACAGCTAGTTCTTCCTTCATGGTTTGCAGTTGCTGACAATAGATATCTGCCGTAATCGTTTGGCCAGATTTAAGAAAGCTGTAGTGAACGACACCGGCGCTAGTCCACCAAACACTTACAAGTAACTTTTTCTGAGTCAATTTTCGTTTAGGGCAGGATTTGGCTGGGTCTCCAGGGTTCAGCCATTGCGATGAGCGCTTTCGATTATCGTACAATATCCACTTTTCATCACAAGTAATGATTCGATTTAAAATCCCTTCATTATTGTGTCGGTTGAGCAAAGTAACACAGCAGGCGACCCGTGTTTGCAAGTTCGATTCACTCAATTCATGAGGTACCCATCGTTCGAGTTTTTTTACTTTCCCGATTTGCTTCAAGTGGATTAATACAGTTTTGTCACTTACCCCGAAGCCTGCTGCTATCTCTGAAGTGCTTTGTGATGGATCCGCTTCCACAATAGCCTTTAATTCTTCGTTTTTCACTTTGATCTCCGGCCGTCCACGGGGTTGGTTCTTAAGGTCGAAATTTCCAGAACGAAAACGTTGAAACCAAAAACGTACCATGCTGTCTTTAGCGACACCAGCGCCGTACACATCATTAATTCTTCGAGCTGTTTCTGCAGCACTGGTGCCACGGTAGAACTCGTACTCGTAAATATACCGATATTTCATGTTTTCCATTGCGCGGTAATAAGCGACGCCAAAGAAAAAATAATGAGGAAAATAACAAATGAATGACTGTATTCCAAAGAAAAAAAAAACCAGCTAAATGAATTTATTAATTTGAATTTCGAATTCCTAACCAAAGAGGAGATATTTCAGATCAAATGGATCAGTACGACAAAACGCTAATTTCATACGTAAGGACCTAATACTAGCTCTTTTGCGCTCCTTTACTCAGGTTTCATTGCCTATGCCATTTAGACATAATATAGCTGTCTAATGGTGAAATAATATTTTAAACCGAAAAGTTGTTTTGAGTTTATTTGTTACAAACACAAAAATTCAAATCGTTCCACTTTAAAATATTAGTGTAGTACTGTAGATGTATCATTAACGTTTATGAAAATACAACATGCTTTAGAGATCACAATAAGTAGTAAGACATTTATTAGTTTACCGAATCTATATTGGTACCGACTCAGCCGCAAGGTTCAATTGACCACTAACACAAGCTTTAAGCGATTCTCAATCTGAAATACATATATCTAACTCTGCCGAAATATCAAATATCTTTTTTAGTGTATTATCTACTTCATGCTTGATTCCGGAAATCAAATTTATTATCATTTTTATGTCATACGTTATTTTTAGACTGTATATCAGAAAACTTAATAAAATTCAGAAATTAATGGCATTTTTTTCTCAGCCATTTACATTTTAATGATTTGTCGCTTGTTTCTATCTCAATGACAGTGATGGGCGCCATGCGTAAACATACATAGTATATGTATGTCGCTTGTCAACGTCATTGTGATAGATAAAATATGTGTCACCCGTCACTGTCATTGAAAAAACTGGTATTATAATTGTAATGGAAGAAGAAACAATTGTGTAAACGCGATGTAACATACTAGTCTATTTTCGTTAGAGTATTGTTCCAACGTTAATTATAGTAATAGGAAAAACCAAAACACAGCTGCAAAGTGTAGGTTGTGAGTTATGTATGACACTCCGGATACAACGACGACTCTAAAGATACCTCACAATCTAATTGGTCAAGCCGTTGAATAAAATTTGGTATGGGAAGCCACAAAAACAATTACATACACCCTATAAACACTAACCTTCTTTTATGCAATTGCGTTTTAAAATGTTTTATGTAATTTTTTGCGTCTTATATTGTTTGACATTTTATTTATTATTATCACTGACTTGATTTGTGAGGTTTAGTTAGGTTTAGGAGTGGTGTTTAATTTACCTGAATTATTTTATTTTGCACTTACTTTCGTTTTATTTTATTTTGTTTGACGCCTATTTTGAAATTTTTCATTATTTTATTTAAATTCAATTTTATTTTTCGTATATTTTTAATTAATAATATAATTTTTTTTCGCTCTTCTTTTTCGTACATGCCGTCTCCATTTATAATTATTGTGACATTTAGTTTTTGTTTTAAGTAATTTTTCATTGAATTCAATAATGTTCTAGTGTACACAATGTTAATGGACAAATAAATAAACCTTCATTCTTGAGCAAAAGTGTGAGAAACCCAGCCCCAGCCCATATGGCGGACCCCAAGCTCGGTATTCCATGATAATCCCTCGACAACGTGTAATACTATGTTGTATAAATTTATAGTGTAGCCTGTATGACCTTATTAATTTTATGGGACCACTTGGTCTACTTAAGAACTGGTTTGTGGACTGGGGACCAGCCGAGACGTGGTCAGTGAGGCCAAAGGTATCGGTTTTTACGAGTTGGAGATACTCTGTCTGAGAATGGATACTTATGACTTATGAATTATTATGAAATGGGACATGTCAAGATCAACTCTATCTTGCAGAGGATGCGACTGATACATTGTACTAAAGCACATATATATGTCAAAATCGCTAAATTCTTCTTTTGTACCATTGAGAATCATTCAAAAAGATTTAATATTATTTATTTGGAAATGGAATGCTAATGGCAGCACAGATTAATTCAGACCCTTTCAAAATATGGATCTGAAAATCTGAAAATTGAAATGACGCAGTAACATAAATGCTTAAATATTTTGCCCGTTATAATTATTTTGGTGCTGTAAATTTTCGATAGCCTTTTACTTTTTATTACCCGTATTCCACTTTACTTCTTGTTTGCCTTTCATTTCTTCTTTTGTTTGCATTTTAGAGTTAGCTTCGATAGCTGTAGAAATAATTTGGTTCAGCGACGCGGAGATAAGCCATTTGCACCTTTGTTTACTCAATTGTAATTCTATTCCAGGCTAACTAGGGAGCAGTACTGTGGAATTTAGCTCACTCGTTGTTAAATTCTACAGTTTCACAGTTCAAAATTAGGTACGTTTCGGACAATGTGATGTTTATTTTAGATTTGCATTTGTATCTACAGCCATCATTAGTATCTACTAATTCACTATAATAGTCTGGTATAGGTACTAAATATTATTAACAAATGAACTAAAAAATTTTTTAAGCAGCAGACAAATTCAAAATATAATTAGTTATCCTGTCACCACCACCCTAATGTGACAAAGTGTACTAACGACAATTTTGTAGGCAAATTTGCTTTCAATCCGTTTTATGTTTGAGGGCCGATGCCTTTATTAACTAAAACAAAATACACACGACCTAACACTTATCTGCATGATGTCACTACAGTTAATCGGAAGGCAATAACCTTCTTGTATTTACATTCGTTGTTTTCGTCAAGAATATAAACTAAATAAGTCTTAAATCAGTCCTACGCCTATCAACGAAGTATGCATACCGTGAACCCATTGTCATAAGATCTCTGATAACAGTGACAATGAGGTCACAGCAATTATTAAATGTCGGCGTTGGATACTTAAACAATCCACAATGGCACGTGAGAGGAATCGTATGAGAGATTTTTTTAACAAAGATCTACGTACAGTGCGTTGCTAGAGCTAATTACAAAGCGTATTGTTACGGAGGTTAAACGGCTTAAACTGAGCGTAAAGGAACCCATTCCTTCCTTGATTGCAAAGATTTGAAGAGTTGTATCTGATGTATTGTATGGCGCGTGAAAGCACTTTGACACGCGTGTTGTGGGTGCGCCTAAATTAAACCGGTTCCTGTTTGCGGTATACAAAACAGTTTGAAATTTAAATATTTGCTGATTTTACCGTATTTGCACGAAGCTAAAGCTCGATTAGGAATCGATCGAATGGCACTTTTAAAAATTTTGATATTACTTACTAAACAACGCAATGAAACAATTCATTTTAATTTTCTTTACAAATCTATAGGTATTTTTTTTTTCAAAGATGTGGGCCCTATTCATTCATGTGAGATTTATTTTGATCACTCTCACTCATTAAGCGATGATAGCCAAGGAGAAAGGCCCGCCTCTCAAGCCAGAGGGAGCGGGGTTAAACCCAGCCGACGACGGCACGCACCAATTTGTTCATTCTGTCATCATATGTGCGTTTTGTATGTCATCTGCTACATGACTGGCGCCCGGTGTATGGTGACTATCACATTTAGGACTGAATATCGTCCGGCGAAGTGTGGGTGTTGTATTACACCTCTACCAGCCACCTCGGGGGAAAGGCGTGACGATATGTATGTTATGTATGTATCACTCATTACTATGAATTTTCGAACGAGAGCGACAATGACCAAGATAAATATCTCAATAATTAGGGGACGTGCAAAGTTTTAAAATTGAACAAATAGATCGGTTTCTAAGTGTCCTATAGAATATGAAACTGCAGTGCTGGACCGAGTCAAGGGTTTAAAACAAATTGAAAAAACGCTAGTGAAACTCCAGTGCATACTCGTAACTCTACTATTGTATTGTGGTACTGAGTACTGGTTGCTTCTGGCCCCTGGCTACGTCATAGGTTCACACGCGGCCGCGCGGGCGTGGAATCTCGAGAAAGCCGGCCAGCCCGAGATCAAGTGGACGCCGGAACTGGTTTAGTGAATCGGCAAATGTTACGGGGAACGCACTAACTGACCGGCTGTTTGCTACAAACTCTCACATTACTCAATGGAAGATGCTAATCGTAATACCTAATGCAGAAATAATGCAGGCTTTGGAATATTAAAATGTGCAGTCTTGATGGGAAATCTGCTTTGAATTGACGCACAGTTTTAAAGTTTGATTTAGTTTTACACAATAAAAATTTTGCCTTGAAAAATCGAGATTCGTAAAATTATAGTCGAGTCCTATTCCACAAACCTTTTGCTTTTGCTACAGACTTTAGTTAAAAATACAAACTTAATGCTAACTTAATTACCAAGATACGTTGTACATAATTAGTATGTAAAGACGGACTTTAAAATATGCACACACATACCTTTCCAATGACCTAAACCTTAAAGCAACAAGCCCTAGTAGTGAAGACATAAATGTCAGGGCCGAAGTAACGGCGTCGACCGGCGTTACCTGCTATAATTAAATGAATCTTTGGAATGTGCTGCGTTGTAAAGAATTTTTGTTTTTTTTTTATCGTGAAGGGAGGCCTCTTAACTTTGTCTATAGTTTTCGACTCTATCGAAAAAGCTATAAAACCTTTTGTTTGCTAAGGAACTTTTACAATGGTATTTAAGGATGCTAATGTAAAGTTAAGTGTTGCCATTATTTCTTATCTTATGACTTTGAAATTTAGTAAAAATTTGTTTTTTTTTTTTGCAACTTTTGACTTTAACTATTGATAAAGTGAAAATACCAAAAACTTAAAAATAAACCCTTTTTGTAGTATATTTTGTTGTCTGATTACTTATTCAGAGATCAAGTCTATAATGGTTGGACCAATTTGAAGTGGAGGAGACTCACTAGAATTAATTACACATTTTTATTGCACTTACTTGAAGGTATAGTGTATTCATCATTCGTTCATAGTTCAGACATTAATATGCGTCCAATGACAACGAATGCTGAATGCTGATGTTTAAGCCTTCGAGCATTCTCAAGCGCTAGCACGAAGTATTTTGTACGCAACGCGTTGAAGTTCTTTTTAAAGGCGTTTCGGTGGAGATGTTACTACTATAAACGCGTAGCATTTTAGTTAGTTATCGCAATTACATAGGTACTAAGTGCGCACAAATCAACCATTTTATAATCCTTCCTACTAATATTATAAGCGCGAAAGTTTGTAATAATGGATGGATGGATAGATGGATGTTTGTTACTCTTTCACGCCAGAACGGCTGAACAGATCTGGATAAAATTTGGCACAAAGATAGATTATAGTCTAGAATAGGATACTTTTTATTCGCGGGTGAAACCGCTGGGCGCAGCTAGTGTTCCATGTTTTAACCAAACGTGTTGATTTTACCCAAACGTTTTTACAAGTATGAAATGTTTTATGTGATGCTTCTAAAAATTTATATTAATTAATTACAAAATTTTAAACTATGAACTAAACGTATATAACTAAAAATATCCATAACATTTATTATTTTTTATTCTTTGCTGATATTACATATTCTTCACTTAAACTAGTAAGTTACATTATTTGCTAAAAATTGAGATTTAATGAAGTATTTTAAAGAATTTATATTTTACTAAAAATCCTTTAAAAAAAATACATGATCTTGAACGTTTTTAAGTATATTTAGAAATTGTATCCAAAAACCCTTCTTCGTTATCCATGTATTGTAACTAATATTTAAATCACTTTGCCCATTGAAATTTACAAGTGGTATTTAAGCGTTTACAATACCAAACTATATATTTTAACTTTATAGCTTTTAGCTAAGCAAAATGCTAATGTTAATTAATTCAAAGGGAGCAAAAACCCTAAATTGCTCGAACACTCGAGGCTTGGCCGTAGTGTTGTTGACGTTGTTAATTCAGTCATAACATTAATTACTCGTACCTAACCTGTTTCACGCAGTTTTGCTAACGAATAGTTTCGTTTTGTATTAGTTGGGTGCTGTCGGGTTCAGGAAACGGTATAGTAGAATTATGGGCATTTAAAGGCGTTAATGGATGTATTACAAGAAACTGTGATATTAAATAGACTTACTTTCAAATTAACTTTGAAGTTACTAGATATCGATATGTTAACGATTTGAATAGTTTCAGCAACAGATATTGGACAAAACTATTTTAAAAACAAAGATAAAGTGCTGCTGCTGCGATGCTGTAGATAGGAGCTTACGTAGGCAAAGAAAAAGCTTTACAAAAAACGATTCAAGTTTTCGATTCTTCCATACCAGTAGGTACCGTTATTATAAATCGTTTATATCGTAGAAAGTTATTTCGATTAGTTACATACCCTGTTTTACTTTGAAGTTTGAATCTGCCAATCCTTTTTGTTTGGTTCACACACAAAGACCACTATAACACTATTAAATAAGGTATAAAACCTTACAAATTCACTATAAATTCAAAACTTTGCACTGGCACTTTTAACGAACCCACATAGCACCGCGGTACGGCGTGATTTAGGCATTCACTCTCACGAAGGCTGTATTGCAACCATATTTTCTTTATCTAATACATTGAACTTACACTCTATGTACTAAAACTCTCATAAACGTTTCACTAATCCATATTGTGACGTATTTAACACAACATTGCTGAAAACCGGTGGTTAAATGGAATAAAACAATCGTCGCGGTGCGGAGTTAAGTTAAAACTAAGTTAGGTCCGCTACATGCTAGAAAGACCGTTGATCCAGTCCGGTTGGCGCAACAGTCAACAAGCCTGCTTTACCGACGCTTCTCTCACCTGTCCCCTTCTCACCTCGCGTTAACAACAGAGACAGCGATAGATAGGTGGCTGTATAGTGGGAGAACATACAACCTGCGTCCGCGCAAAGCCTCCCAATACGACGACAGTGACAACAGGTGAATTGTAACACTGTGTGCGTTAGTTGATTTTTGTATGCGTGTAGTTGATTAGAAGTTTATGATAACGTAAACGTAGTAGTATTTAGATTCGTTTTCTCAATATTAGACGAAACAGGAAAATTGAAAACATTCATGTCGATTCTGGGTTGAAAACAAAACGTGATCAAAAAGCTATAATATTGCTATTGGCCTTCAATTAATAGTCGAAAATGGCACGCACTTTGTATCGTGACTACGGTATTACATTACAATACCGTACTCATGGGTACTCGTACTTACTTACATACATACATACACTAATTTTGTAACATTTAAAGTTTTATAATTACGTAGGTTATTTGTTCGTATTAAAATTTGGTCTTGCTTGATTCAGTAGAGGCTCAACGCATTGAGATAAAATTGTACAGAAAGATAACTAGAGACTACGTAATACATATTAACTCGTACTTACCCATTATTCCATTAAATATTTACGGTTGTTTATTAGTAACTTGAATTATAAGTACTCGGCCACTTTACAACAAAGTCAGTCTTTTAATTTTAACAAATCTTCCCTTAAAATGAAAAGAATTATCCATTAAAAAACATTTCGATTTAATTGTACTTACACTACTTACCAATCTATGTATATTAACTGATTTTTTTAATATTTATAATAAAGAAAATCAACAGCTTAAACATCTTACTACTAACTTATAGCATCAGAGAGCTAATTATAGATTTTCATGATTAGTGACAGCCTTAGCAACTATAGTTATGAACATTTATGTGAACGCACGATAACACAAAGTTCTAATTAAAAAAAAAATAGAAAGTTCTAACAAAAATAGAATAACAAACGCAAAAACAAATTACAAATTATTTTTACTTCCGCATTTTAAACAATACGTATTTATTTTTAGCCTTCAAAGCTATCAAATAAATTCATCCCAATAAATTGCTTGCATTCCTTCCTCGTTAATTTATGTGATCGCTATGCAACTATGCCACCAATAAAACTAAAGAACCTCTCTAATAGGCGTTTTATTAACATTCAGCGAAAGCGCCTGCAGAGCATCCGTCTCCGGTTTAAATTCGTTCTTCCACTTCCAAACATAAAATTGGCTTAGGATTCATTGTTTTCTAATAAGACGGCGCTGCCTCATGAATAAATATTGTCATTTGGACACGCGCCGCTGCCACGGTCGAAGACGATATAGTCTTATGGATTGAGAGGCAAAGCGATTGATTAAAATCCAATACATTTTAAGCGTAACACTCGTAAATTTACATAAAAATAGTTGTTGTACTTATAAAAACTAATTTGGTTTTGTGTTGTCAGTCCTACAATTTTTTTACAGAAGCTATTTTAAACGACAGTTAGTTTAAATTTTCATGGATTACATAGGTGAAAAAAAAAATGACGTTAATCAATTATACACTAATAGATCTACGAGAACACCATCAAATGGCTACTTTATACACAGTCTACAGTCTCACCCACCCACCTCTAATTGAGCTCCGAAATTCGTCGTCTTACTTCGACTAACGAAGACAGCGTATGTGACATCGGATCTCTTAATTAAAAATGACGTATTAATCTAGCGCAAAGAAAATTACTCAAAGGAACCCCAACTTTCCGTTATTTCAAGGCGTCGAAAGAAAACTAATAATCCGTTAGAGGGGCGTCCAATTTGGCAAGAGTGCTGGTGCCCATTAATCTCCATCCGCTCGTCAATCAGCGGGCATTCGACAGAAAATAAAACGAACTTCCATTGATCTTAGTTTTATATCTGAGTTTTCCTAATTGTCACTTAATAGGTAGTCAAAAGCCAAAAATGGGACTAGAGCGTCCCGAATATATCACAAAGTTAGTTAAAAGTCGCAATAAACGAGTTTTCCTGGTATGAAGCCTAGCTATAAATTTGTTAGTCCTTAAACCTTTAACTGCTGCTAATTTTATAAGTATTGTTGAAGCTTTTAATCTATTTATCCGGTTTGATATCCCGGTAAAATAGTCACGTATTGTACCTACCTATCTACAATGTTATCCTGATAGCAGTGGTTTTTTTTTAAATTACTGCTCTATAATTTATTTGATTTTTTATGTAAAAACTACTAAAGATCTGCCTGGCTATACACGGCATTTATATCCCTTTCGTAAAAAAATATCTTGCTGATGGGGAAAACTGCATCAAAATCCGTTGCAAGGTTAAGGAGGAGTTGGCGGATATCCAGACAGAACGAGGAACAGACGGAGCAAGCGATTTTGTTTCATACTACGAGTATGTATGATTAAGTCGATGGTTCTCTAAAAATAAGTCAATAATATAAAGAAGTAAGTTAACTCTATCTCTCTATCTCTGCGCATTTTTACTATTAATATTAATGACATAGTTAGGTACTTCATCATATTTTGATTTGCTAAAGTTTGTCAAAAAAGTAGCAGATATGTATCATGACGATCAACATTATGATCTGCCTAGCTGCGCTCTGCGGTTTCACCCGCTATCCTGTAGGAAGCATTTTCTTTTTTCGTGATTAATGAAATCATCTATGTATATATCCGTTTCAGCGTAAAGAAATGAGGTACTTCTCCCAAACTTTCGCGTTTTTAATATCAATAATGCGAGTTAAAGCCAGACATTGAGCAGAAATAGAAAAATCGAGGTTACAACAGTGGTGTACGGCTGTTAAGTAATTGAACAGAAGTCTACCTCATTAAGGCATGTAAGTTAGGTATATCTACTTTCGTAATTGAGGGAGGAGTCCCGAGCCAATAATAATTCTGACGCCGTCGGCTCCCCGTTGACAGTTTTACGAGAGTCGTCAGTAATTACGTTTCTGTTTGGCACCGTTAAGATATATCTCAGTATTTTGGTCGACCATGTCGATGAGATAATGAAAAAAGTTACTTGACACTTTCTTTTTCTGTAAGTAAAGTTACGATGTACGGAAAAAATATCATTAGAGAATCTTTGAAAGATCGGAACTTCTACACTTGCAAATGATTTACGAATAAATCTTTTTTTTTACAACAGACTAGGCATGCGTTTGACCACTGACTCGCCTCATGGGAAGCGTCGACGTGATCGAAGATGTAACACGCTTGCCTAGGAGATACCTATTCACTTTACTCCTGAACACCCCCGGATTGTATTTAGGTGGAAAGACAGACGCAGACAACAAGTTCCACTCCTCTGCAGTTCTTACAAGAAAAGTTGACTTGAAACGCTTACTGCGTTTTGGCGGAATTTCCACCATACGAGGGCTCTAATAATCTCGCTCTGATAATCTCACGCTTTTACAAATTTTATTAATGGAATAAAGAACTATAACATCAAATAAGAGTAGTAGAGGTACTCGGTAGTCGTATTTCACAGTAAAATTAGAGGTGTCCTTTAAGTTGTAGGGATACAGCCAATACCCGCTACTCCTATTCTTATTCGAGATGGGGCATACGATTGTCCTACACTGACGTCCCGCATGGGGTATTTTGTGCATTTCCCCCTACCAGCACCTACCCGAGCCATCCAAACTCCTTGAAATTCCGGAGTGACGCTCTGAGGCGCTGGCAATTGGCATAGTTGCTCCAATGAAGTAGATGGTAACCTATAAATGAATACTCATATGTCTAGAGAGAGTACTGTTTACAAACGAAAAGTAACAAGCCAACTTTTTATTATACTATTGTGAGTGACAGGTACGTCTTTTACAAGGGTTGCGTTACATTTTATTCATTTAGAGTCTAACAGTTGCTGTTATTTTTTTGCCAGTGCATTGGTTTTTCAGTTCACCTGGAAATATCATTTATCAAAGATATTAACGAACATAATAACGATGAAAAGCAGTCTAGCTGTTATGGTGACGTATACCCGCTACTCCTTACACCTATACTCCGCGGGCTCATTTAAACGGTACCTACTATGCTTAGGTAGATGACTACATACTTAACACTTACCGATGTCGACGTATTTGAGGACAAACTGGACGTCAGGACCGAGGGCCGACGCCACCTCCAGCGGCAAATCCGAGTCTTGCAGCACATGTACTGTAAATAAAACATTTACCTATATAAGTTTGTGTCATGCGAACTTACCATAATGGTAAAATAATCATCTTAGGGATAAGCATTATTTTTCTTCCACAATTGACATCTATGATGCAAACAAATAAACAAACGAACAAACTGAATTTCGCATCTCAATATTAGTTAAGATTAGGATCCTAATCCAATCCTAACTATCCTTCCTAATCTTAATCATAACTTCCTAACTAATACTAAAAATGCGAAAGTGAGTTTGTTCGTTTCTTTATTCGTTTGTGATGCTTTCACGCCCTAACTACTCAACCGTTCGTCATGAAATTTAGCAAACACGTCTGGGTTACAGAAAATAACATAGAGTACTTTTTAATCGTGAAAAAATTGCGGTTCCTGTGGGACCGCAGGTGAAACCGCGGGGCGCAGCTAGTAGATTATAAATTTATAAATATTATAGTTAGGATAGGATGTCGCGAACGAGACGGCCCATATAAAGTTGAAGCCCGGTATTACACGAAATCACCGATAACAAGTTTTTTTTTTCTTGCGCCTACTTTGATAAAAATAATTATGATGATCAGATGCAAAAAACTACAGTTGGTAGGAGATACAACCAACTAAAGTTTAACCAAAGCACAATTTTGAAAATCATTCTCATTTTGGAAAAAAAAAATGACAAAAAGTATCATCTAAAAAAACTTATTAAGCGTCTTTCTATAAATTTTCAGTGATAGCAACACATTTTTCGATAATTAAATAGCCAGATTAGTTCTCATAAATTTAACCAAGTAACTTATTTGTTACGATTAATACCAATAAAAACAACAAAAAAATTAATACTAGGCGCATATTTTACCATTAAAATTTAAATCCGATTTTTAACTCCAAATGTAAACGCCTTAAGTAAACGTGTGTGTGGGTGGAAACTCGTGGTATTACCGCGTCTTAAGAGGATTTGCAGTAAGTATGCTAACTTAGCGTAGCAATCCCCGTGCAATAAAAAAAAATGGTCTACTAACTGTGTAACAGCCTTTACACTATCCAATTTTAGCACGCTAGCTCACACCTGCAGCATACCACAAATTAGATAATGTAATGACTGCTTTTAGATTTATTTTTAGGTGCTAGGACTGAAACAAACAACCAACTATTCTACCACAAACTACAACAACTAACTAACTCTAACTACAAACCACGCAACAAACTCTACCTAATAACAATTTTCACAATAAAGAAATAAAACCATAGACATTCCTTATCTTTTTTAACTTCAATATAATTATATCAAAAAATGAGATCTCAAAATACTTCTTTCTTCAAGTTCTTTAGTCGCCTTTTAATTTATAGAAGAATAGCACAACATTATCGCACCAAGCTTTTCAAGTCAACACAGACTTGTCAACTAAGTAGGGACTTACTTGTACCTACCCATAATTGCAGTAGAAAATTGTCTTGGAAAAATGTCGTCTTTTCAGTCTGAATTGAACTCATTATGACTGAAGATCCACTTTGTGATTCCTTGACAGCACGCTATCTTATTGTTTGAGGAAAGCGTCTTGTCAAGTAAAAAATAAATGAATAATACTTACTTACATAACAAGTATAAAACAGGAATATTATGGAGAAGCCTATTAGACGATCAATAAATATTGCAATCTGCGGATATTTATTCCATAATGAAACGCGTGTAGTGTCATGTGATACATGACTGGAGCCTGGTTTATGGCGACAGGCTCGCCCCCTGTCACATTTGGAACTGAATTAAGTCCGGCGAAGTGTGAGTGTTGTACTACACCTCTGTAGCCCCTTCGGAGGAATGGCGTAACGATATGTTATGATAAAAACACTCGCCATGCTTTTGTCGTACACAATTACATATGTAGGTGAGTAGTGTGGACCCATAACCTTTGTTACCTAGCGGTCCTAAGAAAACAGACACATAACCGAATTAGAAACGTAGAATATTCATACATAAGCAAGTGCTCACTACACATACAGTATTTAGGGGTCGTAAAGAACTTCAAACAACAAAGCTTTGATAAATTAGTATACTTAACTCCTCATGGCAATAAAGGTTAAGAACGTTTAAGTCCTATCTTATACTTCGTCCCGTTATGGGTAAAACGCACGGCTGTGTTGGTTTGTGCCTGTTATTTACAACCTGATGTATAATTAGTAAATTTAAAAAAAACGCCTAAGTTTTATTTTGTCTTTCGTATTTGATCTGACATGGTTTTATCTGGTAAAAAATGTATTTCCTTACATTATTAGGCATTATTAGGCATGAGAACTACATTTTTCTAATAATTAAGGGTTTTCATGACCCCTACTCTGGCTGCAATGAAAGCGAAAGCCGTTATCGGAATTTTGAAGCGAGCGCCTACAAAAATACAGAGGGCAATTAACTGCGCTGCGTGCAATCACAAGTACGTAATGGGTAAACCTGAAAGAATCTGCTCAGGTTTTTCGGATTCTGTAGTAAGCATCTGTAATGTATATCTAAGCATAGGATTTTTGTGACCATCCTTCCTTCGTCTGTCCATCCTTATTTAGCTTACGCATATACGCAGAGCTACAACCGTATCTTGTTATACCAAGTTACCAACCTAGTCTAGTAGGTATATTCGAAATACATACCTAATCACACTATCACACTAATTTTATGAAAGCTAAAGTTTGGATGGATGGATGGATGGATGTTTGTTACTCTTTCACGCTAGAATGGCTAAACGGATCTGGATGAAAATTGGTCCAGAGATAGATTATAGTCTGGAACAAAACATAGCATACCTAGTTTTTAACCGCTGGTGAAACCGCGAGCGCGGTATAAAATAACTATGTTTAACAAATTCATTCTACGATAAAAAGATTTTTCGTTTTTTGTTGATTTAAAAAATAAAGTAAAGTGGTGACTCACTTTGATGAATTTATCTAGGACTTGTGAAGTATGATCTACCAAACAAAAAAACATACAGTCGAATTGAGAACCTCCTTCTTTTTTAAGTCTGTCAAAAACTTGGTTAAATTCAACAAAAACCGAGGACTCAAATTTTAAACAGACTAACGAAATATGCTCGGCAATGTAGCTCGCTAGTTCTCACAGGAACGTTATTCTCTGTGACCTCACGGGACCGCCCCGTGCATCGTCGCGTGCTGTCGTTATCTGACATTCTTCGAATGTGCACTCATTACGCCAAATTATAGTTCTTACATGGCAATTTGCAAAGTTCGAGCTGTGTTCCCGTGAACACCTTATATGAATATGGCGGATGGCAGTCACTGTTTACACCTTTTGATCTGCTAGGAATCTTGTTGAAGTTACAATGCAGACTTTTTTTGGATTTGATTTTTACGTCTGCGTCTGTTCATTGATGTTCGAATTCCAAATCGCCTGATGGTAAGCGACAGATCACAAGAGTATTTATCGACCGAGCGAGCGTTAGCGAGTAAAGCGTCTCTGCTTCAGCTTCGATAAAAATGCTTTTGTGAGTCCGGAACTCCGGATCTCATGTTTTCGTCTACAGTGGTGTATTCACAAACATTCGGAAAAGTTTACGATCGGATCCCAGAAATTTCAAACTCAAATTATTCGAATCTCAGTCTACTTTGATACATTTTGGAATAGGGAATCAAGTACAAACAAACAAACACACACATTTGCACACATTCCTAAACTCACACACATCACTGCGGACAATATTTACACAACTACTCAATACGACATAATAATATTCGTTTTTCAGTCCATGATATTTACTAGCATCACAGCAAGCATCGCGCTGCGTCAGTACACTAATCTGGTTCAAAGCCAAAGGCTAAAAAAAAAAAACACAATGACATTTATCTTATTCGACAACTACAACAATACGTCATTGCGTTAGGTAACCCACAAATAAAAAAACTTCATATTATTATAATAGAACTTCACTTAGGTAAGTTCATTTAAATTAATCGAATGTTAATCGAATTATTTAGGTTTAAAATTTTTGAAATCCGAACGGAAACGTTTCCGAATGGTTGTGAATAGCCCTGCCGGTCGCATTTCCTAACTGATTATCCTGAAACTTGTGAGTAGGTTCGATAATTAAAAAGATTTTTTTTTGTCGAGGCAGTTTTTGTAAGTTTTTGAAAATTGCGGAGACGTGTTTTTTTTTTTTCAAAAACTAATAAGTTGATCTTAAAATTCCATGGAACAAATTTCTTATTCCAAATATACAAACAACTTTTACTTGCGCTCCGAATATGGGCGAGTTTATAACTGGGGACTTCCCGAAATGTATTTATAAATAGCGTGGGTCTAATGAAGCAAGGGGAAAAAAGATCGATACGCTAAGTTTGTTAATATAACATAATTTTGCGTAGTATAAACGTAGTCCACTTAACATTGTTCTTATGACAAGCGCTTTAGAGACTACAATTCCATAACATCGTGAAGTAACACTGTGAAGGGTCTTGGTGAAATATGTTCTCCGCTTGCTTTGTTCGTCAAGACAAAAAATGCTTTCTTGTAAGTACGTACCTACTACAGCTAGGATTAGTCAAGTGTTTTGTCGATTGACATCCGACCCGCCCGATCCTAAAACTAATAGGTAACAATAATAATTTATGGTGCGTACAGATGAGCGATGTGCGTAGAGATTTTTAAAGGTTTTACAATGAGCGAAGAAGAGTGACACAAAAGTTTATGATAGAATATTTATAACTCGCAAAATTTGTATCAAAATTCAACAATGCAGTCGCTCGAAAACTTCCTCTACCTAGAATAAAGTTCACCTAACTATGAAGCTGAACGGCTGAACAGATCTGGATGAAATTTGGCACAAAGATAGATTATGAGAAATAGCACGTAGGATACTTTTTAACCGCGGGTGAAACCGCGGGGCGCAGCTAGTAATTACATAAATGAATTACATAACATATCGTCACGTCTTTCCCCCGAAGAGGCTGGCAGAGGTGTAATACAACACCCACACTTCGCCGGACGATATTCAGTCCCAAATGTGATAGGGGCGAGCCTGTCGCCATATACACCGGGTTCCAGTCATGTAGCAGATGACATACAATACGCACATATGTTCACACAATGAACAAATTGGTGCATGCCGTTGGCTGGATTTGAACCGGCTACCTCTGGCTTGAGAGGCAGGCCCACTCCAACTAAGCTATCATTGCTCAAATTAATTATAATGTTACACTAATTTTATAAAGCCGAAAGATTGTGAGTGTATGTGTGTATGTTTGTTACTCCTTCACGCTCAAACGGATGGACGGATTTTGATGAAACTTGGTATGGAGATAGCTTATACCCTGGATTAATACATAGGCTATTTTTAACTGCGGGTAAAAACGTGGGGCGCAGTATATTTACATTCGAAATGAATAGTTGTATTTATTCATTCACATTTTCAGAAAAAATAAATAGGTAGGGAACAAGCAACATTTTGATAACGAAAAAGGTATCAATAGATAAGATGGAACGTTTTCCCTTTAAGTCAACAGGGAAAAAGTTATCCGGTGACGGTGTGTCTAGTGATTATAATTATTCGAAATAAAACATAACAGTAAATACTGTTGTTGAATTTCAAATGGAGAAAATGTCATAATCAATAACCTCGACGTCTTAAAACATGTATATAGGATGTCATGGGCGTACCCAGGGGGGGCAGGGGAGGGCAGCTGCCCCCCCTTGAAAATCTCGCAGAACATGTATGAACTCCCCTAATTACTAACGAGTTATGCTCTAACTTTTAAATAAACCGCGCAGTAGACACTGACAAAATGCTCGATGCAATAGGGAACTTGCATCAAAATTTTAATGACAAATTCGGTTAATGATTCACTTAAGAATATAGTAAAATGTACTACTGTGACAGGATTGTAAAATTTTATTTATTTAACTACCTATAAAACAGGATCATTTGCGGGTGTTTGCCCTACACACTACACTACATACATCTAATGACTCATGTAGGTGTGTTGTGTAGTGTGTATGACAAAACAGCCGCGGACGATCCGACCAAAAAAAATCTGACTTGCCCCCTCCTACGCCAGAAGCTGGGTACGCCCATGTAGGATGTACTAATAATATTGTACGTAGGTATTGTACTTAAACAGAAGTGATAACATGAATGGCAAAAAATCGAAATTTGATTTTAGAATAATCTAGAATTGATTCCGAACCAAAACCGCGTGTAAACCCGCCGTTAGTAAAACAGCAAACTCAACAATCAACGAAATCGCTGTGAGACGTGAGTCCCTGGCTCCAGCCTCCAGTGGCTAAGGGTTTGTTTCTTAATACGGACGTGAACTGTGACACTAAATTTTAATCATATCAACTTGTGTCGAGCTTTGTTAAAAAGTAATCTGTAAGAACATAACCAAGCACCTCGCTTTGCTAAATAAAACAGTATCTTTTAATTAGGTAGTAATACTAACTTGTTTGCGATATCCGAGTTCGGTCGAATTTCTTTGGTAAGTACCTTTCCTTGGTAAATTTAGTAAAATTCTATTGTTTGTCAAATAAGTTTATACTTACTTTTCTAATAAATAATAAATAAATTCGGGACATTTCCACACACGATCGCCTGACCCCAAACTAAGCAAAGCTTGTAACATGGCTGCCAGAGAATGATATACATACTTAGATATTTTTAAATACATACTTAAATAGATATTAACACCCAGACATAGAACAAACACCAATATGTTCATCGCATGAATGTTTGCCCTAGGTGGGAATAGAACCCACACCCCCACGCTCAAAAGGCAGGTTCACTACCAACTGAGCCACCGAGACAGCCCATATTTATTATAATATCAATCTAATTTAAAAATATAAGTACCTGGATGTCCGAGCTTTGCTCGGTATTTTTTTTTAATTGTGGTTTTTGGAAAATAAACAATTGATTTTAGTCTAACCTCAAAGCAAACACTCATTGACTTCGTGTTACTTAACAACGCCATCTGCTGTTGTGTCGTTAAAGCAATTAGTTGCTTTGCTCACAAAAAATTGTATTATTATTCGCCAATAGATGTCAGGAAGAGTCATATTCAAACACTCATTGACTTCGTGTTACTTAACAACGCCATCTGCTGTTGTGTCGTTAAAGCAATTAGTTGCTTTGCTCACAAAAAATAGTATTATTATTCGCCAATAGATGTCAGGAAGAGTCATATTTAAACACTCATTGACTTGGTGTTACTTAACAACGCCATCTGCTGTTGTGTCGTTAAAGCAATTAGTTGCTTTGCTCATAAAAAATAGTATTATTATTCGCCAATAGATGTCAGGAAGAGTCATATTTTTCAGTTGAGACTACTCAAACGCCTCCTTTTTGTTATTTTTCTTCCAAGTTTATGTTTAAGTTGATTATCGATAAAACACGAATAAAATGACATTTTCTAAAAATGATTCCTAGCTAGATCGATTTATCGCCCCCGAAACCCCCCATATACTAAATTGTATGAAAATCGTTGGAGCCGATTCCGAGATTCCAATTATCTTAATATATATAAATCTCGTGTCACAATGTTTGTCCTCAATGAACTCCTAAACCACTTAACCGATTATAATAAAATTCGCACACCATGTGCAGTTCGATCCAACTTGAGAGATAGGATAGCTCAAAACGCGAACGAAGTCGCGGGGTTACAGCTAGTATATATATATATATATATACAAGAATTGCTCATTTAAAGATATAAGATAAGATTATGGTGTTGTTTTACAGTGGCACACTGCGAGTTAAACGGCATACATAACTACATCACCTACATCACGATGTGCTGCGGAGGCAAATGTCTGTTTTTCATCCCAATCAAAACAGGAAGTCTAATTTTCGGATATATTATTGCTGTAAGTACAACGTAATGTAGGATTCTTGTTACGTTTTCGCAGTAAAATGGCTTAATGACATGGCGTTAATGACATTGATTGACATTTGCGAGAATTTAGTGCGCTTCGGACGAACATAGTAGTTATATCCTAACATAATACAATTTGGTATGGAGGTACCTTGATTAACAAATAGCCTACTTTTGTATACACGGGTAACACCGATCTAAATTGATTAAGACTCATCAAAATTTCGTTTGATTTTAATGTAGTTTAATTTGCTTACAGGTCATATCAGCATTGGGGACCATAGCTTGCACAGGCGTAGCTATGTTCTTCATCATACGCTTGATGTTCAAGGATTATAATAACTCTTATAACTCGTATAATAACAGCATCGATTGGCAAACACGGGATATGGCGGAAACGATACGTTCCATTATCATAGTTACTGGATTCTTAATGGAGTTCTTATCAAGCTTCATTTGTTCAGTATTTATGCTTGTAGGACTCACCCAGGTAAATGCCACACATCGGTAAACTTACAAGGTTTTTTGAAAGTCTATACCACACAAATGAAGCCTTAGTTGCCACGTTCGATTAAATCGCTTTATGGTTAATGACTTGCTTTCTTTGCGTCTATTTTAAAAAATTGCCGAGAATTCGTGAAACTCTAATATTATCAATAACTAGCTGCGCCACGCGGTTTCACCCGCAGTTAAAAAGTATCCTATGTGCTATGCTATTCTAGACTATACTTAATCCATTTTTGTGCCAAATTTCATCTAGATCTGTTTAGCCTTTCTGGCATGAAAGAGTAACAAACATCCATCCATCCATACATACAAACTTTCGCGTTTATAATATTAGTAGAACACATTTTTAATATCAAATAACTTTGATTCAT
Organism: Peribatodes rhomboidaria; assembly: GCA_911728515.1. NCBI lineage: Eukaryota > Metazoa > Arthropoda > Insecta > Lepidoptera > Geometridae > Peribatodes > Peribatodes rhomboidaria. The sequence goes on along the minus strand of OU452178.1, from coordinate 7,116,576 downwards.
CCACAGGAACTTATGCGTAAAATCACTATAAAAATCAAACAAACGGATAACAATGCAATAAAATGGTCATACTTGTTTTTTAAAAAAAATTAAGCTAATTTTCAATAACAACGAAAGTTTGTTTTAACTTTTGCTTTTTAAATCTCAACTTCACGACACTTCTGAACATTTGAACTTCAAAGTTTTGTCAATATATATTTTTTTATGTTATCATTAGATTAAATCTGTTTAAATCAACAAACTTATTTTCAGAACAAGCCAGCGTTGGTAAAGACCTTCCTAATTTACGGAATGGTGCAAGTTGTGTTGCTTCTTGTATTCTTCATTATGCTGCACTGTGCGACCTCATTCTTCTACGCTGGCTTCCTTTTCTTGGCTTTAGCGATTGTGGGTATGTATCTCATATTAAACTAGCTCTAGCTAGAAAATTCATTAAAAACAACACCTAACCAATGCTAAAAAATTAACAAAGCTAGGAAGATGTTATTTACCTGTCCCAGTGCATTTGTAAAATATAGTTTACTAATTCAGGTTCATTTTCAATTAATGCCTCTTGTAATACGAGTCGCTTTTGTCGAAGGACAGATCGCGGACACATTATACACGTTATATTAGATACTACGTATGAGAAATTGAGAACCCAATACATTTGGGCAACATCCCTATAGTAAAAAATATCATCGTGCAAAGATTTGTCAATTTAGCTACATTTCATTTTTGTTGACGAGTGGGGACGATTCCTCCCATGATCCTTTACCTGTTAGTATCAATGAAAAAACTATTTAAATGCTTTTTAGATATACCGACAAATTAATTTAAACTTTAAATCACAAAAGGTATGGTTTAATTTGGTTTTATAATATCATTTCAGGTATTTACGTGATGAGTCTCTACATGGTGTTCAAGGTATATCAGTCTATGACCGAAGGACATGTTTTCGTGAACCCACCAGTGAACCCAGGTCTACTTAATTAATTTTTAAATAACACTGTATAAGACATTCTTGCTTATTTTTAGGGTTTCATACCAAATGGGAACCATTAATTTTTTAAGTATTCTTATTTTAGTTGCTGTAAGTCATTGCGTTTCTAGAGTAGATGTCACGAGGTTTTTTTAATGTTCTTATTGTTACTTTGCTCTTCTAAGTACACATTTTTTACAAATACAAGTTACCAAATAAATCCCAGACGCCCAAATTTTTTTAAACCAAATTTTAAAACCAACATTAGAAACAAATTAGGACTTAATAATTTTTTCAGAGCTTATTAAGCGTAAAAATAAAAGAAAATTGTCCTAAAAGATCAACTTTGACTCGTTGGTCGTTCGTCATCTGTACACGATTGAGCGTCTGGCGAGCTGTACACGAATTTTTTTGGCTAATTTGTATTTTCTAAACGGGTCACTGAACACACTCCTTCGGCTCATATAACCCTAGAGCAAACACTCTCTTTTTCTTACAATGACTTTTTGAATCTAATATAACGTGTTTCCTTCATAGTCCTCCAACTGTTGACATCGAGACTAAGACGTGAACAGCATGGTGAAGTAATTTCGTCTTCTGGAATATGATACAGAAGAACTTCTATGTTTAGTTTTTAGTTACTTTAGCATATCGGTATTAAGTATTATTTTAAATACATGCACGATAACTTTTTTATAAATCTAGTGTTAAAATATAACTAAAATGACTCTTGTAACTAAAATGACTAAAGTGTGACTAAAATGACTGTAATTTACTTTTTCTTTGAATTAAAGCTTTTATAACTACGTTGGTGTTTTAAAGTATTGCGGCATCCCTGTAAGTCGTACTTTCGTGGACTGGGTGAACACTGAGCAGCAGGCAGGGCTCGTCAAACGTCAAGCTAAGCCCCGTCTTAGCCTTAGTGGTGTTTTTTTTATAACCATCCGTAACCTTCCCTACTTAAATGACTGGGCTAGGCAAGTGGTCAACGTCGTCGATCCAAGTCATTTTGCCTAGGCGTTTGAATGGCTGAATATCATCAAAAAGCAAGTTGAACGGCGCTTATTAGTAAAAAGGCAATTTAGGCTGTTAGTTGAACAGCTGGTTAAGCTAGTTAACGGCAACATATATAACATTATACATTACAACATTTACAATTATAATTATTACACACAAAACAGGAATGTTTTACAGATTTAAACCTAATTTTTTCTTACTTACTAGAGATTTTGAAAGAAGGTATTTTTCAACCATTTGTAATTTTAAACATATCGCATAGGTGTCACATCCGTAGGCGTTGACTGACTTGAAATTCGAACAATGAAACATTGGGCTTCTGAGACGTAACCCTATAAAAAATGTGCACTTATTTGAAATTAATGAATATCGCTCACATTTTTATATTGATGGATGTTAAAACTCATATTTCGAAGATACCTACTAAATATGAGTAGTACGTAGCTACATACACATACGCACTATGACAGAAAGTAAGAACCTGAATAGCAAAAATTCTAAATTAGATTTTAGAATAATCTAGAATTGATTCTATAACTAAAACTGCGTGTAAACTCGACTTCAGTTTTAATTATAAGGATAAAATAATATAGCTTATCGTTATCGCAGTGGGTCCAGTGGTACCTAATAGGTTTATTTCTTAAAACGGACGTGAACTGTGACACAGAATTGAAATTAGATCAACTTGTGTTAAGCTGGTTATTCAAGTTAATTCTGTGACTTCAAGTAGTCAGTTTTATAGTAAACTAGCTTTTGCCCGCGGCTTCGCCCGCGTGGCTTACAAGAAATTAATGACGTTTTTATCTTCAGAAATAAATATTATAAGCGGTCACACTCGTTCTCAATTGAATACACAAAGTGGCGATATCCCAAACAGAGCAATAAAGAAAAAAATCTTTAGTCAACTAAACTATCTCTGGAATGAGAGTAGTAGTAGTAGTATTATGGTATCAACAGAACGTAAAGCGTGTGCGAAAAGATAAAATTAAGAGACAACCAAAAGTAGATACGAGTAATTGAAAATTAATATTACAACGATTTTTTTTTCCTTTTTAGAAAGCTAATTATAAATTTCATCTCATAGCTACTTGATCTCTATTGAAAGAAAATCTCTAAACTTGCCGTTTGTAATCTTCTGATAGGCTTAGACTAAATTCTTGTACTGTTCGCTTACTGATTAAGTAAGTTTGAAATCTGATAGAATGTCAGCAATATAGTTCGCACATTTTAAACGCGGAGATTCATGTGGAAAAAGTAATGATAGGCTAGTTGAAGATCGTTCGCTTCCCAGGGCAGAAGAAGCGGGTTCAGTCCCAGCCGAAGGCACCACCAATTTAGTAATTGAGTAAACATAATATATTATGTTCGTATTTAATGTCATCTGCTACATGACTGGAGCCCGGTGTATGGCGACAGGCTCGCCACTAATTAAATTTCTTACTGAACATCGTCCGGCGAAGTGAAGGTGTTGCAATACACCTCTTAGGGGGAAAGGCGTGACGGTATGTTATGTTGTCATTCACATGAAGCTGCTTCCTTTATGATAGAATCCCAATGTTTGTCGTCCACATGCAAGCCACGTGTCACGCAAGCTAATTGAAAGGTTGGATGAAGTACGCCGTTGACGGGGAAATTGTCGTAGGATAATAGGCCCCCAATCTTGTGCAGAAGTGAGCGAAAATGGTACCTAACACCCGGTGTTATTCGGGTAAACTGTATATACTCATAGATACTTCACTCTACCTAGAGCGTGTTCTTTCTTAATTTCAACAGGTTCCCCTGTTCTTCTTTCAATTTTTTTTTTTGCCATGAAAAGCACGAAAGGTCTTCGGAATAAATATAGTTTTCCAAAATCCTCTGTTTGACATAATTTAAATAATTACGCCAAAGTAGCAAGAAATCGGTCGTAACACTCTCAAAAGAAAGAACCCTTAAATGATTAAAAACATAACATAACAAATTTAACTAACTCTGGGGTGCAGACTACAGATACCTAGAGAATCCTCAAAAACATCGAAAGTGAAAAATGTAGACTGAAAAAAATAAGTACAGAAAATGACATACAAAGGTTTTTAATGCTTAAGTTAAGACCTTTCAAATGATAGCCCACATGACTATATTGCAAGGTTTTATTTTTGTAACCCCCCATTTCAGCCCAATTTCAACTCAAATTACCTACACAAAATATAAACAAATAAATTATTGTCTATTGTCTTTACATACACTTTTTTGTGCACATCGTACTTACTATATGTAGCCACTACCGTTCTCTAGATCTGTACCAAATTTTAAGTCGCTATTATAGTTTCTAAGATAATCAGCTCACAGACATACATATATCGGAGTTTCATGATAAGGTTCCTTACACCATTTTAGTACGGAACCCTAAGAATACTAACAGCGTCGTTTGTAGTGGGTTAATAACTTTCTCAGCAAAGTTTTCAGAGTTAAAAGAAGCGCTATTAAACTCCGTTGGTGGAGTGGATGATGATGGTGATTTTGGAAAAACTGTGATACACGTGTCTCATGATTTTAATTGAAGAGTATTTGTACCAATTTTTGAGTCAATCGACCCAGGGAATAAAAAGTTTCATTCAAATTTTAACCCCCCATTTCCCCCCTTTAGAGGTGGAATTTCGAAAAACCCTTTCTTAGTGGATGCCTACACTGTACAAAAAATACACCCTCCAAATTTCATATTTCTAGGACCAGCGGTTTAGGCTGTGCGTTGATATATCAGTCAGTCAGGACTTTGAATTTTATATATGTACCTATATGTATAGACTAGCTTCTGCCCGCGGCTTCGCCCGCGTGGCTTACAGGAAATGAATGACTATTATGAATGAATAATATTTTAAGCGGTCACGCTCGCTCTCAATTAGATACACAAACTGACAATATCCCAAACAGAGCAATAAGGACGAAGTTCTTTAGTTAACTAAACTACCTATCTCTGGAATGAGAGAAGTAGTAGTAGCAGTATGGTATCAACAGAACTTAAAGCTTGTGTGAAAAGATAAAATTAGGAGACAACCAAAATTAGATAATTGATAGTAAATATTGTTTATAACTAAAACCTACCTCAGTATTTCTTTGTAAACCATATTTTTTGTTTTTTAGAAACACCAGGCTGCTCCGTGAGCTTACACTGGAGCAGGCCACGTATAACCGACCGTGTGAAAAGCATTGCAGTAAATTACGAGTTTCGCTTGATATTTATTTATGGTCATGGGAAAGCAGACTTTGAGGGGAAACTGCACTGTTTTTAACTCGAGGGAGGGTTTTCGGTGGTGTTAGAGATATAAGAGGAATCCTCAGCATAAACACACTCATTTGGATACCACACCAGTCAGACCATGTTGGCAGACCTTTAGTTAAGGCCTTCGAAGCAAAGGCAACCCGTATTGTAGGTTTTGTCTTCCTAATACTAAAGCAGCTTCTTCTATTTGACTTCGTCTATTTTTACTAAATACTTCGTCTATGACCAAACAAACACATAATTATAAATTCTATCTCTTAGCTACTTGATCTCTATTGACAGAAAATCTCTCCACTTGCCGTATGTAATCTTCTGACAGGCTTAGATTTAATTCTTTTTTTCCCTTACTGATGAAGTAGGTTTGAAATCTGATAGAATGTCAGCAATTTAGTTCACACATTTTACATGGAGATTCATATGGAAAAAGCAATGATAGCTTAGTGGAAGAACGCTCGTTTCTCAGGGCAGAAGAACCGGGTTCAATCCCAGCCGAAGGCACCACCAATTTAGTAATTGAGTGAACATAATAATTATGTTTGTATTTAATGTCATCTGCTACATGACTGAGCCCGGTGTACAGCGACAGACTCTCCACTTATTACATTTTGGACTAAATATCGTCCGGCTTAGTGAGGGTGTTTGCAATACACCTCTTTGAGGGAAAGGCGTGACGATATGTTATGTTATGTTATTCACAAAAGGCTGCTTCCTATAAGATAGAATTCCAATATTTGTCGTCCACCAGCAAGCCATGTGTCATAAAAGCTAATTGAAAGTTTGGATGAAATACGAGTACGTCGTTGACAGAGAAATCGTCGTAGGATGATAGACCCCTAATCTTGTGCCGAAGTGAGAAAAGATGGTACCTAACACTCGGTATTATTCGGGTGAACTGTAAACAGATACTATACTCTATCTAAAGCGTATTCTTTCTTAATTTCAACATTTATTTTATTTAATATTTGCCATTCAAAGCACGAACGGTCTTCGGAATACAAAATAGTTTTTTCAAAATCCTCTGTTTTACCAAAATTAATAATCACGCCAAAGTAGCAAGAACTCGGTCGTAACACTTTCAACACGGAATAATAAAATGATTAAAAACATAACATAACAAATATAAATATGGGGTGCAGACTACAGATACGTAGATAATCCTCAAAAACATCGAAATGAAAAAAGTAGACCAAAAAAATTTTAGAACGCTTAATTTAAAAAAAAAAACCATTTACAAACATACCAAACATTGCGGACAAACGTTTTTAAATGCTTAAGACCTTTCAAAATAAATGATACCCCACATAACTATATTGCACGTGTTTCTTTTTGTAATCCCTCTTTCAGACCCCAACTACCTAAATAATTTTTTTTATACACATTTTCCCTATTATACGTTGACTATATCTATTTATATCTACGAGTATGTCTGCCGTTATCTAGATCTGTTCCAATTTTTAAGTCGCTAGCTATTATAGTTTCTAAAATAATCAGCTCACAGACAGACAGACATCAGAGTTTCATGATAAGTATCCTTTCACCATTTTAGTACGGAACCCCTGAGAATGATAACAGCGTCGTTTGTAGTGGGTTAATAACTCTCTCAGCAAAGTTTTCAGAGTAAAAATAAGCCCTATTAGACTCTGTTGGTGGATGATGATGATGATGATTTTGGAAAAACTGTGATACACGTGTCTCATGATTTTAAATGAAGAACATTTGTACCAATTTTTGAGTCAATCGACCCAGAGAATAAAAAGTTTCATACAAATTTGAACCCCCTTTTCCCCCCTTTAGGGGTAGAATTTCGAAAAACCCTTTCTTAGTGGATGCCTACACTGTACAACGAATACACCCTCCAAATTTCATGGTTCTAGGACCAGCGGTTTAGGCTGTGCGTTGATATATCAGTCAGTCAGGACTTTGAATTTTATATATATAGATGTAGATCATCATCATTTATCCATTGCAGTATCTAAGTCCTTTGGTAAGTACTTATGGTTTACTTAATGCGACGTTATAACGGAAATAAACTAGAGATTTGTTAAAGGAATGGTATTTTAACAAAATAACTTAAAATATAATAATTATGATATTTGATTTTTAGAATAATCTAGAATTGATTCCGAACCAAAACCGCGTGTAAACCCGCCTTTAGTAAAACAGGAAACTCAACAATCAACGAAATCGCTGTGAGACGTGAGTCCCTGGCTCCTCCAGCCTTCAGTGGTTACAGGTTCGTTTCTTAATACGGACGTGAACTGTGACACTAAATTTTAATCATATCAACTTGTGTCGAGCTTTGTTAACAAGTAATCTGTAAGAACATAACCAAGCACCTCGCTTTGCTAAATAAAACAGTATCTTTTAATTAGGTAGTAATACTAACTTGTTTGCGATATCCGAGTTCGGTCGAATTTCTTTGGTAAGTACCTTTCCTTGGTAAATTTAGTAAAATTCTATTGTTTGTCAAATAAATTTATAAACATAAACATATCGTCACGCCTTTCTCCCGAGGGGGCTGGAAGAGGTGTAATACAACACCCACACTTCGTCGGCCGATATTCAGTCCCAAATGTGACAGAGGGCGAGCCTATCGGTATACACCGGGCTCCAGTCATGTAGCAGAATACAATACGCACATAATTATGTTCACACAATGAACAAATTGGTGCATGCGTCGACTGGGTTTGAACCCGCTCCCTCTGGCTTGAAAGGCGGGCCTTCTCTGACTAGGCTATCATCGCTTTTAATCTATAAATTAAAATATTTTTATAAATGAAAAAGTAGGTTTATACTTCTCTAATAATATTATACTATCAATGTTATTTAAAAATATAATTATGGTGTTGTTTTACAGTGGCACACAGCAAGTTAAACGGCATACATAACTACATCACGATGTGCTGCGGAGGCAAATGTCTGTTTTTCATACCAATCAAAACAGGAAGTCTGATTATCGGATATATTATTGCTGTAAGTACCTACAACGTAATCTTGTTACGTTTTCGCAGTAAAATGGCTGAATAAACGTTGATGACATTGATTGACATTTGCGAGAATTTAGTGCGCTTCGGACAAACATAGTAGATAATTATATCTTAACATAATACAATTTGGTATGGAGGTACCTTGATTAACAAATAGCCTACTTTTATACACACGAGTAACACCGATCTAAATTGATTAAGACTCATCTAAATTTCATTTGATTTTAATGTAGTTTAATTTTCTTACAGGTAATATCAGCATTGGGGACCATAGCTTGCACTGGCGTAGCTATGTTCTTCATCATATGCTTGATGTTCAAGGATTATAATGACTCGTATAAGTTGAATGATAACAGCATCGATTGGCAAACACGGGATATGGCGGAAACGATACGTTCCATTATCATAGTTACTGGATTCTTGATGGAGTTCTTATCAAGCTTTATTTGTTCAGTATTTATGCTTGTAGGACTCACCCAGGTAAATGCCACACATCGGTAAACCAACAAGGTTTTTTGAAAGTCTATACCACCCAAATGAAGCCTTAGTTGCCACGTTCGAGTAAATCGCTTTATGGTTAATGACTTTCTTTCTTTGCGTCTATTTTAAAAAATTACCGAGAATTCGTGAAACTCTAATATTATCAATAACTAGCTGCGCCACGCGGTTTCACCCGCAGTTAAAAAGTATCCTATGTGCTATTCGAGACTATAATCCATCTTTGTGCCAAATTTCATCCAGATCTGTTTAGCCTTTCTGGCGTGAAAGAGTAACAAACATCCATCCATCCATACATACAAACTTTCGCGTTTATAATATTATAGTAGGATACATTTTTAATATCAAATAACTTTGATTCATCCACAGGAACTTATGCGTAAAATCACTATAAAAATCAAACAAACGGATAACAATGCAATAAAATGGTCATACTTGTATTTAAAAAAAAATAAGCTAATTTTCAATAACAACGAAAGTTTGTTTTAACTTTTACTTTTTAAATCTCAACTTCACGACACTTCTGAACATTTGAACTTCAAAGTTTTGTCAATATATATTTTTTTAAGTTATCATTAGATTAAATCTGTTTAAATCAACAAATTTATTTTCAGAACAAGCCAGCGTTGGTAAAGACCTTCATAATTTACGGAATGGTGCAAGTTGTGTTGCTTCTTGTATTCTTCATTATGCTGCACTGTGCGACCTCATTCTTCTACGCTGGCTTCCTTGTCTTGGCTGTAGCGATTTTAGGTACGTATCTCATATTAAACTAGCTCTAGCTAGAAAATTCATACTTATTTAAAAACAATACCTAACTTATGTTAAAAAAATTACAAAGATAGGAAGATGTTATTTACCTGTATCAGTGCATTTGTAAAATATAGTTTACTAATTCAGGTTCATTTTCAATTAATGCCTCTTGCAATACGAGCCGCTTTTGTCGAAGGACAGATCGCGGACACATTATACACGTTATATTAGATACTACGTATGAGAAATTGAGAACCTAATACATTTGGGCAACATCCCCATGGTAAAAAATATCATCTTGCAAAGATTTGTCAATTTAGCTACATTTCATTTTTGTTGATGAGTGGGGACGATTCCGCCCATGATCCTTTACCATGATGATAGTATCAATTCAAAAACTATTTAAATGCTTTTTAGATATACCGACAAATTTATTTAAACTCTAAATCACAAACGGTATGTTTTAATTTGGTTTTATGATATCATTAATATCATTTCAGGTATCTACGTGATGTGTCTCTACATGGTGTTCAAGGTATATCAGTCTATGACCGAAGGACATGTTTTCGTGAACCCACCAGTGAACCCAGGTCTACTTAATTAATTTTTAAATAACTATTGCACTGTTTGTTAGCAAAAGACATTCTTGCTTATTTTTAGGGTTGCATACCAAATGGCAAATGGGAACCATTAATTTTTTATGAATTCTTATTTTAGTTACTGTAAGTCATTGCGTTTCTAGAGTAGGTGTCACGAGGTTTTTGTTATAATGTTCTTATTGTTATTTTGCTCTTTTAAGTACCTACATATTTTCTAGTTTAAATACGGGGTGCTTGGTCTAGGGCTAGACAAACGGAAGGGGTGTGTTCGGTTCCTATATAGAAAATACAAGTTACCCAAAAAAGTCCCAGACGCCCAAGTTTTTTTAAACCAATTTAAAAACCAACATTAGAAACAAATTAGAACTTAATAATTTGTTGAAAATTGTTCTAAAAGATTGATTCGTTTTGAACTTTGATTCTACGTTGAACGTTGGTCTACATTACTGATTTGTAACTTGGCGACTACAAGAAAAAACGCCTCAAGAATTTTTAGCAAGACGGTTGCCTGGGACTCTACTCGTCATCTGTACACGATTGAGCGTTTGGAATTTTTTTTGGCTAATTTGTATTTTCTAAACGGGTCACTAGTTATCACGGGTCAGTAGTGTCACCGGGTAGATCGTAGATAACGCGCGCAGCCGACCGCTGGCCGTACTAGCCGGCCGGCAAGTTTACTGGGTGCGCGCAAATGTTACAATAATATTAAGCACAGTTAAATATTAGAAGGTAGATAGTTTAGATACATGAAGTAATGTAATTAGTGATACACTTATAGACTAAAACAAATGTCGAATTAATGTACGTTAGTTAAGTTCTCGCATAAGTGAAATTTATGTTAATTTCTTGTCGAGAAATAAATTTCTTTAACCCGAAACGGGTCACTGAACACACCCATTCGGTTTGTATAACCCTAGAGCAAACACTCTCTTTTTCTTACAATGATTTTTTTAATCTAATTTAACGTGTTTCCTTCATAGTCCTCCAACTGTTGACATCGAGACTAAGACGTGAACAGCATGGTGAAGTAATTTCGTCTTCTGGAATATGATACAGAAGAACTTCTATGTTTAGTTTTTAGTTACTTTAGCATATCGGTATTAAGTATTATTTTAAATGCATGCACGATAACTTTTTTATAAATCTAGTGTTAAAATATAACTAAAATGACTCTTGTTTCTAACTGTAATTTACTTTTTCTTTGAATTAAAGCTTTTATAACTACGTTGGTGTTTTAAAGTATTGCGACATCCTTGTAAGTCGTACTTTCGTGGACTGGGTGAACACTGAGCAGCAGGCAGGGCTCGTCAAATGTCAAACGTCAAGCTAAGCCCCGTCTTAGCCTTAGTGGCGGTTTTTTTTTTTTTTGAACAATCTGGAACCACCCCTACTTTAATGACTGGGTTAGGCACGTAGTTAACGTCGTCGATACAAGTCATTTTGCCTAGCCGTTTGATTGAATGGCTGAATATCATCAAAAAGCAAGTTGAACGGCGCTTATTAGTAAAAAGGCTATTTAGGCTGTTAGTTGAACAGCTGGTTAAGCTAGTTGACGGCAACAAATACATTACAAGTTTTACAATTATATTAATTGCATACAGAACAGGAATGTTTTACAGATTTAAACCTAATTTTTACTTACTAGAGATTTAAAAATAGGCATTATACGAGTAACTTTAGTTGTAGTAACCATAGTCCAATCGTACATTTAGCCTAAATATAGTCCATTAGAGATTTTGAAAGGAGGTATTTATTTCAACCATTTGTAATTTTAAACATAGCGCATAGGTGTTACATCCCTAGGCGTTGACTGACTTGAAATTCGGACAATGAAACATCGGGCTTCTGAGACGTAACCCTATAAAAAATAAGCACTTATTGGAAATTAATGAATATCGCTCACATTTTTATATTGAAGGATGTTAAAACTCATATTTAGTAGAAACCTACTAAATATGAGTAGTACGTAGCTACATACACATACGCACTATGACAGAAAATAAGAACCTGAATAGCAAAAATTCTAAATTTGATTTTAGAATAATCTAGAATTGATTCCATAACTAAAACTGCGTGTAAACTCGACTTCAGTTTTAATTATAAGGATAAATATAGGTTATCGTTATCGCAGTGGGTCCAGTGGTAATAGGTTTATTTCTTAAAACGGATGTGAACTGTGACACAGGATTTAAATTAGATCATCTTGTGTTAAGCTGGTTATTCAAGTTAATTCTGTGACTTCAAGTAGTCACTTTTATAGTAAATCATCATCATTTATCCATTGCAGTATTAGATACTGCAATGGATATAAACCTAAATTGTTTGCGATTTCCGAGTGGGGTCGAATTACTTTGGTAAGTACTTATGGTTTACTTAATGCAACGTTACAACGGAAATATACTAGAGATTTGTTAAAGGAATAGTATTTTTAACAAAATAACTTAAAATATAATAATTATGGTGTTATTTCACAGTTCTCAACTGGCGGTTAAACTACATACATAACTACGTAACGATGTGCTGCGGAGGCAAATGTCTGTTTTGTATCCCGAACAAAACGGAAAGCCTGATTTTCGGATATATTATTTCTGTAAGTACAAACAAAATGGAGGCTTCTGTCACAATTAAATGCCTGAATAGACATGACATTTTGAAAATTTAGTGCACTTCATATATAGTTAGGTAGTTAGGACGATCATAGTTAGGTAGATAATAAGTAATAATATAAGTATAGGTATTTTTCTGTTAAAATATTTGAAAATTACAATTACATTTATTTACTACTTTCACGTTCGACGAAACATTATGTTTCAAACGTAACAAAGATTTGAAGCCGTGGTTTTGAAGGTAGGTCATGTGGTATATAATGTGTCTTATTTTTTTTTCCAAAATGGCAAGGCTGATTGTAGACTATATTTTATGACTGTTTTTTATCCTAGAAATGGTTTAAGGAATTTTGTCAAGCGGTTTCAAAGTTATGAGTTCTTTCCCAAATTGATTGGGGGTTATAAACTTTAATCTTAAAATGTACTCCCTTTTGTTTTTTTTTTTTTAATTTGTATCTAAACTCTTTGAAAAACATGAAGTAATTACAATAAAACTTAAATAAAACCAAAAAATCTAAAAATCAAGCCTTTAGATTACCTTGAATTTCAAATTCCCAACTTTTGTACCGAACTTATAACAAAACAAATAGGACTAAATCTTAATATATATAAGTTACGTGTCACGTTGTTTGTCCGCTATAGACTCCTAAACTACTTAACCGATTTCAATCAAATTTGCACACCGTGTGCAGTTCGATCTAACTTAACAGATAGGATAGCTCACATATACATATATATATAAATAATAAACGCGAACGAAGTCGCGGGGTGACAGCTAGTAATTTATAGATTCATTTTAGAACGTGGGACTGAGAAGAGTAGACCCAATATACTAATTGTCTACTTACTGAAAGCAAGGAGGTTTAAAATACATATATCAATGTTCCTAACACTCATGGTTTCAGATCCGATACTCTTTCATACGTATCCTCTCCATCCTAAGGTTGCCTGGAAGAGATCGCTCTTAATGATAAGGCTGCCATTTGTTACACTACAGTTTAAGTTTTTTCTGTTCTTTTGATCTATCTATCTAGGGCATCTATCTACGAACCCACAGTCACTTCTTTGGAGCTCAAACCCTATCATTAGAGATTGTTTTTCTAAACTTGAATGTTTGTGCGTGTCTGTTTGTTGTTTTAATTCACCACGGTCAAACGGGTGGACGGAATTTGATGAAATTTGGTATATATAAGTACCTAGGTTATACCCTCGATTAAAACATAGGCTACGTTTAATCCGCAGGCAACATCGCAGGCCGCAGCTAGTCTGGTCTAAATTTCATTTGATTTGAATGTAGCTTAATTTGCTTACAGGTAATATCAGCATTGGGGACCATAGCGTGCAATGGCGTAGATATGTTCTTCATCATATGCTTGATGTTCAAGGATTATAATTACTCTAATAACTCGTATAATGACAGCATCGATTGGCAAACACAGAATATGGCGCTAACAATACGTTCCATCATCATAGTTACTGGATTCTTGATGGAGTTCTTATCAAGCTTCATTTGTTCAGTATTTCTGCTTGTTGGAATCAGCCAGGTAATACTACACATCGGTAAACCAACTAGGTTTTCTGAGCCAGTCAATTAAGTCTAGACCCAGATCATGCCTTAGTTAGTTACCACATTTTACTATCTCGATTCATGTTATTGGCTTGCTATTGTGTTTGTTTCAAAAACTTAACGTAATGTCGTGAAACTTAAATAATGTTAAAAATAAATCTTATTTAATCTGATAAATACCTCAGATCAATCTAGAGGAAAAGATGGAACACTGCGTTATATCTCGCTGAAGCCACTTCTTTTTAAACGTGTGCGACTGTGCGTGTGTTAATGTTGCCATGAAAAACATTTATAATTGCACAAAAATTAATATTAATTCCCAAACTCTACGTTAGCCATTTCCGTTCCAATATACAACCTTAGTAGATTTAATATTCTAACACTGCACATATTTGTAAGAGTTTAATGTTACGGCTTTTTCAAAATTGACTTGTAATAAAACTGCACAGTTTTTAAAAAGAACCTCAAAATGTAGTCCTGGCCACACTTTTATAATGCACTATGTTTATTTATGTACACGAAATTATACCATAAACCAATGCACATAATGTCGAGATAAGAATGACCAAGTTAGTAGCGTAGTTTTTTTGCGTCAATGTGTGCGTGTTGTGTACATATACACCAGTAGCGTAGTTTTTGGATGGTTTTTGGCTTCACCTAAATCATCCGCCGTGCGCTATCTTATTCTCTAAGTTGATCTGAGAATAAATACAGATTCATACATAGGAACTAATTAATAAAATCACCATAAAAATGTCACAGATGGATGACCATGCAATAAAAAGTGGTATTTTAAAAGTTTGTTATTCGACCGAGCGAGCGCTAGCGAGTAAAGCATCTCTGCTTTAGCTTCAGAAAAATGCTTTCGTATGTCTGTCCCACTGTCTTCTTATGCAGGTCACATTTCTCAAACGATTCTTGTGAAATTTTGTAAGCAGGTTCGATAAGTACATAGATTTTTTGTCGATTTTTGAAAATCACACTAAAATTATAACTGCAAAGTTTAGATGGATGTTTATTACACAATCACGCCAGAACGGCTGAGCAGATCTGGATGAATTTTGGCACAGAGATAGATTATAGTCTAAAATAGCATACTTATGGGATATTTTTTAACCGCGGTTGAAACCGCGAGGCGTAGCAAGTTTTTAATAATGTCGGAGGTATGTTTTTTCCACGTTTTTTCCAGCTCACAGAGCCACTGTAGTGCAATATGTAGTAAATTTTCCAATCACAACGAAAGTTTGTAAGTTTTTATTTTGCACCTATCTTTAGTTTTGTAAAAACTCAACTTCCCGACATTCAAAGCTCAGAGTAATAAACTCAAGCTGCCTGTGAGTGACTGCCTGATAAACTAGACAGGATAAAGATAACCTACCTACTTTTAAAACATATTTTCTTGTCAGTAGTCATTTTTAAATAAAGTTAGTATAAGATTGAATATGTTTAAAACAACAAATTTATTTTCAGAACAAGCCAGCGTTGGTAAAGACCTTCATAACTTACATAATGGTGCAAGTTGTGTTGCTTTTTGCATTCTTCATGATGCTGCACTGTGCGACCTCACTCTTCTACGCTGGCTGGCTGGGCCTGGCTTTAGTGTTTGTGTGTACGTATCTCATTGTTAAAATGTTATTTAAATCTCTTAGTTTAACTATGAGATACAGTGTATCCGTATCTCATAGTTAGATAGATAGATAGATAAACTCTTTATTGTTCACACCACAGATAACAAAACAATAAGAGAAAAATAATGATAAAACTTATTAACTAGTGTAACAACTGGCGGCCTTATCACTAAAAGCGATCTCTTCCAGGCAACCTTATCTATGTATATGTAAGTTTACTGTAGTGTGTACGTTTCTGATAGTTAAAATATTATCTATATCTCTTAGTTTAACTATGAGATACAGTATATCTGTATCTCATAGTTAAACTATAAGTTTACTGTAGTGTGTACGTATCTGATAGTTAAAATATTATCTATATCTCTTAGTTTAACTATGAGATACAGTGTATCTGTATCTCATAGCTTTACGTTTACGACATATGAAAATTCATAATTAAAAAAAACAATATCGAATAAATTTAATGGAAATTAAATGAAATACGAAATTAATGAAACATTTGACTTTATCCATTGAGATAAGTACCAATTTATTATCGACCGATCAAGTATTACCGAGCGGAAGGTCTCTGCTTCGGCTTCGAAAAAACTGCTTTCATATGTTTGTTTTGTGTCCGGATCTCTGTCCGGATCGTTGTCTTTCTCTACAGGTTGCATACTGAACCGATTCTCTTGAAATTTGGGAGGTATCTCCGCCATTCTCAAAAACATCCGAAAACGGCATCGGCAAAAAAAAATCTATATTATTATCGAAGCAGCTCACAAAGAATCGGTAGAGGAATGCGACCTGTAGAAGAGGACAAACGTCAGCCGCGAGGTCCACAGCTCACAGAGCAGTTTAGACAAGTTTTAGAAAT
Organism: Peribatodes rhomboidaria; assembly: GCA_911728515.1. Lineage (NCBI taxonomy): Eukaryota > Metazoa > Arthropoda > Insecta > Lepidoptera > Geometridae > Peribatodes > Peribatodes rhomboidaria. The sequence continues at coordinate 7,099,845 of OU452178.1, read as the reverse complement.
ACCGATAAACTTGGGTTTGTTTTAATCTTGTTTTATTTATCTTATTTCAGGCGTCTACGTGATGTGTGTGGTGAACAAGGTTTATCAGTCTATGACCGAAGGACATGTTTTCGTGAATCCAACAGTGAACCCAGGTTTACTTAATTTATTTTTAAATAACTATTACACTGTTTGTTAGCAACAAAGATTCTTGCTTATTTTTATGATTTCATACCAAATGGTAAATAGGAACCATTATTAAAAAAAAATATATAAATTTATTTTTTTATTTGACTTAGGGCCGATTTTTCAATCCTTACTTTATTCGCCTAATAACTACCGAGCCAACAACTTTATTAATCTGTTTATTCGACTCATAAACGGTGTTCGGTTTTTCAATACAATTTTAAATTGGGAATAACTATCTGACCATTTAATCCATTTATTCAGTGTGTACAAAAGCTAACTTCAGACAGTTGAAACAAAACTATAAAATATCCACGCGTTAGAAAAGGACTTCGAATTTTCACTTTTCGCTTATGTCACTGTCTTGTCAGTTTTAGTCTAAACGTACTACTAATCTGTGCAAAAGTCGTCGGCTGGTTTGGATACGGTAAATAGCTCATGTAGTTTGTCCATGGTAGTTTTTTTTTTATTAAAATTAATTTAGTTTCTGCGTGTCGGAAATATCAATCTTTTTTTACAGTGACAACCCATAAGACCATCATTTAGACAGTCTCAACAATTTATTCCATAGAATAAACTGCTATCTGGCCGTTCCACCGACAAATAAAGTTATACCTCAGATAGATGAGTTATTCGTCTAGTAAATGATACCTGACCATTGAAAAACAGAATAATTAGCTATCAGTTCAATAAACACTATTTGTTTGTTTAACTCTGACCATTGAAAAATCGGCCCTTACAGTAACTAAAATTTATAAATTAATAAATTTTAGTTACTGTAAGTCATTGCGTTTCTAGATGTAGAGTAGGTGTCAGAAGGTTTTTTTTTAATGTTCTTATTGTTATTTTGCTCTTCTAAGTACGAGTATATATTTTCCAGTTTACATACAGGGTGATTGGTCTAGGGCTAGAGAAAAGGAAGGTGTGTGTTCGGTTCCTATTCAGAAAATACAAGTTACCCAAAAAAATCCAAACGCCAAATTTTTTGCAAAAATATTTTGCTGTAATTCCGATACTAATTCAAGTAACATAACATATCCTCACGCCTTCCCCCGAGGGGGCTGGCAGAGGTGTAATACAACACCCACACTTCGCCAGACGATATTCAGTCTCAAATGTGACGGGGGCGAGCCTGTGTGTCATACACCGGGCTCCTGTCATGTACCTAGCAGATGATAAACAATACGCATTAATTTTTAAGTAGGATTGAAATCTGATAGAATGTCAGCAATATATGTAGTTCACACATTTTAAACGGAGCTTCATATGGAAAAAGCAATGATAACCTAGTTGAAGAACGCTCGCTTCTCAGGGCAGAAGAAGCGAGTTCAATCCCAGCCGAAGGCACCACCAATTTAGTACCTAATTGAGTGAATATAATACGTTCGTAGTTAATGTCATCTGCTGCATGACATGAGCCCGGTGTTTGGCGACAGGCTCGCCACTTATTACGTTTCGGCCTGAATATCGTAAGGCGAAGTGAGGGTGTTGTAATACACCTCGTAGGGGAAAAGGCGTGACGATATGTTATGGTTTGTTATTCACATAATGCTGCTACCTATAAGATAGAATCCCAATATTTGTCGTCCACCAGCAAGCCACGTGTCATGAAAACTAATTGAAATTTTGTATGAAATACGCCGTCGACAGGGAAATGTTCGTAGGATGATAGACCCCTAATCTTGTGCCGAAGTGAGCGAAGATGGTACCGAACACTCGGTGTTATTCGGGTAAACTGTAAATTTATAAATACTAAACTCTACCTAGAGCGTATTCTTTCTTAGGTTTCCCCTTTCCTTTCGTCCATTTTTTTTTGCCATACAAAGCACGAAAGGTCTTCGAAATACATATATAAAATAGTTTTGGCAAAATCCTCTGTTCTACATAATTAAAATAATCACGCCAAAGTAGCAAGAACTCGGTAGTAACACTCTCAACACGGAACCGCGAATTATTAAAAACATAACATAACAAAATATAACTATGGGGTGCAGACTACAGATACCTAACAGCAGATTTTCATGATAAGGTTCCTTTCACCATTTTAGTACGGAACCCTAAGAATGACAACAGCGTCGTTTGTGGTGGGTCACTTCACAATCACTTTCTAGTTCTCAGAGTCTCGTTCGTTTTCAGAGTTAAAACTGAAACTCTATTAGACTCCGTTGGTGGATGATGATGATGATGATGATTTTGGAAGAACTGTGAATTACGTGTCTCATCATTTTAATTAAAGAGTATTTGTACCAATTTTTGAGTCAATCGACCCAGAGAATAAAAAGTTTTATAGAAATTTGAACCCCCCATTTCCCTTCTTTAGAGGTGGAATTTCGAAAACCCCTTCGTAGTGGATGCCTACACTTTACAAAGAACACACCCTCCAAATTTCATGTTTCTAGGACCCGCGGTTTAGGCTGTGCGTTGGTATATCAGTCAGACAGTCAGTCAGCACTTTGAATTTTATATACCTCTAAATAGATTAATAGTATAAGGTAATTAAGATTCTCTTCATTATAATAATTCAGATTCTTACAATAACTTTTTGAATCTAATTTATCGTGTTTCCTTCATAGCCTTCCAACCTTCCGACTGCTGATATCTAGACTACGACGTGAACAGCACGGTGAAGTACTTTCGTCTTCCGGAATATGATACAGAAGAATTTATCTCTTCAGATATATTTTCTATTCTTAGTTTTCATTAACTTTGGTATACCTATTCGTGTTTAATATTCTTTTAAGTAATTGCACGATTGCTTGATTGTCATATTATATTATGCATGATATTTTCGTTTTTTTTTTTTTCATATATAATGGTAACAATAAAACTAAAATTACTATTGCTTATGAATTTTACATACCGTATTTAAACTTTTCTTTGAATTAAAGGTTTTGAAACTATGTTGTTGTTTTAAATTATTACGGCATCGCTGTGAGTCGGACCTGGCTCGCACTATACGCAACGTCTGTTGGTATACCTCTCTGTTGTGTTGTAACAGTGGCATCCCTGAGAGTCGTGCCTCCGGGGAGCGGGTGCACACTGAGCAGCAGGCAGGGCTCGTCGCCCGGCTCGCGGCAGCACTCCAGCACGTCGCGGCACGTGGTGTCTGGCGTCACGGACACGTATGTCGCCCCCCACCCAGCTCCTCGCTCGCACTATATGCAACGTCTGTTGGTAATGTGTAACAGTGGCATCCCTGAGAGTCGTACCTCCGTGGAGCGGGTGCACACTGAGCAGCAGGCAGGGCTAGTCGCCCGGCTCGCGGCAGCACTCCAGCACGTCGCGGCACGTGGTGTCTGGCGTCACGGACACGTATGTCGCCCCCCACCCAGCCCCTCGCTCGCACTATTTGCAACGTCTGTTGGTAATGTGTAACAGTGGCATCCCTGAAAGTCGTACCTCCGTGGAGTGGGTGCACACTGAGCAGCAGGCAGGGCTCGTCGCCCGGCTCGCGGCAGCACTCCAGCACGTCGCGGCACGTGGTGTCTGGCGTCACGGGCACGTGTGTCGCCGCCCACCCGGCGCCGCTCTCGCACCATACCCGCACTATCATCTGAAAATATTTACAAATATACATTTTAACTAAAGTTGATCTCTTTGAACTACATTTTCCTAGTCTCATGCTACTACTTTCCGCGGCTACCCAACTAGTGGGGAAGTAAAGGGAAGTGTCTACCTATTTCGAAAACCAAGAAATAGTTTCGCCTATCTACCTCGTCGTCGTCGTTTTACTTACTTTAGAAGTAAAACAGTAAGTTATTACTGATATTTATCTCATTTGTGGTAAGTACGAGGTTCTTTCTTAATTTGGTAATATCTTTATCCTATCCTACTAATTTTAAAAACGCGAAAGTTTTTAAAAATGGATGGATAGATGGATGGATGTTACTCTTTCACGCCAGAACGGCTGAACAGATCTGGATGAAATTTGGCACAGAGATAGATTATAGTCTAGAATAGCACATAGGGTACTTTTAAACCGCGGGGCGCAGTTAGTATATATATTAGGTCCTTACGTATGAAATTGGCGTTTTCTACGGGAGGAATAAAAAGTCGATTTTTTTTTGTAAAATATATTTAATTAATCAAAGTATGCACCGTTGTTATCTATGCACTTTTGCCATCTTATGGGTAGTTCATTGATCCCTTTACTATAAAAACCATGGGGGCGCGAATCAATAAACTCTTTGAAGGCGGTTTGGACTACTGCATCGGAGTGGAATTTTTTTCCTTGTAAGAAGTTGTCCAAATTCCGGAAGAAATGGTAATCTGTTGGAGCAAGGTCCGGGGAGTACGGTGGATGTCGCAGACATTCCAATTGTAGCTCAGCTAACTTAGTGGTTGTTTGTTGTGCAGTGTGTGGTCTTGCGTTGTCGTGAAGCAGCAGTGGCCTAGAGCGATTGACCAATCTCGGTTGTTTAACAGCTAGTTCTTCCTTCATGGTTTGCAGTTGCTGACAATAGATATCTGCCGTAATCGTTTGGCCAGATTTAAGAAAGCTGTAGTGAACGACACCGGCGCTAGTCCACCAAACACTTACAAGTAACTTTTTCTGAGTCAATTTTCGTTTAGGGCAGGATTTGGCTGGGTCTCCAGGGTTCAGCCATTGCGATGAGCGCTTTCGATTATCGTACAATATCCACTTTTCATCACAAGTAATGATTCGATTTAAAATCCCTTCATTATTGTGTCGGTTGAGCAAAGTAACACAGCAGGCGACCCGTGTTTGCAAGTTCGATTCACTCAATTCATGAGGTACTCATCGTTCGAGTTTTTTTACTTTCCCGATTTGCTTCAAGTGGATTAATACAGTTTTGTCACTTACCCCGAAGACTGCTGCTATCTCTGAAGTGCTTTGTGATGGATCCGCTTCCACAATAGCCTTTAATTCTTCGTTTTTCACTTTGATCTCCGGCCGTGCGTCCACGGGGTTGGTTCTTAAGGTCGAAATTTCCAGAACGAAAACGTTGAAACCAAAAACGTACCATGCTGTCTTTAGCGACACCAGCGCCGTACACATCATTAATTCTTCGAGCTGTTTCTACAGCACTGGTGCCACGGTAGAACTCGTACTCGTAAATATACCGATATTTCATGTTTTCCATTGCGCGGTAATAAGCGACGCAAAAGAAAAAATAATGAGGAAAATAACAAATGAATGACTGTATTCCAAAGAAAAAAAAACCAGCTAAATGAATTTATTAATTTGAATTTCGAATTCTTAACCAAAGAGGAGATATTTCAGATCAAATTGATCAGTACGACAAAACGCTGATTTCATACGTAAGGACCTAATATAATAAATATAGATATATTATTTCAACAAAATAGAAAATTCTTCAAATGTTTGAAATTCAAATTACTAGATGTGTGTAACTCAAATGCTAGCTGACAAAGGCAAATCGTTCATAAGGTGAGAATAGTATGTAAGCAAGCTAATATGGACATAGGTAGATACAGGATAATCGTATAGCCCTCAATCATTCTCTCATGGAATTGAATCACCTAGCACTAACGTTAGGCTTGTATAATATGCATGAAGGTTAGCATTTCAAAAGCTCTCCCCTATGAATAATAAGAGCACCATTATTTCTCTAATTGTAGACTTACACCAGTATTGTATCGCGACTATTCATACGAATGACGCTATTGTTTGCGTCTACTACGTAACACAACCTTTCATATTCTATGTTTCTCAAAGAACCTTTACATACCTGCAGTATCCCAATCAAAAACAATTGGTATTTAATACTCGTAGTAGTTACAATAATAATTGGTTCTTTACTGTGTGCATCTTTAGTTGTATACTCGAGTAATTCTAAAATATATACTATTCAATACCATTGCTTTTGAATTCAAGCAGCTTGTAAACATAAATTATTTTTCATAAGTATTTATAAATTTAATTATATTATTATTTATTATCTGTGTATATTTTAAATTAAAATTTAGCTTATTCTTTATTGTGTATTTATCATGAGTGTCTGTCTTTTAAGTGTTACTTATCTACTTACCTTTATATTTGTGAAAACTTGTAATTGGCCTTCTGTCTCTATCTTCTATTTATAATTTTGTACCTAGCTGTAAGTTTCCTAAGAAAATAAAATAAAATAATACTCGCTAATCCGCTAAAATTTAACCCATGTAATGAAGATTGTTCAATTGATTATTAGAAGGGCAATACCTACAGTAATCCTTTGTAAAGCAAAGTCCCCAAATATATGTGAACAAAGCAGATCCTATCAGTATGAATTAGTAGGTAAGCACAAAATAAACAGCGAGCATAAAATTTACCTTTGCATTGTTCAGGATTTTCCATTACAGCGCTTTCTACTCATTCATGAAAAGGGCATTATGGAAATGGTAACACAATCAAAGGTGCGAGTAAGTGAAATGAACAAAAAAATTACATTTATCATAAAAGGTGACCCTTTCTTTCTGTGCCCTGTAAATAAGCTCAACCTTTATTTTTTACGAGATTCGCGAAAGGCGAACCCATGAGAACTACAGTAAAGGGGAGATTACATGGGGCTTGTAGGTCATAATTAGCGTTGTATTTTTTTATGGCAATATGGCGGACATAAGGTTTTTACTGGCTTGTTTGATGAAGATCCTTATTTTAATTGCGTTGTTATATTATAATGTTATGATACAGAAGAAAAATGTGTTCTTAATACAGTTTTTAGGCCTTTCGTACACAACGCTAGACAAGTCTTGGATACCCGACGATTTTAGTCACTAAGCAACTATACCGCAGTGCAATTTCATAGAGGTTCGTACATAGGCAAGCGTCACCTACATTTTGTTTTTAACCGACGAAAACTCGGAGGAGGTTCTCAAGTTGACGCGTATATTTTTAGTAGTCCGATTTTGAAAATTCATGTTTTGTATTGCGGTAGTCGCCTAGAGATTATAATCGTCGGGCATCGAATACTTGTGTAGCTTTGTGTACGAAGAGACTCAATCATATTTACACCTATGTATTAACGTTTCTTTTAGGTGTAAATACTAAGCTTTTATTTATGTAAAAACTAACTGATACACGCGACTTTGAATGCGGTTCTGCCAGTATTCTAGTATCAACTCCTTTCTGATGTCATGCTGTATTTACCTGACTGCGCAAGAAGGAGGGTTATGTTTTTCGAGTGTATGTACGACGCCCTACAGCCTAAACAGCTTGATGGATTTTGACATGTGAGGTGACATATAAATCGTCTTGATAGTTAAAGTGACATAAGGTACAAAATTTTGCAGCCAGGTTTTTTGTTTTTCTTGTAATGATGTTGGTTGTTTAATATGATATTGAAATAGGTATGGTATGTAAGTAGAAGCAGAAACGACTCTTTATCAATCACATCAAATATTACAAACAAAACGTACTTATTGCAAACTAAACAAACACCGTGTATCTCTAAACGACGGATATAATCTAGAATTTCATTGTACTCATCATTACGAGTATGACCAACTTTTACTATGGGGCAAACTCTGGATAGTGAAAAAAAGAGTTATTATCTTCTGAGCTTGGGGGCGTGGGTTCGATTCCCACCTAGGGCAAACATTTATGTGATGAACATTTGTGTTTGTTCTATGTCTGGGTGTTAATATATATTTAAGTATGTATTTAAAAATATCTAAGTATTAGGTATATCAGTCTCTGGCAGCCATAGTACAAGCTTTGCTTAGTTTAGAGTCAGGCGACCGTGTGTGGAAGTGTCCCGAATTTATTTATTTATTATTTTGTCGATGATCAATAAACTTTTTTAAATTATTTTTTTTTTCAAACTTGGCCCCATGATATCCTAGAATATGTCCATTGTTTAAAGACATAACATAAATAGAGTAAAAAAACTGTAATCCCCAAGAATGGTCTCTTCAAGGCGGTCCTTACAATATTGTAAGTACCTATTAGGAAATAAGATGCCATTAACTTATCCATTACGGGTCACTGGTATTTGATGTAAAAGCTGCACTAAATGGAATTTTATTAGACATGCACTTAAGTAGGTATTAGAGCTTATTGCAAACTACTTTGCAAGCTTCTATGGAGACGGTAACACACCTGCTTGGTTTTTGTTGCAAGTATTTATAAGACATGAATAAACATTTTAATTTCTAATACAGACAATGTTTTTATAATTATGCTTTTTTCGGAATATCAATACCAGTTAATAGGTCTAGGCACAAGTATTGGATCAAATCTGCGCGGCATTTGTTGAAAATTAAGACAAAAATTGTAAAATAGTTTTTACAACAGCCCGCACCTTTATTTTAAATTTGATTGCAATTTCCGAGCTTTAAATCTTCCAGAAACTTAATTTTAAATAGGTACCTACCCTCAGTGGGAGCAATTATCAGTATCCATATTCGTGTCATGGACTGATAATTACCCGACTACACGAAAAGGAGGGTTGTGTTTTTCAAATGTATGTATGAGGTTTCTTTGGCACGCTCTACAGCCTGAACAGCTTTATGGGTTTTGACACGTGAGGTTTTATTTGAATCGTCTTGATAGTGGACGTGACATAGGGTACAACATTTTGCAGTGGGGTTTTTGTTTTTCTTTTTTTAATGTTATTTGTTTTTATTTATTTATTTACCCATATTTTGATAAGTTTAATTTTTTTTTTCTTGTAAATAATTAATAAGTAATGTTGAATTTTCTTGGTGGAGACTACGATAGGTACTGTTGTAGATATGAGACTCAAGCCGATTCCATAAAGTTTTAAATCGTTTTTTTTATCCTTGCCAGAGAGCAAATACTACAAAACTGGTCTTACTATACACATACGATGTAGAGGTAGATGCGTATCATTATATCATCAGCGAGCAAGAATGTAAAACAACCTTGTAAGACCCTAAAAACCATGGTTGGTACTCGTTTTAATGCCTCACTTCCTTTATTACGTTAGCCATAAGTCTGCCAGCTGCACTTATAGCAGATGTTTGCGCAATTCTTTATTAAAAGTAATAAAGCTTTGTTTTAAAAATGATTGAAGTACGCGAAATAAACAGTTGAGTAGTGAAATCAATGGCAGCTGTATATTAGCTACAGCGATTTTGGTCAATTGATTCATTATGTTTAGAACCCCTGATTTTTTATCATGGTGTCAGCGAAAACTATCGATCCTTGTCACAAAGTTCGAGAATCGGCTGAGAAATGCGACCTGTAGAGGAGACAGACGTCGCCTGCGTTCTTCAGCTCACAGAGCCACTATTTTTAGTGTGTTTCAGGAAGGTATGATACTGTATTGTTCTACTTGTCAAAGAAAAACCTTAAAACCCTAGATAAATATCATGCGTCCGGTCGACTAAACGCGTTAGCATATTCCCAGGGGGGCTATTCCTGCGCGTGAGATGAGATGAGATTTTACCTTGGTCACTCTCACACCTATGACGTTTCAAACGAGAGCAACAAGGACGAAAAAAGTGAGATGAAAATCTCAAATCTCCGAATAGGGCCACAGGTTCGTCACGTACGTGTCTCTTTGTTTACCATCTAACTTGAAAACCGGCCAAGTGCGAGTAGGACTTGCGCACAAAGGGTGCTATAAAAACGGCAAAAAAAATATGTCTGTTGTATGGGAGCCCCCCAATTTTTTTTTTTTAGTATATATTGTTATAGCGGCAACAGAAATACATCATCTGTGGTTTTTTTTACTGTCTAACTACTATCTCGGTTCGTGAGATACGGCCTGGTGGCAGAAGGACAGATGGACGAACAGCGGAGTCTTATTAATAGTCTCCCGTTTTACCCTTTGGGTACGGAACCCTAATAGTGTAGTACGGAGTGCAATTGCGATTCCACACTGATTAGATCCCGACCTGTGACCACCTCGTCGTCTGCTTCCGCTCGACGAAAGTTTAATTACAAATCGGATTTGGAAATAATTATTGTTTTTGTAATTTTCTTTATTTACTAGGCAAATAACAAGGTTCCTCTTTTGTAATAACTATCTATATAATAAAAGTGAAAAACCAGAACGAGATAAAAACGCAAGATGGAGTGAGATGGCGCTCTACAAAACTTCCTTTACATGTTTCTCCCAAACAACTACCTGTTTTTCGGGAATTTGCATGTAATTCGATTCCTTGACCTCGGGAGTAGCGACAAACTTAATATTTAAGGTTTTGGATGTGTAATTTTTGTATAATAAGCAAGATAAAATCGCAAGTTCAAATTGAAGAGAATACTACCTCATTGGATAGTTTCGTAGAAACTATCTTATTGAGGAAGTTCTTTTTTAAACAGTGTCAATCCAGCAGAGTGTCAGTGTGAAAATTCTATTAATGGCTAATGTCTGTAATTCTGTATAATATTAAATAAAGCCTGTTAAATAACGTGTCGTGCTTATAAAGCAGATATTATTGGAAACCTTGCTCCAACATAAGGTTATGGGCCATTTTAAAGGATAAAGGTGAGAAAATAATATCTCAAAAGTAAAATGTACACAAACGTCAATATTTTGCCAATACTAAAAGGCGAAAATTATTCTAACTGGAAGTTTAGAGTAAAATCCTTACTAGAAGAAAAACAGGTTGTACAGATATTAGAATACGAAAATAAAGATATCCAGCATGAACAAAAACTAAAATTAGATGACTCAAAAGCAAAGGCTATAATAATTCAATGTATAACCGACAAACATTTATCGATCATACAAGATTGCCAAAACGCAAAACAAATGTTTGAACAGCTAGATTCTGTTTTTCAACGGAAAAGTGTCTTTACAAAACTAACATTAAAAAGGAAAATAAAACAATAAACAAGAATACTTATGTTTTTGCTCAACATTTTATTATTTACATCACTGTACTATTAATTTAGTAGGTAACTGTTACTTAACCACTAAAACTACTGAATGGATTTACATAATAGGTAATTAATTGCTATGCAATAGATTCCACGCGGGCAGAGCCGCGGGCAAACTCTAGTAATATTATAAACGCGAAAGTTTGTAAGAATGGATGGATGGATGGATGGATGTTTGTTACTCTTTCACGCCAGAACGGCTGAACAGATCTGGATGAAATTTGGCACAGAGATAGATCATAGTTTAGAATAGCACATAGGATACTTTTTAACCGCGGGTGAAACCGCGGGGCACAGCTAGTATTAAAATAATTTTAACAGCCAAGTAAGACCTCACATTATAGGTTCCGACTCTTCGGGTGAAGAAATGCATATTCCCTTCACGTAAAACTTTAATTTTCATGGGTCGCTTGCTCTTCAGCCAGGAAATGAAAACCAAAATATGGCTGATTAGAATTCTTCACAACATACACACCTATCTGCATTCTGTAATTAATACCTAATTATGTTGTCCACGTCTCCAATAGCCTACGATTTCGTCTTGAAGTTAGGATACCAACTTATGGGACCCTGGCTAAAACAGAAGAAGTTTGACGCGTGGCTACTGTATTAAATCAAATTTAAATTTAAATTTTAGAACAAAAAAATGTCCCCGTTTAAAATTGATCTCGTGACTGCAGATATTTTGTATTAACAAGGGTTAAGTTAACCATATAAGATAACTTAACTACTTTCACAGTTTCATAGTAATTAAACATTGTGATGTTTCATAGTTTCATAGTAATTAAACATTGTGATGTTTAATTACTATGAAACTGTGAAAGTAGTTAAGTTATCTTATATAGTTAACTTAACCCTTGTGTTCTTAACCCTATATAGGTTAAGAACCCAAGTTTACAAAATTCGAAAAAACAAATCTAGTCTGCATACAAAATATCTGTAGTCACGAGATCAATTTTAAACGGGGAGATTTTTTTGTTTGAATTTAACAAACTTGTATTTTAAAGGTTGCTCACGTTGATGGGTAGAACAATGCCCTAGAGTTTTACTACATTATTTTGAAATACATTGTATTTTGAGTGTAGTGATTCACGCAGTTCCTCGAATTACAAAAGGCCCACCTTCAAAGTTTCAAACTGGTCCGTTTCTGACACGCAATCGGTTTGTGGAAGACTAATCTTACCGGTATCATTTTTGGCGGACATGTGTGGTTATCCTCTTTTCACTTCAGTTCTGAAACAATTAATACATAAATGTTAGTACTTATAGGTTATAAGATCGCTAGACAATGAAACTAACATAGAGGCTTATGCTAGCATAGAGGCTTATGCTAGAAAAGTAGTGTTTAGTCAGTAGTCAGCACCCCTAGCATGCGCACGCGACAAATTTCTTCTCATGTGATTTTTGATGTGATTCTCTTTATGTGAGAACGTGACAAGGCTATGTCTAAACATACGTCTGTCTCCATAAAAAGAGTCGACATACCGTTGTCGCGTTGCGCATGCTAGAACATGATTGAATACTCACCACCAGCATCTAGGTTTTTGTTATGCTTGATTCTAGCTATAAAATTATCGATTTACTGAAGTAAAAACCTATGAAAGCCATCAATTCAATTATAAAGAAAAAACCCTTTGAGGTTTCATAACCTAAAACTCCCTACGTACATATTTATCAGCATCCATGCCTTCGCAAATATCGGCTGTCAACCACAAGCATTTTACTTGACGAGTCACGACACACGGTTCAAAGCATAATTTCACGAATATTGTACACGAAGCATAAGCTAGTTAGATAGCCACTTAAAATAATTACGTACCGTTAGTGAGTGCGTTACTCTTTGTCTCAATTTAGACACCAACTTATCTATGAAGAGGTGGCCAAATAAAGGAACTAAAACTTACTACGGTAGGCTATTAATTCTGTTTGGAAAATGGCACGGTGGCTCTCTCACTCCGCTCTACAGATAAGTCGGTTGCATTATATTGTAGTTGGAGGTAGCGTGGGGTAGCCTATTGTGTCCCCGACCTTAGCCTCCGTAACCGTATTTACAGTTTAACTCGCTCATTAATATTATGCACTAATCCTGAGACTGCGACCGCTACTTCAGTTCTGTTACTTTCATTAGGCAACAGTCAATTAAATTTGACTGTCTCGGTGGCTCAGTTGGTAGTGAACCTGCTTTCTGAGCTTGGGGGTTCGATTCCCACCTAGGGCAAACATTTATGTGATGAATATTTGTGTTTGTTCTACATATGTCTAGGAGTTAATATCTATTTAAGTATGTATTTAAAAATATCTAAGTATTTATAGCAGTCTCTGGCAGCCATAGTACAAGCTTTGCTTAGTTTGGCGTCAGGCGACCGTGTGTGGAAGTGTCCCGAATTTATTTATTTATTAATAATAGAGAATGATAATAGAAGTGGTTGTAAGTATAGTTAACGTTTTAAGTTAACCCTACACCAATGCAATTTTTTAAATACCTACATAGTATAATAGTACCTAGATACGTAAGTTGAATTGGTACAACAAAATCAATACTATAAAACCGAAATATTTTACTTAAATTTATAACCGATTTTACAAAGAAGGTTCACACTTCGGTTGTTTTTTTAATATTTGTTACCTACCTCATAACGTCGTTATTTATGAACCTACTTCGAATTAATTTTTTTGGTATTTGAAAGGATATACACACATAACAGATTGGTCCTATTTTTAACCGACTTTTAAAAAAGAAGGAGGTTTTAAATTAGATTGTTTTTTAATGTATTTTACTTGACTCCTCCGCCAAAATAATTATTAATCGATGATTATTTTTTTGTTTAATAGATCATAGATTTAATAGATTTTTTGGAAGTGGTCCCATATAAATTGTATTGAAATCGGCAAACAGATTTTAAAATATCAACAAAGACCTAAAAATTGTTCACATGAATCGGAAAGTCGGTTTTTTAAACTTTTCTTTCTATTTTATTTTGTTTGCTTTTATTTCTTTTTTGTATTAGCTATGATGGCCTATCTGGAAAAGGCCCACCTCTCAAGCCAGAGGGAGCGGGTTCGAATCCAGCCGACGGCACGCACCAATTTGTTCATTGTGTGATCATATGTGCGTATTGTATGTCATCTGCTACATGACTGGAGTCCGGTGTATGGCGGCAGGCTCACCCTCTTTACATTGGGGACTGAATATCGTCCAGCGAAGTGTGGGTGATGCACACCTCTGCCAGCCCCTTCGGGGAAAAGGACGATATGTAATATTTATTTTGTATATGTTTGGATGTACACGCATTACAGATTCATCCCATTTTCCAAAATCCAATTCGGATGATGGGATTTCGGTTTTTTTCATTTTAAAAGATTAGTTCCTTAAGTTTTTATTTTTATTTTCAAACACAATTCGTTTCATAAAGGCTATAAAATACATCTAAACATTTGAGTTCTCTGATAGTAAAGCACCTTATCTTCTCTAAATAAAGCTATTCATAGTCAACGTGTCTGCAAATGGTATTTAAATGTAGAATAGTCTCATTCACAAGTGGGTTGTTTTACCACGAAGCATTCAAGGAACACTCTCGCGGCTAAATATTCATACAAGCACACCACAAATACTATGCCTTGTAAAAAGCTTCCTTTAAAGTGCTTTTCCACCATAAGATGAGCCGCGATGCGAGGATGTGTAGCAAGGAAAAATAGCACCTATAAGATCACTTACGTAAATAAAATAAATAAATGAAGTTGGATTTCAAACATAGATATCTGCAATACTATAAGCAATCAGACATCTGACTACTCTTGTATCTTGGCGTCTCATGGTCTTCTTCCTGCTATTACAATGCCTACAAGAGGCCATGCTTGTTTAGACCATATATACATAAAATCCTGCACAGAATCTATTGGCTTGGTTTGTGGATCCTCTATTACAGACCATGACATCGTAATGGCAGGCATCACTGTCGGATCGCAAGAAGTTCCCAAACCAGGCATGGTAAAGAAAACAAACTACGAGGCTGTTGCGACTGACTTAAATGCTGTAGACTGGTCTATTGTCACTGGTAATCTCTCCATCAATTCATCTGCCCTTCTTTTTGATAAAATTTTAAAAAATGCTTTGGATAAAAGCACAAAACAAGTTACAACGGGACGTAAATGGATCACTGTTAAGCCCTGGATTACACCTGGTCTGCTTCGATGCATGCGTCATAGAGATAAATTGCACATGGACTCAAGATCACACCCTGACGATATTATGCGTCGCCAAATATATAACAGGTACCGAAATTTCTGTAATAAATTAATAAAAAAAGTTAAAAATGAATACAACACCAGGCAGTTGGAAGAAAATAAAAGTGATCCAAAGAGACTTTGGAAGGTTATTAAAAATATATGTCATACTTCGGTCAACATTGGCAACTCTCTTCAGCTCCTGAACCACATACAGAATGATTCACGCAACTCGCTACTCAAATGTAATGATCACTTTGTATCCATTGGCAGGATCCTGGCAGATAGTATCCTAAAGAGACTCAATGTCTCTGAAGAGTCACTTATCCTGGACTATAGACCTAATAAATCCCATCCTCACTCACTATTTCTCAGCCCAGCAGATCCTCATGAAATTTCCAGTCTGATTAAACAACTTAGAGCTGATAGTTCTCCCGGTCCGGATGGCGTCACTGGAAAATTATTGAAAAAATCCCTACACTCAATACTCGTGCCACTCACATACATCATAAACTTAAGCATAACGTCGGGTATCTTCCCGGACTGCTGGAAAATCGCTGCAGTCTCACCTATTTACAAAAGTGGTCCTAAAACCTTCCCAGACAACTATAGGCCAATAGCACTTCTAAGCATAGTGTCAAAAATCCTTGAAAAGGTTGTGAACAATCGACTGGTTTCTTATCTAGAAAATAATCTCTTAGTTTCTGAAAGACAATTTGGGTTCCGTAGGGGTAAGTCAACCGAAGACGCTACACTGCTACTCACCAATACAGTGTCGGCTAATATTGAAAAAGGAGAAAAGTGCATAGCAGTTTTCTTAGACTTAGCAAAAGCCTTTGATACCGTCTCGGTCGGCCTACTGCTGAAAAAAATGGAACATATCGGAATAAGGGGTCTAGCATTGAGTTGGTTCAGGAGCTATCTAAGTTACCGCAAACAGTTTGTTAAAATCGGGTCTAACACCAGTGACAGTCTTCCGATTAATTTCGGAGTTCCACAGGGAAGCATACTAGGCCCAACCCTTTTTACGCTCTACATAAATGATATAGTAAGCTGCTCGCTAAAAAATGCGGATATAATCACGTATGCGGACGACACTGTCATAATATTTCACGATAAATCTTGGAGCCAGGTATATGCCCTAGCAGAAAAAGGGCTTTCCACTGTAGCAGCCCTATTAGATAAAAACCTCTTAACCCTAAATATTAAAAAAACTAAACATATAGCCTTTTCGAAAACCTGTGTTGCAAGCCCGCCTATAACTTTAGTCTTAAAAATACACACTTGTCAATCGAACGAATCCACTTGCCCAAGATGCAACTGCAATCCCATTGATCGCACTACATCTATAAAATACCTCGGTGTTACGATCGATGAAAACCTATCATTTAAAGATCAAATCATAGACATATCGGCTCGAACTAGAAAACTGATTTACATTATGAAAAAACTCAGGGATTGTACTCCTTCAGACACGTTGCGTCAAGTTTACTTAGTGTTGTGTCAATCCATCATCCAATATTCTGTCTCGGTCTGGGGCAGTGCTGGTAAAAACGCTTTTATTACCATCGAAAGAGCACAAAGAGCGCTAATAAAGGTAATATTAAAAAAACCCTTCAGGTATCCAACGGATACTCTTTATACTGAGTTTAAAGTGCTACGAGTGCGCCAACTACATGTGTTAAATGCCACGGTTAAAACTCACAGGGCTTTCTTGTGCCGGCCAGATTATAAAGAGCTGATGTCAAAACGTGCACACAAGTTTCCTGTCCCTAAAGCTTCATCGCTACTCGCACGTAGATGTCCAGCTTTTGCCCATACCTACATTTACAATAGGGTCTGTAGGCTGTGTGACATTAGAGTCTGCAATGTAGTCCAATGCAAAAACAAGGTCAAAGAGTGGCTTCTTCACCTTTCGTATGACGAAACGGAGGATCTAATAACTATACCCCAATAGCCATACGGCCTCTCTCCCCGTCCTCACCAAGGTTAATTTCTTCCCCTTCATATTTGTGCACCCACACACACACACGCACACATAGATACACACACATACAAACACATACACACTCACATGCATACATACATACACACTCTACACGCATATTTAAATACCCCACTATATTTTTTAAGAGTTAGCACTAAGCTTGGAAATTTTGTACCTGGTAAATTCTCTGAGTCCCAAGACACAGGCTTGAACGCCTAGTTTGGGGCTCGCCGGCAATAATGTAAATGCAATGATTTTTCCACAAATAAACGTATTATTATTATTATTATTATTATTATTATATAATGAAGGTGCATGGATTTACAATTCCCCGTATAGCTCATAATTTAGTTAAAATGCACACTAGGCTGTGTAGTGTATCCATCGGAGATGTACGAAAATAAGCATCACTTTCAAATAAATGGTTGAGTCTTACAATGTCGGATTGTCACAGAAACTACCTAAATGTGTGTGCAAAATTCCATAAGAATCGTTGCAGCGGAAGTAGTCAACTAATCTGTGCCAAGACTTTGTGGAAGCACGAAATAAACGAACATAAACAAACGACTGAACCTTAACAAAACAGTTTGAAAATAGTGAGAGTGGTAAGAATAAAAACCTACAAATAAGATCACTTCGTTGTGTAAAGTACACCATTCACACGCGCACCAATCTACCGGATTTGTCGCTGGCGACAAATCTGCGGAGAAATCTGCATGTGAAATGTGAATGCTATCGGCTCGCGGATCAATCCGCCGGTCGCCGTCAAAGACACGAGCGCTGCGTCGGTCCCTCGCCGCCTAGCACGCCTAAGCGCTCTTGTGGCGTGTGGACGATGACGGACTTGTCCACCGATTCGTACGGCGCGGCGCAGCGTACTGCTCGTGGCTCGTCTGATAAATGGTGGGCTTTAGTGATCCTATTAGAAGTAGTAGAGTAAGTGCCTAAATAAATTAAAAAAATATTCGCGACACACACACACGGTCGTCTGACCCCAAACTAAGCAAAGCTTGTACTATGGCTGCCAGAGACTGATATACGAGTATACTTGTATTCACAATTTAATTTAACTGTTCTATTATTTATTAAATGAAATTGTACTGAATTATTTTTATATTCCTTCATGAATTGGAAGTGTAAATTAAATTTAAATTAAGTTAATAATGATAAAGTACCTGACGTGTAACTTCATTAGTTATGAATAAAGAGTTACGAGTAAATATTTTACTCGTTCACTACCTACTTACCTTCATCGCACATCTTCAGTGGATGCGCAGCCTTAAAGGTAACTACATATGCGATGTAAATGCAGAAGAGTTGTTTTAGAACCATTGTTATTGCTAAGCTTTAAATGCAAGGCAACAACTTTATTATTACCTGAATCGTCGACGCATAATTTTGTGGATAGCTAGTTTTTCTTTTCTAAAAACATCTAAGTTAAAACCAATTCCTTGATAATATTAGAACAAAATCATTATTTCATTCAAAACCAGGTCTCATTGTATTTAGTACTCGTAGTTTTGGAGATTTTTTTTTTTATTTGGCATGTCTACATTCTATTTTTAATTATTACTAGTATTATTTTGTTTTCATTATTATTGTTTCTTTTTTTTTCTTTGTCTCGATTAAGAATTAACATAATCAAATTAAGTTTAGTAGTATTTTGTCTAGTATATCTTAATATATATAAATCTCGTGTCACAATGTTTGTCTTCAATGAACTCCTAAACCACTTAACCGATTATAATAAAATTCGCACACCATGTGCAGTTCGATCCAACTTGAGAGATAGGATAGCTCACATCTTAATATATACATATATAAATAATAAATGCGAACGAAGTCGCAGGGTGACAGCTAGTATATAATATGTTTTAGTAATGAGCTCAAAATTTGGAGGTATTTAATTTAATTTGGAGAAGCCACTGGCTCACGACACACAGTCTCTGACTAGTTCGGGAGCCTCTGGAATCAAATTTGAAATTGTCACATGTTTTTATACCCAAATAAACTATTTGTAATTGTATTAGGTAAGAATTTCAACGATAAGTTTTGTACTGTACAGTCTCCTAATTTTTTTTCCGAATTCATAAAAAGAGGAGGTTCTCAATTTGACTGTATGTTTTTTTTATATTGTAAAGGTTTATTTTATTTAATTTTATTTTCTTAGGAAAACTTACAGCTAGGTACAAAATTATAAATAGAAGATAGAGACAGAAGGTCAATCACAAAATTTCACAAATATAAAGATAAATAGATAAGTAACACTTAAAAGATAGACACTCAAGATTAATACACAATAAATAAATAAGCTAAATTTAAATTTAAAAGATACACAGAAAATAAATAATAATAATAAAATTACATTTATAAACACTTATGAAAAATAACTGTTGTTTACAAGCTGCTTGAATTTAAAAGCAGTGGTATTGAATAAGTCAATGTCAAACTCTTTAACGAGAGTGTTATACCTACTGCATGATCTTATCAAACAACTGTTACGTCTATAACTATATCGCACGGGTAGGACGGACGGTTTGTGTGTTTAAGTGTGAGTGTGTTTGTTTGTTACTTCTGCACGCTCAAACGAATGGGCGAAATTTGCTGAAATTGGGTATGGAGGTGTGAATACCCTGCATTAACACATTGGCTACTTTATTTACGAGTTCTATACCCAGACTATTCAGCCCAGAGTTTTCGATGAATCACCAAACATTTACGGTGAGCTCTGGTTAAACCCTCAGCCTATTAATTAACAGAAACCCTAAAAGAAATATTTATCACTAAAAAAAGCTTATTCCTACTTACCTATATTAAAAGTGCGAAAGTCTGTGTGTTTGTTTGTCACTTCTTCACCTTCAAACGAATCGACGGGCTTAGATGAAATTTGGAATTCAATTCATTTATTCGAGTCGTTGTTATAACTACTATACACTTGACAACGTCATTTACAGATTACATTATATTATTAGGTTTTTAAATTTAATACAACAATACAATTTAGGATATACTCGTAGCCTGTAAAAAGACCTTGATTGATTTGAAATTTTGATGCCGTAAAGAGGCTTTGTCAGATTAATAATTATTGAAAAAAATTACTATACGAATTAATAAATTCTGCAAAGATTTTGATAAACCGACTTTTTTCATTGTACTCTGTCTTTAATAAACATTAACAACAATTAAAATAAAACATTTGAGAAACAGTAACAACAGGAATGAAGATAGCTCACGCCCTGGATTAACACATAGATTTTTAAAATCGCAGGGCGTAGCTAGTAAGTAGTAAATATAGTCTACAAGCACAGTCATCAGTTCATAACTTCAAGAGCCAAAATATTAAGCCGCTTTCAAACGTCTACTTCGAACCTCTCTGGAGCACAGTGTCATATCAAACAGTTTCATAATAATAGAGCTTCAGCATGCGCTAGCGTGTGGGAGTGACACAAACATGTTATTAAGATTTCAACTGGAAGACAGACAGCCGGCCGACAGACAGCATTGTGACTTGAAACACAACGCTGTACTCATAACTAAGTACGGAACATTCAAAGTCGTAATGTAGACGTATCTATTTGGTAGTGATAATAATAATAAATAGCTATAAGTTCAATCTGACGCTGTGAAAATCTTTCAAACTTCATACATTTGTCACTTTTAACAGACAAGTGGCTCTGTGAGCTAAAGAGCTCGCGGCCGGCGTCTGTCAGATTTATGTTTGTTTGCTGCGATGGCAGCCTAGTTGTGAGAAAATCCGCCTCTCAAGCCAGAGGGAGCGGGTTCGAACCCAGCCGACGGCACGCACCAATTTATTCATTGTGTGAACATACGTGCGTATTGTATATCATCTGCTACATGACTGGAGCCCGGTGTATGGCGACAGGCTCGCCCCCTGTCACATTTGGGACTGAATATCGTCCGGCGAAATGTGGGTGTTGTATTACACCTCTACCAGCCCCCTCGGGGGAAAGGCGTGACGATATTTATATATTATACGAGTATGTCTGTAGTTTATAAATATTTTTCAGTTTAATATTATTTCTTTTGTCTTGTTTGTTTGCCATATTCTAAATTCCGTTTTTTTTATGAATGATATCGCTGTGACTTGATGGTGGCAAGATTGTTCAAGAAACGATTGCCAGAAAAAAAATCCTCTTCGGGTCGCTTTTCTTAACCAATTCTCGTGAAATTTTGTGAGCAGATTCGATAATTATACAGATATCATTATTAAGAAATACGACCTATAGAGGAAGACAGCCGGACAGAAATAAAGATATACGAAAGTATTTTTGCCTAAGCTGAAGCATAGACGCTTGGCTCGCTTAGCTCGCTCGGTCGATTACGAGCACTTGTGAGCATTATAAGCATTATGAGGAGCATCGCCCAGCGAGTAAACATTGCTGGCTCGGCAGTCGGCTTACACTCGCTATAGCCCAGCGACAAAACAACTATACACTCACTTCTCGCCAACTCTTTTCTAGTTTTTAGCTCTACTTACTCGTACATTAGTTCATCGCTGGCGGTGAGACAAGACAAAGTCAAAATGTTTTTATTCAATTGGATATCAAAGATATACTTATGAACGTTAAAATTTTATAATGGACTCGGCCCCTTTGTTCGGAAAAAGAGCACATACTCAGAAGAACAGGCAAGAAACTGAGAGGAACTTATTATTTTTTTCAAAAAGTGCGTTGCTTATTTGTAAATCGCCAAATTCCGGAACTTTCTAGAGAAATTCTAGACGTAGTGAAAGAGTAGAGAATGTTATGCACTACTTGCAGTCAAAGCATAATGGTATTCACGTAAATAACATTTTGAAAATGTGGCAAAGTGAGAAATGACGCGCCAACCGGCGGCTAACAGACGTGACGGTGACGATACAAATTGCGTTCAGCGTGTAGACGGAGGGCTACGGGCTAAGTCTCTTACTCTGAAAACTTTAATAAAATATTTATTTTATTGTTTATTGTCCCTTAACTTTTTTGTACAAAATAATATTTAGGTGTTGCACCAAAAAACCAAATGGACACAAAAAAAAAACAAATATCGTTTGCGCATTTATATATCGGTTGAGAATAATAGAGTTATTGATAACATGCAGTTACAGCTTAGGATTTCAGATCCTGAAATACTGTCAAGTAAAACGGTATAATACGGTGTTATTTTCCATTTTGCTCTATATTCGCAAAGAATCCGTCTCTCGTAGGTACATTCCAACTTCATCAGCTATTTATAAAAACTAATTTCATGGCGGTTTAACCTGCTCGATGGTTTTCCCATAATTATTTCCTATTTAACCATACGTAATTTCCTATTTTTCCTACGTAACCCTCAGCCATGTATGAGCTATGAGTGAAAATAGACATACTTACACACCAAACATTCTTAAATATGTATAAGTAGATGTTCGTCGTTTCTATATTTTCACGTGTTAATATGTAGAATTGGAAGATTGAATGATCAGTAATTATTTATATTAGTCAGTAACTCCCATCCTATTCCGTTCAGCATCTGAATGGCAAAGACGTTTGGAATTTCTGACGGCCAATTTGTCTTTTGCTACGGCTGTGACGCGGCGCGACTGCGCACAATAACATGAATAAACAAGCGATGAAAGGGCGAACAGGCTTCGGTGCTGAATGTAAGCGCACATCACCATGACTCACGTGTTTCGCTTACAATCTGTATGATAAAGTTTCGAGAAAAGTATTTCTTTGACATGCATAATTTGAAAGAAGAAGGTGGCTTCAATGCTTGCATGTAGTACATTTTGTATTATTACTGGGCTCAAACAATATTTCGTCAGAATTATACAGGGATTACCAGGGATACCTCAGGGATTGAGAAGCTAGACATCATAGGGTAAGGGTCGAATTCCTAACCATATTAGTTTGGGCCTAACATACCCACAGAAAAATATTCAGGAAAAAACAAAATGTACTTAGTAGTAGGTAGGGCAAGGGACACAGGGACTCTAGTCCTCGCCATACAGGTTGCTAAATACATTGCATGGACTGACTCGCGAACTCCTTCTCAATTCAAGCATAAATGCCATTTTTTAATAAGCCATCACTCCAAACACATTTGATAATGAACTACCTGAGAAAGACTATGTCAGGCAGTTGCTTTATATAGGCTGGAGACAATAAATTAAATACCTTAGTCCTGTATAATCTTGTAGGCAGTATCCCACGATAAATCAATACCAGCAGAGTCATCGTCCGAATACCGAGTCAGAATTCCCGGCAAGCTCTGTAAATCTATTTCGAGGAAGCGCGCTGTTGCCGACGGCTCTTTATTAGCGAGATGCCCACGGGAATGACAAAATCACTGACACGGAAGGGACAAATTGGTGGTCGGTGGTTTCTCGAATGCTTATGGGAGGCTAGATAGTTGGGACGTGTAATTTGGACGGCTCACGCGCCCCGAGCAGCCCGCGTGTGAAATTCGAACGAAACATTTGCATACGTTTAGTTTAGTTCAATGCGAGACCCCCGCGGACCGCCCTGACCTACGCGGAACCCCCAGACAGAGTTTATCTCCGTCTGGGGGTTCCGCGTAGGTCTGGGTATCCATCTCTTTATGAGATGGATAGTTTGTTACTCTATACCTTTCGCTACTAATGAAATTAACTCATGATGTTGAATGGTCAAACAAAAAAAAAGGCTACTTCAATATGGCGTAGTGTGCTCACAGTGAGGAGTGAGGAGTGGAATGCCTCAGTGTTTCCCAGCAATAGATACAACCTGGGTCGCTTCAAGACAAGAATGAATAGGCACCTCATGGGCAAGCGTGCTCCATATTGGACTGCATCTTCACTTTCCATCAGGTGTGTTGTGGTCAAACGTGGGCCCATTTAATTAAAAAAAATAGTAGTTAAGTACTTAGTTACCTAACCAAAATGTTACTGAAAGTATTACGTTATACCGAAGAACATTCAAACCACCCAGACACAGTTAAATAAAGTAGTAATGGTCGGCTCGCGCGCCTCTGACCACACCCTAACTAATACTTGTGGGTATACTCGCAGTTCGCCTCGAAATGATATTTCGCATACCTATTTCCATAATAACCCCTCTTTCGATTTAGCTCATATGCGAACTAAAAATTCTATTCAGCTAAACTGCATGCAAAATTTGATAAAGAACGGATCGTCGATACTCAAGTTATCGGATATGGGTTAAGCAAATGTTGATGATGATGCTTGTCCCAGTAAACTGTGAGAACTCGCTTCGCTCGGTCAATTAAGCAAAGTCATGAAGCAAACGGCGGAACACTGTATCGTTTTTTTATTACCGTTCGTCACGAAACACTAGTCAATAAGTGACTTTCCTAATCTAAGCGAGGCAGAAGGTAGCTGGGGCGCTACCAATTTACATACAATGAAATAAACTGGTGCGTGTACGTCTGTACGTACAGGGTGGGTCGCGGTCGCCTTACTAACATTTCCGATGTACCGTTCTTGTGCGCTTATTGCCGATATTTGGGCCACTAGAATTAAAGGTGCGCTGGAATTTGTCTCCATTGTTTTATGATTACGAGGCAGAATAGAAAATAATAGTCTTGTGAATGAAGCGTTTCGATAAATTGGATTGATAGATGTACTTCAGCTCAAATACGAAAAAACAATCTCTTGACCTTTTGACCCTTCAGGTAGTAGCATTTAAAGACTACTTTTAATAAAAAAAATTGCGTAAAGACTGAAAGTATTCGGTAAATGTGCAGAGAATCTTTAAGATTATTTATCACATAAAGCTTGCAAGAAGTGGCTTTGACTACTATCACATAATCAATTTGTCAGCCAATTTTAATTAGAAAAACAACAACTTGGTCAGAAATATATAAAATTCGAATGGCTAAACATATTGATTGATTTATTAAGACAAGCGTTGGACAGATCAAGTTTTTTATGATCTTCATTAAAGATACCAGATCAGTGAGTGGACCACCCTGATGTACTCCTTATTTCATAGGAGCAGGATTACTGTCATAGTTCAGCTACTTATAATTTATTAAGTATAATATATGTCTCACTTATAGTTAAGAATAAATAATATAATTAATGCTTAGTAAACCTCATAATATTTGTAGATTAGAATTCTGGTCAACGAAATGATTCTTGTAAAATTCTCTTATATTAGCTTCTCCTAGCGATTTATCCCGCTATATTATAAGGACAGTAAATTTTTCAGCATAAAAGTAGGTTAGTAGCACATCTAGTAACCTATTAATACGTATGTTTCATGTATGAAATTTGTGTGATCCGTTTCTGTGTGAAAAAGTAACAAACATACATAATAAAATACAAATACACCCAGAAAAATTAAACCTACGTTCAGTTTTAAAGCAGTGGGTACATATTAAACACACCAGCTGCAAGAACTAGTCCGCAAAATAAGAGTCAAGTGGAGTGGGTTCTTAGTGAGCTCCAACAACGATTAACAATAGGTACGTACTAAAAACGCGAATAAAATATTTTTCCAGCTCACGATCGCAACCTTAAACCCCAATTGGCACTGCAGTGCAGTGTTACTTAGTTCGTGCTCGGATGCCAGGGGTAATTGGAGGAGCATCAGCCCGTATGGCCAGGGTAGGGTACTTACGACCAATCATGCTGTCAATCCGTCTATGGATCCGACGCCTGCTCGTGGGAAGTACGCCAAACATGGTAATCGTATCACTTTTTAACACCACTTTTTGGATCGAGAAATGTCTCGACTTGACATTTCCAGTACCTATACCTATCCATATGCTTTGAGTCTGTACTAGGAGCGATGCACTCCGTCATTTGAGATATTTTACTTAACTTTAGCATTGACGCTGAACGCTCGCTAGGTTATAAATTCTTGATCAATTATTCTTTTATATTATTAGCGTAAATATAACATCGGAATGTGTAATTTGGACTGAGAAAAACCGTAGTATTGTGAAAAAGTTGTATAAATTTCTATTAATAAACGACAGAGTGACAGTGACAAACATGCCACTATTACATGGGACAACACAATATATTGCGGTGTAATCTCTATTATGTAGTACATAATAGCTCAATGTTCAAATGTGGGTTACCTAGTTTTGTTAGCTAGAGGGCTAAAGCGAGGCATCTCAGTATTATAATCTTGTGACATTCAAACAACAATTATGTATTACCATTGTGAGTACAAACACAATACAACCAGCCTAACTGAAGATTTGCCTTGTGGAGCAGCATCGTTTTTTTCTTTAGAAAGAAGAAAGCAAGAAAGAAAAAAAAGTTTATTTGTGACCTTTTGAAATTAAAAACATTAAGGGAATTTTACAATTTACAAGGAATTTACTTTAGAAAACCGAGACCTCGAACCTCCCGTTCTCCCGCACCTCCCGTTCAAAACTTTAGTTCCTTTATTTCACTAACTCTACAGGTATCTTCCCACTGCCCAAGTAGATTCCTAATGCATTTGAAAATAAGTCAACCAACTGGATAATTCAAATCACAACAGACAAAAATCCATCATGTTTTCAAAGCATAATTTTACGGCATTAAAATCAAGGTCAGAACAAAAACAAGTCTATTTGAAGGCTATTTTAGCAGCTAATCTGATTCAGGATCGAGAATTCAAGATCCATGCGTGACCGAATTGTGTTTACTTTAAATTAAATTTTTGTTTGGTGTGAGTCATTATTATTTTACAATAATTAGCATAGAACATCGGAGTAATGCCTTCAAAACTTGGTAGGTAATTCTCCGATTGTCTTAAGATTTTCATACACAAGTACATAATCTGAAAATATAGGTATATTATTGATAACTTAGATATGTTAAGTGTGTCTTATCATTTAAAAATATATCACCAACACAAAAGCTGAAATGGTATTAACATAAATAATTATATTACATTTCCATGATTGCTGTATTCTTCTGTGGTTTACACAATGTATAGGCGATGTTACATGACATGAGTGAGTGAGTGAGGTTCATTAAAATAATCGTCATTTTGAGCCCATAATGCTAATAATTTAATGACATGAAATTGCATACATAGTATTTACCTAGCTTATGATGTAAACGTGTTTATCTTTGTAATGTTTATGATATCCGAAGGTTTTAGAGTTTTAGGCCCGTATGCTTAAACGACGCCCAGTCATGAATCTAGATTTAAAATTGTTCTTATGTATGGTAAAGCCAGTTTTTAATGGAAATTCATGACTAAGCGTCGTTTCAGAATACGGTCCTTTAAGTTTCGTTAGGTTTAAAAAACTACGGTTCGATGCTACCTACTTATTGTTCGAAGTTGTAGGGAAATAGGTAAGCAATTTTTTGTAGATATAATTTCGGATGCGCAAATCGCTTCCATAGAACCTCATGCCAGAACATAGCAGATACGTAGTTACTTATCGCTAATTGAGGAAATAACCAAAACCCCGCCCAAGGCCATTATATCGACAAATGAAGGCAAAAACTAGGAGTTCAAGGCACTCCGTATGACTAACATTGTGAGAAAATCAAGAACAAAGAGGTTTCGAAAATCATCAGATAACTGAAACTTTGAACCGAAATAACACGGTCTCCGTGTCGGCAGCCATTATTTGCAATTTTCCACGAGCTTCATTTCCTTACAAAAACTCATTATTTACTCCATAGCAGTGTCGACCGCTTCTCGGTACCTATCGATTACTCTCGAGGCCTCAACGCCATGATTGTTCGGAATCCTTGAATGGAACACAAAAACTCACATTATTAATTTTATTGTATTCGAAACGAGATGTCGCCTTGAAAACAAGATCATTACACACACCATGACCACTTAAAAAAGGCCTCCCACAGAACCTGAGGACACGATGCGTGTACTAAACGTTCAACATCGAAGAAGTCGAGAAAGGTCAAACTAAATTGGTGGCGCTACCCGAACTTCACTCTCCCACAAACCTATTGTGGAAACCGGTTACAAAGAATCCGCCTTGCGTCATTTAGCCACGTGTAAACATTTTAATTGATGATATGCGGAAGACAAAAAAACTACCACGATAGCAATCGGCATTTTGATACTGGTTTTATATCTATTCATAGATCGAAAGCCTCTAGTCGAAGCGTAAAAACGACTCCAACCGTGCGTAGACAAGAAGTGAACGGAAAAAAATGGGTGGCTTTTATGAAAAATCGAAGAAACCAAACGCGAAGGCAATTTGTCCACAATTATAGGGAACATCAAAGAAATTGGGAAAAATGGCCGCGAGAGCCTCCGAGGATACAAATTCTCCTAGTCACGTCACGCACAACATAATTATTATTTCCAAGACTCATGAAAGCTTTTTCAGCGCTATTTCTGAGGACCGTAGGTATCGTATATTATATGACCAGCATTTATAATTAAGCGTGAGACAAATATTGCGGTATAAGCTCTAGCCTCGCATTACAGAAGTTTATTATAATGATACAGTCAGTGGGTAAGATTAACTGCGGTTGAAATAACGCGTCTCGCTTACTCAGCGGAAAAACAATAAATTGGTAGCGAAATTGCCGTAAAATGCTCAGTAGGTAGCTATCACAGTTTTGTAACAAATTGTAATCGCGCCAGACCATGATGTATAGAACCCGCTAACTAGTTCCGACTATGTAATATTCTGTGGGCAGTTAAATTAACTTTAACCTGACAAGAAATTGATATTAACAGTCCTTCGGTTTATTTACTTATATCACGTCTCACTTAACTCACAAACTATAGTTTCACCTATTTACTAGGTGCCTATGCTATGACATGCCTTGCGGGCTATTTTACGGCTTTGGATTACTTAACATATTTATTATACTCATAATAATAGAGTAGTATCCAAAGAATGTTGGAAAGTGACTGTTAATAAAAAGCCTTTCGCGGAGATTTACCATAATTTAGCCATTAATTATTGACAAGCCTTTAACTGCGTTCAGGACAGGCGATAAAAATCCTCCTACGATCACACTACACATATAAACATACCTGTTCGAATGGCGATGTTTGTTTAGTTGTAACTAACTTTATCGCAACCGCATAAGTACTTAATTGGGTTGATTTTACTACCTACTTACAGAAACCTAACAAAAATCTAGAGCAATCTAGAGAATTAAAAAAAATGTTCTAAACACCTAAACTTGCGAAATTAGATTCACAATACAAAACGATTTCATGTTAAGGGTAAAATAACACATTTATTACTTCGCTGGGAATTCTATTAAAATTCAATTTAAAAATGTAAATCGTTAATTCTGAACGGAACCGCGGAACATAAGTAGATTTTTTTATAATATAGGCACAACATTTTAAGCATTAAGCCATAAAATTCAGTATAGTAAAAGATGCTTATCGTAATTTATTGTTATATTTGACATATTGGTAATGTACCTTCTATCGGTTCTAGAGATCTTCATTTCAACCGATTGTTGCAACAAAGTTCCTTTTGCGTAGAGTTAAGATGTTTCTAGATTTGGTACAAAATTACTAATATTCATGTCACATTAAAAAAAAAGTCCGACGTGAGACTCTTCTCCTTCTACTTCTCCTTCTTTTCTCTCCAAGGAGAAAACAGAAAAGCCCTTTCATTTTCATAATTCAGTCCATACTTTAAAATGAAAACAAGAACAATCAAAGAAATTAATAAAACATGAAGGAGATGCAGCTTCAACCCACAACGCCCGTCAAATGACATCGAACTTTCCGATTGGTAGGCGTGAATCGAACCACGCATCAAGTCGTTATCATGATCGATAGTAGGCAGTCGACATGTAGGAAGGCAGTACAATCGATTAGTGCTACATAATCGAACGATCAATACTCTCCCAGCTAATGGACGGTGTGACATAAGAAGGCAGAGAGTGAACAAACCGGTGCATGAGCAGTAGCAGGATTATTTGAGATTAGCTGTGCCCCGCGGTTTTACCCACGGTTAAAAAGTATCCTATGTGCTATTCTAGACTATAATCTATCTCTGTGCCAAATTTCATCCAGATCTGTTCAGCCGTTTTGGCGTGAAAGAGCAACAAACATCCACCCATCCATCCATACATTCTTACAAACTTTCGCGTTTATAATACGAGTACGAGTATTAGTAGGATTTGCATTTCTATCTTCTGTCTATTTCTATCTTATTTTTTAGTACCTAGAGTGCTAGGCTAGGCTGGAGGGTTGGTAATGATAGTGACGTTAATGTCCATGTTATAGCCACAGCGTTATTGAAGGTGGTGGCTGTATTAAGGCATCGTTTTTTTTTATTACTTAATAGGCTTGCGTTTGGCCGCCAACATGCCTGATGATAAGCAGTGATGCGGCCTACGATGGAGCACGCTTGCCTAGAAGAAACCGATTCACTCGAGACTTGAAGACACCCAGATTATAAGTGTCAGGGAACACAGACTCTGGCAGAGTATTCCACAGTGCCACAGTGCCAGTTCCACAGTATTCGTGCTCGTCAGAGATTCTTAAACCGCATTGATGTTTTTAATAACTAGTGGCTCTGTGAGCTGTAGACCTCGCGGCCGACATTTGTACTCCTCTACAGGTTGCATTCCTCAACCGATTCATTGTGAGAATTTTTCACAAAAAATCATCAAAAATTTTTGTGAGCAGGTTCGATAATTGTAGATTTTTTTTTTTTTTTGATGAGTTAGTTTTGAAATTTTTTCAAAATTGCGGTGATATGATTATTTTGGAAAAAAAAACGTATCTCTTCCATTTTGAAACATTTATAAAAACTGTCTTGACTTAAAAAATCCAATATACATATTTATCGAACCTTCTCATAAAAATTTAAGAGAGTCTGTAAAGAAATGCGACCTGTAGAGGAAGACAAATACCCGGACAGAAAACCGGGAGAAGACATATTTCGAACATACGAAAGCATTTTTGTCGAAGCTAAAGCATAGACGCTTCGCTCTCTAACTAACGCTTTCTCGATCGATTATATTGCTTATTTTATCGTACATTTAAAAAAATGCAAAGTTGCGAATTTAATAACGTTGAGTTAATATTATGCGCTAATAGGTACGAATAAAGACCCAGTTAGAAAACGTCACCAATGCAGGTGCATTAATAAAGTTTCCTCTATTTTAAAGTTCCCGTGAACGGCAATAGTAGTGGTTTAGTCTGATTTTTATGAGCACTCATTAGTGCTATTTAAGGTCACCCCGCGGATATCTGTAGTACTCGTATAATCTCTGACATTGACGTATTCCTCGCTAAAACAATCTCATCAAAGTTATAACACTCAACAGAAAGCAATCTAAATAGAGCGCACCTTTGCACTAAAACCATCAATGACATCAAAGCGGACTTTACGACAGAAATGGTAATAATAGTAAAATCACCACCGAACCTAATCGTGGCGAACACGAACACGCGAAATATTCGTACTGTCAACATCCTTGATTACATTTTGATTGCACCATAAAGCACCGATGATTTTCCGCAGTAACTCATTATGGAACTGTGGCAACGGTCACGCGTCTCGCACACCTTCTACAGCACAGCAATAAGTAATTTCATTCCAATATTCAGAACAATAAAAGCGTAACTAATCACAATTAATAATTAAAAAAATAATAGTTTTACTAATTATTTTCTGCGTCTCAAAAAGTAAAAAAAGCGACTACCTATGAAAATAGGCTGGTGACTTAAGATTGGGCCTTATGACGCCTCTCAAATTTTAAAAAAGAACTCAGTACAGCAAAAAACCTGAACAAACATGGTGATGATAATGTGGGTCGTCTAAGTAGTATTCGAGTAACAAGTGCAGCAAGAAAAATATGAGTAGGTAACTGTGCTCTGTAACAATTTCGTGCTTAGTACGCCCTTATTTTTTATAACGAAGTAAAAACCACGCTACTGCTATATCGCGCCGCATCTAGCGTCTATATTTGCGTGACGGCCACGGATGCGTTCAAAACGATTGTAAATCTGTCGACAACCAAATTACTGAAAGTTGTGGTGCAAAGCCTTAGAAGTCGTGAGTGTATGAGGCTTTCGTGAGCTATGCTGATAACTACACGATCGACATTCGGCACAACAATACTCCGTGGGTAGTACAATATGGGGGAATAAATAGTCAGGAAATTGAGTACGTAACTAACTTAATATCAGTATTATTGTAGCGAGCAAAAGGTTGAAACGTGGAAGGAAACTTTTAGGACGAGTTTGGGTTTGATATGTGTTTTAAGATTAAATAAATAAAATAATTCAATAGATGCTTCACATCAAAATTAACATGGAACATAGACAAGAACATGAACTACTAATACCTAGACTCAAAACGGATACTTCAATAGATTGGACTATCTTATGGACTATTACAACTTATGGTTGTTGTATTTAAATATGTAATATTTAAATATATACATATGCTAAAATTCGAACCATCATAAAGTTAGTCAAACGGTTCTTAAATGGAGTGATATCAAAGGGCAAACTACTGACTGATGAAGACCTTTAACTAGACTCCAGTTAGTACTTTACTAATGGTTCGCTAAGTTTGTTAAGTTATAAAGGACACTCTAGCACGTGAATGTTCAGTAAGTTTTCTTGTAAAAATATTCGACGGTCAGTGACTTATCTTTTCTTTTAGTTATCTGTATCAGTTAACTAAAACGATTTCAAGGAATATTCTGTAAAGCAATATGTTTTATCTTCTGAAGTTTTTACTCTTGTATAATACCTACTTGAAACAACTTTATTTATCCAAGAGTAATTTTGTGGCTATTGTTCCTAGCCACATATAAATGCTAAGCAATTTTAGAATGCGCTATTCAGACAAAATAGTTGCATATTTGCTTAATTAAATCATTTACGAAACAATTTTACGCAACAATAGACCTAATAAAACACAATTTCACACATCTCAATAAAAAATTGGGCGAGAGCTACAATTATATAACTCTTGCAGCAGTTTGAAAATAATTAAGACATTCGTAACAATAGGTTTACAGTTCACACGTTTTCTGTAATTAATGCGTAGTGCTAACGGTCAATTCAAGAACTAAGGGAATGGGTAGTATATTCAACTCAATGGAAAATGCGTGTACAGTATCTTACAACTGACAAGCCATTCTATTAGCGAGCATGCTGGGGTATTTTATTATGAAGCACTTTCTCTTGGAGAAATGAAAACGATCCTGGTCGAGGCCAGGTTCTTGTGTATTGTTCAGATATATCTAAAGTACATTTACTATGTTGTCGTGGTGCCATCGGCTTTCGATGTCGTATTGCAGAAAGTGATGTAATGTAAGACTATCTGCTTGGAGACTGATACTCTGCTTCTTATCTTTACGAAATCATGACTACGACAGCAGCGAGAATTTCATAATTATATAGCAACGTGAAAGCTAAACTAAAACTTTTGTATAAAGATTTGTTTATCCTAACTAATATAATAAATGCGAAGGTGAGTTTGTTCGTTTGTTTGTTGCTTTCACGCCCTATCTCATCAACCGATCATCATAAAATTTAGCTTACACGTTGTCTGGGGTAGGTACAGAAAAGGACATAGGGTACCTACTTTTTATCCTGAAAAAATGAACGGTTCCTGTGAAACCACGGGTGAAACCGCGGGGCGCAGCTAGTAATTTTATAATAACGCTTTCAGTTCGTTCAGGTACTTTGTTTAATTAGCTTATCTTCTTGTTGGTTGTTAAAACAGATATAATTTAATCTGAAATCTGTACTGATAAGATATGCAAGAAGCTTTTAGATCTTTTCAAACACAACCTTCCTGACCAGTAGCTGGACAGAGTCTGTGAATGAGTGACTGCATCCATGACAGCTTCCATTATTTATCCACATCTCACGTAAAACACCACCAGTTTAACATGAACCATTATTCCTTTTCAGCTGTGTGGAAGGAAGGTGCCATCGAAGGTTTTACGACGTGGTCATTCAAAGAACAATAGAGCTGATCTCTCTCCGTTTCAGATGTCATGGTTTCCAGTATTTCAATTAGTCAACTGCCACGCTAGTATTAATGGCATTTTACGCGTAAATGGAAAAAAACTGTGTTAATTACGCAATAGCTTTAAATACCTACTTATTTTACAATCAGTGCTCTTAAACCTAGGTATATGACGATTTCAAAGTACCATCAAAAAGATACATAGATAAAAAGCGTCACACTATATTTTTGATATCAATGGCAATGTTTTGATTACGTATTGGAATAACACCGCACTTTGAGAACGTACGTTAAAAATAACATTGTAGAAAATCACACTTCACACCAATATCATAAATGCGAAAGTTTGCACGGATATCCATCCCTCCAGGATGCATACATGTTTGTTGCTCAATCACGCCAGAACGACGGAAAAGCAGGGCTATTCCGAACTAACCTAACCGTGCCTAGGCTAAACGTTCGAATTTCAAAAAAATTAAACCTAAATTATTCGAATCCCAGTCTATATTCATAAGTTTTTAAACGTGATTAATTCTTCCGATATATACTTCTTATTTACTTGATTCCCTATTCCAAAATATATAAAAGTAGACTGAGATTAGAACAATTTGAGTTTGAAATTTCTGGGATCCGATCGGAAACGTTTTCGAATGATTTCGAATAGCACCGCTGATCTGGATACATTTGGCACACAGAGATAGATTTGAGTCTGGAATGGCAAATAGAACACTTTATCCGCGGGTGAAAACGCGAGGCACTGCTAGTTCTCTGATATGATATACTCGTATCATCAATAGCATCTAGAGCCGGTGAAATTAACTTTAATGGGAAAACAAACGACGAGAGCTGGTGCTTACCTCGATCAGCGAAGTACTCGTAGCATTGCTATACAGCGAGGTAACGTCGCCAGCCCTTTGGGTACTTTACCACCCGCGAATACTGAATTGAGCTCTGTTTATTATTTGTAATTTGTTTTATATGTTAAATTTATTTTAGGCTTATATTGATAGATAAGCCTAAATTAAGCCTGACGCGATGACAGCCTAGTTGGAGAAGGCCTGCCTCTCAAGCCAGAGGGAGCGGGTTGGGACCTAGTCGAAGGCACGCACCAATTTGTTAATTGTGTGAACATAATATGTGCGTATTGTATGTCATCTGCTGCATGACTGGAGCCCGGTGTATGGCGACAGTCTCGCCCCCTATCACATTTGGGACTGAATATCATCCGGCGAAATGTGGGCGTTATATAACACCTCTGCCAGCCCACTCGGGGGAAAGGCGTGACAATTGAATGTGAATATTTACAATTAACGAATAAAGTTAATAATCTCCAAATTTTTTCTCACCAAAAAAACTATAATAAATATATTTTATAGGAAACGAGAGGCCTTGAAATCAATGCCCAACGTCCCAGTGCATACTTCTACAGGTACTTACAGTTTTTTACCTACTTAAAACGTGACTTGTCAACTCGAGCAAAAAGTTGTAATAACTGCAGGTGAGGCCTTCGGATTGGATTCGGTATCGTTTACAAACCCACTGGCTATCGGATTACATCGGTTGCGGTTTGAAGCAGAATTGAATACGCAAGTAAATCGAGTGTGTTGTGAGTGTGATGGATGGACAACGGCGAGACAATGTGCGGAAAGTTCGCATTTTAATTTGTACCTGACTGTGAGAAAAACGAAGAGAGTTGTAAGGAACAGGATTAATGCGTTTGAAGCGTAGCAATAATTCATTCAATCAGGGGTTCCTTTAACCAATCTCTCGTGTCCGCTCTAATATTGTTTTCATTATTTATTGTTTTATTATTATTTTAACTAAATTACTAATTATTTTTTAAATACTCACTAAATACTCTAAGTATTTAGTGAGTATTTAGAGTAGTTTGTGTATTTAGCAGCCTAGATGGGAGAAGGTCCGCCTCTCAAGCCAGGAGCGGGTTCGAACCCAGCCGACGGCACGCACCAATGTGTTCATTGTGTGATCATATTATGTGCGTATTGTATGTCAGCTGCTACATGACTGGAGCCCGGTGTATGGCGACAGGCTCGCCCCCTGTCACATTTGGGACTGAATATCGTCCGACGAAGTGTGGGTGTTGTATTACACATCTTCCAGCCCCCTCCGGGGAAAGGCGTGACGATATGTATGTTTTTGGTGTTATAGGCTCAGAGCGGAAATATACAAGAGACTGATTAAAGTAACAGCGTATCAATAATACAACTAGCCGCTTAACATATTAGATACGATGATCTCAATATTTAGATGGGTGACCGCGAGTGTCAATTACGATAATGTCTACTGTGATTCGTGATTTCTGTGTACAAAAACCTGAAGGCCATTGCATCATTTAAATTTTATGATTTCCTTAAGAGGAGAATATGGAATACCTTCAGTCCTTCATAGGAAATGGGAACACAGTTCCTAGAACACGCAATAGTTAACTTAGTTTCACCTCAAGCTTATTCCATTTCCGCTCAGATTCTGTTAAATTTCATGACTTGGTGAAGCTTAAACTTTGAACTAACCAATTTAATGTTTGTCGCATACGTTCGACACAAGTATGAGGTCCCAATTCGACGAAGCATCGAAACTTCGAACGTTTGTTTGTGACATCGTCGTCTTATGCAACCAAACCAAAATCTGTAAAACGATATTGATTTAAAACTTTATTCCTTGCCGC
This sequence comes from Peribatodes rhomboidaria, assembly GCA_911728515.1. Taxonomy (NCBI): domain Eukaryota; kingdom Metazoa; phylum Arthropoda; class Insecta; order Lepidoptera; family Geometridae; genus Peribatodes; species Peribatodes rhomboidaria. Next base: position 7,063,083 of record OU452178.1, on the reverse strand, counting down.
ATAAAGTTTGATATCTAATAACAAAGGAATCTCAAGATTGAGGTATTATTTGGTTAGGAAAACCGAATATGTTGCTAAACTCGACGAAGAGAACAGCAAGTTGTTTAGGAACTTGTTAGTAGTAAGTTTACTTCGGATCGCGGTCTTGGAAACTTCCTCTAACTTCTTTGTATGGTTTCTCTTTTCATGACAAAGCCGCATGTCTGTCAGTAACTTTTGTACTTAAGGGTTTAAATTTAAGGTATCTTTATGAATACCTTGTTATGACATTCCACCTTTACATTGACTGTACTTAGGGTTCCCGTGTAGCTTGTGTTTACAGTTTATTTACTGACGTGCATCTAACATATCGTCACGCCTTTTCCAGAGGGGGCTGGCAGAGGTGTAATACAACACCCACACTACACCGGACGATATTCAGTGCATCTATTGGCATATAATACCGTACATGTACCCTTGGGACAGAAACGAACTACGGATATCATTTATAATATATCGAGTAGGTACTGACAGAGTATTTACCTAGTATATGAAATTAAAATTCAGTTTCTATTTATTACCCTACAGGCACAAAGCATATAAACAAGATTTCTTCTGACTTTAATAACGTTAGCATCCGGCACTGCCTTTTACTAATTTTGTAACGAGTTAATGACCTGCGCTACAAAAAAGTCATACGATCCATTTTTATTTTTGAAACTGTAGCCGTAACTGGATAAGGCCTTGCATACTTTAAAGCTGATGTTACACCATGGCAACAACCAAAAGCCTTGTAACATGGTACAAGAATGTAACGTACCAAATAAATAAACATAGCGTTAAATAATGTTTTTTTTTCTTTTTAAACTCAATAGGCTTGCGTTTGGCCGCCAACATGCCTGATGATAAGCAGTGATGCGGCCTGCGATGGAGCACGCTTGCCTAGAAGAAACCGATTCACTAAATAAATAGAACTTAAATAATAGAACCCAGACATAGAACAAACACAAATGTTCATGCCCTAGGTGCGAATCGAACCCACGCCCCCAAGCTCAGAAGGCAGTTTCACTAACCACTGAGGCAAATTGTCTTTGCTGAGATTACATAAATGTATTGACTCTCAATAAAAATACTAAACTAGGTGCGAAAAACTTTTTCAGGTTTTTTCAAAGGAAACCATAAAAATCAAAGATGAGGTTACATAACATGTAGTCACGCCTTTTCCCCGAAGAGGCTTAGGCTTAGATGGAATAAAAACATTACGATTAAGCGCGGACGGTGGTGTGTGCTAAAGAAAAAAATTAATAGTAAAAAATTATTAAATGTACATACAAATTTGAGAATAAAAATAAACTTACATACTAATACCTACATAAATAATTACTAAATATACAAATAAACACATATTACACATTGTCCTCTTTAGCAATAAATGTTGCATGGCCTCGAAATGGTAACACGGTCTTTTGTTTTTTCAATCAAGTTTAAAAATGTAAAAGAAAGAAGCAGAGAAAACCCTTTACAACTATTCCAAGGCTATACAACGTTTATTGCTAAGAGGGTGTATGTGTACATTTACACACGTAGCGATACGCAGATACGGCTACGCTTTGTCACAGCAGACGTTTTGTCTCTGCGCACATCCTGAACGGAACGAGTCACCGACCTGCGATGAAAAGCCGATTTCTAACAGCTCTTTTGTGAATGATGTGAATACAGCCGGCACTTGTACTAAGCTTTACGAGTGCTAAGTAGGTACTGGTCATCTCTATAGTACTTCGGACATTTGTTTTCAACGGGTACTCGACGAGGGCATAAAACCGTAAAAAAATGGCTTTAGGATAAATTCTGATCTAAGAATCAGTTGTGAAGTAAGTTGAATGAACAGAAACATAATATAATCAGAGACTATAAGAAACTTTAAAACTCTTGCAAAAGATTTATAACTTCCATAATACTTTCCATGCTAGGTGCAGAAAAAATGGCAATGAATCAATTAGAAAAATATTTTAACATATGCTCGTAGATCATCAAGTTCAAGTTCAAAACCATCAAAACGTCCAGAGACTTGTTATAAACCAAACCTCGACATCCAAGCTGTTAATTACATTTGATAACACTCAGGCATTTTAACTGGCCACACTTAATATACGCACTCACATAAAAACAACAATAATCGGCGTACAGGCCATTACTTTAATCCACTATAAGTAAAACCGACATCGGCTATCGGCGAGTGATCATAGCGAACATTAAATTTAATTTTTACTGGTTTATGATAAAGTAAGACGCATTATGGAATAGTGAGATACGGTGAAGTGCCACTTATTTTAGTGAACTTACTTAAAATAATGGACTCTACGGTTTAATACGAATTGAGAAGTGATATTATGTTCTTGATGTGGTAACGAAAAGCGTGCCCTAATTGATATTAAATTGCGTTTGAAATTGAAATTTATGGTAGGTGCGAGAAGTAATTTGTCTACAGTGAATTTCAATTAGAACGTATGGTGTACAAAGAGGTTACCTACGTTATTAATTTTCTGAAGTAGACATAGACATCCCCTACTTAAATTTCATACAAAGTATCTTTCGTTCTAATAGCTTCAATTTATTAAGCCTTTTATGAGTTAGAAAACTTTGACTAAGACACTTAATGACTTGTAAACATTGTTGATTTTAGACAGAAAATATTGCTTTCTTTACCAGTCAAGAGACGTATGCTCAGGTTCTGCTCTACCACTCTCTACTCTCAGGCACTGCGAGGTAGTTAGGTAAGTACAAGTCATAACGGTTCACCATAAATATGCTGCAAATTTTGATTTGGAGACCCTAGCAAAAAAACATAAAAGCGTCTACGTGATAAACCGTACAGATTAGACTGTGAATAACTTCTGAAATGAGCAAGTTAATGATTTATTTTCACTCACTCCGCCGACAAAACAGCTAACTGTACCCTTTGAAAACGATCAGTCTCACTGAGAGAAGCTGCCGGTTGCTAATCGAAAACACATTCCTATTCTAGATCGAGTCACGTAGACGTAGGGCTTTCGATATGTCTGTACCTTACAGAATTTTAATTTAGATTCGGATTAGGAATGTTCTACATAATGTAACATAGATATTACATTACAATGCAATGCAATAACATTTATTGGCACTGCAAAATAAAATTGTCATTTTGATTATGATACTTACCAAGATTAGATTTAACTATACAAGTGTTAAGACTTCCCCCTCAGCAATAAACGCTGTATAGTATCAGAATAGTTGAACAGTGTTTTGTATTTTCGATCGAGTTCAAAAACTACAAAAGAAGAGTAAAATAAAACATTGTATAACTATTCTGAGGCTATGCAAAATTTATTGCTAAGGGGGCTAGTGTTTATGGTAACGAGTAACAAAATATTAAATAATTCTTTTCACTTGATAGAAACACGAATTCGTTAGATTATGAATTTTATATGACAAAAATGATAAAACTTAAAAGGCAGGCAGGCATATATACCACAATTCGGGTGTATATGCCTGCTCCTCAGTACTTTATTTAGTAAAGAGTAAATTTCTCTGGAAATCGTTTGAAATCGTTTGTCTCTTACGATGGAGTAAAACCTTAGCTGGTGCTAACATTATTATAACAAGTGAAACAATCAAAGTTTATAAGCTACGAATTCTGGTTCAGCGGTTACAAAAGTCGAAACCAAATGCCGAAAACGCTTTTAAGGCTTTCATACAAAAGCTGACACCGGAAGTCAGTGCTTCAAATATCTTCCGGTAGCCCTACGCAGTACGGAAGGAAGCGCTCCAAACCAGGGGACGGCCAGGGGTCCTCCTCTGACGGAGGACTGAGCACGGCCCGGAGAAAAATTGGCCGACGGGGAGGGTACCAAGGACAGGGAGTGGGCAGAGGGCTCACTACCCAGGAGGCAAGCGAGCCAAGCCAGGCTAGCCCAGCCGAGCCGGCCCAGCGAGCCGTGAGGCTCCCAATGGAGGGGCTCTCAGATACCTCAGGCGGTGAGCCGGACGCCGCTGACGGCTCCAAGGCGGAGCAAGTCGCTAGTAGTTTTGAGGAAGTCGTGGTAGCCGCGATCAAGGGTGTGGCCTTGAAGAGGATTCAGTCCTCTAAAGACAAGGTCGTACCCGCTGCCACGGCCTCCATTATGGCGGCAGCGAGGGCCCTTCAGGTCGGGCCTTCGTCGGACGAAATGTCCGCAATGCGGGCGGAGGTCGGCCGCTTGACGGCCGCTATGGAGCTTCTCCGAAAGGAGAACGAGGAGCTCCGAGCGGACCTGGCCCGGCTCCGAGGAGCTGGCCCTTGGGAGGTGCCCCAGGGAAGAATGCAGCATGGGCAGGGCCTGCCGGTGCCTGCGGAGGACCGGGTTTTGACCCTGGTGCGGCAGGAGCTAGCTGCCTTTCACAGTCGGTTTTCCGTTTTGGAGGGCATTGTCCTGCGGCCCCCGCTAGCGGCGAGCAGGCCGGCCACTTTTGCTGCCACCGTGGCTGCCTCGGTGACGCCCGCGGCCAAACCCGCGCCTCCGGTGAAAGCAGCGCCACCCAAGCCCAAAAAGGGCAAGACGGCTGCGCAGGCGGCTACACAGAAATCGAGTGTCCCAGCCCTGGCAACGGGACGGTCGCCCCTGCCCCCGCCTCCTAATTCCTCTCCGGCCGACGCTGAATGGCAAATAGCCGGGGAGAACAGGAAAGCGGGTAATGCCAAAAGGGCGGCCAAACGAAAGGAGAAGCGGCAACGGCGCAAGAAGCAAAGCGCCGCAGCTAGGCTTCGCGCCCCGAAATCCGCAGCTGTAGTTATCACACTACAGCCGGAAGCGGAGAAGAAGGGCGTGACCTACCGCGAGGTGCTCGCCAAGGCGTGGGCAGCAGTGAACCTGGAGGAGATCGGCGTCGCCGAGGGCTTCAGGATGAAGGTCACTGCGACGGGGGCTCGGATGCTGGAGATCCCCGGTGCGGACAGCGGCCCGACCGCTGACACCCTGGCCGAAAGGCTCAGGGCGTCCCTCAGTGCAGAGGAGGCCCGAGTCTCCAGGCCCACCAAGTGCGCTGACATGCGCATCCTGGGCCTGGACGACTGCGTGACGGCGGAAGATGTTGTGGCCGCCGTGGCTAGGACTGGAGAGTGCTCCGCCGAGCAGGTGAGGGCAGGCACCCTCCGTCCGGACAAATCGGGGATGCAAACCATTATGGTGAGCTGCCCCGTCTCGGCGGCCCAAAAAATATCTGGTAAGGGCAAAAGGCTCCGGGTGGGCTGGGTTTCCGCGCAGGTGAAACTGCTGGAACCCAGACCTCTGAGGTGCTATCGCTGCCAGGTGGGTCGCCACGTGAGAGCATGCTGCACCGCGGAGGTGGACCGCAGCGAGGATTGCTTCCACTGTGGTCGGCCCGGTCACAAGGCCGGCACCTGCGACGCCCCGCCGCACTGCTTTTCATGTGCAGCGGCTGGCAAGCCTGCCGATCACCGGGCTGGAGGCAAGGCCTGCGCCCCTCCCCACGAACCCAGGAGTAGGGGCAAGCCCTTCGCCACCGCCGTCACCGCCGCACCCACTGTTGCCGCCTCCACCGTCGTCGCTGCCGCCGCTAAAACCTCGGCAAGGCCTTCACAGGGGGCCCAGGAGGGGGCTGAAATGGATTGCCAATAAATGGCCCCATTACGCCTCCTCCAGGCGAACATCAACCACTGCGCCGCCGCTCAGGATCTGTTACTCCAGAGCATGGCGCAGTGGTCGATTAACATCGCCGTGGTCGCTGAGCCGTACTTTGTCCCGGCCAGGGATGATTGGGTGGAGGACCTGAGTGGCTCAGTGGCTATTATGTCGTCAGCCGCCGCCGGAACCCCGTCCCTCGAGGCCGTCAAGAGTGGACGGGGTTGCGTAGCAGCACGGTTTGGGGAGATTGTCGTGGTAGGAGTATACTTCTCCCCGAACCGAACTCTCGCCGAGTTCCACAACTCCCTTGGAGAGTTGAGAGTCGTCGTCGTCGGGTACCATGCCCTCCCCGTGATCGTCCTCGGGGACTTTAACGCCAAGAACGTGGCTTGGGGTTCCCGGTATACGGACACACGGGGCAGAATGGTAGAGGACTGGGCTCTGGAGACAGGCCTAGTCGTCCTAAACCGGGGTTCTGTCCCCACGTGTGTGCGGATGCGGGGCGAATCAGTGGTGGACATCTCGTTCGCCAGCCCCGCTCTATCGCCGCGTGTCATTGACTGGCGCGTCATGGAGGGGGTGGAGACCTACTCCGATCACCGGTATATCCGGTTTGACGTCTCCGCCCAGACCTCGGACGCGCCAGTCCGACAGACCCCGAGTGGTCCGCGGTGGGCGCTGAAGCAGCTGGACCGGGAGCTCCTCCTGGAAGCCTCGATCGTGCAGGCCTGGGTGTCATCACCGGACAGGCCTGCCGACATCAACGACGAGGCGGAGTGGTTCCGGGAGGCCATGTCCGCAATATGTGACGTGGCAATGCCCCGGGTCCAGCCCGGACGTGCTCGGCGCCAGGTGTACTGGTGGTCACGTGAACTGACCGCTCTACGCGAGACGTGCGTTACTGCGCGCCGCCGGTACTCCAGGCACCGCAGGCTCCGTATCCGCCCTCCGGATACGGAAGCCATTCAGGCGGAGCTGTACGAGGGGTACAGAGCCGCGAAGACCGCCCTCCGAGCGGAGATCAAACGAGCCAAAGGACTGGCCCGCGAGGAGTCGCTGGAGACTCTGAACAGAGACCCGTGGGGGCGCCCCTACAAATGGGTGAGAGACAAACTCCGCCCATGGGCTCCCCCGCTGACGCAGAGTCTCCGGCCTCAGCTTGTGGAGGACGTGGTGAGCGCTCTGTTCCCTTCGCGAGGGGAACATACTCCCCCGCCCATGGCTCCGCCTCCTGCGGTGCCCGATGCGGACCACACCAATGACGACGACGACGACACTTCGGAGGTGACCGAGGTAGATTTGAGAGTGGCGGTACGTAGGCTGAGTGCCAAGAATACCGCCCCAGGACCCGATGGCTTGCCTGGAAAAGCCTGGGTCCTGGCCTTGGAGACTCTCGGGCCTCGACTAAGGGGACTCCTAAGCGCATGCATGGAGAGGGGCCAGTTCCCACTTCGTTGGCAGACGGGGAAACTGGTCCTCATTAAGAAGCCAGGGCGCCCGGCGGACTCTCCGTCCGCTTACCGGCCCATTGTGCTGCTTGATGAGGTGGGCAAGCTCTTTGAAAGAGTAATTGCAGACCGCCTTGTCGGGCGGCTGGTGCGGGTGGGGCCGGATTTGGCGGAGAGCCAGTTTGGTTTCCGCAAGGGGCGCTCTACGGTGGATGCCGTCATGCGCGTTCGAGCCCTCACGACGGGAGATGCTGTGGCCCGGGGTGGGGTCGTCTTGGCGGTGTCTCTTGACATCGCCAATGCCTTCAACACCCTGCCCTGGAGTTGCATTAGGGAGGCACTTCGATATCACCGGATGCCGACCTACCTCTGTCGCGTGGTCGAGGCGTATTTAACGGACAGGGCCGTCATCTACCCAGGTCATCAAGGAAAGTGGAACCGGCGAGAGATGTCGTGCGGTGTCCCACAAGGTTCGGTCCTGGGGCCGCATCTGTGGGACATCGGCTACGACTGGGTGCTGCGCGCCGACCTGCCTAACGGCGTCAGCGTAGTCTGCTACGCTGACGACACGCTGGTCCTGGCGCAAGGAAGGTCGCATGAGGCGGCGGCCGAACTAGCGGCACGTGGGGTTGCGACAATCGTCGATAGGATCCGGCAATTGGGACTCGAGGTGGCTTTGCACAAGTCCGAGGCTATGTGTTTTTATAGTCGTCGGAACGCGCCACCGTCGGGTTCCCAGATAACGGCGGGAGGGGTTCACATTGGCGTCGAGTCGACGATGAAGTACCTGGGACTCGTCCTCGACAGCCGGTGGAACTTCGTGGAGCATTTCCGACGTTTGGCTCCCAGACTGGAGAGGGCCGGGGCTGCTTTGAAGCGGCTTTTGCCCAATCTAGGGGGTCCAAACGCCTCCTGCCGGAGGCTCTACGCGGGGATCGTGCGGTCCATGGCCCTTTACGGGGCACCGGTGTGGGCGCGTTCTATGAGGCTGCGACCAGCCCAGCGGTTGAACGCGTCCCAAAGAGTCATGGCCATTAGGCTGGTACGGGGTTACCGCACGGTCTCCCGTGAGGCGGCGAGCCTCCTTGCCGGACTGCCGCCGTGGGATCTGGAGGCAAAAGTCCTTGCGCATCTCTGGGAGTGGCGCGAGGAGGCGAAACGCCGGGGTGAAACGCCGCTGCCGCGAGAAATCACGGCACAGCGGACGGAGCTCCGGCGGGATCTCATGGCGGCATGGAGAGTGCGATTGTCGCAACCCAGCGCTGGGCACGCTACAATTGTGGCGATAAGTCCCCTCTTTGAGGAGTGGCTAGAGAGGCGCCACGGCGTCCTCACCTTCCGCCTGACGCAGGTCCTCACCGGACATGGTTGTTTCGGGAGGTTCCTGTTCAGGATAAAGCGGGAGGAAACGCCCGGGTGTCACCACTGCGTGGATCGCCCGGAGGACACGGTGGAACATACGGTGGAGGTCTGCCCGGCCTGGGTGGAGCACCGCCGTGTCCTCACGGAGGCGATCGGCAGCAGCGACCTCTCGCGTCCGGCCCTGGTTCAGGCCATGGTTCGGAGCGAGAGTGCATGGGAGGCCGTCACCTCCTTCTGCGAAGCAGTAATGCTCGCTAAGGAGGAGGCGGAACGTGTGAGGGTGAGGCAGGGTTCACGCCCTCACGCCCTTAGTCGCCGCAGGAGACGCCCCGGGCGTCGGGAGTCACAAAGTGACTTCCGGCCACCGTAGGCGCGGGCCTGCGGACGGTGAGCGATGGGTAGCTCGCCGTCCGACAAGGACCAGGCCCGGGTCGACGGCGCGTTGTGTTCCACGCGCGCCTCAAAGAGACGTCAGCACCAACTGACGGGGTCCGCTGGGGCCAATGCCTGCCAGGGTTGCGAGTTGTTTGAAAGGGATATCGGGGCCCTGGCACACAGGCAATGGAAGGAACACGGGTGGGTTTTAGTCAGTAGAAGTCTGACATGCCCTCCCGCTCAGCCCAGAGCGGGAGAAGTCATCTGATGATTTCCCACCCAAAAAAAAAAAAAAAAAAAAAAAAAAAAAAAGCCCTACGCAGTACGCACGCTTGTAATACACATTAGCAAACCATTAACCTTATATAGCGCATTTAATGCATTCACTAGACTGATATCTACTCAATGGAAATTTATACCAGCACAGGAAATGTTAGCCGCGAGGAAACGCCTCTGCGAGACCTCAATTTCACTTGTGATCGTTCACACGATATGTCGCAGTGTGATGTTTGGGACGTTGGGTAGTTTTAAGGCTATTTATACTTTACATCATAGTTTTCTCAGGTTATCTAATTTAAAACTGCGTTTTAAAAGACGGTTATAGTTTTTTATTAGGTGTAATGTTTAGTCAATATATTGTAGAAACGTCGTAAAATGCTCGTACTGAATTGTTTTGTCGAAATTTCATGTATTTCATTTATTTGATAATATCCTGTCTCTTTCAGTTTTTTCAATTCGATTATTTTTGTGTTGACATTTATGCGGGTACTACAAAAACGTTGCGTGTTTCCAATTCTGACCTTATATTACGAGGCATTGCGCGGCGCGGGGCGGCGCGGGGCGGCGCGCGGCCTTCCCGTTCTACCGTTTACTACACGAACTTCGAGCTTCATAGGCGCGTGCCGCGAAATTGATTGTGCGTGTCCTCACGTACCTTCTATCTCACCTACTTTCGATACTCATATTCCAAACTTATCACAAAGACATAGAGCTCAAATTGAGCCAAGGTTTCGCGGGCTTTACAGTAAGCGATGACAAATTGCTATTGCATCGGCCGCGATCGTTCAGGGGCTTAGTTATTCAGCTTCAATAATTTATAGGCTACGGAAGTATTGATTGATTTTTTCTGTAAAGTTACTTATGTAGTGACACAGAATAAATATTAGGAACTAAAGCAAACGTACATTTGATAAACATTGGAATGATTCGATTAATCCTAATGGAAAAGACATCAACGCGTTTATACCTCTACGATCTTTAACTGTCTTTTTATTTGATCTTTTTTAATATTCCTAACTTCTAAACTATACTACAATAATCACATCTTAAAAGTCGGATAGATGAATCTGGAAACATAAAAACAGAACTCTACATAACATTATTACTCATGAATTCGGATTATCGCAATGAAAGTACTTCATCGCAGCAGAAACTCCGTGGAAAGCCATAACCTCCGATTAAAATATATTAATAAAACGTAACCCTACATTAAAACTACTACAATTTCCATAAAAGCGGGAACGTGCTCAATAGTCATCCATAAAACGTTATTGCTTATATCAGAACGCTTAATGTTTATAATGTACACCGAAATTATTGACCACAACGAATTCAAAAAGGTGAATCTGCGTTTTACGATTTTACAAGCTGTGCTACTCTAAGCCAATATAAATGTAAGTTTATTGGCAGATTGGTGGTTATCATTTTAAACATAATAAATTATGGGTTATTCACTTATTTACATAGATGTTTCTGTAACAGACCACTTTACGAACGCGATATTTTGCAACACTGCATTGGTAAATTCTCAAAGAATTTGTTTGCACAATGTAAATGCAGTGAAATTGAATAAATTACTTTCAGCGAAACCCTTTTAGCGTGAAGCATGTTTTACATTACATTAAACTATTGATGTACATATGTAGGTATATACTCGTTACTTACCTACGGGTTTTAAGTCAATAGGCATTGGTATAAGTTTAGCGCCAGCTGTTCTTAAACTGTTACGCTTTTAAGTAGATAGTATCGTATTGATCCTAAGTGATTTGTATTTTGCATTCTAAAAATATGATAACAAAGTACTATCGGACCAAAGTACTAAGTTCAAAGTACCAACAGATATGTGACGGGTTAAGTTTTAATTACAGTGAAGGCATGTTACAAGGAAGGCCATTACGAAAAAGGCTTGTTACAAGGAATTACAATTACATTGAATTACAGTGAAAGCCTTAAGGTTTCGACAGCTATTCCTACCTACAAAATACAGTCGCTTCAACCCACGACCCCTTTTTAGCCAAAGCACGCCCTAGAGCGATGTCGTAATCTAACAAATACGATAAGATACGCAGTATAGGGAGTTACAACACCCTTCATAAGCATACTGTCATTAGAAGCCGTGGAAGCCCCACTTCGCCCTTACGTTCGTATAATCTGTCTGACTGTAACCCTGCCGGTCCCTTGTAATTGAATACATCATTCATAGTTTCGCGCTTTGTTAGGTAATCGTGACGCACCTACCTATCTCTTTGTTTCCTAAGGGTCATTGGCATGCGAATATCCCTGAAGTTGTAGAAACTACCGTCTACTTGCTGGGATGTCATAAATTTGTATAGTTTGACTCGGTGATGTAAGCTTACAAAGCCAATGTGGAGTTTGGCGAGGGTAACATTATAATTCAATACTTGCAGGTACCGACAGTACTTACGACGAGTTGGCAAGTTTCTTAGTTATCTATCTGCAAACAAAATGTGATTATTCTTTAGGATTTTATCTAACAGAAACAAGAACATGGTACTTTTCATTTGCCTAAAATAGGAAGGGAGGTATTATTTATCTGTGGTGAACTTTATCACACAAACAAGGTTGATGTTGTTTTGTTTATCTGATCTGAGATTAGTGCCTGTACATGCACAAGTGAAATACCAATGAGTTTGCTTTTTTTCTACAACATATATGTATTTTTATATAGCACATCCTCCTAATCCTTCCCTAATCAAGGAGCAGTTGTAAACAATAGCATTAATAGCCACAACAACAACGTGAGCAAACAACGTCGCTGCATGTCAGAGCGATCATTCAAGCGCACTCAAATCAACATCTGTCACTGATGGCTGATCATAGGATTAATTTCCATACCGGCTTGCGCAAATCGGAGGCAACAGCGTGAACAACGCTAATATTGTCGCTCTAGCTACGTAATGTGTCATATACAAATATCATGGAATTTAGCGAAATTACGCTAGAGTAACACCTGAGTACGCTCGCACAATACCACCTGGTTTAATCAAAATTAAATGTATTTGGAGAAATTTCAAAATACTAATATTAATGTGGCTTCTGGTACGCTTCTGGTAAATATTTTTGTCCTTTGCGTAGAAGTTACATCAATGACATCATGAATGACGTCACTGATCACGATGTCAAAATGTTCTTAAATATAATAAAAGAGATTATCTAATAATCTAGATTAGTGTATCATGCCGTCCCATAAATACGTTTTAGTTAATAGCCCCACGCCTGCGGCTACGCAATCGCGAATCGAGTTTTTCGAAACATGACAGCGTAATTCCGTCAAGTTGTAGGGCAACTTTTATCATCAGGTGGCTCTTATCGTGTTTAAATAACCTACATGTCGCCCCACAGTTTGCTAACGTTTTGAAAGACTCCGTTCTTTACAAATGCAACGCCTATAGAACTGAGCAAACGCTATTAGTAAAGAATATAAATAGGCAATGAAAAAACGCGGGCACCGTTCACAATGATTGTGACATTTAGGTGAATGATTGGTGAGTGGTGGAGCCAAAATCTACAAAAAAAAAATTAAATCAAATGACCGACTGCGCTAACCACAGAGAATCTCACGTGTTTTCTTTACGTATCCATTTTTTAATAGATCTTTGATGCAAACAAAGATAAAACAAGACACTTACAAATTAAAGCTCTTGAACTCTTGATAATATTCGAAATTGGAACAGCTAAGTTTCACATTCAATGCCACATTAACAGCCCATCTCTACGAGTAGAAACCCAAGTTCGCATCTACGATCCACATTCTGTTGCCCTTAGGAAGTGAAAGTGGTCTTTGGCGTCGGCACGATACGATCGAGCCTCATTAGCGTGCTCACGATCTAATGAGCCCCGCGACACCTCTGCATTGTCTGCTCTTTGACTCGATTTGTTTAATTGAGCGCTGATGACCCGTATCGACACCATTCGGGTGATTCGATCTCTTTAAACCGTTTCTAGTGTGGGCTGCACGACTTCTGTGACTAATGTCGTAACTATGAGATAATGTTTGTGGTTTATGAAGTCCATTTATCTTCGCGTCCTCTGGATCGTAGTCTATTTTTAGGTGACACAAAATCAATTAAACAACTTCTTTTAAACATGAATATCATCATTAAACTAGATCGATTTTGCAAATCCTTCCCGCAAAAGATAGGACATGTATAAAATAAGGTAAAACCTAAAAAAAATTGAATTAAAAACTGACACAATGTACAGCTAGCTTAAGTTATTGTGTCTACCTGCCAGAGTAGGTAAGTCAGACACGAGCAACTTTCTTTCAAGACACTAAGTATAGAACAGGACTACTCGTGGGAGATCGTACGATGTAGTAGATACAACATAGTCAGTCGTAGGCCCTTGTTATCTTAGAATCTACGTAGGCAGGCTTTGATGATATAATAATATTCCCAATAAACAGTTTAGTAGACATACAAGAACCGTAGTAAATGAAAATATGCAAAGTAAATAAAACGAAGAATTCGCTTCGGTTTTAGCGTAGGAGGAACGAGTTTGGCGCTCGTTAAAAATACTATTTGAATAGACCTCACACGCAGTTAGCGTGGTGTTTTACTATGATTGGTAGAATTGACTACCAAGGACATCTAGATGCATAGGTACGAGTAGATACAGTGCGTACAAATTATCTCTCGATTTGGTCAAATGGGGAAACCAAACATTTTCAAAGAAAGCGTTAGTATTGTTCAAAAGATACAATACGGCTCCACTCAATCGATGCGAGCGGAAGTACCCCTTGCACTAAAGAGTTTTTCCAAGCTCAAACCACGCGACGCTTCACTAAACATAGAGTTGAGTGGAGCCAGGTCGTATTAAGGCATAGAGGCTATAGAAGGATGGAGTAAAAAAAACAATATTTTCAATTTGCAAAGAAAATTAGAGCTTCAAAAAACTATAAACTGTAGGAAGTAACTGGTAAACGTAGGCAATAAAAAGATTTTTAATTTTTATTCATCGGTAGCCCAGTGCATGCCATACCGAGCGTGATGTTGAATCAATTGACATCAACATCGTATTTAAATGAAAGCCTTTGAAAGCTATTTGCTTTTTGATTGCTCGTAAGTGCATGCTTGCACATGTCTGTGCTAGAAATGTTAGAATTACAAGTCGTACAACTCAGAATATCAATCAATACTAATGGATGCGACTAAATAGGTATTGCGAGCTTGACCAAACGTTTTCTTAGGGTAATTTGCAGAAGCTCGGTTTATATTTTAACTTAAGTAAATTCTTAAATTAACTAAAGTCTTAAATTTAAGAGTTAACTGCTTATCAGAAGCTAAAACTGATAAATCGTCTTGCAAATCCAAGAGTTAGAAGCGAACCTTAAGTTAACACGGTAGAGTGACATTTATAGCATGTACCTAACTCTGAGTTAATTTACCTCGCGTTGAAAAATGAGCTCTATGTATTCTAGCAGTTTTAAGACTGATTATAATATTGAAGTTTAAAAAAATAATGGTAAGTACATTTATAAAGTAGCAAATAAGTAGATATAAAACTATTTGAATAGTTATATTATATGTAATTTATATTGAATAAATAAATTTCTTCCACACATACCCACAATCACATTCTGTTGAGCATAATATCGATACAGTGAGTAAAATAATTATGCGTCTTTGTAAAATGGTATGAATAATTTTATTTGGAACGTGCTAAAAGATTTGCAAAGAAATTTTAACGATAAACTTTTTCTAGCATCGCGTGCTTGGTACTCGTAGTATCCGATGGCTAAATACCGTTATTTTTATTAATTATTAACTGTAACTGGTGTAGTTTACATCACAAATACTATTACAATTATTGTGTGCAGCCAATCGCTTTTATGAAGCCACCACTGGTGTTGTTAATGGAAGATTTGGATCAAGCTTGGGGTGTTCCTAGACGTGCCATGTTTTTACTGTAATACTGGCCTAGCAATACTGGCAATATTGCCATCAACAGCCATGCTAGAAATGTATGACTACCTATGTATGGGCCGGCCAGACTTAAAATATTTTCGCAATGTCGCCGGGCCAGTATTGCTGTAAAAATAAGGCCCGTCTAGAAGCACCCCAATCTTGATACAAATTTTCCATGAACAGTACCAGTGGTAGCTCAATAAAGGCGATGGGTTGCACACAATTATACACACAATAGAACACTAAGAAGCACCCTTAGATCTTGCTTTACGTCTTCATTATTACCTTTATTTTAATATTTCATTTGCTACTTGAGCATTTATCTATGTTTCAAGTATCCTGAAACTACCTTGAACTACTGAGACACATTAACTAAACACACGAGTGATGTGCCCATTGAGTTTTTACCGAGTTAAACAGGAGCAAACGCTCTCCCTCAGAAACTCCCTATTGATATTGAGTATGATATTAAATGTGATGATCAGACGGTTTAAATTATGATATGTAGTGTAGTGTTTATGCCCTTCTTCTGTTAAAATGGAGAAAGTGATGTTACACTTCGTCAACTTTTATTTAAAAGTTTCTGATAGTTGCATAAAGAAGAGGTACGAACACTATTTATTAAAATTATAACTAATTAGATCCAAATCCTTCATTGTTTACTCAATAGTGTACTCGTACCGTCGTGGAATTAATTGTATAATAGTTTCATTGAAGACAAAAACTTGTTGGAATTAAAATTACCTTTTATCTTATTTAAAATCTACCTTGCGCGGCACAAATTAAAACAAAGGTTAAGTTTATAGAAAGGAAGGTTAACGACCACAGATTGTACACTTCGAACTGCAATATCAATTAGGTAATTAATAAATATTATTTTGTTAAATAATAAGAGAACATCGTAAAATTATTAATTAAACTAGTTAGTAAGTAAAACTAAGAACAAAGATCTACCACAGAATTCTCCTGGTTACATAATGAAGACTTCTTTTGTCTTTTCCTAAACGATTTCTATGCAAGTGTGCAACATATCTGCTTGCGGGTTAGATAAATAACCTTGTCTACTATAGGTATGCTATGCTATTAGGAGTAAGTATGAATTTATTAGGACGGTGCACGTATTTCTTTCTAAATTGAACTGCCTACATCTCTATAACTTTGGTGAGATCTCATTCCCTTGATAGACTGGAGAGTACGTGCATGTATTGCACAACTTTTTATCACTTGTTCTGGAGCTAATTTATGTAACCAACAAAACAGCTCGTTATTTAATAGACTGCTTCCATTGAATTGATAGGTCACACCTAATTTCCATTGAACATGTCGAAAGTGGACAACGTCGTTATACGATTTGAGTGCAGTCGCGCGTATAAAGGGCTTTTTATGAGGCCCGATTTATGTAATGCGGACAACATTGCAAATCGAGGGCAGGCTCTTTTTCAGAGACCAGCGAGAGAAGGTACTTGCATGTGCTTTGACCTTTTTACGGTTGAGAAGCTGTTGCCGTTTGATAATTTGCTAAAGATAATACAACGAGTCATAGAGCATAGAGGAAAATACTATAGGGGAAATTGGTTGGAATGATGCTTTTTGCATGTCAATGTCTGAAATGGAACTCGACCGAATATTTTTGAGACAGTTTGTTTCTTGCCTACTCTTCTGAATAGTGGCTCTTTTTCCGAACATGGCGGTCGAGTCTTTTATAAAACTTTGACGTTCATAAATGTAGCTTTGATACCCAAATTGAATAAAAATATTTCGACTTTTGACTTTGACCGGACTGGTTTTGTTTGTGCAGAAATTCTCGGAGTATTGATGGTAGAGTTTTCAAGACATTTTTTTTTGTCACATTCTAAAAGATGACGAACTGATTAAGTCATTTGCTACTTTAAATTGAATGTGCTGGATTGATCACCAGTCAAGCCACAACTTCAATTAGTGTACAGTAGATATAATCTAAACTTGTAGTCCCTTCTACCTTAATGTGTTTTCTAAACATAACTTTCACTTAACTTCCGCGCTTCTTGCGTAGGAAGGCGTAAGTGTAGGTGTAAATTGTCTTTTATTTGCCTCGGAAGTGACTTGTTGTAACTGCCTCAAATCTTACCTCAGTTAAGTTATGAGAATGATTTTGTTTACACCTAGAGACGCCACTGTTGAGTAGGTAGGTTTTTTACGATTAGTTTACTTATTACGATTCCCTAAGGATCCGCCGACCACTTTAGACTAACTCCGCATTGACTAAAGGTTTTTATGGCCATTTCGTCTAGAAGAAGACGATGAGCGAAGAGAGAAAGTAAAGATACTGACGAGCCTCTAAAGTTATCTGCAGAGTGACAAAGTGCAATTTCAATATTTTTTAATGACTTTTCCACTTCTCAAATCATTCTTAAATAACTTAAAAATCCCTTGTATTATAAATTAATTTAAAAGCTATAATGATGCAGACAATCTCCCTATGTAAAGGGTCTATCTGTCAATTAAATAAATCAGTCAAAAGTGAACCTTACAAATGTGGATATTTTAAATAGCTCTATTTTCTCTAGAGAACGTTTTTTAAAAAAAAAAAACAAAGAACATAGGGGCGGAGACATAGGTCATATTGTACATACCAAATTTCATCATAAAGACAAATGATTTCCAAAAAATTTTACAAGCGCGTTTGTATGGAAATTTGAGAGCGTCGCCGAACCCTTAACAAGTTAACTGTCCATACCTCGGAGTGAGAATGCTCCATGACTCCAGTTATGTTTTTTTGAAAATCAGTATATTTATGCTTGAGGTACTTATGCTTTTATAGTGTGTCTGATGATATGAATGTGGTGTCAACATTACTTTATTACAACAATACAAGATAGATACAAGACCTTTGCAAGATTGCGAGCACATTTATTATACAAGATGTGCTTTTACGATTTGCAAAAATTAAAAAGCGTTGTGACGTCTGGGAGCTCAATGCTAACGCAGGATTTGTGACTTTCTGCTGATCAGAAGTTATTCAATTTTATATCTAGTTGCTAACTGAACACGAAGAATAAAGATTGGATGGAACTACATACAAATTTGTAAAGGTAGAGCTAATTCTCTTAAATTCATATGGTTCCGAAACTCTGTCACGGTTAAAATAAAAACTGTCAAGCTGTATTGCAACATTGTAAACAATAGTTTGTTCCATTGTGCCCGCGTGGGATTAACTAATGATTCACGGCTGAAGATTGCTCGCCTGAGGCCTGTGTACTGTATCCGTGTCCGTATTTGTTTACCGTGTGCTTTGATATAGGCACAGAATATAGATCTAGTATATGTAGCTACTGTATTCAGTAGTGTTGTCAGAACATGTTTCTGCAGCAAGATAGAGCAAAAAAAGCTCTGTATTTACCAAAGAAATAAATTTACTTAAACAAAATGTTTTTTTAAACTTATAGTTATTTTATATCCAACTCTCATTTCTTTGAATACCCTTAAGAACAATGAACTTTTTACAAATGTCCGGACGTCCCATATCAGGAGACTTTACAGGACCTTAGTGACCCTAAAACTGGGAGACCCTACTTATAGGGTCTATTAGTAACTGACTTCTGGTTATTCTCTGCATCAACTTGATTAGTTATTTACAGTATAGTGTAGAACTTGTCTCTTTTATATATTATTAGGAACAGCCTTCAAAAGAAAAAAAACCGACTTCACGTCATCCGAATTGGATTGACCAATTCGGATTGTTCGAATTGGATTGACCAATTCGGATTGATTGATTGGAATTGATTTGAAGCAATCAGTAACTCGATCCATTCAAGTAAAGTTGTGAGGAGTTATGCGGTAACAAACATTAAAAAGAAAAATCAACCGAACTGAGAACCTCGTCCTTTTGAAGTCGGTTAAAAATAAGTCGTTCTCTTCACATAAAATATAAGTCCCAATGCCATTCATTCTTACAGAACACTTTCCAGCACTAAGTCAACGCCAGCACGTGGCCTCATAAATTATGTTTGTAAGGAAGCGAGACGGTTATGGCTACGCGTTATCCGTATGCCCGATTTTGGAGTAATTAAATTAGGGCAAAGTTGTCTTGGGAGAACTATGCGGTGCTGTTCAGGGAAACAATGCGAGTTGGGAAATGCATTAGATATTTCTTAAGGTGCCCCTAGACGGCCATATTTTATTGCAATGTGTTGCTGCAAAATTGCCGACTGTAACCCGGCCATCATCAGCCATACTAAAAATGTTTGGTTATTTGGCCGGGATACACTCAAAATAATGTCGCAATATTGCCAGCAACAGTATTGCAGCCACAAAGTAAAACTATGGCACGTCTAGAAGCACCTTTAGTTGAAGAATTGCAAGTCTTTCTCAACTGTGTGTTGAGTCATTTTCATGCACCCATATTCACCTTAATTGTAAATTATTGGACATTTCTTGTTTATTTGGCTTTGGCTGTAAATTAATTTGAAAACGTTGCTTCATCAAGTACCAATATAAATGACTCGCAAATCCTGATTCAGGGAGTCTCGTTAGTATGGATTCAGGACGTAGAACGAAGAGACATTTAAAACATGTACCGGGTGATAACTGTGTTGGTTAGCAGATTTGCGGAGGGATTCAAAATTCAATTTGGTAGATGCGAAGTTGACACACAAGACGACATACGAGGTGACATTCTATTACTTAACTCTACAAAAATTGTTGCTGATTTTGCAAAAAAATTGTCAAGTGCTACAATGTCATGTACATACATACTCGTATAATTATAGGTAATATGAGCATATAATCTGAAATCACGTGTTCAAGCCATAACCCATACGAACATTATACAAATTCCTGACTTACAATCTTATGTTTAGCTTTATGCAAATTGCTGAATGGCAAACAATAAATATACCTATTACCTATTCGCATAAGTATTCCCACAAACTTATTGTGAGTAGCAAGCACAGAGAGCGAACTCCAACTTTGTTTAGCGTCAGCATAAATTACAATAAATATTTGACTTGACAATGAAACTTAAACCACGAGGCATTTAGCTTAGAAAACGCCGTAAACCATCGAGGGACCCATACATCAGCGTGTCGTAGTCGTAAACAAAGCTCTGGGGAAATCGACTTTCGAACCTTCGTATTATAATTGGAATTACCGAAAATGGTATTCGACTATTCGTGAACAGTGTTCGCATATAATTAAATTGACAGGAAAGCATTATTGATTCGAATTTGTAAGTTATTTATTGGCTATTAAATGGCACTGCGGTCTACTAAATTATAGATAGGCGGAGGTGGATTCGCCGGTCACTTCCTGTGATGCTATAAATCGTTCTATTGGTTATCTGTTACGTGAATTAGGCAACAATACATTTGTAAGTAGGTATGGCCTATACGTTAATTATAATATACTATAATAAAATATAACTAGGTCAAGAAAGTGTGAGTACCCAAGTAATTATATAAGTATAAAGGTAGGTATAACATATGTAAAATTATTGCAACCGTCACAACTTTAATTTTTCTTCCTGCTAACTGCGATAACAATCGAATGAATCAAATCTTTCTTAAATCAGAATCTGAAAGATAATCTCTTTGCCACCCAACTCTTATTTTCTCTACTCTGTACTATGCGTATTCTACTTTCTGTCCACTATATTATTATTAACAAATAATAGGTTATTTATTAAAAATAAAATTTAAAAAGTACTTACCCAAGTACCTACCTGCTCACTTGTTTTTCTATGATATTTTTACATCCTACTAATATTATAAACGCAAAGTTTTTCATAATAAATATTAAAAATGGTTAGAGAAACCCGACATGGTTGTTATGAACTTCATAGTAAACGCATGATAATAATTACCCACCTTTTGGGGGAGACGGGTAAAAAGTAAGTAATTTCACGGTCGAACTGCGTGTGAGTGCGAGTAGGTAATGGTATTGTCTCTCGAAGATGTTGCGTGTATGTCAGTGTGTGAACTAGTGGGTAATATATCTAATTAGTAACTGCTAACAAAACGTGCCTCCCCACAGCTCCCTGCTTACTATTACATTCTTCTATTTGTTTCCTTGAAAACTCGTGACAGGAAGTCTGCAGAATCTTGATCGCAGTCAGGCAATGGTAAGGAAGTATTTCAGTGTAGTTCAATAGATAACTGGAGCACATAGGTCATGAAGAGCCGTGCTCGGTAACAAGCAAAACAGAGTTATTTTAAACTGAGTTTTTGGTGGAAACCGAAAAGATAGTGTCATGATTTTGTATTATTATCTGAAACTTGTGATTCTTCGAATGTTGAAGTGTAATAATGGTGGATTATTAACCGGTTCGTTACGTGAACGAGTGTGGACAAGTGATACAAACATTAGGAAATGCTACTTTTCCTATTCTCTACAAAACTCGACTTAAAGTTTTAGAAAAGTATCCACGGCTTTACTGAAATATGGAAAGGGTAGGGAATCATCCATTTAATACCAGCCTCTCCCTCATCATTTTTATCGTAGATTTAACGACTAAAGACAAACATACATACATATCGTCACGCCTTTCCCCCGAGGCGGGCTGGCAGAGGTGTAATACAATACCCACATTCCGCGCGGACGATATTCAGTCCCAAATGTCATACACCGGGCTCCAGTCATGTAGCAGATGACATACAATACGCACATATGTTCACACAATGAACAAATTGGTGCGTGCCGTCGACTGGGTTCGAACCCGCTCCCTCTGGCTTGAGAGGCGGACTTTCTCCCAACTAGGCTGCCATCGCTGACATGAATGACAAACATACGGATGACTATAGGCGTATGGCCATGTTGGCTCTACCTAGGGGTCATACAAAAAAAATTAAGACTCTCCTAGAAACAATTTCTGTAAAATACGTACTCGTACTAAGTATGGCTAAGTATAACAAATTGAAATTATGAAAAATTACAATTTTTCAGGTAAGTCGGTAAGGTAATACTTACAAAATACTGTAAGTACCTACTTGTTTTACATTAATTTTATTAAACTTGTCGCCTGCAGCCAGAGTAGAGTTAGGTACTTCAGTAAGCATTCTTAACTAAGTCATACCAAGTTTTAGCACACAATTTGCGCTAAAGATCGGAAGTTCCGTTCTCGAGTACGAAGCATTGCGTGAAATACGAGGAGGTAGGTAACTAGGTAAAAGGTGAGTGCTCTCTCGTTCACGAGACCGCGACCACAGACAGAACAACAGTTTCTATCAACTAGACACAGAAACGGACATAGTTACTATCTTTCTTACCAAGATTATGAAGAAGATTATGATTTAAGTTTATATAGAGACGGTCGAAGTTAATAAAAGTGTGGCCGTAGTTGACACAATAGTTTGTTCTCAAGGCTTTCTAGAGATGTTATATTACACTCGCAAAGTATAGAGTAGATCTTGTGGTACGAATTTCAGTGAAACGAAACTAAAAATTTAGTTAAGTTAGAGGAAGGTACATGTGATTTTTTAATAAAGTCTCATTGTTTTAAGGGTCTTTTTTTTTTTAAATAAGTTTATTGTAAATTAAATGTTGTACCAAGTTACGGTAAGTACTTATTTTTAAGTGACAGGGAAAGTCGGGAAGGCCGAGGTGTTGTGTCTGAATTTCTGATCCATGAACTCGTCATCACGGGTATCAATGGTGGGCGTTATACTTCAGGAACGTTAAAATAAGGGGATTGCAGTGTTGACTTTTCACTATTTAAATTATACAGACACATAGATTACTTAATTAGTCAAAGATTACAAAAGTAATAAGCGATTTAGAGCTCATGTGTTTGCGAATGACCATTGCGTGCGACCGCCTTCAACCAAGTCAAGTACTGCATGAATGACAGACATGACATGACGTTCGCCCCGCCATCCCAAACGCAACTCCATTCGCTGTTAACCGCTCTAAATTACCATTTAGTCTAACACAAATCGATTAATCGTTAAAAACATAACAGAACAATTATTATACCATAGATTAAAAACTCTTAAAGTAAACTGATTTTATTATTGAATGATGTGACGCGCCGTCATGTATAATATTAATTTATAACTAGGTGTAAAGTTGATTTAACGCTATGTTGACAATTCAAAATTAGCTGCGTTGATATTGATTAATTACAAAACGATGTACCTTGCAACAAACGGATTTGCAATTCTAGTGTAATTTAATACTAAATATTTTACGGTTTTCCTGACGACAGTTGAAATGTTACCTTTAATAAATTACCTACGAACTATTCGACAAGCTACTGTGAGTGGTCATAAAGTTAGAGTATTATGGACATATTATCGAACGTTTTGTAGTTACTTACGCAATTACTAAAAGCATAAAATAAGTAAATTGCATGGAAACAACAAACTATGGAGAAGCGTGCAAAATTCTCTTAAAAGATTCTAAATATTTCATGTCAATGTTGTCAATGATCAAAGTAAGGATGGATACCTACCATAGGTAGATTAAGTAGGTAAGTACAACAAACATGTATGTATTCTAAGTTCTTACCTACATACGCGTAGAAATTTTAAACTTGGAACAAAGAAACTACACGACGATACGACTGAGTAAATCCCGAAGTCAGTGAAGCAAAGAACCCCTTTCATTTAGGGGAATTGCAAAACCCACTTAAAACTATTTATAGAGCCAATACCGGCCCAATGATCTGTATCGCATAAAAATCAATGTACGTACTTACTTCGCTATTGTAATCTGTCTTATTATACTTTTCGTTGGGAATTGGGATAGTCAGAATTAAGCGTTGACTAAAAGGTTTAACTTCGT
Organism: Peribatodes rhomboidaria; assembly: GCA_911728515.1. NCBI lineage: Eukaryota > Metazoa > Arthropoda > Insecta > Lepidoptera > Geometridae > Peribatodes > Peribatodes rhomboidaria. The sequence continues at coordinate 7,039,296 of OU452178.1, read as the reverse complement.
GTAATCCCGGAAAATCCACGGAAAATCAATTTGGCTTCCTAAACCAAAATGCTGTCGTAGCACTGGCAAAAAGGCGTTCGGAGATCGGCCGTGAAATATATTGGTGGAGGCAACCCAAGTTTTTTTTTCAAGTCTGTGGTCGAAGCGGGCTAGGCACGCACGACGTGCAGTTAATCTCCTCATAATAAACCAAACTTATTTATATTTAACCAAACCACTATCGACTGGTTATCTAGAAGCTGCTTAATTAATTAGCAGGGTCCCATTCATATAGATAGTCAATCGATTTAAATCTCGTTTGCTCTTTTAATAACCTTTGGACATGAAATCTGGTTTGTTGTGATAACTGGTTAGTTTTTCGAATAAATTTCCACGCTTCCAGGCACCGCATCCAGCTGACGGTTGCATAACCAGCAGTACAGTGCGACCAAATTATCCATAGAGTTAAACGAGGGAGCTACAACCGTGTATACTTAATGACAAAGAAAGTCTCCTATCGAACATTTTAGTTCCCTCATTTGGCCAACTGTACGGATAAGTTGGTCGGTCTGCAGCAATGGCATATAATGGGGCGTGTATCGACTCATTAGCCGTAAAATTATTCCTCAGGCAGGTGCAAGTCCTGTTTGCCGATGGTAAAATTAAATAGAGAAAAACAATCGGCGGTCAACCGCGCGTACGATGGTGTGCGTAACTTCAGCTTCCTCATAGGTGATAGAATAATTTTACCTATGCCAATATTTAAAGCATAATAGCTGCAATCAAATATCCCAGTCATAGTTTAGCTGCCACAAGAACTTCGTTAATATGAGCCATTTACTATGTGTCAGCTGGAGTGACACAACCTCAGCTCGCACATCCAGTACAGGCAAACCAGTGAGGTTAGGGTTTTGGACAATAGCTAGAAAATTAAAGCATAATAGCTGCACAAGGTAGGAAAAATCTGAACGATGCTACTCAAAACATGTAGAAGCTATGATCAAAAAACTGTGTGTAAGCTGGTGTTGTGTCACTTCAGCTACTCATCTCATATCTTCCAAACGAAAGAAGGTATGACTATGCATTTTAGCTCAAATTTTAAAGCATAATTGCTGCCATTGGCAGCAAAATTTTCAAGTCTCTGGGTTATATACTTTCCGAGTTATAAGCTAATACCTATGTGTAAGCTGAAGTTGCGTCACTTCAGCTGACACATGTTGAATCGACGAAACTATCAAACGTAGAGTTTTCATTTAAAGGGCAAAAATTAAAGCATAATTGCTGCCATAGGCAGCAAAATTTTCAGATTCCTAGACCTCGTAGTTTCCACGTAATAATCAAAAAACAGTTTTCGCGCCAAAAAATTCAAATTTTTGCTTAAAAGCGGCGTTGCCGTTCCGTGCGGTACATTATTGCAATTCAATTTGATCTTAGCGCGCATAGTGTTAAAAGTCATTTTAACTTGTGTTCAAAATTCTTTTAGTTTTGTTTAGACTGAGAGCCCCTGAACCATATGGAACTAAGAATGCACCTGTAAAATTTGAAGGCAGATTCTTATGAACTTAAACAACGACGAAGGTTATTGGTTTTGGCGTGGCTTGTTCTCTGTAATTTGGCTAACAAAAAACGACTGAGAGCCGCTGAACTATATGAAACTAGGTATGTATGTTATTTTAAAGATAGATTCTTATGAACTTAGAAGACGAGATAACTAGACTAGGAGCTCCCTGGTCTTCTGATTCTTCATGGAACAACTGAAATAACACTGAAGTAGTTATCGAATACAGATACTTACCTACTTACAGGCTATGGAAACTGACGTGGTTTTCACACATTATGATTTTATGTAACGGGAATCACTTACTTATGCGGTTGAAACAATAGTCGGAATACGAGTAATTCCCGTATCATAAAATCAAAGTACTTACAGACTATTAAAATACATTTTACTCTCTCTTACCCACACATTAAACATTTATCTTCTTGATTGAATCAGGCGTTACCTTGCGGAAGTACATCTTCAAACTTGTTAAACACCTACACTACTTACTTACACTAGATATTGTCCAAGTAACAAATTTATCTTCTTTACTATACAGTGGTTTGTCTTTCTTCTTTATTTTAATTTTTTAATTTTTAAATTAGTAAATGTACTAGATGGCACGCGAAGGGTGTAGCGGGGTGGTGGAGCAAAAAAACTGGTTCGCCATGCCACTGTCTACCTCGCGCCTGTGACGTCAAGCAACCATTATCTGTCGCGCGACGTCTTTTGTTAGCCAAATTACAGAGAACAAGCCACGCCAAAACCAATAACCTTCGTCGTTGTTTAAGTTCATAAGAATCTGCCTTCAAATTTTACAGGTGCATTCTTAGTTCCATATGGTTCAGGGGCTCTCAGTCTAAACAAAACTAAAAGAATTTTGAACAAAAGTTAAAATGACTTTTAACACTATGCGCGCTAAGATCAAATTGAATTGCAATAATGTACCGCACGGAACGGCAACGCCGCTTTTAAGCAAAAATTTGAATTTTTTGGCGCGAAAACTGTTTTTTGATTATTACGTGGAAACTACGAGGTCTAGGAATCTGAAAATTTTGCTGCCTATGGCAGCAATTATGCTTTAATTTTTGCCCTTTAAATGAAAACTCTACGTTTGATAGTTTCGTCGATTCAACATGTGTCAGCTGAAGTGACGCAACTTCAGCTTACACATAGGTATTAGCTTATAACTCGGAAAGTATATAACCCAGAGACTTGAAAATTTTGCTGCCAATGGCAGCAATTATGCTTTAAAATTTGAGCTAAAATGCATAGTCATACCTTCTTTCGTTTGGAAGATATGAGATGAGTAGCTGAAGTGACACAACACCAGCTTACACACAGTCTTTTGATCATAGCTTCTACATGTTTTGAGTAGCATCGTTCAGATTTTTCCTACCTTGTGCAGCTATTGTGCTTTAATTTTCTAGCTATTGTCCAAAACCCTAACCTCACTGGTTTGCCTGTACTGGATGTGCGAGCTGAGGTTGTGTCACTCCAGCTGACACATAGTAAATGGCTCATATTAACGAAGTTCTTGTGGCAGCTAAACTATGACTGGGATATTTGATTGCAGCTATTATGCTTTAAATATTGGCATAGGTAAAATTATTCTATCACCTATGAGGAAGCTGAAGTTACGGACACCGTACGATGCTCGCGCAAAAAATGGCAAAGTGGAAAATGATCGAGGAAAAGTGAAGTGAAGTCCTTATATGACGTGTTTTCATAGGATATTGTACGATATTACGTTTGTAGATGATATAGGACCCTATGTGGAATATCATTGAAATAATCACATCACACTATAATGTTATAAAGGCGAAAGTTTGTGAGTGTGTATGTTTGTCACTTCTTCACTTCTTCACGCTCAAGCGGATGGAAGGATTTTGATGAAATTTGGCTTGGAGGTAGCTTATATCCTGGATTAAAACATAGCACATACACTTTTTAACCGTGGGCGCGCTGAAAAAAGCATGGCGCAGCTTGTATCATTATAAATTACACAAGCGTTCAAAATGAATTTAAGAAATTATTCCTTACATTAATAATTTTATTACCTCCACTAAGTATTGCGTCTTATCAAAACGAAAAGACGTCAAAAACCTATATAAATTAACCAAAACCCAAATTTTCCTTTGATCCGCGGGACCTTATGAACATCTAAATTTACAGCATAATTGCAAGATGTTTCGAATAAATTACTGAGGATTACTAACTTGGAATCTTGTTGGAACAGTCTGGAACACCGACGTTGGATATTAAAGCAGAAGTAACAGTCTTATTTATTTTTAAGCAATTAGTTACTCAACTGTAAGGTAGTACAGGCGTCTAATAAATATTTATGGAATGGCAAGTCTCTCAATACCAGTTTCCTATGATATTAAAAAAAACTGGAATTGAGAGACTTTGATAGTGTCTTAGTTAAAAATTTCATCAACTTACCTCATACTTTCCTACACGGCTGGGATTTTGGGATGGGCCCAATAATTTATAATAAGATACCGCAAAACATAAGGGGCCTTAATACAAATCTTTTCAAAAAAGAATTTAAGGAAATATTGACTGAAATGCTATTATAAAATTGATGACTTCCTCCGAGATACATTTTAATTAATATTGACATACATTCTATTCATACATAACTATCAAATGAAATATGACTTGCGGTTTTCTTTCATATGACATTATCTATATGTAAGCTATAATATAATATTTGAACGCTGACATTTCAACTTTAATTTTGACATTTAATTTGTAGTGTAGATTCATTTAAATTCAATTAGGTAGCCTATATTTTTTTTATAATTAGCCATCTCTCCAAAATTTGCACGCCTCTTCAGGCATAACATGAAGCTCGTCTCTAATTTACTATAATGTGTTACTCGTGTTTAAAGCAAATAAATGTATTGCATGCGCGATGATAAAGGTATTTAATTAATTTGGACGCGAAAAAATGGCACACATCAAAAAGAAAGGATCGGAAGGAAGGGGACTCACTGTTATCTCCTCTTAGTCCGTCGGCAATCCTGCAGGATCCACACTTCCACCAAAGAGCACTGGGGAACACTTTACAACAGTCAAAGTTCACGGGAGGTCGATAAAACCAATGTTTTCGACTTAATTAGCGGGAGCGCAACCGTCGTCGACCGCCATTAATACTTCTCGTCTTGTCAGTCATTTTAAAACCAGGACGGAGGGTAGGTCTCGTGGGTAGTATGAAAGGAGATGGGACATATGACATTAGCCATTTCGATTGCGATTAGTTAATAGAATCGAAGTACTATTTGGCGTAAACATGTATCTTTATCTTTATCTGGGGTTTGACAAAGCCAAAACACGTATCTATAAATGGTGCCTATTACCTAATATAACCATATTAGTCCTACATACGAGTAAATGAGTGTGTTTTTTAAATAAACAGTTAAGAGTCCGGCGACCTAACTAACTTCGACCTAGGCGACCTAGACTAACTTCGCATTGGCTTAAGGTTTTCTATAGCCATTTCGTCTAGAAGAAGAAGATGAGCGAAGAGAGCGAGTGATGATACCGACGAGCCTCTAAAGTTACCTACAGAGTGGCAAAGTGCAATTTTAATATTTTTTATGACTTTGGCAATTCTATAATCATTCTTAAATAACTAAGAATTTCCCTTGTATTATGGATTCATTTAACAGCTAATAATGTAGACTACCTCCCTATGTAATGGAATTTATGATTTGCTTTGTCTACCTATTGAATAAATCAGTTAAAAGTGACCCCTTAAAAATGCAGATATTTTTTATGCCTCTATTTTCGCTTGAGAACGTTTAAAAAAAACCAAGAACATAGGGGCGGAGATTTTGTTAATTTAATTGTACATGCTAAATTTCATCATAATCAGACAAATGGTTTTCAAGAAATTTAAGTAGCGCGTTTTTATGGAAATTTCAGAGCGTCGCGGCCCTATTAAGTATTTAATAATAATTTGCGAGCTTGTAACTTTCTGCAAAGAGATCTTAGCGATATTATGAGTATAATGTCAGTAGCGTACCTACCTACTTATTGCTTAACGATGGCGATATAGCATAAATGTTTCTGCCATGAACCCTTCCTGCATCAGATTATGACAAATTGGCAGCATCACAGACATAACGCGCATAGACCGAGTTCATTATAAACATTCGCGTTCCGTAGCATTTACCTAACGAGCGAGATAATATTTTGACGATGTATGCTCATTTCGCAAGCTTGCTATTTTATTCTACTGAATTTTCTCTTTCATTTGGCCGACTTTGTCTGTGAGAAAATGTCATGAAAACATTGTATTTACTTACTACACTTTTTAGGGTTCCATACTTCAAAAAGAAAAAACGGAACCCTTATAGGATCACTTTGTTGTCCGTCTGTCTGTCTGTCAAGACCCTTTTCCTCAGGAACGTGTGGAGGTATCAAGCTGAAATTCATTACAAATACTCAGGCCCCTTGGAGCTGTGAAAAAATCAAACTACTAAGCCAACGCAATCAAAAACTACAGCCATTTATGCTGAAAATTTTCGATACTCGCAAGGGAATCAAAACCTACAGGGTATTTTCCGTGAACTCAGAATTTTGAAATTTGGTACGAAGCGACGTCTTATAGCACAGATAAAGATAAAATTGCGAAAAGCATAAATTTTTAGTTAAGTACTTATGATAAAAATATTAAACTTACTACCCTTTTCCTCATAAATACCTTCAGGTTTGTACGGAACCCTCGGTGCGCGAGACCGACTCGCACTTGGCCCGGTTTTTTATTAGGGCATACATAAGTTACTGAGTTATAAAACTTCTCTGTACACTATAAAATGTATAATTATAAAGTCAAAAGACTGGATGAAGTAATATTTCCGCTAGTAAGTACTACAATGGCAAAAAAGTTTTAGATTTCGTTTCAATAGCTTAGGGTAAGCATCAAGTATGACCGCGACATGTTATAAAAAATCAATACAGGTCAAACACAAGTCAACACAATTTTAGAAGTATATCGACGCTATTATAGGCGCAAACCAACATATTGTTCAAACATTTCTCAATTCCCCGAGGCTCGCAAACACGCCAGATATGGTGCCCTCGTGAGCGGTGGATTACTCCTTACTAGAGTACCTATCTTGTTTCAAACTAGCTCTTGTGGGGAACTTGGCTTGTCTCGAGACAGTTCAAGAGCTCGTTGCTATTTTGACACTGACTTCGAATGCAAAGTGCAAATTCTGTATCCGCACGGGAATGCGCTGAAAGCTATCTCGTTGGCAGTATTTTGAGCAGTAGGTAGGCAACTAAGTAGACACTACTTAGATATAGGTAGATAGTTTGATGCGAGCTTGTCAGGAAATGTTTCGAAACTTTTTATAACTGTTCGAGTCCGACACATTCAATAATACCAATAAAAAATAGTGGCTCTATCTTGGAATCGCAGTAAGCGGGCAGAGCCCATCTCTTCACGTGGGTAAAACGCTTTGTTTCCGTGTTTTATTGCAGTGTAGGCAGATCCCGGTTGCACGATAAAATCACCAAGACCTTTCAATTGACTATGCATGTTGCAAAAGTATTGAACTGAATTGCAAAATGCATCATGCATGCTCTGCATGGTAATGAGAGTCACGCATTCCTCAGAAAATTACCGACCTACCCGCAAAAGCTTAAGTTGAGTTGACGAAATTAGTCTTTCAGATCAGATTTCATAAATAAAATAAAAAGTAACAAATTTATAAAATGTTACAAGTAGATACATCAAATCAATGAGCAAAATTTGCGCGACTGACACTCACTACCTACCATATTCCGCGCGGGCAATGAACACTGCTTAAGTGCGGGTTTTTTATTATTTTTGCCAAACGATTCGTCATCTCGAGCTGTCGATGTGCAGAATAAATATTTGCCTTCTCCTCAAAAGTAACGATCACCAAGATACACCAGTAAGGTTACGTACTTAAAACAGAACCTTTGCACCATTTTTACGCCTCTGCGTTTGTTTACTATCAATCTAAATTTATAACAATGGAAAAAACATGTCATGATTTTACGATCTTGTAGAATTTCGTAGAGCTTCTATGGTTAGGTACCCTTTTGAATATTTAATAAAGGTTATCTTTATAAATAAATGAAGAAAATGATACAAGCATTTGTAAAACACGCGCTCTCATGTTACACAAACATCGCAATGTAGGCCTATAGACAAGTAACAACAAAGAAAGACATACCAACTCGTATGTATGCAAAGAGAGACAGATCTTATTGCCTGAAGGTATTGACGCCAAATGATCTAAGTTCAATGCACTCCGAAGTGCTAGAGCAATAGAACAATGTCTACAGTAGGTACAGAGCTCCATTTACTAGGTATATTGATATTTCGCATGTTTTGTGAATAAACACACCATTACATTGGGCATCAAGTTTTTGTGCCAACTTATTTTGTTATTTATTTATCTATCTAAGCCCGATTACGTCAGTGTTATCTCATCTCTGCGATCCCAAAACTAAATTGATTCGGGACACATCTAAGGAAGGATCATAAAACTAGGAGCGGAGAGAAAAACAGTAAATAAGATACCGAATGAGATGTGGGACGTTCGCGACGGACAGATCAATCTAAATCAAACTATAGATATGTTTGGTATAGTTCAATACAAGATAGACCCACCCAGCCGCCGCCTCGATGTCGATATAGAAAGACGAATGACAGATTTATGAAAACCAAACGAATGCAAATCGAAAAGAAGGATACATAAAGCAACAGCAAAAACTGAGAGACATGTCACAATGGACAGCGAAGGATGCGGGGCACCAGAGCCGACGGTCTAGACGACGTTAAACAAAACAAACAGAGCTGAAGCGAACGGAGACGGATGCGAGATTGGATCAGGCACGAGATCGCGCCATCCGTCTACGCAGCCCGAGAAAAAGTAGAGAAAAAGTTCCCACTGTGCGGAACGCGTCCGATCCTATTAGAGACGAGGCCGACAACCAAACTAGTTTTACAGTTACGAGACGATTCGATTCTGCAACGACACGATATGAGTACGTAGGCGAAGGTCGCAGGAACTCGGCCGGGACTGATTCGTAATTTGTTCTGCAAATCGGTGGTAATTCGCCCATGCGCTAAATCGCGATTATCGGCGGGATGATGCGAGATTCGTTGATTTCGAATGTCGACCCAATGCCATCGGTCAAATCTAGCAAATCAGCGATTCGGGTACCTAGCAAATTGTTCTATTATGAAGACGCATTGAACGAAATTACACTTTTCTGCGCCGTGAGAGTAATTAGAGAAAATCTCCGGAGCCGTGAGAACGAATAGAGACAGCGAGTCTATCTGACGCTCTACCGAAGATAATCTCTTACTTACATTTTCTCAGAGATTATCGTTGAGATATAATTTTAAAATGAAGTCATAACATTCTGTAGGAAACATTAATTCAAAATCGCCGTTAACATTTAATAAGTCAAGATTGCAGTTTCATTATCATCTCAGGGCTTGTGAGCCATTAAAGTTAGAACAAGCAGAGAGCCAATTTCCCCTGGGGAACTGCTTAATCACATAAATTAAGGTGGCTTAGTGTCTTACACACTAAAAATGATATAAAATACAACTTGATGCACCATAAAGTAAACTAGTAAAGTGTTCTTTAACGATCCAATTTGCATAACTTTCGTCCGTTATTTCAGTTCTCACGTTTTTATTGTTCTATAATGTTTATTTCATTCTATTACCAAAGTTTGTTTTGATCAAATCGCGTGAATGTTGGAAGTTCCGTAAGAATTGTACGAATACGACGTATTGAACAGTGTCTATCGTAAAATTGTAGTCTCTAAATGGATAATGGCTCTCCCACGCGCGCGCTTCCTTTAATCTTTAGGCTTTAGGCTCCGGTTTATGTTCCAAGTTTTAGCACGTATCAATTTACAATTTAGCAAGTTTGATGGTTCCGACTTGCTGTTACTTTCGGTGCTTATCTTTTACAGAAACATATTTTTCAATGTTTACTACGATGAGCCTTCGAGCAAGGTTTATGAATTTCTCTTCAAAGTTACGATCTGTACAATGATATAGGTACCTTGGTACTAAGACTAACCTAGAAAGTTAAACAGCATACATTAAAATAAAAATAAATTAAGTCCAATACTAAAAACAACTCCTGGATCAAAAAAAACTTTGTGATTTTATGACTTTATGCTAATTAATACTTGTAAATTAATAGCTTTATGCTACTACTTAAAAACTTATATGTGGAAATAATGAACTAAGTACAGCATAATAATGTTAAAAATATTAAACACAGATAATAATCTTACCTTCCTGCGTAACGTCCAAGCACTTCCGTTACGGCACAACACACGCTAGCACAGATTTGTTAATTAGTACCTCAACCACATCTCGGAGCCACTGATTGACGTTAACACAATACATGTAGCAGTTCACAATGAAATTATTAATCAGATTATAATCACCGGCAAAAATTCACAACACTGGCCATTGTGTTAAAAAATAATTAAAAACAGGAGTCACACTGGTCGGAAACAAAAAAACCTGCCCGTTTATAAATTTTTGAATTTAGAATTTGTGTGCGCGCGAAAACGATCGAAAGCGAGGCGGTTGCGCGGGCGACCGCGACGCGCGTGCTTTTCTCGCATGTGCCGACAGCTGACTGAATCGCAATCGCAATTCAAAACAACTCAGCAATTACAGGCTTGAATTTTTCGCTAACGACCTTTATGTTACCACCGGCCACCGTTAGCCGGCTGGGGAACTGCTGTATCACCACTTATCACTAAGATCTCACTTAGGGCTGTCATAATAAGCTTTTTAGCTGTTAAATGGCAGACACCTAAAAGTAGAGCAATGGTATTTAGCTATATAGAGCTACAAAAAAATAGCCGTAATTCTGTCTATAAAAGATAATTATTAGGTAACGGATTTCAAATATCGAAGCAAGAAAATTCTAAAAGAGAAAGTTCTTAACAATACAATAGGCTGGCCAAATAGGGTATCAAGGGTAATAATCAACAACACGATAAGATAACAATGAGGTGTGATGTGACAAACGGAAATAGTTTAGTTAGTCCAAAACATTAAAAAAATTCAAAACAAAAATCTTTGAGTAGGTACTATTTAAAGTTTAGATTTTTGCCTTTATATTATTAGGAAAGTACAAGCTATATTATTGTAAAGTTTCATTAAAATCCATGAAGTAGTTTTTCCGTGAAAGAGTAACAAAACATCCATCCATCCACCCATACTTACATACTTTCGCGTTTATAATATTAGTAAGTAGGATATTTTAGAAAGCCTAAATACAAAACTGCACTGGTTGCCGTTTAGGTTGTGGTCGTTGAGAGCAAGCCGGTAATTAGAATAAAAATAATTTAAAACAGACTTGTGCTGAGCACCTATTTGAATAAAGTAGATACGGTTGCAATTTTACATCAAGAAATAGCTCGTATGACCAGCAAAATTATAGGGCCTTAGGCATGAACCTAGAAAAAAACTACGTTCATAGCCATAGGACACATATTACATTTTTATATTCAACCGATTTCTTTGTTTGTTTTCACACCTGGAGGCCCGTAATAAGAAAGCTTAAGAGATTGTGGTAGGCCCCTTGGTTCCGGAACCCCTCTGTGTTGCAACGGTTCTCAGGCGCGTGCCTAAGCTTCCCTCCCCCTACATAGGTAAACCGTAAAGGGATTATGTTTCGCTGCTTTGCAACCGCAACTAAAAGGGGCGTTGGGACAATAAGTGAGCATAAAATGAGGTATAGGTACCTAGAGGAGAGATTGACACGGATTTTAAGAATTGCAGAAAAATGGTAGGTTTTACTGGGAGAAAAACTGGACCTACTTTTCTAGTAAATATAAAGTCCAAAGTGGAAGTAAAAAGAAGATCCGAGTTTCATCTGAACATTATATTTTACGTGTTTCCATAGTCAGTCCTTCCTCTTTGTAAGTTCTAAGCCCACTTTGACATTTGGGTTTATAAATCGGATAGAAACGTCCATTGGATTTCACAGATGTTTTTAATCAACATTAGATTAGACTGCACAATGCAAAGTTCTGTACGTAGTTCTGCGCCAGTCTTTAGCCTTTGTAAGAATTCCCAAGCTTCTACAATCAAACCTAAGTACACGCCACGCATTGAATCGGTAGGAAAGTATGGGAGCTACGCACAAATAGGACCTACGTAGGTAAGTAGTCAGATGGGTAAGTTCAAACGCATGTCGGCGGCAGCCCTACAATAAAATTGTATGCACGGTGTGGAATTACTTCCTGTATTTTCAATGACGACGGCGGATGCACACAACATTGCGGACGTTTTATTGGATTTATGAGCGCATCACAAAACTATAGGCTTTTGTGAAGCGACATCTAGGCCAGAGCAGATGGTTGGCTTTCTTAATTTTTCGTGTATTCTAATTAAATAAAATTCTTCGTTAGATAGGAAATTTGATAGGTACATAGGTTTATTAAGGACCTATTAATCCGGATCTCTTTACTTTTGAGCTAGCTGCATCTTGCGGCTCGACACACGATCGTTAACAAAAATTAATGACGATAGTACATATCTTTTTTGGTTCACAGAATAGGTTTTGCTTTAAAATTTAATCATCGACCAGCAAATTTTGGTAAAAGTATTTTCACCTTAATTATTAATACGAATGTTTGAAAAAATTTCCTTAAAAATACGACCGACACGGTCGCGCAACTACGCCACTGAGTATCCTTCCGAACAATAGTCAACTTCGCATAAACAGACGTGGGTACTTGTACGAATAACCAACTCGTATACGTTTACTCAATTCAATCGTGATTCAGATCTACGGCTTCATCCATCCAGCGACGCCACGCGAGCGAGTGGCGGGCCGCGGGCGCGCGCTAGTCCGCCATAAATCCTACAGATTTACCTCTCCGACACAACTAGATGTGATTTATTCACCGCACTGTGTCGAATTTACAATTACCATGTTCACCGACACAACCGTTATGGTGATACAACTAGAGATGTACTCGTACGTCTTTTACTAAAGACACTATTCGGACAATTTCCGGTAAAAATAAAAGTTTACTTATAGGAGTACCTACCTATGGAAATCGTTTTTTTTTTTAGTATGAAAGACACTTTGCACTTAAAATTATGCGGATTTATGTATAGATATGGAAGAAGCGGTACGAGCCTTATTTGTTGTAGGTACACAGCACGTGGACCAAAAATAACGATCAAGCAAACGGACACTCCTCAGCTCCCCCGACAATATTGTATTACGTGTATCAATAAAAAAGATATAGAGACGTACAAGAGACTTTAGCGAGAACAAGACACCAATAATTTTCACTGTTGCGACTGGTTGCGTTTGTTTGTGACTACGGTGAATTGTGTGCACGCACCTATTTTATGCGATTCGTGATTAAGTTTTCGTACCATTTCACCCTTATTATACTCGTAAGATCGAAGATACATAGATATACCTATATCCGCTTTTAGGTTCTATGAATTTCTCTCTAGAGGTCTCTAATACTAAACCTACGCGTAGCATGGTTGGCAATGGTTTTCGGACGGACTTTTAAAATAAGTTAAAAATTGGAAAGTTGAAAGAGCTCCGGCCAAATCAACCGGCGCACATCTATTTTCTACTTTACGTGGGCTTCCAAGAAATACACGCTTTAAGTTGAATATTTTATGTCAATTTAAAAATATTGGCATCGGATTATGTATGTTAACTGTGTCGACTATTGGCTATAATTACGTTACGCTAGCGTACATCTAACGTAGTAGTGTTATCTATTGCTTTTACATACCTATTACTTACATTAGGGCGGTTCTAAACGGGCCATACTTTTACTGCAATACTGGCAACATGCCGACCGTAGCCCGGCAATCATCAGCTATGCTAGACAAACATTTCTATATGGCCGGGCTACACTCAAAATATTGTCGCAATATTGCCGGGCTAGTATTGTAGTAAAAATATGGCTCGTCTTACCGCCCTTACCGGTGTACTATAGCTGTAGCTAGTTAATACTTTGTCTTTGAATCGATTTATCTGTTACGCACATCAAGTGATCTTTAGTAACATTAAAATGTTGTCTGAAAAAAAAATAACACTTATACATGAATTAATCATATTGAAAATTAAAATTAATTAATCACCGCTAACCACTCAACCAGTCTTTCCACTTTGCCAAGAGTGCACGACTAGAGAATTAAGTTAATCATTTTATTTACGAAGACATCAAATCAAACTTGGCTATCTTTTCCCCTAGTTTAGATAAAATAAAAGCAATAGAGAGGGCTTCCCTGCGAGATCGAACCAGAAATGACGAAATCTTCAGGCGAACCAAAGTAACCGACATAACCCAAAGAATTGCCGAATTGAAGTGGCAGTGGGCAGGGCACATCGCTTGTAGAACCGACGGCCGATGGGGCAGAAAGAAGGGCGACTACGAACCGGAAGACGCAGCGTGGGGAAGGCCTTTCACAAGGTAGACCGACGACAGGGTTACAAGCGTACGTCAGGGTTAAAAATAGTAGAACAGTGCTTATTTTTCAAAGAAATAGTGACATAATAGTGACTTTTTCGTTTCAATAGTGACATTTTTAAAACAAATTTAGGAACTTTTCTGAAAGCTAATATATTATATAATCGTCTTTCTACCCGACTGCGCAAGAAGGAGGGCTATGTTTTCCGAGTGTAGAATATGTATGTTAGTATGTATGTATGTGGGTATGTATGTATGTATGTATGAAGTTTTTTTGGCAAGCACTACAGCCTAAACAAATTGAAGGATTTCGACATGTGAGGAGTCATTTGAATCGTCTTGATAGTGAAAGTGACATAAGGTACCATATTTTGCAGGCGGGTATTTTGTTTTTCTTCTCATAATTTTAACTGTTTGTTTACCTTCTAATAATGTAACTTGTTTATCGTCATTTCAATTTCAGAGCTACGAGTAAATGCAGTATTTCCATGAGTTTAAAATAGCTGCGCCCTGCGGTTAAAAAGTATCCCATGTGTACCATCCCTTACAAAAAGTTGTACAGGTATTGTCATCGAAAATAGGGCAGTACAGATTGGTCGTACAAAATGTGGTCGGACATTAATTGCGCGTACAATATTATAGTGACTCCAATAAAACAGAGAATCGACCTTTATTTTATTCTAACCACTACTGAGCTCTGAAATAGTGACAATAGTGACAATAGTGACCAAATTTCAAAAATAGTGAGAATAGTGACACGATTTTAAAATCAATAGTGACAATAGTGACTCACTTGTAACCCTGACCGACGATCTGCTGAGGGTTACGAGAGCTGCTGGATGCGAGCAGCGCAGGACCGGTCATTGTGGAAATTATCGGGGGAGGCCTTTGTCCAGCACTGGACGTCTTCGGGCTGACATGATGATGACGATGATAGCAATATTGGGAATTTGATATTGGCCTAAACTGTTATTGCCACTGCCTAGTAAATGATGAATGTAGTATTAAAAAAAATATTAGTGTGTATTCAAAATAACCACAAGATGTGCATAACAATTTAGATATCGCTTCATTTACGCGAAGATATTTCAACTATGGATGTTGGGTCTAGTAACATTCATGAAAAGTACAATGTCAAAAATGTGACGAGCCTTTATAATTTTAAAAATACCAGTGAAAAATACCGGAAGAACATAAATAAACTAATAAATTCGGGACAATTCTGCACACACGGTCGTCTTGACCCTAAACTAAACAAAGCTCTGCTTAGTTTGGGGTCAGGCGATCGTGTTTGAAAAATGTCCCGAATTTATATATATTAAATCCATAGTTTTTATATCCTTGTTGTTGTATAAGATTTAACTAGCCTCGCCTCACGATTTTACTTGTTTTCCTGAAGACACCGGTATGCATTATAAACACACAAACTTGCGTATTAATCACAATATTAAGTGCAATTCATTCATAACAATAATTCACATGAAAAAAGAATACTTATTTGATAATACCATTATTCAATCTAACAATAATGTGTTCAATTAGATATTAGATTCTTATCTTACATAAGTACAATAAATACATAGTAGGAATATCAGATATTATGTATAACATTATTTCTCTAAATATTTTGTATGATTCGAATAAAGCTATTTATAGAGTAATAATTAATTATTTCTAATATTACGAATAAATAAGTGTATTTGTTACAGAGGCTGCAATTCCAGTTTAGTTAAAAAATATGCTATTATAGAAAATTGTTATTTTAAACTTACTGATAAAGATATTAAAACTATGAATATTGGATCTAACTCAAAAATCACAAAAATGGTATCCTTACATCCATTCATATTTGAAAATTTCGACAAACTCTATATCGTTACAACAATGTCTAATTTAGCAAACAATACTTGCAAGCTGAACGCCCAGAATGCTGTTAATTTGAACATTTTAGCGCTAACCCAAAATCCATAGTTTTTTAAATCTTTGCATACGAATATAATATTGTTCCCCAATACGATTCACTATTTTAAGTGGTCAGAAAATATAACTGCAAAAAATCAAAAGCGATTTTAAATAGCCATTATCAAGTATGTAAGTAATAACTAACTATATATATGTAAATGCCAATGACTAAATACAAGAAATATTTTTGTACATCAGTCTCTATAATACATTTTACAAGTACTTAGTAGTGTTTAGTGGAATGAATCAAATCGAAAATATTGAAAAGTACATTGATGAGAGCATTAAACATCACTATTATACATAATAACACATAATTAAATTAATACATAATTGAATACAAAAACAATAAATTATGATTACCTACTGCTGTCACAATAAATGCATTAGGTATATATTTTTAATTCAGAAATTAAACATTAATATGACATCTATTTACATTAATTGATGCAAAGAGATATCTTTAAAGTATCTAAACATATAAATATAAGTATCAGATATAAACCACTATACACCCATAATACATACATTACATAATAATAACAACAATAATTACACAATCACAACCTATACAAACAAACTAGTTGATAAAATGAATGTAGTTAACATTGATCTCTTTCATCGTAATTGAAATTTGAAAATAAGAGCAAAGGTTTATTCTAATTCCACTTTCAGATTAGTATAAGACAGTGTCTTAAACAAATTAGTTATTTCTATAAATTTTAACTATAAAGCTGATATCAACGCAACGTAGCGACGCAATACAGACAGATGCAATTATTATAGGGAAATCACAGACAGGTACAGAGCGAGATTCTGCGCGTTGCAACTTGCCTCGACGCCGTGTCGATGTACAAGCGTAAACGCGGATTTGTGGAGTTTTTAGAAAATGTTGTTTGGCTATTCTGTTTATACATTTATAATGAAATCACGCTAAAAGATAAGCCGTTGCCAAATAATTGCAAGATGTACTTGTGACTAATAAACGTTTTATAGCCTCAGATTAGTTATAAAGTGTTTTGTCTTTTTCTTTCTTTTAATTTTTGAAGTCGATCGAAAAAGACAAAATAATTTACACCTATTACGAGGCTATACAACGTTTATTAGTAAAGGGGTTAGGTACATTCAAGTTGTGTAATAACAAATTTGTATGAACAAATCAGACGCAGAAGAATTTTGCATAAATAAAGTACTACTACAACTACTCATACACCTCATGATGTGACTCACGCACAGTAAGTACTATTTAGAGACGAATTTACATGTGATGCGTAAGTATATAAATGTTGACGCATCACGGCTGACTACTTATCACGATTATCACAGAGCTAGACATGACAAGTTTCAATCAACAATTCAACTGATACTCACTCACTTCAATAGTATAGATATAGTACAGATATAGTTTGTTCAAGGCAACCTTTGACTCAAGAATACGATTAAGAAAGCTAACAATATTATCAAAAGAATTCAGAGATTGCTATTACAAATATACACATATAATAACACAGTTATATCAATTAATATTCATTCCAGTTACGCCATACCTAACAGGGTCTGTGCCAACATTGATGAAACCATTCTTATGGCATCCCATAAAATCTTCATAATATTCATTGCATCCATTACTGTGAACTCCATTCGCTTTCTTGCTGACAGCTTCATCTATGGAGTCTAAGAGGTGGTCGAAGAAATTTGGGAAATTATCATAGCTAGGGTAGACATTAATGTCTATGACTGCATGATTTCCCGTCACATTGTCTATGACCACATCAAAGCCTGCTAAAAGCAAGTTGATTTTTTTCCGTAAAATTCTTATTATATGCTTTACTTTGTCCTCGTTGACCGTCATGGTGATATCTGGCTGATCGTGAGGGTCCAGTATGGATAGAGTGGACTGGCTGTTAGCTTTGCACACCTCAGCTGTACTGTAAAATATTGGCTCGGAATCCTCTGATGCTGAGAAGTTTTTGAGACTTGGTCTTTTGCAGATGTGATACCTGAAATTTGTAAATAAAATATTTGAGTTGCAAATCCATTTTGTATACAATTTAGGTGCTCTTAATTTAACAAATGACTTGTTAATCTTATTTAACAAATAATTTGTTATCATGTAGCTAATGGCCTTATATAAGTGCCTAGAACATAACCATTGTTTAATATGTTGTAAATACAAAACAAAATTGTTAAGTAAGTACCAAAAACAAGTTTAAAACCACAGATTTTAATTACTTATGTACTTAACAGCATAGCATAGCCAATTGGGAGCCAAACCTAAAATATAGTCACGCCTTTCCCTCTAAGGGGCTGGCAGAGGTGTAAAACACCCACAAAATACAGTCCCAAATGTGACAGGGGGCGAGCCTGTCGCCATACACCGGGCTCTAGTTACGTAGCAAATGACATTAAATACACACAAATTGGTAGAACACTTTACAAATTAGCACATGTGTAGTGTTTCTGAATAAGGAGGAGTACACTTACCGGTCCCCTATTAAGAATACTTTATGTAATACTGCATTGTGGTTGACGAAGCTTTGTACAACACACGGAGGTTTGCAAATATTCAGTCCTTTCTCACTGAATATTACGATCATTTCATGAGCAGACTTAGATCCATGAGCGATAGTGGGCTTGCAAATAACAGGGAAGGTCACACCCCTCTGCCTCAGGATTTCAATGTTCCTCTCAATATTGTTTGTGGTGAATTCGGCGAATGTTGGCGTAAATATCCCGTGGTTTCTGAATGAAGGCTCATCTTTAAGTATTGTGTAGTATTGGTATCTGTGAATATGATAAGAAGACTTTCAGAGCTCTTTCATGTAGCTAGGACATCTACTTAGTCTAGATCTAGACATAAATCTTCTGTCTATCCTCTAATTTACCAAAACGCTAATTTAGCTGGTGATTTGAAAATTTTAAATGAAAATAACTGCCAAAAAGATCTTTCCTTGTTGATTAGTTATAAAAAATATACCTAACTAGGTAAGTAAAATACCTAATAGATGAATAGTTTTCAAGCCCTTGTTGCTCGAAGTTATGTTACAACCAAGCATGTCATTTTAAATTACATTAAGAAGATTCAAACAGAATGTCATTTAGCATTATTCAACGGTAGCTCGAAGATAATAAATATTTTTTTACTAATTTAGGCCTTGGATTTGGCTAAAGAAGCACTTTGTTTAATTTTTTACGAGCGTATTTTGCGTTTAACTTTATACTAAAGTGTCCTTACTATTAAGGTCAAGATGTTAAAAACTAGTTAGCATTCAGCCAGTGGTAATTTATCGGTCAATGATATTTCTTTAGCTGTCAATATAAATAAGGTATTGGGAAATATTGTGAGGCAACAGGAAAAACAGACTTACTAAATTTACCCTGAGGTTTTACCAGTTAGGTTCTAGTTTTCACTTTTTTTTTAATAAAAAATGATTTAACATAGCCAGTTTCTAAAAACGGGCCCCCAGTGGGGACCAAGAGGGGACCCTTTTTTATAATAAATAAAATACGTAAACCTTAGAATAAAAGGGAATAAAACCCTTTTGAGTCTAAGGTTTAAGAAATGTTCCTAAGTAAGGACTAAGATGTGGGTTAACTTATTTTAAGCAATTTCAACCTTGATATTCCCTTTGACATGACACAAAAGTCACCCCCTGTACCACGTCGTATCATCTGCCATCACACAACGCATCTTTTTGTTTGTAACTTAACATACCTATTTTATACTAGCTGTTACCTGCGACTTTGTTCATGTTCTTTTTGAAAATAATTTTCAAAAACCTTTCTCGCATTCTGTAGCTAATTATCAAATTTAAAGATCTGTTCAGCCATGAAAAGCCTACAGACAGACAGAATTAAGTGTGATTTTGTAATATTATTATGGGAATATGGATATGCGAAAGTTTGTTACTTCTTTGTGCTCAAGCAGATGGATAGATTAATGAACAGAGCTACTTTTTGACTACAGTACCACAGCAAGCATGTGACCCGCTGTCAAGGGCTGCCAGATTAGTTGGGTTAAAATACAAACCGTTAAGTGCAAGTTAGTCTTGAAATACTTAGTACATACCTATTCAAAAGTATTCGAACATTATCCAGTGGATCAATCACTGTCACATTTGGGTGATTTGATAAATACTGCTCCACACGGCTTATTATGTTTGATGCCTGGAAATAAAACATTATCACTACACACAACATAATTTCCATGTCTGCTAAATTTTATGACAGGGATAAAAAAATACAATGTAAGTAAATATCGGGACATATGCACACACGGTCGTCTGACCTCAAACTAAGCAAAGCTTGTACTATGGCTGCCAGAGGCTGATATACATTTTCACATATATTTTTAAATACATACTTATGTAAATATTTTAACCCAGACATAAAACAAACACAAATGTTCATCGCATAAATGTTTGCCCTAGGTGGGAATCTAACCCACACCCCCAAGCTCAGAAGGCAGGTTCACTACAAACTAAGCCACCATGGCCATCCAATGAATTATATGTTCGATGAATTATTATTGCTAAAACTGATTTGAAATTTACTGAAGAGTATCCCTATAGGTACTGTAATAATGGTATATAATTAAGCCATTTTTAATATGTTAAAACAGTCCCTTAAATTATAAAGTTCCCCGAATATCTTGAATTTTACCTTAAAGAATTTATACCTACTTTAGGATCTTCCTGATCTGCTGCAGCTATAATATCTGTCAACTTGTGAAGAAACACATCTATATAGCCTTGCTGTTCAAGGGGATACTCTATATTTAGCTGAAACAAAGGAAAAATTACTATTTTTGTACTCAGGCAGTATGCTTGTGAGCAAATATTTCATTTTGTGTGCTCATCCCACTAATACAGTAGATTTCATTTATTACGACCTTGGTTGTAGCGACCATTTACCTATAGCGACGTTAAATCAAAGTCCCTTAAATTTAAAGCATACTTTAGTACAAAATTCATGTGGCTATAGCGACTTTGGATGTAACGCCGAGTTCGGGTGTAGCGACTGTTTTTAATGAATCATTTGTAACAATTCCTAGACATCCCATGCAGATATTGCGACCGGAGTCGGCCGCCAAAGACACAAAGATTTTTTTCTTTCACAAACATTTCTTATCTTTTGTTTACATCCATTGCACACAGATGGTCAGCAAGTGTGGAGACCTTTACCTTTTGTTTATAGATATCAACTAAGTAGGTAGTGAAGCGTGTACCTTTCGGAGCTTTTAGGGTTTAGTTACAAAGTGATATTCTGAGTAGCAACTGGGTTTAGTAAACTTTTGAATAAGTATGGCTGCGAGACGCTAAACTACACATGTGTACGTGTCTGTATCTCTTTACCTTTGCCTGTAACGACTTCCGGATATAACGTCGAAAATAGAGTGGTCCCTTCATTGTCGTTATACCCGAAATCCACTGTATTATAAGTGTTAATAAAGTTTGGTTGGATGGATGGATGTTTATTACTCAATCACACCATGATGGCTGAACAAATCTGGATGAATTTGTCACAGGGATATATTATAGCCTAGAATAGTACATAGGATACTTTTTAACCGCAGGTTAAACCATGGGGCGCACATAGATTTGTAACAAAGTTTTTCAAACAATCAAAGACAATGACAAGCAATCAATGTTTATCAAACCAAAAATTCATGAATAAAATACCGGAATATTAATTGAGATTATATAGTATTGGTTTAGACAATTAGCAAGATTTAGCGCAATGAAAAAAAGGTAAAATAATTTGTAACATGAAATAGAGCAACTATTTTTTATTAAGGTTACATTATGCCATAATTTTACAAAAATATGTACAAAAAAACAGTCAGTAAGTACTGTTAAGTAAGTCAGTTTACTGTTTAAATAAAATTTCCATCGTTCCACACAAGGTTTCAAATTAAAATTAAACTAGACTTACCTTTATTAAGTTGTACCCATGTGCAGAACAAGTATTTATCAACTCCTTCCAGTTGAGTTTCTGGCTCTTCTTCTCTGACATCCAGATTCCAATAGTTTTGTTGTAAAAATTTGTGCCGTCCATCCTGCTGCCGTCTAATTAAATAGCAGAAGTGAACAGCTACCCTAATAATATTTATTAATAAGTTTTGAAACTGTTAAATTAATGTTAATAGTTTCTGTTGTATGATGTTGTACACAATACCACGCCACTCAGTCTGTTCCGTGTGTGTGTTTAGCCTGGGGACCCTGGGGTAGACTTTAATTTTATCTTATTCATGACAGCAAAATTTACCAAATGCGAGCGACTTTGTAATTAAAAACACAAAACACTTGCTGCATCCGTCCCAGTTTATAGTCACTTGGCTCGCTCGTTTCTGTCAAAGTCAAATTCCAATATAGCCAAGTGCTTGTCGTGATACAATGCTCAATGCTCATCATCATTTGTTTTAGCCTTAGAGTATATAAAGCTATGGATCTAGCCAAAAAAACAATCGTTTTGTTGGTTTTTTTTAATTATGCAACTACTAATTTATTTATATAAAATAACATTTTTTAAGGAAATAAAAAACATTAAATCTAAGGAAAAACAACCTGTTTAGCCCTATTCGGATATATAAGATTATCATCTCACCTTTTTTCGTCTTTGTTGCTTTCGTTTGAAACGTCATAGGTGTGAGAGTGACCAAGATAAAATCTCACCTCCCCCCCTCAAAATAGCCCCCCTTAAAGAATTTACTCGTAACTCGCAACCATGTACATATTATTACTATACCTCTAGGAACAAGAAATAACTTTATGCTTTTTCTAACTTCATTTACTATTACTGAAGGGACGGTATTGAAAACCACCTTGGTTTTGAATACCGTCCCTTCAGAAATAGTTTACAAAAAATATTTTAATAACTACAGACCTATTGCAATCCTTCCTAGTTTCTCTAAAATCTTTGAAAAAACATAGCTAACAGACTCGTTTCTTTTTTAAACTGTAATAACATTCTAAGCAACGACATTGCCCAACTGAAAACTCGAAAGCTGGGACCATATTCGGAGATTTGAGATTCTCATCTCACCTTTTTTCCTCCTTGTTGCTCTCGTTTGAAACGTCATAAGTGTGAGAGTGATCAAGATAAAATCTCATCTCATCTCACGCGCAGGAATAGCCCCCCAAGCCATGCCGTGAAATGACCTAGTCGTGTTTCGGGATGTTGTCCGGTGTAACCGTTCCGAAGACGGGTCTGAGCAGTAGCGCACTTGTAGCGCCTCACTCAACTGCCGTCTTTGTACTTCTTCACTCTAGTAAACTTCAAGGCTAGAGTGAATAAGTACCTCATAGGTCGTCGTGCTCCATCTTAGACCACAACGTCGCTTAACATCAGGCGAGTTGGTGGTCAAACGCCGGTCAAACTGAAAGGGGCTTGTGTAAGGCTAATTTGAAAAGGTATGTTAGACCGAAAGGGGCTTGTGTAGGGATAATTTGAAAGGGTATGTTAAACCGAAAGGGGCTTGTGTAGGGCTAATTTGAAAGGGTATGTAACACCGAAAAGGGCTTGTGAAGGGCTAATTTGAAAGGGTATGTTAGACCGAAAGGGGCTTGTGTAGGGCTAATTTTAAAGGGTATGTTACACCGGAAGGGGCTTGTGAAGGGCTAATTTGAAAGGGTATGTTACACCGAAAGGGGCTTGTGTAGGGCTAATTTGAAAGGGTATGTTACACCGAAAGGGGCTTGTGAAGGGCTAATTTGAAAGGGTATGTTAGACCGAAAGGGGCTTGTGTAGGGCTAATTTGAAAGGGTATGTTACACCGAAAGGGGCTTGTGAAGGGCTAATTTGAAACGGTATGTTACACCGAAAGGGGCTTGTGAAGGGCTAATTTGAAAGGGTATGTTACATCGAAAGGGGCTTGTGTAGGGATAATTTTAAAGGGTATGTTAAACCGAAAGGGGCTTGTGTAGGGCTAATTTGAAAGGATATGTTAAACCGAAAGGGGCTTGTGTAGGGCTAATTTGAAAGGGTATGTTAAACCGAAAGGGGCTTGTGTAGGGCTAATTTGAAAGGGTATGTTATACCGAAAGGGGCTTGTGTAGGGCTAATTTGAAAGGGTATGTAAAACCGAAAGGGGCTTGTACGTTTTACTACTTTTATTACTTTTGTACTATTCAAACGAGAGCAACAAGGACGACAAATGGTGAGATTGAATCTCACTCCGTAAGAATAGTCCTCCTGTGGGGCAATTCCTGCACGTGAGATGAGATGAGATTTTATCTTGGTCACTCTCACACTTATGACGTTTCAAACGAGAGCAACAAGGACGAGAATAGCTGAGATGAAAATCTCAAATCTCCGAATAGGGTCCCAGTGATCCAAGAGTTTCCAGTATAATTCGATGTCAAAAAGTTGTTTTTAGTAATTTTTCAAATCATTTATATAAGTAAAAATCAGGTTTTATTAATGGAAACAATTATTAATAGAACTATTCTAGGTATAATTTCAGTGTACGAAAACATACGCTAATGGCTTACAGACTATCTCTATACTATTGGAGGAAAAAAACTTGTGAAAGGAAAATTAATGCCGATTATTCACGTCGATAAAATTTTTCTTTACTGATTGTGTCCAGATGTAAAATTTTCGTCACTGCTGTCACTGTAATTTTGACAGTGACATTTGTTTGACACTGCGCTGTCTGGAAATAGCCCGTGCGTTTTTTTTTGAGTTTTGAGGTTATCCTGTCTCTTCACAAATTAATAACGTTCTTAATTTAAATTCATAACTAACTTGATCGCTGTTTAATTGTTGTTTGTGTTGTCGGAAAGGACTTCGTGATTTCATTTCGCATACCGCAGCCACAAGCTTTGTGGCTTGTGTCTGAACATGTCGGTCTCTGAAGATGGTTTCATTAACTCAAAATATGAGATTTTACAATTGTTTTCTCAACTAGATGATGCTGATTTACATTCGATTGAGCAATGGATTTGTACCCAGGCTTATAAGAAAGGCAAGTTGTTTACCTTACCTACTTGTCCTAGGTTATCTTAAACCTTAACAAAAAATCTTTAAAATACTTTTACTTGGCAGAAGTTTATTTGAAATCCAGGTTCTCTCATTTTTGAGTTAATAACTTTGTAGACTTTACTCAATTCAGATAAGTGCCTAACAAATAGATTATGTTATTTTAGCTTGTATAAGACTGGTCTATTTAGCTGTTTTAATATATTTTACAGATTTGGCAGAAATGAAAGCACTTCAACAGACAGAAAAGAAGCTGTTACAAATAGGGAATACAATAAAGGAACTTATACCCTTCGAAGCCGAGATGATCTCTGAGAATATTGTTCCACCAAAGATAGGCAGCTCTTCTGATTGCACTAAAGTAAACACATGCCACATTGATGAGTTTCTGTATGATGATTCGGCAATTGACAAACTAGAAGAAGAGGGAAGAGTTCGGCGGCATTATTGTTTGGATTGTAATTCTCGGAAAGTAGAGGTTAGTTTTCAAAAATTCTACCCTAAATTGGTAATCTTATTATTTTTTAAGGTTAATGTAACATTCTTTGGAAAAATAAATTAGTTCTATTTATCTTATGCCTATACAGCATCACCAAGTTACAATAAAGTCAAACCAAGAGATGAACAACTTTACATTGATGCAACATGTCATTGTAAGAACCAGACTAGTGCTAATGTTGCAGCCAACTAAGTTAATTCTCTGTTCAATTAGCCTAGCCTTTTTACTAAACACCTAAACATATTTAGCCATTCAATCAAACAGCTAGGCAAAATGACTTGGATTAAACCAATCCAAGCCCGATTTTGTCCTGACAAAGTAATGGGGCAGAAGAGGTTTAGGTTATTACAATATCACAAAATTACTATAAGCATTGCGGTTTGTTTCACTGGTTTTCGGATCTTTATCATAATTCATATCACATTTCTTTGGTCAAAAATAGTAATATTGGCAAATAATTACCTTATTCTATGAAAGGCCTGAGCGTCAGCCAGCAAGTCTATACTAATATTAAAAAGAAGAAAGATTTGTAAGTATGCTTGTAACTAATTAACTCAAAAACTACAGGTCCGATTTCAAAAATTTTCGCACCATTAGAAAGCTACATTATTTCTTATTGACATAGGCTATAAAATGTGAGCGAAGCTGTGGGAAAACAGCTAGTTTATTATATGTTGTACGGCTACTGCTGAATATGATTCAGGAAGCTAGTTGAACAGCGCCATTTTGTAAAATGGCTAGGCTGTTAATTGAACAGCTGATTAAGCAAGTTGACTGCGACACATACATAACATAATGTTCAAACCTCACTCTCCCTCCACTTGGAACCACAGCTCGGCTCCTCACGTGGACCCACAGATACCTTTATCTCTTCTTAAATCAACCGGTGGATCTAAAAGAACTATCCATGAATCTACCGTTGGATTCAAGAGGAAATAAAGTATCCATGGATCCACCGGTGGATTTAAGAGGAAAAAGAAATATCTATGAATACACCGGTGGATTCAAGATGAAATAAAGTATCCATGGATCCAGGTGGATTTAAGAGGAAAAAGAAATATCTATGAATCCACCGCTGGATTCAAGAGGAAAAAGAAGTATCCATGGATCCATAATGGTGGATTTGAGAGGAGATAAAGGTTTTCGTGGATCCACATGTGGAGCCGAGCTGTGGATCCCAAGTGGAGGGAGGGAAACCTCAATCCTGAGAGTGCATTTATATCAGTTATTGGTACAATTTTACTGTAGGAAGAACTCTTCCTAATAAAGTTGTGCAACATCAAATATTAATCTTACTACCTTAGTTTTTAGATCTTGTGTCAATGCATCAAAATAAACTGGTTTTCTTTTTATACTTTTCAGCCACTGATATTGACATCACATTCAATGTCGAGACCAGTTCTTCAGTATGTTTTCAAGGTGTTGCTTCCTGAGGACTTGGAAGGCAAACAACTATTAGATGTTGGGTCCAGGATAGGAGCAGTGCTCTATGGGGTAATTGTTTATCATCACTAGTTAATCATTTCAATAATATTGAGACTTTTTGAAGAATGGATCAGATGGGGAGAGCTTTGCATAAGCAGACTAGTAATTTTTTTCTTCTAGATAAAAGTTTTTAGTGAAAGTATATTTCAGTATTTTCTTTTTTCAGGCTTACTATTATTCAAATGCGTCAATGATCATTGGGGTGGAAGTGAACAAAGAATGCTGCACCATCACAGAAACAATCATTGAGAAACATTCAATTGACAATAATAGAGTTAAAGTGGTCCATTCAGACATCATGGAAAAAAATGATATTGTTTCTAATTCTGATATTGTTCTCATCAATATTCTAGATTTCTTCATGGATGCTGATGATCACAAGAAAATATGGCGTTTTTTCAAAACATATATTAAGAAGGGAAGCTATCTTATATGTAACAGGGGCATGCCAGAGACATTAGATATGCTAGATCTATCTGAAGAATTCATTGACTGGGTAAGCATTTGTAAGCCTCAGCAACAATATAACGAAAGATTTGTTAAAATGGAAGACTATGATGACACCTATTTGTATACAGTAAATTGATTCCAATCTACATTTAATTTTCTTTCTTAATTCAAGAATCTAATCTTAATTGAAAGATTGATTTAAGTGTCTCAAGTTTTATGATTTCTAGTAACCGCTAGACAACCTGGTACATAGGGACTAACAATATGTCTCAATTAAATTTTGTATTACTGGACAGTGGTGTAGTCATCTTAGGAATCTATCGCTCACCCTCGATCGTCAACATTGACCCATTTCTTAATTCTCTTGACATAACTCTTAAAGATCTCAATCGTAAACCCTCTCTTGTCGTCGCGGGTGATCTCAATATAAACTTGTGTGATGCTTCTGACAAACAGGTCTATAATTATCTCTGTGTAATGGCGTCTCACGGACTATTACCTGCTATTACTGCCCCTACCTGGGCTTGCACGTGTCTAGATCATAATTATATTTGTCAAATCCTACTCTAAGTCAACCGGGCTGATCTGCTCGTCCACTGTTACCGATCACTCGACTGTTATTGTAGCAATTCCTCAACGGCCTAAGATTAACAAAACCCAACTGCGATACCATCTCAAAATGAATCTCAACGACGTGGTATCAGAACTAAACGGCACTAACTGGTCCGTGGTAACCGACAACTTGTGTGTTAACCACGCGACTGCTACATTTACTGATATTGTTTCTAGTATTATAGCCAAGCACACTAAGTCTGTTAGAGTAGGCAGAAAACTGGTTACTCTGAAACCTTGGATCACTCCAGGTTTAGTACGATGTATGCGTCACCGAGACAAGCTCCACTTGGACTGTTGGAACCACCCCAATGATTTTAAACGGAGCCTCATTTATACTAGATATAGGAATTTTTGTAGTGAGCTGTTACATAATGTCAAAGCTCAATATAATAGCCAACTATTAGAACTAAACAAAAGCGATCCTAAACAACTTTGGAAAACAATTAAAAATATTTGCTACACCTCCAAGCGAAACACTGGTTCATCCGAGCTGTTACAAAATAGTGACTCCAATCCACTAAACCACTGCAATGAACACTTCGTTTCGGTTGGGAAGAACCTTGCTGATGCAGCCTTTAAAGTTGCCTACAGAGTGACAATGTGGTTTTTTTTTAATGACTTTTACACTTCTCTAACATTCTTATATAACTAAGAATGTTCCTTGTATTATGGATTCATTTAAAAGCTAATGATGTAGACAACCTCCCTATAGAAAGGGTTTTTTGATTTGCTTTTATTATTGAATTAGGGTCATTACGCTGGATCGCGGCCCTGCGTTGTTTCGCGGCCTTTTAGAGGTCCAACCGTATAAATATTGCAATAATAAGAATTCTATCTCACTCTTGCCAACATGTTGTGGCACTTTAAACAGTTGGATAGTTGCAGAATGTAATGCCCATTCAAATAAGTCTGTTAGCCTAATCTATGTACCGGAAATAAATCATCCATTTTGCCGGCCGCGCTGTCAGCGCACATACGTACGCAAACCTGCACAAAAAATAGCGAACAGGTCCCGCTTCAAACGCAAGTATTTTAAGTTTACGACTACTTAGTTATTAGTGTGATTGTTTTTGAGTGATCATAGTTGTTTGTTTTATGTAATTTTGCATTTAATTCGAGAGTAAATTACTTTAATATCAGTTTAATTTGGTGGCCGCCAACCAACACAATCATTTTTAAGTAAAGTTGGTATACGGCCGGGTGGCCGCGGCACTAGCTCACTGAATGAAATAAGTTTGCTTTCTTTCCAATTATTAATGTAAATAAAGCTTCGCTTTGTGCAATTGTTTTTTATTATCGGGGTTGGTTTAAATGATATGTTTAGTTTACGGCCGCCAAAATATAATTATACACATTTATAGCTTTAATGTGGCCGCAAACTAACACATGCTAACAAAACAAATCTGGTTCGCGGCCGTCCGAAAATCATATGAAAAATAGACGGCCGATATCTGATGATTTGAAAATAGAGGTGCCAGTTTACGGCCACTTCTTTCACATGTTTGTTTCTGTTATTATTCCATTATTCTGTTATTTTATATTTTCACTCAGATTTGAATAACGGCCCTCTATGCACGGAACAGATACACCAAATCCAGGTCGCAGATGTACCTGGAAGTTTGGAAACTGGTACCGAAGTGTATCACAGTGTACCACATAGTATCCCAAAAGAGCATTTGGGATCTGAAAATCGTGATACTGACTCAGTAATATTATCTCAAGTGTCAAATTTAAAAAGCAACTTGCCATTAAGTCCCGTTACTACCACAGAAAAATCGGACAACGAAAATGAAATTTGGTCATTTGGTGTCATTTGCCAGCAAAGGTCTCTGGATGATGTTACAATTATTCCAACTATAACAGAACATTAAGATTTTCGTGACGTTTTGTCAAAGAAATCATCATCTTCGACAATTACATCCGCATCCACCAACAACAAAATTTCAATAGATCCAAACACAGTATTCGAGCAACATCTGTATAAACCCCAACCTCTAGAAAAGTCGGAAAAGGCTCGTATTCCATATATTACAGGTTATAGAAATTGTTATAGAATTTTGGCAGGAAATCGAGTGAATGGGGCCTTGCCTAGCTTTATGCACAGTGAGAATGTTTCTGAAAGAGCTTGCCTGGCTGTACATAGAGAGGTACATAGAGAGTGGTCCCCACTCTTATGTATGGAAGTGAATGTAGGGTCTGGCAGAAGAAGCATGAAAGTAATGAATGTTGTAGAAATGAGAAGCTTGAGAAGTATGGCTGGAGTGATCCTGATGGATAAAATGAGAAACAACGACATTAAAAAACGTTGTGGTGTGGTAGAGGATGTAGTGGTAAAGATTAAGAAAGGGATGCTGGATGATGGACACATTGAGAGAATGAATGAAAGGAGATTGACGAATCAGGTTTACATGGCGAGTGTGGATGGGCAGGGCAAGTCGGTCAGGGTCGATCTAGGCGCACGTATCTCGACCAAATTGAAGACGCTTAGAGAAAGGCCAGGTCAAGAGTACCGGTAACCGACAAGCGTGTATGAAAAGACTCATGAAAGTGGAAGAAGCAAAACATGTGTGCCAGGATCGTAGCAAGTGGAGAGAAGTGTTCTCTGCCTACCCCTATGAGAAAGAGGCGTAATTATATGTACATATGTATAGAAATTGTTGAAGACTAATTACCAATAGTTACTTTTATGATGTTAATATTTAAAAATCTTGACTATTTAAAATACTAGTCTAATACAAGTTATAGTAAGAACAAAATGTAAATATTAACCAAACTTAATTTGTTGCATTACAAATTGATTTTAAAATGCATTGTTTTATTTAATTATTTGTAGAGATAGCTATGTAATGTGTTTAATAACGAAAGAAGAATAAATGCAGTATTGATGAAAGAAAGTATAGTATGTCAGAAGTCTAGAAGAAGAATAAATGCATTTGTTAGAGGTTAAGAGTTTAGAGGAAGGAAAGAAAGGAAAGAAAGAACAGGGGGAAGAATTGTTGCAGAAATTAAAGATGAAGGTGAGAAGAGAGGAGAAGGAAAATGCTGTAGATTAGGATACCTGAATGTGGAAATAAGAGATGTTAGAATAGTGAAGGTAATGTTAGGTTAGACCACAAGAAAGGGACGAATATTGAAGAGAATGCACTTTTTAAGAGTAAAGGCGTTCGAGTGACAATTGCGATCATATGCCAAATGATGTGGGAATTTATGATAGGACCATTATACGGTAAAAAGTGTACGAAATAGTAAAAAACTGTAAAAATTCGTAAGTCAATATTGTACGTAAAACTGGCGGCCGCAAACTAACTCTAGGGTGGCCGCGAACCGAAAAAAATGGCCGCCAACTGGCATTTTGACTAAGTTTCAAGTAATTATTTATTTTAAAAAAATCTGTAACAATATTCCTCCAAGACTTGTTTCGAAAATCAACTTGATGATATCTGCTACGCCTACAAAAATAATCTGAACCAGAATTATGGACATTTCATACTAATTTCAAGGATCAAAGTTAGGAACTCGACTAAAAGGCCGCCAACCGGCGCAACGACCCTAATCAGTCAAAAATGACCCCTTACAAACGCGGAAATTTTTGATAGCTCTATTTTAGCTTGAGAACGTTTTTTTTTTTTAAAAACAAGAACATAGAGGCGGCGAAATTGTTAATTTAATTGTACATGCTAAATTTCATCATAATCTGACAAATAGTTTTCAAGAAATTTGAGAAGGGAATTTGTATGGAAATTTCAGAGCGTCGCGGCCCTCTTAAATATTAGTTTGTAGTTCAATTATTTACTGGCCTATTGTAAGCTGAAGCAACATATTACGGTTCTGTGTGAGTGTGCAAGGTGGCATAACGCTGTGGAGCCGGGGGACGCGTACCACCCCGCGCTCGTGGTGCGCCTGCGCATCCCGCGCCCGAGGTGCGCCTGCGCATCCCGCGCCCGTCGCCGCCACGCGCTCCCCCGCCTCCTTATGATGCCGCTCCGGAGTGGAACTTTCGTGGCTGATTTTAATTCTCTTTATTTAATTCTCTCTATGCTTCGTTTGAATGTTTAGATTGGGATGAAGTTATTTCCACCGACAATGTTGATGGCGCAGTAGCTTTGTTTTATGAGCAAATAAGAGTATGTGTAAGTGCATACGTCCCCTTAAAAAGGAGGTCTACACTTAATTATAAATTTCAATATCCTACTTGGTTTACATCTGAAATCATTCTTAATTTAAAATATAAATATTTTCATTTAAAAAGCTATAAGAAATTCGGAATTCAATCATGAAATGTTTAAATACTACAGACAGCACGCGAAACAGGTAGTAGGGGCCTTATTCGAAGATTTGAGATTTTCATCTTACCATTTTTCGTCCTTGTTGCTCTCGTTTGAAACGTCGTAGGTGTGAGAGTGACCAAGATAAAATCTCATATCATCTCACGCGCAGGAATAGCCCCCCAGAGACCCTATTCGTAGATTTGAGATTTTCATCTCACTTTTTTTCGTCCTTGTTGCTCTTGTTTGAAACGTCATGGGAGTGAAAGTGACCAAGATAAAATCTCATCTCTTCTCACGCGCAGGAATAGTCCCCCAGGAAGTTACCAACGAGTAATTATTCTGGAAATTTATAAAAGAGCAGCAAGTCAGTCGAAACGCATGTGAAGAATTTGAATGTGATGGTCGAGTCACGGGTATAGACGCCGCTAACGCTTTTGCCAGGTATTTCGAGTCCGTATTTCTTAGCGACGTACCTACTACCTACCTTATCCGCAGCGGCCGCTGAGCGCGCCGCCGAGGACCCGTGTGGCGCTACGCGGATAGCGATTGATCACTTCACTCCAGCTGTTCTTTATTATGCAGTCAGGCGTCTCAAGCCACATTCATGTCCTGGCCCGGACGGTATACCCTCCTTTATTTTAAAAGATTGCATTCGTGCGTTTAGAGTACCACTGATGTATATTTTCAACTTATCGTTAAAAACTGCTGTTTATCCTTCGACTTGGAAAATTTCTCGACTATACCTGAGAATAAAATCAAATCAAAAATTGAGAATTACAGGCCCATAGCTGTTCTCTCGGCATTCGGTAAATTATTTGAATCCATCTTCAACCGTCGCATTTCCTTGCAAATAAGACCCTTGCTGAATGAGTGTTAACATGGTTTTCGTACAGGTAAGTCTACTACTACCAACCTTGTTAACTTTGTAGATTACGCGACAACCAGCATGGATCAGGGTAAGCAAGTAGACGCGGCGTACTTTGATTTTAAAAAGCGTTCGATCGCGTACCTACCTACATAATGACGTTCTCCTGAAAAAAATTGCCGAGATTGGGTTCTGTCCTAATCTACTTAAGTTTATTAGTATAATAGTTTTTCTAACCGCATACAATTTGTCTATCATCTTGGGTACCGTTCGGATCCCTACACCACTCTTTCAGGAGTGAGCCAAAGAAGTACGATGGGTCCGACGCAGCTCATGATAATGAGAGACGATTAACCGAATGTTGTCAGAACGGCTAGGTGCCTCATGTTCACGGATGATCTGAAGTAATTTTTAGGTATAGACGGGCCGGCTGACTGAGGCGCTGCAGCGCGACATTGGTAGGTTTGTTGAGTGAGTTAGCGAAACAAGTTGGATTTTAACATTTCCAAATGTAAAGCAATAACTTTTACAATATCCTGATCACCTCACGAGTACTATTATAACATATCCAATGTTTCGCTCGAGCGCGTCACCAATATTAGCGACCTCAGGGGTCTCACACTGGATACGCGACTCACATTTAACATTCATATCACTGAACTGTGCAAAAGAGCTTATAAATCGTTAGGCTTCGTGATGAGGCAATCAGTTAGGTTTAGTGATATGAGTGCTAAACTGGCTCTATATTACGCCTTAGTTCGTAGGAAGGTAGAATTTAACGCGCTGGTCTGAGACCCTCACAAGAAAAATATATTTTGACGCTTGAAAGAATCCAAAGAAAGCTCGCGCCGCTCGTCGCCCTACGCACGGACACCGCGCGACACGCGCCTACTCAGCACGCACTCACACTCCTCAATGACTGCTTGCCCGCCAGCCTGGGAATCTATTCGGAGATTTGAGATTTTCATCTCATCTTTTTCCGTCGTTGTTGCTCTCGTTTGATAAGTCATAGGTGTGAGAGTGACGGAAATAAAATCTCATCTCATCTCACGCGCAGGAATAGCCCTCCAGGGACCCTATTCGGAGATTTGAAATTTTCATCTCACTTTTTTTCAACCTGGTTGCTCTCGTTTGAAACGTCATAGGTGTGAGAGTGACCAAGATAAAATCTCATCTCATCTTACGCGCAGGAATAGCCCCCCAGGGGGGCTATTGAGATGAGATGAAAATCTCAAATCTCCGAATAGGGTCACTGATCTCGATTTGTTCTTTTGGGGAAACCGTATTATGTTGCTAAATTGCATTAGACACTTACCAGCAAGGCTATTCACAATCATTCGGAAACGTTTCCGATCGGATTCCAGAAATTTCAAACTAAAATTATTCGAATCTCAGTCTACTTTTATACATTTTGGAATAGGGAATCAAGTATTAATCCGATCGGAAGAATTAATCAAGTTTAAAAACGTATGAATATAGAATGGGATTAGAATAATTTAGGTTTAAACATTTTGAAATCCAAATGGAAACGTTTCCGAATGGTTGTGAATAGCCCTGCAGATGTGTGTAACCTCTTTACAATGCAAATGATACAAACATTAGGAAATGCCACATTTCGTGTTGTCTACAAAACTCGACATAAAGTTTCAGTAAAGTATCCACGGCTTTATTGAAATGGGAAAAGGGGAGGGATTCATCTCATAATTTCATCACCCTCTCCTCTATCGTCATCAACTCAGATTTAGCAATTAATGTGAGAAAAACTGATACGGATCATTCGGATGACAAGGTGGTATGGCCATGTTAGCTTTAGCCTGCCCTACGGGAAAAACAAAAAAAATCTACGACCTACGTACGTACTCGAAAGCGTATCAAGCCGCTTTTTAAAAAGTTAACACATTTTGGCTACTCAACGCTAGATGGCGATACCAACTTCCGGCGTTCTTTGAATTTATTCGATACTAAGTCGATTATTTTTTCACATCTCTAAATTTCTGAATAAAAAAAAACCATAATTTCAAAAAAAATGGCGTCGATTTGAGGTTTTCTTTGATCAATTAATTTTTTCTTGCTTTTTACATTTAAATACAAGTTAATTATCTTATAAATTCGTTAATGGTTTATATAAATTCTGCTAAAGATGTGGCACGAAGCAAGAAAACAGGAGAAGCTTATTCGTGGAATGATTGTCGATTATCGACGAAGGGCGGAACGTCGCAAGGACTTTTACGAAAAAATTGTAAGTTGTTGAAATTAATTATATCCAAATTGCTTATAATTAGTGTAGTAACTTAGATGTATACGTTGCTCGACCTTTTGGTTAAGCGAAGGAATACACCCAACAAAATATTTTATTATCAGAAAGCTGAACCTACACAATTTTTGCAACTTCACGGTAGACCATGCAAGATTCATCTGGATCCAGCCGTCGCTGCGGCAGGAGAAGGCCCAGCCATCATGTGAGTACTGAGAAACTTCGTTACCGTTAGCTTATCTCGCTGCTGCTCTCGGCTCATGTTGTATGTATTATGATATCACTTAGTTGCTCAAGATTTACAGAGGACCTAATAAAGTGTACAAAGCTGTAACAACTAGATTATGATTTATCTATTGCCTTATAAAAAACCACTATAGAAGCTGTGCTGATATCCTACATGAGTTATTGTATATTTACCTTACTAGCATCTTTCCTAGCCTACCCAGCTATATTTTACATAACATAACAAATCGTCACGCCTTTCCGAGGGGGCTGGGAGAGGTGTAATACAACACCCACAATTTGACGATATTCAGTCCCATATGTGACAGGGGGTGAGCCTGTCGCCATATAGCTGATGACATACAATACGCACAAATGTTCACACAATGAATAAATTGGTGCGTGCCGTCGGCTGGGTTCGAATATATGTTAATGAATGTTAAATGTCTTGTAACAGGATGCAGTGGCAAGGAGACCCCGACAACATGATAGACAGGTTTGATGTGAGGGCCCATCTAGACTTCATACCAGAAATGAAGTTCCCATACATACCAGTGGAAGAACTGAGTCAGGAAGAGAGGCAGTGTAACTATGAAAGTTATAGGATCCTTGCACAAAATGCCTTCCTTGGAATAAGTCAGTTTTACATTATTTTATTACCTATACTGCAAGAACACTTGTCTTTCCATCTTGTTATTGCTTGAACTTTTGATTGGATGAGATGCTTTTAAAATTAATTTAAAAGTATGTATATATATGTGTGTATATATATGTTTATAGTAAGTTACTAAAGTAACTATCTTGATGTACATCAAGAAAATTCGATAACTGTGTAAAGAGTTAACTGAAAAGTCAAAGAAAACTCCATTGGAATTACTTACATGCATACTATGCACCCAGTATACATACATATAATTACCTAAATACATCTGTTATTTTATTTTACATAATGTTTTTCGGAATGAAAATTGGTTTGGTAGTAAGATGTAAAAGCATAACAAACAAAAACA
This sequence comes from Peribatodes rhomboidaria, assembly GCA_911728515.1. Lineage (NCBI taxonomy): Eukaryota > Metazoa > Arthropoda > Insecta > Lepidoptera > Geometridae > Peribatodes > Peribatodes rhomboidaria. The sequence goes on along the minus strand of OU452178.1, from coordinate 7,002,673 downwards.
AGCATTTATAAAATGAGTTAGGATAGGATGACATAAAGCAAGATGCTTAATAAACCACTGTTTGCAGATGAAGACAAATTCCTACAACAACTGGCCATAGAAGAGCAATTTGGTGTCACCTTAGAAGAGAAAGAGGTGCAGAAGGAAAAGCTCCATGAAAGGAAAGGGATGGGTGCTGCTATAGGCTACAATTATAACGATCCTGGATCACATCCCTCCTCTTCTAACGGTAGATTCAGCTTTACCTACTCAAAGCACACTGTGATGCTTGCTGAAGCATTTTAAAAATTTGGAAACATTTGGTCTTCGGGTAATATAATGCTATATGATCTGTGGAACATTCTTAAGGCATTCAGTGTTCATTACAGGCTCGGAGACTAAAAAAGTTGAAAAGGTTGAAAAAATTGAAAAGGAATCTGATGATGATTCTGACTTGGATTTACTTGATGTGGACTTGAGTATTGATGTAAACAAAATGGAGCCATCTCAGGTAATTAATTATCTTACTATAAAATCCAATAATTCTTATTACAAATGGCTCTAAAGCCTAACCTACTTCAATAAATTTGTGGCATTGATTAATTTGTCATTTATTCTTATAATAATATATACTAGCTGTATCAGCAAACTTCAAACTGGATATAAACATAAAAATATGGTATAAAAAAAATATGGATTTAAATTTTTATATTTTTTTGAGATACTTGTCCTGACAATAACATATGCAAGAAAAAATAATTATCCACTCAAGTTATGCACATACATAAATTTCGGCGTTTTACTTTTATTTATATGGATTTTAATTCCTCATCTATTAGTCTCATAATTATGTGCCGGCTTGCCTCACCTTGAGGTGGTCTGCTATCACACTGGTAATAATCAGTGGATGCTGCAATATTCTCTATTCTAGTACTATGAAAGGGACTATTCTACAAATTCCACTAGCTTCTTTATATTCTAACCTATTTTTCTGAGCACAGGCTCACGATCTGAACGCAGTGGGACCACAGTTTGGGATGGCGGGATGTGATCTGTTCTCGTTCTTGACCGGAGACGCTGATGATGCAGAGCATCATAAACAACTTCTGAGAGAGGAGAAAGAGAAGGCTATGTACTCTGGGAGAAAGAGCAGGAGAGAGAGAAGAGCACACAGGTGGGAACTTGTTGTGATCTATGATAATCTTTGCACTTTGTTACAACTGTACAGACTGCAGTAGCTTGCAATACAGAGGCACTAAATAAAATATCAATACTAGAAGTAAAGAATTCATTCCTGATTTTAATGTTCAATTTAATAAAACTAGTAGAATCACCATATGTCACATTAAATTTCATTACACACCAACCTGCGCGAGTGGTGACATCGTTCTGTCACTTTTGGATAATTTAGATGGAGAAAAATGTGTGCTAGGCTTAAAATAAACATGTTAAAGGCCCACACACATGGTCTCAAGAAAAATCTGTGTCATATCAAACTAAAAATTTGAAAAAGCCTGTGCCTGTAGCCTGTGTGTACCTGATTTCACTCTGTCACCTTTTACCTGAGTTAGTTGTAAGGGTCTTGTCCAGGTTAACAGACCACTTACTCAGGCTCAGGGTCTGTACCGTGACATCTGAGTGCGATGATTTTAAGGTTCAACCGCCGACGCACGAATAAGGTTTATGGTCGCGCAGCGTCGGTGACAACCTAAACATCATCGCAATAAGTTGTCACGGTACGGGCCCAGGGCTTATTCTTATTCGAGGCGATATGTCCTGCACTGTCGTTCCGGGGCGTATTGTGCATTTTCCCCTACAAGCACCTACTCAAGCCAATCCAACTGCTTGAAATACCGGAGGCTCTGGGGCGCCGGCATAGTTGCTCCAGTGGCGTAGATGGAAACGTGCACGACGTCGATTGCCCAGGGCCGATCGACACATGCTCAGGCGGGGGACAGATAGGCGGATGGTGTAGAGCGCAGTGGTGAGCCGGCGCTGTGGTTGCAGAGACAAGAAGCTGGCGGCGCGCGTGATGTCGCCGCCGTCGTACGCCGCGCCGGCGCCGGCCGCGCCCGCGCCCGCGCCGCGCCGCGCCTCGCCCGCGCGCTCCGCCTCGCGCAGCCCGTCGCCCGCCGACCACGGCGCCATCGAGTTCATCACCGAGTTCGGGGGAGACGACGACACAGCGAGTCAGTTGTACCACACGCACGCGCACACACACACACACTCACACACACACACACACATACACACGCACACACACACACACACACTATCTCTTACTTACTTACTTACTGGCGCAGCGACCCAAACCGTGTCTTGGCCTCCGATACTAAGACGCGCCATTCTTCTCTGTTTTGAGCTAGTTCATGCCAGGCATCAATTTCCAGTTCTCGCAGGTCTTTAGCAGTAGGTTAATATCCTGGATCTCTTATCGCCTCTCTCAATATAAAAAGTTTTTTTTTTTCATTAAATTTTATAATTTACATTAGCTTATCCACACATTTTTAACATAAATGATAATGTTAGCATTTCTCCACAGGTTCCCCGATAAAGCCTTCATACTCGGAAAAAGTGAAACAAAATCTGAAGAAGCTTGAACTTTATTCGGAAGTCACTCGAAAAAATAAAAGCAGGTACAATAGGAAATTCTTTTATTAACCATATATGCATTCTAATTATTGTAATTATTGAATTAGGTTTTTATATTTCAACTAACTGCATCCTGCAGTTGACCCCGCTATAAAGCAGAGTGCTGCTTAAGTAACAAACCAAGGTACAAGCAATTAACATCTCTCAAGCAATTTTTACGTGAAGAATAATTAAACACACGCACAACCTCTCACTTAAACTGTCGAATATTAGCGTATGTAATACACTTTTTAATTTTTGAATATTTTGTAAAATATTATTTTTTTAGATTTGAATCTGAAGAGTACTACCGTCGTCCGATCGGCCCTCGCGGCCCCAACTCCCGCTCCGTATCTCCGGACACGCTGTCATCCGACTCTCCAAAATACAAATCTCGTTCAAGATCCAAATCTCGCTCAAGATCGAGATCCCATGCGTTTAAAAGATCGAGGTCGAGGTCATCGAGGTCGTACTCTAGTTCGAGGTCATCGAGGTCACGGCCGAGGTCAAGTTCGCGTAACAGGAGTAGACGCTCTCGAAGTCGTGCAAAGTTTGTACTTGCCTACCTTTTATATTTGGACATAAATGTAGTAGTATCGCCGTCCACAGGAAGAATGCTGTATGTCCATAACAGTTTGAACATAATAACAGAATAAAAAAAAATTTGAAACTGTACTATACTTACTACTAGAATATTTATAATACTTATCAGATCAGATATGTGGTGAATTACTTTCTCCATACTTTTATTATTTATTAGTGACTGTAGTGACTATATTTTGTAATTTACTTCTTGTGTTTTTAATTTTTAAAACAATATAAATTGCATCAGATTTTAATTGGTTTTTTGACAGGTATAATTTTCTGAGAAAATTTAAAATATAGAGATGTGATATGATTTCGACGGCAGCATATTTTTGTACATTAATTAAAATGGAAATTAATGTTTTTTTAACTCTTTTACAGTAATAGTGCAAAGCGTAATAGGTCCAGGTCAAACTCTTATGAAAGGTAAGCTGGTAATAATAATTTTAATCAATTTAAAATAAAAAATTACCAATGAATTTCAGTAAGGTAAGTATTGTGGCAACAACTTTTTAAAATATTGTCTCAGTTTTGGGATATTTATTGGAGCTATTCTGGTACCTTCGAAATTGTTTCTATTCGTTTTCTCAAGTCTGACTTTGTTCTGTCAGCACTGGCACTGCACTTTGGGTGCAATATGCTTTTCTCTTTACTTTTACACAGGGTGTTAAACAACGAGCAATTTCTAAGATATTGACCTGATACGATTATGACCAACTTTTACTATGGAATTACTACTACAACTTTAACTATGAAATCGAGAAATTAAACAGCTGTTTCACGCATTTTGTCGGCAATCAATTAACTTTTTGTATGGAACAGCTGACTTTTTTCGCGATTTCAAGGTTGGCCCCATAGTAAAAGTTGATCAGTCATGATGATGAGTAAATGAGTCGTTTAAAGAAACACCTTATAATATCTTTCATTTTTTTTTATCCTATAAATGTCTAATCAAACACTAACTCTCCAACATTAGGTCTTATTTTTTCTTTCAACATTACATTAATTTTGATAATACATGTATTATCAAAGCCTGCCATCTCGGTCCTAATAAAATGCTACGCAGCTCCATGTTATAACGTTGTATGTCATGGGAGCAGATGTATATATGTTCTTTGGTCTGGGTGCTATTGTTCGATAAAAAGTACCTTGATTCGCAGGACAGCCATCAAGATAACAGACATATTTTCCATACATCAAAAGTCATTTTGACATTTTACGTCGTCTTGATGGCTTGTTTAACGAAGTATTAGTTGCCCTTGTTTTTGTGTGTGCATCCTATACACGGGAACCTAGCGGGGAACTGTGAGTGCAAGTTATTTACAATTTGTTTATTTAATTAGTAACAGCCGCAGCGCGCCAGTGAAGGCGGTGCCGAGGTACTACGGGCGGCGCAAGGAAGACAAGTCCTCCAGCGAATTGTCCTTCGAATCTGGCTCAAGCGACTCTGAGGCACCCAAAAAGTAAGTTTTGCCATACAATTACAACATAATATACATATCTTTATTGCACACAAAAAAAATATGTTAATGAAAATAAGAAACATTCGGCTTAAAACAATTTCTATCAGACACATTTTCTTTTGATGCCTTTTTTTGTTTTATTCAGAAAAGTAATAAAAAAGAAGTCGAAAGTTATGCATGAAGTTTACTGGGGACACAGCACGAATTACATTGAGAGAGTAATCTCTGTGCATACCTAATTCTAGAAAAAAAAGATGGTACTAAGTGAAGGCGGTAGCTACCATACATTAATATAATCTCCATTATTATTTAACATGATTGTGTATTTTGATTTTCCGAACACAAATAAATTCGTCAATCAAGTGTATAATAGTATAATAACTATAATAGTAAGTAATCAAGTTAGTGGGATTGATGATGCCTTTAAATGGTTATTGCCTCATTTTTGTTATAAAATAGATATTTGTTGAAGGCACAAGCTGTATGACGCAATTTATTTTCAACTATAGCCCCATGTATATGATTATCTACCTTATTTACAAGTGAATATGGCAGATATTCACTGGAATATTTTGTAAATGGCATTGTCTTTTCAGATCACGTTGTAAGACAATATTTTTCTCATTCCAGCTCGTCGGTTGGCAATAGATCCAACACATACCAGAATCAGTTACGATCCTCTGGATCCGGCTCCAAAGTCAGTAAGAATCATTTTGTTTTATAATCGTACGCTTTCCTTTAGCACGACTCGCGGCAAGGGTGCTATTCTCGGATTACAGATATTTTTTCTGTCACCTCTCGCTCCCACATGGACGTGAATGTGCAAGGGACAGAAACAATGTCGAGTGAGCCAGAATCGCTACCCAGATCAGTAGCTTTGAATGACATGTATTGTTTCGCTGTCGCAGACTTGCGCCATTCATAACACACATTTTCTGCTAATGATTCATCTTATTATAGTTCATCCCACTTGCTAATAAACGTTGTTTAGCTTCGCAATAGCCATACAGTGTTTTGTCTTTGTCTTTCTTTAACAATTTTAAACTCGATCGAAAAAGACAAAACACTATAACTATGTATAGGCTATACAAACGTTTATTAGTAATAGGGCAAGTCTTTAGAATAGAACATTTTGGTATTGTAATGCTTGAAAATGATATTTGGTTATGTCGTTATTTTTTTTTTTTTAACCAAAAAAATGGCGGTACAAAACTGGATATTGTCGTTTTAAATTCTTAAACAAAGGATTAAAGACATCAGACCACACATAAATCAGAATCTCACATACCTTTTACCTTGTTGATGAAAGTATTAATACTACTTTTTAATGAAAGTAGATTCCGTTTTTAGGGACTTGTATGATGTATACAAGTCCTATAGCATTCATGTTGTAAATACATGATGTAACATGTTTTTAATAGGATACTTCACTACCCTGAACTAAACACTGTCCCCTTACTAATAAACGTTGTATAGCTTCGGAATAGATATTTATCCCTTTAGCAATAAACGTTGCGTAGCCTTAGAATAGACAAAACACTGTCTAACTATTCCGAGGCTGTACAACGTTTAATGCTAAGGAGGTTCAGTGTTTTTTTTCTTTTTCTTTCTCTCCAATTTTTAACTCGATCGAAAAAGACTACACTGAATAACTATATTTTTTTTATTGCCAATTTATTTTTAAGACCACAAAACTAGAAAAACATTTTAACTACCTGACAAAGATCAAACAACTAAAAAAATTATACACGGAATGCTTTTTCTACTAGATGTGGACCTACTTTATTTATCGCATCTAGCTATGAAATTAAAAAAAAACGTTAATTTAGAGAGATTCAGCGGACAGGCCCGGAACGCACCCAGAGTGCAACTTCACCATTCAGAACATCAAGTATTGAACGGCGAAATGGCACAAAGGCTTTAGCCTGCCCAATGGACGAAACGTTAAAAATAATGATTCCAAGACACTATTCCTAACATACGATTGAATGTAGCTGAGGTTACTATTCAGAGGCTATATAACGTTTATTGGTAAGGGGGGATGATTACTTGAACAATTAAGTATAAATGTTATCAGGGCATGTCTGAGCCTTAAGCTGGTTGCTATGCAGCCTTTTGACACACTTACTTTTATATAAATACTAGCTGTTACCCGCGACTTTCTTCGCGTTTATTCAGAAAATGTATCCAAAATCCTTCCTCGTGAAATACTCTAACTAATCATTAAATTTCGCAAAGATCTGTTCTGTCATTTAAGCTTTAAAATCCTACAAACGGATAGTAACTTTCGATCTCGTAATATTAGTATGGATTTCAAACAAAAAAAAACTTTAAGCTGTTTCCATATACACACACATGTGGTTATTTTCTTTTTCTTTGAAAATTTGTTGGTAAATACGCAAGAAATCCCTCTATGTAAATAAAAATAAAAAGTACAACTGTTACAACTAATACAATATACATATATGTAAATATAAAGTTCTATTCTATGTACTATTCTATAATAAAATCTGAATACAAGTAAAGAGTCTAAAGGCAAAAGAGAAGGCTCTACAATAAAATTGAGGTAGTAACAACGGAACTGTTTACAGGGATCCTCGCGCCAAGGCGTGTCGCTGAAGGAAAAACTCAAGAAAAAAATGCAGTCACAGCTGGCTAGGCAAAGTGAGTTTTGGATAGTAAATATCATCTTATTACGTTCTTCTTCTGTTCACCTTCATATTACATTCTTGTTTATCCACATATAACATTCTTCTTCTATTTAAAGTCAAAGCCAAAATGTTTTTATTCAATTTGGGTATTAAAGATACAAAGTCAAAGTCAAAAAGTTTTTATTCAATTTAGGTATCAAAGATACACTTATGAACGTCAAAGTTTTTTTAAATATACTCGACCGCCTTACTCGGATAAAGAGCCTCTACTCAGAAGAACAGGCAAGGGGCCGTTCAAGTATTACGTGAGCAGATTTCTTACCATTTTTTACCCCCCCCCGCCCCCCTTGTCATCAAAAGTAAGCAAAGCACTTACCCCCTCCCCCTATGCTTACGTAAACATTTTTAGTAATAAATGTTTTTTTTATATTGTTATTTTTAAAATAGGAAAATTCATGAAAATATTAGGTTTAACTGATACACATAGAGTAAATGACAAAAAAATATAATCAGAAATAAAGAACATAACTAACATAAAGAATATTTTCGGAACACATTAACAGTCTTCAGTCCATGAAACCTGAATCCATGATTCTAAGTTATCGATGACATTGGATTGCTGCTCAGTGTTGTGAGTCTGCTCACTTTCATCCGATTTTGGAATGTCTACGTCACTCTCATCGAGCCATTCAACATCTTGGTGCTCTAAATTTTGAATAATGCACATCAGTTCATTATCACGACGAGCAGCGACTCTTACAGGTCTAACTTTTCCCTCTGTGGGCGTGTTTACTTTTTTATGGATCTTCTCGATGTGACGATTTAATGATTTGACGGAAGCATGATAAAGACCGTTTTTGGTATAACTTGGATTTGTCTATATGATATGACATTCTAATAAGATATTTAAATTTAAATAATCAAAACGTTAAACTTTAGGTAATTGCATCAACATAAACACAAATGATAACTTTCAATGCTTACAATACGTTTAGAATCCAAACAAAACAATACTGATAGATGCGCACTTGCAGCCGGCCGGCACGAGAGTGAATTATTAGACAAGTGAATAGCGCACGGTAATTTCCCTAATGCGCGGTAATTCCCCTAATCAGTTCTCAAAGCGAGTGCCTACGCATATGTATTATTTGCGGGAATACCCGAAAAAACTTAAATACCTAACGATGACGTAATCATCATCTAGACCCCCCCACCCCCCATGTCATCCAAAATAAGCAAAACAGAGACCCCCCCACCCCCCCTTGTTGCTTACGTAATACTTGAACGGCCCCCAAGAAACTGAGGGGCATTATTTTTTTATAGAATAAATAAATTACAGTCTCACAAATTTTGGCTTACAACTAGGTAATATCTATAAATACTAGTAGCTACTTGGCGGAAGTAGAAGGCTCCAGACATCTTGGTCTTCTAAATAATTCTTAACCTTTTATTATAATACCCTCTTTTCATTAATGTAGTTTTTACATGCGATTTGAATTTTCCCTCAGCCTGTTATATTTTTCGGGATTTCATTGTAAAAACGAACGCTGTTGCCTAAAAACGACTTATTTGACTTAGTCAGTCTAAAATCTCAGTACAGCTATCCTAACATTATTTCTAGTGTTATTATTGTGATAGTCACAGTTCAATTTAAATGTATGTAGATTTTTGCGAATGTACATAAAATACAAAGAAGGTAAAGTTAATATATTTATTTTATTTTTAAGACTGTACCAGACGTACCGCGAACGCACGCAAAATTGTTCCTTTTTTCTATCCAAGGTTTTTATCAAGTTGTGCCTAGAATCAGTTGTCCTAAGGGGAATCAAAATTATCTTTAGTACAACCAGCAGGGCTATTCACAACCATTCGGAAACGTTTCCGTTCGGATTCCAAAAACTTTAAACCTAAACTATTCGAATCTCAGTCTATATTCATAAGTTTTTAAACGTGATTAATTCTTCCGATCGGATTTATACTTGATTCCCTATTCCAAATTGTATAAAAGTAGACTGAGATATGAACAATTTGAGTTTGAAATTTCTGGGATCCGATCGGAAACGTTTCCGAATGATTGTGAAAAGCACTGCAGGTGTGCCAAGCGGATGCGCGAAGTAAGTCACGTATCAAACAGCTGGACACGTTTGGGTACAGAGGGCGGTGATGGGTTAAAGATTTCAAATAATTTTTTTTTTTTATGTAGAATAGGTCGGCGTTTGACCACCAACTCGCCTGATGTTAAGCGAAGTTGTGGTCTAAGATGGAGCACGACGACCTATAAGGTACTTATTCACTCTAGTCTTGATGTTTTGTAGAGTGAAGAAGTACAAAGACGGCAGTTGAGTGAGGCGCTACAAGTGCGCTACTGCTCAGACCCGTCTTCGGAACGTTTTTTTCTCAATGTGATTTTTGTTTACTTTGTCGTCAGTGCGCGCCGACAAGCGCGCGCAGGCGGAGCGCGAGGAGCGCGAGAGCCGCCGCCTCGCGCGCCGCGACCACGAGATGAGGGAGCTCGCCATCAAGCTGCGCCGCAAGTCCGTCTCTCCTCGCATCTCTCCTCACCCCACCGGCCACGTCCGCCCGGCTCAACTCGACCAGACATGCTGATAACACTCATTTATCACATACTAATGCTACGGCTCCATTAGCGACCTTCGGCGATAATTCGAGCTATCGCGACAAGTGTAGCCGGTTAGGTCGTCACTCTGCGATGTATCAGGCGAATTATCGCCTACGTCAAATCTACAGAAAGGCGACGAGCTGACCGCTCATGTAGACAAGAACATCTCCGATAACCATTTTAGCGCGACAACGCGGCTCGAATTATCGCGCGCTAGTACCAAAACTGACCCTGGAAAATTCGTACCGCCATATTTTTTTTCTTCTAATTTTAAAGTTTTCTTTTATGCAAACCTATTTCTGCCAATAACGAACGCAGGAAAAAAAAATATTATTCAATTTAGCGCAGTCGTTCGGAAGTTATGCGCGTACATACATATCGGTGATTCATTTTTATTTAAATATATAGGATATCATATAACATTTGGCATAAACATATTTACATTATTAGATTTGATAAACTTCAACGGTAACGGACTTATAACAAAGAGCGAAGTCACAACACAATACTGCGGAGTGACGCACCGTCAAAATTTACGTCACAATGCAGATGCAGTGCCGTAACGTACAAAAAATACGATGAAAAAAATGACGTACCTCAGTATGACGCGGCGATGCAAACTTTCTACAAAAACTTCCTACGGCACCTACGAGAAAACTTTAAACCCTTTGACTGCTGAAAACATACGTTTTGTTTTGTCAAGCGCAACGCCAGAGCGGCTAAACACGCGAGTCACGTTCAGCCCAAATTCAATACAACCGTGCGGCTAAACACATGTACGTGTGTGTTTATCTCCGACGAAACGCCAGTGCGGCCGTACACGCGTCGCGTGTTTGCCTACATTGTTTTTATAAACGAGCTAGACACTATCCTGATGGTAAGGGACAATGCTTCTTCACTGCTGCAGTAGCATACAACATTTTTTTTATCCGATTTTATCAATTACTATTTTAAAATAAGAAATAAAATGATTTCGTAAAATTAATAGCCGTAGTTCTTATTACTTAATAAAAACAGGCTATTTATATATTATTACAACAAACGTCGAGTAACCACCGTGTGAAATCCCCCGGCGCGGCGCCGTAATTAATTAGTGTTAATTACGTGTAAATTAATGTTGTTTTAGCATTTTCTAAAAAACACCTCAGCAGCCAAAGGGTTCGTTAGGCTGGAACGGTAGTCTAATTCAGAGTTTTCTCGTACGATGCATTATGCAAAGAAAAATTTCCATTGCATCAACGACTCGCTCTGCGGTACGACGACGTTTTGCAATGCGTCGTCGCACCATAGAATTATGTCCTCGCCCAAAAGTATTACAGAATCGTATCAGACGAGCCAAGCACATTAGTTGAATTGACTTTGAGTAAATCGCTCGCGAACTTTATTCACTTTTATGAACTTCATATAACAATTTTATTACAGGCAACGCCAGATGAGGCACAAGGTCCGAGAGTCGAGCGATGAGTCGGACAGGAGTCGCAGTAGGTCTTCGTCAAGGTATATTTTAATGACAATTTACCACTCTAAAAAAATTGTGGATACATTTATGAAGTTATTAGATTGTTTACTAACTAGGTACATTTTATTAAATACGAGTCTTATTTTTGATCTCGTCTGATTGTCGAATCATGTATTTTACAACATTAATTATAAACACGTTTAATGAACTTTTGAAGGGTTTGTGTTTCGTTGTCGTCTTAACAATTAAAAGCTGAAATGCTTTGATTCCACTTTCATTGTGCGGGCCGCTAGTGTGGCATACTCTGCCTGAGTGGGTGCATCCGAGTGTTATAAACCTGGGTATCTTCAAGCCTCGAGTGAATCGAAATCTCCTACGCAAGCGCGTTTGGAGGACGTATCAATGCTTCATATAATGCGAGTTTATTTTCTCTGGATCTTAGCAATCAATTCTAGAACAATAAGCCACTGTATTGATCAACTTATGGTCTGAATTGTGTATTTTATTATACGTAGCTCTCATCTCTCTATGTAAGTCCGACGCTGATGTTGGGGAAATGACGGCCAAACTCGACCCTGTTAATGAAAATCAAAGTGCAAAAACCACACTGAAGCAGCGTGGTGAATAACGGCTCAGTCGCCGTCGATGTAGGGTAGATTGGTGTACCGTAAAAGACTGGTAATAGATGTGCTCGCCCCGCAGAGACTCGGGCCCGCCCGGCGCGTCGGAGCCGGCCAGCCGTTCGCCCTCCCCCGCGCCGCCCCCGCCCCCGCCGCCGCCCCTCGCCCGCCGCCACCACGTGCACGAGCACGCGCCCTACTACCCCGAGGGCAGCCTGCGCGACTACTCGCCGCCCTCGCTCCCGCCCGCCTGGGCGCCCCGCCCCGCGCCCGGCCCGCCCCCGGACCCGCGGAGGAGGCACGAGGACGACGAACATCAGAGATATGACGATCATCAGAGATACGACGAACATCAGAGATACGACGAACATCAGAGATACGACGACCATCCGAGATACGACGACCATCAAAGATACGAGAACCCGAGGGGCTCCCAGCGATATGATAACCGACACGAGCAGTACCAGGAGAACAGGTGGGACGCGAGGCCGTACGGGCACAGGGGCGGGTTCAGGGGCTACGACCGCCCCGGACCCAGCTCGGGTAACCCCTGGCCGCGGGACCCGCAGGATTACAGAAATGATAGGAACAGAGTCAAACTTGTCGATTATTGAGGCCCGCGAAAACTGGGTGTCGAATTTTCAATTATACAGATTGTACAAATTTCTAGGGTGGTTAGGTTTTGAATGTTAGAAACGGAATTTAATCATTTATTATATCCGTGGCACGCAGGAATAACTGAACATCGCAAAAACATCAATTTTTCAGGGCAGCCATTTTAAAGTTTGACATTTTATGTTTAGTCGGTAAGTTAGTTAAACGATGATGTCAAAGTTATTTTGAGGGTTACTTGAGGCCCTCTTTCGTATGGTTTCAAGAATTTAACGAAACAACTTATAGTTTACATAATAATAGACTTGTCAAACAGCTGAAATGCCTTGAATAAGTTGATAACTCGACTTGTAGACCAAGTTTTGGCTTCTAAGGACATTTATCCAGTTATTCACCATCTGAGTACGGATCATTTTTATCGGTTACCTTAGTTATTTCAATGGAAAAAGCATTATTTCTCATTAGTAAACCAATGACAACTTCAAACAGATATAGTTTGTCAAGTAATTATTACTACTTTACAAGATATATCTTACTTTTCAGCATATAATGCAAAATGTAAAAAAAGTCTTAGTATTTAAAATATATTTTTTTTAGAATTATACGCTCATTTACATAATCTAAAAACTATTTTCACTAACTTATTAAAATTATTTTTTAAACATATGGGAAAAACACAATGAAAACGCATTTGTATCTAATTAAAATGAATTATTTAGAGTATACACTAAATTAACACATAGGCTAGACTTATTATCCCGAGAAATCAACAGTTGGCAATCGTTGAGTTCTACAAATAAGAAAATATTAATCAAACACACTACAAGACATAAATACCTACTTATAAAGGTCTTATTTAAAAAGCTTTTCTAATTATTATTTTAAACGACTTCAAAAAAACTTTTTAAAAAATCTTTGAAAATTTTCGTAATCTTAAGTGGCTGTAAAAAATCTGTAAAAATGTCTGATGACACACATGCTTAATACATGTTTTGTTAGATTGCTTACACATTACTTCGATCAATAATAATACTAATAAATAATAATAAAACCCTTTATTCAGACCAACTTAGTATCTATTTACAAAGTATGAAGAACTAAAAACTATGAGTGTGGATTTACAAGTATATTTTGGTAGTTAAACTAATCTTAATCTATTCTAATACTTAATAATTTTTTGTAGGTCTGTTTGCCAATCGGCAAAGATCTCCTCCAACCTTTTTCATTCCTGTCTATCTTGGGCCACTCTATTCCAAGTTACTCCTGCTACCTGTCTAATGTCATCATCCCACCTTTTCTGTGGTCTGCCCCTTTTCCTTTTCCTAGGGCACCATCGTGTCACAATTTTGCTTCATTTCTCTTGGCCTCTTATCATATGCCCTGCCCATTGCCATTTGAGTCTTCTGATTTTACATTAAAACAGGTATTACGCAGGTGTTGAAAAGTTTTTTCTTTACTATAATGTGAAGAGTTTTATCTTCCATGGCTTCTCTCAGACTCCAGTATCTCTTTCAGCCATTTGTTATTCTTCTGTCAATTTCTTTGTGTATAGGGACCTCTTGTGTTATTAGCTGTCTCAGGTAGATATATTCATCAGTGTAATCAATTTGGTTATTTCCTAGATGTATGGTGGTTTTCTTCCCATTTGTCCTTACCTTTGTTTTCTTTGGGTTCAACTTTAAACCTTTCTTCTCACTTTCATCCGCTAGTTCAAGTATCATTTGCTATATGTTTTTAGGTGTTTCAGCAAATAACATTATATAAATATCATCTGCGAACCTCGATTGTGGTAGGGAGACTCGGTCGACAGTGATTCCGAGGTTTTCCCAGTTAAGTCTCCTAAAGATTGTTTCGACAACCGCTGAGAATAGTTTTGGAGGTAGAGGGTCTCCATGTCTGACACCCTTTCCTACTCTAAATGGTTTACCTTTCTTTTCTAGTTGGATTCTCGCGGTGCTATGACTATTATTTTAATTAAATAAAGTGAAAAAAAAAGGAACTTCTTATTCTGATTGGCCATCATTGGTGTTTTTCCCCAAAAACCTTAAAACACAGATTTAAAAAATTGTCAGACTTCGTCTTAGACAACCATGGCTCTAAAGGGTCTAAATGATCTATGCTAGCGTCTCTTTACGGCTTTGCACCCCGCTATCAATCAACCCTGTATTGATTTGAATCTTTTGTGTAAGTATGCATGTAGGTAGGTACATAGTACACCAATGATAGTAATAGTCACCAATAATATACAGCATTATAATATACTTTTTTATATTTACTTCACGTTGTTGCATGGCATGTTTGTTGGCGTTTAGGCTCCAGTAGGTACATAAAAAATATCCAGCTCGGGTAGATAACAACTTGATATCTTGCTATTGCAGATGAAAACTAAATCACCACGGCAAAGGTAAAAGTGAACATGTGATAATGTCACTTTTTAATCAAACATATTTGGCTTGCCATAACTTGACATCTCGATTTGTCAATGGAGGCAGAAACAGGCTATGTGTATAAGTCGAGATATCCAGTATTTTGGATGTGAGTGTAAGTTGATAAATCAAGATGACAATTATTCATACACAAACTTATGCTTGACATCTCAATTTGTCAAGTTAAAATTAATTTTTGCAGAAAAGGCTTAGGTGTATAAGTCGAGATCTTCAATATTTTGAACATGTGTTGATGTTGATAATTCAAGATGTCAATATTAGTAAGCAAACACACACTTGATAAGTCGTTTTATCAAGTAAAACACCATAAAATGCAAGGGTGTCGAGATGTACAAAACGCGATTGCTCTAAAACTATTGTATATTTCGGGCTGATTTTTTTATACATAGTAAAGCGCATACGAAGGAAGCGTTTAAGCCAATAAAAAAAAAATCATGCAAGTCGAGTTGTTCAGTTATTCCTACGTGCCACGGATATTGTCGAGATACTAAGATTGTGCACTTCTCTAATGTTATGTAGTAAAAATGCAGCTCACTTCCGTTGGTAGATTTAATAAGATTCTTGTGTAGTATATTGTTGTTGTTTAAATATATGAAACATAACATTATATTTTGTATTTTTATTTGATACGCCTTATAGCTTCTTTAATTCTTTATAATAAGTTTAAACTAGACATTACTTATTAACATTACTATATCAGTCAGTCTCGTCCACAGCAATTGCGCTTTCAGTCACGAACAATAATCTTAAATCGTTTTCACATCATAATTTTTACAGGCACTATTTATGAAAACACTTCACTATTCAACTCTGATTTAGTCCCGTCGTCAAAACACTGCAACCATTGACTTCGTGCGAAACACCAGAATGTCCTCAAATCGAATACTCGCCGCTAAAGTAGTCTCGAGTTGGCATCCTAGCCTAGTGTACTGTGCGCAGTGAAATAGTGTACCCTTATAGAGTCCATTGTGAGGTAAGTACATAATTTATAATTTTAGAGATCTTCTGAACTCATGTAACATATACCATAATGCGCAAAAAACACTGACTTTGAAGAAAGTAACACAGGTACAAATGAGGATTTCTTTGTAAGACCATTTCATGCTGCTTTATCAGGGCACTGTAGTAGGTTCTCAGCCATAGCTTGCACTAGCCGCTAAATTTGGTCCTTATCCTCATCGGCGTGGCGTGTGACGAAACCCGACGATGGAATAGCGCGCTACGACTCAGGCGACTCATTCGTATGACGTTTAACAGCTGTCGAATGTCCTCGAACCCAGAAACGGACTAGCAGCCTCGGCTGCCCTAAGCCAGCTGCCTCTCCATTTACTAAGCTTTGAAAGTTGTGCCTTGTCAATCTCAATCAGATGTTCAATTATGACCTATGTCCTTCTCCAAACTTAACTTTGTTCCCGTAGCTAAGTGTATATTTTCTCCGATGTGCCACCCCTAAAATCGAGCCGCTCTAGTCGGCCTTAGAAGAGTTTGGTCCGAGTTGAGACCGCCTTTGGTCGAATCGTACAACTAGTCGCTCAGTGTGTCCACGTCAACGTCCTCGTTGTCTTCGATCGGGGACTCGGGGTCGCGGCCCGGCAAGCCAGTGGAGGCTAGCCCGCCGCGACCCTCCTTCGTGTGGCGCCACTTCATACGTCGGTTCTGGAACCACACCTTTACCTGGTGAAAAGGAGTGTGTGTTGTAATCGTATAGTGGTATCTGTAGAGGTTTAAATTTTGACTTGTGCCAGTTTAACCTTAATGGCAAGACTAGGAGCGCCCAGCGGTTAAAAAGTACCCATCCTATGTGCCATTTCTAAAATCTACCTATGTCAAATTTCATTCAGATCCGTTCACCCGTTCTGGCGTGATTATGTGACAAACATCATACATCCATCTATCCGAACTTCCGCATTTATTATTAGTGTGATTATTTTGATGATTTAATAGGGCGTATTCTGTGTTTGATGATTAGTTCAATAATTCAATACTACAGTGACAATAACATTAGCCAACGCGCGAAATTAGGCGGTGGCCAACTACATTACACAGGAATCCATCCAGCGCTACATCGTACCTATCTTGAAATTTAGCCACGTAAAACACAGATGACGTACCATTTTAAGATTGATTATTATACTGAGTAAAAATCGTAGATACTTAGGTACCATTCCGCGTCAGAGGCGCCCTCAGAGGGCAGCAACAGACGACGTGTCGTCGCGACACTGCTTTGTATGTATTGGTAAAAGATACGTTCTGTAGCGAGCGACATGAAGCCAGCTGCATCTACCGCTAGCTTCATGTCGCTCGCTGCATGGCTAGATGACACGGAGAAGTTATCTAGAAAATGAAATCACGCGAACGGGACGCCCTGCCACCCGGTCCTACCTCGTTCTCCTCGTTCTCCTTTGATGTCTAGGTCTTTATTTGATGAAGGAAACTAACTAAGAAGGAAAAAACTAACTCCCAAAACACGGGTTTCTCACACCCAGTTTGGTTGTTAGTACTAACAATAACATAATGTACTTTTCATAAATATATATTTTTATTATTTTTTTATTTTGATGTCTTACCCCCGCGGGCGAGGACTCATGAGGTTACAGATTAGGTACAGTTAGTGCACTAAATGTACTAACCTGTGCATCGGTAAGTCCTAGCGTGGCCGCCAGCTGTCTTCTATCTGGCTTGGTGATGTACTTCTGTATCTGGAACCTTCTCTCCAGGCCCTTCCGCTGCAGGTTGCTGAAGACCGCACGCGACCACGAGCGCTTCCGTTTCCCGCTGGACGTGACGTCACACCGGGGCGTGGATTGCTGTGGGGGCGATGAAGACGGGATCGGAAGACGATATACTGAAAAATAAGTACATCATCATCATTATTTACATCATCATTTAACTGCCTCGGTGGCTTAGTTGGTACGATTCCCACCTAGGGCAAACATTCATTCATATAAAGAACATTTGTGTTTATTTCACAGACCAATTTTTTTTTTCTGAGTAATGACCTATATGTATATCAAAATATATTATGATGTAATTGATATATCAGTCTCTGGCAGCCATAGAACAAGCTTTGCTTAGTTATGGGGTTAAATTTTGGGGTTTGACTGCCTCTGTGGCTCAGTTGGTAGTGATCCTGCCTGCTGCACTTGGGGGCGTGGGTTCGATTCCCACCTAGGGCAAACATTTATGTGATGAACATTTGTGTTTGTTCTATGTCTGGGTGTTAATATCTATTTATGTAAGTATGCATTTAAAATCATATACGTATAATTATCAGTCTATGGCAGTCACAGTACAACTTTACCAACTACATACAAGTACTTTGCTTAGTTTGGGGTCAGGCGACGGTGTGCAAAAATGTCCCGAATTTATTTGTCACGCTGTTTGCAATTTTTTGTTTTTACCTATTTTTGAAAAAAACTATTACCCAACTAAGTAGATATCAGCTGCCTATATTTAACTGCCATATAAATTTCAATGTACTTGTTGTAGGTAAATATTTTTTTTTTCAGATTTAAAAAATTAAATATTACGTTGAAGAGTAGAAACATCCTACTAATATTAGGTCCTTACGTATGAAATCAGCGTTTTGTCGTACTGATCAATTTGATCTGAAATATCTCTTCTTTGGTTAAGAATTCGAAATTCAAATTAATAAATTCATTAAGCTGGTTTTTTTTTCTTTGGAATACAGTCATTCATTTGTTATTTTCCTCATTATTTTTTCTTTGGCGTCGCTTATTACCGCGCAATGGAAAACATGAAATATCGGTATATTTACGAGTACGAGTTCTACCGTGGCACCAGTGCTGCAGAAACAGCTCGAAGAATTAATGATGTGTACGGCGCTGGTGTCGCTAAAGACAGCACGGTACGTTTTTGGTTTCAACGTTTTCGTTCTGGAAATTTCGACCTTAAGAACCAACCCCGTGGACGGCCGGAGATCAGAGTGAAAAACGAAGAATTAAAGGCTATTGTGGAAGCGGATCCATCACAAAGCACTTCAGAGATAGCAGCAGGCTTCGGGGTAAGTGACAAAACTGTATTAATCCACTTGAAGCAAATCGGGAAAGTAAGAAAACTCGAACGATGGGTACCTCATGAATTGAGTGAATCGAACTTGCAAACACGGGTCGCCTGCTGTGTTACTTTGCTCAACCGACACAATAATGAAGGGATTTTAAATTGAATCATTACTTGTGATGAAAAGTGGATATTGTACGATAATCGAAAGCGCTCATCGCAATGGCTGAACCCTGGAGACCCAGCCAAATCCGGCCCTAAACGAAAATTGACTCAGAAAAAGTTACTTGTAAGTGTTTGGTGGACTAGCGCCGGTGTCGTTCACTACAGCTTTCTTAAATCTGGCCAAACGATTATGGCAGATATCTATTGTCAGCAACTGCAAACCATGAAGGAAGAACTAGCTGTTAAACAACCGAGATTGGTCAATCGCTCTAGGCCACTGCTGCTTCACGACAACGCAAGACCACACACTGCACAACAAACAACCACTAAGTAAGCTGAGCTACAATTGGAATGTCTGCGACATCCACCGTACTCCCCGGACCTTGCTCCAACAGATTACCATTTCTTCCGGAATTTGGACAACTTCTTACAAGGAAAAAAAATCCACTCCGATGCAGTAGTCCAAACCGCCTTCAAAGAGTTTATTGATTCTCGCCCCCATGGTTTTTATAGTAAAGGGATCAATGAACTACCCATAAGATGGCAAAAGTGCATAGATAACAACGGTGCATACTTTGATTAATTAAATATATTTTACAAAAAAAAAATCGACGTTTTATTCCTCCCGTACAAAACGCCAATTTCATACGTAAGGACCTAATATTATAAGCGCGAAAGTTTGTAAGAATGAATGAGTGGATGGATGTTTGTTACTCTTTCACGCCAGAACGGCTGAACAGATCTGGATGGAATTTGGCACAGATATAGATTATAGTCTAGAATAGCACATAGGATACTTTTTAACCGCAGGTGAAACGGCGGGGCGCAGCTAGTCATCAATAAGTTTATAAATATCACGTTGACAGAAGAAAAATCGGTCAAGTTAATACTTATTTAGGCCTTAAGTAGAGTAAGTATAGTAGAGTATTCGTATATCCAACAAATGTTTCGGAGGAACCGTATAAAACCCCAAGAACTTTGCCTAAGGTGAATTTGTAGTAACTTTCTCACTACCTATGAATATTTTTAGGCTCAAATTATTATTATTTTTTTCTGTAAAATAAGCCACATTTCGTATCTCTCTTAGTCAAAATATTTCAGTTTTTCCTCTGCAACATTCGGGGAGGTAAAGAAAGACGGCCACCAACCCACACAGAAAGCAAGTAACATTGCTAAAAGAAAAACAAAAAACCCGGCTGCAAAATGTTGTACCCTATTTTTATTGTTATTATTATCAAGACGATTCAAATGACACCTCACATGTCGAAATCCATGAAGCTGTTTAGGCGGTACGACATGCCAAAGAAACCTCATACACTCATACCCTTAGAAAGACATAACCTGCTTCTTGCGCAGTCGGGTAAAAAAATGAACTCTTTCATACCACACGTAGGTGTACACACCTATAGCTAGGTAATATTTTTATTTATTAGGGAAGCCTGCTTATTTAAATGTTATGTGGCCTCACATTGGTTTAACTTTGAGTCCAAGCTTGGTTTTTTAATTTGAAATGGCTATTATCTCACCTAGTGCACGACACATCGACACATTGGATTCAATTGACTGCCTCGGTGACTCAGTTGGTAGTGAACCTACCTTCTGAGCTTGGGGGCGTGGGTTCGATTCCCACCTAGGGCAAACATTTATGCGGTGAACATTTGTGTTTGTTCTATGTCTGGATGTTAAATATCTATTTAAGTATGTATTTAAAATTTTATAAGTATGAATATCAGTCTCTGGCAGCCATAGTACAAGCTTTGCTTAGTTTGGGGTCAGGCGACCGTGTGTGGAAATGTACCGAATTAAAAAAAAAAAAACAACTTTGTATCCGAAGACTGATATACAACTTACAAAACACTAATGTGTGTATCAGTCTCAAGACCTGGATTGGTGCAAATATGACCAACGTGTGGCTGCGGCATTATGACAGAGCGCACAATTCACGTCCATCCGAATCAACTATTGGATCTAGCCATCACCATATAGGCAATGCTTTTAGCCTTTAAAGAGCCTTTATTCTTACTTTTCTAACTCAAGCAATCTCCATACCAAATTTCATTGAAATCCATCCATCCAATAAAGAGTGAAGAAGTAACAACCACACACAAACACAAACTTTAATAATGGAGCAAGAAATAGAGTGGCGAAATGGAAATTTGTACATGGGGTGTTTTATGACAAGCAGTCCGAAACATTTTTGTTGTTATTTTTCTATCATGAAATCATAAAAATAAGAATTTAAATTAATTAGTATACGTACCAAAAATGTTAAAAACATCATCTTTACTACTGCTAAGGTTGTAGGTGCGAGATAAAAGAATTTATTGAAGCTATTTATTGAAGGTTTACAATTTTAAAATTTAACTATTAGAGTTCTTACCTATTTAGATAAAAAAATTAGTAACACTTGATTTTCCTCTTTTCTTAGAAGTTTCGGTTTAAAAACAATCATATTATTTTTCCCTAATAAAGATCTCTTTTTTTTATTTTATGCTGTTGGCCACTGAGGCCTCGACAGCGTACCGGGCATTAGGCAAGCGCAGATGGCGCAGGGCCTAGTCCTAATAACGCTCTCGTCATTGTGTTTATTTATATCTAAAACAAACCAACCGTACCCGTAGTCGGCCTCAGCGCTGGATGCAGGTGTGTGTAGGGAATGGGCAGCGGCAGCTGCAGCAGCGGCGGCTCGTCGCGGCAGCAGCGGTACAGCGCCGCCACGCAGCCCGCGCACGGCGGCTCCTGCGCGCGCGCCTCCACGTGGCTATGACCACTCGACTCATTGTTCCCCAATATACTATCCACACTGAACTTCAACTTACTCGCGTTTACTTCACCACACGACGTCATCACTACTAACGAGAACGACCTCCCGTCATGAAAGCGTCTGAAAAACTGACAGCGGCGCGCGCTCGTTATCGGCGCCTGCGCAACCTGTGGGCGTGCCTTAATCAATGGAGCGGTCTGATTGGACGTTCCGCTACTGGGCGTCGCTTAACGTTATGGAGTATTGACTGATCTCAAAGTTACGAACAAGTGCACTTGTTTACAATAAAATGTTGAATGTGTTTTATATGAGTTGGTGCTGGGGTTCGGTTTATTGCTGAGCGGCTTACGTCATTCGTCCGCTTTATGGGAGAGCTGTGTTGGACGTACATAACTACGAGTAATTTAACATACCTAGTAAAATGCTGAAATTACAGTTGGTCGGTCCACTTGCGATTTTTTTAAAACAGAAATCAATCGAAAGAATGTGTTTATTTTTATTTTATACGTTTAAATGTGCACTCCAGCATTATGAACTTCTCCAGGACAATTACTCGTATCAACAACTGCCTCAGTCGCAAGACGTCCACTGTTGAACAAAGGCTTCTCCCCATGCATGCAATGATCTCTACAATCGGCTTCTCTACGTCATTTATTTAAGTATTTATTCTTCCTATTTTTTTACATTATTTTTTTTAACTCAAAAGTTAACTTAACTTTAAATTTTGAAATAAAAAACACCTTTAAAAAAGTTAGGAAGTACTTACATGACATTCCATGCCTTTGAAGAGGTTTACAGGCTAATTCTGACTCTACAAATTGGTATCAGATCAGATTGTGTAAATTGTTGTAAACCCTCTAAAAAGTGGGCTAACTACGTATACCTAATTACTTTTATCCCGAATTCATTATGTACGTACGAGATACGAGGAACCTAGGACAAGTCAGGCGAAACCACGGCTCGCAGCTAGCATTCCATAAGCATTGTTCATTCACCAATTCCTTCTCTTACTCACGCTTCTAAAACTGGCTGCTATTTCCAATTCGACCATTTCCAACATCCAGCAGCCTGCTCCATTGAGGTTGCTACTAACCAGACCGCCGGAATAACAGTGAATCTTTCGACCACATTCGATTATACCCACTTAGGGCCGATTTTTCAATGGTCAGATAAACAAACAAATAGTGTTTATTGAACTGATAGCTAATTATTCTGTTTTTCAATGGTCAGGTATCATTTACTAGACGAATAACTCATCTATCTGAGGTATAACTTTATTTGTCGGTGGAACGGCCAGATAGCAGTTTATTCTATGGAATAAATTGTTGACACTGTCTAAATGATGGTCTTATGGGTTGTCACTGTAAAAAAAGATTTATATTTCCGACACGCAGAAACTAAATTAATTTTAATTAAAAAAAAAACTACCATGAACAAACTAAATGAGCTATTTACCATAGCCAAACCAGCCGACGACTTTTGCACAGATTAGGAGTACAGTGACGTTTAGACTGAAACTGACAAGACAGTGACATAAGCGAAAAGTGAAAATTCGAAGTCCTTTTCTAACGCGTGGATATTTTATAGTTTTGTTTCAACTGTCTGAAGTTAGCTTTTGTACACACTGAATAAATAGTCAGTTAGTTATTCCCAATTTAAAATTGTATTGAAAAACCGAACACCGTTTATGAGTCGAATAAACAGATTAATAAAGTTATTGGCTCGGTAGTTATTAGGCGAATAAAGTAAGGATTGAAAAATCGGCCCTTAGACAAACATAATCGAATCGATCGAACAACTGTTAGGTCTAAATCGATTACGGCCAGGTTTATTTTGCTTGTCAGGAACACCTGGGCTGCGTCTCGCGCACCAGATATAGATCTGATCATTACCGACGAGGAGAGGTTTGTTTACGCGATGTAACAATCCGCTTGGATAACGAAATTATTATGGTTTTGGAAAGAATACACTTACCTAGAGCAAATTAAGAAAAAAAGTAGTAAGACTAGCTCTACCTATAGGTACATGACGATAAATAATACTTATGATGTCAAGAATCACACTAAAATAAACATAAAAATATGCAAGCAAGTATGGAGTCACGAGTTTTAGGGATGGACAGCTCCGCTTGCTCTTCTTGTCAATTAGTTGCAGATAAATCTACATTTATTAGTCCCGTTATTTCAAAAATGTTTGACGGATGTTCAGAGCTTTAAAGCTTCTATTAACAATTACGAGTATAAAGAATATGTAGCTATAGTAGAAGGTAGTCAACAAAAAGAAAACAGCAACATTTTTTTGGCAGAAAAAACTACCTTTATTTAAGAATCGCGGCAGATTCTAAACTAACAGATCCTAGCAGAAGATCTATTTAAACTTTCCACACGGCTTAACAACGCAACATCCTGTGAATACCATCAAAGATTAGCACCAATCTGTCAAAAGGCCGGCCCACGTGCACGGTCCATACCGGGGATGTGTAATAAATCAGAATTATAGGTACTATGTGCGTAAATGTACACTTTCCAAAGTAATATTTCATCGTAATAGCCGGATTTTAGATATGCGCCGGTGTCGAGTGTCGTCAAGATCGCTTATTGTAACAAAAGTACTAGGTAGGCGTTTCAGCGCAGAAAAATGGGGATGGTACGGATTGGTAGATGACCTTAAACTTGGCATGCATGTAGCTTCCGTATTTGTACTTCACTTCCGAAGAAACACCTTGAGAAATAATTGTAACCCCCATTTCCTTTGTGTACCAAAATACGACTTTCTTAGATTTTCGTAAAAACAGTACCTACTAGCTACGAGAAATCTTAACTAACTACGTAGGTAGGTACTATTAATTAGAAATAATACTTAGTTAGTAATATAGTCGATTTTAGTCAATTTATTACCAATCACACATCGTGCATCCTGCTACAATAGGAAAAATTTTAACACTTCTTAAAAAAATAAATTAGAACAAAAAAATGTAAATAAATTACAAAAATATTTATTGGGTACCTACCTACCTAACATATTTGAATACCATAAGGGTCTACAGATACGAGTAAAAACGATACAAACCAATTCTTCGATAAAAATCAAACAAAATATAAACCCATTATTACCACTTTTACAAGCCATCAAAAAGTCCAAATTAAAACTAAATAAAAATTCGAAAAGGTGCAAAGCCAATTTATGGCGGTCCTGCAGTCCCGAGCGGGTGTCCCTAACGACTTCCTTATTTGATTGGCGTTACAATCCGAATCGCTTTCCGGAAATCGCAGCGAGATTTATTAAGTCTGCTTTTGTTTGCTTGATAGTAAAACCACTGTTAATGTCTACAGGAATCTACCGAGTTACGCCGGAGGAGACGGACTCAGGACGTCTCGACAACCAACGTTGTTATGAGTTGTATAAGTTTAAAAGCTCGATAGTTTAATAGATATTTAATAAAACTCTCTGCTTTGTAAAACAAAGTTTATTTAGTTTTATCGAGTGCTTTTACAAATTCCCGCTCTCGTACCCCTTCAAGCCCGCCTTCAATTGTTTTTAATTTTGAAGTTCCAACCGTAACTTTTTAAATCCACCTTACCAGAATCATTCAATCTTGAAGCAAATAGGTTTTATAACATGAGGCCTCAAATATCAAAATTAAATATGCGGCTATAGTCGCATATTTAGTTTTTGTGAATAAGCTATATACTCTATAGACTCCGATATGGTTTAATACAATACTTAGGTAGGACATTATGGGTAAAGATAATCAGTGACTGATATTAAAATAACACTATTCCTAACAAATTGTTGTTATAGCCAAAGTTGTTATTGATGATCTCATTTTACATGTCGTTCAAAACCTATCAAAAATTATAAATAATCTCTGGCAGAGCGATGTAGAAACGGGCGGTAAGAGCTGCCGCGCGTTCCCACCCTTTGTCGCCTTACCTCCACGCTCCTGTAATGCACAGGCGAAGACTTTTCTAAGCAGTATGGCTATACAGGTTTCTATTTAATTAAATTTAAAAATTATAAAGTAGAGTGTTTTTTAAACTCTAACCTCCCTTACTAATAAACGCTGTAAAGCCTCGGATTGCATTAGTGAGCGGGTTATTGTTATCCGTACAACTTAAAAAAAGCGATGATAGCCTAGCCGGAGAAGGCGTGCCTTTCAAGCTAGAGGGAGCGGGTTCGGACCCAGCCGACGGCACGCACCAATTTGTCCATTGTGCTGAACATATGTGCGTACTATATGTCATCTGCTACTGACTGAAGCCCGGTGTATTGCGACAAGCTAGCCCCCTGTTACATTTTGGGACTGAATATCGCCCGGAGAAATGTGAATGTTGTACACCTCTGCCAGCCCCCTCAAGGGAAAGGCGTGATGATATGTACAACTTTACTCTCTTTCTACTTTATCTTCAAGCTGGTTATTTTCCCTTTCTTCTATTATTTCCGAGTATGCTTCCTTCTCCTTGGTCCGTGCCTGGTCGCGGTACAATTAGGCCGCTCGTATCGAAATAAGTGAGCAAACAAACACAGCATCCTTCGGATCAGAGTGCGATGCTCTCTGGATATCCCAATCCCGCTTCTGTATATTTTTATAACATTTCACACGCTCTTTAGTCTTTTAAAGTGAAAAAAGAGTTGTTTATTTTAATTAGTTGCTTAAGTACAGTATGGCTATGATTTTTTTTTGGATTTCAAATTTTTGTATGCTTACTGGATTTTGCTTAAATGAAACAATAATCAGTGTAACAATAGTAAGTAGTTTGTTCTGTCGCCAAGATTTACAAAGTATGTAAGTTCTAGGTTCGCAGCCAAATTCTGTCGTTGAAATAATAATGTAGTCAGGTAAATTATAAGATTATTTTAACTTCAACTTATTACGGCCTACTGCTTGTCAGAAGCCATTATACTTACTTATACTAATACATAAATCCTATCCTACTTCCTACTAGTCCTGCTAATATTATAAACGTGAAAGTTTGTAAGAATGGATGGATGGATAGATGTTTGTTACTCTTTCACGCCAGAACGGCTGAACAGATCTGGATGAAATTTGGCACAAAGATAGAATATAGTCTAGAATAGCACATAGGATACTTTTTAACCGCGGGTGAAACCGCGGGGCGCAGCTAATTTGAATTTTGAAATGTAAAGAGTAGCGAACTGGAGGCAAAGAGTCAGGCGCCTTAGTTTGTTTATTTAGGATGAAGCCTCAGATCTAAAACGAAGAGTAAGGAGTAACATTTCACTTAATAGTCAAAATATACCTACCTAACACACCTGACATACCGGGTCAAAATATAACCCTCCTTTTTGCTTCCCCGTAGTCGAGACAAAAATTGTTGCTTCTTGGAAAGTAATTTTTCAATATGCTTTGCTCGAAAAGTGTACTTTGTGTGGCTGTCGTCATTGTTCAAAATACATAGTTGGATGTTGTTGTATTTTGTTCAAATAGTTAAGTCATATTAAAATTATTAAATTAAAAAATATTTATTTCCGAACCAGTCCATAGTAGTGCGTGCATGGGTATGTATGTCGCAGCCTACTTGCTTAATCAGCCGTTCAATTAATAGCCTAGCCATTTTACTAAACAGCGCCGTTTGACTAGCTTCCTGAATGATGTTATGCCGTAGCGTCTAATACAACATTTAATAAATAATAGGGTGATTATTTAACAAAAATACTATTTTCACCGAAGAAATGTGTGTTAAATTAATAATGATAAAAATAAAATGCGGAACTCCATGAAACGATCTACAATTTTGATGGACATATGATATTATAATAGCTTAAAACTTCTCCTGGCCGATCCTTTATCAGAGCAAATCCGACTTAGAATGGTTAGATTAGAAGGCTAAGGCATACCCGCCCTCAGCCTTCGTGGTTATTTTTTCATAACAACCCGAAACTTCTCCTACTTAGATGACAGTCTGATGATCACTACTTGATCATCGTCCGCACGAAATGTTTCAACAACGGTGCATGTGTATCTTCCGCTCTAGTTTTCAGGATGCTATTGTGGCTTCCCCGCACTCCCCTCACCAGTGACGCATTTTTTTTTGCGAATGCCGTCAGTTAGCGTCTGTGTAACATGTAGAGGCACTGCAGAAGCGGGGAAGACGCAACATCATCCTGAAAACATTATTGTATTGGACACGTAGGGTATCCAACGATCTCTTGGTATACGCCATCCATAGATTGCTCGTGTACAGACTTTACGCTTTAAAGAGCGTAACTTTGACCTGGTCTGTACAGCGAGCAAATCTACGAGCGAGCATTTTACCGCGTATCGCCGAAGCCCAACGTTCTTTTTCTATGACTACATCGTCTTTAAGGTCATCGGTAAGAAAATGGCCTAGATATTTAAATTGACGTACCTTGTTCACGTTTAAACCATTTAGGGACGTATTCAGGACACTTACCAGCAGCCTTAAAAACCATGTACCCACTCTATTTTACATTATATGCAAGACCATGCGACGCAGCGTAGGCCTCACATGTTTTTAACAAGTTCCCGAGAGCTTCCGCAGTCGGACTCAGCAGGACCATGTCATCCGCGTAACTGATCTTAATGAAACTAACACCCCCTACCCGGCATCCGACACGCATGCTGCTGAGCTCGACTATAAGGTCGTTTATGTATAGGTGGGTCGAAGAGCTTCGAGGATGATAACCCCCCCAGCCTCACACTGCAGTCCAACCGACTCGGAGAAACTGTTCGACCGTAATGTAATTGTACCTAATACCGACCGTAGTTAATTTTTTAATACTGAAAAATATTCAGGATTTCTACTGGTACGCTTCTGTTCGCCAGTTTTAATAAAATAAAATAAAAAATGCACCTGCTCTGCACCTGCACCTATGACTTTTCCAACCTGCCTAGCTGAAAGACAAAATGGTGGCTCCTCTTCCTGATCATAAGACCCAGTACCGTTCATCGTATCTGAGGGACCAAGAGGAGACCGCACTTTAAAGTGATTCATGAACAATGATCATGTTTGCGATCTCCTCTGCATCCCCCTTGCCGGCGACACTCACCGGGAGGCCAGGCTCAGTATCCAGTTTCTCAGTAGCCTTCCAAAATTTGGAAAAATCCTTTGCAGCTTTCATTTCTGCAATTGTATCCATTTTTATTTGTTTCTGGTTTTTTGACACTTCAGTCTTCCTTTATATATTTTACGGGATTTTTACATTTACTGGTGAAATGGCCGAAACTGGTGGTTAAACCTGAAGTGGGACGACTATACAACGCCCAAACCTTAAACTTAAGCCTTGCGTCCCGATAAGAATCTCTCACATGTTAATTCCAGCCGCAAAGAACACTTTTCTTTTGTTTGGTTAGCCGCATTTCTTAAGATTTTAACATTTTTATCAAATAATGTTTCTAGCACAATTTTATGATCAGTTCTATTACAATGGCCACGACTGCAGTCCTGGAACTCAGAAGGGAAATTATAACAGCCTATAATACTTTGATTTCCAGTCTTACTTGATTTTATTTTCCCATTTTCTCACAAATGTATTGAAAAATGTCGTGTGTTTAACGAGCAAAAAGCTTATTGCAAACTTGTGACTTTGGCCAGCCCTCGTCTTTAGTTCGGGCTGACATTGTCTACTCTTTTCCAATGTGCTGCATTATCCGCTCTCGTATCACAATGTATTGTACTATTGAACTAATTTTTTGAAAAGCATTTATATATTTACTTAGTAGGCACAGATACCGACACTTGTTATTGTAGGAATAGAATAGAAATAATAGGCGACATTGAAACAGAAACAAGTAAATGATTTGAACGTCATAATGGAATAAAAAATAAAATAATACTTACTACAGTTCAACTATCTTTGGTCAAACAGTTCCACTTTAGCTGAGTTACACCATAAATGCTGTTAAAAATATAGTCGACTATCGTTAATTCAAACCTGCGATATTTCGAACATCTCTATAATTCAAAGTTTTCACGAGTTCCCTACAAAATCTCTTTATATTTCGAACTAAATCAATACATTTTATGGTAATTCGAACGAAAAAATCATTGCTATACAACAAAACGACGCGTTAATTTGAACTAAACGGCGTCCAACATCCAAACGTCCAAAGTTACTTGCAAAAAAAAAGTGCTTGCTTTGCAAAAATGTGTTTTGAAGCAATGCAGTAAAACAGAGTTCTTTCGAAAGATTAATTAATTCACATTATTAATACTTAGAATGGACCTCTAAAGTTTGGAGGTCCATTCGTGTACATACATTATTATGGAATAGCAGTTAATAAATAGTAATTGATCAACACTTAACAATTCGAAGTTTTATTTATTTTCTCTCAAAAATTTCGAACCATTTGATATTTCAAACACTTGATAATTCGTAATATTTTAAGAGTCCCTCGAGTTTCGAATTAACGACAGTCGACTGTAACTTAAAGTAAGTAGTACTTCGTGGATCAGTTGTCCACGTATTTCATCCACATTCTTCTAATAATCATTAATTTTAATGTTTTACAATAAAACTCTTGTTATTTTTAATCACGAGCGCGTATCGCATTAATACGATTCGAATTATTTTTACGATTATATGCTTTTGTAATATGATATCTCTATTCGTGAATATGTGGGTTTCGCTTGCATAATTTTCAAGACTTTCGGGCCAAGGTGTCGTTTATTTTCTTTCTCGCAAAGATTTCCCACACGAGATGGTGACTCTGCATGATTAAACGGCGGCTACCGCTATTCGCATTTGCATGAAATTAAACCAACAAAGTCAAAATCTTTATTTGCATGTTAGTGGTACATGGTCTTAAGTAAAACGTCTATCCATTATCAGCCGTGAGGCGTGCAAATTAATACATAATTTCCACCCTGAAAATCGGATTATACATTGTCCGTGTGAATTACGATATTAGAAATTAAAATTGGATTAGACATATCCTACTAATACGAGTATTATAAACGCGAAAGTTTGTAGGAATGGATGGATGGATGAAGGGATGGATGTTTGTTACTCTTTCACGCCAGAACGGCTGAACAGATCTAGATGAAATTTGGCACAGAGATAGATTATGTCTAGAATAGCACATAGGATACTTTTTAACCACGGGTGAAACCGCGGGGCGCAGCTATTTATATTATATCCTGATTGTATTATACAATTATAATAAAAAAATTATTAAATTATGAATTATCTTACATCATTATTAATAAAATTTGACAATTAAGTAATTTATATTTGAAGCTAGAAACTATTAATGTAATTATAGTGCCTGTAAAACGTAACTACCTACAGACGCAATCGAAGAGATAACATAGTATTGGACCAAATGGGATTATACTAGAACCGCGAGATAGTCGTTCGCTAGTCCCACTGTAGTTGAGCATAATATATACTTCTACACTATTTCTAGTTGCTCAGTGAGCTGGAGATCTAGCGGCCGACATCTGCTCTCCTGTATAGATCGCATCCACAACCGATTCTAGTAAAAAATTGTAGGCACTAGGTTTGATAAAAATTATATTTTTTTTTACCGAGTCTGCTTTTGGAATTTGAAAATGGCGGAGATGTGTTTTTTTTAAATAATCGTATCTAATCGAAATTTTTCAAAAAACTGACTTTAAATCACAAAAAATCTATTTTGGTAATTATTGAACCTACTCACAAAATTTCAAGAGCATCGGTTAGGAAATGGGAATTGTAGAGGAAGACAGATCCAAACAGGGATCCAGACAGAATTCGGACATTCAAAAGCATTTTTGTCGAAACTGAAGCATAGACGCTTCTCTCGATTACGCTCGCTCGCTCGACAAAGAGGTAAGGAACAGATATTTGTGAGTTTGTAAGCTTGTTTGTAAAGGGAAACTAAGTACTAAACTCTGACACTATAGAAACTTTTCACTATAAAAAGCTACATTTGCTCTTAGTGCCATAGGCTGTGAAACGCGTGCGAACCCGCGAGCAGAAGAGCTAGTTTTTTTACGTATTTATTTTTATCCACTTTTTTTTTTCTATCCACTATCCAGTAACCTCTCCCAATTATTACCTTCTGGAAGTGTTTTTCTCTATTTTTAAAATCATTTCTTTGTTTATAATTTCACTCTCAACAATAAAGAGCTATTTTTCAAAAACGTTTCAGTTACATCCCTACTAGAATTCTCTGTGTCGGATAGATGCCATGGAACACAAAAGACAAGACCAACTCCCAGACTCAGAACAGATATTTAAATTCAGCATCCAAACATTGGACCCGGGATCTCCTGTTTATAAAGCAGTCGAACATCGACTAGGTTAGGAGCGACGTCATTACTTACATTAAAACTATGTTGCAAAAAAAAGATCTCGTAAATAGCGAACATAAAAATGTACTTTTATGGTTATATATTTTTATTTGAATACTAACTGTTTTGCCCGCGGTTTTGCTAACGTTATATAGCATATGTCACTCAGGAATAATGCAGCTTTCTAATGGTGAAATAATTTTTGAAATCGGACCAGTTGTTTTCGAGTTAATTCGTTACAAAAATACTTACATACAAATCTTTCCTCTTTATAATATTAGTATACTCGTAGATACTTACTAGTGTAGAAATAAAGACAGGCTTAGGAGCCCTATCTGCATTATTTGGCGAAGTTGAGGCGAAATTGCATCATGAAATTCTAGCTAAAAAGGTTTAATTACATATATAATTAGATACCATCTTAAATAGGCTTATTAGGAAACAAATTACCAAATCGATGCCTACACAGGTTAAATTACAATAAATCAATAAACATCGTCTTGCAGCTTTTACTAATAGCTAGGTATCTACCGATTCCCTGTTGAAGAACTTCGCTCGAGAAGGTACTCTATATCGTGGTCTTTAGACTTAGAACCTATTCAAAAACTCACAAATACGGTTAGTAAAATTGAACCTTAATCAAATGGATTTAAAGGTAGAGATATGATAAAGTCTTGAAGGTATATCAACTCGAAGCAAAGCTATCGATCCAACAAGATTATTTATACAAATCGCCGTTCATATTGGGTGTCTGTGTCGCAATAAATATTAAATATCGACGCCATTAAAAATATCCTCTTACAGTTTACGAGAGCGGCCGCGGACATGTTTACGCGCGGTAAAGGCAATCAATTCGGTTTTTTCTTGAACCTTTTCTTGGAGGAGGTGGGAGCCTCTGTAGATAGAATTTGTTTGACACGCGAGCTTTCTCTTACCGTGGAGCCGATCGACTCGCGTTTACAAATTGGGTGGTAATTACACTTTAATACTGGCTCACCGGCTTCTGTGGTAGGTATTTTAGGTTTTCAGAAGTCAGAATGTAATGAAAACTCGAATAAGTAGTACTGTTGGAATGTGATCCCGACGATTTGTCTTCGTTTCTTCATCGCGATGGCCCGAATAACCGCGTCGTTTCGATGAGCTACATGATAATCTAACGCTATACGAGACCTACGAGTCATGAGTAATCGAATTGTTAATACCGGTTAAGCCAAAAAATCCAGTTTTCTCACATTTTCCAGAGACAATCCGTAAAATAAATATCTTTTACGTATGAAACATGATGCCGATTAGCAAAATTATGGATGGATATCATGATGGCGGATAAATAAAGACGCTTGTATATTTTAACGATAAAATTCAAAAACAACTAAAAATTATACAAAAAGTACTGGGATTAAAGCTCCTAATGGTGAGCTATGTTGCTAACTTTATTTAAGTAGATCCTTATTTATTTATTATTTTATTTTCCAAAAAAAAATTTAATGAGCAGTTAGCACTTATTTTTAAATATGTAATACAACCTTCATTATTAAATTTGTATCACAGCTTAACTCCCATAAAGGTCTAATAAACAGGTAATAAATCAAGCCCATTTAAAAGCTCGCTCCTTAACTCTTAAACGAGTATTAATATTTAATTGTAGACTCGATATCATCGTGAGTAACTGTTAATAAAATGTATTGTTGACGTGAATTATTTTCGAGAGCCGTTCAACGAGGCTGGCAGTCCGGGGGTGTATTCTGGTCACTCTAGATGCAGATCTGCTAGCTGGTTAAACAGACAAGTCCGTCTATACGGAATAAAACTTTTGAAATATTTGAAAGGCTGACTGAAAAAGATCAGAAAGAAAAATGTGTTAAAAAACCGAAGCAGTCAGACAGAGATCTGCTAATCGGTTGGATTGACTAGTCTGTCTGTACGGAGTTTTTTCATTGTTTTAAAAGTTAACTAAAAAGATCAGAATGAAAATTCTGTTGATAAACTCATTTTACTTATTAATGATGAGCACTTTCGAAAAGTACCAAGGTGCAACGTAAATTAACACATTAAATGCTACCGATTGTCATAATAGCTTTGAATGTATCCGGCCTAAGTTTAGCCTAAAACTGCTAAACTATCTGCTCCGTGTGTCGGTATTGAAATCAAATTTACAAGAACACACAGGCGCACAGTGTTCTCTGTAGAACAAGCCAGGTGGACAAAAATATATTTTCATTGTTTCGGAACCATGAAAATATATTATAATAATATAAAATAAAAAAAATAAAAAATACATAGTTTTATGTATAAGAAAAAAATATTTTATATTTACACTATTATAAAACAGAAAAAAATACTGAAATAATAATACAATTACCTTAATCTCTACAAATATTACCGCTAATTATATGTACAACCTTAGACTATTACATTATTTACAAAAATTACAAATACTAACACTAAAAGGTAATATAATACACTACAGGTACATTAAAACTAATTGTCAATATCGGAATCATCGGATTCTGTATCGGATGATTCCGATACAAGATAGTCTTCCTGACTTTGTGGAGGTCTTAGTTGCTGTGGAAGTCGAGGCTCTATAGTAGGAGCTATAATGAGCTTTAGGACCTCCGCACACAATTTATTCGACTTTTTTTGGAACTTCCCGCAGGCTGTTGATCAGAGGATCAGATGTTATAATCAACATATTGAGCAAATCTCTTTCGTGGCTTGACGCGAGCACTTTCTCGTGTTGTGCTCTCTGAATCTTTATTTATTTGGTCGATAACATCGTCGATGATGGACGAGGATTTTGCGAGATGATATTGTTAGCTTCGTCGATTAACCTAAGAGGAACAAACGAATAAACAAAAAGGAACTCATCAGTGTCTTCGCTGTTCTCAAATCTCTGTGTGTAAGCACTATGACCGGAACTCCCGTCACAACCCCATTTACTTAAAAGAGTAAATGATGAATTGCGGAACACACTTGTGACAACTTCTTTCTAAGCTTCTATTCACCGTTCCGCTGTTTTGTTGAGTAAAGCTTGTAACTCAATTTCTGCTCGAGATTGTGTCACAACAATGTGCTCCTTTTGTGCTTTTTTTGATTTAACAATGCAATTATATGATGGAAACACATGGTGCCCGACCTTCATAGTCCATTTCCTAGTCTGTTTATAGGAGTGAGTGGTCGACTTCGAGTCGAGTCTATATAGTAGGCTAATGCCTCGTCACTACTTAGTGGTCTATTATTCTGCACAGCACTGGGTTGTTGAACTCGGATTTTTGCCAATGTCCTTTATAGCCCTGGCAACGTCCTTTTTGGACACGTTTTTGTGTCCAGTAGATCGTGCAGCTACTTCTGCAGCAGTCATCAATTCGCCAACACTCCGCGAGTAAACTAAATCTTCAAGTCTACGTTTTTTAGTTTTGAAAGACGAATCTTCGAAGTCTTTTTTGGGTCTTCCGGGTCGAGAGTGGTCAGTGGATGAGGTAGAAGGTTGCGGTTGAATTGACCGCACGCAGAACTCTAACTCTTCGCCTTCTAGCCACAACTTATTCTTGATAAGAAAACGCTCCCTTGACTTTCCTGAAGAAACCCATTTGGAAGCGATTTTTGAAGAAATACTGGCTAACTTCATCTTAATGTTTCTTTGACTATCTTCAGAAATTTCAGAAAACTCAAACTTAGACGAAATAAATTCAAATAGACGATCATTTCTTTCGTATTTTTTGTGTCTAAGCCATTCTTCGAAAAACTCTATTTTATTAATAGAGTGAAGCTTTTCTGCAAAAATGAGAAAAAAAAATAGTTGTACTCATTTGTGCTACGTAAAATATATGTCACAATAATCTATAGTCATGCAGCTAAAACATATAAAAAAATTAGCCTGGATACAAGAGGATACATGCTTTTCCCATACTCGATAAGTTTGAAATCAAAGAAAAAATATGTTTTTTTTTGTGTTTTCGTTGATAATCTACTCTAATGATTTTTAAGGCTCATTAAAAGATTCTAATAATAAAATATTGATATACATACCTTCAGAATTGAAATCCATCACTAAACTTTCCACAAAATTAAAAACTGCCACAATGAGGTGCTAGTGAAAGTGTCGCTAAAATGCAACTGACCTATATTTTAAATTACATTTACCTCATTAGCTCACTTTGATAAACAATGACTCATTAGTATGGAATGTTAGACATAAATAGTTCTTGGAATTGGGGGTTTGGGGGTTTTGTTTACAGGTACATAGTACTCATTTCCGGGAATTTGATTACGACTTTTGTCCACCTGGCTTGTTCTACAGCGCACACTGTGAGGCGTGTCGATTCCACAGAACGTGTTACGCATTGAAGCTTTCTCAAGAGAACCGAAACAAATATGATATGAAATATGATGATGAGCTAAAATATTTTCATTTTCCTATCTTTTTGTATTTTACATGCGCTACTTTGAGAATATTCATCTAATAGCGGTCGCGCTTATGTCGCCTCGGGAAATGGTTTATATCGGGCGAGCGCAAGCGCCCAATACGTGCAATAAATAATATTCCGTGTGAGACCCGCCACGGACACCGCGCGCTCGTCTGTATTATCTGCTCCTCCAATAATAAATAAGGAAGTACTTACTTATACAGGACCAAAAGGAGAGACACTGTGTTCAGTACTGTTAGTAAGTAGACTAATGTTAGTAGGTATATAAGTAGACAGCGAATCATATCGCCGCATTATAAGGTTCATGGTAGCGCGGCGACAAACGCAAAACGTAACCATTATGGCAATAATGGTCTCTTTGTATGTAAATGTAAATTGTATTGGATGGGTTTTAATAGCCCGAAATAGTTTTTTTTGGGGCTTTTTTCAACTCGTAAGTAGATTCTGGTTCACTTTTCTACCTAGTTCTAAGCCATGGAATTTTTGGTAGGTAACTGTTAGAACGCGTCTGAACGACCGCGTACTTCGCTTATCGGAAGCATGGAAGTAAGCGAAAGAAAGACAATATTATCGATTAGTTTCGGTTTTGTTGAAGATGAAAGATTATGCCAAATCCAAACTAAATATTCTCTACGGCTCTACAGAGTGGAAAGTACGTGAAGATAAGACCTCTACAATCAATTTAGTTATATCTATATCCTCTATAACCTCTAAAATCTATAGCCAGGTACTCCAGGTACTCTTCTTTTACCTTTCAATTGAAAAAAAAACATGAGACAATTAGGTAGGTAAGTAACTAATTGTAACAAAAAAAAAGCAATAACTTAAAAATTTGCATCATAGCCAAATAAACATGTCATTGTTTCGTATATACGAATACATAAACCGTTTTGTAAATTCGTACGCTAGAGATGTTCTCATCTTCTCGATATCCCATAAAATTTCATTACTACACGTATCCCCAAAAAGGAATTCTGTCGATAACCGTACATCACTTTTATTAGTTCCGATAAATAACACAAATAACTTCGATGTGATCGATTCTAATGTGTTGTTGTATTTATTGTAATTAGCCCGAGAGGCCGCGGCGGTCGCTCGCTGGCGTGTGGCGCGACCATCAAATGTATAAACTGTTTATTAACAACTAATCATATTTGCATAAACGTATTCAAAGAATATTATCCAATATGAAACTCAATATTAATCGGTCGTTAATAATAAGAATTAGCTCGATATACATGATTTTTATTCTAATAAATGCACGAAATCATTAACTCCAATCAATAAAATATTAATAGACGTTTGAAATTGATATCAAATTAAGTAAAGTAGAAAAGGAAATAGTTTTTTTTATTACTGGGTGGGTCGAGGAATAAAGATTTCATTTTTTTGGATTTAGTTCAAGATTGAATTATGAAAGAGATTTTATAGGTTTGTAAATTCATCATTTTATGACTGTCATCAATGATTATGGCATGTTTACTCAATCTTAGTTTGGATTTGGACTTAATGAACGACAGGTCACAGTAGGTCAGTTGCGAAACATTACCTACTTAGTTTTATGTAAGACCAACTTTACTATAAACTCAGTTTACAAACAGTGTAAAAAGATCTTAGAAGTCAATTGCAGTCTACTTCTAAGTGTCGTATGTACTTAGATATAAGTACGACATTTACGTACAACAATGAAACTTTGTTAGTTCGGATGACAAAAATACACTTTGGTATTTCGGAGCTGATCTCATCTTGGAGCCAGAAGGTGGAAAGCTACCGCCTTAAGGAAGATAGAGCAAAATGACTATCAG
The DNA here is from genome assembly GCA_911728515.1 of Peribatodes rhomboidaria. Classification (NCBI taxonomy): domain Eukaryota; kingdom Metazoa; phylum Arthropoda; class Insecta; order Lepidoptera; family Geometridae; genus Peribatodes; species Peribatodes rhomboidaria. The sequence continues at coordinate 6,964,166 of OU452178.1, read as the reverse complement.
TCAAACAATCTTGAAAGGATCTTTTCTAGTTACTGGAAACAAAAGTCTAAGGAACTGCTATTACCTAAGTGAACTTTCCGTCCACAAATCTCTTACCCAATAAGCCGTCAATTAAGATCATAATCCGATCTTGCTGTAAATCGCACTTCGTGGCACCAAAAGGCATGATGTACAACAAAGGTTATGTTGGAGTAAATCACAATACAAGTCTGCGGCGAGTTCGAACAGCGGCTACGAGACGAATTATGATTGCCTCAGGCAAGAGGTAAATGGTGCAGTGTGGTCACCCCACACTGAGCTGTGATTTTAATTTGTTGCTTAGGATAAAGGCACTAATTTTGACAAATGAATGCTTTTTTTAATTGCGGTTAATTTATAACCGTATTTCAGCCGAGCACAACGGTTGTACCCGGTTTGACGGGATACAAAATAGCTGGAATAAAAATTATGTAGTAAGCTAAGTATGACTTTTTCAAATACCACGTACCTAGCTAAACCCGTATCGGATTAGCGTGATGAAGTACAGGAACAAACGTACATGCCTATGTAATCACTCACAAGCTTTCGCGGTTAGCATTTGGTGATGAAATTATCCAACTTACTGGTCTTGAAAATAGCGTTTCAATTTGATATTTATTGCACCGAAATATCGATTCAATTGAAAAAAGAAATCAGTCCAAATTAAGATACGCATGAAAGGCACTCAAACTCAAAGCATACAAATAAATGTATACTAACTCATAGGTACTTTAAATAAGTAGGAACGTAAGTATAGATAATTTCTAGTCTTAGAAAGATTCATTGACTTCGCTTAAAATATTAAATTTAATATACCGGAGCAATTAAATTTAATGACCATTGTAAAATATTTATATTGTACAAATTGATTAACGCCGGAAACACTTATTCTAAGTAGGATAGCTAAGCGATTACCAATTTTAGATAAATCACTTTAACTCCACTATTTAAAACCCATATAAATTGCATTAGTTTGCCTAAAACCAAACATTGTATGCAAGTATAATTAATTTTAAAGTGTTAGATACCACACACTTGCCTAAGACGATACATTTCATAGCCTGCCTTAAACAACATCAACAAAACATCTCAAGGCCATTGTCTCAATTTCATCCAAACGACATCTCCATAAAAATGATCCAACATTAAATATCACCATCTAACATATCTCTAATGGATCTCTAGTACCCCAAATGAGCACTTGAAGCTTGTTAAGGTAACGATGTCCTAGAGGAGAGTGGGTCGGGTGGGGACCCTAGCGGTTGGACGTGAGGTGTCCGGCGCGCGCAGCGTGCGATAAAGCAAGCGCCGCGGGGCCCCCGGACCCCCAGCACAGCGGAACTGGTGGCGAGGTTAGTGTGGACACAGTTTTATGTAACTAACTACAAGTCTTTGTAGTTAGTTACATAAAAATGTGTTTTAGCAATCTAAAAAATCCGACTTCTTGTTTTAGTTGCTTGGTGAACCTGATAACTGTATACCAAGGTTGCTAGGATAGATTGAAGAACAACAACCAGAGAAACATTAGAAAAGTTGTAACATCTATAGTTTAGAAGGTAAACCTTTTTTTAAGTTACTAATTCCTTATTACTTATTCACTTTATTCAAATATCCGCCTGGCCGGGACTCAAACCCGAAACCATCTTACTATTGTAAACACTAAGAATGACATCTATTTTCCAGCCTACATCTATGTATATTATAATCTTCTTGATGGTGAGCATCAGCGAGGAAGCGTCTATGCTTCAGCTTTGATAAAAATGCTTTGGGATGTCCGAATTCTATCTGGATCTCTGTCTTCCGTTGCAGCTCGCATTTCATCACTGTTTATCATCAGGCATATTGGCGGCCAAACGCAAGCCTATTAAGTAATAAAAAAGGAGGTTCTCAATTCAACTGATTTTATTTTTTATTTTGTTGTTTGGTAGATCATACTTCAGAGGTGGTCCCATAAACATTTTATTGAAACCGGTCAAGGAGTTTTTAAAATATCAACAAAAGTCAAACATTTTATATGGATGATGAATTACAGGAGGTGAAGTCGGTTTTTAATTCATGATAGTATATTATTGTACTAGCATAACTGGACCCTTTAATTTGAATTTTCATCTGAACCACGATGAACTAATCATGGTAGACCCCCAGTTGAGACAACTCAAAAGCTACGAGAGCTACGGCTTAGCAATCTTGATCATTGGACACCATTTCCTTAATTAATCAGCAAATCAATATAATATCAAGTAGGTGATAAAAAGTAAAATGCACGCTATTCCTATGTTTTGGTCCTCAGGACTAACTCTGTCTCACCTACTTACTTACCGACTTGGTCTTATCCTCACGTTTCTATCGTAAGTTCTCGCGCCCACCTCACCGTGTAAATAATAATTAATTTTATTGTAAATGCTTATATTTTATTGCGGGATTTGTCAACAGTGTACGAGATGTATTTTGTTGCCTGAAATATTTATTGAGAGTTGGTAAACATGCCTAGGACTCCTAATAGTAAATGCTTAAGTTTACTAACCTTTCCTTTACTTAGTTTAGAAGTCATTGGGTATCACAATCCAGTTTTGGCCCGCGGTTTCATCCGCTATCCTTCAGGAACCGTTTCGTAGTTTCGGGATAAAAAAATAGCCTATCTGTTAATCAAATATGTAAGCCATTTCCAAGCCAATTTTTTTCAAATCCGTAGAGCCGTTTCAGCGTGAAAAGTAACAAACACACACACCCTCTCACAAATGCTTTCATTTATAACAATCGTGTAATACTGAAATGAACGATATGTGTTTGTAGTTTGTATGTGGTACTTAAACCCGGCCGTATGGGGTATGAATTATACTCGTACTCGTAGTTCACATACGTGCTATTTGAATTGTAGCCGAGTATGTATATATATATGTATACCGAGTATATGTACGAGTATGTATATCGGGCGAGTCTGTCTAACATGAGTACTTAGTTGTCTTATAATGAGATAAGGTCTGAGGGAAAGGTTAAATTCCTTTGTCAATGGATAGCCCGTAAACACGAGTACATTAAAGTAATTTAGCAAAACCTATTGCAAATAGTAGAGTGGTATCATTATTGTACGGAGTCTAGACTGTTAGATTAGATTAGATTGAGGGTTTTAGCATGTTTTAGTAACCTAGACTGTTTTAGTAAAGTTAGCAAAAAAGGCATAGGTACGAGAGTTAACGAGTAGGTACTTTCAAGTGTGACAAGCGTTAGTTACAACACAAAAAATACGTTTTAAATACTTGTTGATGTTTTTACTCTGCCTAGATAATATTTCTTTCGGGAAACATTTCACTTTTTTATTTTATTTATTTAATTTATTCGAATAAAATAAAAATAAACCCACAGTCACAAGTCACAGTAAAAATACATACATATATGTCCAATGTCCATGTCAAAAACTTAATTACTAAATTTTAATAACCCACCCCTATAATCGCTCCCGATGCGAAAGTGCCCAAATTTTACTGAAACCTAGAGTTGTCTAAGTACCTACTTACTACTTACTTACTAATAAGTATAATTTCACTTCCTCATAAGATAGCAAGCGACTCAGGCGTGCTCCATGTACTATTTAGCATAACACCAGATAGACATTACTTAGTAGTATGACGGCACGCCAATACCGCCTGGTTGGCAGGACTTTATGGTCCTGCCTGAGATACGACCCTCTACAAAACGATAAACTCTACATTATTTCATATTTATTTGGCATATTGCTCGCGATTACAATAAATTCAGTAATTATTGGCTATTTTTCGTAATAAAATAAGTATAAGTATTATTTTGCTTAATACCTACATTTAGGTGCAATTTCCTTCAAAACCTGTTATGGTTATGGTTCTTATAGTTTACAGTTACACTCTTACACTAGTTAGGCAGCTCGGCTTATGCCTTATTGAAGAAAAAGTTTTACGCGTTATGAACATTGTTATCTTATTTGAATCGAAAAATAAATCATTGATATTTCTGCACATTAGGTAGGTATACTTAGTGGCGGATCCAGGATTTTGGTTAGGAAGGGGGGGAGGGCTTGACTTGGCTGACGATAATCTTTATCGGGGTAGGCAAAATTACTGTTATAATTATTATTGTAAAATAGGAATTTGTTGCTTTTGGGGGAGCTTGAGACCCTAAGCAACTCTAGGGAAAGGGAAAAAATGTAATTTTTTCCCTTTCCCCCTGAAATCCGGTAGTCTAGGTAGGTACCTGATTAATGAACGAGCACAACGATTATGTGGCTACAAGCTTAAATATACGGAAATGTAGATAAATATATACTTACCTATAATTTCAAAATAAATAATAATTACTATTTCCAAACTAATATCCAAAGCAATAAATAATCATTGAGCACTGACAGTGGGCCACAGGTCGTCGTAGCTCATGTCCAACCAGTCGTAGGTCCTGTACCAGCTGTACTGACGGGCTATCATAACCGCTACGTAATGCCATCTAGCAAGCTGTGATAGTGTTTATAATTCATAAATAATTATAGTGGAATAGATACTAGAAGGAATCTAAACAACCTTTACGTCAAACATCGAAGTGTCACAACTTACAAGTTAAACGCCAAAGCTTGTCTGTCTATAGCTGCCTATCTCCAAAGCGGAAGTAGAATAAACCAATCTCAATGCATTTAATTAAACTTGAAAGCTATTCTAATCGGGAATGTATTAAATTACAAACTAAAGACTTTCAAGTTTTCTCAATTAGATGAAGATTTATTTGAACACAAGGATATAGGTACTACAGTGTACTTGCCTCTTAAATAAGGCTCTGCCGACTAAGAAAATCACAATAGTTTCTGTTTAAATCAAAATTGTTCACTTAAACGGCTTCAAATTGTCAACTTTAAGGACATCTACATACCTATTGCAACGATCCTATTTCGTTTAACATCTCTTCAAGTCAAGTGTCCCCCATAACATTCGAATGGTTCGATTGTAAAATCGATTGACGAGTTCTTTTACGATTCGATTCTGAGTCGAATTCAATTTAGTTTAGAGGGTCTTTAGTCGTAAACCTTTGACCTAAACACACTTCATTATGTCTCCAACAACGTTTAGAATATATCGACGCGATAAATCGGTTTGTTATAAAGGAGAATCATTGTAACAGTCACTTTAACAATTGATCATGTCATCAGTAAATTACGTTATATCACATTTATTCACGTTATAAATCTTTAAATATTAAGAATATTTACTCTATGTGCACGAATAAGAAATATATTAACTGTTTTCTCTAATCAGTATTTTTTTTTTTCATTTTAACGAATCCCTAAAAGACAAGGCTATTAAAGTTTACAATTTTATAAGTGTAGGTACTTACTAGCTGTTACCCGCGATTTTGTTCGCGTTTATTCAGAAAATATTATCCAAAAACCTTACTCGTTATATTCCTACTGTAACTATTTGTTAAATTTCATCAAGATCAATTCAGCCGTGAAAAGCCTACAAATAGACTGAGACACAGAGTAACTTTCGATTCATAATATAAGTATGGATAATATTATATTTATATTTGTATGGACAAGCATTATTTATTAAAAGATAATCAGGAAATCTGCAACGAAACTCTAGAATCTCATAAGTCATGAAGGCAATAAGAAGTCATTTAGATAGGAAAACAATATCCTTCTTTGAGTAGTCGGGTAAGAAACTACCAAAATCAGTGTGTGAAATAACTACTAATGAACAAAAACTAGTATTTTAAGCGATTGTTTACAGACGATGCGCAGAAGTAAGCCTGTGTTTACACGATACACGTCATCGTCTCCGAGGACATGTGTTGTGTACTAACCCTTATCTTTACCCCCAGTGAAGTAAAGGGTCTGGTTATACAGCTCTGTTAACTGACGATTAGTCATAAACATTAACGGCTGTCTATCCAATAAGTCTTTAAAAGGATAAAAAAGCAGCTTACATAAATTTGTACTTACATAAATGTCTAGTTCTATAATTTTCATCAATGTAACATCAGAGTTGGCAGTAGATATTTTAAACGAGTTTCAGGATTCTAATTTAATAAAATCATTAGAAATATAACCTAATATAATTTTCTATGAAATTATTGATTCTATATTCTGTGAATAGCTAACATTTAGTTAAAAATTTCATTCTACAGATTTAGGTAACTTACCATTATTTTAACACATCGTTTACACATTTATGTAAATTACCGTTTAATAGTCCGTAAATAAATTTATAATTTATTTTTATAATAAACGTTGGCCAGCTTTTCGCATTACGCTAATTCTGTAGGCACCGTCCTGTAAACAGTAGAGCAGGCGCGACGACAGACACGGCGCAGCACCCTCATTACCCGCCTTTCAAACAGCTCTACCACACTCCAGAAAGCCATAAAAATATACCCAAACACACGAATATAAGCCTTACTACTATAATAATAGAAATAGTCAGTGAAATGCTAAAGCAGCCACATTTTCTCTTCAGTGGAATTTACAATAGATTCTTTAAAGCTAAGATGTAGCTATTATTGGGTGTTACCGTGATTATTTGACAGTTTGAAAACGTTTACAGATATTGGTCGGCAATCTGGCTTCCTGCTTTTAATATAAACAGTGTTTTGTAAAGCCGGGCTTTTAGTGAAAAATATTAATATCTACATACGCGTTATTCGCTGTTTCTTATTGAGATTGGTCGGTAATACCCACCTGGTCTATTGAGTCATTGAATTTACAAGAAGTTTCAGCAAATAATGTTTATACAACGACTGAAATAGTTTTTAAGGGAAAACCAAAAAAATTAATGAACTGCAAAGCACAGAAAATCTCGCGTTGATTGTTAGTGATAGATTTAGTTAATTTGCAAGTCCTAGGGACATATATAAAACAATCTATAAGTCCTAGGTACACAAATAAGTTTTTTTTATTCCGCCAGGACTAGGTAATCATGTTCACTAGTAAAACGCTTTATAATTCCACAAATGAAACTTAAACGTCATTATTCCGTTCACTCCACTTAGCATAGCCTTCGCACAATTGCAACAATACTTCAAACAGTTGCTCCGGCGGCAAATCTATCTGCTTAAAACTTCTCATTACTCTGTTATCTCTCCTTCTTCTCCCATACGAAGAAGTAAACTGAGGCTGAGGCTTCTTCTTGATCCCCGCACTAACGAAAAAGGTCGCTGGCTGCTGTGGCTGATAATTCGTATTGTAGTTCTGTTTCGCTTTCACTGCTTGCACAATGAGACACAACAAATAACCACCAAAAGCCAAAAACGCCAATGTAGTCACGGACATTGAGAAAATGTTGCTAATCTTGCTGTGACCGTCTTTCTTGTGTACACCTTCTTCATAATCGCCTCTCTTGATGGGCAGTCCTTGAATGGCCATGGCTTGGGCACCGAAGCTTTGTAAGTAGGTCGGCGTGGCAACCGTAACATTCTCGTAAGGTATTGTCAAATCTTGCAGTGACGACTTCAGCCTGAGAAGCTTGTCCAATGGCAGATCATTGAGAAATTGGACATCTTCAGTTTCAAGTTGAGCGGATGAAGACTTGCAAAAGTAAAAGATAATAAAATACACAAACATGATGGGCGACTGCCGCTTGTGACATGTGTAGAAAAGAAATGAGTATGAAACGTTCAGATGTGATTATTTGGTCTGTTAAGCGCGACAATAGTCTAGCGGTCATGAGAAACAGTGCAGAGATGTTTTATCTTTAAATAAATCTAGAGATGAACTAAATACGATTTACGCTAAGTGCTGAAATATTACGATAAGTATTTCATAATTATATATGATAAAACTTCTTATTTATTCTACTAAAATTACTTAATCAAAAGTTCAATGTTCTTCATTGGACATGATAAAGTAAATGATAAGGTTGGTCTGACTGAACCCCAAAGTACCTCCAATAAGTAGGTAGTACTACGGGACGCATAGAGGTACGTTATCCCCACACCTACAAACCAATTGTTTTCCGCGTCTATTGTTTACTGTTGTCATTTCTTTAACAAACACAATACAGTGTGTTTATTTTAGTTTGCTTGCAGACAGCCCGTCTGAACTTAAACGGTAACCGCCGCCTAAGGACATTTACAACACTAGCGGTACTGTTGATGTGTTGCCAACCCGGAGAGGAATTCGTAACCCTTTTTAAAACGCACCATGTTGTTAGTTGAAAATATTTTTTCAGCTACTGATACGCGTTTATCAATTTAATTACCAAGTAGCGACATCTAGCATACCATTAAGACATTAGATTTTCTGACCAGCAGCAGCCTTTCTATTTCAATGCTAGCAGTTTCATATCAATAAAATATAAGTAGAATAGAAAAAAAAATGCATTTAAAAAAACAAGTTAAAAGCTTGATAATTTTGCAAAGAATCTTGAACACGCTGTACCTTTTCAAAAGCGCAATTAGTTTGAGATTTCTTGCTCTGATGCCGCGATTGCGCTTGCGCCGCTTACTGCGAGAAACGAACCATATCTTACCGCCACACATCCAAGTAGTCTGCGCTCGGTTCTCAAGATGGCGACACCCGTCTCAGTGTTGTGCATTTTCTTGATATTGCAAGCAGCCATTGGCGAACAATACAAGGAAAAGGGGTTGATGGATAAATTGAGTACCGGGATGAAGTTTGCACAAGATTTTCTCGGTAAGTATTTGCAAACTATTTACATTCTAATAAATTTTAGAGACTAGGAACTAAGGCACACACCCTATAGCTAAAACCATGACTACGTAGGCAGTCCCAGCATCTCCCCAAACTTCAAACTGAATTGTACAGAACTGTACTTAGGGCGCTCCTAGACGGGCTATAATTTTACTGCAATACTGACCCGGAAATATTGCCGACTAGCCCCGTCATTATCAGCCATGCTAGAAATGTATGAGTATATGGCCGGGCCACACTCAAAATGTCGCAATATTGCAGTAAAAATGAAGCACTTCTAAGAGCACCCTAACCTACACACCCTACACCGCAATGGTAATGTTATCGGTTTATTAAACCCCATCACAATCAGCTACAAAATATTAATTAAAATTAAAAGCAAAATCTGTAAATTTAGAAGCTTTGCTTAGCTGTGCTCGTTCTTATAGTTGCCTTGCAATTCCTTTACCTACTTACCTGAAGACATACCATTTGCGTAACTTATTGTGCAACAATAAATATTCCAATCTCTTATAATATTCCAGGATCTGAGTCGGTGGCTTTAAAAGTGGCTGAGTTCGTGGTAAGAGCGTTCCAAACAGCAAACCACCCTCGCCCAACGGTCACTAGGCGACATCCACCATCCAACGACGCTTACGTCGACGATTCACAGAGCGAAGAGTTTCATGAAAATGACCCCAATTCTGAAGTCAATGAGGTGCCAAGTCCTATGACGCCTTTGAAGCACTTAGTGCGGCTGTTTGGACTGCAACCGAACCAGATAAGCGCGGTTGCTGTCAACGCTTTAGTTTTTGTAGCGCAGATGGTAAGTTTCAAAGCAAACAGCATGAATATCAAACTAATATTTTAAATGCGAAATAATTTGAAATAGCTACGTTTATCAAAAAGCCTTGTCAAATTTTACGCCTATATAAACTTCCCGTAAACTAGGAGTTTACGACATTTTTAGCATAAGTAGATTATAATTAATTAGATAATTGAGTGTTTATGAATAAGGGATAAAAACGAGAGCGTGATAAGTAAAGTAATATCGTCTTAATTTTCAGATATCCACATTCCTAGCAGGACCCCAACAGCGCCCCAACCGACCCTTTCGCTCTGAAGACCCCACAAGCTGGATCCTGAACAAAAACTCACAGAGACTGCAAGACGTCATCACCGCTGCGATGAACGAGTCTCTACCAGACACTATTCAAGAACTGATCAAGGAACAAGGTTCAGAGGAAGAGACAAGTTGCATCCGTCTTTTAGTTTGTAAAATTACTCCATTTGTAAGTAAAATGCAGAAGGCTGTGTTCGGGAAAGATAATGTAGACAAAGATGAAAGGATTCGAGGCGCCGCGATTATGTACCGCCATCTACCGACGGAAGACGAAATAAGAGAGAGAAGCGACACCTGTGAGCGACGGCACAGAGACTGCGATTTAAGTGAATGATTTATTTTGTAAATTGTAAATCAACTATGAAGTTCCGAAAAAAAACAACAAACAACTGATTTCTTCTTATTTATATTTGCGATTTCATGTGGTCCGATAGATTATTCTTCTTTTAGCTTAGTACCACCGCTGTCTGCAACCATATAGACATTTTACATTTCTCCAATCGATTTAAACCATTTATAGGCACTTAACAACTCATTTCCGTCATAACTTTCGTCTCAAACATATCACTCAGTAGGAAGTGTAATATAAGACAGGAAATAAAAAATGATAAAAGCAATCTCTTGCATAACACTATCAACAGGTCTCTTCGCATCAGATGCCTAATTAGTTTATTTTTTGAATAAGCTAAACATAATGTTACATTATGCAATACCGTCTGCATCAGCAGACTGCTTGTCGTTAGGGAACCTCTTGTAGGCAAGTTTGAAGTTGAGAATGGCGGAGCCACACAAAACATTAACGCCTGTCTTTTTAGAAACGTCCTTATCCTAGCGTTATGACAAAATAGCCTCATTATTTTTTATGGATGACTATCCATAAAAAAATATTTTAATCAGGGATTACTGGGGGCTGAGCTACCCACGTCCGTAGGAGTGTACTCTATTCTGATTCCCTACACGTGGTCCCCGGGTAGTGCTAACCGGGTAGCACACTCTGGTGGGAGGCTTCGGCCGTGGCTAGTTACCACCCACCGGACCAAGCCATGCCGTGAAATGACCTAGTCGTGTTTCGGGATGTAGTCCGGTGTAACCGTTCCGAAGACGGGTCTGAGCAGTAGCGCACTTATAGCGCCGCACTCAACTGCCGTCTTTGTACTTATTCACAAGTTTATTGCTAGAGTAAATAAGTACCTTATAGGTCGTCGTGCTCCATCTTCGACCACAACGTCGCTTAACATCAGGCGAGTAGGAGGTCAAACGCCGACCTATTCTACATAAAAAAAAAAGAAAAATAAAAACAGTTTTTTTAATAATAAGAGGGGCAAACAAGTAGACTGCCCGCGTGATCGCCGGGTTTTAATCTACTCAGGCCTATGTTTACCAAAATGTAACATGGCCATTATTTGACTGCCTCGGTGGCTTAGTTGGTAGTGAACCTGCCTTCTGAGCTTGGGGGCGTGGGTTCGATTCCCACCTAGGGCAAACATTTATGTGATGAACATTTTTGTGTTTGTTCTATGTCTGGGTTATATGTATTCAAGTATGGATTTAAAAATATCTAAGTATGTATATCAGTCTCTGGCAGCCATAGTATAAGACTTGCTTAGTTTGGGGTCAGGCGATCGTGTGTGTAAGTGTCCCGAATTTATTTATTTATTTATTAATAATTTGTTTAAGTCCATTGTTGACATGCAACTTATTTAATAGCTGTCAAAAAGTGACGGTTAAAAAATTGTATCACCCTGTGAAGATTCGGTGTCGGTAGTTCAAATCAGGCAACAATCATCATTATCTACTTTAACAAATTATTTTTGTAGTTTTCCAACTACTCTGCTACAAAACAACTAAGGCCTAGCTGTTATCAGCTTTTCACTTAGGAACACTGAGATTGAATGTAAAATAATCATGATCGAGTACACGACCATGCAACACGTTAAGGCACCTCTCCCCCAGGAGATGAGCAGCGCAAGGAAGTTTAGCGAGGTTAAAATCTATCATAGGATTACTTCATTTATAATCTTCATTTAAGTATTTTTTTAGGTATTTCTGTGATCTTATTGGTGGATTTTTTCCTTGCTACACATCCTCGTACTGCACATTTTCTGGTGGAAAAGTAGCCTAAGAACGGTCAGGAGAGAAAGTGGTCAGTCATTAACCTCAACCTCTAAAACCTCTAGATGCAAGTAAATATTTCGTAGCGAATCGATAATTGCAGTTTCCAATCATTCATTCATAAACATATTATATTGTTATTCATTCACTTTCAACCAGTACCTACTCGTATATGTTAACTTAGAGTACCTACGAGTAAGTATCTCCAATCGTTTTAGCTAATTGACATTGAAGACTTTGGTTCCGTTTAGTTCTTTTATTTAGTAAAATAATTAATTATGCTACTAATTAATGTAGATATTATTGTTAATTAAATATATTAGTAATTTGTTGTTAACTATTCTAATATTAAGTGATTAAATTTTCGAAAAACCATCTATTATTCGACTTATAAAACAAAACTAATAAAACATAAATAGATGTGAACGCGTTGATGTTTTTTACACTGAACGCCGCCTCGTACAAAAGACTTCAACGGGTCGAATCCAAATTTTGTTCCAACATTTATTTTAAATAAATGAAATAAAAAGAAGATAATGAGTATTTCAATGTTAAAGATAATTAAAAATCATTCATTAATTTGACAACCCAAAGATATTTTTTTCTATAAAGGCGAAATTATGAAAAGCGCTTTAAAGTAGCTGATTGAAAATAGAAAATTCAACATAGGTATAAATATTTTAACGATGGCTTGTTACACTTATAAACCAATATAATTAAATTAAGCATGGGTCTTGTTACCCTTTAGTTAACTTATTAATTTCCTGGCAAGATGCAAGTTATGAAATATACTATACCAAATATATACTATATCCGTGGCACGCAGGAATAACTGAACATCGCAAAAACGTAAATTTTTCAGGGCAGCCTTTTAAAGTTTGAAATTTTCTGTTTAGTCGGTAAGTTAGTCAAACGATGATGTCAAAGTTATTTTGAGGGTTACTTGAGGCCCTCTTTCGTATGGTTTCAAGAATTTAACGAAACAACTTATAGTTTACATAATAATAGACTTGTCAAACAGCTGAAATGCCTTGAATAAGTTGATAACTCGACTTGTAGACCAAGTTTTGGCTTTTAAGAACATTTATCCAGTTATTTACCATCTGAGTACGGATCATTTTTATCGGTTATCTTAGTTATTTCAATGGAAAAAGCATTATTTCTCATTAGTAAACTAATGACAACTTCAAACAGATATAGTTTGTCAAGTAATTATTACTACTTTACAAGATATATCTTACTTTTCAGCATATAATGCAAAATGTAAAAAAAAGTCTTAGTATTTAAAATATATTTCTTTTAGAATTATACGCTCATATACATAATCTAAAAACTATTTTCACTAAGTTATTAAAATTATTTTTAAAACATATGGGAAAAACACAATGGAAACGCATTTGTTTCTAATTAAAATGAATTATTTAGAGTATACACTAAATTAACACATAGGCTAGACTTATTATCCCGAGAAATCAACAGTTGGCAATCGTTGAGTTCTACAAATAAGAAAATATAAATCAAACACACTACAAGACATAAATACCTAGTCATAAAAGGTCTTATTTAAAAAAGCTTTTCTAATTATTATTTTAAACGACTTCAAAAAACCGTTTTAAAAAATCTTTGAAAATTTTCGTAATCTTAAGTGGCTGTAAAAAATCTGTAAAAATGTCTGATGACAGACATGCTTAATACATGTTTTGTTAGATTGCTTACACATTACTTCGATCAATAATAATACTAATAAATAATAATAAAACCCTTTATTCAGACCAACTTAGTATCTATTTACAAAGGATTAAGAACTAAAAACTATGAGTGTGGATTTACAAGTATATTTTGGTAGTTAAACTAATCTTAATCGAGTATCGAACACATGACAGATGATGAGAATCGAGTACATGACAGGAGCATTCCTAATACATTGTAATGAATTATTATGAGTGTGACTTTATGACAATAAACTTTTCTATTTTATTCTAATCTATTCTAGTACTTAATTAATTTTTGTAGGTCTGTTTGCCAATCGGCAAAGATCTCCTCCAACCTTTTTCATTCCTGTCTATCTTGGGCCACTCTATTCCAAGTTACTCCTGCTACCTGTCTAATGTCACCATCCCACCTTTTCTGTGGTCTGCCCCTTTTCCTTTTCCTAGGGCACCATCGTGTCACAATTTTGCTCCATTTCTCTTGGCCTCTTATCATATGCCCTGCCCATTGCCATTTGAGTCTTCTGATTTTACATTAAAACAGGTAGTACGCAGGTGTTGAAAAGTTTTTTCTTTACATTAATGTGAAGAGTTTTATCTTCCATGGCTTCTCTCAGACTCCAGTATCTCTTTCAGCCATTTGTTATTCTTCTGTCAACTTCTTTGCGTATAGGGACCTCTTGTGTTATTAGCTGTCTCAGGTAGATATATTCATCAGTGTAATCAATTTGGTTATTTCCTAGATGTATGGTGGTTTTCTTCCCATTTGTCCTTACCTTTGTTTTCTCTGGGTTCAACTTTAAACCTTTCTTCTCACTTTCATCCGCTAGTTCAAGTATCATTTGCTATATGTTTTTAGGTGTTTCAGCAAATAACATTATATATTATCGTCTGCGAACCTCGATTGTGTTAGGGAGACTCGGTCGACAGTGATTCCGAGGTTTTCCCAGTTAAGTCTCCTAAAGATTGTTTCGAGAACCGCTGAGAATAGTTTTGGAGGTAGAGGGTCTCCATGTCTGACACCCTTTCCTACTCTAAATGGTTTACCTTTCTTTTCTAGTTGGATTCTCGCGGTGCTATGACTATTATTTTAATTAAATAAAGTGAAAAAAAAAAGGAACTTCTTATTCTGATTGGCCATCATTGGTGTTTTTCCCCAAAAACCTTAAAACACAGATTTAAAAAATTGTCAGTCTTCGTCTTAGACAACCATGGCTCTAAAGGGTCTAAATGATCTATGCTAGCGTCTCTGTACGGCTTTGCACTCCGCTATCAATCAACCCTCTATTGATTTGAATCTTTTGTGTAAGTATGCATGTAGGTAGGTACATAGTACACCAATGATAGTAATAGTCACCAATAATGTACAGCATTATAATATATTTTTTATATTTACTTCACGTTGTTGCATGGCATGTTTGTAGGCGTTTAGGCTCCAGTAGGTACATAAAAAATATCCGGCTCGGGTAGATAACAACTTGATATCTTGCTATTGCAGATGAAAACTAAATCACCACGGCAAAGGTAAAAGTGAACATGTGATAATATCACTTTTTAAACAAAAATATTTGGCTTGCCATAACTTGACATCTCGATTTGTCAATGGAGGCAGAAACAGGCTATGTGTATAAGTCGAGATATCCAGTATTTTGGATGTGAGTGTAAGTTGATAAATCAAGATGACAATTATTCATACACAAACTTATGCTTGACATCTCAATTTGTCAAGTTAAAATTAATTTTTGCAGAAAAGGCTTAGGTGTATAAGTCGAGATCTTCAATATTTTGAACATGTGTTGATGTTGATCATTCAAGATGTCAATATTAGTAAGCAAACACACACTTGATAAGTCGTTTTATCAAGTAAAACACCATAAAATGCAAGGGTGTCGAGATGTACAAAACGCGATTGCTCTAAAACTATTGTATATTTCGGGCTGATTTTTTTATACATAGTAAAGCGCATACGAAGGAAGCGTTTAAGCCAATAAAAAAAAATCATGCAAGTCGAGTTGTTCAGTTATTCCTACGTGCCACGGATATAATATACCAAAGTATCAAAACCCAACTAGGTAACTTTACAGCAAAGCATAGCCATTTAAAAACCCAATTACCAACTCTTGATTAAATCAATTTCTAACTAAACGATTAATAAAAATCGCACGCAATTCGTAAAACACCATACGATCATGCTCAGCGTCTAAACACCGTGTAATCGGCAAATTCACGAATGTCAATATTTAAATCCATTTCATAATACTTATTATGTAACAATTAGATAATATCTATGAGATCGATGACCGGCGGGCGCGGTGAATGGCTTTACGTAATAGGTATTTTGGTAGGTACCTACTTACATGAAGAAAGTCGAATGGGCGCTGAAATGAGGTTGAAAAGCTGACGAGAGCGTGCTGTATCCTTGCTTAATTATCTGCGTAATTATTTTAATTTTAATTTAAGTACTTTTCGAAAATATTTGAGGTTCAAACTACTTAGAATCTACCTGAACTAAGCTTTACCTTTAAACTTAATGATACGTCTGGGTGTTAATATCTATTTACGTATGTTATTAAAAATATATATTTAGTCTCTGGTAGTCATACTACAAGCTTTGCTAAGTTTGGGGTCAGACGGCCGTGTGAGCAAATGTCCCTAATATTTATTTATTATTTTATAACCAAATGAAAAAATAATAAGCTAGCTCGTACGTTGATGTTTGATATCATTCATTCATAAACGTTTTTTTTAATGTTTTCTTATAAACTAGCTATGCCCCGCGGTTTCACTAGTTATCATACAGGAACCTTGAACTTTTTTGGGTTAAAATAGCACTGTGTTAAACTTCAAATTTCCATACCAAAATTTCAAATCCATTTATCAATTTTAGCGCGAAGCAGCAACATCAATACACACTAACTCATAAACTTTCGCATTTTTAATATTAATGTTATTACCTACTTATTTTTACCGGTTAAATTTATTTAACCCAAATAGGCAGCATTCAAGTAGGTGTAATTTGACCGTTTTAGTGTAAATGACGCTCAAAGTACGAGTACGATTTATGATCGAAGATGAGGCCTAGGCCGTTAAGAATTAACATTATGATACATTTACAAAACGGAAATTTTACCGCGATATTCCATTTGAGCTCCTGATATTTTGGTACCGTTGGAAGTGCGCTATTACGAGAAACTGGCAAATACGTTTGCACTAACCTACCTCTACATAACATAGACTTGATTATAAACGCTCAACGATAAATAAGCTAAAATTGGTAGTACGCTGCTAGTAATACTGGCATCGAATACAAATTAAAACCTTGAGACAAATGAACCTGTATCTCTAGAAGCTCTTGACCAATGTTGTTCTTTGGTATTCCAATAAAAAAATTGTACCAATACCTATTAATAAACCTTTTTACAAACAAAAACATAAATATCTAGTTATCTATCATTGCGCAAGTTATTTATTTTCGTTGAACAAATACCCTATTTCAGGGATGTTAAATCAACGGCACGGGACCAAGTATTTTGGGCAAGCTACTGATCGATCGAAACCATTTGCATGTTTTTGTTTGCATGACAGCACGTTTACACGTTAATGGGAACAATAAACATTTCTTCAGGAAAAATGGCACGTTTATTCTTATAGGATATTTGGCCATCCTGGCCCTATTCAAATGCTTGTCCTTGTAAACTCGGGACTTCTTTGGGCTAATGTAAGGTCTATATGTAGTAAGCCTGTAAGTGCTCTATTATATCAATTTAAAACGTGAGACTCAAATCATCGTGGAAATGCGTGGAAAGTTTAGACTAGATTGGCCATCTGAGTCAATTTTCTTGAGAGAAAGCAAACAAGGAAACTGTACCAACAATAACGTGCTCGTAATTTATACGGCACACATCAGCTGCAGCTTACAGAAAAAATAACATAATTAGGTGGCTATCCAAAGTACCCAATTAATTTAATTTTACACTTTCTTACCTTTTTTGAAAAAAATAACCTATGAGAGCTATTTGATGATTTCATGAAACGGGAATTACTAACGTATGGTTTAGTCGATTAATCCGACTAGTTTTTTTTTTTTTATGGTTCGAAAACTGGCTGCTACAGCCCATTTCAATAAAAGTCGTTTCAACCGCATTCGGCGGCATATGAAAACTACATTTTACGGAGCTTTTTTTCACTTAAGTAACTACAAGTTAACTCTACAAGTCCGCCCTAAAAGACCTTCATAACTTTGAGTCGGTTCGAAGTCGTAATTAGAAATCTCTTTTGTTCACGGTTTGTGGCTAGCACTTCAAAAAATTGTGGTACTTACAATTATTAATTAAATAAGTAGGTAGGTATGTAACTAAGTAATACAGTCAGCGAGAAAAAGCATATCCAACGCCTTTACAACTTCCTCTACTCTACTTTATTTAGCTGTAACTTTATGATTCTCTCCAATTATATTATGATGGTAACTGTACTACAGAAAGCACGTGGCTAGTTATAACGCTAATAATACAGTTTGCGACTTATAAATTAACAGCTGCTTTAAAAACATTTTTTGCCTATTTAAGAAGAACATTTAGAGGAAAAAAGAGAAATCTTTTTAGGAAACTAATGAAACCATTTGGCGTTATTTATTTATTTACGTATGTGTGAGTCACAACTCGTAAGTATTGCATCGAGATACTTCGGATCGTCAGTCCAAGTTCAGTGAAAGTTGGCGGTGGGGAGGGAAGCGTTGCCCATTGCTTATAACCCCAATTGTTATGACTTAGACAAATAGAGAGAAGCACAATGAGCAAAATAAACAAACACTACTCAATAAGTGATTGCGGTTTATTTTAGAAGTCGGCAGGCAGGTGTTTGTCACAACTTTGACTTTATCTGGCTCTGGTTTTTATGAACTTCGTTTAAAAGAATTGGGTACATAGCTGTACTTACTGCTCACACTTTTTTAGACACACAGAAGCATAAAAGCCCTACATCCCTGATTACAGACAAATTCAAATTTTAACTACAAACGACTAGGGAACCATTAGCAACTTACGATTAATTCTGAATTTAAGAATGCCTAGTGACGTAACTCACTGTAATGTACTTATTTAATGGTAATACCTGGGAGGACTAATCCCCAAGATCCAAGGATTTTAATTTACCTAGTTTGGGGACCAATGCTAAATGGAATATTTTTACTGCTTTGAATAATTAAAACTAATTAAATGTTGGATTGAGCTAATTGAGCATAAGCGTAAGAGTTAATTAAGTTGTGCACCGTAACTCAATTGAAATAAAATATTGCAAAGAGTTCAGTGCTATCTCCAGTACCACAGGTATTTACGTAGTAAATATGTACTACCTTATGTATAAAATATGTATTATGCACATATGTAGATACTTTTGAATGTATATACATATATATAGGTATGTATCATAATGTAAAAAGTATGAAAGTACTTTCTTTACAATATCCAAACGGACGGATTGCATTTAATCATATTTGGCTTAGCTTATTAGGTTATCGTGTCAAGTCAGCTTTCTCACATTAAACCTAACTTATAATATCTAAATGACTAAACAATTTCGTATCTATCAAGTTGTATCATCCGCGATGGGAGACACGCTATGCATTCATCCAAGTATGATTGATGCTTGTGAAACTCCAAACATAAATTGTGAGTAATTGTTACACTTTTACCTTCTGTTTTTGATTATTTGAGGCCTTTCTCTCTGCAATGATTTATATATCTATATTTGGTGCTGTCAATCGTTGATTGGTTTAGTATTTGTATCTTAAGACCCTGGAGAAGTTGCAATGGCTTTCAAGCGATGCTGTTTGTAATCGCTAACGCTAAAAACGTAGTTTCTGAGTGGCCGAGTTGAAAATAAGATCATGTGACAGTTTTAAAGCTCATACTTTGTCTCATTTGCAGCGACGTTCGAGTGTTAGCTAGAATCGTGGAAGCGATTGTAACTTGTCTAGGGTTTGTTTAAACAATCACCTTTAATTAAACGCATATACATATTAGTTAGTAGGTTCCATAGTAATGAACAATGAGAGTAAATTCATAAATACAACGTAAAGTTATTCAGTTAGGTTTTTGCCCAATAAAATACAATGTAACTTTATTGCACACCAAAAAACCACATGAAAATCTTAAAAACTAAAATATATTTTGCGGCAGTACAAGGGCGACCTTATCGCCTAAAGCGATTTTTTCCAGGTAACCTTTAGATGGACAGGAACTTATAGAAATACGAAAACTGCCCAACTGCCCTGAAAGAGATAATATATTTGGGAAGTACATAACATGCAAGTAAAAGTAAGCATGTGTGCTCCTACTCTACCTCTAATCAGATTGATCGATAATGGATAGCAAAGTGTCGTTAGACTCGTTTTTATCACACAATCATCTTTATGATCTTTGTTAGTAACATCTCTATACAATTATACATTTAAAACTGTTTTCGTTTTTCTTTTAAATCCACAAATACTTTCAAATTTCATATCCACGAGTATAAGGTGATATGCCTCGAATTTTATCAAAATTATACTAATCGTCGCAAAGTTTAAGTGACATATTCATTTTTTCAATGTATTACGATTAGGCACGATTAATCAGCTCATGTTAAACCAAAAGCGCTGCCATCACCATAAATTATGGAGATTCTTCATAAAAATACATCGAATTCGAACCGGAACGAGCCTCGTCCTCATTTACCTAAATGATTTTGTTTCCTTAAACTTTCTTTCCTTATTGATACATCGCAAAAGCGCGAATAAACTTGACACCTTTTCAATTCAGAAGTTTAGTATTATTTTTACAAAAAATCGACTAGAAAGACAAACAGTGGCCCATGACTCTTCAGATTAATGGGCACTTGCACTGCCCAAGTCCTTGGTTAATTACTTTTAATTACTCCTGTAGCTTTCCAACCTACATTTTCATGCCATTCCTTAGGAGACTCTAAACTTCGTGTGCCCGATAAGCGCTAGGATTTCGCTAGGAGTAGATAAAGTACATTAAACAAGTTAAACTAGGACTTAGCCAAATCTTTTGTTTAGTTTAAGTGGCTTCGACTTAAGAGTCCGGCGACCACTTTAGACTAACTTCGCATTGGCTTAAGGTTTTCTATAGCCATTTCGTCTAGAAAAAAATTACGAGCGAAGAGAGCAAGTAATGATACTGACGAGCCTCTAAAGTTACCTACAGAGTGACAAAGTGCAATTTCAATTTTTTTTATGACTTTTGCACTTCTGTTATCATTCTGAAATAACTAAGAATTTTCCTTGTATTATGAACTCATTTAAAAGTGAATGATGTAAACAACCTCCCTAAGTAAAGAGATTTTTGATTTGCTTTGTCTATCTATTGAATAAATCAGTCAAAAGTGACAATGCGGTATTTTTTCATAGCTCTATTTTCACTTGAGGACGTTTTTTAAAAAAACCCAAGAATATAGGGGCGGAGATATTGTTCATTTAATTGTACTTGCTAAATTTCATCATAATCTGACAAACGGTTTCCAAGAAATTTGACAAGCGCGTTTGTATGGAAATTTCAGAGCCTCGCGGGGCTCTTAACTAAGCAAACTGAGAGCGGCTGGCTGTTTGCCTCCCCCTGTGTATTTTAACCACCCTATATATTTTAAATGGAGTGTCTGAACACCGTATACTGGACCAGTTTGCGATATCGCTTGCTGGTTCATTTAGTCAGCGGTCTTTTGCATTTTATTTGCTACAGTTCGTCGCTTACTCAACTTTGAGTTTGCCCAGTACGCGACTTATGGCTACTTGCACTAAATAAAATAATTGCCTAAGTCCTTGCTTAACTAGTTTAATCTACTTTTAGATAGCCACTACCTATTTTTTTTTACACGTTAAGCCAGTCTTTTGAGAATCTTAACTGTGTGTGCCCGAAGTCGCTAGGAGTAGTTTAAAACTAGTTAAGCAATTACTAAGGCATTCAGATATGTTTAGTGCAATTGACCATCAGAGTCAACCAGCAGTTTGATTAGTAAGGACGAAACCTAGGTTTTGACGATTGGACACCCTTACAATATAAGGTCAAGCCATGTGTGTATGTAGGCTAGTATGGTGTCAGTCGGACACATGGTAATACCAAACCAAAACAACACAGTTCTTCTATTTCGCAATTGGGAAAAAAATATAATTTATAAATGCTACGGTGGTACATTTTCTATTTGCAAATAAAGCGAATTAGCCTAACTACCTACAAGTGAGCATAATGGTAAAAATAATATCAATATAGTCAGAAAATATAGCCTAGAAGTCGTAAAAAGTTATAAAAGTACCTTCAGTATGTATAATTAGCATATAAGTGGATATACTCGAAAAGGAAAGAAAGGTTCTATACTACCTTTCTTTTTTATTCAAAAACGCCGCAGACGTTTTTTTTCGGCAAACGAAAGTGAAAACGGTAATTGCAAATGAAAGGAGGTATTATACTGCGACGTTTTTTTTCTTACAAAACTGTGGTCTCGGCCAGTGTTTGTCCTAAGACCACGTGGTGATTAGGGACGATAATGCCAGGCTATTGTCGAATGATCCGTTCTGCTTCACATCGGGAGTATGGTCTTCACTTTCTATGACTGTGACATTGCAGCTCACCTGTTATTGCAGAGGCTATTGTTAGATTGTGAATGGAGAAAATGCCATATCCAATGACTGTATGCCTTCACTCATTGGTGGAAATGACGATAGCTTGCGATACATATGTACTTAACTTTTGAATTTAAATAGGTACCTATATAGGTACTAAAGCGTACTTAAGCATTGCAATTCCATGTGTTATCTTATGATCGCTACTTGCACCTATTCTTACTCTACCCAGTCAATTTTCTTCTGAAATCTCTTAAAAGTGGGTACCCTATTCGTTCGTAGTTAAGTTATTTAGGCCAATTTGCATGCGTACTTCTACCAAAAGAGCATTTATATTGGCAGAACAGCTGATAAGCTGCATAGAATAACCACCTAATGGAAATGGCCCACTAACACGAGCTAAGTATAGTAAATGATAATCACTCTTTAAACATCAATACTTACTGATATTTTAAAATCAAAAGAAACTCTGTCTGTCTGACTGTTTGTTTGTACATATAGACAGCTTAACGGCTCAACGAATCTTGATGAAATTTGAAAATTAAGTAGTTACAGTAAATCACGAGGAAGGTTTATGGATACTACGAGTATTTTCAGCATAAACGCGAACGAAGTTACGGGTACAGCTAGTTATATTATAAATGAGAAAGTATCTCTGTTTATTACCTTATTACGACTTAACTGGACCGACCTTGATAAAATTTGACGAAGATGTTTTTACATGGTGTTCGCCATGTATCAGGAAGCAGATATAAGACCCTTTATTCCGGAAAATGTGAGAACAATCCCAAATCACGGGAAAAACCGTATGGAACAGTTAGCTATAGATAATTAAGACCCACATAGTGCAGGTGGCACTTTTCATATCTAACAAGGCTAAGGCGTTGGAATGCGTGTCCAGTGTCCTTCTAGGTCAGCGCCGCCTTGATAACACACTGTCATCCGCACAACGAAAGCCAATTCGCGGACGACCCACTGGCACAGAACTGCTGTTTACGCACCAACTTATAGTTCTGTTTTTAAGTATACACACTTCTTTTGGTGAAGTTTCACTTCAGTTACTTCAAAACATATTTGTTTTGTGAAGTTTAGAATGCATATTAAAACGCTCATGCCTTTCAAGTCTTAAGACTAATGAAAATCTAGTGTTATTCTTTGATTCTGATTCTCAAATGAAATGAGTGCAAAATGTAGCCCATGCCAAGACAATGTTTAGCTGTTTGGGTGATAAAAGGTCACATAGGTAAAGACAAACATACACACATGCGTAACGTTTTTAGTTGTGTACCTAAAAACGTTACGCATTTTCGAACAATCAAATATAACAACAAAGCGAAAATCTTATTGGTCCTTCGAGCTTACTCAAATTTCATTCATTGACTAAACATTTTCACACGTATAACGTTTCAGAGTTTTGAAGCCTGCAACATACAATCAGTTTTTCCATTCGCCAAGATATCGTTTACTTTTACGACTGCACCTGACCCCATACCTCGGTAATGAATAGAATCAAGCATCGACGTTCGACGCCCTTCTGCGGTTCAGAAACCGCTACGGGGTCAAATTGTCACTTGTCCCGGTTCCGACGAGATCCGCTTATGGTTACAATCTAATTAACCCATTCCGGTATTATTAACATTGAAGATGATAGATATGATAATTAGCTGTGCCTATTTAAATAACTTAAGAGCGAGTTTAGCGTATCTGGGTCAGCAGATATTGCTCAGTGCAAAGCGTTTTACTTTAAAGTTGAAAACTGGCTGTTATCTATAAAGGACGATGAGCTATGTAATCAAGGGAGAGGTGGTTACTCAGGATTGGGCTGGGCGGCGTGCCCTCGGACATAGGCCTGTCCCAAAACTAATAAACTTACTAGCTGCGTGCGCCCCGTGGTTTCCCACGTCCCTTTCTGTATCCCTGACAATGTGTGTGCAAATCATGATGAGTAGTTTAAGCGTGAAAGCGTAACAAACAATCGAACAAACTCAGTTTTTAATTTCTAAACTACGCTTTTATAATATTAGTTAGAAAGGATGATGACTTAAAATTAATCTAGATATACTTAAGTCTTACTCTTTATGGCTCAAGTGCAATAGAGGGGACTGTAAAAAGCCTAATCTAGTACTCAACTTTTGTCGTAAGTAGAGAAACGATTAAAGCACTAAGTTGATAGACCTACTTCGCAAATAAGAAAAAATATATTAATACTAACTGAAATTTAGAGTAAAGTACAACTCATGTTAAGTCTGCTTGCTGCTCTTCTGTCATATTTCAGTGCGAAATATGGTGAATCTGTCCGAGTGCCACTTTCGCAATTATATGTCCCATAATAATCTGTATGATTAAAAGTACTCAGAAACCCTGACTTGTCACATTTTGCAAGTTGCTAGTAATTTACAACCTGTTCCGGGCGTCCAACGGCGCCGTCTAACGAAACTCGTAGGTATATTTAGATCAGTGGAGAAGAGAAGTAGGTATGTAAGTCGCATACCAGTTTTACAGTTACCCTCAAGCGGCGAGATGCAAATTGACAAATATTACCGGACATGCTCAAATGTTCGCTGGTAATTGTACTGCTTTGACGGCTCCGCTGTGTTAGATGTGCTTACTGATAATGTTGTTAATGTCTTGCTTGTAAACATTAAGTGGTATAGCATTTTGGAAAGAGTAACGACGGCGTAGTATATCTAATAATGATGGTAACGGTCACTGCCAGAAGCTGACGAAGGTGGGTGTTTTTTTCTCGAGAGAGAATCCTAATCTAACTTATCATTCTATTCCTATTTCGAGGCAGTTATCTAACTTATCATTCTATTCCTACGCGTGAGATGAGATGAGATTTTATCTTGGTCACTCTCACACCTATGACGTTTCAAACGAGAGCAACAAGGACGGAAAAAGGTGAGATGAAAATCTCAAATCTCCGAATAGGGCCACTGGTAGTCTTAGTAAATTACTCGGTAATGTTTGATACATCATGTATTAAAAAAGAAAGAACCAAAGAATAATGAACTATGCTTCACATAACTATCTACATGTTAAAAAAATATTATAAGTAATAATAATTTTTATTTACCAAAAAATAAGAACAGATTTGCCTAAATGCTAGTCATAAAGTTACAAATGTGATTAGTAGATCCGTACTTTGTCTTAAAATAATTAGGCGGTGAGCCCCAAACTAGGCACAGGGTCTGTTTCTTGGGGCTCGAGTGCGAGGTTATCGTAAAGATAGCCTTAAATCCTAAATCCGACCCACCAAAAGAATGATGGCCGATGACATGGACCTAGTTCACCAATATGTGAAAGCGCATGACTGTTTTGTTTACAATTCTGTAACTACGTCAATAATTAAGCTATTATGTTACAAAATTTCGCCAAAAGCATAAAAGGAATAAAAGCAAGCATTCGGAAATCCCAGTACGAAAGTGAAATGCTCAATGTGAGTCAGAGAGTGAGGGGTCACTGATCCGCGGGTCCTCGCAGCCCCTGCGCTGACCAACTTCAAGGAACCGAGCGAAAGTGAACGCCTGTTTCCTCATACTTTCATTAGGCTTTTATAATGTTTACCTTATCTGCAACTTACGATACGAAAGAAATAAGAAGCGTTCATAATACGACCTTCATTTATTTTTGTTACTGACTACGACTAAATAAATCAAGAACTGTCACGAAAGATGAGACTTGACGAGCGTCAGAGGTGGGGAAATATTTCAATAATATATTCAATATTTCAGGAAAACATATTTCAATGCAAACCTAAACACCAAACCAACCAAAGTTAAACCACGTAGTTTGTCAAGTCTTATCTTTCGTGGCACGTACTATACTAGTAGCAAGTACCTAACTCACTCCCATTATCTTTCTTAATCATTTTGAACTAGAGGACATTAGGTAAATAGAAAGACAGATGTAAATTAAATAATATCATTTATTGACTATTATCAGGTTTTAATATGTTTGCATTCTCAAATTACGAGATAAGACATTTAGTTAGTACACCATTGATACGATTTGATCATTGAGACATCTCGTGCTCTACCAAACTGTATATCCGCAACCAAAGTATGATTCATAAAGCATAGATCAAAGAGTGACTCATTCATACAAAAGTCAAAATCAAAATTTCATCCAATACAAATTACATAACCGGAGGTATTGGCCTACAGATTGAGAGCACGAAAGTCAATCAAACGAGTATTATAATACGCCGCGTATCAAACTATTTCTGATGATTTGTTTCGTTTTACACTTTGATTATTGTTTTACACTTACCTTTTGTGCGTTTCAATGTTGATTTGAACTTCGCAGATTAACAAAAGACTCGCGATATTGAACATTTGTTCGGAAACAATAGGTGTTGCGATTCGAAAAACGACTATGTTACCACTATGAGTAGGTACTTGAACTATTTTATTACTGAACTGTCGGTGAGTTATCGAAGTACCTGTAGAACAGAAGATTTAATATTAGCATTATTTAGAAAATAGCAAAAAAAACCCTTCATTTTTTGTTTTGTACTACCTAATAGCTGACCCTGCGAACTTCGTACCGCCTAACAGTCGATTCTTAATTTTTTTTGTTCAGACATTAATTTTTCTCTGCGTAAGAACCATCCTCTTACTTCTAATAATATTCTAAAAAAACGAATAAGCGAAATTGGTTTAGCTGTTCTCGAGATTTGCGTTTAGTAACACATTGAGCGATTTATTTTTGTATTTTAGAAGATAAAAAAGCGATGATAGCCTAGCCGGAGAAGGCCCGCCTCTCAAGCCAGAGGGAGCGGGTTGGGACCTAGTCGAAGGCACGCACCAATTTGTTCATTGTGTGAACATAATATTATGTGCGTACTATACATATATCATCTGCTACATGACTGGAGCCCGGTGTATGGCGACAGGCTCGCCCCCTGTCACATTTGGGACTGAATATCGTCCGGCGAAGTGTGGGTGTTGTACACCTCTGCCAGCCCCCTCGGGGGAAAGGCGTGACGATATGCTATGTTAAAGTTTAGATTATTGGTTATCGGTCTATTTTCAACATCAGGCCAAATTAAGAGGTTGCTGAATGTATTGACAATGTGTGACCCCGTGAGTGTGGCATCGTAGCTGTAGCGAGCCTTCTCCAACTAGGCTATCATCGCTTATTCCAAACTTTAATGTCTGTAAATAATAACAGAAGAGGAATCCTCAATGAAGCACCTTACCAACCTTAACTGGTTTAGATTTAGGTACGTAATTTCCCAGATTATATTAGTGGTACTAGTGCCAGTTATGTGACCTATCCGCTGAAGGCGTATCCCGCTTTAGTTTCCACGATACAGATCTACCTTTCCGAGAACGGTAGCTAATGCCGCTATTGATTGACGAAGATAAGTCGCCTATTAGAAGCTATGATGTGAGAAAATCCACGTTAAATGAGCAAAGAAATTATCTTGTTAAAAGATGTACATGCAAAAAGTTATAGTGTTATAAAGTGAGAAAAAAGGCCGTCTTGGAGTCGACGCTGCCACCCCTAGTCGAACTAGAAGTGACTGAATCTGACAAATCGAATAAAAACGATTTTGTCTATGGTTCGAACCAATTTGTCGATTTAGCCGATTTGGGTTCTAAGTCTCTAGCACTGAACCCGAATAGTACCAGGATCGAGGTAGAGGGTATACCTAGCAAGAAGGCAATTTGATGTAGATAATGGGATAGATTCGTCAGGCAATTGTTGGCTACTTTAACTTTTCAGTTTTCTGATTTGGCCTTTGAATGACGACAAACGTCTGGCTAACGAGAGCAATAAAGCGTGCCGTGATTTTTCCCAGATTTAGACAGAAAATGAATTCGTTAGCGTGTAACTTACTCCTTCTGGAATCAGCTGGACCTCTGTGTTGATCTTACGACTAACACTTACCGCAACGGTGCCCCGTACCATTACCTGACTCGACATCTAGCCCAACCTCGCTCTTCTTTAGATACCTGGAACAAGCAAAGCGTTTGCTTATTTACAAATAACATTTTACACCTTGAAAATTTTCCTGTGTAGGTCAGAAAATAAAAATCTTTTTACTTAGACTAGGCCAAGTACAGAGCTTTAAAGCTAAACGATTCGTGTTAAACCAAAATATGGTATCGATGATCCAATGTCCTTGACAAGGCCACGCGTCGGGACTCGGGCCAACGGGATAGGGAACAGGTTGAACACACGGACAGACGGACCGACTAGCACAGTTAGCTGTAGCCACTATATCTGGGTCATCATATATATATAGTGAAGTTCAAGGCGCGACGCTCATTGCAAGTCAAACTCTCGCACAAGTAACACGCACTTTCACCAGTGACGTTAGCTATCCTGTGAAAGATAAGGTGTTCAGTGATTCAGTGATATTAGTTCCGGCACGAGATAAAGGTAAGATCCAGAGCCCTAGGGTTTTGGGATTTGAAGTGAGATCGCTTCCGGTGAAAGTCGCGGGACGCCGGATGGACTGTGAAAGGTGTTTCAGTGATTTTGTGATACTCAGTTTTGTGGATAATTTCTTATTAACAGAGTGATTGAATTAAAGTTCTTTTGAAAGCTTAAGGCACTTAACTTATTTTTTAGATTAACATTGATTTTAAGTGCATTACGCAAAACAGTATCAAAAATTACAAGCACGCTTATAATTATTATTAACTTAGTCTAAAATTTGAAACAGTGATTTACCAACGTTAAACCTTTAATCTAAAAAAAAATACAATTTGCTATTGATTAATAGACAGTTAAAGTGATTTATTCCAGACAAATCTCGGTCGGTTAAAGTTAACATAAAGAAGATACTTTTAATTAATATGGATTTGAAGAAAAATACACTCGTCATTAGAAAGCGGATCATCAAAATATAACGCTTTGCTTGCTAAACTTTCCCTAAGTACCATATCAAAAGACGCGCAACGATTTCAATGAAAGTAACAGAAGTGCATGTTACAAAAGCATCATGTTACATAGGCTATTGATGCTGGAGATAAAAGCTTATTGCGCCGAAATACGCCACACAACTCGCGTATCAAAACAATGGGATAAACCGGTCACGAAGATTTCACACATGTTACGGCGACCAGTTCAACACATAACATTCTTTTCACTACAGCGTCTACAGCTCTTTAGACATGTAAATATGAACCTTCGCTTTCTAAAATGTGAAATTACAAATACTTTAACCCTGGATTAGATGAGGCTTATTAGAAGAAACAAAAGATTGAGTTATGGTTTTGACATAACAATAGTAGTCTCACATTGAGATTCTCCACTAAGACGTATACGCAGCTCTACATTTTTTCACGGTTTTCCATTGAAATTGCTTGAAGCTAATATCTTCGTAGCGTATAAAGAAAATCAATTAACCATTCTTAACGGTTAGCTTCGTTAATTGTTCCGAATTGGAATTAGAGCGAAACAATTTATTGGTAGAATCTTTATAGTATTCAAGTTCAATGTTGACTCGGTTAACTTAAAACGAGTTTAATGAAAGTTTTCTAAATTATTTCTTGGACTGTTTTTGGTTCGTAGTTTATCTCTTCATTTTACTATACAAGAACATCAATTATTTATTTCTACCTATCAGAGGACAATCATTAGGTACTTTTGTATAGCATTCAGGTATCGTACATCATTGGTAACCAGTATTAATATTTCGTTTGTAAAGTATGTTTTACAGAAGCATTTGTCCAAAATAACTTCTAATGAGTTCCCAGTTGAGCAGTTCCCAGTCGTAAATGTCTTGATAATATTTCCTTAATTCTATCCGACGTTATTATGACAGTTACAAAAGTAATTAAGAGTCATCGTACGTAGGCCTTCGAAAGTGGCGAGGAAAGCTGCCGAGTAGGAATGGTCAGCCACCGACAGCTTGCGTTCCGGACCTATCTCCTCTCTCGGTTTCTCGCACGCACTTCAATATGACGTAACATTCTCGATGATTCCGGAGATATGTTACAAATGTTCTATTGACTTCTAAATTAAACATTTTAAAAAAGCATGGAGTGGGATACCGAAATTGACATTATTAGTGTGTGTTCGCAGTTCGGAGGGCTATTGCGGGGTAGGTAGGTAGGTGTAGGTAAAATTATTTGAATTAGATGACTGTTAGTTAGGTAACCCAATCATAATTGAGGTAAAATAATGTTCGGAGCATGTAAAAAACTTCGTCAATATTTTAAAGGTAGTGACAATATTATACAT
Organism: Peribatodes rhomboidaria; assembly: GCA_911728515.1. NCBI lineage: Eukaryota > Metazoa > Arthropoda > Insecta > Lepidoptera > Geometridae > Peribatodes > Peribatodes rhomboidaria. The sequence goes on along the minus strand of OU452178.1, from coordinate 6,933,744 downwards.
CCTTAGGCCTACAGCCTGGTCATATTTATTTATTGTTTTAAACAAAACTGGAAACAATTTTAGATTATTGTAAGTCTCTACTAAAGAAAAATGTTTTTTTTTTCGATAGTAAGTATTTACAAAAGACCTTAAGATTTCTCACGTCATCCCATTAGCCTACTTAATAACCATAGAAAAAGTAAAGAAAACGAAACCGAACGCACAAAAATGCTTTCGGGCTGCTATCGTTGTCATCACGCGCGCCAAGCCGTAACACTTCGTGTCCCATCCACTCATGTCCAAAAAACTTTAAAGTGAAAGTCGTCGAGAGGAAATCTCGTCATTCACCTGCGGCGTTGGGTAACCGAAATTGTTTAACGAAACGGCGCCTACTTACGACGGCCGGGTGTCTGACCGCCGCAGCGTCGGTAACGATTAACGACGCGTCGTCGATCGGTTGGGCGTTTGAAAGGAAATTAAACCTATTGTTGCAACTTTTTGTATCGGGCACATGTAGGCACGCGTACTTAATAGCTTTGTAACCGCCAAAGATAAATAATTAGATACTTAGTCAGTCTTGGATATAAATTTTAACAATTTTTTTTAAAGCATCTTTTTTAGACAGATAAGTATAATATTAGTAACTATCGTTTTATCTTATGTCATAGGTGCGTCCTATTTCAAGGCTTTACAAACGGGTTAATACTTTTGGATTAAATTATAAGCAACAAGATTGTAAAATAATAATTTGTGGGGTTTGGACAAAATACGGTCTACTCGCTGCAAACAACCAACACGACACAAAATGGCCAATTTGTTGTTTGTTGTCAAATTATTTCAACACCTATTGTCGCAAATGTATGCACATACAAGCCATTCTGAATACGCTTGGCTTAAATACTCGATTCCGGAAGTTCACCGTCTGCGTCGATGGCTCAGCCTCAAAGTTGGTACGACTGTATTCATTGGACATCTTGAACGAGCGTGCCACTCCATTGATTTTAGACCCTATATCCAGTGGCCAACTTTGGAAACTAAATTTACTATGACAACACGATTGGAGTGATGGTGGATCCAACCAAAATATTTTAAACTATGTACTTAAACATAATGAGACACTTGCATGTGTTTGATTTGATCGATTGATTTTTTTGCTCTATGCTCTATATTATCTCTATGTTCTATGCTATTTTAAATTCAGTTTTCAATTTTTGGTAGGGTTCGCAATAGCTTTGGTCTAGTCCGTCTCATACAATTATTTTGAAGCCAGTCCTGATTCAAAACCAACCACATCTATCCGTTGTGAAGTCTCCGACTAGATTTTAGAGAGCGAATGAATTATCACTTCATCTTTTAGGTCAGTCCATTTTATATTTCCTTCAACCGTGTAGCAGCTAGCAGGCTAACTAAGTAGGCGAAGGTGTCGACATGAATATTGGACAAGTGCATCTTGAGCAAGTGTACCGTTCGATTGATCCGCATCGAGAGCCGTAACGGTAGGCATGCGTTTGTAGAACATTGCATGTGGCTGCTGCTCATCTGCGCTTCTTGATGGATTTGTGCTGCTTCACAACTGTTGACTTAATTGCTTTTGGATTAATGATAATGAAAACCCAAGAATGCATTTAAAGAATGTATGTAGAGTAGATGTTTAAAAGAATTAAAAGTATAGACACGTCCGGATACGGGAATGCGATTTAATTTTGACTTAAGTAGGTTGGTACATAGTTAAGCCTCACAAAGCTGTGATTTGGTTATCGAGTAATTGTTATTGTTACATCTAAGCAAGCAATGCAATTCAATAACGACTACGTAAAACTGTATGTACGTATACCAGTAAAGTTTAGCAATTGTGAATAATTAACAATTCAAACTTAGGTGGGTACCTACCTAGTTATTGAAGAAAGCCAAAAAATAATTGTAAAGATCTACCGAAGAACTTGCCGAGTTCTATTCATTCAAAATTCTGATTCACACGTTGCATTTAAGCACATGTATTATACGATTGAATAAATAGTTGCGATCCGCATTCACATCCGTATTCGAATCACGCACGGCCGTCTTTGCGGGTTTAGAAAGCGGATTGCACGCTGGACCGGTCACCGAGTGAAAAACAGCCAAAAAACGCGGAACAGCTCAAGAAAACTGACGAAGACTTATGATTATAACGATTATTCAGATAAACAGGTAACTGCAGGTGGACTAATACTACTAGCAATTAAAAGTACGAAGTAACATCATATGAAGATACATTTAAACATTTGTATCACCATCCAGACTCATTAACTTACTTGAAGAGCTAATGATGGAAAAGCTCACCGAATTTTGAACATTTAGGGAGTTGTGCTTGAGACAACGTTTAAATGTTATCCATCACTTGAGCATGCGTTCTTACAAAAGAAACTGTGTACCTATAGAAGTACCTACAGCAACTGCGTTCCAGTAGACGCTCGCACGCTCGCTCGAGGAAAACCGTCGAGTGAAATTCTCTCATTTTTCCACGGTGAATTTCCGATGAAAGTGGGGAGCTGGTCACATCGTAATAGCAGGTTGACTCCTCGCTCCGAAATTAGAAAAACCTGGCACGATGTTAACCTTGCACGGCAGTGGCTCACACGCGACCGCCCCAGCGGCTTTCACCAGCGACATGTTTGCCGCGCCTCGCGACGTTATGCGTTACTAGACAATATAATTATACTCACTTGGTTTCAATAAAAAAAACATTATCTCACTGTTTTGTGGCTAGTAGGATGAGTCATCTATTTGTGCCATAGGTACGAGGTAGTGTCTATTCTGTCATAATCGTAAGTAAACTAGGAAAAATGTTGTGCTGAAGTAAAGTTAAAAACCGGTGTGAGTCGGACTCGCACACGAAGGGTTCCATATCATTATCTATAAAAATGGCAAAAAAATCATGTCTGTTGTTTAGGAGACCCGCTTGAATATTTGTTTTATTTTAATTTATGTGTTTATAAACTAAATATTCTGTAAATATTTCAAGCGTCTACCTGTTGCCGTTATAAATATCTAGCAAAAACGAGCGGAAAATCACGTTTGTCGTATGGGAGTCCCCTTTATATTTATTTTATTGTTTTTTAGTATTTGTTGTTATAGCGGCTACAGAAATTCAACTGTCTAACTATCATGGTTGATAAGATACGGCCTGGTGACAGACAGACAGCGGAGTCTTAGTGATAGGGTCCCGTTTTACTCTTTGGGTACGAAACCCTAAAAATAGTATCAAATAATTAAATGTTAAATTCTGTCTGAGTTTCTAGACAGAAAAATACTGACGCTAAAATTCCAAACTAAACAGGTGAAAAAAAAGCGTTAAACGCTATTTATTCACATATTTACATCATTACGCAATATGACGGTCTTATACGTTATAAGTTGTTCAAAATTCTGCTTCCTCGACGTTTTGTCCTCAATTCAATTCACTTACTTCCCTACTTACTATTGGTATTTCAGTTATTAAAGGTAAACAAAAATAAACCTTACAATAAGGAAATAAATCAATCATACAAGAATGAGACAGGCTATTCATAGAAATACTGTCGGAGAATTACGCTGACCTACAGCGCGTGTAGATCCGCGACGCGACGCGACGATCGAAAGTGAGGTTCAGCGCTGCACCAAGTTCAGCCCAGGCCAACCGCCGACCGCCGCAGGGTTACTGTGTCAAGAGGTCGACGCACCGGCATGCACATTCATTACCCGCTCGTTATTGATAACCAGCTTTCCGATCTAAGAAAGTCGCACCTGCTTGATTAATTTTCATCAAGACTTACCTATCGTTTAATAAATGTGGCAACCAATCTTTAATGATGTGGCAACAAACATAACCATCGTCGGTATATACTTAACTTATACAAAATATACCAATAAGTAACTCTAAAGCCATAGTTAAAACAACGCACATTACCACATTAATAAGCATGAATTTAAAAACGACGTCAACGGCTCATATTTTGTATTGAGATGGCTTTCAAGATGTTATCTTTTAAAGCTTCGTTCTTTCTTTTTGTCAAGATCCGACCCTATCATTAGAAAATGCACATTTACTTCGGCTATTACGCTTAAGTAGTCACAATAGCACTTCCCGCTTTCTCTACAACAATTTGCGGGCATCTTCACAAATCGCACGCATACGAATGTTTAGTGCCGTTCCGACGGGTCTTAAGATTTCGGAAAGGCATTACATAAAATGGCAATGTTTGATGCAGAGTGCCGGTAATGGAGGCAACAAAGCATACATAAAACATATGCGATGACGGAGCGAGTCTAGCCAACCAATTTCTCCGCTAAGAATCTCGGCGGGACCGTATTCGCCGGCGAGTCAAACGGTAGAGAATGGACTTGGCACTTACATGATATTCAACTTGAACTGCGCATTTCAATTGCAGCTTTCTTCTCGAAAGATGAAGAAACAGTTGACTCAGAATTCGTACGAAATTTCTCGCGTTTTCTCTCCATACTCCAAGGGCTAGAGGAAACAATCCCGTTTTTGTTTGCATGCATTTATGAATAAAAACTGTACAAACGTGACAAAAATGTGACGCAATGATTAGTCGCGGCCGGAAACGTTTCAAACAGGTGTAAAATAGCTAACAAGTGGCTAGATATCGGTCATATAGAAAGTGGACCGACTGCCGACTATAAGAGCCGTTCAAAATTTACGTCAATTTATATAACTAGCACCTAGTTAAAACTTGTACGAGAGGTGACATCTGAACTACAGTTATTGAAAAGACCAGGTCACCTGACTATGGTAACTGTCAAAATTTAACGCTTCTCTATCGGATGTTAGTGGCGTGGTGAGACAGTATAGTGAAATACTTAGGTAGGTAAAATATACCAAGTTATTGCTATATTTTTAACTAACCGACCTATTAATTCTCAATAATGTAATCAACGAGTAAAGTTTTGACAGCTCCAAGCGCTTCTCATTTTAACTATTGCTTTCTTTGCGTTGGTTACTTTAAAAAAAATATACCCAAATCACGACAGCTGCGTAGTAATCGCAAGTGTCACGATAAAACGATTAAGTTCAAAAACGCGTTTAACATTTTATTTAAACATTTTTCACAGTATCAAAAATTACAAATCGAATAGGTAACTAATAACGGCGGTAATATGGTTCATGATTTAACTATTGGCTCTGTGAGCTGGAGACCTCGCCACCAGCGACCGTCCTCCTACGGGTCGCATTTCTCAACTAGGAAACTAGGGAAATTTTGTGAGTCGGTTCGATAATTATACCTACAGAAATTACGTGTCACGTTGTTTGTCCGCTATAGACTTCTAAACTACCGATTTCAATCAAATTTGCACACCGTGTGCAGTGCGATCTAACTTAACAGATAGGATAGTTCACATAATTATCTTAATATATATAAATCTCGTGTCACAATGTTTGTCCTCAATGAACTCCTAAACCACTTAACCGATTATAATAAAATTCGCACACCATGTGCAGTTCGATCCAACTTGAGAGATAGGATAGTTTAAATATTATATATATAAATAATAAACGCGAACGAAGTCGCGGGGTGACAGAGTAGGGAGTAGAGACAAAAACAATTCTATCTGAGTAATTATCGAAGATAATCACGAAGTTTAAAAGAATCGAGTAGGAAATGCGAACTGTACAGGAAGACAGAGATCCGGAGACATGCAGACAAAATTCGGACATACGAAAGCATTTTTGTCGAAACTGAAGCATAGCCGCTTCGCTCACTTTCGCTCGCTCAGTCGTAAATTTATTCGATTCAACACCGACCCAATAGAAGAGACTAACCAACATGCATCAATCAAGTTGTTGACTCTTATAAGTAAGCATCTCTACTCTCTAAGATCTTTGTTAGAAAATAATGTCCAAAATGTGGGCGGTACATGCAAGTCGGATGAGTAAAACGTTAGTTGGCAGGTATTTAAAAGCCGCATCCACGATTTCAGTATGCACATCCTACAATTACCTCAGCATCCCCGCAAAAATAAACATAAGTCGATGCAGGGGCCACTTTCTAAGCAGCTCCGCGGCGGGCGATCAATTCGCGCGAATCACTCATCAGAGCACTTTCTAATCGACGACACGTCCATTGCGCGGTACCACAATTAAATTAAAAGAAAGTTTATTTTATTATTCCCATGCATTTTAAATAAACGAGCCGTTTTTACGATAATTACTAAATTACGCTTATTTTTCGTAAATTTCTGTTTTAAGCCAGCGTGTGAGAAGTTTGAATTTGGTTTTAAGATCATATGAATCGCTATAGATTTTTTTTGGTCGTTCAGCTTATGTACCCCAAGAGTGTTACTTACGAAGGTATCTCGTTGTCCACAGGATGCATCACACAGTGACCGGCTGGGCCCTGCTGGCCCTCATCAGCTCCTCGGCGATACTCCACACCCTCGCATACCCACAGCAGCTTCCTTTAGTCTCACAGGTAAATTAACTAACGATACTTACGCATTATAACAGCTGTTCAGAAATCAGTAGACAGCAGTTTCTTTAAACTGCCATCGTAAGTACTTACTTTTTTTAATTAAGCACTTTTTTTATTTTATAATATATCGTTACGCCTTTCCCCCGAGGGGGCTGGCAGAAGTGTAATACAACACCCACACTTCGCCGAACGATATTCAGTCCCAAACGTGGGGACAAGCATTTTTTTATTAATAATTAAAAGTAGGTACACATTTCACAGTTAAAACCCACTCGAGAAATTTAGGTGATAAATTCATTTTAGAAAAAAAACTCTTTTCATGGTTTTTGCTCCGATACCTCATACCAAACCAACCATGTGAAGAACAATATTTGAAATTTTTAAAAATAAATAATTTCAGGTGACTAGCAATGTCAGAACACACCATCCGCAGTACTACAGCAATTCTCTGCCCATGTCACAGCAAGGACAGATAGCGGAGGAACGCAAGTTCGCCGAAAAACCTAATGCATTAAAAAAGGTGGCATTGGACGACATCGATGATATCCAAACTAACTCCATCTCTGATGGTGGTTTCTCGTGGTCCAACATGCTCGGTAAGCACTATGATCTGTTTTGATTTATAATTATGACGTGTAATTACGACTCGTTAATGCCGCACGCGCACGATATAATACAATATCCAGTTTTAGTCAACTTGAAAGGTACTTCGGATGCTTCATGCTTTCACAAGTTGTTTTCTTATATTATCTTGCTGTTTTTAAACTTCTTCTTTTTACTTTTAAGGAATAAATGCCAATGACATTTCAGGCATGATTATGCAAATGATCTTCAACACCGGTGCCAACGCTGTTGGGCCCAACAAAAGCGACAACCTCGACACCGACTCAGTAGCACCCTCCCCCTGGGCCAACCTCATCTCCATGGGACTCAAGATCCTCACAGCTATCCTCGGAGGAGGCGCCTCTAATGATGGCATTGACAAAGTTGACAACGGATCTTCCCCCATGCAGGTACTAAATTATACAGATTTCATTGCATATGACGAGCGAACACTCGAATACTCGACCACCGGACGCATTACTACTATTACGTCGTAATCATACTACATTGTGTACAAACGCAAGCATTTATAGCAAAGCTCATTATGTTTTATTTCCATACTGATCCACTAACATAGTTACTGTAGATAAGCATAAAGTATTTAGAAAGTTTACATTCACTATGAAAGTGTAAAAAGCACCGTGCTATTCTGACCCTCACCTTTTGCGGAGTTCATCCATCAGTAGCGGATAGATACCTTCATTCACAACAAATAACTAGAATCCTTCACGTTCGAGGATCACCTCAAAGAAATCGCTTCTCATTATTGTACAAATATGTTTAATATGTAATTTCCTTGAGGTTTTCCCGATCAAGGAATGTAAATAGTAAAGTGTTGGTTACGGAGACGGTGTTGCTTCTCGCTTGCTTCAGGGTATATTGGCTGCGGTACTGTCGACGGTGCTCGGTGCAAAAGATCCCGACCAAGTCGCCTCCATGGCAAAGCAGGCTGGAGAGGTATGCTGCCCGTCCTTCCCTTCCCTTTATATTTATTTATTCTTCATCATATTAATCATAAAATATGCACAGCTCTATTACTATTTATAAATCATAACATGCGGTAGCTCGAATATCTCGGGATTGACAAACTTGTTCTGTTCCAGTTCATCAACATCGTAGTGAATCTCCTGGACGCCCTGAAGACATCGTTCTCTCATAGATCGCTGACCGCGCGATCCATGGGCCGAAAGGACTCCGTGAGCGACGCCGCCCTCGCCGGCATCGCTATGCTCAAGGTCTACCCGAGGTCTTTCGGCACCAGCAACGACAAATGTTTACAGAAGTATATGTGTGAAGCCAACAGGGAGTGTGCCACTGACATCGGACCCAAGAGCATCTTCTGCCAACTCGGAACGTAAGTTATATTGCTTGATTTTTTACGACCAACTCTTCGAGTTAACTTACCGGTGCCATAGAATCGTCTCAATCTCTTCTGTTGTTTTTACATATTAGCTCTGTATAGTGCTCCATATATAGCTATCGTAAATCGAGTTAATTCAACCCATTTAAATAAAATGTTCGTTATTCCAACAGATACGCCGCTAGTTTCGTCCTGGAGCGGCAATCTGGAGGCACGTTCGAAGAGTACTTCGAAGCAGGCCGCCGGGGGCGCTCCAACATCGACTGCCGCGACCTCTACCTCGAGTGCAATGAAGTTTAAACAGAAATCGAGGGATAATTCGCCAAATAATAGCCCAGCACTCCCGTGGGCTAATTATTCAAACTCTAAATTGATAACTTGATAAAATTGAAGTGATAATGAAAAACATTGAAGCAAGCGCTGCATTAGTCAACATTTAATGCATTTCCTGTATCGATGAGTTCAAAGGCTTTCCAAATTCGTGCCTTGGATTTGATTGGCAAGTCAAGCTGAAATTCGATGTAACGTTTTTTTAAACAACATCAACTGTAGGATCGTAATAATTTATTTAAATTATTTATTTATTAATTTATTGACTTATTTTTAAGTTAATAAGTAGGAGTTGTAAAATACCGAAAAAAAATCCGAATCAAAAGATGATACCCATCCAGTAAAAACCAACCCTCATCAAAGTTTAATAATTGGCATATTGTTGATTACGACTTTAACTAATTAAAAGTTCCGCCAATTTCTCGATAATTAATTAACGACTGATGTAAAAAGTTAATTCTGTGTGATATAAATGTATTATTTATATCACCTTATAGTTAGTATTTATGTATATTTTGTGTGACTGCGTGATTGAGGACGTCCTTGTGTGTTTGTGATTGTAAGATAACAATAAAAAATATATAAAAAGCTGTTGTTTCAATGATAAGATTCTTTAGAAGGCGCAGCGTGGGTAGGCTTCGTAGTGGACCGAGACTATCTGGTGAGGGTCACGGGAAGCCGCTGGATGCGGGCAGCGCAGTTGCGGTGATTATTGGGGGAGGCTTTTGTCCAGCAGTAGATGTCTTCCGGGCTGACATGATGATGATAATGATGGCGATGTAGTAGATGTATGAAATTGCTAAGTGAAAATGCCGTTATTGTATTGTCAAGCTCGAGACAAGGGTGAAGGCAAGTAGAGCGTGGTGGACGCAGCCATGTGCGCCCGCGCATCCCGGACTTGTCAGTCAAACCTTGACATTCGCACAGTTCGCGTGTGACGGTTCCTTAGAGAATGACATTGGAAAACTTGCTCTCCAAAATGGGAATAGGAACGAAGCAACTCACCGACAGGTCCGTATAATGTTTTAAATAACTAATAGTACATATACTCAAGTCAGAATTAGCTTGATAACAAAATAAAAGTATAAATAAACCTTTTAATCAATTAGAACACATTTAATCACAATAAATGATAGAAGTAGAGGATCACGTTACTTCAGCACAGTTATTGTTCTCTAAGGTATAAGTAGATAAAAATAACACTGAAAACGCAATTGTCCTTTTGCAAATTTGTCCCAAGACTGTTGTTACCTTCCAAAAGACTACGAATTTTCTGTGGTAAAATAAATATATAAGAAGTAGGTAATCAATTTCAAAATAACTCCGGTAGATATTCTGGAGAATATGGATCGCCAGTTCAAGATCAACACGTCTACTACGCGTATGAATCTTCTCAACCTTCCCACGGTCATACGGCGTCGTCCAAGCAGTAAGTTATGAACATAATTATAGCAAAATGCCATTTTTAATCGAACGTCCAGGTGAATAAACTATATACAGTTAAGAGGTCTGTAACAGTATGTGGCGGCAAATAATTCCTTGTTCGCAAGGAATAATTACATTAGCGGCAATAATGAAAAGCGGCAAAAATAAATTTCATTTTTATGTTATGTGGCCAGTGGTAACATAATATAATTTTTAATTTCAAGCTAGATGCGACAATTAAGCTAGGCCCACATCTAGCAGAAAGCACATTTAATTTATGTTATTACTAGCTGTTTTGCCCGCGGCTTCGCTTTATTTTAGAGTCTATGTCACTTAGGAATAATGTAGCTCTTTAATGGTAAAAGATTTTTTTGAAATCAAACCAGTAGTTTTTGAATTAATTCGTTACAAACATACAAAGATGCAAATCTTTCCTCTTTATAATATGAGTGCTGATATAGCTGTTTATTATTTTTAAGGTTGCTGTATTTAAGGTTTTTCCAGTTGTGTTGCCTTCCATAAAAAAAAATAAGACATTGCTTCGTTTTTTTTTGACCAATTTTTTTCTCGTTGATCAATAAAAATTTGATATTTAAAATTGCAGCCATTACAGCGGAGGCGGCGGCGGTTTAAAATCAAACGCGTCAATGTCTGCACTCACGCTATTGGCGTTCTTGTTTTTCCTGCACATTCTGCAGCAGTGCATCAAGGAGCACATGACTGAAATGAGCGCTGCCCCAGTCGTCGTCATGAGCGCCAGTAGAGAAAGCGACGATGCACTTTCAAAAGCCGTATCGAAAATCGACAAAAGCGGCGTTACGCAATTCGAAGATGCAGAAAAAAAAAACTATGCCACGAATCCTTTTAAGGGTAACGTCGAAACCGCTGATAAAATGTTGAGAATCAATGCAGCTGAACACAAACCGAAACGTTCTGGCAGCGTTTATAGTGTGTTTAAAAAAGACGGAGACAGTTCGTTGCCAGGTTTCGTAAGCGCGATGAAAAATAATTAAAAACTTGGCGATTAAAATTGAACAGAAATAAAATAAAATTCATCATTATGCAGTTTTATTATCAACAATTGCCTACTAAGTATGTGTTTTGTAGTAATCTGTTGTATTATAAAACCTCGCATACATTAATGATACAATGACTGAAACAATATTCCTAAAATAACAAATTAATCTATATTTTTAGTTTTAAGTAGGTAATGATAACTTTCAAAATATTTGCCAAAAAATTATACATATATTGGTAATACGGTTTAACGTTCTTAATTATAATTACCTACTTAGGAAATATATCTAGATAACTTATGTTTAATGTATGCATAACGAGCTAGAGAAAAATGTCTAGGAAGTGAAATATAAGTAAAAAATCTGCAAATTTCGTCTATCACTTATTTTTCAAATCTAGTTTTTTCCATTAATATTAAACCTCCATCAAACTGATACGTAAAACAAGTTTGAATACAAAATGAATGGACTAAAACAAGTGTAGTCTTTTGACAATCTATACATTGTTGGAACGGATGTAACCTTTTTTACTAATTCTTATTCTTTGATTCTTTGTTGTGTTTATTATTGTTAGGAGAAAGACATTAGGAAAGAAAAAAATAAGACAGGACAACGTCTGTCGGTTCAGCTAGCTCCATTACAAAGACGAATTTAAGACGTGCAACGCGATCTAAATCGATCAAGCCGTTTAAGCTCTATGTATGCAGTCATATAAGCAAACACACACACAAACCTCCATACTAATAAAAGTTGTTTAGCCTCGAAATAGTTAAACAGCGTTCATTCTTTTTCGATCCGAGTTAATAAATTAAAAGAAAAAAAAACCAACGCGCTGTAGGTATAACTATCATAAAGCTATACATGGTTATAGGTAACTCACCAAAAAGGGTTCATCGTACTCATCAATACGAACAACTTTTACTATGAAGCCAATCCTGTAATCGCGAAAAAAAAACCAGCTGTTCCATACAAAAAGTTCAATCACCTGAGACAAAATGTATGGAACAGCTGTTTTTTTTTCGCGATTTCAGAGTTCGCCCCATAGTAAAAGTTGTTCATATTGATGAGTACAATGAACCCTTAAGAGGTTTTTGGTTAGGTACATATAACGCTGTATATAACGATTATTAGTAACGGAGATATTATTTACAAAGTTACATACATATACATTCGAAAAACTTGTTTTGCTAGGCGTTCGGGTTAAAAAACAGCATGGGATTCTTCAACAGGGCTGTCAATAGAGTATTTAAGGGTCGCCAACGTATCTGGATAGGATGCGCCTAGTATTACAGGTATTGACGGTTATCGCTTAACATCAGGCGGCCCGTTGGCTTGTCTGCCACCTATGGTAAAAAATACCTACCAAAATAACCCACTACTCCATAATCAAACAAACATAATTAACCCTGCGTTGAAACTATAGGTACATTTGTACTTGAATTTCTATGTTTTTTAAACTGCCCTTAAATAAACCAATCATTGCCTATCAATCCATGTTAAAAAAAAGTAAGAAGACAAGTATCTTTTAAAGTTGTCTTTGAGCAAACGAATCATTCACAATTGATGCAAATGTCCATACACAAAGACAAGGTATCTCCAAAATTGTATTAAAAAGTCCATGTGATGTCCAGCTGTTTATGACAGATCTAACTCGATAAGGGGAACATAAAGTCGAAACTATTGGCGCCTAACACGCTCAATATATTTAGTCTGTGTGAGAGCACTCGATCCCATAGTGGGGTCGTTCATTCGACTCCAGTCTGTCTGGCCGACGACGAACCCGATGGCACGCAATTTCTCTTGCTCTCTTCGTTCTTCAATGTCCGCCCAGCGTACCTGTTTTAATTATTACATGATAAAATCCGGATTCAGAACGCGTTTCGCTAAACAAACACCGACTCACCTTTGCATTGCAAATGAGCATAGCCATGCCAAAAGTATATACTAGTCGAGTTAGATAGAGGATAATCATTTATGTAAAATATCGATGTCAGTAAAGATATCTTTCAACGCACAATGAACTTTTTTCGGCGAAAGATACTGAAAAAGGTTGGTTTTTTTTTAAATTATTATTTAAAGAATTAAAATCCGCAGCCAGAAAATTAGGCTTTAAAAATCGTTTTACACGAGTAAAGTAGCTGTTTAAACATGCTCTCCCACGTTTCAGGGTATCGGTAAAAAACCATACTTAGCGATATCTTAACATAATTGTTGAGTGGTATCGAAGTTTTAGTAGATTTTTAACATTTTCCAAAATCGTCAAAATAAACAAATATGTTATAAATCAATCGGGTGTTGCGCTTATGGCGAGTTTAAAAGTTGTCTTAAAAACATTTGCTTTTGTGAAAACCACACGATTGCAAATAAAAGTGCGTTTCCGAACAGAAACAAGACCACGTGTGCTTCGACCGCATCGCAAACCGTAAAACAAGCAGTAGGCATGTAAAGTCAATATTAAAAGTTGTGTGTAAAGTTTGTATACTCACAGTTTTCTTCCCAGGTTTAGCAACGTTAGGTTTCCACTCGTCTATCTGTAGGTAGTCTGCCATGGACGGCTGCGACGCCCGAAGAGGTTTGCTTGTTCCGTCAAGCCGGGCTGTAACAAGGCGCCGCTCGCATTAAAAAACGGTTTTAAAATCTCATTTCCTAACATCAAAAGTTAGCGAAATATGGAAGATGCAGTGAAACATATCACGGGATTCACTAATTAGATACAGTAAATATGTACCATTTCTTTTTTCGATTTATTGTCTAAACTAAATTGAGAGTTCTGAATTTGCTGTCATCTTTTTTACAAATTGAAATGAAATGAGACACATAAAATCATTATCCTGTCATCATATTGCAGAGAGTGACGCAACGGTATCTGAGGATGTCATTTCAAATCAGGACCTATGTGAAGGACAAAAATATTGTATTGTTGACATACTCAAAAGTTCGTTTGAAATACACGCACGACAACAAATGACAGAGTAATCTTCAAGTTCTGATGCTCGAAATGATTCCATACACGACGCACAATAGCACAACAACAGACCTTACATCTAAGCAAAAAAAATTACAAGCGATAAACCTACCTAGTTGGATTGCGTCGTCCATTTTCTCCCACTTCGAAGTAAAAACGCTTTCGACCTGTGATTGGAGCAGCACCTTACGAATTTAGTAACAATGCTGGAAGAAAACTTATTAGCCGTGACCTAGCCTTAAATCATAGGGATTAGGTGAGACAATACACATACATAAAATAATTTCAAAAACAAAGGTCAAACAAACAATCGACTAACATATCCTCTAGTTAGTTGTTGGAAGAAATTAGAATAATCAGTAATTAGGGACATATCCGATAATATGCTACGATTTACGCTTTAGGTTTTTGGTTGCGGTTTAATTATAGGGTAATTTTCTTATTTTCTGATGAAATCAAAACACGTCTATTAATTTAACCAACAATTTCAGACTGACAGCGACTACAACCACTAGACAGCACTGCGTCTACCATTAATGTTACATCAAAAGATGTCTATTTTAACGTCGTTACTCGAACGTTCATCTTGTCGAAAATTCACTAAACGTTTGTACAAAATCGTTTTGACTTCAGTTTCTGTTGGTTGCGGTTTAATTATAGGGTAATTTTCTTATTTTCTGATGAAATCAAAACACGTCTATTAATTTAACCAACAATTTCAGACTGAAAGCGACTACAACCACTAGACAGCACTGCGTCTACCATTAATGTTACATCAAAAGATGTCTATTTTAACGTCGTTACTCGAACGTTCATCTTGTCGAAAATTCACTAAACGTTTGTACAAAATCGTTTTGACTTCAGTTTCTGTACTTATCTTAAGATAAAATTACCTCAATACAGTTTATTGCAGTATTGTAGTTATGTAGTTTTGGAAGTGCAGACAATGCAGACAGTTGTCAGTAGGCACAGTAGCAGTGCTTGCATAGACTATTGAGCTATAAGCTTTCCGAGAAAATGAGCGTTCGAGCTGGGTATTAGCTTGCCGGTAGCCAGTCCATCATTGTTACCAACAGTCTATTTAACAGGGTTTCTCAAAACTTATAGTCGATTTAATTTCCCAGATGACTGCGGACTTCTTAAAGAAATCTTTGAGGTTTTCTTAAATTAAAATAACCACGTGATGAAACTGATGTGTGTAATGTGGGTCGGCTATTTTTCTTGTCGCTAAACGAGTTAATTTCTGGAGCAATTTTAGTCATTCTCAATCTTAATTCGGAACCTGAAAGTCATATTATGGCAAATTATGTCGTGAATCCTCTACGAATACTGGCGAACCTCTAGGAGTTAGCGTTCCCCACTTTGAGAAACCCTGGCTCTATAATGTAAATGCAATCTGTGCAATGTTCAATGCTTATACCTATTTCCTGGCAGCAGCCCCGCTGTACATACAGTCCGCTCACTGTGATTTGTCCTTTGACAAAATATCATTATCTCTGTCTGCCAGTTGGCATCACTTGCCGCCAGAGCGAGAGGCAATACTGTGGCTAGAGGACTTGTACAGTGAACAGTCTGTAGGCTCCTCCTCACCTCGTCGTCATCGATTATCTCCACGACGTCATCCTCCACGTCCTCCATGGTGACGTCCTGTATGGCCGCGCTCTGCAGCAGCGTGGTCGCGTCCAGCTGTATGTGATGCGACGGAGTCTCGAAGAACCGACTGTTGATCACCTCCAAATCCTCCAGCTTGCGGTTGTGGATATTCTTTTTGAAGCAAGTCTGTACATCTTGCTCCATCGTGCAAACGTACACCTATAACGTGAGTGTTGCGCGGTAAGTTGTTGACAGAGCTTAGTAAGCCAAGCCTTTTCTGTGCTGTATCATTAGTATACGTTTCTTAATTTCATGGACGCCGGCAGGATTTCCTTCAGAGAGGTGCACCAACATCTACACAACCATACTATTAACTAATGCCTGTTGAGCTGAAGACCTCGTGGTCGGCGTCTGTCCACCTCTACAGGTTGCATTTCTCAATCGATTCTCGTGAAACTTTGTGAACAGGTTTCACGAGAATCGGTTAAGAAATGCGACCTGAAGAGGAAGATAGACACCCGAACAGAACTCCGGACATTTGAAAGCATTTTGTCATTTAATCCAAGCTGAAGCATAGACATCGCTGCGCTTTCTTGGTCAGGCTAATAAAATATAATTGACGTATTTATACTTATATAATTAATTTGGAACCTAGACGCATTTAAGAAGCGGTATTCAAATCAAACAGTAGCTTTAAAAGAAACACTTATTTTGTTTCCTTTCCTTTTCTGACAAGGGATTGCAAGTGCACCTCCTAGTACCCTGCTGCCGGCGCCCATGCTTATTTTGTCATCCCTGTGTTTGATTTTTTACAACTAAACAGCTGAACAAATTTTGATGCCTGAACAAATATTAATGCCTGAACAATGTTCTGTACTTTGAATGAAAAAGGACTTAGATTGTTTTTGTTAATCCCATAAAACCACTCGAGAAAACTGAGAAATCACGGGAGAAACTCGAGCAATAGTACTATAATTAGCTACGTACTTGGAAGCCAGACTGCCGCGCGAAGTTCCATATATCGGCGTAGTGTTTGAGCTGATCGTTCACTGCATCGTAAATAAGGAAATTGAAGTATCCATCTGTCAAACTCCTCTTAAAAGCTCTCTTGAGCGACGTCAGATATGATTCTTCAAGTGCTGCGTCATATTCATACTTCAAGAATGGTTTTTTGACCTACAACAAAAGTTCACATTAAGTAATAAAATTAGCATCTTACTCATTTATTTATTTATTTATTGATAGGAAAACAAACAGATGTTAAACAATAAACTAAGTACACAACGAAATAAAGCAAATAAACCTAGATAGTTTTCACTAATAAAGTAAGATAAATAAATTGAAAGAAAGTGTTATGTTAACCTCCGTTAACAGAAGTATGCCTGGCATGAACTAGCTCGAAACAGGTATGGTTTGGTTTGCTGCACTGACAAAATTAGTATCTATATATAAACTATATATAATATTTATAAAAATCCATACTAATATTATACAATCGAAAGTAACTCCTCTATCTGTCGGTTTGTAGGCTTTTCACAGCTACAAGGCTGAACGGATCTTGATGAAACTTAATAATTAGTTACTTACAGTATTTCACGAAGATTTTTGGATACTATTAATAATCGGTTAAAAAAAAAGTGAATCGTTATGTCAAGTAAAAAGAAAATGTTTATAAATGTACTAAGACTTAGTTATTCAGTCTTCATTCATTAACTTGGGGTTACTCAAATTGGAGTAAGAAAACGGTTTTTTCTGTCGAAGTTTCTCAATTTTCACAATCCTTTTTGTATAAGATTTTGTTTTCGTAGTTACCATTTTGCCTGTTTGCGGATCTTTTTCTTCTACTTCTCCTTCTTGCATGAAATAGTCGTCGATCGACATGATTCTGGCAGTGCCGCCGTGTTCTGCCTCTCTGTCTCTGATCAGTTTAGCTAAATAAGACTTCCCGCTGCCTGGCAAACCTACGAACAAAAATTATTTTATAGCTTTAACAATAGCATTCTGCAGATCCACCTAACTCATGCGTTTAACTCGTTTATTGAATGATTCTTAAATCGTACCTCTGATTATAATAACTATTTTCTCCGGCCTCATACTTCTTCCAGGAGGCTCCAATATATCATCAATCATCACAATATGCTTCTTTTCCTTTTTAGGATCCCCTATATTAGCCCTCTTGGCTGCCGTGCTACCATCGCTTTCTTTACTTAAACCCCGTTTGCGCGTATCTGATTCTTTACTTCTACTGCGATGCTTGTGGCCATCTCTGTATCTATGCAGATCTCTGTCACGCTCGCGCTCCCTTATATCGTCACGCCTGTAAAATCTGTCACGATCGTCTCGTCTGTCGTCTCGCCTCAAGTCGCGGGTGTCGTCACGCCTCAGGTCACGAACGTCGTCACGCCTAAAGTCATGGGTGTCGTCACGCCTCGAGTCCCGGGTGTCGTCACGCCTCGAGTCTCGGGTGTCGTCACGCCTCGAGTCTCGCGTGTCTTCACGCCTCATGTCCCGGAAATCGTCACGTCTCCTGTCATCGAACCTATCTTCGGGTCTTCGCCGCTCAAAATCTTCTCTAAGCGGCAGTTCCCTAGGCAGTTCTCTCGATCCTCTCAAGCCTCGAAAATCATCTCTCTTGTCTCTTGCATCTCTGACTTCTTCCCTCGGTCCTCTTCTCTCGTAATCTCTATAAAATAAGTCTTTAACATATCTATCACTATGATTTTCTCTTTTGGGCATTCTAGTGAATAGCTCATCGACTTCTTTTTCAAAATCTTTCTTTCTATTTGAATCTTCATCTTTTGATATATGGTTGTAGTCAAAAGTGTGTACTGGTTCAATGAAATCGCGCGCTGAAAAATAAACAACTTGTTTTATGACATATTTGTAATAGAGTAAAGAAAATTTGGGAGAAAAGTGACAACACAATCACTACATATTGATAAAATTATCATATTGATAAAGGTTCTCTATTTTAAATAAAAACCAAAAGTAGGACTCCATATTCTAAAATCAAAATAATTATATTTTACCAATTTATCGAGTCTAAGGTACATATTACACAGACCAGAACAAGTAATGATGTAATTGGTAGTGACAGGATTATATGCATTTGCATCACAGAATACTCCCCATTACATATTTGCATTCTCATTTAAATAAAATAGCCCATTTTTAGTGGTCTATTATTATTTATTTAAGGTGTTATCAGCAGAGTAGTTAATAAATGAAATCTTACATGATAGCTGGAATTTGCTGGGCAAATGACAGGTTTATTAACCTTGTTACTATATAATGGATTAAACCACTGCCTATAAACTCGTCCATAGCTACTGCTACTAGCTACTGCTGTAACAGCCTACGCCTATGAATTCGAAACCGCTAATGCTGCGTGCGAAATTGTATCGTCGTTATTGCTACGCAGTTACCTAATTTGATTTAGTGAAGTTGAAAATACTGTTTAAATCTATTATAAACCTGGCCTTAATTCATTTGTTATAGCATTTATAAAGTAAGTGATCAAACACAGTTTTACTACTGAACATTTGGAACAGTACCTAACCTTTACAAGAATAACAAAATGTATCATGTTATGAAAAAATTAAGCATAATATTATTTGTTAATTTGATTATTTTATCGTCGATATGGAGTTTATGAATGAATCATTTCTTAATTGTATGCTAATTGAAAACAATTAAAAAGTTTTTTTTGAGTTATTGTTGCATATTTTGACAATTTTTACATGCATATCGCAAGCTTTTTATGTTGCATATGTCTAGTCATTAGATCAAGTTATAAATATAATTATGATATTTAAACTTTTTAAACATCTTATGCTTGCTTTCACCAACACCTTTTCTGGCCATGCCAAAAATTATCTTCAGGAATCTGGAATGAAGACATGGGCATAACTATTAATGGCCGCATGCTAACGCACCTACGATTCGCTGATGATATTGTATTATTTGCAAAAAGACCAGCTGATCTAAGCAAGATGATAAATGATCTAGCATTGGAAAGTCCAAAGGCCGGACTATAGCTAAACCCAGAAAAAACCAAAATCGTGACCATTGGCAACAAAGACCCTGCAACATGGAACAAAATCAAATCTCCTATGTTGAAGAGTACATTTACCTCGGTCAACTGATGTCACCAGAGGACAATAAAGAAGAAGTCAAAAGAAGAGTTGCAAATAGCTGGAAAAAATATTGGACCCTAAAAGAAGTAATGATAGACAAGAACCTTACACCTCTCAACGAAAAGCAAATTATTTAACACATGCATCCTATGTCAACATGCCATGGAAAGGAGTATGACTGGGATCAAAAGAAAAGACAAAGTTAAGAGTAGCAGCATCAGAAGCAAGACTAAGCTCCACTTAGAAAATAAGGAGACAAAAGTGGAAATGGTCCGGCCAAATGTTCCGGGGAAAGGATACATGCGAGTAAAATAATCACTCAATGGTACGCATGATATGGAAAGAGAAAGAGAGGTAGACCACAAAGGAAGAGGGACGACGACATAAGACAAGTCGCGGGAATAACATGGGGTAGAGTGGCCTTAGAAAGGTCAGAATGGAAAAGCAAGAAAGAAAAAAGTGGAGCAAAAGAACAATTTACGAATAATAAAGAAATATTGTCATGTCCAAATGAAGCTATAATAAAATGCTTTCCATTGAATTTTTCAGGTATTTTATCATTGATGGGATTTGTTCTAGTAAGAATTTGTAATGTCCCTTGTAATTTGTGACCCTAGAATATGGAGCCATACAAGTCAAATTACCTTTCAATCTTAGAGGTTTGTGTTCATAATCCACAACAAGAGATGGAGTGAAAAGTGGTTCCTCCACCCATTTAGGACGAGGTGGCTGGTTCACAACTGGGCTATTAATGCCCATTTGTTGTTCTGGACCATAATAATCATTGACATTGTGCTGGGAACTCACATCTTGCAATGGTGGTCTGCCATTATTGAAGGCCATCAATGGTGGTATTGATCCATTATTGTTGCCAGCTTGATTACTGGGGCCAGGGCGCCTCATGTCTTGAAGTAGATTAGGTGCCTGATTCACCATGATGCCACCCTGATTCATATCAGATCCACCTTGTCGCATATTGGGACCACCTTGTCGCATATTGGGGCCACCTTGTCTCATGTCTGGATCACCTTGTCTCATGTTGGGTCCACCTTGTCTCATGTCAGAACCACCCTGTCTTAAATCAGGGCCACCTTGTCTCATATCAAAGCCACCTTGTCTTATATCTGGACCACCCGGTCTTATATCAGGGCCACCTTGTCTCATATCAGGCCTGCCTTGTCTCATATCGGGGCCACTTCCTTGCCTCATATCCGGTCCTCCTGGTCTCATATTTCTACCGTCCCACATAGAGCCACCTTGTCTAATGTCTGGCCCACCTGGTCTCATGTTTGAACCCCCTTGTCTCATGTCAGACACACCTTGTCTCATGTCAGACACACCTTGTCTCATGTCAGGACCAGCTATTCTCGTGTCTGCTCCACCTTGTCTCATATCAAATCTACCTGGCCCGCCGCTATTATTAGGGCCGCGGTAGGGTGCATTCCGGTCACCATACTGATCTTGCTGCATGTCTTCTCCAGCATTGTCATAGATTCCCTGCTGTTGTGCATTCATTCCTTGATTTTGTGGCATTGGAGAGTTAGGTCCCTGCCTGTTGTAGGGCATGTTTTGTCTATTTCCATATTGTTGGTTTTGATCAAAATTACTGTGATCTCTATTTGCTCGATCTGGTAGGTAACTTTGGTTATTAGCAGAATTAGGTGATTTTTGAACTATATTATTAGTTGGTGGCATATTTTGTCCTTTGACCATGGAAAGAATATTCATAATTTTTGCATCACCTAATATATTGTTGATGCCCTTAGAAATCTTTAAATAGTCAGGGGCACGCTGCATTTGATTGTGTTCTTCAGTCATGCTTTTAACATCCTGATTTATGTGGCCTTGAGATGAATCTGGCACTAAATCTAAGCCTGGTATAGTTTTACCAGATGAGCTAGTTGGCAGGAAAGTTGCGGGATCAGATTTTGCACTGGGATAAGTGTCATTTTGTGTAGGAAGATTACCACTGCTCATAGTGTCATTTTGGGTAAGAAGATTACCACTGCTATTATTGTAAGACTCATATCTATCTTGGGGATCTATATTTTTGTTGTTGCTTCTTGATTGATTATAAGGTAATTTTGTATTATAGTCTTGCTGATAACTATTATTTTGATAGTTTTGAGGCTGAACATTTTGTTTTTGAACATGTTGTTTGTAATTATTTGAAGTATTAGGAGCAGATGCTCGTATAGGCATATTACCTGAAGGAGTCTTAACCGCAGACTGTGCAGGATTCAGGAGACGGTCTCTTTTTAACTGCATCTGCTTACGCCTTTCAAGGAGCTGTGCTCGGCACAACTCAAACCTCTCCTCATACTCCTGGTAGGCCTGTCTGTCTGGATGATTGACATTCTCCTTCCGCCATCTCTCAATTTCTTCTTCCCATTTCTGAAACTGAATATCAAAGCTCTTCTCCTCCTCAGCAAGTTTTTTCAGGGCATCCTTGTTGACTGTAGACGGAGCTTCCTTTGGTGCATCTGTACCATAAGACCTTTGATTGTTACCTGTTGTAGATTCTGTATTAGAATGATTGGGTGTGATCCTGGACACTGAAGTGGTAGATTGGCTATTGTTTTCATACAGGGGCTGGTTGTTCTCATGAGGGGGAGGGGGAGGGGGTGGTTGTTCTGGAGGCGGTGGGGCGGGAAGGACCACAGCTCCCACCGGCAGCGGAGGCAAGCCAACCAGTTGCTGCCCAGCTTGTAGTTGTTGTGCATACTGTAACAAAATTCAAATTCTAAATGTTTATTTGAGCTAATAAATTTACAAAAACATTTAGTAAATCCTGTGAACCCCAAACTCGGCACAGCCGGTATCTTGGGGTTCGGTGCTTGGATTTTTATACAGTAAAAAAAGTTGTACTTGCGCACTTACGATAATCAACAATAAAGTTAGCTTATATTAAAAAAGTTCAAATAAGACCTATCAAAGTTAATCCAGGTACTATTTTTTTTTTGTGTCCGCTTACTATTCCAAAACAAATAGGTATTAATGTAAATCCTTTAATCCTGGATTATGACCATTATTGTAACTGGATTATTTTTTATTGAAACATATTTAAATACATATTTATTTATTATATATTAATGAGAAACATGACATTCCTTTAATGGAAAATCTTATGTTTTGTCTTTTTCAATTCAAATAAATTTATAAGACAAAGACATGAGTAACAATTCTGAGGCTATTTTACAATTTTATTAGTAAGGGGGTAAGTAAAGTTTATCCAGAAGATGTATGTAGGTGGTGTTAGTTTCTCAGTAAATAGGTACTTAGTTGAAAATATAAGGGTGTTCCTAGATGGGCCATATTTTTAGTGCAATTTTTACTAACTGGCAATATTGTGGCAATATTCTGAGTGTGGCCCAGCCATTTATTCATCAGTTTCTAGCATAGCTAGTGATGGCCGGGCTACAGTCGTACAATATTGCAATTATTGCACGGCCAGTATTGCTATAAAAATATGGGCCATCTAGGAGGACCTTAAGAAATACATAAAAGTTTTGAAATACACAAAGGAGGGTTTAAGTTTATTAATCCCTGTGATAACAATCAAATTGAGTGGTGTGCGAGTGCAAAAACATATAAAATCTGCATACATACACACAGCTTAAGATTTTAGGACAGAAATAGAAAAAATGACATCCACAATTCAGTTGTAGGTTTTGTTTCAGCAAGGTCTGGTTTATTTAACGAGTAATTTATTTATTTAATTATACACAAAATGGTTTACAGTAGTCACCAAAACACCACATTGTAAATAATTACACATAGTTATCAAAAATACAAAATTTGCGATATTTGCTTACTTAGAGTAAAAATCCTAGAAAAATAGGTTCATTAAGCATATTATTATGCATTATTTATAATTTAATTAAATTGGGTTTTACTTATTACCCATATGTATAAAATTAATCTTTATTCTGGGCCATTCAGAACCAGAATAATGATTTATTCTGGGTCTGGGGCGTTGGTTAAGGGAAACTATGTACCTGAAGAGCAACTCACTTTTTCATCATACTGATTCTGCCACTGTGAGTATTGTTGCCACTGGTTCCATTGGTGCCAATTCTGCTGTTGTAAAACAGCCCATTGTTCAGGTGTGTAACTGCCTATGTTCATTTCTTGTTGCAAACCCATGGCAGGGGTCCATTGACCTGCTGCACCGGGTATTTGCCACGCCATAGTCAAAGTTTGATTAATGGCAAAAAACGTGTTCTTAGCATTTGTAAACTTGTTAAACTCTTGACTATAGAGCAGTGCTAAGCCGTAATAAGTATTAAGGTAATTCGTGGTTAACCAATGTCGATTCGTTGAAACAATTACCGATACCGATTGGACAATACATGAAAGACGGCCATTTTGTTATTAGGTTTAGAAGAGTTGCCAGATAAAATGTAATATAAGAGCTGAAGTAGCTCAAAAATGTTATTCAGCATAAACTAAGATGTTAATACTATCGATAATGAAGTTGTAGATATTCAAAACTAAAACACACCAACTTCGGCCACTCTACGCCCTTCGGTCATTGTATTGATGATATTATGATAGTCGCTCCGCTCCTAGGAAAAGAGATTTGGTTGCCTCTCCATCTACAAAGCAAAGAAACCTAAAAAGGCATAAAGCAAATACATCTGGCAACTTACACGAATGACGTCATAATTGTCATTCGCGACTGTTGTGCGTAGCATCACACAATGATAGTGCAGCCTTGAGTCGATTTTAATTTCAAGTTATCGATAATTAAATTGACTTCAGTAACAGAATTTAATTTTGAGGTATATTTCATTTGAGGCAAAGCTGAAGTCCGTTCAAACATATGCAAAGAAACTTGCCCAGAGTGTAACCAAGCCCATCAACTATGTTACAACTTACAACTGAATGGACCGTTCTGCACGTTTGAGCAATTGAGCATACATTTTGCATCAGTTGTAACGCAACTGTTTAGGGGCGGTTAAGCGATGCGGTATAACGCGAGCCATGCCTTCCGTGTTGATTCGGCTCGTCGGTGCCTTACGCAAGCCGTGCTACGCACCACCATCATCATCATCATCATCATCATCTTTTGCGCACTCAGCACCGTCTGCTAACATGGCGCGCGTAAATACGTGCAACGTCAATGATCTGTCTGCACGCCTTTGATCTGTGTCGGAAAACCAACAGACAACGACGGTTCGGACTAGTTTTGGCAGTCCGTGCCGATCTTTCCCGAGCGCACGCGGTTAGACGGAGCGTGGGGCTGTTCACTTTTTAACCATGACTTTAGCTACTTCCCTAAGCACTTCTTGTGAACTTGAAAATGTGTACGAAGGAACGAGTAGCAACATCCTACTAATATTATAAACGCGAAAGATTGTAAGAATGGATGTATGGATGTTTGTTACTCTTTCACGCCAGAACGGCTGAACAGATCTGGATGAGATTTGGCACAGAGATAGATTATAGTCTAGAATAGCATATAGGATACTTTTTAACCGCAGGTGAAACCGCGGGGCGCAGCTAGTTAGAAATATAATGGGGAAAGTATTTACTTTCCCATCGATGGCCAATGTATTTAATTGATGGTGATGATGGTTTTTACTAAAGAAAATCGTAGACACATGAAATAAAAAATACTCCATGATGCTTCTGGATTCAAGCATTAAATTAAATCTTATTTCGATAAAATAAGATAATTAAAATCGCCTTTTGCTGCCGCCAACTGTAGGTCAAATTTTTCCATCCGATAGTCTGATCCGGCTATTTAAAGGTGATTTTGCTTGTGCCGTGCCATGTTAGATTTTTTCAACACTCAAACCGTATGAGTCTGGTACGATCTCGTAGTCGGTTAAGACAACTTTATTTTTAACAGATTTGCTTTAGTCACTTATTCTAACTGTCTTTTTAAAACGACACGATGGCGACCACAGTAGCGAAGTGATGTTATACGAACAAACATGTAGCATAGGGAAATCACAGACGCAATAAACGTGAATTTCGCTGCCACTTGCCTTATTTGGGCCCATTTACGCCATGCCATATGGCAAAGTAATGATACGATGATGAAACTGAATAACTCAAACAGACAAAATATATTGACAGTACTTAGCGGAGAACAGCTGAAGATCATTGAGATTAAGGCACGCCGGCCTTACGAGAGGACTATGTCGAGCAGTCTTACAGCTGTGACTGGTTGAAGCTAAACCTCGTAACGTATCGAGTATAAATTTAAAGATCAGGGAGAATTGAGAATTCGGAGATTTGAGATTCTCATCTCACATTTTCTCATTTGAAACGTCATAGGTGTGAGAGTGACCAAGATAAAATCTCATCTCATCTCATCTCAAGCGCAGGAATAGCCCCCCTGAACCTTTCGCCACGAGACAAACCTGTTGGCTTTTTCGCAAACCCTTTGAGCGAGTTCGGTGCAAACTTCGAATCAATCAAGGTTCTTGAAGCAATAAAACCATTAGCCACGAGCGCCGTATCGTCGTTGCGTATCAGGGCTCACTGCGACTGCTGGGGGGCTATTCCTGCGCGTGAGATGAGATGAGATTTTATCTTGGTCACTCTCCCACCTATGACGTTTTAAATGAGAGCAACAAGGACAAAAAAAGTGAGATGAGAATCTCAAATCTCCGAATAGGGTCCCTGAACTGTTACACATACACGATACGTTATGAAAAATGTATTTAATCTCCGTCTACGGAGAGCGAGCCTGGGGGGCTATTCCTGCGCGTGAGATGAGATGAGATTTTATCTTGGTCACTCTCACGCCTAAAACGTTTCAAACGAGAGCAACAAGGACGAAAAAAAGTGAGATGAAAATCTCAAATCTCCGAATAGGGCCCCTGTAGCCATGCACCGGGCTCCAGACACGTAGCAGATGAGATTAAATACGCACATGATATAATTATGTTCACACAATGAACAAATTGGTGCGTGCCTTCGGCTGGGTCCGAACCTACTCCCTCTGGCTTGATAGGCGAGTCTTCTCCGACTAGACTATCATCGCTTTTTTTTCTTGCTGGTCTCAAAAACACTATAGCTTATTGATTTCCGATTCGTGCTACTAACACTTTCTTTCTGACACTGACATTGACAACATTTTATACTGCATTATCGATGTCACATCAAAAACATTAGTACAACACTAGTGAGAACGCCATTTTCACGAGCTTTGCTCCGTTGTTGTTGGAAATGTACAGAAATGTTTCGTAAATAGATACCATTACTATCCAGCGTAAAGATATTAATAAATAATTATTTATCTAAGATAATAATTCTTTAGGTTGCATGTGATTGTGAGATTATTACCTGAGAAAGTCATGGTTATTTCATCTGCGCGGGAAATGTGACCACGTCCAACAGCGTTGGAACATTTTTGTAGAAGTGTAAAAGAAATATCTTTACAATATGATTCCGACTAAAACTCGAAGAATTAAAACACTTCCAAAGAATTTAGAAGTTCTGTATAAACAAACAAAATGTCAGGATTGCACAGTTGTGGTAACTCGTATGGACTTTGCCAAGATTTTGGGCAAGTTTACTAAGGTGAAAATTCAATTTGAATCTAACAGCACACCAAAATCAAAACGAACTATAGCTTCATCACCGGCATCAAGGTTAAAAGCCAATGAGAATGGCACATTGCAAGGACACCGGAACGCCTATAATCCTCACCCAGCTAGAAAATTGCTTGGGATTGGTAAGAAGACAAAAAATGAAACACCTCGTCAGTCCCCTAATATACTTAAAGAAAACAATAGGATAAAGAAAACTGTGACAAAAAACATAGGTAATAATGTTATCAGAGGCAATAATGCACACATAAAACACTATAAAATTGTGTTTGTGAATCCCACAAGTAAGAAATTGGAAATAAAAAGTAAAATCAATTTAGACAACTTGTTGCCCAACATTGACAAAGATATTCTACCATCTGATGAGTGGAGTATTGATTATTTCCCAAAAAAAGGGGAGCCAAAGGATGACAAAATTTATGATCGTATTGCAGCAGAGTTAGAAGATCTCATGTACAATGAGAAAACGAAAAGCAGTGCTGACGATACAGAAGGAAAGAATGAGGAGTTCCCTTCAATATTGGACATTCTTAATGATACCGCTAAAGGAAATCCAGATAAGTTAAATTCCCACAGTTCTGTGAACTTAGAGTCCAGTGATGTTGAAGCAATGCTTCTTGGAAAGTCAAACCCTTCAAAGCCAAAGGCTATGGATAAGCCAAATACTTCCTCCTCAAACACTAATAACGATGGAAAAAAAGACAGTGTGTTAGATGACAACCCCAATAGTCCCTCAATCCTAGAAGAACCCGAGCAACCAGATGTGCCAGTGCTATCATTAGCTGAAAAACCATTGATTATTTCACCGAAAAAAGAGTCTGGATGTAATCCTTCACAGCTGCAGAGTGATGTGAACGACAACACTAATGCTAAAAACAAGAACAATATCAAATCAGGGGTAACACAAGTTATATTCAAGAAGACTATAAACGGTGCATGTTCTAAAACAGTAATATGTCCAAAGAATTTGAAGTTCAGCATCTTAATACAAGGAAAGTCAATAGAACTGCTAGGAGCACCTAAAGTTATTACTAGTTTAGAGGATTTGAAGGTACTATTGCAGATAGTTGAGGAAAGTGAACCAACCAGTTTATATCTGTTACAATAATTTGATTCATATAAATATTGTATTTGTGTTTCTGGAATGAACTGGTTATGGCATTGTCATTATATTTGTGTAAGACCTAAATGTACTTAGGTAGTCCCTGCAGGATTTCTTATTGAAATAGTTACATAATCATTTTGACCCCAGGTTCTTTAGAATTATTTCATTTAGAATAACTAGTTTAAGATCATACAGCCCTTTTATCGTGAAATTACCGAATTCCCATTAGCTTAGCAAAAGAAGCAAATAAAAAGATCTTATTTCTTGTAGGTGAACATCTAATAAGCAATAATAGCAATCGGGGCCTGTTAAAAATATGTGTAAAGCTTTTATACCTTTTACATTTGTACATACTGAATATAATAATAATATAGCAATGTTACAGAAATATTTTTTTATCAAATAATTGCCCTATAGTGATTCTGCTTTATCTGTGAATTTGTAATCTGTTCTTGTTCATTCTGGCTCCAGCAAAGCTTTATAATTTTCATTCTTGACATTGACATTTCAATGTTGCCAGCAGCAGATTAATGAATTTCGGTAAAATTAAAAAAAAATGTAGTTTCCTCTTCACTAAAATAAATAGGGGGTACCTAATAAGGTGAGTATACCATGTACTAACTAAAGCTAGGGTAGGTGATTTTCCCGTACAAATCATCTATGGCTACCCTACTAATGGCGGGCGGCGTGATAAAACCGTTCACATCTTCACATCAAAGATAAAAAATACAATGAATCAACACAAATTAGTAAATTTGTCTCCACAAACTACAAACCTATGCAATTAATTAGATCAAGGAAGTTGATCTGTTTGACTGACGACAAATTTTGTAAACAAGGCCTAAAGAGCTGCAACAGACATGGAAGACCGAATGAAATGAACTAAAGACCGAGTACGTTCTACTTGTGGCCGCCTGGTAAATCTTTTTTGTTTTCATTCTGTTACCATTTTGTAAGGATGGATTTTGGCTTAGACGATAAACGACGATTACTTTTTTCTTAAATTTTAATATTATGCTAATATATTATGATAGTTTTCTTAAGTTCTAATGTTATGTAAGCTAATTATAAGACAAAATTTAATTAATGTACTAAGATAGCATTAGTTAATCATGTTCTTCATAAAATTTAGATATGTCTTCTTTAATGCTTGGTACACACTTAGCCAACGAATGCGCTGTGTCCCGTTTCATTATAATAAAATTAAACGAGACGCATATTGTTGGCCTTCGTTAGCTTTGGTCTGTACACAGCATTAGCAGTTTCATAAAAAGTAAGACGATCACTATTGTAATTATTTCTTATTACTAAAATATGCTTACTCAGGTCTTTAATTTTTAGCTACACTTTAGTGAAGTACCTACTTGCATTATATTATAATAATTTGCTTGTGTAGGTTATGAAAATAAATGTAACGTTTGAAATTACTTCAATTATTTCAAGTTGTTTTATTGAACTCATGACACTTATTTTATGAAAGTTTTAAGTATTTATATTCTTTATCAAATACATTACAACTTGTAGGGTAACTAGTTTGAGTGCCTTCTTTAGTTACGGATATAGTTGCGACATCACAAGCGGCGCCAATTATTTGATGCAGTGGGTAATCCTTGTAAGATACCAAAAATGTTGCTAATGCACCAACAAAAGCATCACCAGCTCCCTGCAAAAAAGGTTTTTTCAAGTTCAAGTTGCTGATCAATTAAATCTCAACTGCAGTCGGTTCTATACATTATACAATATAATGCACAGCTTGATTGAATCGGTGTATTTCCGCTCTAACGTCGCATTATGTATGTAAGGAATATGATTTTATTTATAATATTTTGGAGTTAATTAAATGAAATTTACTAGAAAGCTATATACAATTTGATATTCGAAGCTAATTGCTTAAAGAATATAATAGAACTAATGTAATATACCTACTTACAACAAAATTTGATCAGAAATTTAATATAATGAAAAAATTATACAATAATATATGATAAAATGAAAAAAATTTACAATAAAAAGCAATTTTAAAACGCTTATTCTTCGAGTACTTCGTCGATGCGTGTTTCGCCTCTCCACGAGGCATCCACAGGACGTGTTGACTCTCGAAGCGCGTGGCCGAGAATCTTAGTGTTAGTCCGAGTGTCTTGCTTGACGTACTTAATACGACGTTAGAGCGGGAAAACACTAGAGATTGGTTCAAGTAACAGTTTTGAATGCACAGCAAAATAATGTAAGTGTTGTCCATTCAATCAGGGGGGCTATTCTTACTCGTGAGATGAGATGAGATTTTATCTTAGTCACTCTCACATCTATGACGTTTCAAACGAGAGCAACAAGGACGAAAATAGGTGAGATGAAAATCTTAAATCTCCGAATAGGGCTACTGGATGAAACTTTGCTGATGTCAGTGTGGTCCGAGGCTTGTATTTTTTCCTTGGCTGTCACCTTCAAAAAATAAGCATGGATGATTTTTATAGGTTATTTTAAGGTTATTTATTACTAACCACTAACTAAATGTATACTTATTAACATAAGATAATTAAAAATATATATTCCTTTATCTACTTACAGTAGTATCTACAGCCGTAACTGGATCACATATAACATGAATAGGCTCATTATCTTTTTTAGATACATAAACAGCGCCATCGGGTCCCAGCGTAATAATAACTGTTTCACATCCAGTTTCTAAAAGTTTTGTTAAGGCACTAGCAGCATTTCTATAACAAAAGATTTTGTAAAATATTTTATTATGTCCAAGATTACATCTGCTTTTGCATTTGGCAACAGCCTATTTTAATCCTTTGATTTAGCCCCTACATCTAGATAACTGTTTGTTATTTGGCATGGCAACTTACGCAAGGGTGACGTCAACATCTGTAAGAATAGATGCTTCCGACTCATTAACACAGAGTATGGTACAATATCGTAGGATTTTATCGATGCCTTTTGTGGCTGGAGCAGCATTTAATAACTTTACCTGCAAATAAAATATACTTATTAAAATATAACTAGTGACTCTGTGAGCTGAAGACCTCGCGGCCAGGTTTAATTTAAAAAATTAAAATTAAAAAATACTTAAGCATTTTGAAAAAAAATATTGACACGACAGAAAATTGTATGTAATATTTATCGAATCTACTCACAAAATTTCAAGAGAATCGGTGAAGAAATGCGACCTGTAGAGGAACGAGGAGGTTGTATGTCCGGACAGACATCCGGACATACGAAAGCATTTTTGTCGAAGCTGAAGCGTAGACGCTTCGCAAAGGCTCGCTCGTTCGATAAGATATCGATAGTGTCTTGTATATAATAAAGCAGTTACTCAACCCAGCACATATTAACTAAAAATACGCATTTTGACAAATCTTGCGTGAGATTTGAGGAAGGGAGTCGAACCAAATCTCACGATCTTACCCGCTACTTCCCCACTGCTCAACTGCATCAATTTGAGCAGTGGGTAACACCTCTGAAGTACCCACTGCTTAACTATAGTTGAGCGGTAGGACATAGTTTATATTATGTATTATTATATAATATATTATATAAATATTTTATGAATATTATTATATTTTAATGAATATTTTATGTTCTATAGCTCAACTATTTTTTGCTCAACTTAGTTGAGCAGTGGCTGGTATCAATTTCGATTTTTTTTACTGATTGCCACCAGTGATGTCGATTAGGCGACAAGCGGGAATAATATTCCTCATTGCCACTACTGAGCGGCAATCGGTAAAAAAATCCATATTGCCAGTGCCACCAGTGATGGCGACCGAGGTGGGGGCAACTAGGAATAGACAGGTCATTCTATCATAAAATCGAACATGTAACCCACTGCGCAACTGCTATTGAGGTATCGGCCACTTATAATCTATCGAAAATACCTCTTTAATGCCCTTTTTGGGTTCCATACACAAATGGTAAAACGGGACCGAATTAATAAGACTCTGCTGACGCCTAACGTCCATTCGTCCGTCCATCTGTCACCGGGCTGTTTCTATTAAACGTGATCCGTGATAGTTAGACAGTTGAAATTTTCGCAGATGTTACATTTATGTAAGGCCCGCCTCTCAAGCCAGAGGGAGCCGATTCAAAACCAGCCGACGGCATGCACCAATTGGTCATTGTGTGAACTTATGAACGTTTTGTATGTCATCTGTTACGAGACTGGTGCCCGGTGTATGCCGAGAGGCTCGCCTCTGTCACATTTGGGACTGAATACCGTCCGGCAAAGTGTGGGTGGCTCTGCCAGCCTCTTCGGAAGAAAGGCGTGACGATATGTTAAGTTCTTCTGTTCGCTGTTTTATCTACAGCAAGCACGTCAATGTCAGCCAGTATTTCAATTGTAACTATCACGGTTCATGAGATACAGACGGACAGACAGGCAGAAGGACGGAGTCTTAATAATAGGGTCCCGTTTTACCCTTTGGGCACGAAACCTTAAAAACTGTTTTCACGAAACCTTTTTTTAAGTTTGTTATGTTGAAGAAAAGTGTTTTTTTATTTTATTTTAAGATAACACTGGGTTACATTAATTATGAATGAGGTCTGGTGTTTTTATTTCTACATATGTAAAGATGTGTAGTTAAAGTTGATCAGAAGGTATTACCCACTGCTCAACTAGTTGAGCAATTGAGTTGAGCAGTGTGGAAAAAGCGGATTTTATGATAGGATGACCCACTGCTCTACTGAGTTGAGCAAAAAATAGTTGAGCTATAGAACATAAAATGTTCGGCAATAGAAACTATGTTCTACTGCTCAACTAGTTGAGCAATGGGGAAGTAGCGAACTTACCAACTAGGGAAGGTTCTTACAATCACAAAAATTACGTTACGGAATAAATCTATGTACGACCCCTTGATCTCTCGCGTGAGTTATCAAACTTACACCTTTACTCAATTTAAACGCCTCCAATGTTGTCTCAAATGGCGTTTCTAGTTGTCCTATAAGAACTTCGGCAGATTTAATTATTTCTGCAGATTGTTCCACATCATACACACTCAAGTGTCCGTTTGCACCAGGAACAATTACAATTTGATTTTCTCCATTGTCCGCTACTGATATTTGAGCTATCCCAGTTGAAACATTTTTTGTGATATAGACGTGGTCTATGTTTACACCAAATTGGCAAAAATTTTCTTTGTATTTTTCTCCCCACTGATCATTTCCCAGCTAAAAGTAATAAGAAAACAGTTAGACACCAATAAATTATTAGCTTATCTATAAAAGTTAATTTCCATTTCCATTAATTCGGTCAAAATATGCTTACTCTACAAATCATGTAAGGGTTTAAGCCCAGTTTGGCAGCAGCAACACATTGGTTAGCACCTTTTCCTCCATAACTTGTCATGAATTTCGTTCCGATAAGTGTTTCTCCAGGCTTTGGAAGTCTTGGTGCATAACTAAGGCAAAAAAATAGTACGTAGAGTGCCTCCGCACGAAAGAAGTGAAACTTCGTAATGTGGAAATGAAAATAGGAAGGGGTTATGCTTGGTCTTGCTCAGTCTCACATAACATAACCACTCTGTGCCCGCACCCGGGGCTGTTGGTGGTATCCATAAAGGATTTTCCCAAGGTGAAAAAAAAAAAAAAAAAATGGTCTTGCTCTGTCTCTTTCTATTCCCCCTCCCCAGGAGCGTTAAACGTTTAACGCAACAGTGCTTTCATATTCCCTCCATGGTAGCATTAAACGTTTAACGCAACCTTGTTGGAAGTCGTATTAGAAGTTTCACTTAAAAAATACATATAAGTACCTAGGATAGCCTCCGCGTAGCTAGCTTTTTATTTAGCAGTTCCTCACAGTTCCTGGGGTTTATTATGAGTAATGTGCTAAAAAGGAATGTTCAGAAGGTCTATGCTATGTATAGTTGTATAATATTGCTGACTGATAAGAATCAGTTGTAAAGATTATGTATGATGCTGTTTTACTTCAGATGTGTTGTTTAACCTAACCTACATTGTTATTGTATTTGTTATTAACTAAGTATATAAAGTAAATGAGACAAATTTTGAAAAAAATGCCAGTTGTCATTTACTTACCTAGGTACTGTATTGTTACAGATTTTGTAAAGAGATGACAAAGTGCATACCTACCTATCGTAAATTTATTTTAAACTAGTGTAAACTATTTCTGAAGGGACTGTATTTAAAACCACCTTAATGTAAATGTAAACAACTAATACTTCTAATAATCCAAACCATGTACAATATGTAGGCAATTTCAGTATGAATCGAATGGACACCAATGAAAAACACAACGAGATCCGTCCTCTTCCGTGGTCCAGCCAAAAGTGCCGGTTGGGCGGGTCGGGCGACTCAGTCTACTCCTTCATTCCTTACGCTACATTCATTCATTCATCTGCTACATTCCTTTAACAGTTCACTCGCAAAACGTCACACAGCAGACCATAGACTGCATTCTTTTGTATGTGTTGCTAACACGGCCCTCCTGCGCCGTGCATGCCCTCAGGCACGCTTCTTATATTGGTTCCAACTCTGCACATGAATTACGTATCTGTCAACACACACATGATTTTAAAGGCTGTTAAAATCTTTAAGCTCGGCCTATCATGACTCATGATGTCCTAAATAGATAGAACAGTTGCAACCTTTTCATCACTTGATTCCTTTAGACTTGGGAATTTCTACCACTTTGTAACTAGTTATCTCATTCATTAACTTCATCATCAATCATAACACCGAAAAAAAAGTCTTTTGGGTTTCTCAATAGTTCTGCAATGTATCTTTTTTTATAATAGTACTGCCCATCTAAACCAAAGCTGATATATTTAGGCTTAGAAATTCCCTATACGACTGGTATTTTAGCTCACTCCCTTAATCCGAAGTAGTGGCTGGTCCAGATCATTCCTTTATCCTTAGGAAGTCACTGCTTCAGCTCACTACCACTATTCTGGCGAGTGCCTATAGCAACCTTTCAGGTCATCTATCAGCTACTAATTCACTTACTGTTCAGCTATTTTAGCTCACTCCCTTAATCCGAAGTAGTGCCTGGTCCAGATCATTCCTTTAGTCTTAGGAAGTCACTGCTTCAACTCACTACTTCTATTCTGGTGAGTGCCTATAGCCGTCTTTCAGGTCATCTGTATATATATAGTCACGACTGTTTCCCATATGGGTAGGCAGATACCACTTCTCTTCACTTGCTAAGATCCTGGCATACATCTTTCGCTTCTTCTACTTCCATGAGGCTTTTCATACACGCTTGTCGTTTCATCTAGTACTGCTAGTCTAATGAAGTTAGTTGCCAGACATAATAACATTACACGATTTGCTAAAAATAATTCCGGTATCTTTTGCCTTGATACCTTTATCGATGTATTTCTATTTCATTTATGGCGCGAGAAAACTACATCTCACTTCTGATGTAAACTATTTCTGAAGGGACTGTATTTAAAACCACCTTAATGTAAATGTAAACAACTAATACTTCTAATAATCCAAACCATGTACAATATGTAGGCAATTTCAGTATGAATCGAATGGACACCAATGAAAAACACAACGAGATCCGTCCTCTTCCGTGGTCCAGCCAAAAGTGCCGGTTGGGCGGGTCGGGCGACTCAGTCTACTCCTTCATTCCTTACGCTACATTCATTCATTCATCTGCTACATTCCTTTAACAGTTCACTCGCAAAACGTCACACAGCAGACCATAGACTGCATTCTTTTGTATGTGTTGCTAACACTAGTTGGGCCCCACGGTTTCACCCGCAATCCCACAGGAACCATGTATTTATTCGGGATAAAAAGTCCTTTTCTGTACCCCAGACAACGTGTATAGTACAAAATTTTATGATGATCGGTTGATTAGTTAGGGCGTGAAAGCGTTACAAACAAACGAACAAACTCACTTTCGCATTTAGGTTTTATATTAGTTAGGATTAATGAAAACAATAAACACGCTGAATCGCCCTAAATATTGACTAGGTACCGGACAACTGAGACCAACTGACGCGGGCGATTTGTGGTACCCCGCGTCCCTCGCCCTCACACCCCGCACGATTGGTTCGTCTCGACTAGACGGTTTCTCAGTGTATGGATTTGCTGTGATACTACCTAATATACTATGTCAACAGATCTATTTACAAAAGGTTCCGTTCGCAAAAAAGTGCCAAAAGTGACAGTTTTACTAAACCTCATCCATCCGTCTACCCATCTATATAGGATTTTCTTTTTACATTTTGTATCTTTTGTGCCGTAATACCTACTGCCGCTGGATTTAACGGAATATCTAATAGTCCAGTCGCCTAGTCGGGGCAGACATAAAACTAGCCTGAAATAGAAAAAATTCCGGGGAGCGATTTTTTTTTTAAACGTCGGGGGAGGTGGTTGGATATAACTATAAGTTGGATATAACTCTGCAAATATTAATCCTAGCGTAAAAATGATCATGACTTAACTTGTGAGAAATTAAATTTCCAACAACTTTGGATAACGCCATTTTTGCTCTAAAGTTGAAAATTAACGAGTTATTTCAGAAAAACGAAAAAATTGAACTTTAAAACAAGATGGCGGCGAACCCTTTACCGGGATTAGTTAGAAAATCGAGATTTATACTTCCAACCACCCCCCACGACGTTTAAAAAAAAAAATGCTCCCTGGAATTTTTTCTATTTAAATGTCTACTATAATACTACTACTATATAATAATACTATAATATATAATAATACTACTGGACTATAATAATTATTAACTAGGTACTAATATTTAATATTAACTATTTTTAGTGTACCTAATTATGTTAAACCTCCAGTCCTCCAGTTTACTAGTAGGTCTAGAGAGTCTATACATTTTATACATCCATCCAGGAGGTATAAAATGAATATATGGAATGTATAAAAATAATAACCTGCGTAGCCATACATAACTTTATTTAAATCGTTGAATGAACGACCCATGACCCTTTTCGTGAAGAAGTACCTAACAAAATTAAATATACATCCCGTCCCTATACATAAACATTTAAAATAATCCAATGAACACCGTGTAATAAAAAAATCATGGTCTTGGTGTTAATGAAAAACTTAAAATACATACGTTGTAAAGTCAACACTGCAGGATCCAATAACAACAACCTTGGACGATTTTTTCGAGTCAGCCTGCATATTTTTAATATGATTAGGAGAGATAAATTATAAATGTAAACTGAAAAGCTGAGGCAGAGTAACAGTTCTCTATAGACTGACTTGTTAAATTAAATACACTTTAGTTAATAGGGTTATCTCTATTGATAAATTAAATAAAAACTGATAACGTTGTTTGTTAGCAGGATGATGAGATAATAATCAAAGAGTGTAATAATCGCTACGCTGTAAAAACAACTAGTACCTACCAATTTTTTTTTTTTTTTTTTTTTTTTTTAATTTATTGGCAACTGGATATAAAGTCCTTAATGCCTAACTTAGTAATATTTTTTCCTTCAGTAACAGATGATGGGATGATGATGATGAGGTGATGATGAAGACGATGAATCCCTCCTCTTTCCCCATTCCAGTAAAGTTATGGATACTTCACTGAAACTTTAAGTGAAGTTTTGTAGAGAACACGAAAAGTCGCGTTTCGCAATGTTTGTATCATTTGCCCACACTCGTGCACGTTGACGAACCGGTAAACGTTAATAATCCATCATTATTACACTCTAACACTCGAAGAATCACAATTTTAAGAAAATAACACAAAATCACGACACCATCTTTTCAATTCCCGCCAAAAACTCCAGTACCTACCTAGGTAAGTCAGTGTTGCCAGCGGGTGATAGTCATATTTGACATAAGACAGGATAAAATGTGACATTTTCACAAGTCGTTTATTATTCTTGGTACCACGGTTACATTTTTTAGGCCACTTTAAGGAACGGTATAATTGGTTTAACTCGTCTCTTTACGTCTGTTAAAGTTAGTTTGTAGTTCTGCAATGTTCCGCTAGATGGCGAGTGTTTTTGGCAAGTAAAATTTTAAAACTCGCAAGCGAGATTCGCCCGGAGCATTGGGTGGTTTTTGACCGTTTGTTGATTTGTTGTCTTCGTTAGAAACTGAATAAATATTTGGTTCAATTGACGTCGACTATTATTTGTACCCTCGCGTGTACAAATTGGTCCTTCAGAGACGGATCAGCCGGTTCAGTAGTTCGCGGTTTTCGGACTACGCTTCGCACCTATAGGCAGTGGATCGCTGCTTGGGGCGGTAAGGTTCCACGACAAGAGTGGAACTTTCATCTGGTGCAGAAGAGGAACACCGGCAGACGGAGCAGGGACGGTGACCGGGAGTGGCAGTTGGCGCAGGGAGCTAGCACGGTGACCGGGAGTGGCAGTTGGCGCAGGGAGCTAGCACGGTGACCGGGAGTGGCAGTTGGTGCGGAGAGCTAGCACGGTGACCGGGAGTGGCATTTGGTGCGAGGAACTAGTACGGTGGTGACGTCAGGAAAACGGTCAAGTGTGAGTGGAAATAATCTGTGAGTACTTTAAATTATTTAATAGTGAAGTTGAAGTAAAATCAAGCTAATTTGGACTTTAAGCATTAGAGTAAATAAACTTAGAATAATTTCTTGCATTAGGGACTTAGAATAATTCGGTGAATTTGGTTCAGACGGGGAATCCATGCCCGATTTTT
This sequence comes from Peribatodes rhomboidaria, assembly GCA_911728515.1. Classification (NCBI taxonomy): domain Eukaryota; kingdom Metazoa; phylum Arthropoda; class Insecta; order Lepidoptera; family Geometridae; genus Peribatodes; species Peribatodes rhomboidaria. The sequence continues at coordinate 6,894,589 of OU452178.1, read as the reverse complement.
CTTTGGTGTTCATAATTTTAAAACACTTGTAAAATTTTCGTGACTTTTTAGGACTTGTAAAAATTTCGCTAAAATTGTTTGGTTAAAAACTTGAAAAAATTATTGAATATGTTGGCAAGTGTAATATTATCAACCATGGATAAATTAATTAATGTACAAAAAGATACTCATGACAAAATTTCAAAAACTTATGTAAATTTTAAAAAATCTTCTAAAGAGCGGTTAAGTTCAGAACAGTATATTATAACTAGATTAGAAATCTTAGAAGAGCTGTGGACCCGATTTACAAAGGGACACGAAAATATCATAAATAGCGTTAAAAGTTGGTCAGAATTAGAATCGAGTGACTATGTTAAAAACGAATTGTACGAGAGCGCCGAGGACTCTTACATAAATTACATAAATGCGACTAGTTTACGAAGATGGCAGTTAACTCAAAAAATGTTGCAGAACTTTTGGAAAAGATGGTCGCAAGAGTATCTTACGAAATTTCTGCATCGCTATAAATGGGCTTATCAAACCCCGGAACCTGAAATCGGGGATGTAGTATTAGTAAAGGAGGATAACGTTCCACCTTGTAGATGGCTTCTTGGTCGAGTGGTTGATAAGCATACTGGGGCAGATAACATTACTCGGGTCGTTTCATTGCGCACAAAAAATAATGAGAAAATAAATCGGCCAATCTCTAAAATTTGTATTTTACCATTGGCCGACTGATTATATCAATGGTCTTTTCTATGTTTATAATAATCATAAATTGTAAACCCCCACCAAGGGCAGTTGTTGTTTTGGTAGTTAGTTTCACGGTGGGCGGATGCCAACATTTTTTTGTTATTAATGACAAATTTTGTATTCGTCCTTGGTGGGCGGTATGTTAAAGTTAGTTTGTAGTTCTGCAATGTTCCGCTAGATGGCGAGTGTTTTTGGCAAGTAAAATTTTAAAACTCGCAAGCGAGATTCGCCCGGAGCATTGGGTGGTTTTTGACCGTTTGTTGATTTGTTGTCTTCGTTAGAAACTGAATAAATATTTGGTTCAATTGACGTCGACTATTATTTGTACCCTCGCGTGTACAACGTCTGTATTTGGGATTTCCATGTCGGTCTTCTGTCCAGCCACATTCCCAGATACCTCACCTCATGCCTGTGGAGCAGTTCCTCATTTTCTAATTTCATCTTCGGGCCGTCACTTTTGAAAAGTGTAACTGTGGTGTGTATTGATTTCGCTGCACTTATCTATTTTATTTAAGTATAACTGGCGGTGACCATAATAATATGCTAACTTTGGGTTTTTATGGCTATTCAAAGTTGGTGAAAAAAAAATCTTTTCAAGCATGTTTTTAAGCTACTGAGTGACAGGACGAAGAGATCGCTCGCCTGATAGTAAGCGCCACGACATCCCATAACAGTTGCAATGTTGCCCTACTGGGCCTAAAAAACCTACTGCAAAATTCTACGCATCACTGTTCCTAGTTCCGTGTTTCGGACCACGAACGGTTTCGAATGGATCTATTGCGGTACAAAGGTCAGGAAAATAAGGACCGTGGTACCGCTGGTGGTACGACTGGGGGTACGAAGGATCTTTAAAAACTGTCTGTACCAGGGTTTGGAAAAATAACCGTGATTCCATTAAAGTACCTACCAAAGCTAGGAAAAAGTATAACAGATACTTATTAAAATTGGAGGCAAAAAGATGCTATGCGATAATTTCTTTTATGTGGAAAACGAAATCAATAAAAGTAATCAAAACACAAAACTAAAGAAAAATTACAATTGAACAGACATGACTGCTAAAAATTTTTTTGGTTGCCAGATTTTTTTTTTTAATTTTTATCAAGTTCCTATGGTAACATAAAAGTAACAATTTGAGTCGTGTGACATGAGGGTCAAAGTAACGTAAAATAGTACAAAATAAACATTCTGGCAACTTACCTCAAATACTGATGAAATAATGTCAACGGAATTGGAAATGTCATTCAATTCTAAATAGAAATAAAGTATTTTTGACGTAAGTTTGCCAGTTTTGTTCTAGTATATCAATTTAAGTAGGATTACCAAGTCATTTTAGGAAAATAATCCATAGAAACATACGATTAATAGGTAGTAGCTATGGTTGTCTGGAAAACCATTTGAGAAAATTTAGACTATTTTAAATAATATGTGAGTGGTTGACCAAAAAGCGTAGACGGAGAAACCAATGGACTCAAGTACTGTGTAACCGGACATGAGATAGCGATATTTTCTAACAGTGTTGCCACTTACGGATGGTTCCATAGAAGTTAGGGAAGTTAGGGTAGATTTTTAACAGTAAATAAAATAGTAAAGACTTCAGACTATTTTTCTATATTTTATTCATTTTTAAACAAAATCAGCTTACTGTATACATTTCTTACTCTTTCGTTTGGTTCAGATGCACTCTTAGCTAAGTAATGTAGTCTCACCTTTAAATACTCCCATAATAATGGCTTTTGTGAGCAGAAGTTCGTGGTTATCTAAAGGTGAACAATCGAATATATCGCCATGGCATTGAAAGAAATGTTTATGGCTACATATTTTAAAACTTTCGTGTAAAAAATATTGTCACGCATTCTTTCGTGTAATTAAGTTGGTTACGTTTCTCTTAAGAATTTTGCGTTGGTCTCCAATCCAATCTACCACATGCATGTATCCAAATCTCTACAAGTTCAGCACTCGATGGAAATCTGTAAGGAAATATTAAGATATGTAGGGTAAATTCTGTATTCTGTATTAGTAACAACCAAAAAATTATAATATTGAACCATTTTCCATTTTTAAAAAAACGCTATTGTACAAAACCAATACGTGGCGTCCAATCTGGGCGGATAAAATAAATTTGTCAAATCCAATACGTCACCCAAAAACATTTAGGCCCGTCTGCCTACGTCCTTGCTTAACTAGCTTCATTAAACTACTCCTAGCAAAAAAAAAATCTTGAATGAATCTTGAGCCATTTCTTAGGACTTTTAACTTTATGTGCCCGATAAGGGAATATTTCGCTAGGAGTAGATTAAACTAGTTAAACAAGGACTGTTTAAGCAATTCTTATGTTCAGTGCAAACGGGTGTTAGAAAACTAGGGTAAAATTGAAAGCTAGATTATGGCAACCCTAATTCAATGTCTTGGAGGTTAGGTTTTTCTTTGCTTTTGCATGATTTGGCATTTTGCAGTAAACCTTTACATCCAAATAAGTGGTTCCTGCATCGATCCACTTTAATTAATATTTGTATTGATTTTAGAAGACATATTGTTTAGAGCAATGGCCAGTACCAACCTGTGAAATGTAACATCACTTAAACCTTGTTTTGTTCTATTCTGACAACCCAAAATACAGCACTGCACCATCCTGACGATGTCCAAAACACTTCACCATGCGATGATAACAATTAGATTTGATTTTAGATGATATATTTTCGAAAAAACACAATAATCTCTCGGTCACGGTAATGTTTGACACCAAGCTGTCAAATATTGCTTGGAGTCAACCGGTTACAGCGACAGAGAGAAAAAAAGTATTAATCTTTCTCTTTCAAGCATGCTATTTTTTCGTATGGCTGTTTCGCTGCGGAGTAAAAGAGACGGAAATGTGACTACGTCCATTGGTTTCTCCGTCTACGCCAAAAAGGGACCTGGAGTGATTTTAAACCGTTATTTTTTTTTTTGAATTTTTTAATCTGTGGTCTTTTAGCTTTGTTTTGGTATACCCTGTATATTTTTAGGTGCCGTAGTTTTTTTTTTATGATTTTTTTTGTGAGCCGAGGCAGTTTTGGAAAAATTACACCTTACACACAACGCACGCTAGTTTTTGTGATGTCAGGTAAGTGGATACAATCAGTTTTATTGTTTTATTGTACTTTTGTTTTAGCCAGGGAATTCAACACGCCTGTTTTTATTTGCTTTGTCGACTTCCGTAAGGCGTTTGATACTGTTATTTGGGAACGCCTCTGGATAGTCTTATTGGAAATGGGGGTACCACATCATCTAGTATTCCTTCTCAAACGACTTTACGAGGATGGCACAGCAGCGGTAAGAGTGGATGATGTTCTCTCAGGCAAATTCAAGACTGAGTCCGGTGTTCGACAGGGTTGTATACTTTCGCCGCAGCTCTTCAACACCTACACAGAGTACATAATGCGGATTGTCTTGGATGAATGGAATAAGGGTATCGCGGTGGGTGGACGCGTTATTAATAACTTGCGATACGCTGATGATACCACGCTTCTCGCCGAAACAAAAGAAGATTTGGAAGAACTTCTGACTCGTCTGGAAACCACTAGCCTCCAATTCGGACTTGCCCTTAATAGAGAAAAGACGAAAGTTATGATAGTAAATCGAGCAGGACACAACACTGTAATAAGTGTAGCAAACTGTGAAGTAGTACAGAGCTACATCTACCTCGGTACTATCATTTCCAACTCTGGAGGATGCGAAGACGAGATCAGACGACGTTGTGCTATCACGAGGTCGGCAGTAGAACGACTGGGAAAGATTTGGAAGGACAGACGTATAACCAAGAAAACAAAGGTTCGTCTAATGAAATGTCTCGTTTTTCCAATCTTTCTCTACGGGGCCGAAACTTGGTCTCTGAAGCTGCAGGATCGCCGAAAAATCGATGCACTGGAGATGTGGTGCTGGAGGCGGCTGTTAAAAATTCCGTGGACAGCTTTCCGCACCAACAACTCTATCCTCAAAGAGCTTCAAATAAAAGATAGACTATCGTCGATTGTGCAGATGCGAATACTGAAGTTCTTTGGGCATATCTCCAGAAGCGTGAATACAATTGAAAGGCTGGTAGTACAGGGCCTAGTAAAAGGCAAGCGAAGCCCTGATCGGTCACCAACTCGTTGGACCGACTTCATTAAAAAGGCCACGCAGACCACCATGGTGCAGTGTACTCGCAATGCAGGCAACCGCCGGTTATGGAGAGGAATTGCGAGAAGAGCGGCAGCCTTGGGGAAGGAAGAAGACAGCGAGGAGCCTTGTACCATCTGCACAACCACGACCACTCTGCCAAGAGTGCACGACTAAGAAGAATTGTACTTTTAAGGTTATCTCTAGTACAACGAAGTCTCTTTATCTTGTGCAGGTCTAAAAAGACGCTCGTACTTGTCAGAAAGTGACGAAAGACAAGAAACTGACACTAAATAAGTCGCCAATAACGTAGTAACCGCAAACACGTGTTGACACTCACTAACGAAGTCGCATACTGACATAAAACATACCGCGCCCCCCGCCCGCGCACGAGTCGAAACTTGTTTCTACACGAAATTTCAAACGCGATTTACTCGAAATCAATTATTTTCCCTTGAGGTCCCTTTTTGGTCAACCACTCACATATATCAAGATGTAGTTATTGATGGGGCAAATGCGTTTATTTTTGTTTCTTTCTTTTGTGGCGCATTTGCCCCAAAAATATTGTCAGGGTGAAATCATTTTAAAAATAACATTTACTTATGGTTTTACTTGACTTTCGAATGAGTGTAAGTAAATATTATATTGTTTGTAGTGCTTAGGGAGGTAAGTGAATTGAAGAGTTTCTGTTCCCTGGTTTGGCTCACACATCTGTATCTAACTAATTTAATTTTGTATTTGACCATTACCAAGTAGTTAGGTGAAAAAATTAAAAGTCGGCTACTAATAGACAATCAATAACTAACATTTTGCAAAAAACATTAGTACCTATTACATAGGTGCATAGGTACCTACGGATCGAATTAAAAATTAAAAGTTGAAGTAAAAGACGCCATTATATACACGCCCTATACCAAAATGTATAAAAGTAGACTGAGATTTGTACAATTTGAGTTTGAAATTTCTAAGATCCGCTTGGAAACGTTTCCAAATAATTGTGAATAGCACAGCAAAAATGGATGTAAGATACTTTTTATCCCGAGACTGCGGAGTGCAACTAGTGCTAATTTTAAAAAGGGCTATTTCACCATACAATCTATTTATTGATCGAATACAACACATGTAGTATGGTGTAATAAGATGTGTGTAACTACAGCTTCCTCATACTTGATAGAATAATTCTACATAACATAAACATAGCCCAGACTTGAAAATTATGCTGCCAATGGCAGCTATTATAGGTACATATGTTACATATGTTAATGCATAGACATACCTTCTTTCGTTTGGAAGATATGAGGTAAGTAGCTGAAGTGACGTCACTCCAGCTTACACAGTTTATTGATCATAGCTTCAACATTTTTTAAGTAGCATCGTTCAGATTTTTCCTGCCTTGTGCAGCTAATACACTTTAATTTTCTAGCTATTGTCCAAAACCCTAATCTCATTGGTTCTGTATTGGATGAGGGAGCTGAGGTGACGTCACTTCAGCTGGCACACAGTAAACAGCTTATATTAACAAAGTTCTTGTGGCGGCTAAATTAAGACTGGGATATTTGATTGCAGCTATTATGCAGTAAATATTGGCAAATATAGGTAGAATTATTCTATCACCTTTGAGGAAGCTGTAGTACCACACACATAATAAGAGACAGTCACTACCATCCCTATTAAGAAACACATGGCAGTCAGATACTCAGATTATCAATTGCATGGTGTAATAGCCCCTTAAATAAAAACCAAAATGGCAGGTACTGTATCCTATCCACAGAATAGTACCTATTATGTTTGGCCATGTCCTACAACAATCAAGGACAATTTTTTTACCAACACAACTTAGGAAACCAGTTTTAAAAACTAGTACTATTTTAGAATTAAAAAATATTAAACAACAGACATGAGAATCCTTTTCAAAACATCTAATTTATCTTATTCTTTAACAATATAATTATCTGGATACTTAACATAAATTCTATGGTTTATCCACTCCCTATTCATGTTTTAAATTATCATTCTTTTTTTGACTATCATTGTCAGTTTCAGATTTTGACTCTGATCCATTACTTTGTTGAGCTTGTTGGTTGCTTTCCCTGTTTAACGGTTTTTCAATTTTTAAAGAATTGGCCATTTCATTGATCTTTGACTGTTTGTAATCCTGCTTAGCTGCTTCCAGTAAAATGTTTTGGATAGAATACTTATTATTAGACTGCTTCCGATGTAGATCAGGATAAGGGTTTTGTTTTAGCTCCAATACTACTTTGTCAAGTACTCGAGCATATTGTGGTTTGGGAGCATAATGCATTTGTGTGTATGCTGATTTAGAGGTTTCATATCTTGGCACAAGAACTTTGAACAACTTGTGTACAAGGTCTTTTTCTAGTAGCCAATAGTCCGCTATTTCCATTGTTGGCTTGTGGCAGTCTCCATGACGAATAGCTTCGGAAATTAGCTGGAATAATAAGAACATTTTTAGAAACTTGTCACTAGTATAGAAGTAAAAATAAGACCGTATGAAACTTACCCTTTCAGCATATTGTCGAGCCTCATCAGCTCTGTGGTGGTTAAGTTCAATTCTCTCAAATTTAATGAGTCCGGTTACAGTTTTACGCAATTTATCCAGTCTACCTTCAGGACCTTTTGGGCTTCTCAATCTTCGAGGTACCGGCTTCACATTTATGCGAAGCTTTGACACTAACTTGGAAACTTCTGCTTGGTTCATTTTGATTTTGTTTAAAGTTTCTGACAAACTTTATATCTAGTAATACAGCTCTAGATAAGCTAGCGGGCTCAGTCGCTGGAGAAAAAATTAGGTTATAATTTTTTTAAATTTTTATTTTGTCTTTTCATTGAAATGTCAAATCACTGTCAACTAAAAGCGTAAACGTTCAAAAAATTAGAAATGTGCCTTTAATTCACAAATAAGTATCGACTAATTTCAAACCGGATACAGTTAGCGCCACCTATCAGCGAGTAGTATAATAGGTCTATCTCGATGTCGTTGTCATGTGTCAACTGTCAACTGTCACTATTGGATTTTTGTTGCTACCTAATTTGATTTTATGAATTTGTTGTTGCAAGCTGTTGGAAGGTGATGTTTTCTTTTCCGATTACATTAAACTATTTCATTGTACTTTCAGTTGGTACTTACTAAAGAAAACTATGAAAATGCCCAGATAGAGAAATGAAACCCAAACGTTAATAAAAACTGAATAATGGCATCCTTAACAGATGGTAACTTCGATGATGCCGGGGTTTTTCAGCTGGTGTCGGAACTATGCACAAGAACTGCTTCACAGCACTGTACTCACAACAGGCTGTCTCAGAAGCGATTATCAAATAAAATGAGGTCTTATGCATACGAAATTATTTTACGAAAGACCTCCAAGGATTTCCCTCCAAGCTCCAACGAGCCCATTTCCGATTTATTGTCGTATTATTATGTTTTGCACCAAAGAGTAAAAAATACAGCAGAATACAGGAGAGCCATAGATTTGAAGAAAGTGATAAGTTCGATTCGCCGGGCTGATTATGGTGGTGGCAAGGAAAACATTCACAAAGTCCTCACACTTCTAATTGGTCTGAAAGATACTTTGAATCTGGATCTGTCATCGGAAATGTATCAGGTAAGTTTGGAAATAATAGTTTTTTTCTACTATATTTCTTAGAAGTGTCTCCCTCTAAATGACTTTTTTAGTAATTAAATTAAATTTACTATTCTGTTATTGTAAGGTCGTTGGTTGACCTGAAATGTAAAAATAAAATAAATAAAATAAAATAAATAAATAACAAGTCAACCAGGAAACTGATTAATTATTGAACATGATGTTCTACTTTTAAGTAATTTTTTATTTAAGTTCTCTAGATGGTATGGCTATACTGTCAATTTTAATGCGAAAAAGCATTATCTACATGGTTAAAGGTACTAAGCACCATCCTACCTTGTAGTACTGCTTGCAAGACTGCAAAGCAGGATGTAGCTTTCACACCGTCCTGTCTAGCATTCTGCACATATGTACATGCAGGATGATAGGCAGGATGGATGCACATGGCTAGATGTGGTGCAGGTGCAGATTTTAATATCTTGCATGAAGCAGCAATGACAAGCAGGATGCTAGGCAGGGTTGTAAATGCTATTACTGTTAACTTATTTTTTTTTCAGAAACCATTTAGTTTTGGCCTCCTTGATGAAATGCTTCCTAAACCTCCTCGGGAAGTTTTTGGATCGCCACAACCATATTCATATTATCCGTCACATGTCTTCGAGTTACCTTTCTCACTAAAACAGAATATGACTCTCAATCCTAAAAAGTCTCCGACATATACAGAGTATGCAATTGAAACTTTTGAATCCAAGCCAAGTAAGTCACTAAAGTGTAATTTTTTGATAACTAAAGAGAAGGTAAAAAGTTATCCCACTGTCTGATTTTTCAATTTGGCATGACCAAATGTTTTTTTTTTTTTAAATATGTACTTACTTGCTACGAGAAGCAAATTAATAAATGTTGCCATGGTATTCTATGTGACTTACATTTTTCTGTATTGATCTATTTAATGTTACATGAGAAAAAAGAATCAGGGCATCCATTTGTTTAATTAACTCTTTCAGACTTGCCCGAAGCATCTGGATCTCATATGCCACAGCATATGGAGCTAAGAGCATTCCCAAGTCCAATGTCGTTTGCTTCAATGACATCCACTCATGTGTCGCCATACGGCGAGGGTCCTATGTTCAGCTACCCGCGACTGACGGCCCCTAGAGACCTCCTGATACCTACATCACAGTCTCCTAATGTTAAGGTAAAGTTATGAGTTTCATGATTATATAAAATAAAATTGCACCTTTGGAATCAACTCAACCCATTGATGGTGATCGAAAGTTTAAAAGCCAGTTGTGGTCCCGCATGTAAATATTTACCCTATGTACATATACATTATGGAGGCATTCCGATGTAAACATATCGTCACGCCTTACCTCCGAAGGAGCTGGCAGAGGTGTAAAACAACACCCACATTTTGCCGGACGATATTCAGTCCCAAATATGACAGGGGGCGAGCCTGTCGCCATACACCGGGCTCCATTCATGTAGCAGATGACATACAAAACGCACATATGTTCACACAATGAACAAATTGGTGCGTGCCGTCGACTGGGTTTGAACCCGCTCTCTCTGGCTTCAGAGGCCTTCTCCAACTAGGCTGTTATTGCTTGTCATTCCGATGTAAATACATTGGAAAATATATACAATATATACATGAGGTAACCAAACCAAAATAAACAAATAAAAACCAAAAGTAGTGTCAGATAATGATCATTATTCACTAGCGCCAACCCGATGGGTTTCGCAATTACGACACGGTTCAATGGAATAGTACCTTAATATCTTGCAGTGTTGTGATTTTCGTATCGAGAATTATTAGATACTCAAAATGTGAGATCAGATTCTGTCGTCCCAAGCATAAGCAGCAACTCCAACGCGTCGAGAAAAACGTGTTTAAAGCACAGATCTAGGATGTAAAAGATCGACAGTGACAATTCGATAGTGATACAAAAAAACATTTGCGCATGCGTGAGTAAATTAGTGTTGTGAAAAGTACTTATAAATTTATCGATTGACCAAAAATGGTCCTCCGGGTGCTTGTCGATAAATATAATCTTTCGCATACCAATTGAGTTGTTTTTTGTTCCAAGTATATAACACCGCTGCTGAGTCACTAAACGGGTGTTAAGCTAGGCGGAAGAGTTAGATATCAGTGTCACCATGTATCTAAATTAACATAAGAAAAGTAAATAATAAGATCAACATAATACTATCCTAGTAATTCGCTTCCAATTGTGACCCTTGACCAATTTTACTCGTATACGGTAATGATACTTATCTCATTGGTTTTGTACATTTATTTATAATTTACATATATATTATTTAATTAACTTAAATATAATTAAATTAGACTTGGATGTAAGACACCCAAAATGTGTAAATTGAATTAAAAATGATGATCAGAAATTGAAGGTACATACTTATATTTAATACAAAAATGTTTTACGCCTCATCATTCAGTACAAACTCGGAAGAATGTGAATTAACTTTTGATGGCATTGATTCAAAAATGTACCTATGCTTTGTTTATGTATTGCACCCATCGCCTACCTAATGCTTAAAACTTTGATTTTGATTTTGATTTTTATAACTTTGATTAAAACTATCGATAATAATGACGTCATCTTTTTATCCATCTCTAGTGAAAATCGAGCGTAAACTAACTAATATTTTAATGCTGAATTTCATCACTAATTCTGCTTTCATCTAGGAAATATAGATGTTACGAAGAAACGACAACAACATACCGCTGGTAAATCGGTTTTTGGAACCAATTTATGTTATGTTTTAGACAAAATTTAGACAAAAACATCACAATGGAATTTTCATATTTATCCATGAAACGACAAATTTTGTGGGTTACATCTTGGATTCACATCACAATTGCTAAACTCACAAGACGACATAACTGCGTTTAGTTACAATTGCTCTCTGTTGAGTCTATTTATAATTATTTTAGTAAAAATATAAATCATAGGAATTTCCGCGTGTTCCCAGGTGGCGCGCTGTCATTAATGACAAAAGAATTATTGACTAACATTTTATTTGTAGGCGACCTCTTTCTCTCTTGTGGAGTTTACATTTCGATGGAGACTTCTCTGTCCCACGCTTCGTTGGTCTTTTGCGAAGCAAAAAAAATCTTAGGTCTGTGGTTTAAAGTAATAGTAGATATTATTGCTATTAATAACTTAAATAGTTTAGACAAGATGGCTTGGCACGGTAGAATTGGTCTAGTTGGCGAACTGTTATTTTCTAACGATACGCGTACTCCATACCTTGCTGAGTTCGGCTTCAATTATTCTCCGCCTTTACAGATATCCCTAGCGAGTACTTGCGGAAAACTGGAGGACATCCAGGAGGTGTACCGCGCGGAGCCGGGCGAAGACTCTGTCGACATCTGGGAACTGGCCACGCATGTGGACAGGGATATACCTGATGATATCTGGGAGATTGTTGGTAAGCCCTTAGCCTAAAAGTATCATCTTCAAAGGCCGGCAAATACCTCGAAAATCCGGACCGATCGGTCTAGATCCGGTTATGTCCGGGTCAGTCGGAGGTCTACCTCAAAAATCTTAAAAAAAGTAGGTGTTCTGGGCCATAGTTGTTTTTAGATCTCGTTGGCAAAGTAAATGTTGCGTGGGGGATACAATTTTTTATCCTTTTAATTGCTTAAGATTTTCACCTCAATATAACTGTCTAAAGGCTTGTAGTTTTATTTAGGAGTAGCTGAGCCCCGCGGTTTCACCCGCGGTCCCACAGAAACCGTTAATTTTGTCGGGATAAAAAGTACCCAATGCTCTTTTCTATAACCCGTGTTACGGTACAGTACAGTGACAACGTGTTTGCAAAATTTCATGACGATCGGTTGAGTAGTTAGGGCGTGAAAGCGTAACAAACAAACAAACTCACTTTCGAATTTGTAATATGAGTTACGAATACTATTGATTACACATAATAATACTAGTGGTTCTGTGATTTGAAGACCTAAATCTCCGCCATTTTGAAAACTTTCCAAAAACTGAAGTGTGAAAAAAAAAACCATGTAATTACCGAACCTGCTCACAAAAATCCACGAGAATCTGTTGAGAAACGCGACCTGTAGAGGACATCCGGACTTACGAAAGCATTTTTGAGCGATAAGGCCGCCCATTAAAAACTTAGTTAAGCCTTATTTAAGTACTATTGTAATTTATTATATGTTTTTAATAAAGAGTTGTTGTTGTTGTTTTTGCCGAAGCTGAAACAGATACAGGAAATGTAACGCGACAGGCTCGCTCGCCGTCACATTTGGGACTTAATATCGTACGGCGAAGCGTGGGTGTTATACACCTCTGCCAGCCTCCTCGGGGGAAAGGCGTGATGAAGTAATGTTTTGCTATTTTACAGCTAAATTACCACCAATCAACGAGAGGCAGCTGATAGCAACTTCACCGAGGGAGATGGGCCTGTGGCGGCGCGTGCACGACGGGACCCTCTCCGATCTGAACGTTGTGTCCGAGAAACAGTTTATACGACATATCATGTATTTAATTTGTGAGTAGCATTGTAATATGGCATTATAGATCAATATTCGGGACAATTTACACACGTTCTTCCGACCCTAAGGGCACTACAAGTGATTTTACTGTCCGGCAGTCCGATTTTTTACGGTCAGATATGACACGCCATGAATTTATGTACTAGCTTGTGCACTACACGTTATTCTACCATCTGATATTTTACGATTATTTTAAAAATAAGTTGGCTCACTGACATAAAATGCATTTTCAGAGGCAGCCTAGAACATTATTGAAGAGATTTGAATCTTAAAAACTCATTCCACGCTAGCGGATAAAATGCACTTTTGCACTCAGATTTCGAATGATAAACAAAAATTTTCCGAGCTTGTAATGTGCGTGCATAATATTTGTTTTAAATTATTTATAATACACATATTTAAAATAAATATTAAAATCCAGGCAACGAACAAAAACATGTTTTTTCCCTAGGTGGGAATCAAACCCTTACCCCTAAGCCCAGAAGGCGGAACTACCAACTGAGCCACCGATAAATTATTATAATTGTAAATTTAGTTGCATATTCACTTGCTATCGTTGATTGCTAAGTGAAATTTAGTCTAACACAAATTGCCAAAAGATTTTTTCTGTTATCAGTATTTGTCATACAAAAAACTCCTTGCAAGTGTTTCCACCACTTTTGACGCGTTCGGTAATGTATTTGTCTCTCATTCGCGATTGGAATAACGCATGTGCCTCTTTTACACATAATGAGAGAGAGAGAGAGAGAGAGAGTGGATGCAATAAATAAATTCGGTACACTTGCACACACGGTCGCCTGACCCAAACTAAGCAAAGCGTGTACTATGGCTGCCAGAGACTGATATAGCTGACATAGCTGACATAGTTAGATATTTTTAAGTACATACTTAAATAGATTTTAACAATATCGAGCGCGCCGTATGCTAAAACGAAGCTTAGCCTTGAAGCTCAATTGATAAGGTTTCACCGTACATGAAAACAGTTTTAAATCGAGAATCATGACTGTTTTGAAATACGGGCCTCAATGTAAACATCTGTACTGTTTCCAGTTGGCGTAGAAACAAACTCATTCCCGTACAGCGAGGAATCGGACTGTTTCTACATGAGAGACGACCTAGTTCTCGAGGGCATATCAAAGGGATGCATCAATGGATACATATCGAACCTGCTGTTGGTCGGAACTTTTTATATGCGACTGCAGAATTTCGCCTTCAATCAGTCGCTGGATGATCATTTTTATAGCAACGGTCTTGTCTATGAGGTATGTATTTTATAAGATAACTAGCGACCCGCCCCGGCTTCGCACGGGTGCAATGCTAATACTAAATACACTACAGAAAAACTGTGAACGTTGTACATAAAAACATAGCGGCCCGCTCTGGCTTCGCACGGGTATTTAATAAATATAGCCTATAGATGTCACTCACTGAAAAAAATACATCACATTAGAAACCTCAAAAATAACAGTATTTCTCCACTATTTAATGGATGTTATAAATATACCTTCCTCTTGAATCACTCTATCTATTAAAAAAAACCGCATCAAAATCCGATCCGAAATCCGAAATTTTAAAGATTTAAGCATACAAAGGGACATAGGGACAGAGAAAGCAACTTTGTTTTATACTATGTATATGAGATAATTGTCATATTGTAATAGATGATCTAAGATATTTAAAATTTAGAAAAAAAATCTAAAACTAATGTTTGTGTGTGTAACACACACAAACATCAGTCTTAGATTTTTTTCTTCACGTTTAAAAGGATGGATGGGTTTTGACGAAATTTGGTATGGAGGTAGCTTGTACCCTGGATGAACTAACACATAAGCTACTTTTTACCGCGGATAACAAGTGTGTATGAGAGCGTTGAGACAGAAACGTATTCACGTGCGTTATATTTTTTTTCAGAGCAACTCGCCGCGTCTCCATCAACGATGCTTTTAAAATATTAAAATAATATTCCAGGCAGCCCGCGAAGTGGTGCGTCGCTATCTTCTAGACTTCCGCTTGAAAGCCACCTCCATATACGAAGAGTGTTGCAAACACAGCGCGGAGAACGTAAACTGCATGCCGACCTTACTACAAATATTGTTACACATGGAACCGCTCAAGTATGAGATCGAGACCGTCGCATCTATCTACAAAATGATTCACACTGGTAAGTTAAGGCTTGCATATTTAGTAGCTGCTAATATTAAATTACATTATCAACTGTTATTATTCTAATTACTAATCTAATTATGTATTTATTTGTGTAATCGACAGCATTACATAGTAATATGTATACAGAAAAAAGAGCGATGGCAGCCTAGTTGGGAGTAGGCCCGCCTCTCAAGCCAGAGGGAGCGGGTTCGAACCCAAACGACGGCACGCACCAATTTGTTCATTGTGTGAACATATGTGCGTATTGTATGTCATCTGCTACATGACTGGAGCCTGGTGTATGGCGACAGGCTCGCCCCCTGTCACATTTGGGACTAAATATCGTCCGGCGAAGTGTGTGGGTGTTGTATTACACCTCTGCCAGCCCCTTCGGGGGAAAGGCGTGACGATATGTTATGTAGAAAAAAGAGACTTTTATTTTGACACACAAGACGCTACAAAGACATTAATAATACATAAGACTAATACATATATATAAAACAGTGATAATAATAATAATATTTAAAATAAGGCCAAAACTGATTATTATTATTAAATTATGATTCTAATCTTCTAATTCTCATTAGTAATTATTTCACCCTAGAGCAATAAAATTATTAGAATTTGCGTTTTGCGGCTTAGCTCGCGATTTTCTAGTTTGACATTTAGTTGTGTTTATTCTATTACGAATTGAGACCTTGGGACCCCCCATAAACTACACAATCTTAAAAATGGAAAATTTCAAATCTGCAAAATTTTATGAAGATCAGATTAAAAGTGCTCAAGATATCATTGGATAAACATTAAAACGGTTACTTGAAAATTCACTTTATAAACATAAAAAAAGATATATATTCAAGATATAAAATAGATTTTTTTTACTTAATTAGTTGAATATTGTAGATTACAGAACAGCTCTTCCGAACGGAGCCGAGCTGATGTCGTATCTGTTCAACGAGATATCTCTGGTCACGCATCAGTCCACGGCAGCTACTATGTTCAATTCACTGCTGTCGGTCTGCACTGTTTACTTCAAGTAAGTTTAATTTGTATATTTAGTCAAGTTTAACATCAGGCGAGATGAAGGTCAAAAATAATACAAAAACGTGTCTTGCTGAGTATAGGTTCCTATTGTACGCCAGTCATTCCGATTCTGAGCCTATCTATATTGTCCAGGTTCGATCCGCGATTCTTACAATATCGGCGACCTGACGAGTTGGAGGTTTATCAAATCCTCTTTCTCGTTCCTTTCTTTCTTTCCTCTCCTTTTCTGTCCTCCTCTTTCGCGCCTCCAGTGTGCGGCCACTAATCCGCCAACGTTTAGTAAATTTGCCGTCACGCTTGGCAACGTGTCCTGCCAAGCGTGATGGAAAACTCCATTAGATTTTCGTAATAGTCGTCTTGATGTCGCTTGATGCAACGCCGGATCTCGAACTTTCTCACTCGGTCTTACCCTAAAGTAGTAAAAACCTTTTTAAATTGGAGAAGCCTTTGGCTTTTGGAATACAGTTTCTGACTAGTTTGAGAGCCTCTAGAATCTCAAAATTATGATTATTTACAATCTACCCCTACGAACAACCCCCACGCGGTGGCAAACGGTAACACGTGTGGCTACCGATCCACACATTTGGAAAATGGGGGCAGAAAGTAACTATAACTGTCTGTAAACATTATTGGCCAAACGCCCCCGCATTATAGTTGTAAGTTAAAAAAACTGCCTTCTTAATATCCAATAATTTCCATAACACATTAAATACTCAATGCATTTACCAGGTTCATAGAGCGGTTCATATTCGAAGGCGAGCTGGACGATCGCTACAACGAGTTCTTCATCCGCAAAGACATCCAGTACGTGAACTGCCGCTCCAAGCGATACTGGGACCGCGGCTTCCACATCACGCAGCGCGTGGCGGTGCCGGGCTTCCTCAGGACGCTGGCCAAGTTCATACTGCTCTGCGGCAAGTCGCTCAGACTGCTCAAGTTGTGTAATCCTAGTGTAAGTACATGGTTCTGATACCTAAGACTTAAACACAAGGCGATGCGATTAAAACTCTTGTAATTGTGGACATAATAAAGAATTAAATAAAAATAAAAGATGAGTCTCATTAAAGATTTTGAAGTCTTAAAATAATTTAATCAGAGACCCGTAGTTAGAAATCCGCTAAATCTTTGAGTTCAACGCGAATAAATCTAGATGGCACTTTTTGCAATTATTTCAAACACCTCGCGGACTGCATACAGCGCCTCCACAAAATACTAGTTTACCGTCATGAAAACTAAAAACATATGTTATAGGTAACCGATTATTTTCCAAAAGTTATCACTACATACTAATAACGAAATTACCCCGTTTCAGGATCCACTAGTCCTCCTGATATCTTCGGACCACCCCTCCGTTAAAAGCTGCTCCAGTTTCGAAGAGCTGGAACGTCAGCAGCAACTACTGGACGTTTACAGAACGAGATGTCTGTTCGTGACAGGAGAACTGGTCACGTTCGATCAGATACTACTGAAGAGAGAGGCGGAAAGAAAGGCCTTTGCTGAAATGGCGACCTTGAAACAGGCCGATACGCTGGAGAAGATTGTTGGTATGTACTCGTAAATATTTGTGAAATTACCCGTGTTTTTTTTGTTAGCCGCGAGTGTATTTGTTATTTTCTACGCGTTTTGTACTAAACGAAATGCTTGTTCGTGATGGAAGAACTGGTCACGTTTGATCAAATAATGCTGAAGAGAGGCGGAGCTGAAGCTTTTCCTAAAACACCGACCTTGAAACGGGCTGATACGTTGGAGAAGATTGTTATACAACATTTTCTGCTACTCTACTAACTGCTCACTACTCGCTATTTTATCAAAGTTCATTTATTTTACGATTTTCCAATGTTACCTCTTTTTCCGGGTTGTACAGACAGTTTTAATGATGCATCCTAAATTTAAAGAAAGTTTTTCAAACGGATTAGTTGTAAAGTGATAAATATTGTGGTAATTTAGAAGTTTAAAGTCAATCATATCTATTAGCTATGTACTGTAATTTTTATTTATATCATTGTTTTCTCACAAATCCTATGACTATTCTCAAGTACCTACATTTCATCAACTATTTTATCTTCCGTTATGCCAGACAATGTTGTCTGACCATCCTAAATTATATGTACGATGGTTAGACGATTGTCAGACGTTTTGATCATATTCTAGCGGAACGCAAACGCCTCGCCCAGCTAATAATAGCCGAGAAGCAACACTCGCTTCGCGTGCTAGAAGCGGCGATGGCTGAAGCGAAGGCCGCGAAGCAGAGATCGAAGTTTCGGGAGCGGAAGCGGTACGAGCTGGAAGCGGCCGGAGATAAAGCTACGGAAGAAGTCGATTCTAAGCTTAAAGATGCTGAGAAGTAAGTTTATTATTATTTAGCATTCACTTTTTGCTCTTTTTTTAAACTCTATCCTTTACCAGCACCGTCTTCGACCTTTTTAACAAAGTTTAGTAGATAATAAAA
Organism: Peribatodes rhomboidaria; assembly: GCA_911728515.1. NCBI lineage: Eukaryota > Metazoa > Arthropoda > Insecta > Lepidoptera > Geometridae > Peribatodes > Peribatodes rhomboidaria. The sequence goes on along the minus strand of OU452178.1, from coordinate 6,875,949 downwards.
TAAAATTTAGATCAAAAAGTTTCCATAATAAAATTTAAATCATAAAGTTTAGTAGACTATGTCCTTGTGTGTGTTCCATGGCTTCCTCGACTCAGGGAAACCTAGTAAAGTAAACAACCACTTCACACTCCTAGCTCCTCGCTATGACTAAATGACTAATTTAAAACACGTTATTTTAGAAACAAAATAATGGAATACTACACAAAACTAAACATGGAGGTGGAGAAGAAACAAATGCACACAGAGTGGAAAATAAAACGTTTGCAACTCGACCAAAGTCGAATGCAACTACTATCGACTGAAGAACGCAATTTGAAACGAGAAAAACTCGAATTGGAACACCAAAAGAGCGAAGAGATGTTTAAGTCTGTACAATACAGTGAAGATAAAATGGAAGACGCTTTAGATCCTAACAGTAAAAGTCCTCAGACCGACGACATACCACAGAAAGAACAAGCTACTTCAACTGACTTGATGACTGAATCGTCGCATTCAGTTGTAATGCTAGATGTTGAAGAGAAAAAAGATACCACACATGTTACAGAAAATCAAAAGAAACCCCAGTCTGATGTCTTGAGCGCTATTTGTAGCGTCGCCAAAAGCTTCTTCGGAGTTCTAAAAAGTAACGACAAACCCTGTGATAACAAGAAGAACTTAGACTCCCAAGGGAACATTGTCAACGAATATACAACCAACACAGAACACACAACTTCGAGCAACGTCATAGGCGCGAATATTGAGCAATCGGTTGATAATGAACAGTATTTAATAGCGAGGAAGGAAGCTTTGAAGAACAAACTAAAGGTCATGGCACACGAGTACGGACAGGCAGACAGTGAGAACAATCTACGCCCTACCGTAACTATAGACCCTTTGGACGAGAACTTAAACGAAGAATGGTCACCATTCGTCGAAGCCAGACGAAATAAACTTAAGGTCCTGGGCGAAGAATTCAAAATTACACCGAAAGTCAGAATAGCAACGGAACCAACAACGGACGCGCAAAGAGAAGCTTTAATCAACAAGCAGAGAGTTTTAGGCGTGGAATACAATCGCCCGCCAGAAGCAATCATTACAAGAGACCCAGCTAATGTTGCCCAAGAAGAAGCGATAAGAAATAAAAAGAGGGTACTTACTTCGGAATATGAAAGTCGACCGAGTAGCTCCAGGCGTGACAGGTCGGGGCTGACTTTAAATTTAAAACCTTACGAAGCGATGTCCAGTGAAAATGTTACACCAAATATAGCGATTACACCTGGAGATCTATTTTCAAGGGTGAGTAGTACCTATTTGAATTTTACTGAAATACTAAATCTGTATTTGATACTCTGACGGTAGTAGTCACTTAACAAAGTAGTTGTAGAGCTACTAACTAAAGCTTATCAGCTGCACCGCAAGTTGGAAACTTGTAAATTAAAAAATATCAATTATTGCACTCTTAGCCTAGTAACAGCTCAGCTGCTTTTTATACAGGGGTCCCGGGTTCGATTCGCGGCTGGACAGATGTTTGATTGATGAATTTAAATATCTGTTCTGTCTGTGTCTGGGGTGTTAGTTGTCCATGTCGTTGTGTGTTCATGACGTCCCCGACACAGGGAAACCTAGTAGAAGAAATGAGTGTGAAACATCTAATAACCATTTTCCTCTTTCAGTTGGATTTGGAGACGCCTACGACTGCGGACGTGCCTTTAGAAGGCGCCATAACAAGCGACATATTCACACCTCACAGCGAAGTAGATAAAGACTTAGAAACGGACAAACATAAAAAGGAATTTCTATCTTCAGAGGGCTTCAATTTCCCAATGCTCGATGACACCGAAAACGAAACCATTAGCGATGCACATACCGAAATGAGCCCAGAAAACTCCCCATCAAAAATTCTGAACCCAATAGAAGTTAAAACTACATCGAAGCACTCTTTATTCAACATCTTGGACGGTTCTTATAGCTTAGAAGAGTTTGATCCATTCGGAGTGAAAGATTTGAAAAACTACTCCAAAGAATTCTTAACCAACAAGTTGGAGTCCGAAATGTCCAGTTCCTGTTATACCCATCCTGCAGTTATAATGGAGGAAGTGAAAAAGCAACCCTATTCTGACATCTATAGGGCACATTATAGCAAAGAGAAGGAACAGAAAGTAACCTGTGATAACATTGCTACGTTGACGGCCTGTTTACAGAGATCTGTGATGCTGCCATTGACTTATCAACTAGAAGTGGTCAATAACTCTATATTAACGTATTTTCTAGGAGACTTGGACATGTATGAGCATTTGAGGAGTTTGAAAGACTATTTCTTTCTCATGGACGGGGAGTTTTCAAGGAGTATTTGTCAGAATTTGTTTGCGAAATTGACGAAGACTCTGAATCCTCAGGAGCTGTTGAATTTCGCGACGTTGCACAATATACTGGATAAAGCGCTTGGATCTTCAATATCTCGTAAGTTCTCTTACCTAATTATTATTTTTGAGGCTATATTAGTTAGGTGACTGATTACTTATTTCATCATTATTATTATTAATTATGTTTTAAACATCTGTTTAAAACATAATTAAACCCCTCAAGAAAAGAAACTGTGAACCATTAAATTTGGGTCAAAAATTAACGTTGCTCGCAAAGACGCGTAAGTTTGTCTCGTAAATGATTAATACAAATAATATATGACAAAATCATATTGAAAACTCATGACCATTATCAGAGCGCAGTTACCCACCTCTGTGCCTGTCAAGGGCCAATACAACAAAGCGATGCGACATAGCAACGCTTTTGTGTGTGTAGCCTTTTTTTGCTATTATTACCGATTCTAAGCTTGACTAAACGAAACCGTACAGTTAACAAAACAAAACCGTAAAGTTAAAAACGAAAACGTAAAGTCGGTTGAATACTACGTCACTCCCGCTGTAACTACACTGCACGCGTTCCCGTATCTGCGTGCGTGCTGTCAGTTGGTCGGTTTCAACGAGCTGTCTGTGTGTCACGCAGCGACTGCAAACAGACTTACGGTGTGACTCGTGGAATTTTATAATTTACTGATATCGCAAACTGCGCCTGGGCCGGACCGGATTGTAAACGGACTGGACCCGGATTTGGTGTGAACGAGATACATACATGCATACACAAAGTCACACCTTTTCCCTTATGGGTAGGCAGATATCATTTCTCTCCACTTGCTATTGTCCTGTCACACATCTTTCGCTTCATCTACTTCCACGAGTCCCTTCATACATGCTCGTCAGTTACGGGTACTTCTGACCTGGCCTTTTTTCAAAATGTCTTGGATTTGATCCTGATACGTTTTCCTAGGTCACCCCTAACCGACTTGAGATGCCGCACGAGATATAATAACTACAATAATAAAATGATAACACGATGGGAGGGCTATCCAACAAAACACAGTTGTTAACACCTAGTTCGGTGACTAAGGCTGCACAAATTCCTGTAATTTTTTCATGGAATAAAATTATTTTGCTTTTGGACAATTTCAAGATTATGTTGTCAACTTCAGATGTCCACAAGTTCTCCGAGAACCTGTCGTTCACGATATCGGACACGCCGCTGAGCTTCCAGCACAGCTCCCCGGACGCGCTGCAGTGCCTCTCGCTCACGTACTGCGTGCGCTGGCCGCTCAACATCATACTGTCGCAGGAGGCCCTGACGCGGTACGCCAAGGTCTTCCAGTTCCTCATCAAGATGAGGCGGGTTTTCTGGGTGCTGTCGGAGGATTTTGAGGTTAGTTTGGAATATTTAAATATATTCATATTAAAATTCATTTATTTCAGATAACTTGGAACATACATAATTACAATAAGCAATTACAACAATCAATAAAAAAGCACATTAATTCAAATAAATAAATCAGTTAATAATATTATTATTATGAAAATGTCAGGGAGTTAAAAAAAAATTAATAATGTCATAATAGTGGAATCAAAACAGTTACAAATTACTAGCACATACACAGAAAACACAAACAAGATACGAACAAACAAATAGAACACCAAAAAACTTAATACTTCCGCACAAATGAAAAAATTAAAAAAAAATGGCACAATACAATACAAAAACTCTTTATTGACACCTAATACAAAAAAAAAAAATCTAAACTAAACACTCAAAAATAAAGGCGCAATGGGCGGTGATCTCTTCCAGACAACCTTTGGGTGGAATAAAAACATTATGATTTAGCATGGACGGTGTCGTGTACTAAAGAAAAATAATAATAATTAAGGCTAAATAAATATTAAATAAACTTACCAATTTGAGAATTATAATAAATTACATACTAATACCTACATAAATAATTTCTAAATAGGTATACAAATAAACTACCCAGTCATAAACATACACAAGTACCTACATCAATAAATATACTAATACATATATACATACATTGAAATATGACAAATATTAAAAAGGAAACGAGTCTACTTATAATGAGCCAGTTCGGAAAAGTAGAACACTTTGAGCTGCGTTTTAAAACTTTGAAGTGATTGAGCAGTATCGGAACATGTCTATTACAACAATGTTAAATAAGTATGGACAGTCCAATCTACCGGCAATCATTCTCAGAGTTGCGTTGGAGCTGGCCCGAACTCTGCGCATTGGGGAGGCGCTACGCTTGCGCACAGTAGCATGCGGTGCGCGCCCCCGCGAACATGCCCGAGACACTACAGATTCGGGGCTGCCCCACTACAATCCAATCAATATTGGTTTTGGATTAGAGAATTTGTTGTGCATTGTTACCCGCGGTTAAAAGTAGTGCCTATGTGCTGTTCCAGACTATAATCTCTCTGTGCCGAATTTCATCCAGATTCTTTAAGCCGTTCTGGTGTGATTGAGCAACAAACATCTATCCATCCATTCAAATTTTCACATCCATAATATTAGTGTTATAAATAAAAAGTATAGGAGACAAATATTAATTAGATTTAATAATAAATTATTCACTATAAAGTTAAACAAAAAAAGTTTTTTTCGAATTAGTGCACAACTGACGAAACTAACATTGAAGGATGAACATAAGCTTAAAAAGAAAAGACAATCATAGAACCTCATTTTTTGAAGTCTGTTTTAGAAGGAGCAAAAATTAAAGATATGGCCATCCTAACTAATATTATAAATGCGAAAGTTGAGTTGTTTGTTTTTTTGTTTGTAACGCTTTCACGTCTCAACTACTCAACCAATCGTCTTGAAATTTTGCAGACATGTTGTCTGGGGTACAGAAAAGGACATAGGGTACTTTTTATCCCAAAAACTAAACGGTTCCTGTGAGACCGCGGGTGAAACTGCGGGGCGCAGCTAGTAAGGTATATTTTTTATCTTTCAGAACCTGAAATTAGCAGCAAAGCTGTCCAAGCAGCACTCGCACAGACTGGCCCGATCTCCTCAATACACCAGCGTACAGATCTACAGACACATAATGGCGTCAATGATCAGAGCGCTAGACAACTACATAGTCACTACGTGCATACTAGTTTCTTGGACTGAATTCGAAAACGACTTGAAAAAAGCGCGAACTTTAGACGATTTGTATGACTGCCATGTGGTCTATATCAAGAAAGTGCTGTTCAGGTGTCTGTTGAATAACAGATCGACACCCGTGATGAAGCTTTTGAACGACATGTTCACTGTGATTTTGAAGTTTAGTCGTGTTCTGAAGGCTGGGTGAGTTTTATTTGAGTATTGAATATTCACTACCATTGTCAGTATGTAGTTTTTTTTATTACCAGATACTGTCATGCGCGGCATGTATAAATAACGCTGGAAGGAAGTGGAGTGTACCTATACGAAAACACACCCTGTGTTTTCGCATTGGTACACTCGCGCACGAAATTACTAGGCCTATTGTTTTTTTTTTTAAACCCGCATTTCGCTTGTGGTTTCGTATATTGGTCGTTGGTAGGTACCTCATAACATCAAATAGACCGATAAATCGCCTAATGGGCAGCTTGAGCGCAAGCGTTATTTTTACTTGACGCGACCTGTAGGCTTGCGTTCTTATTAGCAACACAAGTATAAATGAAAAATGTAAAAACCCCCGACACCGATTTCTATCAAACATAGCTAACTAAGAACACTCCCGACTAATTCGACTTTCAAACAAAATCAAAATCAGGTCGTCCTTATAACACCCCGTCGTTTTTGCGTTGGGGGTTCAAAAAAAGGAAATCCTTGAAACTTTTATCTTTTTACAGGGAATGGCAACAGATAGAACCTAACGGCGTGTTCACACACGCGAGCTACCCGCAACTCGAAGAACTTTTCCACGTATTCGAGAAGTTGGCCAAATATTTGCACAAAGTCATCGCGAAACTGATGGAGTGTGGCTACCAGAGGCATCTCGTAGAATTGCTAACAATGATCAACCTGAATGGATACTATGATCCTGACAAGTCCAAAGAAGAGCAGAATACCAGTATTCAGCCGTAAGTGTTAATATTTGATCAAATGTTTGTCAAATACGGTTATGAAACATCTTCAAATGCAGTTACCAAGCAAATCTTGTCAAGTTGCTTGATGAAATCAACTTGAATGGATATGAAAAGACCCTAATAAGGTTTATTACAGAGAGCAATGAGTCAGAGCTTAGTCTTAACGATGTTTATCGAATCGAATATTGTTGTATTTGGTTACCAAGCTCATGGAGTGTGGTTATCGAAAATGTTTTGTTATAGACAATTTGTTTTGTCAAAAGTTAGTTTGTTTATCAAGTGTATGATGTGCTGTATGCCTTGGATTGTTTAAGGTAAATCAAGTATAATTAATTAATTACTCTCCCCAAAGCCTATAGGGGTTTCATATTATTTTAATGCATTTATTAGAATTCGAATTACGAGCTTTTTAAACTTTTGCATTATTATTAGTCGCGCTGTTTTGGCGCACGTTTGATACCGATACGAAACATGGCCGCGCTGTAACTATGGCGACATAATATGACAACGGATTTTAACGCCGCCGCAAGGTAGGTGACTATTGAAATTAGTTACCTAAACTTAATATTAACAAGTTTTTTTGTCTGTCTGTTTTGATAAAAACAGCCGAATGCGGTTTAAACTATAGTTGGAGTAAGCAGTTCGAACGTGAGTGATTCCCGTTTTATGAAATCATAATGTGTAAGAACCAAGTTGGTTTCCATAAGGGCCTGCTACATGATCGACAACCACCGCCCCGACAGAGGTGACCCTGGTCGGCGACAGATAGCTGTTTCGAAAAATAGTTGTAAACCGCCTTTCACACAGTAGAAAACCCTCAAAGTCACCTCTGTCGGGAAGCGGAAACCGACTTCGTTCTCACACATTATGATTTCATAAAACGGGAGTTACTCACGTTCGAGTCAAAATAAATATTTTATTATCATTAATTTGTGACATTAAGTACTTTGTTATGCGTAATGAATAATGATGTTTGTGCGTAAAGTTGCAATGCCTAAAAGATTTAATTACATTTAATTTTCCGCGTGCCGATATGCAATTCTGTGAAGAGATCTGCGGTGCTATTCCCAATCAATCGGAAACGTTTCCGTTTAGATTCCAACAATTTTAAACTTATTTGAATCTCAGTCCGCATTCATAAGTTTTTTAACGTGATTCATTCTTCCGATCGGATTTATACTCGATTTCCTATTCCAAAATTTATAAAAGTAGACTGAGATTCGAACAATTTGGGTTTGATATTTGTGAGTTCCGATCGGAAACGTATCCGTATGATTGTGAATAGCACCGCTGGTGCTGCAGCGCGTAAACCGCGTAACTAAATCGAGAAATGTAAAAAGACTCTTACAAATTAGTATTAGCTGGATAAAAACCAGACCTGTCTATGATAAAATCGGAAATCAATGCACCGGAATAAATTATCATACTTAATCATATTATACATTTTTAACTTTTAGGAAATACTTAATTTCCTACATTCCTTATATTATTTCAAAATGCAAAAGAAGCTTAGCCTTAATGTTATTAAGAAACTATGGCTAGAATCTCTGAAAACACAGAACCGAGCGCAGCGAATCGATTTTGAAGTACAAACAATACTCTCTAAAAAAAATAAACAAACACTTGTTTAAAAATTACAAAAAATAAAACTGTTAAAAAACCTGTAGTAACCATGTAAATAACTGTTACATTAGTGAGATAGTTAATTAACTACGCTTTAGCTTGATATTATGATATGTTGTATATTCCCACCTGCGATCATGTGATATTTTAATAATCTGTTAGTTTAATTCTGTAGGTAGCAAAAAAGCTCTATTCAGGACACTACGGTCTTATTCCAAAACATTCCATTAGTACCAGGTTTAAACCAGGACTAACACATCCACGATCGTTACGGTATTAAAGTTAATACCAGGTTTAAAATGTGTTCGTATTACAAATCTAAGACCATCTCAGGAGTAGTTAAACCAAGGAAATGGTTTAAATATTAGCCAGAGATATAAAACAAATGTGGTAATCATTCATTCGTTCATGCAGGTTTAAAACACACTTCAAATGCTTGAATAATTATTTAATAAAACAGAAAAATATCCTAAATTGTTGCTTGTTTAGGTTTCAATCTAATAAACAAGCATAAGTTATTATTTTGAGCACTTTTCAAGTTCATGGCATTATACGAGCACGTTCGATGCCATAATCATAACGTCAAAACAAGATTAACGCATTTAAAAAAAAATTCATTACTTAGGTCTAACTTACATTTCGGAAGTTTAACTTTAGTACCATAAATAATCCGTGTAGTAGTGAAAAACTTCGTTTTAAAACGTCGTGTTGGTACATGGTTTAATCGTGGCATTATAATTAAACCGTGTTTTGGAATAAGGTCGTAAATAGCCAAATTTAAACTAGCTAAAAATATACCTGTCTGTTTTATTGCTGTGTATCAGACAAGGACTTCAATACTTTTAGCAATTTAGCGTTCTGAATAGGGCCTATGGAATTGCTAGTTTATACTAATTAGCTAATTCCTTATAATCATTATCATTATTATAAAATTAGAAGAAAGTTTCTGTTGGATCTGGATAGTTATTTGTTATGATCTGCTAACGTTATTTTAAGTTTGATTAATAAAGTACTAAATTCTATGCATTTGATTTGTTTTGATTAACATGAATAGTACCTACCAAAAGCGAAAATAATCACAATTTAGATGACGTAATAGCTAGACGAAATTTTGCTGAAGATAGACATTTAGCAGAGCAAAGAGAATTTCGTTCACTCCTTTCCAATTAATTAAATGTTTGATATTTCTGGTAGATGTCGCTTTATTCAGTTGCAAATAAAGCGCCCTCTTGCGTTGAGTAGCGAAACCACGATATCAAGTATTTACAAACGAATGTTTGGGAAATCAGACAGTGCAAATAGGATCCACTTTGTATCAAATGACTAATTTATATCATTGCTAATCACAGTGTTATCTTTTAGTCATCAGATATGCGTTATGTGTCGAGATAAAAATCGTGACGTACTCTGAAACGACGCATTTTGACCATAATAGCCTTGCAGTGGACATTTAAGTTTCTCATTTCAGCCGCGACGCCAGTGGCGCCACTATTTTCCTTATAATCAGGGTGTGTTTTCACGATAACTTCATTCTACCGCAATTCGTCCTAGGGTGAACATCCTATCTTAATCTGTTCAGCGATCGCGACATCGAAGTGAAAGCCGACAGTTTCCCATCGCTCCGTCCGTTTACACCCGGAAAAGTCAATATTGACCTTAAAACATCAACAAAAGACACAAAAAACGTGAAATACAGTTTTACGAGAGCCGCCCGGTGAGCATCGATCGGAACTTCCCGCGTAGTGCGCTTCTCGAGCGAGCCGACGGCATCGACCAAAAACGTTAGCACCGAGGAGAGACCTGCGGCGCCGGCGAGATGGCGTTCATGATGCCGGTGGTGAAGAACGACTGGGACATCTACAACTCGGCGCGGTCGCGGCGCACGTCCGAGTCGGCGGAGAAGGCGGGCCCCGGGCGCGCGCGCAAGGTGTCGGAGTCCCGGTCGGAGGGCCCCGCGCTGGGCGCGGCGCGCTCGGCGCCGCTCAGCCCGCACCGCTCGGCGCCGGCCATGCGCTCGCTGTCGTACGTGCGCGCGCCCGCCTCGCGCGCCTCGCTGCGCGCCGCCGCCGGCCCCGCGGGCTCCGCTAGCCCGCGCGCGCCGCCGCCGGACAAATTCCACAGCAGGTTGGTGGACAAGCTGAAGCGCGCGCTCGGCCGCTCCGAGCCGCGCGCCGCCGAGCGCACCTCGTGAGCTAACCGCTGCCTCTGTGCAGGGCGCGCGCGGACTCGCCGGAGCGCCGCTCGCGCTGCGCCGCCTGCGTGCCCTACCTGTGACGGCGCCCGCGCCCCCGAGCCTGCGCTAGACAGCTCTACAGATGAGTAGAATGTCATGAATGTGCTCACTAACCGCCTCTCTGGTCTTTCGCGCGGATGTGACGCGGCCGGCGATGGAGTGCCTCTCGTTACCGTTGCATGTCATCGTACGTAGTTCGGTTGGGTTGTACACGGGGCTGTTAAGTTGTATGGATTTCAAGACTGCGTTTAGTTTAAGCCGACCCGGGGTCGACCCCGCGGTCGTAGAGATTAGTTCGCGGCAGTTCGAGAATGGTATCTGTGATTTGTTATTCGTAAGACGTGCTGTAATTTATTTTAGCTGACAAGTTGATTTATTTTTGAACGTACTGAAGTATGAACGGTTCTGTTTCGGGAAAGCGAACCTGAATGTGCACTGAGACCTGCACCTTCGAGACTCACCGAAAGCTTGTCGAATGTAAACAAGCTGAGAGCGAGAGCAACGCTATAATATTCTACTTTTAGACATAATGGAAAACGTACCTTATTTATATTAGTGAAAAAACTGTACATTATAAGTTTGTACTGCCAATGTTGGTTTAAAAGGTAGTACGAGAGCATAGTCGTTAATAGTCAGTATTATATACTACTTGGGTGGTTCGGCCCCAAAATATATACAATATCTTTTGTTACGAATTTTGCTTGATTTTAATGTAAACTAAATTTAAAGGACTGTGCGATCGGACCAGCTTTATAAACAGTATTTAATATATCAGTATAACTGAATAATATTAATAACTAGGTAATAATTGATGTAAACGTGAACATTAATTCTAAATTGGGCGTTTATGAGATTTGGTAACGGCGAATTATGTGTGATTGCCGTTAATATTATATCTTTTCATTTGCCTGATAGTTCCTCTATTCCTGTTGGACTGCCATCTTAGGTAGTTATTACATAATTAGATATACTATAGTAATAGGTAATAATATGTAGTTTTGTATGTGTACAAATTTGTCAGATTTTTATATAAAACTCGTATGATTTGCGTTATGATTCAGTTTTTAATGCATGCATGTAATCAATGCCGATCTGATGTTTAAGTATTTCACATAATATATGCTGCTTATATTCTGAATAATATCTTTTATTTCACCTCATTTAACCCTCACCTCATTTAAAAGCGATGATTGCCTAGCCGGAGAAGGCCCGCCTCTCAAGCCAGAGACAGCGGGTTCGAACCCAGCCGAAGGCACGCACCAATTCGTTCATTGTGTGAACATATGTGCGTTCTATATGTCATCTGCTACATGATTGGAGGCCGGTGTATGGCGACAGGCTCGCCCCCTGTCACATTTGGGACTGAGACCGTCCAGCGAAGATGTCCAGGTGAGAGCGTCCAGGTGTTGTACACGTCTGCCAGCCCTTTCGGGGGAAAAGGCGTGACGACGATATTTCATTTAACCCAGTTCTTTCACATATAGGTAAGTAAATAGGTACATATAATTCATTTGCTAAGATCAAGTCATAGTAACATGAAATATTTAGGAGAGTATGCGGAGATAGCAAAGTGATCCTATAAGGGTTCCGTTTGTTCCTTTTGACGTACGGAATCCTAAAAATGCTCGATTGTATTCAAAGATCATTAGGATGATTACGTGCGAGCTTTAGCCTCAAATTATACAGGCCAAACGTAAGGCGAGAATGCGGCGCGGACAACAGCTCACCCTGAACTCAGTCCGCGCCGCCGCATCCTTGCCTTACTTCCAGCCTGTGTAATTCGGGCCTTAGACTGCGAATAATGTCATTACGACGTACGATACCAAAAAAAAAAGATGCTGTTATAATATTTGAGGAATGAAAAACAACAGTTTTAATGCGAGCAAGCTCTTAAGAGAGTTAATAATACTAGCCAATTACGCTTCGGATAAATACTTGTGCCAAAATTTATTACGATCCGTAATTTACGATGGTCTGCTTCAAAGCTTTGACGTCATTGCTACAGATAAATTAATTATCGGAACATAAATATTTATGTTCCTGTAAAAATGCTATAAAACGAAAACATCGATATGCTTGTAAAACGATAAAAAGTTTATCCACTCTAGTACAAAATAAAATGAGAAAACAATTGAAAAAGCTACAGATCTTAGTGAGCTGTGTAAAACTACTACTACTACTCATACTAGTTGATCAAATACGAGTAACTATAAATTAAAATACATTAAACATTTCATAGTTCTTACTCATAGCTACAGCTAGGTTTCCCAGTGTGTCGGGGTCGGGGTTGGGGATGCCAAACACACAGTCGGACTGGCCATACAGTCAGGGTAGCATTTGCCAGCCGGGCCCCAGCCGGACCCCCCTCGGACTTGGCTAGCGGGGCTTGTCTCAAGCCAGACGGTAGGTAGGTTGGGGGCACCCCGTCTCGGGCCCATGGATTGTGGAGGCTCCCGGGCCCTTCCAGCTCAGTCCGACCCTGGCCAAGCACACAAAGCCTATACATACCGATAGTCAGTATTTCAATAAGAAAAAAGTATCTAAATAAACAGCCTGGTATAAATAGAGACATATTTTTGAATTCCATACCCGTATTGGTAAACTAAGTCTGTCGTCCACGCTTAATAATCGTGATTCAGAAAACTTGGCACTTAAGCGAAATTCCTATTAACGCAGCCAAATGCATAACCGATCGCCCACATGTTGATAGTAAACAACTACCAAATTATTATAGGACGTCTTTAAAAATAACTGAAATGACACATGTTCCAAAATTGTGAACTTTATTGCGTTGTGTTAGAGATGAGAGAATGTAGAGCGCATCCCTTTCGGTGTTCGACTCATGCAGCCGTGCGTCACAGGAGCGCCCTTCGCTCATCGATCGATTGGTCTAGAAAGGCGAATATTGCCGTTGCTTCAAGCTTTGATGTCCGCCATCTAGAATGTTCCACTAAACGGTGCAATGGAAACGGTAGAGACGGGAGGGTGCGGTTTGTTCCCTAATGGGCATATTTTTGTCAATAGATGCTGTTGGAAGTCTTTAGATTACGAATACGAAGGTTTTATTCTTATTTTTGTTCATTGCTTAACAGGCTTGCGTTTGGCCTACGACGGAGCACGCTTGCCTAGAAGAAACCGAGTTTTGGGTTCATAAGACTATTCAAGCAATTTTGAAAACAAATATCGAAGTTTGCTCTACCTAAAAGAACTTCAGTTCAGTCAACTCATGAAAAACGACTGGTATTACCATCTTACAATAATTGTACGTAAAATAAACCAATAATTTATTATATTAATGATAATAAACTAGAGATACAAACATTAAACCCAAGTACAGTACTACAGATATTATAGTGCCTAGTAGCACCTACTTGACTATGTGTGTTCAAATTTTCCAAATTTATGGCTCATTGTTGAATGACTGATAATTTGATGGTCATAAAACTGCTTAATTAAATTGTAGCAATAATCGTAAATTAAATAAATTCTAATTAGATAACAGTTATCACACCTACCCATAGTTTTATGTTTATACTAGGTGCGCCCCGCAGTTTCACCAGCTGTTAAAAAGTATCCTATGTGCTATTCTAGACTATAATCTATCTCTGAGCCAAATTTCATCCAGATCTGTTCAGCCGTTCTGGCGTGAAAGGGTAACAAACATCCATCCATCCATCCATTCTTACAAACTTTCGCGTTTATAATATTAGTAGGATCCTTTTATGCGTCAATTTTTTTTAAACAAAGATCAGTAGGTGATTTCCTTGCAAATTTTACACTTGAAAAAAAGTTTTAATATATTTGATTTCATTTATTCACATAAACATACACACTAACATTAACGCTGAGGCGGGTAGCGAGTCAAAATTAAAAAATATGTCTAACAGGGTGTTACAAAAACTTTGTTGTATTCGTGAGGTGCGCATCCAGTATCGAGTGGAGGATGCAATTAGATATGCTAGTTAAAATTAAATATTGGCCATAAAAATTTAAACACAGATCGCGTTACGCCCTCCTAAAAGCGCGAAGGCAGCCACTAATCGTGTCGGTTTTATTAGTAAAATATTCGCGTCCGGCCGCTACTTTCTTAGAATAAAAGCAGCCAACATTACGATACAGATTTGTTTACATATCTGTAAAATTTCCTTTTTTTTTCTTGCAATCTTAAACCGACCTTTTTCAACATGCATTTTATTTGGTATTTTTACATGAATACTTGTAAGTGTTTTTACATGCCCTTCAATTTTATTATACAACTGGGTTTTTTGTAATATGATTCAAATCAATTTCCGTAAGTACAAATAATAACCTATTACACGAATAGATAGTTACCTATACGTCTGGAAGTTTTACACGGAAATTTCCATACTGTAATTTTAGTAAGTGAAAATCGTACTTAGTCATCATATTACCCTAAACCCAGCTTATCGGTTATCAGTTATAATCAATCTCTTCCGAAAGACGTACATGTAGCGCTAGTACACTGCATTGATAATGAAAATTCTACTGAATGGAATTTTCCTTCATTAAAAACTTTCGATTGTAGGTGAGCAAATGTTGTGACCAAATTAAATTCCTACAAGTTTAATATCGATCTAAATGACAAAGCCACTTCCTAATAGAAGATTCTTATTAGAATCTAAATATTCTTAGTTTATCTTGAGTGGTATGTGCTTCGTACGTACATTGTTGTTCGGTTACAATAATTATAAAGACGTCACACAATAAAAATGTCAACTCAATCATTATATTCAAATCAATTAGCAATCAACACTTGATCATTTCGATCACCTCAAATTGCCTATATAATTTTGCATTTGATTGAATCGACCGAGCGAGCGGAAGGTATAAGCTTCAGCTTCGACAAAATGCTTTCGTATTCCGGATTCCGGAAATTCCGGATCTTTGTCTTCGTCTACAGGTCGCATTTCTTAACCGATTCTTTTGAAATTTTGTGAGTAGGTTCGATAATTATAAAGTTTTTTTAAAGTCAGTTTTTGGATTTTTTTTTTGAATGGCAGAGATACTTATGTTTTTTTTTCAAATCTCCGCCATTATGAAAAAAATTGGTTGCCTGTAAAGTCGGTATACGGGCGAAAGTTTTACGTGACAACGACTTTTTATGTCTGTCTCTCTCGCTCTTAGGCGGGCTAACCATGCCCGAGTGGAAGGGACGCGTGCCTCTCACTCGCTCTCATTGTGAGCGCATAACGTGAGCGGAGCGTAACGCAGTTTCTTGAAGTGTCACCCGGCAAACCAATTTATAAGACGTTGTCACGTCAAAAAACCCAAAAACTGGATCGACAAAAAAGTTCTGTATAATTATCGAACCTGCTCACAAAATTTTACGAGAATCAGTTGAGAAATGCGACCTGTAGATGAGACAGACGTCGGCTGCGAGGTCTACAGCTCACAGAGCCACTAGTTTAATTATGTTTTAGCAGCTACGCCCCGCGGTTTCACCCGCGGTCCCAGAGGATCCGTTTATTTTTCGGGATAAAAAGTACCCTATGTCCTTTTCTGTACACCAGACAGCATGTATGCAAACATCAAGACGATTGGTTGAGTAGTTGGGACGTGAAAGCGTTACAAATAAATAAACAAACAAATGAACAAACTCACTTTCGCATTTATTATATTAATTAGGATTGTTATTCGGTTGCATGTTACCAATATTATTACCAAATAATAATGTGTTCGTACTTGGTACCTCATACTCTAGTTTTGTAGGTAAAGTCAGAAGCAGCGCCAACACATGGAAGCCTTATGCCTTCAAACGGCCTTTGCTTCCTAATTAGATTAGAGTAACAGTATTATAAACACTTACACATTTCAAGATACCAGAATACACTCCTCTTAACTTAACTAATGCATTGCACTTTTTGACGCTAATGCAGTTTACGTGTACACATATATTTACTCTTAACTTAGGTTAGATTTTAACAGAATTTATGTAAAAATCAAGTGTTTTTTTAAATTATTGAAATTAGTTAAAATTTCAAATACCTACGTTACTACTGAACCCACTGGACTAACAACTGGACTATAGGGTTTAAATTACAAATATGTATCTATTACCAACAGTTAGGGTTCTCATTAATCAAAGATGAAAATGGACAGTGTCTGAGATGAGCAGCTTAGTCTGAATTCCCGCTACAAACTATTCTGAGTAAAGCATTTTCAGTGGAAGTTGCGTGAAAAACGATCTCGACTTCTCTCCACATAGGTTCGAAATTTCGAATATACCTATATCAAGAATTAATTTTGTGGGTGTACCCTTTCAAGATTCCATGAAGGTTCCTTTTATCAAATTCTTGTCCTCAAGTCAATTGGCGCTCAGAAATAGAAAAGGTGCGGAAAATTGGTATTGATTTCCAATATCGGAAGTCAAAGGAAAATGGAAATATAATGGCCTTATATAAGCTGATATCCGTCGAAAGGTCATTTTACTTCACAAAGCAACCCACATCGAAGTGCTTAGCTGTATCATAAGAGTAAGAATCTTTCTTAAAATCGACATGAACAAAATGCTTACATAAGTGTATCTCATAAATTAATATACTTTGGCTTCTTAAGCGAAGTGAGTATAAATAAGTCTTGTATCACAAGAGGTAACCTGAAGGCCTCTAATATGGCCTTAACTAAAATTAAACTAATTCAGACAAAAACGAATAAATACATCAATTATCTATTTACTTACATTTTTAAATCTAATTATTTGTAACGGTTGCTGTATCAGTAGAAGCTTCAGGATCTACCCACCTTTTACCTTAAACTTTGATAGATAAATGGTAACTACATTTTTTTTAACCTAGGGAAAATCCTTTATGGATTCCACCATCGCCCTGGGTTATGTGGGATTCCCGTTTCTGGCGGACACACCCAGCCTACACACTACACACTAAAAACCCTAGGGTAACCTCGGCACTAAAATAAATGTTGGGGCTACGGGGACGCTTTTGCACGCTTCTGCAGCCGCGATCGGGCTCGAGTTAGCGCTCCACCTCTCGATGACAATTTGTCGGGACACCAGATAAATCATCATCATCCGATGATGATTTATCTGGTGGATTTATTTGGTCCCGAACCTCAGGAACCAAACTGGGCCAGTGGGCGCCAGACAGCAAATAGTAGGTACCCACTTACGGTCACGTTGTAGATGCACGTACTTAGTTAATGTTTCCTACAGACAATTTTTATACAAGACCTATTATTTACTGTCAAGTAGTTTCAATTGATAAAACGAGTGATCACTGGATCGCTTTTTGCTAGATGTTGTATTTGGTCGTCTTACCAGGCCAGAACTAGATATACCTAGATTTTTCTAGATCTAGATATCTAGATCTAGATCTAGATGTACCTAGATTTTTATATGCCCAATAAAAACGTCGTTTATTTATATTAATAAGCTTCAGCAGGGTTACAAGAGAGTCACTATAGGGCACTATTTTAAAATCGTGTCCCAACTCACTATTTTTAAAATTTGGTCACTATTGTCCTAGTAGGTATACCAATAGGTATCTTGTAGAGAGTCGCGCTGTTCTAAAATCGGGCCCCTACTCTACTTCCCTATTGTTACGCTCATGGTTAATACATTTATCATAATGAATACGTAATACACTTTTTATTACAGAATCGTGTTAAAATAATATTTAACTAGCTAAAGGTGTATTTGCTTTGCCTAAGATAGCAAGCGGTTTAAAAAAAAAAGCATTAATAAAATGATAATTCAGTTTGTGTTTTAACCGACTTCCTAAAATAACTTCTGTGTTCGTCTGTATGTTTTTTTTTTGTAAATATACCTAACCAAAACCTACACTTACCGGTTTACATAAATGTAATCAATAAATTGAACACAGAACATGATATCATCATTAATCCGAGATAGATATAGTATTGTTATAGATTTATTGAAGTTGAAATAACTTTGATGACAGCTGCCAAGAATCCCATGTCTATCACGTGCCCATAATGTATTTTTACTTACCTCATCGTTTTATTGACCACATTTTCCAGCATCAAAATTGTAAATAGCTCGTCAACGTCAGACAGTTTATTGTTGACTAGCTGCGCCCCGCGGTTTCACCCGCGGTCCTACAGGAACCGTTTATTTTTTCGGGATAAAAAGTATGTCCTATATCCTTTTCTGTACCCCAGACAACGCGTATACAAAATTTCAAGACGATTGGTTAAGTAGTTGAGACGTGAAAGCGTTTCAAACAAACAAACGAACAAACTCACTTTCGCATTCATAATATTAAGTTAGGATGAATGATTCAGTTTAGTCGCAAAATATAGACCACCACCACCACTATCTATCACTTTACATGAGCGTCAAAAATGTGATCTAATTCACTAGACCCATTCAATTTGATAAAGTTTATGTTGTTCAGAAATAACTACCTATACAAAAGGAAAATGACGCTTGAAACTAGTGTATTAACTGGCGGCCTAATCGCTGAAGTGCCGAGAGCTAAGTTGTTACCTCTTCTGATTAAACAACGTAACCAATCTTAGTAAAATTTGGTAAAGAAGTTGTTGTATCATGAAGACGGACATAGCGGTCTGTAACTTGCATTGTATGAAAGTTATATTGCCTGAAATAAATTAATCTATTATTATAGAATAGTTTTTCTTCCCGAAAATGCGGCAAACTGGAGATCTCCCTGAAATATATCCACCGGTCGGACGGAAGGCGAGAATACGGCGCGGATACGATTCAGGCGTGAAAGCTGAAGAAAAGAAACTTCGCTTTCATCAATTTTACAAGAAAATGCGACACCGCTCTTGAACCTGTCCGTGCCTTAGGTACGTCCGGGCTGTATATGTCAGGCCTAAAAACATGAGACTAGTTAACTAATAGGTTTATAGGCTAGTTAACTAATCCTGAATTGAGAACAAGATATTTGGCCCCTTTGGCCCCTTTGCTGGCACCAAAATGTGTGAGTCTGTAGACTGTAACCAATTGGAGACGGTTGCGTTGTTGCCGGAATACCTACTTGGCATGCTGAAACGTGGCGCTGGTTTATTTTTAGTCCCCAAGATATTTAGCAAGAACGACGTGTGACTGATTAGAGTACGTTGTATCTGTTGCCGGATTAGTCTTATAAAAGTACCTTTTATAAATTATCGTATCGTGTAGTCGACCGAGCGAGCGTTAGCGAACCAAGCGTCTCTGTTTTAGCTTCGAAAAAAATGCTATTGTATGTCCGAATTCTGCCTGGCGCTCTGTCTTCCTCTACAAGTCGCATTTCTTAAGCGATTCTCTTGAAATTTTGTGAGGTCAATTTCGATCGAGTTTGATAATTATGTAGGTATGTCTGAATAGTTATACTTACAGTGTTTTGTCTTTTTCGGTCGAGTTGTAAAATTTAAAAAAATAAAGTAATAGGGAAATAGTAATATAATAGGGAATGCATACAAACATTTGGCACCTTTAGTTTAGCTACAATGTAAAGCTTAAATTGATTTTTATAATAAAGGTGTAAGTACATTTATTATACTCGTACCTAGATAGGTACCTAAAGAAAATTTGGCACCTCAGTTTAGCTACAAAGAGCTTATATATTTCTTTGCGATGACTACATACTTCGTCATAAGTCAAGCTTAGGCATGTAAATACAATTAAATAAAATTAAAATGAGAAGGCATCACTATGCGCTAAATAGTTGAGATGAGACTTGAAAAGTCCTAGCTGCTATTTGGATAAATAGATATTTTTGCCCGGAGTCGATAAGGAGATTTCAGATAAGACTTACCTAGATAATCTTTATTCCTTCTTCTTTATTTACCTAGATAATTCTTCTTAAAGGTAATCAAACCACATTTTAACGCGTACAAATATAGACTGAATTCAGGCGTGGTTGTGACGTGAAGATCTAAATTTATTTGTTATTGTCACGACCGAGCGTGGTCTTCGATCATTAGCGAACTGTGGCGTCACAAGTCAATAAATTAATTTACAAGACGATTCTAGAGGCTGGTGGTTGGTACATTTAGTAAGATGTAGGGTCAACTGGGACAATTGCGTCTTTCGAGTATTACTGAAAAATCCTTCACAAATTCGGCAACTAACGCCATCTTGTACAGATTACACTGGCCTACACTCATTTTGGTGCCTAAGATTTTAGACCTGATTTTGGGTATATTTTGTGAGCTGATACGAGAAAATTAGTCACATTTTTCATAGCAGCTCTTGTTCATGGGGAAGAAAGTATACAGAATACAAGCGAATTACTGTGTCATTAATCGGTTTCCGTTGATTTTTCATTATATACTCACCGTATATGTAATAAAACATATCAGGATTGTTAATGCAACTTCTTGAATTACTTGCCATCATACATTTATACGATTAATGTCATAAAAGTAGTTATAACATGGACTGATTTTGAATAAAACCAATAAGAATTTTAGGTAAACCAGAGCTGTCAGCTGACATCTAGTAGCAGCAATGTAGTTCATATACTACCTACTTTACCGACTACAGATGCAAACAGAGCTGCACCAAAACAAAAAATATTTTTTTGTAGTTATTGCAAAAAAAATATGATAGATAGATAAAAAAAATGTAGGTTGCGCCTAATATGTAAAGGGTTTGTCAGTAATTCTCGAACGACGCAATTACTCCATAGACGCATTTGTACCAGTTGACCCTAGACGTGGTTCCCTGGTGACACGTAGGCCATTCTTAATTGCTCATGATTTGATAGCCGACCAGGGAAGAGGTGTCGGCCATGGTAGGGATTGGAAGAACCTATTATGTTTAAAAAATTAACACAGAAAGCCCGAATTGTCCTTTCTATAAGACTTTTTGATTTCATCTTCTTTTGAAGAGCATTTTGGCAGAATCTATCTTTGAAAGCCGAATGAATGACTGCTTCATAACATCACGAATTAATTCGTTTGATCGTGCAAATAGACTAAAATCCACTTTTAGAATGAGCTTACCGACTCAATACTTACCTACCTATTTTTCTTTAGCTATTTGAAGCAAGATATCAGGTGACCAATCAAATTAATGGAGCTACGAATCTGGCGTGGTTTTCCGAAAATTTCATAACTTTTGTAAGGGAACTCGTTGTGAACTGAAAAATGATTGAAAAGTTTAGGCTCCCTTTTACCACTTCACGTATTAATTTACAAGTATGTTACGTCTCGTTTCGTGTGAATAGTGCAAAACAAAGAGCACACTTTACAAACTCTCCATTTATTAAACACACGTTTCAATTCCAATGGAAGCGTTCAAGCAAGAAGATAGATTCGTTTCGATAACAATTAACCAGATATAACCAGTTTTCAGGATGCCAGACAATCGGTTTTGCCGTTAACTACCCACGTCCAATGTTTTGTTACGACGGACGTTTGTACTAAGTGATTATAAGCAATTGTATTTTGGTTGCTTTTGAATTCAGGCGATATTTGTGACGCACGAAGTTAGTATTTTTGGATTGTTGATGTTAAAGAAGTATGGAATCTCGAATTTGTGATAATCTTTAGTAGCTGTGGAGTTCCGAGCTGCTAAAATGTACTTAGGCTTTGCGCTTTATGTACACGAGTCTTGAAAAAGCTCAAGAAAAAAAAAAAGCTGTTTTGTTTTATTGTAAGTTTCAGCAAGGCGACAGAGTACAATAATTCAAGTATACCTCTAAATTAAGAATTAAAAAAAAAACCCAGCACCGATTTTCATCAAACATAGCTAAGCCAACTTCCGACGAATTCACCTTTCAAACAAAAAAAACAAAATCAAAATCGGTTCATCCGTTCGGGAGTTATGCCACACACACACACACACACACACACACACACACACACACACACACGTCAAACTTATAACACCCCGTCTTTTTTGCGTCGGGGATTAAAAATTAAAATCGTTAATCTTCGACCCTTGTAAGTTATGACATTACTTATAAGTACGTGTGCTCTGTTTGCATATCAAGTATGTTTAGTTGCAAATATGCTTAATTGCTTATGATGTAGTCAATCAGGTGATTTCGTGCGTAGCAAGCCGCTGAGTGATGACGCGACCGCAAGAGTTACTGAATAGACACTATTGACTATATGCTTTGTAATTTTAATACTACCTTACGTTAGTATCTGTGTAACTCATGTTTACTGTGACGATGTGCGAGTTAGGCCTAGTTTACACAGTGCGAGCTGCTGACCAGACAGTAGACAGCTACTCGGCTTGTCTACTCATACGCCAATAGCTCGGCTCGCCTTTGCTGTCTACACGACAGTAGTAGCTGCTGTCCAGTCTTGCGAGTACCGCGATGTCGAGTGATGGTGTCAAAATAAAAAAAAATTGAGGACTGTTTCGCTCGTACTGACGAGGTACTGCCAAACGCGTCTAAACGATGCGAGCGACGGCCGAGCTGATGTCATGTACGAGTTGCTGTCAGGCGAGTATGCGAGTGAAAACAAAAAATCTTGAAGTAACTCGGATGCTAGCTACTGTCTAACTCGCATGTGCGAATTACTCGTAAGCTACGTCCAAACAGTGCGAGTCACTGCAGTGCAGCTACTCGGCAGGCTGACTCGTACGCCAGCTCGCACTGTGTAAACTAGGCTTTACTTTCGTAAAGCTTTAGCACCATTAGCGAGTTAAATTCAATTGTTTTGGAACAATATTACTTATTCGAATTGGATACTGTCTAGTAACTGTCTAGACTAGACAAACAAACTTGAGTCGACACTTTCACCTTTTTCTAATTTACTTATTATCTAAATCACTTCGTAAAGTAAGTGATACATTTTGGCTTACAATATGTACCTATATGTGGTATGTAATTCAAGGTGACAGCTATCAGAGTGTCGGACCTTCCTAGCCTAGTCCGAGTTCAGCTGCTTTATAAGCAGGAGGTCCTGGGTTCAATTCCCGGCCGGGGCAGATGTTTGAATGATAAATTTAGATATCTGATCTGATCTGGTTGTTAGTAGCGTATTGCATTGTGTTTCCATGGCATCCTCGACACAGGGAAACCTAGTAGAGAGCTATAAATGTGATATTGCGGCCACACTGAGGGGAAACGCCGTTAATTATTGCGTTGTAGCCGTGCATATGGCCAAACTAACATTTTACGTGATAATTAACGGCATTTTCCGTTAGTGTGGCTGATACATAAGACGTAAATAAACTGTCATTTATCTACGTACTTCTTCCTCGTCCTGTTCATCCTCAGTCGCAAGCAGGTGACTTTGGCCACGTGTCCTCGCTAACCGCAATGATCCTTGAAGGACGGATCGGATGGGCCATTCATACCCTGGTCTATTGCAGGCCTATTTATAGCACTCTTATTGTAACGTGATACGCCGGATACGTTTACTGAATACCTATTCATAAGTAAATGAATAGGTTATCTCCGATGTGCTATTTATGGATTTTTCTTTACAATTTGCCTTTTACAATTTTATGTTTACGTTTTGATGTTTTTGTATGAGACTAGCGACCTGTCCCGGCGTCGTACAGGACCTATGAACCATCCGTGAAAAATTATCAACTGCATCTCAGGCGGAAGACGTTTACCACTGAACAGAGACCTCTTTCAATGAATTCTACGATGGTCAATCTTGCAACCCGTGTCCAGCTGCTTCCTGCGACCCTCACAAGATCGTAGGTCTACCTTTTTAAGAGGCTTATTTTCTTTGCAGGAAAAAGTTATGAAAAATATTTAAAAACATGTCCGTACTTGTATTGGATCCAGTTTTCCAATACTAGAAAAACGTATTAAATCATGCTTAGTTTATAGTTTAGCTAATCACAACCAAATTTAAGCCATGCGCGCATCCTTGATTAAGCCCAACGCTTTGATAACGTTATCGCTTATCTGTTTATCACAGAATTCCCTCATGATCGACATAATTGTATTACCGAGGTACAAACGATCGTGAACTTGAAAGCTCTTCAGTAGAACCTGGTTTCACGTTGTGCGTGAAATAATGTCAAAATACAATAAATGAATACTTTATTAATACCTCTAAAAGAATGCAAGCATTTCGAAAACACTAGTCATCCGCCTGGCTTCGCACGATACCTATAATATTAACCTTCCGTGAAAAAATATCTAACTGATGGTGAAAACTGCATCAAAAGTCGTCGTGTTGTTTATGAAGAGTTTGCCGATATACTTACAGTACAGGCACAGAGACAAACAGACGTGAAAAGAGACTTGGCTTTAAACTATGTAGAGAAGATATAGAGATTATGATTAGGCAAAAAGCGATGAAAGCGATGATAGCCTAGTTGGAGAAGGCCTGCCTTTCAAGCCTGAGGGAGCGATCAATCCAGCCGACGGCACGCACCAATTTGTTCATTGTGTGAACATAAGTGCGTATTGTATGTCATCTGCTACATGACTGGAGCCCGGTAGATGGCCACAGGCTCGCCCCCTGTCACATTTGGGACTGAATATCATCCGGCGAAGTGTGGGTGTTGTATTACTCTGCCAGCCCTCTCGGGGGAAAGGCGTGACGATATGTTTATAAAAGAGCAGTCTTATAGTTGTTGCTCGGGCTTGCATATTTTTGGACTTTTTATATTTACAAGTCGACGCGTATATTTTTATGTATGATCACGCGTAAGTTTGTACAGAGTAGTCCGATTTTTAATAATTCTTCTTTTTTTGGAAAGGGTATATTACCAAGGGGGTCCCATATAAATTTAAAAAGAAAAATCCTACCCTAAGGGTATAGGAAAACAGACGGTGATTGATTGTTAACTCACTGATAATAATGTATGCCCACGCATAACTTTTTACAGAGTAGTCTGATTTAGACAATTCATTGGAATTTTTTTATTGGATAAGGTATACCTCGAAGTTGGTCCTATTTAAATTTGGAAAAAAAAACCCACCCTAAGGTGGGAAAGTAGGGGTGATTTACTCTCACAGATTTTAATGCTGAGTTTACCTTGTCAGTCTCTTGGATGTAGGTAGAACTCTGAGTCTCTGCATGTAGCAATTTTGAAAGTAATAATTAAAAATTAAGCATGTAATAATTAGTAAATTATAGTTACAAAAAAATTAAATATTTTTTTTTAACAAAAAGTTAAACCGTCGAAAAAACTAAAAAGCAAAAAATATTTGTATTTAACCTTAATAACTAAGTTCTTAAACTAATGTAAGTATACCTAAGTAATTTTGAGCTAGCGCCAAACCAGCAAATTAGTGCCTCGCTGCCTGTCTTGCCTTGTACTGTTCGTATAGTGTTGTTCATCCGCTGTCCGGTTCAAAATGTGTACCTATACCTATTTCTCGATTTCTCGTCGATTTCGAATTGAGAAATTGCTAAAACTTTAAGGTTTGTGTGTTTTTAAATTGTTATTTAGATACCATTCCATACCAGTTACCACCAGGCGAGCAAGTTGCTCAAATTGACAGGCTCATAAAAAAATATTTATTGTGTAAATCTTGAAATTAAGGATCTTAGACTACCTACTTACCTTACCTACTTATATCTCATGAATATGTGACTTACCTACGTCCTCATTCCTTTACATTCCCTAATCAATTTTTCAGACCTTTTTAGAACAATTCTTCGTATTATGTAGCTCTATTGATCTCTTTCAGTTTCATATAGCACGATTCAGGTTCACGTGTCAAGCCTCAATTTCGTCAGCCTTGCTCAGCGAACTTTCCGTTTGGCAACTGCCATTTCCTACTTCTGTCGACAATCAGTTACCTTGACCAGTGGCGCATCCAGGATTTTGGTGGGGGAAGGGGGAGTGACACAGATGAGAGCAGGCTTTATCAAGATAACAAAAACACTAAAACGCACGCAGTGTTTTGGATAATAGTGAACCCAAAAGCTTTGGAGAGGGGGTGGGGGTTGAGCTCCTTAGGCCTCTCCCTGGATCCGCTACTGACCTTGACAGTATCAGCACATCTTTATCGTACACGTGCAAGATATGAATGGAGATTTGTCGAGGAATTTCTGTCAAAAACGTTTAGATTAGAACCCAAATTGGATCAGCGAAATGTTACATTTCTTACTGTCACATATTCACATATTTTGGCATGCTTTATAGTAAACTGATACTAAAAGGTAAGCTAGTCCATCTATTTTTACTTTGAAGACATTATGTTTTTTTAAACTTTTGGACACCATTATTAAAAGGAGTCCAGTCCACAGTTCCATTTTGGCCGTTTTTATACTAATTATAGTTACGTATCAAGTGCTGGAAAAATTTAGACCGCCCACGTGAAAACGAGCATGGTTATTTTCATAGCAGATGAGTCAACCCCTTGTTTTGGTAAAGATAACACAGCTGCCACTTAGGTTTATTGCTTACAAAATCCTCATACCTCTAGCTACATGATAATATGATATATCATATTTACTGAAGTGTTAACTATGTACCCAAGGCTTTATCTGACGGGCGATACATTATGATAGGGATCAGTAGGTAGTCAGTTATCCTATTATGGGCCGCGGCACTTTATGGTACAAGCATTATCGACCTGTAAAACATGAGGCATCAGTAGTGATATCGAGCATTTTGGGTCATTTCAATGCATGATTGTGTATTTACAAAGTCATATGATAGATAAGGTTGACGTGATAATTACAACTTACTATGCTAAGGTACTTTACCTTCCTTTCGTTGTTGAAGTTCATAAGACTGTTGTACCTTTAAATTAGTTGGTTAAATGAGTAATAGTTATTGCTGTTTCAGAAATGTAAACTAACTTGTAAAGCACGTTCTAGTGTTCGCTGGAGAGCTGAAGATGAAAATTAGCTAGCTTAAAAACCTAACGAACGCTGCATTCAGGCAGTTGGATAGTCTGTATGGTCCTATGAGTTGACGAGTTTAGCATCTTTAACTAAACCTTTACACTATGGTCAAGTACTTAGCCTGTCACTCTGTCACTGAAAAGGCGTCTCAATAAAAAGTTGAACCGACCAAGTTTTTAATTATTTTTTAACCTTAGAAATGAAACGAAACTTCACTTTTCACTGTGCTATATGTATGTATTGCATGCAAGTTTAAACATGTAACATGAAACACCTATTGGTCTCACAAAGAACATTCGCCTGCATTGTCTTCCGTCACCTCGCGTCACTTATTCGTAATTTTTACCGCATAGGAAATTTCCACTCCGAATATCCGCTAATCGAGCATGTGGTTCATTGTTTAGGTACCTATTAAAACACTGGCTAGTAGGAGTGTCACAGACTAAATAATAGTACAGGGTAGGTAGTGTTTGAATGCTTGATTAAATGAATTAGTGTGATTAGTCGAAGTTGTTAATAATTCTTATACTTGCTACTGAAATTGTTGAATAGATTACAATATTATAGGTACTTTATTTGACAGGAACAACAATAACACATGTTGATGTGATGCTTGTTTTTGGTTTTTTTTTGTCATATTTTACCTTTACCTACATCATCTACATTAAAAAAAAAATTATAAAAACATTTAATCGTAGGTAACTAAGTTATTGTTATTTAACAGGGTCTCAGGGAAAACGTGGTAGAGCAAAATCCTCTCTGGACTGTGGAACAATGTATACCTTTCTAATGTCTTTTTAAAGTAGCTTACGTAAAATTGAATTAAATATCGTAGTTACCGATAGGGATAGTTGTACATTATTTGGCAGCCACAATGAGCCCATCATAATTACAGGTAGCTTTTATAGCCAATATATACTTCTACATACCTTTTGTTTACCGTTTAAACAGTCCATATATAAAATTTAGAGGAGGAGTACAGAAAACAAACCTAACATCGATGGAAAATTTTGAAACATGTTTGGTTCTTTTCCAAATTTTCGCATCCTCTTTGATGTGTTGTATACATCCTGTATAGAAGCTATAATAGTCATTAGTGTCCGCGACGTGTTCCAATAGAGGCATTCGCTAATTTTTTTATTGACTGAGAAGACGTGACTAACGGAATATTACGATCTTGTGATCTTGTTTTGTATTGTTAGAAATGATAATTAAATTGTCACTAGAGCTCACTGTTGTTAGAGGGGGTGTGTCAAATGGTTTTAATAGGTACAGTCACACACAAACGCTTCTGAAAATAAGTAAAAACCTTCGAAATAACATAACATATCGTCACGCCTTTACCCATGATAGGGTTGGCAGAGGTGTACCTATTACGACACCCATACTTCAACAAAGAATATTCAGTTCCAAATGATACCGGGGGTGAGTCTGTCTGTCGCCATTGCACCAGGCACAAGTAATTTGACGCAGATGACATTAAATAAAAGAATAGGTATAAGTAGTATGTTCACAAATGAACAAATTGGAGGGTGCCTTAGGCTGGGAATGAACCTGCACCCTCCTGAAATGAAATGCTAATAACTTTGAAAAAAAAAACCTTCAAAAACATTGGAAATGAAAAATTCTATTCATAATCCACTGCATTTACTAGGTACGAATCAGTCCTTCTCCTTTCTAATTCATGATTTTATTTTCTTGGTCCTATTACTATTACCTATTTTGCCTTTTTTTAATTAGGGCCGATTTTTCAATCCTTACTTTATCCGCCTAATAACTACCGAGCCAATAACTTTATTAATCTGTTTGTTCGACTCCTATAAGGTGTTCGGTTTTTCAATACAATTTTAAATTGGGAATAACTATCTGACCATTTATTCAGTGTGTACAAAAGCTAACTTCAGACAGTTGAAACAAAACTATAAAATATCCACGCGTTAGAAAAGGACTTCGAATTTTCAATTTTCGCTTATGTCACTGTCTTGTCAGTTTTAGTCTAAACGACACTGTAAAAAAGTCGTCGGCTGGTTTGGCTATGGTAGTATAGCTCATGTAGTTTGTTCATGGTAGTTTTTTTTTTATTAAAATTAATTTAGTTTCTGTTTGTCGGAAATATCAATCTTTTTTTACAGTGACAACCCTTAAGACCATCATTTAGACAGTCTCAACAATTTATTCCATAGAATAAACTGCTATCTGGCCGTTCCACCGACAAATAAAGTTATACCTCAGATAGATGAGTTATTCGTCTAGTAAATGATACCTGACCATTGAAAAACAGAATAATTAGCTATCAGTTCAATAAACACTATTTGTTTGTTTATCTGACCATTGAAAAATCGGCCCTAAGCATTATTATGCAGATAAGTTTAGGTACCTCTGTATAGGTAAATAGTGAACCTAAGTACCTGAATTTACGCCGCAATTTTTCGATAATCAGATAAGATTCGATGTCATATATTTATCTACCGCCATCACGTTATCTGGGAAACCCATAGAATCATTCTTAATTAAGGTTGTAATTAAAAAGACAATGCGTCAAGTGACGTCATAAACATTGACACTTCTATCAAATGACAGGCGGTTTTCCCCTTGCCGGTACGGCTTGGCCCGGCCCGGCACGGCACGGCAGCCGGGGACGGAAAAATGCATGAAAATGTATGGCACGCTTTTCGTCTTGCCGGCGATGCCACGTGCCACGTGTCAAGTCTTTGAGCCACCGACGGACAATGAATAAACTGTAAAATCAAAGTGCAGCGAAACTTAACAAAATGATTCTTTTAAAGTTTGTTTGTTTCTTTTTCATTTTCAAAGGGATTTGGATGTAATTCGGAGCGGATGTAGCTTATGCCCTGGATTAACACATGCTACCTACTTTTAAACTGCGGCTTACACAGCAGGGCACAGCTAGTACCTTACCATGGCATAATAATACGAGTAAACTCCGCCAGGTATAGCATTCCGAGTCAAAAATGGTGGCCACGTGGGCGATATATGTAATCGACATTTCATTTTGCTTACGTAAAAATAAATTCGAAAGAGACGACGACTATAACGAGTGACGTCATCACGTGTTGGCTCCTAAAACCTTTTTTAGATCATTGAATATACTATATTTTGCTTTTACTACATTTACTATTTGTTATTTCGTTTGCGCTGTGTTTATTTACTTACAAAAGACGCGACGCGGTGGCGACACCTGATTTTGATTAGGTATCTAATCAATATCGGGAAGCGCTGATTAATATTTCAAGGTCTAGACACCATGATGGAACCCTGTCTTAGACATCGTTTTTGTTATGAAGTGTTGATCTACCAACGGTTTCTAATGATGGCAATTGAAAGTTTTTCACTAGTTTTATTGCGATAAAGTTTTTGAATTTCGTGTTTAGTTCTGGCTTAGACGTGGATTGGCTTAGTTAGATTTAGATATGATTTAATATTTCTTTTAAACTGAAGGAAACGTGACTTTCTGCAGGTCGCACCTGGCTTAGGGCGCAGTTTGCCTCTCGATAAATTACAACGGTTCCAAATCTGTTCGAGGGGCTTAGAAAATATAGAATACTAGCAGCACCTTTGGCGGCCACGGCCAATTACGGCGGTGAGTTTTTTGGCTACTTTTCGTGTTCTCTACAAAACTCGACTTAAAGTTTCAGTAAAGTATCTACGGATTTATTGAAATTGGAAAAGGGGAGGGATTCATCTCAACTTTCACCTCCCTCTCCTTTATCATCTCATCATCATCATCATCAGACATGACAATTACTAAGACATGACAATTACTAAGTTAGGCATTAAGGACTTTGTACCCAGTTGCCTATAAAAATTAAAAAAAATAACGGCGGAACCACATGAACCGTTATTTTGTTGTGGATGACCTATGCCCTTTTCTGTACTCCTGACAACGTTATGCATTTCACGATATGATTGTGTTCAGTAGTCAAACATGAAAGCATAACAAACAGGGACTGCGGAAGTATTCCAGGAGAGGGGAAGGCAATCTTCTTTGATCCCTCCTTCTATCAATCTCTGGCCCTGGCTTAGTAGGTAATAAAACGGGGCCGATTTTAGAGGGGCATTTGGCCCTTTCTGCAAATAAACGAACTACTAACTTTCAGCTTACATTTATAATATTTGTTAGTTGGATCACCAGTAGTTTTACTACTGTCCACAGGGACCCTATTCGGAGATTTGAGATTTTCATCTCACCTATTCTCGTCCTTGTTGCTCTCGTTTGAAACGTCATAGGAGTGAGAGTGACCAAGATAAAATCTCATCTTATCTCACGCACAGGAATAGCCCCCCAGTTCCCTATTCAAAACGAGCTGACTCTCGACCGCCTAACGATGTTTCATTTCCTACTTATTATGACGCGTGCAAAGTTTCCACAGCGTGACTTGGTTAAGTGCAAAATTTAGATGCCAGAGTTCAACGCTCCCTTCAAGATGGAAAACTTGGGCAGATCAATCATTGAGAATAACAAAACCAGTTCAGTGTTAATGTTCTACCAAAAATAGATTTATTTTCCTTCGACCTACAAAAACATTATTCCAATCTCGTACTTTCTAAGAGAGATTCTTCTTTCTCTCAAAATGTAGTTTTAAGCTTTATTTGAGACATAGTGGTGTAGTAAGAATAGCTTAAATTAGAGCAGTATAAAGACAAAAAGTATCAAGATCAAGACATTTTCCACATAGGGCTACTAAATTGTCGAGTAAGATAAAATATGAACAGAATCCTTTCATTGAAGAGCAAAAAGTTTTGGTTTTACGTTACAGTTATCACTTATTTATGACTTCAGAAATATTTCATGCTTATTTGCTATTTAAAGAATATTATTTATCGTACAAAAACATTATAACATACCAACGTCAAAAGCTAGAAAAGTGGAAACCAATTATCAATTCTTCGAATTAAAAAAACCAAGACCATTGTATTCTTTGAACGTAATCCATGCCAATGGTTTTAAAAGAAATCAACGTACACCATATGTACATCCATGGTCCATACATACACTACATACAATCACGCTTTTTTCCCGTAAGGATAGGTAGGCAGATACCACTTCTTTTCACTTGCTAAAATCCTAGCAGACATCTTTCGCGCTTCTACTTCCATGACATGAGTCTCCTTGTCTTCACACACGATCGTCGGTTACGGGTACCTTTGACTTGACCTTTCCTTAAAATGTCTTCGATTTGATCGAGATACGTTCATCCCTGTTCCTCCAGGTCGACCCTTACCGACTTGTCTATTCACACGCTCCTCGTGAATCTGTTTCGTCAATTTTCTTTCATCAATTTTCCTAACCAAACCATAGATCATCTCATTTTCATAACCAATAAACGAGTTGATAGAATGATCGCGTGACTCGTGATGTTAATTTTATTACATAATACCTATCATAACTTCTGGAGCAATTAAGACTACTTTAATCATTGTTTACCATCTTTACATAACAAGGTGACAATATCCTTTATTGAAGTGGAATTTAATCCGAGTCATATAACAGGCTTTGATGACGTTTTCCAATAAGGGTTTTATTGAGTTTCCTATCTATTGACGTAAGTAATGACAAAGTGGTGAGTGTACAATATTGCGTTTTGGCTTTGTTGG
Organism: Peribatodes rhomboidaria; assembly: GCA_911728515.1. Lineage (NCBI taxonomy): Eukaryota > Metazoa > Arthropoda > Insecta > Lepidoptera > Geometridae > Peribatodes > Peribatodes rhomboidaria. The sequence goes on along the minus strand of OU452178.1, from coordinate 6,843,312 downwards.
CGAGTTTTTCAGTGCAGTGAACACATTCATCTTTGGAACGGGTAAACGGAATGGGTACCTACGACTCATCTTCTTAGGATTCAACTGGGGCCCTATTCCTATTTCTGATATTTTACGGTCTTTGTCTCTCTCGTTTGAAAAGTCTTAGGAGTGAAAATGACCAGAGCTCATCTCACGCGTCAAGAATAGCCTGGGCCTAGTGGGACACTGTCTCACTGTTGACATTAGGCAATTTTTAACGGCAAGCCGTAATTGGCTGCCTTCAATTACTTGATCTTGGATTAAAAAAATAAAAAATAAATTATGTAACGGATCAGAGCTGAAAAAATTTCAACTAAAAGGAAATCTAAACCATAGTAAACCATTGTCTTCTATTTGCGTGTAACTTGCATCTTATGCAAGCTAAATTGAACATTGTTCTGACAACATAAGACTTCAACTGCATTTGGTGGGCACTAGCCTTAGTAATTAAAAAATTTAAATGGTACACTGACTTACTTTTATTATACCTACCTACTTATTTTCATCGTCAAATATAAGTAATATTTTTCACGTTTCCACCATCGTTTTAGCAGTCACGAGATGGAGAACTGTTTTCCTGTAGGTAAGTATTTATTTTCTTAAATACTAGGTAGGCAATTGCGCAATGAATGGATTCGTGGAAAACGTAGCCATGTCGTCATTGAGATGGTTTATTTATTACCTGGCTATGTTGAAACTGGTTTAGTGGAAACTTTCAGGATTGTTGGGAAAATCAGTAAACGATTCATAGAAATCAGAATAACAAACTAAATAGGTACCTATTTTGCTCTAAGAAATAGACTGAATATTTATGTAAGAACCTAATTCAATTGAATTTGAAACCAAGACTAGATAATTGAGTCTAAGGATCAATAAGGAACTCAAAAACAAGGTACTTATGTAAAAGTAGTATTTATAATGTTGGATATAGACTACACTCACTACATGCAAACTAATAAAGTAAGTACAGGATACAAAAAGAAAAGACTAATTACACCCTTTTTTAAAGAGATGGATAAGTTAGAAATATTGTGAGTTCCGTTCACACTCTAAGGTAGTAATTATGGTAAAACTATGTGGGTAAGTAAAGATAAAGGTACTTGTGCCTTAGATCCTACTAATATTTCCTATTTCCTTCCTACTAATATTATAAACGCGAAAGTTTGTAAAAATGGATGGATGGATGTTTGTTCCTCTTTCACGCCAGAACGGCTAAACAGATCTGAATAAAATTTGGCACAGAGATAGATTATAGTCTAGAATAGCACATAGGATACTGTTTAACCGTGGGTGAAACCGCGGGGTGCAGCTAGTTAGAAATAAGAAATAGGTAGGTTCCTAGTGAATCTATTCGTACTCCGCAGTCAGCTTAGCAAGAGTTCTAATTCTAATACCGATCAATAGCAAAGGTCATCTTGGCGTATCGGACCCCATCCTAGGACAACACAATACCGGTGACGTCTCAACCCAATTCCATGTCATCAACCCCAAGCAGACTTGCGCAATAACACTTTCCTAGTGGAAAACTACCGGCTGTGATTTACTAACCCATATTTATGTCACTAACAACACTTTATTGGTAGGTAGGTACAGCAGTTTAAAAACAGGGCCTTGATTCTACTAACCAATAGTTTAAAATTGTTAATCAATTGTCGGTTTTTGACAGTTCTGGCATACAAAGAGTGTCAATTTGAGGCAATTCATTAACACTTTTAAAACAATTGTTTTCTTAGTAGAATTGGGGGGCTGTTCGTTTAAACTCGATGAAGTCTAACCTCCTTAGCAATCGAGTAGTTACACAGTGTTTTGTCTTTTTCTTTCTTTTACATTTTTGAACTCGATCGAAAAGACAAAAGACTGTGTAACTATTCCGAAGCTATTTATTGCTAAGGGGGTTAGTTTTTGTCTAAGGTCTGAACAAAACTGTCAATTTAGTTGATTCGAAAAGAATGAACGAGTTCGTATTTCAACTTTCTGTTGTTTCTGTTATTCGGATTTAAACGTCAGTTTATCGATCGACTAAGAACTGTACTTCCACTGCTAGTACGTGACGATAATTAGACGTGAATGAGGCATCGATTATATGTTTTACTGGTAACGAACGCGTAAGGGAAGACAAGAGCTTCGTCAAGTTTATTTTCGAAAGCATAGGTATGTACTTAATTAAGTTTCAGACCTATCAAATAACAGTATAACAAATAATAGTATAGTGACTGAGTAGAGTATACAGTGACTCCAAATGACGACCGCGACAAAATACTTTATTAGTAATGTATAAGCACAGTTTTACAAGTGTAGATACTTACAATGTGGTATATATTTATTTATTAATATTTTATGTGCTTTCTTATGAACAGAAACAGCTTATTGACTTCTAAAAACCTTCTAAAAAACTAACTACCTACTTAACTATAGTGGTGGTAAGTTTTAAAATGAACTGATGGGCCCGAGGCGAGGTACGGCGCGGACAAGCGTGAAAACTGAAGCGTCATCACGAATCAGCGAATCACATCGATTGTTTATAATTCGACACTTTCATACAATTTAAATGAACAAGTTTTGAAGCAGAACCGCGCCTAAACCTTGTCCGCGCCGCATCCTGGTCTTACGTCCAGCTTGTATAATTTTTTTTTTTTTTATGTAGAATAGGTCGGCGTTTGACCACCAACTCGCCTGATGTTAAGCGACGTTTTGGTCTAAGATGGAGCACGACGACCTATAAGGTACTTATTCACTCTTTCCTTGAAGTTTTGTAGAGTGAAGAAGTACAAAGACGGCAGTTGAGTGAGGCGCTACAAGTGCGCCACTGCTCAGACCCGTCTTCGGAACGGTTACACCGGACTACATCCCGAAACACGACTAGGTCATTTCACGGCATGGCTTGGTCCGGTGGGTGGTAACTAGCCACGGCCGAAGCCTCCCACCAGAGTTTGCTACCCAGTTAGCACTACCCGGGGACCACGTGTAGGGAATCAGAATAGAGTACACTTCTACGGACGTAGGTAGCTCAGCCCCCAAAAAATTCAGGTCTAAGAGTCACTTCCAAATGTGTCACGCAAATATAATTTGACATCCTACTAATATAATAAACGCGAAAGTTTGTAAGAATGAATGGATGGATGGATAGATGTTTGTTACTCTTTCACACCAGAACGGCTGAACAGATCTGGATGAAATTTTAATCGCGGATAAAAACGCGGGTCGCAGCTAGCTTTAACATAATAGTCTTATTAATTTAAGAAATGGGAAAAATTCTAGATTCTAAATTAGTAAATATTCAGGCATCTGTTCAAAGATTTTCCACTTGTTTACTTTAAAGTGATTAATTACGGCTACAGCGCATACCTAGGTACAGTGTGAATGAATCAGTTTATCCATTCAATTCAAACATAACACCAATGTTTAGAGAAGAGCTTTACTGAGATCAGAATAACATACTGGAAATCATTTACCTACTGAACCGAATTTTCGGGTAAGTGTTTCTTTTCTGAAGATACTTTACGAATACGCAAAAAAAATACTGAAACTTTACTAAAATAGTTAACATAACGTTACATTGAGTAACATTCATGCTTGGTAAAGTATCACAGGCATATCAGTGAGCAAAAGTGTGCCAACCCAATCCAAGTGTCCCAAAGATGACAGGGATGTCACATTTGGCACTGAATATCGCCAGCCGAAGTGTGGGTGTTGTATACACCTCTGCCAACCCCTTCGGGGAAAAAGACGTGGTGGTATGTTATGTTATGTGATGTTACCTATTACTTTAAAACATATTCGTATATCTAGTATTTTAACATAACAAATTAAAATTAATCTACACTTATACAAAATCATGTAAGCAAAGCTGTTATATCAATTGATGTTTGTATCTACTCTATAGGTATACATATAGGTATACATACCACTACCACTAGTAGTTCTCCCCGCACTCAGACCTCGCGCCCCGATATCTCCACAACCACTGGACCAACTCAGTACACATTCGAACTTAAAAATTGTAATTGCATTCAACACTTGTCTGCAAAATTTCATGAAGTTCGGATCAACGGTACTACCTACTCAAGTTATAGTCCGACAAACAAATGGTGATTTCTCCAATAAAATCAAATCAAATGTCTTTATTCAATTGAATGTCGAAGATACACTTTTGAACGTCAAGATTATAAGAAAAACCTCTACCACCTTTACCTCTACCTAGAAGAACAGGCAAGAAACTGACTCTGACCAGTAGTTTACTCTGAAGAGCTCGCTTTCACTCGGTCAATCAAACATATCACAACATGTTTCCAAATCATTACAACTGAACTTAATTCCATTCTCCAAGGCCAACCCTCAATTCCTCAAACCTATCTGAAAGATACCTTATCACTTTAAATTCCGATTATGATTATGACATGGCTTTAAAACAGTATCGGTTTGAAGCAGATATCGGGTGAAGTTACAACGCAGTTGGGGACGGTGTAGGTCGTACTCAAGGACGAGTCCGATCTGGGTCAGGGACAAACTGAGGACGTACGACTTCCTGTTTGCCAGTCCGTCTGCCACCCTTGCTAGTACCTTTGTTCTTTTTGCTATAAATGCGAATGGTATGAATATAAATATTGCCAACCGTTACTTGAGTTTTTTTTGGTATCATCATAGACAGTAGCATCTTATGATATCAACTTTGGAATCGATTGATGGTCGTTTTCTGTTCTTACTTTTTAATTCATTTAAAATATGCTAAGCCATATTTTATTCTTTAGAATTTAGATACGAGTACTTACAATTATTTTTTTCCTGTTAAGTAAATATTTTGTGTGATAACAGAATAATGTTATCTGTAAGTAAAGTACATTTTTGAATCGGCTTTATAATATAATATTCTGCAGTAAGGCATAATAATTATCTATTTGCCCGCTTTAAACTTTAAACTAATTAGACTAATTAGTCAATATATCCCATAAAGACGAACGTTTATTGTGTGTGTCTTTGGTTCTTCATCACATTCAAACGGATGGACAGATTTAGATAAAATTTGATATGGACGAAGCTTATACTCTGAAATAACATATAGGCTATTTTTCAAGCACGAGCAACACCGCGGGGCGCAGCTGGTTACCAAAATAAATCCCACTATAAAGAATGGATTCAATAGTAAATGCCATAAATAATATTCAGACAAAGGATTCCCTAAAGACGTAATACAGTTAGGTCATACCAAGGACATGTCAAATGTAGGTCACAGGGTCACTTCAAGAGAAAGTATCTAATTAGTTACAGCTTATGGCCATTTTGATTAGATGCTAACAAGATTAGCTGCTATTTTGATTAAATTAAATGACCTAGCTATATTGTAGTTCAACTAATCCAAATTACGTGAAGTGATAAGTGATTGAATGCGAGGAACGTTATTAATTTCATACCAAAATGTTTAAAGCTTTCGTTTTATTCTATAACAATAATTTACACGTGTTAAATATTCTTATTACTGCTTTGAAACCTAGATTCCGTTCCTGTAGTCTAAAAGCGTACATGAGCTTTGAATGTTGCAAATAAAAGTATTGAGACATAACGTATACGTAGAAAACCTTGATTGTAGACCAAAAACACGTCTTCTCAAGACTCTTTGTGCCTATTAACAGCTGGCAGTTGTCTGCTCTATGCGTCTTTTTTCATTCAATTCCATTGTTTACAAGAGGGAGATCCCTAAAGGTCACGCTCGTATCGAGTCAAATGTAGGTCAGAGGGTTAAGGACTGCAGGCCTACCCCTGGGAAAGCACGTAGGCAGAGCCAAGTACTTGTGCCCGAACGAAAGTTAGTGAAGTTTAGCTTCGAATTGGTCGATACTTTGCCGACGAAGACTTTTAACTGCAAATTTAGTAAGGTCAGCAGGCGCATGTGCGCCGTGATAAAATCTTTTCATAATTTTATTTCGTTGAATATCGCCAACTACATGTAAATATACGTCTGTTTTGATGAGAAAAGTCGATGTCACGGCGCGGCGCACCACTACAAAATTATTCTCATTACGTTTTCTCGTGCGAGAACGTGACAAGACTATGTGTTAACATACGTCTGTCTCGATAAGACGAGTTGACATACCTTTGTCACGTCAGGTATGCCATGGTATAATAATACACTCCGCCAGGTAGCATTGCGGTCACGTGGGCAACACATAGTGACGTCAATCGATGCTTAAGCAGAACAGAATTAAGTCCTTTACAAATATGTAGTTTGAAAGAGACGGATGACGATGACGAGTGACGTCATTACGTGTTTACTTCCGGAATGCTAGACCTTGTATTTTTATCATGACGTATGTTAGGCCTGCGGATCTTCCTTGCACAGGAATTGTGCTCTTGCTCTGGAAACAGATCGTCTATCCCTTTATTACCGACGATAAAATAGATTACACTAATTATTTATGCTAGTCCCCTATTGTTCTTAAGGAATGAAACGAGAACACAAACTGCTTGAGGGAATATCATATTTTACGTATAGTACGTACTTAATTAACCTGTCTAGCGGACTCTAGCGTGTACAGCACACACGTGCCAGTGTTACAGATTAGGTAAATGACAATTATTTTCAGTGAAATCCACAGACCTAAGATTTTTTTTGCTTCGCAAAAGACCAACGAAGCGTGGGACAGAGAAGTCTCCATCGAAATGTAAACTCCACAAGAGAGAAAGAGGTCGCCTACAAATAAAATGTTAGTCAATTTTTCTTTTGTCATTAATGACAGCGCGCCACCTGGGAACACGCGAAAATTCCTATGATTTATATTTTTACTAAAATAATTATAAATAGACTCAAAAGAGAGCAATTGTAACTAAATGCAGTTATGTCATCTTGTGAGTTTAGCAATTGTGATGTGAATCCAAGATGTAACCCACAAAATTTGTCGTTTCATGGGTAAATATGAAAATTCCATTGTGATGTTTTTGTCTAAATTTTGTCTAAAACATAACATAAATTGGTTCCAAAAACCGATTTACTAGCGGTATGTTGTTGTCGTTTCTTCGTAACATCTATATTTCCTAGATGAAAGCAGAATTGGTGATGAAATTCAGCATTAAAATATTAGTTAGTTTACGCTCGATTTTCACTAGAGATGGATAAAAAGATGACGTCATTATTATCGATAGTTTTTATCAAAGTTCATTAGGTAGGCGATGGGTGCAATACATAAACCAAGCATACATTTTTGAATCAATGCCATCAAAAGTAAATTGACATTCTCCCGAGTTTGTACTGAATGATGAGGCGTAAAACATTTTTGTATTATATATAAGTATGTACCTTCAATTTCTGATCATCATTTTTAATTCAATTTACACATTTTGGGTGTCTTACATCCAAGTCTAATTTAATTATATTTAATTAAATTAAATAATATATATGTAAATTATAAATAAATGTACAAAACCAATGAGATAAGTATTATTACTTATCCTAATCCGTATACGAGTAAATTTGGTCAAGGGTCACAATTCGAAGCGAATTACTAGGATAGTATTATGTTGATCTTATTATTTACTTTTCATAGGTATGTTAATTTAGATACATGGTGACACTGATATCTAACTCTTCCGCCTAGCTTAACACCCGTTTAGTGATTAATATTCATTTTAGCTCAGCAGCGGTGTTATACTTGGAACAAAAAACAACTCAATTGGTATGCGAAAGATTATATTTATCGACAAGCACCCGGAGGACCATTTTTGGTCAATCGATAAATTAATAAGTACTTTTCACAACACTAATTTACTCACGCATGCGCAAATGTTTTTTTGTATCACTATCGAATTGTCACTGTCGATCTTTTACATCCTAGATCTGTGGTGAAATCACGGGATACAATTAACTGCACGAATTCCGTTTTGGTTTGTTGAAACATAAACGACTTCAGTTGTTTTGTTTAAGTTCTATTTACGAATGTTTAAAAATAGATTAGCTGTGATTTGGCACAGGCACAAAACTCAGCGCTACTTGTCATTTGATAATGACACTTCCTAAATAAAACAAACGAAGTTCGTTTTCGAATGAATGAGTGAGCACGTAGCACAGAATACTCTCTATTACTTGCTTACTATTATGAGTATTATTGTATTACTCCCTCCCTATTATGGCTTTGGCACATAGATGGTTCGTATGGTAAAAGAGTATCCAATTAGGCCTTCGCAATGGGAAGGAAGTATATTATTCTGTGGGTACAAAATTAGGTTAATAACATTACAAAAGCTTCTTTTGTATAGATTTGCTATTTGTTTGCTAAGATCAGTCATATAAGTAGTAACTTAGTTCATATTTATTTAAACAATATTATGTATGTAGGTAGAGCAGAGAGATTTACGAGTATCAATTTGCTACGTTTTGGTTTATTACATATTGCTAGAGCTAACGTTGCTAGATGAGTAGGATTTCAAAATTTGCAAGTAGCAGCCTAATAGATACTTTAAAGTTTTACCAAATAAATAAAAAATTGAAAAAACCCCCGACACCGATTTTCATCATCACGCATTTCCATCAAACATAGCTAAGAACACTCCCGCTTAATTCACCTTTCAAAAAAAAAAAACAACATCAAAATCGGTTTATCCATTCGGGAACTACGGTGCCACCACAGACCTAAGATTTTTTTTTGCTTCGCAAAAGACCGACAAAGCGTGGGACAGAGAAGTCTCCATGGAAATGTAAACTCCACAAGAGAGAAAGAGGTCGCCTACAAATAAAATGTTAGTCAATTTTTCTTTTGTCATTAATGACAGCGCGCCACCTGGGAACACGCGAAAATTCCTATGATTTATATTTTTACTAAAATAATTATAAATAGACTCAAAAGAGAGCAATTGTAACTAAATGCAGTTATGTCATCTTGTAAGTTTAGCAATTGTGATGTGAATCCAAGATGTAACCCACAAAATTTGTCGTTTCATGGGTAAATATGAAAATTCCATTGTGATGTTTTTGTCTAAATTTTGTCTAAAACATAACATAAATTGGTTCCAAAAACCGATTTACCAGCGGTATGTTGTTGTCGTTTCTTCGTAACATCTATATTTCCTAGATGAAAGCAGAATTGGTGATGAAATTCAGCATTAAAATATTAGTTAGTTTACGCTCGATTTTCACTAGAGATGGATAAAAAGATGACGTCATTATTATCGATAGTTTTTATCAAAGTTCATTAGGTAGGCGATGGGTGCAATACATAAACAAAGCATACATTTTTGAATCAATGCCATCAAAAGTAAATTGACATTCTTCCGAGTTTGTACTGAATGATGAGGCGTAAAACATTTTTGTATTAAATATAAGTATGTACCTTCAATTTCTGATCATCATTTTTAATTCAATTTACACATTTTGGGTGTCTGACATCCAAGTCTAATTTAATTATATTTAATTAAATTAAATAATATATATGTAAATTATAAATAAATGTACAAAACCAATGAGATAAGTATTATTACTTATCCTAATCCGTATACGAGTAAATTTGGTCAAGGGTCACAATTCGAAGCGAATTACTAGGATAGTATTATGTTGATCTTATTATTTACTTTTCTTATGTTAATTTAGATACATGGTGACACTGATATCTAACTCTTCCGCCTAGCTTAACACTCGTTTAGTGATTAATATTCATTTTAGCTCAGCAGCGGTGTTATACTTGGAACAAAAAACAACTCAATTGGTATGCGAAAGATTATATTTATCGACAAGCACCCGGACGACCATTTTTGGTCAATCGATAAATTAATGAGTACTTTTCACAACACTAATTTACTCACGCATGCGCAAATGTTTTTTTGTATCACTATCGAATCGTCACTGTCGATCTTTTACATCCTAGATCTGTGGGTGCCACAGACTGACTGACACGTATAAAACTTAAAACATCCCGTCCTTTTGCGTCGGGGGTTAATAAATACTTTATTTCGTATTTTTGTCTGATATAAAACAGCGTGGGTAATTTCGCTGATGTTTTTGACAATGTTCTTATACGTGTGGGCTAAAAAGGTCGAAAAATAAACAACCTCTCTGATTAATTAATGATATCGATTCTTTTTACTTAGACTAAACATCGGCTGAGATTATCAAAACCCTGTTATTGTTTAGTCTATTGCGGACTTTGATTAACTAATACTTATTAGAATTGAAGATAGTAATAAAATAGTAAATGCGAAAGCTATGTGTATTTAATTACTAAACTTAAGTATGTTTTAAGCTTAGTTGCTAGCTTGTACCTCTACTTACTATTATTTATTCTGAGCTAATATTACTAATATTCGCTCTATTCAGAGACATTAACGATTACATAAACTATCACTGAGAGCTACATTTACATAGGAAATCATTACTTAGTGATAGTAAGTAATCATTACCATCTCTAAGTGCGGTTAGACTAATCAGCTGAAGTTTGGTGTGGTAGAGTACCCAGGGGGCAGTGCCGGATTCAGCAAACGGCTGGCCCCTAGCAAATGCGAGCGCATGCCCTTTGACTTGTTAGTTTCCCCCCAAAAACTTTAAATTTCCCCTGAAAGTATCGTGGTGTTGCCAAATATGGTCAGCGCCTTTTTTCTACACTTAATAGCAATTCTCAAAGTAGACTTGCAGCGCCAAATGTCCTTAAATATTTAAGGGAATTCTATTAGGTTCAGGGCTTTTTTTTTCTCGCGCGGCCCTTAGGCCATGCTGCTACATTGCTAATAGTCAGGTACCCCCTCAGGTCAGGGTACCTGTATCTGGAACTGTATACAGTTCCTGTAGGATAGCAGGTAGCAGATTCAAACTGCGAAAATGTAGAGCTACAAATTGGGCCGTGATTCCTAAAAGCTTACTGAAATTAAAACAAAGTACTATCGGAGATTGTCCAATCCTATTTCGCAACGTGTTTGAAAGAGCGCTGTTTCTATTCCTTTATTTTATTGATTCAAGTGTACAGGTAATTTTCATCGGAAGCTTTATTTATTTATAGCCGTAATTCCACTGAAACCTTCAGAGCGGCCTTTTGCATGAAATATTGAATGAGATCGATCGAAATGCACCGGAAATCCTTGTCCTATTTCCTTGCATGTGGCTCGTAAAATATTCAATCGAGTACGTTGGCATACGGTTTGGTATTGATTTGTCAATTGTACCTAGTCGTAAGGGTGAAGGAAAACCTGAGTTCGCATTGCCTGTTCAGGGTGGTAATGAAGAGGATTTGATATGATAATTTATGACTGCGTCACTGAATGAAATAAGTAAGTACTACAGGCAAGTTTTTGCTCGGTTATGATATGACTTTAGAGAATGTGTTGTTTTCAGTTTTGATTTAACTATCTATTGTAGAGTATGGAAGTTTCTAAAGAAAAATCTTAAGTATTTTTTTCATTCCTCTAGCTTGAAATATATCATGGTTTTATTGGCGTTTCAATAAAGTTTCCAAAAAAAGGATAGCATTTTAATATCATTTGACAAGAAATAAAAAAATCTACGTATTCAGACTTACATACTTATTCAAATCTATTTAAACCTAAAACTAACCTTTTTAACTCGTGACCAAAATGCTGGCCAGTACTTTGCCCAAAGGATCAGTATCGCTATCCAACGGGGAAACGCGGCCAGCATTTTGGGTACGTTGCCTACAGCTGGAAGCAGTTTATTAGATTAAGATTTTTACATTCATTAAAGTAATTGTTAGTATAGTTTGTTTTATTTTTTTTTTGTCTTATTTAAGTTTGATTGTAAATATTTTAAACCTATTCACAAAGTTTCAAGAGAATCATTTCAGACATTCAACCTGGAGACGAAGACAGAGATCCGGAATTCGGACATACTCGTACGTAAGCATTTTTGTCGAAGCTAAAGCAGACGCTACGCTCGGTAACGCTCGCTCGGTCGACTACGTGTCGTAAAAGACTTTTAGAACAAACAATATAATTACCTCGAGGAGAGACCTGCTGAAACTGGCTCGCTCCTGAAATAAGCTATTTCTTTTATTGAACAACACCTCGCGTCATAACATCTCATAGCTTCACCGCCCACTTTATCAAGATCCCCTCTTTCGCACAGATACAGTAGAAAATAAACGAGGCGGTGTCGGTGGGAGGTCTATTAATCTGGTCGTCTTTTAATGTAATGTAGTTGCGCTGTCAAACATTTGCTGCTATTTTTATTCTCGCAATTGAAATTTATTTCGATGTAGTACGGTACAATGAATGTAAAATGTTTTCTTTATATTTTCTTGTAGCTGAATTTCGTAGATTTGGTATTCTATTTTCTATTTTCTTTCAAGAAATCTCGTAGCAAGGAAATACGGAAGTGAAAAGCTTCGTGTGGATGAAATGTCGTTTCAATGTTGCAGGTTCATCATTTCAACAATTAATCTAAGTACCTAATTCAACAAAATGTACTTACTTATAAAGTTTTTTATCTTGTAAAGAAGTTTTTATTTTTCACAAGTTTTTATTTAACTTACAGTGATACGACTATGTTTTTTGTGTTGGTCAAATCTTGGAAGCTAAATTAGAACTTCTTCTCGACGTTATATGACTCTAATTCTGATGGGAGTCTAATGCAATTATATTTGCATATACGATACCATGGAGCTGGTCTGATGATAAAGTCGGAAAGTGGCCATAGAAAGCTAACGGTAAAAAAAGAAAAATCAGCAATAATCAGCATCAGTTAGACAAACCTTGTTTTGATAAATCCATTGTTGTTTACAAAAAAACTTTTCTAATAAACTTTTAGACTTTAAAAATGAACCTTTAGACTACTAGATCAGTATAACTTAGACAGGTTTGAACAATTATGCTCGAACAATTTATCCACCCGTAGGTACAACCTATAAAAAGTTTACCAAAGCAAAACCAAAATTACACATTTTTACGTAGGTGTGTGTTTGTATGTGTTACGATAGGTATAATTAATTTGGGACGGGTTATTTTCTCAGAGTAACTCGTGCGAAATTCGCTTTGTGGGTTACGGGCGCCCGTTGGGTAATTGATTTTGATCATCTCGCTCCTATTTGGGAAGTTTCCAAGACATATTTTTAAGCGTGTTATTTCATTTGGAACAGCTCGGCTTTATTAGATCCATCAGTACCATTTGAGTCCATCACTTCCACAGTAGTATGTTCGCTAATCTGAGATGTATATAATGTCTGTACCATCATCATCATCCTTACCCATTTCCACCTTTCCTGAGCTTGTCTCATCCACTAACTTAACACCTTCCCAATAATGCCCCTCAGTTTCTTGCCTGTTCTTCTGAATCCGAACAAGGCGGTCGAGTCTATTTAAAAAAACTTTTACGTTAATAAGTGTATCTTTAATACCCAAATTGAATAAAAACATTTTGACTTTGAAAATATATAACTAAGGATGAGTTGACGATAAAAGCGTAACCAGCCGTAAAATCTGTGGCTTACTCTGGTTTACCAGACATTTTCCATCTGCTTGGTAACTTTGGTAGTGTTTTAGATGAAAACCGAAGCGTTTCTGGTAAACCAGATATAGTAGGGCTATGGTTACGCTTTGGTTTTTGTTAAAGTTAATTGGTACAACTCATAGCCTAAAGCTTGGCTGAATTTAGTCAACTAAATTCAGAAGCTTCTAAATGATTCAGTCAGTCACAAGCCATCCTTTCTTCCAAATTTAGGTTGCTAGCTTCCAGAATGCGAATATACTGGACTAAATTCAGTAACAACTGAATTAAGATGACTAAATTCAGCCAAGTGTAGTAAGCGCTTAAGTGAACGCCTTTTTTATCTTTTACTCGAATTTCATTGACTAAAAGACGAAAATGTTTTAAATATAAGTACCGAAGAACATTAGTGCAGCTTATGCGATGCGACGTACAGCTTGGCATTGTTTCAATTGATATAAGATTTTAGGATGTCGTTCGGTGCGTCTTTGACGTATATTGAAGTACGCCATTGCGTAAAATTTTATCAAGTTGACGCACATTACAAGATAAGCGCTCGTAAAAAAGTAGAAATACAATACTTTTTTTTACTACATAAAAAAAATGAGAATTTGAAGAGGTTGGAAGCGCGAGCGAAATGTCGCCGTTTTAGATTGGGCACAAATGTTTGTGTATAGGTAAGTCCAGATGTCCAGTGAATTTCGGATTGTTCTCCTTTACAGAGGTTGTATTTATCAACCGATTCTCGTAAAATTTTGTGAGCAGTTTTGATAATTATTGGAATTGGCGGAGATATAGGGTGTGGTTAACAAAAAGAATAACAAATAAAAAAAAAATTGGGGACAGTTCCACACACGGTCGCCTGACCCCAAACTTAGCAAAGCTTGTACTATGGCTGCCAGGGACTGATATACATACTTAAATATTTTTAAATACATATTAACACCCAGACATAGAACAAACACAAATGTTCATCACATAAATGTTTGCCCTAGGTATATAGGTAATATTTCAGTCATATTGAGAGAAAGACTTCGCAAATCTGTTTTTGTACAACAGATTTGCGAGGTCTTTCTCTCACAGAACCACTAAGTGCAAAAAACTGCACTCTGCAGCTTTATCCTCGGTTTCCTAGTTTTCCGCAGCTTCCCTCGAAGTTATCAATACAAAAAAAATATCTCAAGTACTTATCACGAGATGCTTTATTGCGTTGTCATCCAGAGCTTTTTATGGATTGAATTGAATTGTTTCATTAACTTTATCGATTGCACCGAACTGACAAAGAAATGAATACATATAATATAGGCTAGGCTGCCGAGGTAAGTTAATTATAAGGTGGTAGGTAATAAAAAAGCAAAACGTAGGTTAGTAAGGTAGGGTCAACTGGTACAAATGCGTCTGTAGGGCAATTGCGTCTTTCGAGAATTACTAACAATCCCTTTACAAATTAGGCGCCATCTGAGTACATATTTTTTTATGTTTAGATTCAATAATCTGTAATAAGCAACTAACGCCTAAATGGCGAATGACATTTGTACCAGTTGACTTTACCTACCTATTACCAGAAATGGGCTGCAGGGTCTGAACTAAGTTCGTTTTTCTATCGCTAAATTGTTCGCGATTTTTACTTTTTATTCTACATTGTTCACTAAATGCAAATCCTTCCGTAACGAGAGTCAACAAAGTAAAACCTTTTTATCTAAGAAACTGAAGGAAACTAGTTAACACAACCAGAAAAGCCTCCAACTCAGACAGAAGACAGACAATTTACATTTAATCATCACAATCTACTATGCACGTAGCTGAAACGGTACAAGCCATTAGCAACTGACAACGGATTATAAACCTTGTCACTAAGGATAAAGGCTGATTTTCAGTTGTTAGTAAGCGTTTGTGGTAGTTTAAGTAGCAGTTAGTACGATAAGTGGGCCGAAGCCGTTGAAGCATGCGTGCCGAGGCGACCTTGCTGCCACGTGCTTGGCTCGTGTCAGCGACCAGAACCTGGCTCACTTAGTACTAAGTTAACGCTATGTATGTTTCTTTAGCTAATATTCTTACTTATTACGGCTGCGGCGAAGTCATTTCCGAGATTTTTGACATCTTGTTCGATGAACAAACAACCAAAGAAAGGTTTCCGAGCAAAATTATTTTTCATTTTAAGTAACTTTGAACACGGGCTGTGTTCAAACTACATTGTTATCAACTTAGAGCCAACTTTCGCATGGTTCATAATTTATTCTGTGGCCACGGTCAAGGTTTAATTGTTCTGCTCGCGAGAATATTCCAGAACCCTTTACCACAAAGTTCAAAGGGCAGGTACTTACTTACCCTTCTATTGAACGAACTTCGGTCCCCTTTAGTCATTACGAGGCGAACCTTTTGAGTAATTACTATTACAGATTACAACATAACTGTAGGTAGGTAACACAATCAAGCTACCTATATTTCGTTTTTATTTGAAAAATGGTAGGAAAACCCCGACCTAAACCAATTTTCGACTCAACAATTTAGGTAGAGTCTACAATTATACATTCTTAGGTTTCTTAAGAAAAACTTTTTGAAGAAAGTTTATCTTATGTCTTCATAAAGTCTTATGAATGTAGATACTTCTGAAGAAAACTCCGTTCCGAAGACGGGTCTGAGCAGTAGCGCTTCACTCAACTGCCGTCTTTGTACTTCTTCACTCTAAAAAACTTCAAGGCTAGAGTGAATAAGTACCTTATAGGTCGTCTTCCCATCTTAGACCACAACGTCGCTTAACATCAGGCGAGTTGGTGGTCAAACGCAGACCTATTCTACATACAAAAAAGAAAAAAAAAGCAGGCGGTATCCAGAAAAAGTAGTACCTACCTATACTTACAGGTAGAGATGCTTTCGAATTTAGGTACTGTATTCTGGCTCTATAACCTAGCCTACCCATGCAACCTTATGTACTAAGACAATAGTGCTTTCTAACTTTCAATGATCCTTTCCTTTCAACGCTTTCAAGACAGTCACTTTGTCTTCTACTTTGTTGGATCATTAGTCATTATCTAAGTTGCGACAGAGTTTTGCGTCATTATCCATTAGCGGCATCGAATTTTTAAACTGAATTACCTACTTTTTACAAAAAAAAAAAAATTGCCCGCATTGTACTTGAGGTTTACTTGTAAGTATCATATTTCCTAGTTACAATATACCTACCTACTAGCTGCAACCCGTGGCGTTATTCGCAATTAAAAGAAGCCTATGTTAGTCCAGGGTACCTATAAGCTACCTCTAAATAAAATTTCACAAAAATCCATTGATCCGTTTGAGCGTGCAGAAGGGTAGAAACAAACACACAAACTTTCGCCTTTTCAATAAAAGTAGAAAATAGGATTATTGTGTGAATTCTTTAAATATTGTTTTATTTCTTCAAGGCCGAAAATGCAAATGAAATACCAATTTTATCTACTTACCTACTTATTTTTTTTTAAATCGACGTTACTGAAGTAAACGTCCAAAAACACAATAACGGACTGATGTCCGCAAACGCACAAAATAGAAAGCAATGCCACAAACTGAACAACAGTTAGTATGGAAGCAATACTAGCGAGGGGTCGACGACCCACGACAGGCATCTGCAAAGATTTTGCTTAGCCTTGCCACAGATTAACTAATAGTTTCTAAGGTGTAGGTCAGAGAGCGTCTGCTAGAGTTGCGGGGTAGAGTATCAGAAATAGTCAAATCAGTTATGTAACAAAGTACCTAATACCAAAACATTATTTTAAAAGTAGAGCTAAGCTAGGTCAATAAGATTTAATTAGCCTTGACACAGATTGAATAATAGTTTGTAACGAACAGCTGATGGAAACAGCCGTACTTAGTAGGTTTTTCAGATTAGTCAAATTAGTCAGGTACCTACCTAAATACTTATTTAGCAGCTGAAGAGCTGAGGTTAGTGTGGGCACTATTATGTATTCTGTGGTCAGAAGTTATTTGTTTTAGTTAGTGAATATAATTTTTATTTACACACACACACACACACTCACACGCACACACGACTCAGCACATATTATTTAATTCATTAATATAATATACATTCTTTATTGGCTGTAAGTTTAGTTTGTTACTGTTGTATTTTGTTTTTTAAGGGCTGTGAATGTTGTTTAATAAATAAAAAATAAAAAAAAAATTATCTCAAGATAGGACCACATTCACGAATCAACATTTTTATAATAAGAAATCAAAAACATGTAGGTACCTATTGGTCTCAAAGACTCGTTATGAAAATATTTAAGAATCAAATTACTAAAAAACCTATTTAAAGATTGGTTACGCCAGATCATGATAATTTTATATTATTTTTGGTGCATTTACCATTTTCCTACGTACCCTTCCGTAAAAAACAGCACTGTCAAGTATTACCACATTAAAAACCAATAGAATATACCTAGTTCTCATCACAATTTACTTAAAAACCTTTTGTTATTTTTGGTACGTAATCGTCTAACTAAATCTTATCTTGTCTCTAAAAAGCTACAAAAATTGTAATTCGAATCTCTTACATTTCGCAACCGACTTAATTCTTAGCTTATTCAGTGACTGTTACCTACATGGGTACATAGACCTACTTCCTTAGAGAGGCTGAACACAAAGTGAAAGAATCGCTCCGCTAACGACTTTGTTTTGAGACTTTGAAATATTTGCAAGCGTTTTTGTAATCGTAGAAAGCTATTTTGTGTGTGCGGAGAATAATGGCTTGGGGCATGCTTTTACAAAGTTATAAGAAGATAGACTTTAAAACTTTGAAAACTTAAAAGTTTACTAAGAACCTATCTACTGGGTAAAAAAAAACTTTGAGCAAGAAACGTTTCAAGCAATACATTAAGTAGATGAAAAAAATCCCATAGATTTGGTAAAGTTAATAACCCTAACTAATAAACGTTGTGTAGCCTCAGAATAGTTGTACAGTGTTTTGTAATTTTCGATAGAGTTAAAAATAAATAATCCTTTGAACTAAAAACCGATTTCAGAACTCATCAGAACTGGATTTGACAATGGGACGGACCGTTCGACCGATTTCGAAAAAAATTACATCGGACCAGGGAAGTAGGTATACCCTTTAAAACAAAAATAAAGAATTTTCCTAATCGGTTTAGGTGTCTTTGAGCAATCGGGGAAAACAGAATAAAAAAACGACGAATCTCCTGAAGTCGGTTAAAAGAGAGAGAAAACAAAACACTAGATAACTATTCCGAGGCAATACAACGTTTATTACAAGGTTTATTATTTTTACAAGTAGGACCGATGATCAGGGAAGGTCGTGGTAAGCCGCTGGATGCACCTGCGCACGACCGGTCGTTGTGGTGCTCATTGGGAGAGGCCTTTGTCCAGCAGTTGACGTCTTCCGGGCTGACATGATGATGATTATGACAACGTTTTTTACTAATGGAGAAATAAGTTTAGAGAGATAAACTGAAGTAGAGACATAAAGTGGATACCATGCTGGGCTGCTGGGATGCTGGGTACGCTCTCCGTATGAGCTTTTGAGGATTAGTTGTATTCTTCATAATACGTAATAAGAAACTGCATATCAAAATATTAAATAATGTAATATGTAGGTACTTTTATCTATTGTTTAGAATAACTTACGTGAGACCGAGTAGAGTTCATAAAAATCTAGACGTTATCTAGGTATAAGGGTCAGATTAATTAACGTTTTTTTGCAGTAACAAATTTTAACCGATTTGGTAAACAAATAACATTAAAAAATTAACGTTTTTCGTAGTAATATAACAAATTTGTTATAGGTCGTATGTCTTTTTTTCTATCTTTAGTAACAATAATCTGTACTAGATGGCGTTAGTTGCGTAATTTGTGAAAGGTTTGTCAGTAATTCTCGAAAGACGCAATTGCCCCACAGACACAGCATTTGTACCAGTTCACCCTCCTTACATACTTATACATAGTAAAGTTGGCATTAATCTTTACTTTTCTATTACATAATACTTTTTTGGAACACAAAAATCTAAAAATATTCTTATTTGAAAATAGATACGCTACGCTAAAACTGCATTTAATTATATCTGAAACCATATACAAATGTAGGTACCGTGACAACATTGAATTGCAGCGTTTAAAGATAAAAACATGCCTATGACATGACTAGCTAGTAATTTAATAGTAATACGAGTATTATCCATGTAATTGCGATAATACATGTGGCGGTGTACATAGGTTTATCCATGCACTGCGACGGACGTTGAGGCTCAGAAGTATTTTTTTCTAAAAGATCCACCTATCCATAGGTAGATACTCGTACACTGCGATAAGACTCTTTATTTCCCTAAAATACCAAATTATCCTTAAATTTTTGTGAAAGAAAGAACAGATATCCACAAGCACATACCTACTTACAGGTATGTGCTTGTGGATATCTGAAAAAAATATCTGTGAAGGGTTGTCTTGAAGGGAACGTTTTTAAGCGATTATACCGCCCTAAGACCCTTGCGATTCCTTGATTTTTGAAGTTTAGTCTTACATTGTATTTGTTAAAGAGTTATTTGTATCGTATTGTATTATTTACCTATGTATCTCTCACATTTATATTTTTACAATTTCAGCAGCACACCGTAAGCAATACACATTTTACGTCATTTAGTTTGCTTGATTTAAATGATTATATGCAGGAAGACGGAAGTACCTGATCTATCTTGTAATACATATTTACATAAGAACATAGCAAGAAGTACATTGTGTAGAACCGCAGCTATTTTCCTTTTTCATATAGGTGTACTTATATATATACATATGTATTTCTATAAATAGCGTGTTATTTACATAAGTATTTGTAAGTAATTCTGCATGCTTTTATACAAATTCAAGGTAAGTTTTTAGTATGGTATGACAAATCTGTTTGGGTTTATTTATTACTTATTTGGTTCGCACAAAAATTTAGATATGTAAAAAATTGCTCTATGTAGAGTGGTATAAATATTGTATTAATTTGTTTGATAGCTTCATTTAAAACTAAACAACAATGCAGTTCAGTTATAATATAGGTACATAATTTAATACACATGACAACATTTACCCTTCAAGTTTAATAAAAATTGCTGATGTAGGATTTTTTTTAATTCAATATACTTATTATTTAACGTAAGTGGATATTTTCAGTTAACACTTTAGAATTGTTATTAAAAAAACGAAATCCACGTCTTATATAGGTTTTTACAAGACACCTACTCGTATATAGATGTCTATAGTAAAAATCTACATACTACGAGTACATACATATAATCTTGTAAAAAGTAAACTACCTTACGTCAGCCAGCAAAAGTCCACGTGGTGATTAGACATAGGGCGAAACACGTCTCCACTGTCTGGCTCACACGAGGTTAAAATTTATTTGGCAATCCTATTATTCAACATTATCCATAAGGTGAAAATTAATACTAGTTTTATAACGTTACGATCCGCCTATGGCGGGGCGAAGTGCAACGTACAGTTATCTAGGTTTAAAGTTGAGAGCCTTGCCTGGGATAGGAAACCTAAGGTAGGAAAGGAAACAAGCAAGTTTAGTTAGTAAAATTAATTATTAAAGTAAGTACACAAAAACATGTATTTATCAAAAACCTTAAGACTACACTATCCTAGACTAATTAACCTATCTCTCTCAACAGCCGACGAAGACGATGATGATTAGGGGAAGTGCCGAACGTCTGGTCTTCCGTCTCCGTTTTCCTTCGAGCAGTGAATAGGTTTATCGGCTGTCTATCTTTTTTCAGTAGGTATTCAAACTTTGTAGTTAGGTACGTATGTATATCAAACGGCCAGGCAAAACGTTGGACTACATGCTCGTATTTTTTGTTTTGCAAAAAAGTCTCGATTACATTTTTTTATAAGGGTCACGTTCTTATGATACACACTGCATTGATTTTGGTAGGTTCTAGATGCCTATTTACGGCTACTACAGCGCACCTAAAAGCATTTTTGTTTGATTATCAAATTTAAAGATAGCAATCTCCAGACTTGCAACGACTCCAGTAACTTTCCACTGCTACCCAAACGCAACCTACATGACTGTGTTTTATTTTAACGTCTTGTTTCAATTATTATTACCAACCAATATGCTGAGATATTCATCTACAGTCTAGATCTTTCTATCTCTATTATCAATTTGCGACGTGTCTTTTCTAGAGTTTCGTAGTAATATTATTGACATCATTCTAGTGTTGTAGCATGTGCTCGAGGCGGAGGTAATTATGCAAGCCAACCCGCTGCAAGGCGATAGACGACCGACCGCGACGGTCGCGAGCTCCGCTGCTAGGGCTGGCTGCTTCGAGGTCACGCACTATCGATATCGATAGCTAAGTTATAGGAAAGTTTCGTTATTTAACTTTTATTGTTTAAAATGATGCTTAGTTATTAGTTTTATTAGGGACATTTAAAACTTATTATTAAAATTGTTTGTAAAGCTAAAAAGATTAAAATAAGTACTTAAATCTAATGGTTTAAGATAATATCATTAGATTTAATTATTTCATTATCGCTACTATTTAAATTTGTATGAATATTATTACTTTTAAATGTTAGCTTATTTCGAGGCACTGAATATAAAAATTGCCTTAGCCCTTGCTCAACCAGTCTACTCCTAACGAAACATTTGCTTATAGAGCACAAAAAGTTAAAAGTCTCTTAAGGAATGTCTTAAGATTCGTGCGCAAGAAAATGTAGCTAGGAATAGTTTAGACTAGGTTAGATTAGGTTAGAACTGCGATAACACACGGGGCAAACCGGGCGAGCGAGGCGAGCGTGCTTCGCCAGCCGCATATGCGCGGCTGGCGAAGCGCTAAAACTGACTAACACAATAAATTATGGCTCCAAACTCCAAAAGTTATGTTATGTTTGAACATATCAAGTAATTAAGTAAAACATCATAGAAATTAGTTTTATAAATCATTGCTACAGACAATTCAGCGCAATAATTTGGTAACTGAAATAAGATTCAACGAAGTAAAAATTAAATCTAACGACTATTATGTCAAAACAATAATGTACCAATTGAAAATTATATCAAACTAGCTGTCACCCCGCGACTTCGTTCGCGTTTAATTAGCAATAAATTAAAATTGCGACTATAATTTGAGATTTAAACTATCCTATCTCTCAAGTTGGATCGAACTGCACATGGTGTGCGAATTTTATTATAATCGGTTAAGTGGTTTAGGAGTTCATTGAGGACAAACATTGTGACACGAGATTTATATATATTAAGATGATGAATATTATACTCGTACCAATACATTTTAGTGGAACCGTTGATATATCGAAAGAATGTTATATGAAACAAAAATTATGTATTTAAAGCAAAATTATACTACATGAATATTATACCAAACGTTGTTTTTCGAAGGGAAGGAAAAAAAAAAGTTGTTTTACGACGCAAGGGTAAACCGCAATTGTTAATAGTCTTAATAAGTAGAACTTAATCATCGATACATAAGTATAAATATGACATCACTATCACTCACACGTTCAAGTTTCAATTGTCTACAGTGGAAATTTCCACGATAAAACATGCAACCTTCGGACGTACTACTCTAACACAGCCCACAAAGCCTATCGCTTACTCGCTCGTCTCCAATCGACGCAAGCGCTCTGACCTAACCGGTTCGGACCGCTCTAACCAATGCGTTGACTTGTAAATCTGTCTCTTTCACTTCCAGCAAGTTAACGTTCTATTTTACGAATAGCTTTGTGCTATGTATACTTCTCCGTCGTCGGCCAAGCGATTTTGTTACCTGTCTTTCTCTAGAGCTTGAATGGAGCAAATTTTGTTTTCTTGGTGCAGAGCTACAGCTTCAAATCCAACAAAATACTCTACTACGGCCACGTGCTGAGGAGGTTAACGACTGATACTGCAGATAACATTGAAAATAAATAAACAATAATTATGTCATGAGAGAGCATTGAAGCCCGTAGAGCTGGCATATTTTTGCGTATTTTATTTTTCTTCCTTTTTAATCGATTAAAGAAGCTTAGAATGGGAAACTGTGTGTACTGTGTAGAGTTGTTTTGGCAGTGTTGTTTCTATTATGGTCAATGGATCAATGTCAAACCAGAAAACCTCTCCATCATCCCTATTGTGTAGGTGCGTATAGAAATAATGTCATGTAGGTGCCTGGTATATGTATTTTTTATAGGCTTACCTACATTTATTTATTATAAGTTTCAAAAGAACCCACAAGTTCTACCATAGACATATTACCATCATACCTAGGTCTGCGTTTCTTGAAAAACTAGGTCGTTCTAATATTATATTTGGACAAAAAACAAAAATAGGAACTTTAACAAAGTAGGTAGGTACTATATTAATTTGCATAAGAATATATAGGTAAATTCTTAGCGTAAGTGTAACTTCTATTTTACTTTAAAGTTTGTTTAAAATTTTAAAAAAAGTATTGTACCTATTGTACTATTACCTCAATAATGTAATGCCGTACTAACATCGTGAATAAAAGAAATATTTTTGTACAAAAATATTTCCAGCAATGTTTATAAACTTGGCCAGCTTGGCCTTAATGAACCACTCCGTTGGCCTCGACGCTCTCTTAAACGAAAATAAATGATTCTTTTTCACAGATACGGCTATAATGTTGTTTCAAACGTCTGAAAACGTAACTGATTCAAAAAGTAAACGAATTCAAATTCCATAGATTGAGCAGTCCGGCAATTCTGGCATAACCTACGAAACACACATACTTGAATAGATGTTACGACTTTAAAAAGATTTTATGCCATTTTTTGGCTCATGAAATACATTTTTTTTACATTAAGAAATGTTTATTCTGAATTAAATAAATCGCAATTATTTTTAGCTAATGATTTGTTGTTATTTAAAACATCTCAGGCCGGGTGTGTTTTAATGTCGTCGCGAAAACTGACCAAGCCCTTGTGACATTGGTGACGACACAGGCGTCGCTCAGGCGAGCTGTTTTAAAATTATTTGCTCCGGAATTTGACACAGGAACACCTGTTTCCATTGTTGGTTATACCATGTTATATTCACACTAAAGAAAGGTACGTAGACCTAGATAGGTATTTATTTTTCTTGAAATCACTGGCAATTCAATTTTATTTTGCCATAGGAACACAACACCAGGGTGTCCCTATGACACACCTAGCCATAGGAACACACCTATACTTAGTATTTCAAGATAACTATGAAGTAGGAGATTTAGAATGCCCTTAATGGAGCTGACATAATTATGCCCACTTGCACTAAATAAAATAATTGCCTAAATCCTAAATAGGTTTAACCTATCCCTAGAGCGACTCAAGCACAGATAAAATAATATTATACAATATTATGTTGTTACTGATGAATGATGATATCTAATGATTTATTGTTTGGTTAGTAATTTAATGTAATGCTGATTACGGTTTTTTGTATTAGATTAATCCTGTAAGAGGAGAGGTAATGAGAAATAAATATACTTATGTTTTTGTAGTTAAATTCATGCTAAAAATAAAGTCGGCATTACTAAAAAAGAACAATTAAAAATATTTGAATACACATAAGTACGTAATTTTGCTTCACTAACTAGATAGGTATATGCACATAATTATCTTAACAGAAAAAGCTAATACCTGAGTTAATGTGACGGACATGCATGGTTTTTAATTTGTGAGATTTGTCACACATTTCTCAGGTAAAGGAATGTTAATTTTTACCTTTATGTATGTACCTACTTCAAATATCATGCTTAACTTAACTTATCGATAACTCTGTGTCACGTCACTAATCGGAAATTAGTGACATGACACTAATCTCCGATTATCCCGAATCATTTATCCCGAATATTACAGAATATTAGAATATTTATCCCGAATCCGTTAGGTAACATAGAACATTGTTTGATAATCTCTGTCAAAGCACCCTATGATATTTCCGCCAGCCTCATTTGAGAGCCAGTTCCCAATTCAGACGTACCTAATTACTCGTATTTACCATCTCAACCGCATCGTCGCTTAGGTACCTACCTAAAATCAGGTAATTTGGTCAGGGACCTTATTCGGAGATTTGAAATTTTCATCTCACCTTTTTTCGTCCTTGTTGCTCTCGTTTGAAACGTCATAGGTGTGAGAGTGACCAAGATAAAATCTCATCTCATCTCACGAGCAGGAATAGCCCCCCAGGTTGGGTGCTGGTAACTTGGGAGTAATAATAATAGTAATAATAGTAGCCTTTAATCAGACATCACAATATAATAGAACATAGTTATTTAATTTTATTTTTCTTGACATCCATGTCTGTATGCCATTTCTTGGCAAAGGCCTCCTCCAACTGTCTCCATTTGACTCTTTCGTTGGCTGTTGTTGTCCAACTGCTGCCTGCTACCGCCTTTATCTCATCTACCCATCTCCTGGGTGGTCTGCCACGATTTCGTCTCCTATGGCTTGTGAACCAATACATGACAGCTTTTGACCACTTTTCTCTTCCTCTGATTGTATGTCCAGTCCATTTCCATTTGAGTTTTCTGATAGTTACGTTGACGTCTTTTGTTCTCGTACATTTCTTTATGGTTGTGGTTCTTATTTTATCAGATAGTCTCTTTCCCATCATGCTTCTTTCCATAGCGTTTTGACATGCTTCAAGTTTCTTAGTGTGGGTTTTATTGAGTGCCCAAGTTTGGCAGCCATATGTGAGTACCGGTAATATACAAGTATCGAAGAGTTTCCTTTTGATGGTCATACTAATTTCTTTGTTTTTCATAACCTCTTTTAGACTCCAGTATTGTTTCCATGCATTCCCGATACGTCTACTGATTTCTTTAGAGTAGAAATCTAAAGAACTTTAAATCTAAAGATTCTTTAGAGTAGAAATCTTTCAGTAGAAATCTAAAGAACTTGGGAGTATCGTTACTGTAAAGCCTGTTATTGCAACCGGTGTGAACTTCTGGAACTGCTACTACTATGCATGATCTAAAAGTATCTTCAGGGGCCTACCATATCTGACGATGTACGACTATAGACCTTATTGCGCGGTGATACGATTCCCGGTCGCACAGCGTCGAAAACAAAACGTTACCATCATAGATAAAAGATGACATGTTAGGCTCCCAGATTATTTTTGCGCCTCACCATGTGCTGTGTCTTGTACCTGTGGGGCTATTCCTACACGTGAGATGAGATGAGATTTTATCTTGGTCACTTTCACACCTATGACGTTTCAAACGAGAGCAAAACAGACGAAAAAAGGTGAGATCCAATCTAGGTGAATCTCCGAATAAGATCCCTGGGCACCGCTCTGGTCCGCCCTATTTACTATATAAATAATAAAATCTCGTCTCGTCTCTCAGAATGGACACTCCTCCTGATCTCGCGTCGTGACGTCAGCAGTTGGCACGGGTTCTGTTTATCCGGCGCGGCCGCCCCTGAATCTTCAGAGTTCATTGCTAGATATCCGCCTTACTTCTAAAATAGGCAAATGTAAACAATGTCTGATAATCTTAGGATGCACCTAGACGGGCCATATGTTTGCTGCAATACTGGCCCGGCAATATTGCGACAATATTTTGAGTGTGGCCCGGCCATATTATAGTTTTACATTTCTAACAAGGCTGATGATGGCCGGGCTACAGTCAGTAATATTGGCAGTTTTGCTGGGCGATAGATGGCCCGTCTTCGTTCTTCCGTAACGAGAAGTTAAGGTCACCTTAGGAGTTTTATTGAGAGTAATCATATCAATGAATGTCTTGCGAAATTTCGGCTGGAGCGACAACTTGAGGAAAGAACTAGGATTTTAAATTGGACTATGCCTTGATAGAGGTCTATATTCAGCAGTGTACGAAAAGACCTGACTTGGCCGTCAAACTAAAATAATTAAAATCAAAAACAAGGACAAAAATATAAGCAAGTAATATAGGCTAGTATTTGCGCTACTAAGCTACTTTTTAATGAATAGGTAGATTGGTAGGTATTGAAGAAAAATAATATCTAGATAGGTATAGATAAAAATAAAGATTATTGTTAAATTAATTCAGATTTAGCTGGAATAATCTAGATTTTATAATGATAAGCATAAAGGCACTTGGGCTAATTAGGCATTGTAATTATTCCGAGGCATCGTTGTTATTTATAAAAGTATTGAGACATATTGAAAAGTATTGAGAAATATTGTAAAATATTGAGTAAATTACCTATTAACCCAACAAAAAGCATTAGAAATCTTTCTCTGGGTAGGTAAAATGTTTTTTTTTTCTTTAAAGAAGAATTTCATTTTGGATTGCTTGCTCTAGATTTTTATTGCTAGTGAACAATGTGATATCCGTAAAAACGGTATTTTTAGGGTAGGTAGGTAAAAAAATAAATTTGTTGTTACATTTATTAAATTTCGCTAGGATCACTAAATTTTATCTAGTTACTATTGAATAAGCTATTATTAAGTAAATTCTAGTTATTCAGTTAATTTATTTTAGTACCTACCTATATTTCAATAATTGTTTTGAAATTAGTAACATAGTCTCACTCAGCTAAATGAACATTATAACTAGGTACATCCCACAGAATATGCCCTATTACATAGGTCCAGAAGGATAGTCTTCATACAAAACACGATTTCGAAACGTGTCAAATTTATTTTGGTACCTTAATAAAACCTTTTTTTCTATACGTGATGAACTTGCCATTAAAAGAGGTTACCCGATTTAGTTGGGTAAATTATATAACGATCAGAGTTTAAAGAAATCACGAGACCAGAAAGTATTAGGCCAGCTTTGGCCAGAGCTAAACTACACACAAAGTCTTACCCAGATCCATTTATGACACTATACTACAAACTAATATTATAGATTGTATGTAAACCTTAACTAAAATCAGAGTAGGTAAAAGGTAAGAATTTAAGTAAAAATCAAGAGTACGAATTTGAGTTAAAATCAATAGTAATTAATCCCTTTAATCTTATTTACACATAAATTTACACATTATCATTATTTACATCATACATTTAAGTTATTTTTTCGGCAATAAAATAACATTACATTTACATAAAAATAAAACTGACGCCTGCTTATCACGATATTTTACTGTTACGTATCTTTCTTTCTTGCGAAGGTGCACAGAGCAAATTGTTGAAAGGCGACGAAGTTTCCACTAATTTTCATTTTTACTTTGGCGAATTATTTTTGTCCACTGATCGGCTAAACTGGATCCATAAGAAACCTAAAGATAATTTATTAGGAAAATAAAAAAATACATTGTGGCAACCCTTTTATCAGCAACTTTTCGCTCTGTTGACATTAAGAATTATTTACAATTATTAGCTTTTTAAAGCACATAAAAATATATTTAAGACTTACGGATGATATGTGACGTTGCCTTTTTTTACTGTTTTGAATATTCTGAAATTTCGGCATGAGTGGACTACACAGTTCACCATATTTATTGGTTAGTGGGAGACGTAACCGCTACTGGATGACATCGAAGACTGACTAGTGAATTGGTTGACTTTCAATGGTTTGGTTTACTTTTTTTGGAATCATTATTTTTGACCGATTAGGGGTCTTTACTCTATGTCTATGGTACATCCTTACTTATGTTTGAGTAGGCAGTTATCAATTTTCTGACAACTGCTTCAAACAAGTCGAGTAGGCCATGCATGAACTTCTAAATTGCTCTACGTAGAGCGCAAGTCTCTAGCTCACGTCGTAGGCATAAATTTAACGACATCATAAAAATCTGCAACAGCATGGCTAAGACGTCTTTACTGCGTTTGACAAACTCGGTTATTTTACCATGTTACACATGGAAATAGTCTTCAGTTTCCTTGTAGCCTGAAAGTGATTATCAGCCTGTACAGCACTAGCACTGCCCTCTATTGTAGAGTAGTCAACACATTTTGTAAAGTGTTTGTAAAGTAATGATTAAGTTTCGCTACCCAACGCTAGGTGTCAGGTAAAATTAAAACAACGCCATCTACGTTTGATTCCACACAACTTTATCAATCAAGGCTTTAAAAATAGTTTGTAATAAAATCAATAGATGGCAGACTATTATTACACCTAGCGCATTCTTACATGGCAGACTAATTTTTTCGGGAAATTAGGTTCTGGCTGTAGCGTAAGTTTTAGGTTCTAATATTTGTCCCAGCAGCGGGACAAGTACTTATTTTATCTTCATTATTATCATCGGTTTATTATTATTATGGTCGGTCATATATTTCACTAGAGTTGTACGGAAAATGAACTGTAGTGAGCCTTGGGGGCGCCGCTGTCCTTAATCCTTTATTTTGTTCGTCGATAATTAATTTTTGTTTTGTTTGATATATTAGTTCCCATTTCCGCCACATTAGTTCTCTTTCCGAACGAACTCTCCAAATACTATTATGTAGTACCACAAATCAGGTCAGTCATTGTGTGGTACTATTATTTAATCTGTGCTATTACTCTCCTTAAATTTTTCTCATAGTACATATTAACCATTGATAATTTATATATCCTAGTGAATAATTCTAATTAGCAACACCGAATAGATCCCAATCTGTGAGAACCACCGCCCCTTCTATTCGGTAGTCAGTGAGTATCAATTACACGCTGTCTGGTGATTTCCCCGGACGGTGATCGGTCATCAATCGCGTTAGCACGCGCCGACGCGCCCCATCGTCACCACATCGCTAATGAGCTGGTGATATGAGTTTTGTATCCACAGTTGAATGTTGATTAATGTCTCATGATATAAATGTAGTAGAGATCTTTAGCTCGTACGTAGAAGAATCAGCAGGCGGCGGCCCTAGTAGGTATAAAAGTGATATTTTAACCCATTCAAATGTAACGAAATTTGAATCTAAGACTACATGTTTACCTAGCTCTGCATCTAATCTTTATTACAATTAAGGATAACTGCATTCAACGGATAAAATAGTTTGAAATATTATTTAATCATCCATTAGCTTTGTTAGTTACCTATCCTTGATTAATGTGAAATTAATTTAAGGAATTTAAAAAATTATAAAATGTCTTATCTACATCCGCCAGGTGGTCAGATCAGAATTATAGCATCAGACTGAATTATGTAGTAGGTACGTATCACACTAAATTATTGAACAAATTTTACGTTATGTCAAACATTAAACTACCTATACCTAACCTTCTACCACTTATGAGTGGATTATCCCAACCTACTATACTATAATAGTATCATATATGTATTAGGGCACGTGCAGAGTTCGTTACGTCCGTTTCGTTCCACTTCGTTACGCTGGCAGAAAAATCAATCAGGAAGTAGGAACATGGTACTTATTACACCCCTGAGTAACAACTTGATGGTGTTAACCAAACCAAGGGACTCCCGGGGAAAATTAAGAAGATTGTATTCTTACCATTTAAAAAAAATATGTCTTAGGCTCTTTTTGGCTTAAAACCATCTATTTATTTGATAGATTTGATTTTTGATAGCATGTAATTATATTCTAAAACAAAAACAATTTCATAGTTAGGTTTTAAATAACAAAAAAAAAAAAAAAACTTTCGTCGTCTACTTCCTATTTGTAGCAAACGACTATTGCCTCCTATAAAACTACTGCAAAAGTCCAGTAGACTGAGTAAGTAGTTTACATTACACTTGTCAGCGTGTTGTTTTAACTCAGCTGATTATTATTAT
This sequence comes from Peribatodes rhomboidaria, assembly GCA_911728515.1. Classification (NCBI taxonomy): domain Eukaryota; kingdom Metazoa; phylum Arthropoda; class Insecta; order Lepidoptera; family Geometridae; genus Peribatodes; species Peribatodes rhomboidaria. Next base: position 6,812,261 of record OU452178.1, on the reverse strand, counting down.
TGGTTCATAATAAATGCATGAAAGTCGAAGCGCTGAAGGGTCACCAGCTGCGAGGGAAGACTGGCGCAGAATAAACAACAGTTGCTTCTTGAGGGTTGCCCGAACATCCTCAAGGGAATACCCTGCACCTGCGGTTCGATACATTTTGAATGGATTTCTTTGGCCATAGTGCTGAATAGTTTCCAAGATATTCGACCAGCAAAGATTTGGTAATTTCAGAACTCAGGGCGACCCTTAATGACAGTTCACTTGGTATTTGTTATTATATAACCGTAGTTATATAAACGTAGTAAATATTACCCAACATTTTTTTATCTCAACTTTGATCCGAAATGGAAACGTAGGGCCTAAGAGTCCGGCAGCCACTTTAGACTAACTTCGCATTGGCTTAAGGTTTTCTATAGCCATTTCGTCTAGAATAAGACTACGATTGAAGAAAGCAAGTAATGATACTGACGAGCCTCTACAGTTACCTACAGAGTACTGTAGGTAACTTTAGAGGCTCGTCAGTATGCAGTACAAAGTGCAATTTCAATTTTTTTATGACTTTTGTACTTCTGTAATCATTCTTAAATAATTAAGAATTTCCCTTGTATTATGGATTTATTTAAAAGCTAATGATGTAGACAACCTCCCTATGTAAGGGGATTTTTTATTTGCTTTGTCTATTTATTGAATAAATCATTCTTAAATAAGTAAGAATTTCCCTTGTATTATGGATTTATTTAAAAGCTAATGATGTAGACAACCTCCCTATGGAAAGGGATTTTTAATTTGCTTTGTCTATCTATTGAATAAATAAGTCAAAAGTGACCCTTTACAAATGCGGATATTTTTCGTAGCTCTATTTTCTCTTGAGAACGCTTTTAAAAAACCAAGAACATAGGAGTGGAGATATATGTAGTTCATTTAATTGTACATGCTAAATTTCATCATAATCTGACTAATGGTTTCCAAGAAATTTGAGAAGCGCGTTTGTATGGAAATTTCAGAGCGGTGCGGGACTCTTAACAGTTTTAACTAGTTAGTTCACGTCCAACTCCAGCTATTTTCCTACGAGCAGGTCTATCAGAAGAATTCATGCAATCATAAGGTATGTATTTTCATCGAAATTGCGGCATTATCTCGACACCTGCGTTAATTTCTGATAGCTTATCGAATTGACTATGTAGATTAATTTGATCGCTCGTCCAATACTTATCCATTTGCGTGCTGTAGGCTAGCGGGATCATTTGTGACCAAAAATTATTTATAATGAAGTAAAGTAAACTAAAAAGTGCTTCGATCACAATGAGAGCTGCTGTTGCGTACGTTTTGTTATGTTTGTGGTGTAGTGCCCAAGCAAGATGTGTAATGCGCGACATCTGCGCGGTGGTCGGTGGCTTCGAAAAACCCTGCCCCGTGGATCATTTAGCTATACAACTAACCATAGGCTTATCCGAGGAAGAAGCCGATGAAATCCAAGACATCTTTGCGAACAGGTGTCCGTCTCTCGCATTCGACGATGAAGGTAACCTAAAACCTCACAACGAAACGCTCACATGTTGCACTGCTGAACAGCTTCGTGATATGTCGGATAGCTTGGCGATAGCGGAAGGAGTGCTCGGGAGATGCCCAACTTGCTTTAGAAATTTCGCAAGACAGATTTGCGAAATGAACTGTTCTCCTGACCAATCACAGTTCGTTGATATCGTGGAAATAGGCGAAGCTAATGACGAACAGTATGTCAACGAGATAAATTACAAGGTGTATACAGATTTTCTTGATGACGCTCATGCTTCTTGCGCCGGTGTGCTCGTGCCTCAGACAGGCTTGCCCGCTATAAACATGATGTGTGGAAACGCCCCCGTATGCACGGCAGACGCCTGGTTTGGATACACTGGAGATACTTCGCAAAACCCTCTAGCTCCGATCCATGTGAACTTTCTGAGATGGAATACAACGGAAGATTCTATGAGTGTCCGCGCACCGCCTTGCAACGAGACCTTGGAAGGCGATGTTCCCTGCAGCTGCGTGGATTGCTTCGTCACCTGTCCCACCGGCACCGAGATAATCATCCCAGATATTTGCACAGTCCTAGGAGTCCACTGCGCTGGGTTTTCTGTAGCTATAGTTTTCTTTGTCATAACCGTTACAATATTTGCCATTTTGACTGTTTGTGATTACAGAAAGAGGAGGAATGTGGAATCTAAGCCACCACAATCGACTCCTCAAACCATTAACTTTTTTACGAGATTTTTCCAATACTCGTTTGCAAAGATAGGAGTGTTTTCTGCGGCCCATCCTGCTGTTGTAATTATGTTAACATCTTGGTTAGTGTTTGCTATGTTTTTCGGTGTCATAAAGATAAATCTCACATCGGATCCACTCGAATTGTGGTCCGCGCCGGATTCTCGCAGTCGTGAAGAACTAAATTATTTCAACTCGCGATTCGGACCATTTTATCGCGCTGCACAAGTTTTTCTGACAATAAACTTACCGCCAGTTCTCTTAAATAATATTACCTACGGACCAGCTTTTAGAGTAGAAGCTTTAGAAGAGTTAGTCAAGCTTGAAGATGCTATAATGAATATTAGCAGAGCTGATGGTGGTGTCACATTAGAACAGGTATGCTATTCACCTAATAGACCTGTCAACTCCCCGCCGGATATAGATCTGTGCGTGCTAATGTCTGCATCCGTCTATCTTGGTTCTCAGAGAAACGATATAAACAATGTCACTTATATAAATAACATTCAAAATTGTTTAAATAACTTTTACGATTTTGCTTGTTTAGCATCCTGGGGTGGCGGCTCGGAACCTGAAATAACATTCGGTGGATACGAAGATGATATAACTACTGCAAATACACTGTTAATTAACTTTCCTATTTCAAATCATCTTCTTGAAGATGCTCTGCGGCCGGTTTTAGAATGGGAGTTAAAGTTTCTTGAACTAATGCATGATTATGAAGAAAACTGGAAGGCGGATTTCGTAACTGTTGCTTTTGGGGCCGAAAGATCCATTGAGGATGAGATAGATCGTATTGCATTAGCAGAAGCTGTCCCTATTGCTATAAGTTACGCGATCATGTTCTGTTACGTCGTAGTAGCTTTAGGGAATATCAGAAGTTGCAAAACATGGTTTGTTGATAGCAAAATCATGATCGCAGTTGGTAGTTTCATTATCGTTGTTATTGCAATCTTCTGCGCTATGGGAGTTATGGGTTACTTTGGAGTGACCATCACTTTGATAGCTCTTAATGTTTTACCATTTTTCATTCTATCTATTGGTATAGACAACGTTTTCTTGATGGTGAATACTCTTCAAGATATACAAAGTAACCTTAAACAATTTGATGACTATAATGAAAACTTTAGCTATACCAAAAAGAGAAATTTTGTATTCGAAAAAATGTTAGGAAGGATTGGCCCCTCCATGTTCGTTTCATCGGTTACACAAATCACTTGCTTTGCTATTGGAAGCTTGGCAAATTTTCCCGCTGTTGTAACTTTTGCTGTGTTCGCTAGCATTTCTCTAGGGTTCCTCTTTATTTTCCAAGTAACAACGATTGTCTCTTTACTTTCTATTGATTATAAGCGCGCTTCTCAAAATCGTTTTGATGTCCTTTGTTGCATTCGTAAGAAGGTGTTGAACGACGACGATCCTTTGAATGCCGATGCACCCTACAAAAGTGTCACTCAAAGACTTATGGAACCATATTCGAAGTTTATTCTCGATTGGCGAGTTAAAATTGTCGTCGCTATTGTATTCATGGGAATGGCCTCCGCTAGTGTTATTATGATTCCGCAGATCGAAATAGGATTAGATCAAGAGATGGCAGTGCCCCATGACTCTTACGTTTACAAATACCTGCAAGCCGTTAACGAATTAATGAACTTAGGACCTCCCGTGTATTTTGTTCTCAAAAGTGGTTTGAACTTTACCAACATCGAACACCAAAATGCTATTTGTGGAAGTCCACTTTGCAATGAAGACTCTCTTGCGACGCAAATATTTTTGGCATCCCGACAAACCAACACCACATACATTGCCAGAAGTTCTAACTCGTGGCTAGATGACTTTATTGAATGGAGTGGACTGTACGGTACTTGTTGCAAATACAATACAACTGATGGCGGATTTTGTCAAAGCGTCGACGTTGCATCGGAGTGTAGTTACTGCGCTATAGAAAGATACGACGAATGGTATAATGGTCTCCGACCAAGTGCTTCAGCCTTCGAAGGATATATACCGTTCTTTTTGCAAGATGAACCTTCCGAAGTATGCAACAAAGGTGGATTGGCTAGCTATGCGGCATCGGTTAACTACGTCTTAGACTCCGAAGGTCGAGCTACAGTACACGACACAAATTTCATGGCTTATCACTCATCGTTAGTGACTTCATATGACTATATCAATGCTGTGAAATATGCGTATGAAATCAGTGAAAATATAACGAGAGCTATCCAAAATCACACTAATACCGATGTAGAAGTGTTCCCATACTCCGTATTTTTTGTATTCTTCGAACAGTATCTCACCATGTGGGCAGATACGTTCACCTCTCTCAGTTTCTGTTTGATAGGTGTCTTCGTTTTAAATCTCGTGGCATCTGGGTTCAGTATTATCACGACGTTCACGGTGATTTTCACTACTATTCTGGTTGTCGTCAATATGATGGGTATCATGTATCTTTGGAGCATTCCTCTGAATGCTGTCTCAAACATTAATTTGATCGTTTCTATCGGTATAGCTGTAGAGTTCTGCAGTCACATTGCTTACGCTTTTAATGTCAGCCAGCGTCCTCCTAGAGAACGCGTCGCAGACGCAATTCAAAACGTTGGAGCGACAATAATAACAGGAATTACGTTCACTAACATCCCTATCATTGTTTTGGCTTTCGCGCAAACGGAAATTATTGAAGTATTCTTCTTCAGAATGTTCATCAGTATAGTCATTTTAGGTTTCATGCACGGAATGATATTCTTCCCAGTGCTTCTGAGTTACGTGAGTAATATACGATCATAACGACCTTTTTGCATGGCAGCTTTTGACTATCTCTGATCACACAGATATAGTAGCCACTGATATAAATACTTCGTAAGGACCAGGCGAATGAATACTTCGAATGGTACCGAATTCACGATTTTCATGAATACTGTACGGTGTAGGCTATTGTAAACACAGACGCAGACCATCCAGGCTAGTGTTTAATACGACGCTCTGTAGTACAAAGTTCGGGTAGCATCAATCTACATGTACCAAATAACGCAATGGGACGCAATGTTCTAATTTCCATCTCTAGATGGCAAATAATGTATACCCAACAAAATCACTCATGTAGATAGTTAAAATAAATGATTTATTGCCCGTGTATTTTTATTTTTCATGTGATAATGCTTACATTTGTACCTTATGTTTAAGACTAGAATTAAGTTGTAAATACTTAAATATAAGAGATCTAAATCACTACATAACGTTTTATTTCGCTAAAGCAATTTACATTAATTGGGAAGACGTAAAAAGATGACTAGTTGTATTGCAGTTGAAGGTCAATTAGCATTATTTATACGATAACCTATCTGCCTATAGCTACTGATATAAACGACATTGAATGATCAGCTTGGAACTTTTTTCATAGAGTAAGTACTTTTGTAACAATATTAGTTGTAGAACCGTCTATGAGTCGAATAAGTGGTTCATTCTTTACTCTGCATGAGGTATGCTAATTGTAATCATCATTAATGCACCTCATAAATTGTTTAGAGGAAAAATAATGACTAATTTTGTATCATATTAAAACCTCTGTTACTTATCACTTATCCTACATGCTGCAAGGAAAACGATAAGCAAAATGTTTGAAATATAAGCCCTGTTCACTGAATCATCCGCTACAATTAGAATGTAAATTTTTCCGATAATATAATATAAGGTGAGTATACTCACGCGTCTAAAACATGGTTGAGATAAGCTATGTAGCAGATAGCTAGGCGGAGGATTTCTATTTTGGACAGCTTTTTGTCTGGTGGCAACGTGGGTAGGAGTCTCCTTAGAGCTGCGAAGGCAGCGTTGAAAGCTTCAACTCTGATTCGTTCCCTGGTCGCGTGAGCTGTTCTGTATTTTAAGGTGGCTCGTCGTCGACGCCTTCGTTCTTCTCTGGAGAGACCAGCGCATGGAGATCCTGCTCCGCTTGACAGGTAAGCTTCTTCTGAGAGAGCGCAAGGCTCTAAATTTCTGTCCCTGTAACAATAGGCAGTATTTTTAGCCCGAGATGCAAAACAGAGGGACGTTAAGTTACAAGTTTGATGTGAGTAAACTGATAAGCTCACGGAAAAACGAAATCAGGAAATCTTTCGTAGCCTAACGAGCCTAAGTTCTTACTACCGTGTCTTTAGGTACTTAAAAAAATATTCAATACTTTCTTTTCCTACTTATTAAAGTAAATACAACATGCCAATTCATGAACTTTAAAAATGTAGCTCGACAACTAGAGTCAAGCCAACAGATATTGAAACTGAGGTACTGGTATAGTCCTATTGCGTGAGACATGCATATCTAAGGCAAAAAATAAATTTCTTTTTCAGATCTGAGAACTTTTAGCGAACGATTTCAATGGTAATGCTAACTACTATCTGTGAAAATTAAGTTATAATTTAAACGGCATTCTCGGAGAATATCGCATCTGCTCTATGAAAAATCAATGTACGAGTATATCCAATTAGGTTGTTATTGCTTTACGTAGTCTGTATTATTTATTTTTCCAAGCATTTTTCTTTAAGATCAACGCCAAAAGTTTGTTCTAGACGCCCTGGGTATCAAATTCTGTCTTTTTCATTCCATCTTTCTCTGCCAAATAACATGATAAAAAACGAAATGATACAGTCTGCATGAGAGCTCTTTGACCACACCAACTCGAGATGAATCAATTAAGGAGAATCGGTCCGGTAAGTAAGGTATTTTTGCATAGTGATGTCGTGAGAGGGTATTAGGTGCGAGTAGTCAATTGGTTACATGGTCTCTGATGAAACATTCGGTTTTTTTTACAACAGACTAGGCATGCGTTTGACCACTGACTCACCTAATGGGAAGCGTCGACGGAAGGTGTAACACGCTTACCTAGGATTTACCTATTCACTTTACCCTTGAACACCCCTGGATTGTATTTAGGTTGAAACACAGACGCAGGCAACGAGCTCCACACCTCTACAGTTCTTACAAGAAGAGTGGTAATCTTATGTGGCGGGATCTCTAGCATTCCTAGTAAGGTTTCGGATTACCCTCAATTAGTCACAAGTGAGTACTCACTTTTATTATTTACTAATAAATATAAAACAATCATAATTTCGTGGCCCTGTAGTTTATAGAGCACCTATTGCGTAAAAAAACAGATAAAATAGTATCAAAACCTTTATTGCCTTGATAACTACACACTTGTACTATACCAGGGGTGGCCAACCGGTCGATCGCGATCGACTGGTCGATCGCGGCTGTTAGTCCAGTCGATCGTGGCAAAGCAAAACACAAAGAAGTTTAAGCCTATAACAAACTTTATACATTAAAAAATACGTAGAATAGACTACGCAACGTAATTATCAACAGCTGCGCACAGTATTTTGGATAGTTTTTATATTACCGGGTCGTTCTATGACGTTATTCATCCTTTCTCCCATGCAGGTAGCTCGCTTTTGTTTTCAGCATGCGAAAGACAAAAGTCTCGGAACATGTGGGACACAGGGATGGGGTGGGTATCAAGCCAACTCGTCAGTTGACGAAAGTTACTAGCAGAATTACGATCTCATGACTACCGAGATAAATCACGATTAGACTTAGCATCGCGCCTCATACGCTATAGATAAATGGTTGAAGAGAAACGCTGAAAAAACTTCAAATAAAAAAGAAACCCTTCATTCTTTATCCATAACTGAACTATACATACTGCTTTTTTTTTACTTTCAAGAAGTATGTAATTGGTAGATCGCGGAGGATTTCGTCACTTAGTAGTAGATCTTTGGTCTAATCATGTTGGCCACCCCTGTACTATACAGTCATACTGACAAAACTGTTAATGAGTCACGAAAAAACATTTAGTTTACTTTTGTTAAGGAAAATATACTAAAATTTCCTGAAATAAGAGATTTAAAATACGTTATATGGTTGGATAAGTAAATAAATTCGGGACATTAATGCACACGGCATGCACTCGGCATGCATGCGGCATGCATGCGGTGTATGGCCCGCCCCAAAACTAAGCATAGCCTTGTACTGTGGCCGCCAGAACTTGAAATAGGGTCAACTGGGGCAAATGCGTCTGTGGGGCAATTGCGTCTTTCGAGAATTCCTGTCAAAACCTTCACAAATTAGGTAACTACAGCCATCTTTTACAGATCATTGCAACTAAAGACAGAAAAAAGATGTACTCGTAGGTGGCACCTAATTTGTGAAAGGTTTGTCAGTGATTCTCTAAAGATGCAATTGCCCCACAGACTCATTTGCCCCAGTAGACATAAGTAGATTTATATTTTTAAAATACATACATAAATAGAGATTAACGGAAAATTTAGAAAAAATACAAAAATGATCGTCACATGAATGTGACCGTAGGTAAGGAAATTGCAATGGACCCACGTCCAAACTCAGAAAGCAGGTTCAGTACCAACTTAACCACCGAGGCATAAAAAGGTTGAAAGGGTAGGTAAGTAAGGTAGTAGGTACTTACTAAGCATTGATGTGGATTACATTCCTAAGTACTTGTAATTAATATGAAATGCAGCTATCATTTTATCTGATAAGATCTCAAACACCTGCTGATTTCTAAATATTTAGAGTCGAGTTTTGATAACCAAGTTATATAGATAGCTCACAAATTAATTTTTGGAAGGATAGGACTTAGATTAGATGTATTAAATCTACACCTTCTACAATTTCTATTCTTAAGGCTTACCTACCCTTCCCTAGCCTACCTTTCTACCTCTTAATTTTCTTTTTAACCACCGACACAAAAACGACGGGCTGTTATAAGTTTGACGTGTATGTGTATGTGTGTTTATGTGTATGTTTGTGTGAGTTGTGTGTTTGTGTGTGTGTGTGTGTCTGTCTATCTGTGGCATCGTGGCTTCCTATAAGATGAACCGATGATTTTTTTATTTTGTTTGAAAGGTGAATTAAGTGTCCTTAGCTATGTTTAATGAAAATCGAACGATGTAAAAATTCTTCTTCTTCTATTATTCTAATCGTCGTATCGAAATTAAACTCTGTATGTATACTAGCGACCCCGGCTTCGCACGGTACCTATAATTCATCTGATGGTGAATCAAAATCGCATCAAAATCCGTTACGTGGTTTAGGATTTAGCGGATGTACACGCATGTGGACGGATGTGGACGCGGAAAGCAACTTTGTTAGTTTCGAGTATGTATAAAAGAATAGAAAAAGAAAAGAAATAGAGCAGAAGTAGTAGTGTAGTTCGTATGACAAAACTATATAAATTGGTATTTCGGAACTGATCTGATGCTGGAGCTAGGAGGTGGAAACCTTGTTTTTTAGTTTTTTAACTACAGAGTCAACTGGTACAAACGCGTCTTTGGGACAATTGCGTATTTCGAAAATGACTAACAAACCCTTCACAAATTAGGCGCCACCTACATCTTTTTTAAATCTTTTGTTACAATTATCTGTACTAAATGGCGTTAGTTGCCTGTTTTGTAATAGGTTTGTCAGTAAATCCCGAAAGACGCAATTGCCCTACAGACGCATTTGCCCCAGTTGACCCTATAATATAATTATTTATTTCTACCTTTTCCTAGGAGCCAGGTTCTCCCGCCCAGTGATGGGAAGCAGCGCTTCTCTGTGCTCGGCCAGCATGCAGGGGAGCGAGCTATCGTCCATGCCGGCCGTCGACTCCAGCCAGCTCTTCATTGCGCTAAAATGCAAAATATTTATGTAGTTCAATTTAAATTTTCTGATGATTAGAACATTACGATAATTATAAGGTGAATGAATTTTTCAGAATGTTTCAGAACCATGGGCACAGAATACTCTCTGTTACATAAGCCATGTCTATGGTAAATACCTACTTCCCAATATCTTGGTTTAGTCATAACATTAAAAAAAATCTAAATCGACAAAACCTGCTTTGCCAAAGTAAAGTACAGTCGTAAACATTAGTTTTTAACTCGTGCCACTTTTGCAAGTGTAACTCTGATAAGACGCTGTATTCCTCAGAGATTACCCCCATCTTAGTCTCAGAGACTCAGAACACGTATGTTTTGATTCCCGATGAAATCAAATTTAGTAGCCACAAGGGCGAGCACTCGATAAATAATACAGCACCCGTTCACACCTCGCACTAAGCGGGCTCTTTAGGGGATAATAAATCCGTATTTATTCTTTTTATATCGCACCCCCAACCCTTCTGTAATCGAATTGTGTTCGGTTAGCGTATCGAATCGATTCGATATTCTGTCTCTTTATGGTTCATAGTTATGTGTTAATTGAGGCTTGTTGAATTTTTCGTGAAGGTGTTTATGTTGACTGACAGGCTCTGAATGGTACAGCTCAAAGCCGCGCGTCAAGTAAGTGATTAAATAAACCTATAGCGTAGAAAGATGGAATCACTTTGGAGGAATTGTAATCTAAAGGCCTAATTAAACTTTGGTTAGTGCGAGTGTGAATTTTCGCACATTTTATATTACACGCAAATAGAAAATGTATGAACTCGCACTTACACAAATTAAAAAGTAACAGCGCCTTTACGAACGAAGGCTATACTGAAACACTGTATGGTTGGTCTAAATTGTATTCAGCACAGGTTTAGTTAACTAATTAACTTATGTTGGGTACAATGCAGACAAATTAAGATCTTAGTTCAATGAAAGTGAAAGCCATTTATCATTGGTGATAGCACAATTAGGTTTAAATAGACAGGTACCTTTTGTGAAGTTCAATCAAATAGTAAATTAAACATTTTTTTTTTAATAAATACCCAAATACGGATCCTTCTTCCACTGTGTTGCTGTCATCGGTGTTTAGATCATTCATGATGGAGGAGCGGTTGCTCATTGAGCATGGTGTTCGTATCGCCAGGTTAGAGTAGTGGCCTCTAAGCAAGAGTACTCATGGAGACTGCAGGGAAACGTCTTCTGGTCTTCTATAACCAATAAATATATCTTCAGCAGAGAATAATGATTGTGTATCAAATTTATAAACTGTAGTTGTTTTAGTTTAAAAAATACTAGTGAAAATTTGAATTAAGTGGATAACCTGTGTTTTTTGTGTTATTTTCTGAACTTCACAAAAAGTCAGGACAAAATGTTTTTTTTTTCATTTAAATGTACTTTCGCATTGTATGGTATAATATTTTTCAGCAATAATTGTTTAAAACTGCCTACCTACCAGGTTCGACAAAAAGGGTACAAATGTTTAAAAAAAAAAAAAAACAATGCCATTCCTTTAAAAACAAAAAAAAAGAAGTCGAATTGAAAAATCATTTTTTTCGGTTAATACACAAAGTGCATAATAATAATAATAATTGAAATGTATGAATAAATAATAAAAATAATATGTATAAAAGTTTTGGGTGTAGTAATAAGGAAGGTTGTTCTACCCGTCAAAATGAAAAAATTGATAAGACAAATTTGCAAAATTTGAGAAAATTAAATAAAATTAAAAATTGATCGCGAGACTAGTTATTTTGTATGGAGACTCGTTTATTTTTCTTTATAATTTTGCAAACTTGTGTTTGCAAAATTAGAAGTTGTTTACTTAGACAGGTAGAGCCGCGGGGGCAGACGGTAATATACCGAATAAAACCCTTAAGGGTTCTCTAAAACCTTCCTAAATCCAAAAATCTTAAATCTAAAACCAAACCTTGTATAAAAGTACTAGCTGCGCCCCGCGGTTTCACCCGTGGTCAAAAAGTATCCTATGTGCTATTCTAGGCTATAATCTATCTCTGTGCCAAATTTCATCCACATCTGTTCAGCCGTACTGGCGTGAAAGAGTAACAAACATCCATTCATCCATCCATCCATATCCATACATACAAACTTTCGCGTTTATAATATTAGTAGGATCGAATAGTGGATTCTAAATTCTCGTAGCACGTACTACGTAACTCGTAGAGGCCAGAGTAAGCAAAAAATTTGCCTTTTAATTTTTTACTCAAAAAAGTAATTCTTTAGATTATTTAGGAATAATTGTCTCTTATCAAAATTGCCAATGCAATTAGATACTAAAATCTGGGTAAATAAATAACGAAAGGTTTTATTTTGCCTAATCATGAGTAACTAGATAAAAACAAACCGGACATGAGTAAAACAAAAAAATATATACATAAAATATATCGAAAACAAACGATAATTAATTTATTTATTAGATTGAAACAAAATAAGAATTTGTGTAATTATTAAATTGGTTGCATGATTTGATAATGGTTGATCGAATTCGTCCAAAAGCGTTGTTGTGTAAACGTAACATTTCAGCTTACCTTGTTTTTCTTAAAAATCCAATTGATAGCAACAAAACTAGATTTTCACTGAATTTCTGCAATATTTTTCACTTTATCCTCTTCAACCTCACGCCCGAAACTCGCACAAATTCACACTAGTTCGGAGGCCCAGCATCCCTCTCGTTATATGTACTCTGAAAGGGGATGGCCCATCCCTCTCACGAGAGGGCGGCGCCAGATGTACATCTATTTGAACTTACTCTGGTTAGCATGCTAGTTGCTGCTCGCGGTATTGCTCGCAGTTACGACGTTAATTTAGCAAATTTTATCGGACACCCATTTTTTTCTGTACTTATGTTGTTGTTTATCTACAAACTGTAACTATGCAGGGTTGTAATTCTGTTTAAAAAAAAACTTGATATTACTTATACAAACAACATCTAATTAGAAAACTAACCAAATTACAAAATCAGTAGCGTCCTATTTTTCTCGGAAGATTTATAGGTCCCGTGCGAAGCCCAATTCTTCCGAAAAAAATATCTAACTGATAGTGTCTGATCTAACCGCATCAAAATCCGTTGCGTGGATTAGGAGGAGTTAGCGGATTACCTACAGACAGAGAGGTATATAACACTATTTGCTGGTTTTTAATTAATTTTTGATATCGATCGACGTCACACTGTCGTCCTTCCTTCAGTATTCAGAATGAGGTCGCAGCATCCCGTCCCGCCCACAGCACCGGCGCCAATCCCGGCCGGCCCCGCCTATCAACCCGGGACCGACTGGGATCTGAGACGCAGGTGCTGCTGGGTAATAACGGGGCTACGGAATAGCTTTGCAGATAACAACACCTGGGTTCTGCCTTTAACAGTTTTTACCTTTCTGTCGATTTTATTAGCGTGTTTCCGAGAGTACAAACTCTTCGTGGGGTTTTAATAACGTACATGTTATTCTATACTATGTAGTTTCCATAGGTACTTAAACCATATACTTACCTACCCTGTTTTTTTTTTGTTGTTGCTTGAACCATTTTCCACCTTCTGTTGAGTATACGACAAGTTGTTGGGAACAGTATTCTGTCCTATGCCAGTTTCATTCACAAAATAAAAAAAAAAGTACAAATTCATATTTCTAATTTTATTTATCAAAGTCAAAGTCAAAACGTTTTTATTCAATTGGTTCAATTTTATTATCGTCCTCCTTGACGTAAGTATCTGTCTTGAGCACAGACATCCAATACAGTAGTATTGGATGTCTGTGATCTTGAGCTAGAAACGGTTGTGAGCACGGATGTAGCTCGCAATAATCCATCTTTGATTTCAAAAGTTCAGTTGCAGGACGCACAGTACAACTGTCCGTCGAGATTTTTTTTTCTTTTTTTACCTACTCCATTCAGGGGAATTTGGCGTCGCACGTCATGTGCATTTGCCAGTGTCAAGTACTAATCATTCGTTTTCACAGATGATGGGATGATGATGATGAGGTCATGATGAAGATAATGAATTACCCCCCCTTACCCCATTCCAGTAAAGTTATGGATACTTTACTGAAACTTTAAGTGAAGTATTGCAGAGAACACAAAAAGTCGCGTTTGTATGTATAATTTGCCCATGCACACTCGTGCACGTTTACGAACCGGTAAACGTTAATAATCCACCATTATTACACTCGAAGAATCACAAGTTTTAGAAAATAATACAAAATCACGACACCATCTATTCGGTTCCCGCCAAAACTCTCGAGGTTGGTTGTATGTATGTGTTGGTTAGGAAGGCTTTGGGTGAGTCTAGATGGAAAGGCGCCTTGCATCTAGATCTGTAGGCACTTTTCTTTAAAATAAGTGACAGCCACAGTAACTCATTTTAATACATAGGTACTTACCTTATCTTCTGTCAGCGACTAGCCATATGTCTTTTATCTACATACGTTAGTGTAACAAAGCCAAAACGCATTAGTAGTTTGGTTAATCTCCTTTGTTGCTACACATAATATCATATCTACCAGGTGTCAGCGTAAAATGTGTATCTTTCCAACTATACATATATAGATTTCACAAAGCATATGTACATATGCTTACATACATTATAATCTTTTCTGTAAAAAATCTATCAGTTTAAATAGTTTATCCAGGCTTATCAGTTACTAAACGTAATGAGTACGTAATCTTATCAGAGGTGAATGCACGTGCAAAGTAATCACAAAAAGGAAACGAGGATTATTATTACAGGGATTCCATACGAAAGTCTTTAGCAACTTTGTAAGATGCATATCGTGCCTTTGGTTTGAGCGTAGTCAGGATTTCGTTCAGGTAGCAGACATGATGAAATAAAGTTACATATCTAAGCAAGAGTTCGTTTCTAGCGATGAAGCTCCCAAATGTTGCGATTATAATATTAATAATAATAAAAAGCTTTATTTCGGACACAACTGATCCATATAGGTGTACAAAAGTACATACATTGCTATTATACTTTTAAATTTAAAATTAAGTCAAAAAAATAAAAATAAAAACTATCACATTAATTGCTTGGGTAGCAATAGCTACCCATCGTCTGTATGTTGCAGTCAGCAGCTGCCGGTCAGCCAAGCTTTTGATTATACATATAGAGTTTCTAAACATGTCAACTCTGGACCTTAATGATGCTATTCTTTTTGTTGGAGGGCATAAACAGCATTATATTGCGTTATTAATTAACTTATTATCTTTCTGTTTATAATGTCTGGTGTAAATAATAAAACGTTTAGGTTTTAAATGTTCTTCGGTTTAGGAGCACTCTGACCAAGCACTCGCCCACACCTTCCTAGGGAACAGCTGCCTTCTCTACGCTTGTACGCTCTGGGAGGCTACTCCTACGCGTGAGATGAGATGAGATTTAATCTTGGTAACTCTCACACCTATCACCATTCAAACGAGAGCAACAAGGACGAAAAATGGTGAGATTGAATCTCAATCCTTCAGAATAGCCCTACTTTGGTTGGACTAACAGTGAAACACACAAATAGAAATACAGTCAAGCACACTCACACACACTGTGTAAATATCTTATTATCGTATAAATGATTAGTTATTATTATTGGTAATTACAAATATTAATATATTTGTGTGATATACATCTAAATAAAGTACAGCTGCACCAGAAGAGGATATCGCGAAGATCGCGTTATCAAAATGCATCAGCAAAAAAAATTTAAAGCGCATAATAAGTGAGCATGAGTTGGTTGTAAAACATCGCTTTTAGCGAGAAGACCATCTTTAGCATTTATGGTTTAAAAGTTTCTTATATGTAGCTCAGTACTTCCCAAGACACAGGGCTTTCAACACCCAGGATGGTGGTTATAGTGCAAGAAATAACATTAACGAATATATTTTTAAATAAACTATGCTTGTTCACTATTATCATAGTTGACTATTATGATTCTAGTCTAAAATAACCCACTGCTAGGCTTAATAATATGCCAACCTTTGATTATGCCATTAACCTTTCAAATTTTCTTTCAAAAATTGCCTTTGCTTACTAAGGCACATTTGCAGAAGCCCGGCTATCTCGAAGTTAACTGCTCATCACAGGTTAAACTCTGTTAAACTGATACACCGTCTTGCGCCACCAAGATTAAGAAACTAACCTTGAGTTAACACAATATTTAAGTTATATTTATAACATTTTACCCGTGCATTATTTAACATAAGCGAATTAAACTCCGTATCTTCTAAGCGGGTCTAATCAGGCAACTTAGTCTAATCTCTAAGTTCTCATTTTATTCAATACCGTCCATATTCCAGTCGAAATCTAACTTAGAGAATTGATTTACGTTGGGACCAAGATAATTTATGCAAAGAATTGTGTACCGCTTGGAGACATCTTCGTTTAATGTAAGCCCTGTATTAATCTATAGTACTAATAATGTTTTATTGCGTGCAGTGATGGTTATGATGGGCTCAAGGTAGGCGTTATGGGTAGGACGTGCGTTTGTCCTGATGACTGTCATTTGTAAAAAAAAATAAAAAAAAAAGTGACCAGAAGTAAGAGGTGATCCAGATAAGTAAAAATAATAGGGGTTGGTCCATAATAAAATCCCATGCAATTAAAGATATTTTTGTACAATGTGTGTATATATATATGTGTGTGTGATATGTTTGTTAAATGTAGAGTAAACAATTAGGTACCATCTAAGCGTGCTCCATTCTAGGCCGCATCATTGCCTAACATTAAAATTTATTTATTCATGCGAGTAGGTATGTACAAGGTATACTCATAACTAGTTATGACTAACATGAGTTAGTCATAAAGGTTGTGTACATACCCGGTTAGGGCGTAGCACGTAAAAATAATAAAAATAGTGCTTACTTAATAACTAATTTAATATTCTAAGTGTAACATCTAAATTATAATGTGGACATTAAAATGGGCTGCAAACATAAAAATATTATTAGGAATCCATTTTATATTAAGTATAATGTACAATATGTGAACTGGTGAAAACGAATATCGTGAAGGCACGTGTAGTCAAGCAAAAGTGCATTTAGAATTAAAAAAGATAAATGTTTCTACAAAAACGTGAAAACGCGCGAAGCAAATAACTCCGCCTCGGCAAGTTTTCAGGAAGTAAAGTCAGCGGCGCACGCTACTAGTAGGTAATAGCATTATAATAAACAGTTGTACGTTAGTACATTACAGGACAGCAGTTGTGAAGGTCACGGCAAACCTTAATCTTCTTTATGCGACGTCGTAACGGATCACGCGATGCAAATGAAGCTATATTTTTTCATGATTATTAACTATACTTATCTGTGTTTTGCTGGAGAACATCAATCAGTCGAGTTGCGACATAATAATATGAGGACTCGTGCCTTCTGTAAAATGTCATTATGATAGAGTTGGCGATAGGTATGCACGTTTGTGAATCCGTACAAAGACAATATTAAAGACAAATTGTATGAAAAATAGCCACTAGCCCACTGTTTCCTAATCACTTTCAATAGTTTCAATGCGCTAGTGAGGTTATATGAGCTAGTCTCAGATCAACCTAGAGAATAAGATGGCGCACGGCGTATGATTTAGGTGAATCCAAAAACCATCCAAAAACTACGCTACTGTCGTATATGTACACAACACGCACACATTGACGCAAAAAAACTACGCTACTCGCTTGGTCATTCTTACCTCGACATTATGTGCTATAATATGTTTATGATATAATTTCGTGTTCATAAATATACATAGTGCATTATAAAAGTGTGGCCAGGACTACAATTTGAGGTTCTTTTTATAAACTGTGCAGTTTTTGTACAAGTCAATTTTGAAAAAGCCGTAACGTTAAACTTTTACAAATATGTGCAGTTTTAGAATATTAAATCTACTAAGGTTATATATTGGAACGGAAATGGCTAACGTAGAGTTTGGGAATTAATATTAGTTTTCGTGCAATTGTAAATGTTTTTCACGGCAACATTACCACGCACACAAATTTAAAAAGAAAAGGCTTCAGCGAGATATAACGCAGTGTTCCATCTTTTCCTCTAGGTTGATCTGAGGCGCTAGTATATAATTTAACAGGTGCAATTGTTTCATAGGTTTGCTAAAATTAATTAAATAATTACGAACAGGAATACTCGTATTAAACAGTTGCAATGTAAAAGATTAAAACAAACGATAGAGCGCGCCTACATAGATGAAACTTTTAATAGCAATTCTACTGAACAGTAGGTTAGGTACACTTTCCCATTTCATTAAAAATGTGAAGCACAGCTCATTGATATTAATCGGTTTGTTTATGAGAAGTCTGAAGTCTTTAGTACTGAATTTCCAACTCAATAGCAGTACTTCTGTCATTTATGTGTGACTTCCTGCTCATGAGTCATGGAATGCTCACACCTACTCATGTATTGGAATTTTATCACTTTACGCACATAATTATACATGTTTTTAAACTTAGTCGTCCAAAAACATTGCAGCTGATTGGAAACTAAGTAAGCAAATCTTAACGCTAAGCTAACTGTTAACACCTACTTAGTATTGGTTAATTAGACTTCCAAATTTCATCTAATTATAATCTGTGTAGCTCGTAGCAGATCTACGAAACGAATTACGGAAAGGCTACGAACTAATTCCAAACAAAAGTTAGCACACCTATACATATCCCTACACATAGTATAATAAAGTAGTTGAACAAAAAACTAAAATTACGTCGAATGAGAAATTAGTTGTGTAGTTCGTAGCTGCTCTACAATGCGAGCTACGAAATGGCTACGAACCACTTACAAACAAAAGTTAGAATTAACTACTACCATTTATTAGATGGTTGCAAGCTGTTTGTTTCCGCCCGTAAAGTTATGCAGGAATGAGAATATATGCATTGTAAATCCCCTTAATTAGCATTTAGAGGCAAGGTACCATAATTAATACTCAAGGCGCACGCAAAATGAAGCAGTCTTTAACTTTATTACAAGCAAGGCGTTGAACTTTCACGGGAAGGAGACGGAACTCCAAGGAACAAGTACATGTTCCTGCGCCCTGAATGCGTTTTCCTTTGCTTTCCTTCAGGACGTGAAGCGGTTGCCTCGGTTACCACGCAGTTGTGCCAATACCCTGCTTCCTACTACATTTCCCATTTTACGTGACAAACCTCACAGCGGAACTCTTTTGATATGAAATTTTAACAAAATGTAATTTTTGATAAGCTTTTGACATGTTTTTGTTGTTTCTGACCAATTTCTGACAGTGCTCAACAAACCTGTGATATTTTTGATTTGATTTACAATAAAAACGGTGTATTTTGTCGGTGTTTTTGGTGCGGCGGTTGTAAAAATGGCTTTCAATTTTGATAGTGCTCAGGTACGTTCGAGTAGTTAATTTGATGTTTGAAGACGTCTTTAACATTTTATCTTATGCGACGTTTACATGGATTGTACACATGTTTTCGACTATCTAACAGGGTTATGGCTAAATCTATGTAATATGAAGTATTCTGTGGGCTAAATATCCAAATAGTTAGTGCGCAATACGTCCCGTTAGATAGATAAAAACAAATCATCATCATCTTCAAAATTATATAGAGATAAAGTAGGTAATAGATGTAATGGTTGAAATAAGTCTGTAGGGCGCGTCTTCGTTTTTTCTTCTTATGAGTTATTTTTTGTCGCCAACACAGAATACCCCTATTACATAGTCGCAAATAAATCGTTTGACCACCAACTCGCCTGTTGCTAAGCTGATCGATGTGGTCGAAGATGAAGCACGTACACTTAGAAGATACCTTTTCACTCTGGCCTGATTATAATTCATAATAGTTATAGCATATGCACTCTGTTTTGTACTTTTAACAAGCACTATAGAAAAAGTATTACTTACGTAAAGAATAGTAAGTGTATAAAATGAAACAGTGTAGCGCTACTCTCCTTGTACTCTTTTTTTTAAATACGAATCGTTTGTTAGAGACAGTGGGAAATATAAATAGAGTAAATTAATGTAATTACCTACTCGTCTCTCATGCTTCGCCCTCACTTCGATTTAACTTTGGATCCAAGCTTTTAAAATGGCTACACTTCAATTTAAAATGGCCAATATTGAATCATATTACTTCGTGACACATTGGCTTCAGTATTAACTTTGTGTCGAAAGACTGATAGACGCATTGGTGTCTTGGCCCCAAGGCCTGGATTGATGCAAATATGACCAATGTGTGGTCGCCCTTTAGCAATCAAATAGCCCTTAGAAACTTTCGGCCCATGCAGTAACCAGTTGGTGCAACATGTCTAATCCCATCTATTTTTAGCACTGCACCTGCAGATCCCATTACAGTCCCCTCCGGCTGCGGCGCCTTGTATTTCGGATTCGAAATGTTTTTTACTCGCTTACAAATTGTAATTCCTTTAATCCAACTTAGATACATTCAATTACATCCTAAATATCTTATACGTCAAATGTAACAACGAAATTCACACTTTATTCAGAAGAGCAAAGGTGGATAATTGTTTGAAAGTTTCGAAAAGTATCAGAGTGGGCAAGTGTGAAGAGGGGTGATTTTTTTCATTTGACCGGGATCGTCAGTTTTTTACGGCATTGTGTGCATTGTTAATCTGTGTTTGACACATCGAGCTGGTGGTCTTTACTTAATAGCTCTTGTGTATCTGTTAAATTGTTTCTTCTATTGTTGTTTGATAGAAACTATGGATGTGCAGGCTTAGGGAGTGATGGATGAAAAATGTTGGCAAAACATGTTTTTTGTTGTGATGAATTTTGGTACCATTGCCTAGTTAATTATCGTTTTTGGGCTTCTTAATTTATTTTATTCATTTTGGTATACTTGAAATCGATGCAAATGATGCTGAAATGGTGAAGATGGTGGTATTAATAGCTATAAATCTTCTTGCTTGTCAAAACAGCTCTAATAGGCGTCGGAGAAGCACCTTCTAAACAACATTCCTCACTTTTTACAATTTCCTAATTGTTACAAGAACAAACGTGAAGTTCATAAAGAACCATGACTAACACAGTTAGCAGGTACCTACACCTACGTCACGTTACTTTTATGTAATGTCATGTAGCACCTGTGTCCCAATCAGTGTAGCACGCTGGATTTGGGTGCCTTGAGTCATTAGATAATAAGGCAGACTTTGTCCAAACGGAACATGCAAATGAGAATCTTTTTATTCATTTATCGACTGACAAAAGGAAATATGACCTTCCGGGCTAAATTTTTGCAATCTAAGTCGCAGACCAGAGCGCCTAATGCCGACTTCTCACGAGACTGATAAATAGCTCTGTTTTCATTTTATTTATCGTCGTTGTACTGTGCAGGCAAGACTAGTTACTAAGACAGCCATAACTTGGCAAGTGCGTGCTGTGCGACGGAAGTGGGAGGCATGCCGTGACCGAACGCTGCACGGTTAAGATCCGCAAACTACCAACTGCTCGTTAATAATCAACCTTACATTTTACAACTTTAAATAACAAGCCGCTTTATGAACCATAAACTTGAGGCACTAAATTAAATGTCAATCGAATTGCGATCGCTGACAAAATCGCAAAAAATTAAATAGCTCGGAAGTCCTTGGCTGTTTTACTGACGTTTTTGATTCAGTCTACATTCAAAGGGCTGGTGAATGGTGTAGCGAACTCTATTGAAACTACAGAAAGTTTTGTCCAGCAACATCAAAATTAGCTCTAAATCATCCTAAAGAAGGCTTGCATTTAAAGTAATCTTATCTTAATATATATAAATCTCGTGTCACAATGTTTGTCCTCAATGAACTCCTAAACCACTTAACCGATTATACTAAAATTCACACACCATGTGCAGTTCGATCCAACTTGAGAGATAGGATAGCTCACACATATATATATATATAAATAATAAACGCGAACGAAGTCGCGGGGTGACAGCTAGTTTGTTATAGATTTCTTTCTATATTTAGATGGCATTGACAAAAACAGTCTGCGGTCTGACGTTAACGGGGACAATGGTCTCATACAAAACAGATGACTCGCTGTTTGTAACAAATGATGAAGTTCATGGGCTAAGGAAATAAAACCTACCCATTTCTTTAAAGAAACTAGTTAATTTTGCGTATTTCTATGGGAACATTTCTATTAAAGTTTATAACATTCCTATATTAATTAAGCCAATAAGCGAAGTTTTGTCTTGTTAAATATTTAAAGGCTGAAAATGTTACAAAAGTTGGATTTGACGCGCCCAAAATGGTTACAAAAGTAAAGTAATCACACACTTTTTAAAAACTATTTAGGGTAGCGTAAAACGAAACTATTTCGAAGTTGAGCCCGTTTATAAATAGACTAACAAGGCAGTTATAAAGCAGTAAACGTGTGTTAAAACTTTTATTTACGTTGTTGATTCCTAAATATAATGCCCGCCTTTGTAGTCTTGGCACTAAACTGTTTGACAAGATAATTCTAAATTATTGCGGGCATTTATAATTTAGGCAAATGGGCGAGTGATTTATGGGGTAAATAATAATTTGCAACCCTTTGTTGTTAAGGGGGATGAATATTATAACGCCCAGCTCCACAGGGGGTGGTTTGACACCTGATCAATGGGTGAAGCGTGCTTCAATTGCATTGAATAGTTTTTTGTATCTTTTGATAATAAGTAATGGGTCGAGCGAGTTGAAATTTTTGTTTCTGTTTGCGATAGTTTTTTAATTTTGTTTAAAATGTTGGCCACGTGTCTCTGCCGTAGTCACGTGTCACGTTTCACCACATAATCAAGCAAGACAATGTTATAGAGTTGGTCCCTTGTGATCAAGGCTCGTCAAGGTTGGGAATTACTCTTTATTCTAAGTATGTTTGCCATTAGACGTACATTTCACAGTTCACAGACCATGGTCTTTTAGCCGTCCACCATAAAAAATGCCAAATTGAGACAAAAATACATTTATGGTAGATAAACAATAATAGGTAATTCTATAAAAGTGCTACAAGCTCAGCGGAAAAAAGGATAAAATCACCGTGATCATACGAAGTCACGCAACATTGAAAAGGCCTTTATATATTTGTATTGGAGGCTAAGATATTTAGCGCTTGTGTTTAGATTTTTCTGAGAATGTGCTATAATTAGATATTCTCTGTAGTTCAATAGGGAGTCCACACCCAAGAGGTTGGGCAACTGGCAGGTGCCACGATGGGCGCCAACGCGAGCCCGCCCGCTCGAGATGCGGCCAAATCCCAAACCGATCTGCGACATCAACGGCCATTTCCTTCCGGGCGCTCCACGAGGGACCTCGAGGTGTTTTGGTCACTATACTGGGACTTGGGAACTGCCTAAGAGGATTACTAGACAAGTCGGTAAGTAATAGATACGTCGCAAATTGAGATCTGGCAATTTTTGTAATTTAGCCATTGATTTTTTCGTTTCTTTTTTCCGTAACTTTATTACTTTGATAGTAATTTATCAAAGGTTTATTATCATGATGCGTGCTTCTTTCTTGCCTCATTTAGAATGGTTGAAACGTTCACTCGTAAAATAGAATAACAAATATACAAGCATAGTACCTATAAGTACTCTCGTTCGTAATTCGCCGCAATTGTCGATGATGAAGTTCGAAAACTAGAGTCGTGAACGACACCCTGAATAGACAGAAAAAACTTAGGTTTCTTTCCATATTTCCTAGATAAAAACTATAAGCTATGTAGCAGATAGCTTTTATAACCCATAGGGGTAGCTGGAAATTGCCACCCCACGCCAAATTGTTACATTACTGTTTGTCCTTGGGTATAAGCATAAACCCATTCCTTTATTTGTCAACATACACGCGAAACACTTCCTGCTCAACATAATATCGTGTTACGGAGTAGTTCGCCTCGTCTTCGCTTCGCAGTTACTGGATTTGTGAATAAAGATTTGGGTCTTGAAATCGATGACCTATTAATGCATACGCACGCGACTCGACCTCACGTGGGATTTTCCATATGTGTTTTGGCTTCAATGGTTGTGTTTTTCAGCTGCTGAGCTGGCGAAGGAGCCTCCAACTGGAAGATTTCCAGACTGGCTGAATCTGCGTGTTCAGAGACCTAAGGTTGGTGGGGGAGGAGCACGCATGCGCGGGAAACGCGCTAAGGAAAAGAAGGAGGCCAAGTCGCAGGACGAGCAGACGTTCCACGTGAGTCAATAGAGCTGCACGCGACCGCCAAGTCGAAAGATATTTGCGCGCGAAACGGGACCGGCGGCCGTTTGTTTAGAATACAGTTCTATATTTAGAACGCTGTGCATGTGAAAGTTTTCCAAGGCACCGCGTTGAAACTTTTCAGTTTGCACGGTATGGTGACAATAATATGAACTAGATTAGTTCAGTCAGTTTCGGTTAATGATCCAACTCGTTTAACTTGTGTTTGATTTGTGTAAAAACTTTATTGTTTTTAACATGATTCGTGTTTTGTTGCACCTAAGTAGTAGATAGGTACATGCAGTGCCGAATCCAGGATTTTGGTTTGGGTCTGACTTAGGTGAAATTAAGCTTAATCAAGATGGGTAAGATTTAGGTTTGGGCAGGGGCTTGACACTTGGCCGAGAGTAACCATTATCAAGGTAGATAAAGATAAACACAAAATCTTAAAAAAACATCTTGGACTATTGTAGCATTTATTACTTTTAAGGAGGGGGGGGGGGGGGGGGGGGGGGGGGCTTTAAGGGGCTCAAGCCTGATCAACCTGGATTCGCTAGTGGATGTACATGTTTGACTTTCCAAAATGACAATATAAAATTGCACCCGCATTTCTGCATAAGCTTTCATTTCAGTACATTGCAATGAGTAAAGGAGCTCTATAACGTATTGATTTGATTTATTGTTTAATGGTACTATACATCGTGTTGTTTTGCATTCCCGCACGATTTGTAGAGGTAGGTGTACTCCTCTAGCAGAGCACGAATAAGCTATGGTAACCTTGAAATCGAGAAAAAAACAGCTGTTCCATACAAAAAGTTTGTTGATCGTCGACAAAATGTAGAAATAGCTGTTTTATTTCTCGATTTCACTCTATTGAACTCGGTTGGCCTATTCTTTATTCGCGCTCTGCTAGTGGAGTATCCTAACCTCTATAAGTTCTGCGGAAATGCTAAACCACACGTTGTTTTTTACCAAAATGTTGCATCCCACCCAAGTATGTTACGCTTCAGCAACGTTAATTTTGGTTTATTTCCTTTCTTTCAGCCACGCGAATGCCCGTACCATAAGCGCGTACAGCTGACACACAATAATACATAGCACACAGAATAATAACAAAATGTAAAATTAGAAGTATGCTCACACTGAAAGATAACTTTGCACATTATTTTGATTCACACAATTTATGAAACCATCAATGTGTTCAACATTTCATGTCTGTACTAAAAGGAATCCGATGAGAATCAAGATATTACTGTAAGAGGAACTAAAGTGACTGCTGATAAGGCAGATAGTGATGAAAACAAAGAAAGCTCTGATCCGTTGGAAATTACTGTAAAGAAAGAGCCCATAGACGAAGACGGACACGGGCCTTACGTCCCGGGCTCTCTCACCGACCCGGACAAGAGACACGAAACGAACGAAGAACTAGTAAGAGACGCAGTCGAACAAATCCACGGCCCCCAAGAAGACGACACGGAAAAGTTCTGGAGGAAAGTCGCTGAAAACGCACAAAAAGATGAACAAGCGCGAGAAGATATGAAATACGATAAAAAGAGTTCAACGCCGAAGTTGCCATACGTTAACGTATCCCAAAACTTCCATTTCGCAAAGAAAATGCACGTCGGAAATCTGGAGCATCAGCCGTTACCTGATACTTTAGGATACCGTCATTTGACTAAAATAGCGGAGCACAGGGACTCAGACATCATCGTCAAGCCCTACGCAATAGGGTGGAAAGGCTACGGCGCGTCCGGGCCTACTTGTTGTACCAAAATGCGTGTTCACAGACCCAAAACATGCGACCCGAAGAAAGTGGAAAATGGTCAAGACGATACGCAAAGACCATCAACGTCAGCGCCTGATTTAGGAGGTCAGTATAAGAAACCTATGTCGCTAATGGATTTAGCGATTTGTTGGGATTTCAGACCTGACGATCCGAAGCGAGAGCCAAGACCTACGAAGCACATAGACGGCTCGAACGGTTCAAAAGCACCGGCGGTGTTTACTATGGTACACACGCCCAAAGAAGAACCCGAAGATATACCTATCGCCCACTCGAATCCGATATTTAATCAGAACCGTGTCGTCGGAGATCACGTCGATGTTGGGCATCATCCAGTGCCGTACTTCGAGAAAGATATGACGAGGGAGAAGCGTAAAGGTTCGTGCGAGGTCCAGTACTGCCCGCAGCATGCCAGTGCTAACGAGAAGAATCACAGGTCTGGATCATCGAGCCGTAGAAGTTCTACTCAGTCGGCTAAGAAGCCTCCATGCGATGGCATCCACGGCTGCGGGACACCGAGCGACACCAGCGGCCAGTCCAGCAGGGACGCTAGACCGGACAAGCTACACCCTGTGAAGGACGCTTGGAACGTACCCAAGTCCAAAAACAATGTCGGCTACGATATAAACCGCAACCGACACAGTTTAGAGTCCTACGAGAAAACTCCATTGGCTCAAGGGAAAGTGCAGCACAGTTCACCAAACGAATCATTTTCACGTCGCTCCAAAGACACCGACTCTAACAACCACGTGAAGCACAAGAACTGTCTTCCGTGCAACGCACCAAAATCAGCACAAGAAGCAAAGCAGAAGGAAGATTACAAGTTCGCGTTTAAAGCCGGCAACCCCAATTCAGTTCAAAGCGTGAGTTCGACGGATTCAAAGGGCGTGAAAATGCCGAAGATGCGTCATCCTTACACGAAAAAATCTTACACTATTCCTACGCTGGCTCCTCCGTTCACGATCTGGCGAGATGCGAACGCTACAGGCTACCCGGAGCACTGGCGGCTGGCGAGCGTCTACCAACACGCCTACAAGCCTCCAGAGCAGCGCCGCCGCCCTCTAATAGAGAGCGTATTTCAGTAAAACTGCTTTTTCATGTTGTAACGTTTATTGGGTCAACACGACACATACAATAATTTCGATTAAATTGTTTCACGATAAGGAAATGTTTACTAATTTCTACCACCTGACACCTGCGTTTTATCGCTTTAGATAGCGTAGGATGATCTGACTGGGAGGTAGATATTACTGTAGATTTAAGGTTACATTTACTGGGTCAACCCGACACATACAATAATTTCGATTAAATTGTTTCACGATAACGAAAAATTTACTAATTTCTACCACTTGGCACCTGCGTTTTTTCGCTTTAGATAGCGTAGGATGATCTGACTGGGAGATACTACTATAGATACTATAGATACTATAGATACTACTATAGATACTGATACTACTGTAGATTTAAGGTAACAATCTTTCGTATTCCATAAAAAAGGTTGATTTTCGAATGGACTCCCAGGTCTTGTTGCAGAAGTGGAACCAGCCTTTTTCGGAGAGGTTGGGCACGTTTGTGATCTGATGCCTGTTGACTCCTAGGATTATCCAGCGGAGCCGCTTCGCGAGTTCCTCGAAGGGCGGGTGGCCGCGGTATACTTCACGGTTATCTACAAATAATATAAATATTCATGTACTACTTCGGTACTTACTAATTATACTGGGACAAAAAGTGGCTCATCTGTTAATCCACATAATAAGCAAATTTTAAAATCCTATTTTCACTTAAATTCGTTCTTCAAGACGTTTTAGTGCGACAAAAACAAACAAGCACACATTACAAAGTCCAATATTTACAGTATTAAAAGGTTGAAACTTGTACCCTGGATTAACACATAGGCATCTTTTTAACGGCGGGCAAAACCGCGAGCGCATCTAGTATCTAACAATGAGAAAGCGTTGGACAGTTTACCGTGGAACGATTAGAATGTACCAATAATCGTAATAACAACTGCCTACAAACTGCTACGCAGTTTGGCAGAGTTGTATATTAATACATATGTATGTTAGTAACTTAGATAAATAAATAAATAAAAAAAAAACTACATTATCCATACTTTACTAAACTTCTCCAAATTACCACCATAATTACCTCGTAAGTATATAGCCTCGGAATAGTTAGTGTTTTGTCTTTTTCGATCGTGTTAAAAATTTAAAAAGATTGTCTTTTTCAAGGCCCACTCAATATTCGCTGGCAACCCACCAGTGGGCCTCGACCCATACTTTGGGACATGCTGCTATACTCGTATTACTACACGCAAAACCAGCACCTTATACAGGGTTACTGGTAATCAATTAGCATCTTTTTAGAGCATGTTCTGTTTATCAAAACAAACAACTTTTATTCTACAGCTTTACATAAAACTCAAATATTTTCCTGAAATTGTTTGTGGCTCTCTCTAACACTTCATTACTTTTTATGGCATCCAAGCCGCCGCCGCCCGTTTGTCGGCACGCGTCTGAAAGTGCGCACCCTCCTAAATAATAATAATTAGGATACCAGTTACCAAAAGTCACTGTCCCTCGCTCTCGCTCTGTCTCTTTCTATTCCCCCTCCCCAGGAGCGTTAAACGTTTAACGCAACCTTGTTGGAAGTCACATTAGAAGTTTCACTTCAAATAGGCAAGTAGGAAGAACTCACCAAAGTCAGTGTAGATCTCCGGCAGCAGGAACAGGTTGAGCGGCGCCCCGCAGGCCTCCACGCTGTACCCCTGCTGCGCGCCGTCCACGTACAGCCCGTTCTTGTTACAGTCGCTGTACATGTACATGCCGGACTCCAGCTGCAGCTCGGACTTCTGGAACACTTTCCTGAAATTGTATGACACTACTTTATCTCACTATCTATCTCACTAATATTACTAGTATATGAGACTACTTTATCAAACTAATCCTACTAATATTTTAAACGCGAAAGTTTGTAAGAATGGATGGATGGATGGATGGATGGATGGATGGATAGATGTTTGTTACTCTTTCACGCCAGAACTGCTGAACAGATCTGGATGAAATTTGGCACAGAGATAGATTATAGCCTAGAATAGCACATAGGATTCTTTTTAACCGCGGGTGAAACCGCGGGGCGCAGCTAGTCACATATAATTATTAGTGGATCTGTAAGCTGTAGGCGGCCGACGTCTGTACTCCTCTACAGGTCGCATTCCTCAATCGATTCTCGTAAAATTTTGCGAACAGGTTCGATAATTATACAGACTTCTTTTGCCGAATCAATATTTGCGGTATTTTTTAAGTAGCGGAGAGATTCTATAGAGGAAGACAAACATCCGAAGA
Organism: Peribatodes rhomboidaria; assembly: GCA_911728515.1. Classification (NCBI taxonomy): domain Eukaryota; kingdom Metazoa; phylum Arthropoda; class Insecta; order Lepidoptera; family Geometridae; genus Peribatodes; species Peribatodes rhomboidaria. The sequence continues at coordinate 6,783,087 of OU452178.1, read as the reverse complement.
GGAAATCCGGACAGAATTCGGACATACGAAAGCATTTTTGTCGAAGCTAAAGCATAGCCGAATAATGCGAAAGTTTGGATGAATGGATGCATGGATGTTACTCAATCACTCCAGGGGGGCTATTCCTGCTCGTGAGATGAGATGAGATTTTATCTTGGTCACTCTCACACCTACGACGTTTCAAACGAGAGTAACAAAGAACGAAAAAAGGTGAGATGAAAATCTCAAATCTCCGAATAGGGCCACTGAACGGATCCGGATAAAATTTGGCACAGAGATAGATTATACTCGTGGTCTGGAGAATGAATGAAGTATGAGTAATGAGTATGACCGTGGATGAATGGATGCATGGATGTTACTCAATCACTCCAGAACGGATGTGGATAAAATTTGGCACAGAGATAGATAGATAACTAGATAGACTTTTAACCACTGGTGAAACCGTGGGGTGCAGCTGGTGGTAAAATAATGTACTCCGCCAGGTATAGCGTTCAGAAACAAAAAGGTCACGTGGGTGACACGCAGTGACGTCAATCGATGCATAAGCAAGACCGGAATATGTAAGTAATTTACAACAAGACCGAGAACGGATGGACTAATTTTGATGAAATTAGGTATGAAGGTAGCTTATAACCAGGATTGACACAACGCACTAACGGATGTAGCTACTAACGTTATCCTAGTCCTGTGCCGAGTTTCAAGCTAGCTTTTAAAGTTCCTGAGATAATCAGCATTGAGATACCGACTGACAGAGTGATATCGGAGTCTTACTATAAGGGTTTCTTTTTACCATTTTGGTATGGAACCCTAAAGAGAGTAACATAAAATTTCCTTGTTTGAAGTTAATTCATTGTAAGAGCATTTACGACGTCAAAATAAAACAAACCTGTACAAATCCTGCATGGTCTTTATTCCCTCCGCCGTGAAGTCTTCCGAATCGCACCTGTTTTGCAGCATCAGCAAATGCGGCTGGCTCTCTCCAGCGCTAGTTGACTCGCAACTGTCCTGGTTGGACACCGAGCTGGAGGTTCCTAGAGCCGGCTTAAGCATTTCCGCCGCTTGAATGTATCTGTAAGATTGATAAGTGTAATTAGATAACTTTTCATCTATTTTTGTTGCAATTAAATAGGCTTTAGTTAGGTTATAAAGGAGCGAATGCATAGCGACAATATTGTCGTCGTGTCATGTATTTCTACAGGCAGTTACGAAAACCCTGTTGGATAATTGATGGGCTGGTACACACACTTAGAAGTATTCATGCAAAAATACCAAAAAAAACTGCACGTGAAAAATAGCAAGAGTTATGACCGGTTTAAGAACGCAAAAAAGGACAATTTCCAGGAATGCTAAAAAATCTGTATCAAATGTTGGCGGCTTTTATTCTAAGAAAGTAGCGGCACAACGAAGCGAATAGTATACAAATGAAACCGACGCGATCAGTGTCTGCGTTCGCGCTTTTAGGAGAGCAGAGCGCGATGTGTGTTAATTTTTTTTGTAGTCAATAATTAATTTAAAGTAGCATAATTGCATCCTTCAGTCGATATTGGATGCGCACCTTGCGGATATAACAGGGTTTTTTAACACCCTGTATACATTCTCATAGACCGTGTCTCCACACGGCGAAGTTATCGCGACGTTACGAGTGGCTGAATGCGAACAAAATATCAACGAATCCTTGCGTGCCTGTCGTCAGACGCGGCACTCTCACAGCGAGAGCGCGGCGGGCGCGCTGTCAAACCCAGATTATTCCTGTGAACGCCAGCAAAAGGCAGATACGCCGTTCCTATTGCTGAAAAACTTTTAACAACCAATAGGAACACTTTTGCGCGTACGCGGCAATAGTCTGGTTCCGGCTTGAGAACTCTTCATCAAAACAATTGTACAAAGAGTCGGCACGATCGACCACGCGGTGATTCTGCGGCAAGTCGCGGCGATACGTTGACGAAATAATAATTATCATCTCGTGGAGATTCGATAGAATGGCGGACGCATCGCGATGCACTCGCTCGTGGAGTCGAAGCCTTAGGGAACTATGAAGCTTGGCTGGTAATCCAGCAGAACATAGCCTTCTTATTTCTTTAACTGGCCTTTGCAGGGCTAGCACGGGCGGGAGAGAAATTTTCTTTCAACTCTTTTCCGCGCTTAGATGTGACAAAGATAGAATAGGGATATATGTTGGTCTCTTTCTCGCGGGATAAAAACGGTGAAAAGACAATTTGTCTCCATCCTGTGCTAGCCATGCTGTAGGAGATTATTAATGCATTACATTATTTTCTTCTTATTAATAAAATTATGATTGTTGGACCAATCTTGATGACACTTGGATAGTAAGCTGATCATAAGCATCGGATAAAAAATAGTTTACTTGTTGACTATGTAAAAGGGTAATATGGCAAGTTTCGGATTAAGCTGATAGTATGTAGTCTATACTTCTTTGATTGAATACTGCTACACAGCTACACTGATATTAAGAGGTAATATATGTGAGCTTGTAAGTTTGTCTTTAGGATGATAATCTTCGAAACTACTGTGATGATTAAAAAAAAATCCCTTTAATAATAAAAAGCAACACAATAACAAGTGCCATAGGCTATGAAATTTGAGTGAAGCCACACCCGCGGTTTTACCCGCGGTCCCACAGGAACCGTTATTTTTTTCGGGATAGAAAGTTTTATTGTACTTATCTGTACCCCTGACGAAGTATATTTCATGACCTTTTTATATTACAAAATGTCATGATGATTGGTGGACTAGTCAAGGCGTAAAATCGTGACAAAAACAAATAAACGAAAAAACAATCAAATGAACAAACTCACTTTCGGAGTTATAATATGAGTTAGGATTAAGGCGCGAACCCACCGCGGCGCACGTTTGGTACGGACACGCGGCGCATTTTAACTGCGTGGCTTCGTTTGTTAGACAACGTGGGTCTACGTTTCCACCGCAGCACAAGCTATGAACACACGACTATGTATAACTGTAGCGTGGCTCACCATGGCGCACGGAGAGGCTACGCACTGAATTGACGTCACGTGGCTTGCGGAAATATGTTCCCTACGTAGCTCAACGCATAGCCGTGTACCGCATACACAGCGTGCATGGCGTTAAGATTCGTGGGTGGCTTATTCGGGCAAGCCATGCGTGTAGCAATGACGTCATGAATCTCATATTCATACGTAGCCTGTCCGTGGGTTGCGGTGGATACTATGACATAATTTTTTTTTGCAAAACGAAGCCGTGCGCCGCGGTGGGCCAGCGCCTTTAGGATAGGATTTTTCAACTCTTTATGAACTCCAAAACAATTTTGATTAAATTTCCAGGCAAGCTTTAGATTAGGGCAGCTAGAATCAGTGAAGTTTGATAGCGGCTAATCAACAGAGCAAGTAGTACCTTAAAAAATTATAATCTGTAAACCAATCCTGTACAGCTATTAGCACGTGAGAGATGGCCATCAAGAACGCAGCCATCTGGAGACACTCTATGGTCATTATGTTGGCACTCCTTGCAGTTATGGGGTTACTGCTAGTTTCTTCTATTAGCGAAGGAGCCCATAGAGCTTGGCAGTCCAGAAGTATCACTCGGTCTTTGGTTATGTACATGTCAATACCTGGAGTCAGAAAGTTGAATAATTATTAATTACTCTAATAGATAACTTTTACAAATATGCCTAAAAAAATTATATTTTTGTTATCAAGAAATATCATGTACCTAAAGTGAAACTAGCTGAAACATGCAGTTTATCAGATTATTTTTAAGTTTTTCTATTTTATCCTAGAGGCCAAGTCAGGCCATGTGCTCGGTTTGGGGCTCACAGTCAATTTTAAATTTTAATATTAAGATTATTATGTACCACTTGTTTGATACTAGTAAATTAAGTAGGACTTTCTGTACACACTTCTCTCTAGCACAGTCTGTTAAAACTTGCTTACCTTTTGTACAATGTCCTCCTCTTTCAATCTGCTCAATGTCTTGCATCTTAAACTTGAAAGTGTCATTTCTCTCATTCACATTCTCTGGTACTTCAGCAAAGTCCAGACGATCCTGGTTTTCACCATCATTAGCTTCAAATGCACAATTGTGTACTTCATGCGAGTTCAATATATCTCTGCAGAGGTTCTGGTCGTGCACATTCTTTGCAATCAGGTTCAATACCATTGATTTTCCTGCACCTTGAGAGCCTGGAACATAGAAATGTAATTGAGAACAAATGATACTGAAGACAATATTTTGTTTAATGAAATACATGGCAGGGCATGTACATTGTACAACCACAAGTGGCTAGATAGACAAGCCATTTTCAACTTTTCATATTGTTATTTTGTTGAGAATTATCATGTCATTGGATGATTGCAGGATATGTAAGGGAGATACAGTACACGAAACCTAAAAATGGACAGCATAAATTAGGTGCTGCACACTATTTATTGTAACAAACAAACATAACCAGCTGCAACAGTGATAATTATTGTTGTCTCTTTCTCGCTATGGTCTTATGTGTATCTTTGTTCTTGATACATGTAACTAAGTACTGTCAACGGAGCTGTGTAGTGTCTGTTTGCTTGTAGTTATATTGGGTCCACACACTGTGTTCCAGAAATTAGACTTGTACCGCTTGTCCCTTATATTATTTTGATGGTGTATCTAGACTTATTTTTGAGATGGGGCAGATGTGAAAAATCTCTTAGGTAGTAGAAGTAAATGTACCAATGTTTTATAAAAAAAACCTACATTTTGAGCTTTAAGTTAGGGACCAGAGAGGGGCAGATACCTCAGATGGCCCCAATGTGGGTACAACCATGACAATATTCTATGGTGTTTTTAGCTATTACGTTGTTGTAAGGGCTGATGTGATTTATCTACCTATTATTCCAACAACCAGATAGTTCAAGCTCGAATCATGCAGAAACTCTAAAGCTGCATTATTAAACTCCAAGTTCTCATCAAGAAGTTTGATTGGCTCTGTCATGTACTTCAAAGGAGGTTGAGGCTTCTCTATTTTAATTTTTTCCTTGTTCTCATTTTGAGCAATTTTACTAGGAACAGGGCCATCCTCGTAGATTTTTGAGGATTTTGGGCTTGTTGGTCGTTCTTCTTTAGGAGTGCTCTGTTCCCGAGTTTTTAGTATTATGGTGGGTTGTTTCTCTTTTTCTTGCTTTTCTTTGGTAGCATCTTTCGAGGTGTCTCTGTCGGATTTCAGAATAACTGGTCTTCTCAGTGTAGACCCATCCTGAAAATAATGTTAGAGATATTGGTGAGAATTATTGAGGAAATCACTGATTTCTTTAGAAGGATCTGTATTAATATTATAAAATCGAAACTATCTGTTTGTAGGCTTTTCACGGCTGCATTAGGTACAGTATTTCACAGGGAGGTTTTTGGACACTATTTTATATATAAAGGCGAACGAAGTCGCGGGTAACAGCTAGTTTTAAATATTTTTTTTACTAGTTTTTGTCTGGAATTTATAGAAGTACATATTACATACCTTTATAGGTGGGAATATTTTCTTCTTCTTATCAGCCATGAGCTTCTTAATTAGATTGCCTATTTTGACAAATCAGAAAATCAAAATTTTATTTATTGCAGAAACAATAATAAAGGGTGGCACTGGTACTTTTCTGTCGATTTAATCAATAAAATTATAATGGCGGATGCTACACGTACGATAAATAAAGCGATATTTATTGCGATGTTTATCGAGATATCGGGGGATTTTCCTGTGGCCCTATTCGGAGATTTGAGATTTTCATCTCACATTTTTGAACGAGAGCAACAATGACGAAAAAAGGTAAGATGAAAATCTCAAATCTCCAAATAGGGCCAATCGATTTAAATAAAGGAATGCTACACACTTGATAAAAATCACCAGTGAAACTGACCCTGGGGGGCTATTCAGAGATTTGAGATTTTCAGCTCACTTTTTTTCGTCTTTGTTGCTATTGTTGATATCGTTTGAAACGTCATAGGAGTGAGAGTGACCAATGGCCCTATTCGGAGATTTGAGATTTTCATCTCACCTTTTTTCGTCCTTGTTGTTCTCGTTTGATACGTCATAGGTGTGAGAGTGACCAAGATAAAATCTCATCTCATCTCACGCGCAGGAATAGCCCCCCAGTGTCAGGATCCATTGAAACACTATATTACACAGTCAATAAATATCGTGGTCTTGCAAATATCACTGTCAATTTTATTGAGCGTGTAGCATCCAACAACGTCTAGTTTGTACCAGAAAAATGGTTTCATGACCATAGATACCATGTCCATCAGCCGAAAAAAATAAAATTTTGAATCTTTAAATGATGATGATGATGATGATAAAATTATGAGTGAGAGGGTAATGATAAAATTATTTATGAGATTAATCCTTTTCATTTCCCCATATCAGTAAAACTGTTAATCTTTACTTAAACTTTAGGCTGCACTTGATGACTTAAGCAATCAAGTGCAAGTATTTATATAAATAGAGAATTGTGCGAGTGACACTGGGGGAAGTATAGTTATCAATGTTACCTACATATGGAAGACATAGTAAATAACGAACGAACTATTTATGTTCGCTTATTGACCGAGCGTTAGCGAGTGAAGCGTCTATGCTTGAGGGTCGACTAACTGGAGAGATCGATAGAGCATTTATTCGAAGCTGAAGCATAGACGCTTTGCTCGCTAACGCTTGCACGGCCGATTACTTGCCGATTACAATTATTAGGAAACATAATTTACTTGACACTGGCAAATGTTGGAGGCAAGGCTTCCAATAATATCTGCTTTCTTTGCACGACACGTTATTTAACAGGCTTTATTTAATATTATAAAGAATTACAGACATTAGCCATTAATAGAATTTTTACACTTGACACTGCTGGATTGACACTCTTTAAAAAAGAACTTCCTCATTTGATAGTTTCTACGAAACTATCCAATGAGTTAGTATTCTCTTCAGCAAATACTTAAGACGTACGGCTCCAAATTCTCCGAATGAGGAAAAAAAAATCTCAGCTGGCTGACTGACAATGACAATACAAAGTGACAGCAATGTGGTTGACGGCTGACTGAGCAGCTTTTTGCATTTTATTTACGCAGATTTTATGCAGGAAAAAGACTAAAGGAATTACGAGAAAAATGGATTATCTCGCTAAATTCGGACTAGTTTTTCTTGTGGTTGTTTGTTCATTATCAGCGATTGATGGCCAAGATGTATGTACTAAAATAGGACCTTGCACATGTGCGTTTTCCAATGGTACCGGGATAGACCTAACGCCTACTTCAAAGAAAGAATTTTTCTCTGCTAAAATATATGCCGAAAAGAAAGAAGGGATAGAGTTATCAACCTATTACTACCATCCTTGCTACGATGCAGTGGTTCCAATTGAAATGGACGTGGGCATTAACAACACTTGTGACAAGAACTTAACGGTAAGGCATTTAACATTGCATATTTTACGCAACACAATACCTAACATTATGAAATTATGAAGCAGTATAAATAGCTGAAAAAAAGGAATTAACTGATATGTTACATATATCAATATATGATAATCCATGTGGTAAAGAATGTTCATAGTAACATATACTAAAAACCTGTTAAACGTGTTTTTTTATCCATATCGGAATAACTTATGAGTTGTTTTTTGGCAAACACTTTGTAACCGAATCCTAAGTTGTCATGAAACCAACAATTCAAATGATTGGAATATTTAGTGTGGGATAAATAAAAAAAAGATTTTCTTGTTTGTAGTAGGTACTTAACAAATATGTTTTAAGCCGGTGTTCACCAATAGTTTACAAGGCGATTATTTGTTTAACTATCCCTTGTTGACCTGTAACTTATTGAATTGGAAACAAACAGTTAAAAATCACCTTTTAAAGTGGCATTGTGGCAGGTTAAAACCAAAGTGCACCTAAACTTTGTAATTAGCCTGCCACAATAACCAGCCTAAATCTCAAACAAATATGTTACTGAAATCATTGAAAGCACAGAATTAATAGCATTATGAGTAAGTAATAGCATTATAAATTCAAGGCCTCTACTAGGGAGACACTAATATTTGAACCCTGTCTTAAATCCAAATCCTGGATTTTGAATTTGGATGGATCTGTCCATCCAAAGGTTGCCTGGGAGAAATCGATTTAGGCGATAAGGCCGCCCTTGTACTGCCGAATGATATTTTATTTTTTATTTTTTTTCTTTATGTTTGTTTTACTTTGTATTTTTGGTGTGCAATAAAGATGTATTGTATTGTATTGTAAATTAGCACCAGCTGATTTTCCAATACCTTGCCATGCCAATCATCACTCCCTGACTGATCCCTCAAATTCTAGTGGACACTAAATAAAAATATTTTAATATCTGCAGGTTTGTCGTCATGTTTACACATTGGCACCAAATGGCACTAATTCAACATACATCAAAGATGTTGGTATCTTTAGCGCGATGGGTGATACAAACCATTCAACATTCAGTGTAAATGGGGACAGTATCACTTATGATAATGGACCTTCGTAAGTATCATTTACTATGGCTTGTGCCATATGTAAAAGTATAATAATTAAAAATCGGTCGAGTAGGTTTTTAAAATATCCACAAAAGTCTAAAAATTGTTTATATAGATGACAAACTAAAGGACAGCCAGTTGGTTATTTAAGGGTTCCGCAACACTGAACTTTCCATACAAACACACTTGGTAAGTTATTTGGAAACCATTTGTGAGATTATGATGAGATAAACTATATATATCTACACCCTTATGTTCTTGTATTTTTTTAAATAAACACCTCAAAAGTATATAGAGCTATAAAAAATAACGGCATTTGTAAGGGGTCACTTTTGACTGATTTATTTAAAAGAGAGCCTAAGCGAATCAAAAATCCCTTTACATAGGAGATTATCTACATAAAATAACTCCGTAATACATACAACACAATAAAATGACTACATAGCTTCTAAATAAGTCCATAGTAGGACATTTTTAGTTTTTAAGATTAGAGAAGGGAAAAAGTAATTAAAAATGATTAAAATTGCTCTTTGTCACTCTGTAGATAACTTTAGAGGCTCGACACTATCTTTACTTGCTTTCTTTGCTCATTGTCTTCTTCTAGACAATAGAAACTTAGCCAATGCAAAGTTAGTCTAAAGTCGTCGCCAGATTCTTAAGCTTTGTTTTTTTAAATTATTATGTCTTGTTATTTCTGGTGTGAACAATAAAGAGTTTATCTATCTATTTACTTTGTAAAGTCAGTATAGAAAAGCAACATTGGCTATCAGAAGGCTAGTAATTAATAAATCCTGTTTCTTTTTTTACAGAAAAACCATAGTACTTCTAGTATGTGCTGAAACTGATGATGCATTCTATATCAATTCATTAGCTGAACCAAATGGAATAGTAAGTAATTTTTAAAATATGCTGTTTATTTGTAAACATTGGTGACTTATCAAAAATAAGTATGAGTAATGAATTTGGTAATTAGGTCAAGTACTAGCACAGCGCTTGAGAATGACTGGAATGGATTTTTTTTTATTAATGAGAAATGCTGTCCTATTCTTGATTTATCAATTTTTTTTTCTTTATTTTGTATACATACAAGTAAATACTGAAGAAAAATACAATATAGTCCATGCTTACATTGTTTGGGTGTTTCCACAACAATTGATTGATCGTTGATTAATGCCATTGATCAATGGTAGAATGGATTAGTCGATGTCGACCGGTAGTTTTTACTACATAAATAATAATAAATAATAAATAAATAAATTCGGGACACTTCCACACATAGTCGCCTGGCCCCAAACTAAGCAAAGCTTGTACTATGGCTGCCAGAGACTGATATACATACTTAGATATTTTTAAATACATACTTAAATAGATATTAACACCCAGACATAGAACAAACACTAATGTTCATCACATGAATGTTTGCTCTAGATGGAATCGAACCCAAACCCCCAAGCTCAGAAGGCAGGTTCACTACCAACTGAGCCACCAAGGCAGCCATCAATCGATTGATCATCAATCGATAGCATTAATTGGTGGTGGAGCAATTGTTTATAGCCTGGTATCCTTCGATCAGCCAAAGCTACCACACCAGTTGGTTAACATCCAAGTAACATCCTATGAGTAAAATCTGATCAGTCATTTTAAAGTTGAGTGAGAGTCACCTCTTACACGAGAACACACTCACGCACAAAGTTTAGTGTATAGTTATTGTTTTTTGTTGAATTTGAATGTTGAATGAATGTAAAAATAAAATAATTAAACTTTTATAAATTTTCACATTGATAATTTCAGGTGTTAGCACTGTACTCGAGGTCTGCTTGTCTGAGGACACTGAACTTACCAGCCGCAGGTGGGAGATCGCTGGGATCCACGCTCCTCATAGTATTCTTCTCGCTCACCATATTCTACTTGGTACTCGGCATTTGTACTAAGAAGTTCTTGATGGGAGCTACGGGCATTGAAGTCATACCGAATTTAGCATTCTGGAGTGATTTACCAAATCTTGTGAAGGTATGTGCATCCTTGCTTATAGATACAGTACTTAATAATTACAAATAAGGTTTTTTTTTTCTTTATTTGGTAGAACAAAGCTTGGGTTTGACGCCATTTAGCCTGATGTTAAGCAACTGGCCTAGGAAAAAGAGTCCTTAGGCTGTGTTTCCACCAATGCGAAACTGAGCAGAGCGATGCATAATTGACCAATCACAATGTTGAAATCTCCACTTGGGAAGCATTGGGATTGGTCAATTATGGACTGTTCCATTCAACTCCACCTCAGTGGAAAACAGCCTTAATGTATAAAGGGCTGTCAATAAAGTCCTTTAGGGTCGTCAACATACCTATCTCTGATGCCTCTGGCATTACAGGTAACTATAGGCGACAGTGATCACTTACTCACAGGCGGCTCGTTAGCTTGTTTGCCCTATATGGCGTAAAAAAAACTAAATGGGATGTAAAGGGTTGCTTGGAATAAATCGCTTTAGGCGAAAAGGCCGCCCTCGTACTGCCGAATAATGTGTATTTTATTCTTTATGTGTGTTTTACTTTGTATTTTTGGTGTGCAATAAAGATGTATTAAGTATTGTATGTTGTAGTTATGCAATTTTCTCCGATTCTAAGATGGCTGGGCGTTTACTAGCCAACTATGGTAAAAAAAAAAAACTATATTGTAAGTACATATGTAATTTTCTCCAATTTCAGGATGGCTGGGCGTTCACCATCGCCGGGTTCAAACTCCCAGTCCGGGGCAGCGGTCCCGCCATGTCCCCGGATCCTAACAGCTACGACAGCATATAACATACGGAACCCGCCGCCCTCGAGGGCCAGCTCGTTCTCATTGAGTAACTTCGGAGCTCTGGACACTTGTGATGTGAAGAACTGAACAAAACGTTTGCGCTCTTATCGTGTTTTTCATCGAAAATTTTAATGGTCTGAGGATGTGTAGCAAGAATCAAATCCACCTATAGAATCACCTTAATTGTCATCTTCATTTATTTATTACCTGACTGCCAGGAAGGACTGTTTTTATTTACTTCAGTGATCTGATTGGTGGATTTTTGCACTGCACAACCTTGCACCACCCATTATTTAGTGGAAAAGCACCTTTACTGTCCTGAGTAGGTACTGACTATACCCCTAGCACAAAACACTAAAGAAAAATACGATGTTTTCTTTCGATAGAAAATGCAATGATATTTAAATTTGTAGAATTTTTAAAGTACATAATATGACAGTAACAAAATAAACGTTAAGAGCATCAACTAAAACACAATTTCACTAGCTATCTAAAGAAAACCATTTTGTATCGTATAGCTTTGTGCGTGTTTTAACGACTGCTAGCGCCATCTCTTAATAAACATATGTCACTAATCTTGTAAAATTAAACTAACGAGTTACATAATATCATAATAGCAAATAATAATGCAGTATTAGACTAGATGCTGTAAATTGCTGATCTTATTCATTCTCAATTTTTGGTTTGTCTTGCATCAGCACGAGATAATCTCTTCAGCGAAAAGTTAACAAAGCACATCCTTAGATTATTAGCCTACAACACTAGTGAATAAGGGAGATAAGAGTATAATCCATCTCCGTTGCTCTTGCATAATATTGTATTCTCAATCAATGCTATTCTGGTATTAGCAGCACTTTTCTATCATGTGATATAACATGTAACTGACGTCGATTCTGTGGTGACATTTTCTTAACGAAACTAAATTGATCGGCTGTCAAAATGGTGCCATCATTTTTTCCAAATATTGCCATGAAAAGAGATGCAGATACATATCATTTAATTTTAGACAATGGTTCGATAGAATTGACATCATTATTTAGAAACTATTGTACAAGTTATTGCTTAAAATTGGTCTGTAATTCGTATCTTTTAGTTTAGTTTTACAATATGTCCTAAATATCTACATTTAGATATCAATATCATATTTTCTCTGAATAACTGCACTAAACTATATCCTACTTATTATTACAAAGGCGAACTCTTGCCATTTGTTTGTTACTTCATTCCTCTCAAACGGATCGACGGGTTTGGATGAAATTCGGAACGGAGATAGCGTATGCCTTTGATTAACACATAAGCTACTTCTTAATCACGGGTACCACAGAGGGGTGGGCTAAAAAGGATTACATTGCTAAGATTTGAGAGTAATATTTTTATATCGCTCTTGTCTCTGACATAAGCTAGCCGCTTTGATTAACACATAAGCTACTTCTTAATCACAGGTACCACAGAGGGGTGGGCTAAAAAGGATTACATTGCTAAGATTTGAGAGTAATATTTTTATATCGCTCTTGTCTCTGACATAAGCTAGCCGCTTTGATTAACACATAAGCTACTTCTTAATCACGGGTACCACAGAGGGGTGGGCTAAAAAGGATTACATTGCTAAGATTTGAGAGTAATATTTTTATATCGCTCTTGTCTCTGACATAAGCTAGCCGCTCGCCCTATACAAACTTACTATGTCTAAATATAGCTTTTCGATTAATATTAATATATCGATACTATTTTGTATATAAATGGATGTATTAAAACTTGATTCTATTAGATACTAGCTTTATTACTTAAAGTTGTCGGTGACGTCATATCCAACTTCACCGGTCTTCCGGTTGGTTTTTTCTATTTCGTTTTAGGGTTTTTAGGCTTTGTCCCGATAAAGGAAACTGTGCTGCTGGCTGAACGCTGGCTGACTCTGAGTCAAGTATTGGGACAACTCAATGTTGAGCAAGCAGTGTACTGTTGCAAGCAAAATGCGAATCGGGCGCTCACTGAATGAGCCAGAAAGTGATACCCCGCAAATTATGTACAGTACATTATGCTGTTCGTACACTCCATTACAACATGTTACATACAACGTGTTTTTATTCCCGCAGAATTTGTAGAGGTAGGTATAATCTAAGCAGAGCACGAAAAAACTATGGGGAAACCTTGAAATCGAGAAAAACAACAGCTGTTCCATACAAAAAGTTCGTTGATGTTCGACAAAATGTATGGAACAGCTGCGGTGACAAACTTGAGGCAAACAGACTGTTTCTTACAGTTTGTTTGGTTAGGATGAAGCCTTTTGAACCTGCCTTCTCTTTCATCTGTACTATGGCGTCTCTGTTTGTCTCGAATAAATATACCTAATTTAACTAACTATTAAGAAAGCTGTGACTAGCTTCTATTTTTAAAACCATTTGAGTGTATTTTGTATTGAAACTTTAATTAATTATGGAGATCATTTATAATTAATGATAATAATCTATCATAATAGGTTCAGATTCCACATTTTTTTAAATTGATATTTTTAGGCATAAAAGGCATATTTAGAAACGTGGATTTCGGTTCAGCGTTCAAAGGTGTCCAAATCAAAGGTAGATTAAAATTATAGTAAACGAATCGTAAGAGTGTGAATTCTCAGAAGTTAATAAACGAAAGTGTGATGCTAAAGCTAAATTAGATATTGTTATGACGGCATACGGTGCAATTAAAAAAAAAAAAAAATTACCCCACACAATCAAAATTTTGATATTGTATAAATGAAATTTTTTTTGCGATTTTTGTACTAAAATCTTTGTACTAAAATTTTTTTGTAGATTTATTATAACTTATTTCTTTATTAAAGTATGTCGATATTTCTAATTTGTATCTAAACAAAATTGGTGTAAATGTAATTAGTACTTTTTTTTTGTGATTTGTACAAGATACAATTTTCATGTGTTTTAATTTTTTTGGTTGTTCACTAAAATGTATAGGTACACAGACTAAGATTTATTGGCCAATCACGAGTGGGGTACGTAGGTATAGTTTTCGGATTGAACATTGTTGTTAATTTTGTTTTTTAGTTTATACTAGTTTAGGATTTCGATAGATTTAATTAATTTGGTTATACGTATATTGATACCTGTCACTCCTGATTTTTTTTACTGAGTTAAAAATAAAACATAATTGATTTAAGTTTTTTTGTAAACTACAAAAGGAGTTGCTGTGCCGTCTCTTTAGTCAGTGAGTTGAATTATTTCTTTCATTTCTTAACAGATTTCCTGAATTTAGCACGTTCAATGCTGCCAAGATTTGTATGATGGCTTTAACAGAGTGACTGATCACAACATGTAAATTGAAGTGTAACAAACGTTACACTTCAATCGAAGTTACAAGAATACGCAGGGCGCTTCGTGGCATAGAACGTGTTAAACGTTTATATTTCATATTAGCGTATTTTGATACCAAATAAATGTCGTAGATTTTATGTGTACTTGGGATATTCAGTAGATGTAAAGTGCCAATTTTATAAGTAACTACTATATGTGAAAATATATATTTTTTGTACAATGCCTATACTCTTCTACTTCGAACCGTATAATATCCATTTATTTAAAGTATTTTACTATAATATATTTGTATCGAAATTGTATTTTATAGGTACTGTTTATCGAATTACCTTCAAAATACTTTGAGAATTATGTTTTACTACTTATTCGGACCAATAATCTGTTTCGTGAATCTTATCTCAAATCCTTTTATATTTTACAAATGTATGGAGTGTTTATATATTATTATAGAATAGATCTGCCTAATAAATGCACAATACTATATTTTTGATTTTTTATAACTGGTTGGTTAAAATTTTTGGTAAGTACAATGAAAACTTGCTTGATGAGAATATGGAGTGTATAATCAACTAGTCACACAGTTTATTATTTTTTATGTAAAATGTATTAAGTCAAAGGGTCACTGCAAATATAAATGACTACATACCTACCTAATGTAGGTATCAAAAATCTGGTGAATTGTTGTCGTTATGCAGCGGCCACACATTAGTCATATTTGCACCAATCTAGGTCTGGGGGCCAAGATACCAAATTGTGTATCAGTCTTTGGACACAACGTTGATATTGTAGCCAATGTATCACTCAGTAATAAGGTTCAATATTGGCCATTTTAAATTGAAGTCAAGCCTGGACCCAAAGTTATAACCAATGTGTGGCCGCGCCATTATAATTTAGGATTTCATTGTCATAAAGATCCTTATATAGTTAGATTCGACGACAGTGAATTTATATACATATCTAGTAATGCTTTGTCTATGATGTAGTTAATAGTTGCCAGCAAGTTAGTTGTCTTGTATCATAATTTTGCATAATTCCAGTAAAAAAAAATGTTGCAATATTAATGTTGTAAAATCGGATAATTATATTTTGTTGTAAAAGTCATAATTTCGCATAATTCCATAAAAAAAATGTTGTAAAATTTATGTTGTAAAATCAGATAAGTTAATAATGTCAAACAAATGTCATGATTGAAACGATAATGTATTTTTTTAGTTTGTCATTTGTATAGTTTTGGGTTGTATTCAATTGGTAGAATTAGAGTATGAGGAAGGAAAGGATTACCTATTGTGTTATCACATAGGGGTTTGTCGGCATTCTGACACAAAACAAAACGTATTTGGCGCGTTTCAAAATGCCCAAAAGTGCACATAGTACTCTCAAGGCCTATATGTTTAAACGGGCTATATGTACTTTTGAACATGGAACAAGCCTAAATGTAGATCTATTTTATAAACCCAACTTGATTGATAAATATATACTTATCAGTATTCTTATACTTATCATCTATATTCTTAAAAACAGGAAAAGTAGTATCAAAAAAATATTATTAAGATTTCGTGGAAAATGTAAAAGTATTTCCACGACAAAATGTAAGTACTTCAAGAGTGAGAGATATATATTTTGTATTGTATGTAAAGTATAATCTTATACAGAAACGTCCGATTGACATGAAGCTAAAATGTTCTTTGTCTCGCTTTTGTGCGTGTAATTTTTCGTTAGCGAGAAATTGATGACCATTTTTAACCGACTTTTAAAAAGGAGGAGGTTTCCAATTAGACTGAATGTTTTTTTTTTGGATGTAACGCGATTATTCCGCCAATTATTGTGAATCGATTTTAATGATTATTTTTGTTTAGTAGATCATACTTTAGAAGAGGTCCCACATAAATGTTATCGAAATCGGACAAGCCGTTTCTAACAATAGCACCAAAAATAAAAAAAATGTTTACATGGATGACAGCCTGACAGAAAGTCGATTATTTTAGCTTTTTTTTAAATAAAATATGGCATTATGTTATCGAACGTTTCTACACAAGAGGGTAGATCTTCGTAATGTATTTTATCAACCTACACATATATACACAATCATAACGTAGATAACGATTTCATGTATATCTATTTTGTATCCAACATATATTAGTAGTGTCGTTTTAATGTTTTCTATGAATAATTAAACAAAATATTGCTCATAAAACTGTGTATTTATTTTTATAATAATACGCCTTGTATAGGTAGTTATTTTTTTTGACATGTGCTTAATGTGTAAAACTATGTGGACCATTAAACTTATCGCAAATCTTCGATTTGGGTTCACTGTATTGCAAATCCAATCTGTAATTAAAAAGTCGGTGTTAGATATACCTCTTAACGGAGTTCCTTTTAAATATTTGTATCTCTAAACGACGAACATATTCTAGGATATCATTGTACTTCTAATTAGGATCAACTATTACTATGGGCCTTATCCTGAAAAAAAAAGAACAGTTGTTCCATTCAAAAAGTTCATTGGTCGTCGACAAAATTACTGGAACAGCTGTTTTTTTCTCGATTTTAGGGTTGGCTCCTTAAATGTTGTTCATAACGATATCGTAGAATATTTCCGTCGCTTATAGATACACTCCGTAAAGCACTCTAAATTATAATTACCTTGGGTGAATTTTCAGTCAAACATTTGCTCAAAAAGTATGCTCGTTCACAACCTTTGTCTCCGTCAGTGACTGGTTCGTCATTCACTGTAAACAAATGTCATAAACTCATAATTCATCAAGAAATGTTATAAGAAAAAAATATATGCAACGTGCTGGTTTTGCTGTAGTTATACTTCAAGGTGTGGTTCTACCCATCAAAGTGAACAACTTTTAGAACATAAGTTTTTAAAATTCGATAGAAAAAAACTGAGTCTCCATACAATATAACTAGTCACGCAATGAATTTTGTATGACGAATTTAATTTTCTTGCCTCTAATTTTGCAAACTTATGTTCTTCATACACATGAGTGCGTCGCCTTAAAATTTAGTTAACGATAGTCTTTAAACCAAGTTCATTTAACGTTTCACACTAATAGTGGGGAAACCCACTAGATTTCCCTGTGTCGGGACACAGGGAAATCTAGTGGGATGCCATGGACACACAGACATAGACAACTCACACCCAGACCCACAACAGATACTTAAATTCATTATTCAAACATCTGCCTGCGGCTGAGAAGCGAACCCAGGGACCCTATTCGGAGATTTGAGATTTTCATCTCACTTTTTTTCGTCCTTGTTGCTCTCGTTTGAAACGTCATAGGTGTGAGAGTGACCAAGATAAAATCTCATCTCATCTCACGCACAGGAATAGCCCCCCAGGACCTGTGTATACTCGTAAAGCAGCTGAACTCCGACTAGGCTAGGAGGGTAAAAAAAAATGGTTTTCAAAGTTTGTTAATTCCTGTCATGGCTCTCTTTCTCTCCCTCATGATAATGCTTCCTCAAAATTTTTTTATATATGAAGGATGAAACCGTAGGAGCTGATGGGTCAAAAGGACCTTAACCACGAGACTTCAAAGACTACAACCAGCGAAGTGTACCTTAGTACCTAAATACATGCAGTAATCCCATGCATAGATGACGTAGATTGTTCAGACGAGCACAAGATTGTTGCCCAGTAAATTGACCTCACCTTTTTTGCACATGTTGAAAACGTTTTTGGCAGTTTCCAATCTGGTAGCGCTGTCGCCGAATTCCGTTTCTACCCATTTGTTGGTCTTCTCCAAATCGTAGTTGCCTTTATCGTCCATCTACAAAATAATGAATTATCTGTAAAATTCCTGTAGCTTTTTTTGCGCTTATTTTAGTTCTAAGGCGCGAACTACACAGACTGGACGTAAGGAGTAAGGAGAATGCGTTCAGGCGTTTTGCCGCTCTATAACTTGTTAATATGAAATGTATAAACACGACGTGTTTTGAATTATACACAAGCGACACGACGCCGACTGGCCACAGTTTTCACGTCCGAATTGTGTCCGCGACGCATCCTCGCTCTACGTTCGGCCTGCATAACTCGCGCCTAAGGATCCGTTCGATTTGCACAGAATTTTTATATTATCTCCACTGTTTCAATCTTTCAATATCAGGTAAAATGTGTGCTCCTGGGGATTAACTTTGGTTTAAGAACAGCTCTACGACTTCACCTGCTAATGTTGATATTTAGGTAGGTAGGTACTTTAAAACTTTGTGGTACCTATATATAAAGTTTTATATCTTACCTATGTAGGTGTATAGTCTGCACATGCCTTCGAATGACCTCGCCTATAGTAATAATGTGGGTACTTTATAATTACTTTGTCGTGTTCATAAAATGTTACATAGTACTTACCTACGTAGAGTTTGTAGACGTTATCGAATAAAACTCGTGGCTCTGTGAGCTGTAGACCTCGCAGTCAACGTCTGTTCTCTTCTACAGGACTCATTTTTCAACCGATTCTAGAAAAATTGTGAGTAGGTTCAATAAAAAAATGCATATTTCCGCCATCAAATATATCACACAATTTTAAGAGAATCGGTTAAGAAATGCGACAATGAGACGAAGACAGACACCCAGACAGAAATCTAGACGGAATTCGGATGTACGAAAGCATTTTTGTCAAAACTGAAGCATAGACGCTTCGCTCGCTAACGCTTGCTCGGTCTCTTACCATGTCAGCTTTCCTGTATATGCAGGCCATCAAGCATTTAGCTTTTGGGCTGTCCGGTATCCTGTGATCTTGCAGCATGGCCAACTCTTCTGATTCTATAGAATACTGCTTGTTGCAGACTACAGCGAGACTAAAGAACCAGCCTTTTACTTCCAAGTCGCTTCTACCCTGAAAAATAATTTTGAAAGATATCGTTAAAATGTCATTCTGCTTCTATTTTTTTTTTGATGTTGGTTTGCGCGCTTTACCATAATTTCGATTGCACGCGAATGTTTTTGAAGAAAAAAATATCGCCTGTATTAAGAGGGCCGCGACGTTCTGAAATTTCCACACAAACGCACTACTCAAATTTCTTGAAAACCGTTTGTCAGATTATGATGAAATTTAGCATGTACAATTAAATTAATAATATCTTCGCCCCTATGTTCTTGATTTTTTTTTAAAACGTTCTCAAGCGAAAATAGAGCTATGAAAAATATCCGCATTTTAAGGGGTCACTTTTGACTGATTTATTCAATATGTAGACTTCAATAGGTAGACAAAGCAAATCAAAAATTCCATTACATAGGGAGGTTGTCTACATCATTAGCTGTTAAATGAATCAATAATACAAGGGAAATTCTTAGTTAATTAAGAATGATTACGGTAGTGTAAAAGTCATAAAAAAAAATTAAATTGCACTTAGTCACTCTGTAGGTAAGTTTAGAGGCTCGTCAGGTATCATTACTCGCTCTCTTCACTCGTCTTCTTCTTCTAGACTAAATGGCGATAGAATACCTTAAGCCAATGCTTAGTTAGTCTAGGTCGCCTAGGTCGAAATTAGTTAGGTCGCCGGACTCTTAAGCTGATTTGGAACCTCACTAGTAGATCGAGGGGGGGGGGGGGGGCTGAGCTAAGAGGTTTACGCCCAAGTACACCATAATACTTAGTCGATGTCTTACTTTCACCTAAGTCAAGCTCCCCCAAAAATTCTGGATTCGTCACTGGAGCACCTGATATTGTTGTATTCGTGAAGTTGGTATAGAAACTAACTTCACGGAGGTTTTTGCAAAAATTATTAATTAATTAATTGACTTAAGTCAATTAATCAGGATCTTATTTTGTTGCTAACTGCCACCCACTAAGACCACTAAGAACCCACTAAGACTCGTTCTTATTGTTAAGTTTTTAGAGTGGATATTTGCATGTGGTAAAGTAATGCTTTCTACACCAAAACCTTACCTTATTAATTTCAAAATGGCCTAGATTTATGGCACTACAACTTATTATCAAAGTAGGTAATTTCAAATTTGAAGTGTACTTACATAACACGCGCCAACGAACATCAAAACTACAGCCAGTTGGGTAATCATGGTTACTAGACAACGTTCAACAAAACAACACTGTTTTATATAAATTTCTATAAAGCATTTGGTTTTTGTTGTAGCCTAATGAGCTAAAATTATATTGTTTTCCGGCAGATAAACGTTTGAAACCTAGGCTTGATCAATGTTAAAGATAAACTAATATGAATACTTATCTCATTTTAATGGTTCAGCTGTTTGGGCCTAAGTCACTATGAGGAGCTAAGGATCATTTTATTACCTTGAATTTTAAATTTTCATTGAGAACTTACCTCGACTAGCTAGAGGTAATTTTCATAGGTAGAGCTTGTCAATTTCGATACACTTTCTTGCATTCACCTGGTTTAGGTAGGTATACGAATTCCGTAATCCTTTGAATAATGCATATATATTGCTGTTGCTGTTTGCAATAGTTAGTTAAGTAAGTAGGTACCTACTGAATCATTACCCACTGTGATCAGTATCGCGTCAGCCAACAGTATCAATAGTAAAAGTCGAAGTTAATAAGTTCTGAAATATTCTGTGTCGAATATTTCAGTCTATAACGAATGAAATTAAAATTGGCTACATTAATAGGTACCTAGGTAATCTGTTGTATGTGCTATATAACTCATCATCTCATTACATTACATGATTAGGGACATTCCGCAAATAAAGGCGAAGATACCACTTATACGATAAAATCACGTGTCACCGCGTACTGGAAAAATTGCAAGTTAATGGATTATTAAGAAAAAATAGCCAGTCATTACTGCGGAGGACGGAAATCGGTGATTATTTTCCGGCACTGCCTCCGGGACGGAACTGTATCATTTTCTGCTCCAAGAACTGTAGGTGTACCTACTCATTTGAATGCGCTGGCTTTATATTGGTCGGTCGTTGTGTTTAGTACTGCATGGAGAATGCAATTTATTCTACAGCATCAAAGCTGACATCAAAGGAACAATAAAGTTATAATACTTATTATGGATTAGAAAATGTTTAATTGTAACACGCATGGATATACTCGTAATAAGGAAGGAATGAGCAGGGTATATTAGGGGAAGTATGAGAGTAGAGCACGTGGCGGAAACGATGAAAAGCCATCGTATCTCGTGGTACGGGCATGTGATGCGAAGAGAGGAAACCACGATACAAGATGGACGATTAATTTGAGTGTGAATGGCAAAAGTGGTAGAGGGCGACAAGATAGTATGGAGTAAGTAAACGCCTGAAATAAATAGAATTTGAACTTGAATTTCTAGATGAATTGCGTGAAAGTTTATGAATCAGAAGGGAGTGAATTCAGATATAAAAGTTACAGAGACAAATGGAGTGAACGAACGTGCTGTAAATACCCCACTTGAGTGGGTTAGGGGTATATAAAGAAGAAGATGCGGTTATAAAATAGGAACATAGGTATAACTGGTTGTTTGTGTTATTACGAGCTGTTACCTGCGACTTAGTTCGCGTTTATTTAGAAAATAGTATCCAAAAACCATTCCTTGTGATATACTGTAACTAACTATCAAATTTAATCAAGATCCGTTCTGACGTTTAGCCATGAAAGGTCTCCAAAAAGACAGACAGAAAGAGTTATTTTCGAATTTGGAATATTAGTTTGGATATACATATATGTTACTCTTTTGGTGCAGATATGTATCTACCTACTGTAAATAAGTAATATCAAGCTCAAAGTCCCTTAGCGATATAAGGAAAGAGCCTTTCTTAGGGATCATAGCTATCTGAGCTTCGAAACAAAGTTATCTCTAATAGACCAATCACCGATGGTACTCGTAAGTAGATATTAGCAACCTGAAGTGGCAGTGGGTCAATCATATCCATCAGAATTCTGTTGCTGAACTAATGACTGTTAAAGGTTGATGTGTTCTCAAGTAGAGACTACAAATCGGCCAACGTATCTATGTATCTTTAGCATAGGATGCCTTTGGACGATGGAATGACGATACTTACGTACCAACCTATATCTATTCTAAGTAAGGCAGATAATATGGCTTCACACTCTTAACTAAATATCCCTGGATGTTATTGGAAACACACTACTGGCAATGACTGATGCTATGCCTGTGGCAGCCTTGAAAAAGACACGTCCAAGCAATGCACTAAGGCGGGCTGACGATGACGTAAGTTTCTAGATGTTTAAGTATTAAGTATTTTACACTTTAAAAACTTAAAAGTTCATTATCATTTATTCTTGCAATTACCTACTTACATTAACCTTGTATAACTATAATAATTGAGTAAACTATGGGAAGAAAAATATATCAGGATTGTAGTCGTGGATGCACTTGGTTGTAAGAAACGAAGCTTCACAGATGTCTTTTTGCCCGTCCGCTGAAACAATGAAGAATTTATTTAAGATCTTGGCTTAAAGCGCTCCTAACTACTTAACTAGAGAACGCTGATGATAATGAATAATGGCTACAAATATAATGCCACTTAGTAGGTACCTAATACCATTTTGATCATAGAGGTTATGTCAACCTCCTCTTAAAGTACTTATCAACATAATAGTAGATTATGCACCGAGGGAGTTAAGCAGTGTCTTACGTTACGAGCGGCTTATTGAACCCTGAGCGTAACGAGGGACTCTAGAGTTAACTTCCGAGCACAGCGAGGGAGTTATGTAGAGTCCTGAGTGAAGCGAGGGGTCAAGCCGCCAAAGACGAAGACACTGCTTTATCCCAGAGGTTAATACTCTACTTTTCACACTTTCTGCGAGGCAATGAAGAGGAATTGAGAAAATATGTCATACATCAAACATTGTTTTTAGAGTTTTGGCTAAAAACCAAAAAGGAGGCGTCGTGACTTTGTAGGTATCTATTTTATTTTCTAAAACACTTCGATTCTTCAAGTGTTAAAGGGCAATAATTTTAGTTTATTAATTTTTATCGGTTCGTTAAAGTACACGAGTATTATCAAATGGTACAAACATTGTGAAACGCGACTTTTCGCGTTCCCTTCAAAACTCCATTTGGTAGAGGAGTGATTTATCGTTTCATTCTCAAACAATATCATTATCATTACAACAAAGAAATACGTAATTTACTAGACACTGCCAATGCACACGACGTGCGGCGTCAAAAATGAGGAGAAAAAAAAACAGCGTCTTTTTGTTTTAAAATATCATGCATTCGTGATGCATTTCCGTTCTTTTTTTTGTGGTGGCCAGTTCGATTTTAGAATAACTCGTGACTTTGCTCAGTTTTTATTCAATTTTAACCTCATTGCTCAAAAACTCCCTTGGGAGGCATTACATCCCCAGCTGGGACTAGGGAGATAAAGTCTCAAAGGAGTTTTTTGAGAAAAGAGGTTAAAATTGAACGAAAACACAGCATACAGGTACTGTAAGAAGAGTTTATTCGAAAATTGACCTGGCCACCAAGACGAAAAAGAACACAGCTGGATCATGATCTCCACGAAATTTAAATCAAAAAACGGTGTTTGGTGTAACATATTTTTTTCACAGTTCCTTTTTATTGCCTCGCAGAAGGTGTGAAAAGTAGAGTATTTACCTGTGGGATGAAGCAGTGTCTTTGCCTTGGGTGGCTTGACCCCTCGCTTCACTCAGGAATCTACCTAATTCTCTCGCTGCACTCGGGAGTTAAGAGGAAACACAAGGGCCGTTTTTCCATACAAACATAGTCCCCTGTTTTCTCACTGGATAATACCGGTAGAGTTATGTATGTTTTTCCGAGTATCTATGGTTACTATTAGCATGGTCCTATGATTTCCTTTTTTTCATAAATTAATTATTAAAAAGATACAAACGTTCAAAAACTTAAAAAACGACCGGTTTTTCTGCTGAATTCAAACACCCAGAAAACAAATTTGACTAGACTAAATCAAAAAATTAAAACATAGGGACACAGTTCAAGCCCTATTTTAATGTTTAATAAAAAAAGTATTTAAATCGGTTAAGTTTTAGAGAAGGAATCAGGGGACTACGAGTCAATGAATTTTTGTAATTTTAATAGGTATTTTCAGTCCAAGCTGCAGTTGGCTCTATCGCACTTGTTCGGGCACTGCGCGACAGCAATAGATTTTAGAAATACAAATTTTTCATTTCTTTACGCCTTGATGTTTCCTCTTAATTCAAGAGTCGCTCTTTAAGCACAGGGTTCAATAAGCCGCCCGCAACGTAAGACACTGCTTTGTCCCCTCGGTGCATAATCTACTATTACCCGACTGTTAGCAGCTGACTGTTTGACTCCAGTCTGCTACCCGATATAGGTATCTTAAATCGAGCGTCCGAACAGCGCATACTGAGTACGGGCGTACTCACTTCGCGGCGTATTGCTTGCGGCAGATTCGGATTTTGTTTGTTTCAGTTCGCCGCTTGCTCAATATGGAGTTTACGCGACTCAATACCCGACTCGGAGTCAGTTAGCGGACAGTCAGCCGCTCACAGTTTGCTTAAAGTATGTAAGGACAAAGCCTCGACAAAGCATACACAAAGTACTTATGTACATCCATAAAAACTGTACCTACCCGAAAAACTAGCTTAAAAACGAGTCGCTAATGTAAGGGCTATTTTCCTGTCATGCGGATTGCCCCTCGCGTGCGGATCTGGCAGCCCACATCCTTAATTTTATACTTGATAAAGATGTTTTTCCTTACACGCAATCCGCATGCATTGTGGCCAGTAGCATGCTATCATATGCATGTGGACCAGCGGACGGAAATCCTCTTGATAGGAAAATAGCCCTTAAGTACTGGCCAGACAGAAAAGACGTAAGACAAGGATGATACACAAACGGAGCTGCGACATGCCGCCTTCATAAAAAACGAGAAGCATCACGTCTGCGCGCCCCATCTTCTCTGTAGCTATGTTTTGAGTCACATCTCTTCTATTCATTTTGTGTGAAAGTACATTGAAAGAACTCCGCGTTCCGTCTCGTCCCTGTCTCCTCCTCGTCTAAGATCCTTTCTCTCTGGCTTGCCACTTAGTGATGTTACCAACTTACCGACTTTTCTGCAAAACATTATAGCCTCTTTGGTTGGTTCTTTAATGTCGTCAGGAAGTAATAAATCAGCTTGTTTTATAGATGCTTCGTAGCTAATTTTTCCATTTTTGATCTGCAAATACGAAACCTTTTTACCTTCTGTCTCAAAGTGAAAAAGTAATAAAATATTGTAACATCCTAGTCCTAACTAATATTATAAATGCCAGAGTGAGTTTGTTTGTTTGTTTGTAACGCTTTCAAGCTCTAACTACTCAACCGATCGTCATGATTTTTGCAAACACGTTATCTGGGTTACAGAAAAGGACATAGGGTACTTTTTATCCAGAAAAAAAATAACGGTTCCTGTGGGACCGCGGTTGAAACCGCGGGGCGCAGCTAGTAATGCATAAAGATTGTGTTTTGTAATAATTCTGCGTAAGTTTGTTACACTTTCACGCCTTAACTAAGCAACCAATCGTCGTCTAATTTTACATATACCTTGTCTGGGGTATAGGAAAGGTCATAGGGTACCTTCCATCTTGTAAATATTATGGTTCCCAGGCACACAGTCCCAGTGGCAGTCCCGTGCGACTACGGGGCTAGTAACTAGTAATAATTGCTTTTGTATTTAAAATGAGTACAAATAGGTATATTTAAAACCTACCGCATTTGCCATTTTCATAATACATGCTATATAGCATTTCACTTCCTTCTCTTCTATGAAGATTCCTTCGTTTATGGGGTTGATTTTATCTGCAATTTAATAAAAATATTTAAGTACCTATGAGGACGCTCATTGTAGGTCATGTAAAAAGAACGCACGAACGTTACCTACCAACAACTAATATGTATACGAAGCCCGCGAGCAAAAGGCTAGTTAAAAAATAAAACAATAGGCCTAGTACTTTTGTGCGCAAGTGTACCCACGCAAACACACCCCGTCAACTTTCTTCTTCAACTGTCAACTTTGTTACATTGCACGTCATGTATCGCGTCAGTAAGTGATCGCGCCATGTCTATATATTTTTTTCCAAATTTATTTAATAATACTGGTGAATTAATACTATTATATTATATTAATGAGTGGTAATTGCTGGTGAATGTGATGACTGTCTTACCATCTTCGACGTTATTTTTGGGCTGGCACGTTTTTCTCATCATCTTCATCGTGTTCTTGAGTTGTTTCATAGTCATCTGTAATGGAAACAAACACACCTTTACACAAACTTTTTAACATAACATAACAAATCGTTAAGCTTTTGTTGTGTTATGTTACGTTAAGCAAAGCTTGAAAAACCGACTTCCCGCCATCCATGTAAATAGTTTTTATACTTTTGTTAAAATTTAAAAACTTCTTAACCGATTCCGATAAAATATATATGGGACCGCCTCTAAAGTATGATCTTCCAAACAAAAAAAGAGTCATTAAAATTGATTCACAATTGGAAGAGTAATCCTGTAACATACATACAAAAAAAACACAATCGAATTGAGATCCTCCTCCTTTTTTGACAACGGTTAAATAGTTTACATGTTGATGATGATGACAAACATTTTTGAAAATTTAAAATATCGAAAATGTATTGCTCAACAATCACTTATATCGACTAAACACGTTTTTTTCACAATTATCGATTATATTGCCCATTTCACTTAACATTATGCATATTGCCCGGGCAATATTAATTAATAATCTCCGCAATAATCACTTTGTCCAAAACATAAAATATAATATCAAGTTTTTGAACGTACCGCGGCACTAAGCGCTACGAAAATTATTATTAGGAACATTACTGTTGTATTTAACTTCATGGTTAATTTTTTAATGCGATTATAACTCTACGTCTTCTTGTCTCTATCACGTTCTTCTCTCTGGTGATCTTCATATTTGTCGTAGTTTTATAATTGCGCGCTTTAATTGATCGATGACAATGTAATTGCTTAAACGCCTGTATAATTAGCACCTTACCGGATTCCTTGAACTTCATTAGCCGCTTTAGAGTGACCAATGAAGTCTCTCCGTTATGGAATTTCAGCAAATATTTTTTTGGAGACAGGACTCTTCCCAGGTTTTGTTATAGGTAGAAATTATGCACTTTTTTAGAGTGTTTTGGTGCTTATTCAGATTCAGCGGCCGGGCCTACTTCCAGGATTGCCTCCCTCACAAATTAATGTTAACGGGAGAGATAAAGAAAATGATTACTATAAATATTAATAGTATTATACTAGGCGATGGCAGCCTAGTTGGGAGAAGGCCCGCCTCTCAATCCAGAGGGAGCGAGTTCGAATCCAGCCGACGGCAGGCACCAATTTGTTCATTGTGTGAGCATATGTGCGTATTGTATGTCATCTGCTACATGACTGGAGCCCGGCGTCTGGCGACAGGCTCGCCCCCTGTCACATTTGGGACTGAATATCGTCCGGCCAAGTGTGGGTGTTGTATTTAGTAACGAAGCTCAGAGCTTGATTACTAGATAATCTGTTTTATGACCTTGATTCTTATGTTAAAATAAGATACTTTTAAATTCTTTTTATTTTATAAAATGATAGTTGTATTATTAAGTGTGCAATGTATTTTGTTGACATTAATTATTTATTTCTTTCACATTCATAATCCCTTGTATTGTTTGACATTTATTGAACTGTGACGTGTGACGCGACTATTGAAGTTATCAATAAATTCTGATTTCTGATTTTTGATTTATCGTATTACACCTCTGTTAGCCCCCTCGGGGGAAAGGCGTGACGATATGTATGTATTAATATTATATTGATTATTAATATATGTATTATTATTATAATAAATATATTTAAACTTAAAATGAAACTTTTTAGGAGAAGGTAGATTTCACAATGTAATGTCTTTGACTCTACATAACTAGCTAACGAATTCTACTCTATTTATGTTGACTAATCGACGATCGAAATGTACATAGATGTTTGAAACAAAATTTTCTAATTTTGCTTAAGCAAAAAATGTCGTAAAAATTTAAATAAATATTAATATTTATTTAAACTTTTACGACTTATGGTCAACCACAGTTTCTCACGCTATCAATTATGAAGTAATTAGAATCTTAAGGCACCCACGAACACTAAAAACGAATGTTGCATTTGTCTATTTCGATGTCAAATGAAAACAGTAGAAATAAAGTCCCTTATAAAGTCAAGTTCAAAAGTGACAAGTGCGCACAGCAATTCGACAAGTTTAGTATTTGCCTAATTGTATTCAAATAACTAGGAATTTCCCTACAAATATGAGTTAAGTTAAAAGCTAATGAAGCATTTTTTCTAATTAAAGAGTTTTTTGGTTTACTTGTTTCAGCTATTACTTAAATTATGCCAAAGTGACCTTTAAGAAATTCAGATTTTTGTAGCTCTATTTCACTTTAAACCTATTTTCTTGATATTTTAGTTTAAAAAAACAACAACTAAAACTTCACAGAAAGAGGTATATCCCATTTAATTGGACAGTTGCCTTTCACCACAACCTAATGAATAGATTAGGAGAAATTCCACAAGCGCGTTTTTTACGGAAATATCAGACATCCGTGTGGCTCTGAGTAACTACATGTCGAACGCATATCAATGATTGTCAAGGACATTTATAATTACTAGTGTGTCTTCTTGCTTATCATCTAACATAGTTGCTAATTGTCTACAGTTTTGTTTAGAAGTTTGACTCGTTTATCGTCTCTAACTCGAGCTGAGCTCTAGAATTTAAGAAAAAACAATAAATTGATATGGCAGGGGCAGGTCAGACTTTTCTCATGAGTAAGTATCTACTTTACGGTGAGTAACAATCAAAATTATTACAAAGGTACATGGTGTCACGCCTTTCCCCCGAAGAGGCTGGCAGAGGTTGTACTACAACACCCCAAAAACAAAACAAAAATATTTAATAATTATTTTTGAATACTTAAATAGGTACCTACTTTGTGATGTGTAGCGTTACAATATAATAATAAAAAAATAAATTTACAAAATTACATAAGTACTTACATTTATTTTGACCTTTTACTTTTACCATATACCTATGTAAATAAAACTATCAGATAAAACATTTTTAGGTACAAAATTCGGTGCAATATAACAATTTTGCCTGAACTAGGGTAGTCTTGTTTGTCAGGCGAAAATAATATGTGTTAGGTGTATATGTAAGTTAGTATGTGATTTAGTTATTTTTCTCTTTATGTTGGGAATCAATTCCTCAAAAATGTAAGATAATCTAAACTTTGATTTGAATTTCCGTAAAAGTTATGGATATTATGGTTTTATGATCCGGGAATTATTTACTCTTATGCTTGATCCGCATTCGGCGCTCTTTTTCAAGGTGAGTGCTCGCACGCGCCTGCGAATCGCTTTGAACAAAAAATAAATTAATCGTAATAAATATAAATAAATATTCGGGACACTTGAACACACGGTCGTCTGACCCCAAACTAAGCAAAGCTTGTACTATGGCGGCCAGGGACTGATATATATACTTAAATACTTTTAAATACATACTTAAATAGATATTAACGCCCAGACATAGAACAAACACAAATATTCATCATATAAATGTTTGCTCTAGGTGGGAATCGAACCCACGCCCCCTAGATCAGAAAGCAGGTTCACTACCGACTGAGCCACCGAGGCAGTCGAAAATATGTCAAACCAAAATGTCAAACCAAATCAGTTTCCATAATTAAGTTAATTCCACGCACAAAACGCTTTCATTCCTCTTTTCTTATACGGACCCCTAGAGTGTGGAATACTCTGCCAGAGTGTGTGTTCCCTGACACTTATAATCTGGGTGTCTTCAAGTCTCGAGTGAATCGGTTTCTTCTAGGCAAGCGTGCTCCATCGTAGGCCGCATCACTGCTTATCGTCAGGCATGTTGGCGGCCAAACGCAAGCCTATTAAGTTATAAAAAAAAAAGTTATAGAAAGTTTGATATATTCTACAGTCTAATAGATGCCTGCAAGCAAAGCACACAAGACCAGTCATTGTGTGGAGATCATAGGAAGACCTTTACTGCAAATGGACATCTTTTGGCTGATGGTGATGATGAGCATGATAAGATAGTATAGTATTAATAAAATTTGATTCCGGTTTTAGGGTACGACTGAAAATGAAAAACCAGAGAATAGGCTGATTAACCTTGATAAAGGCGATTAGGCCTTTTTTGTCGGGAGTGGGAGGAGAGATCTTCGAAAGATATTGGGCTGCTACTGGGTTATGTAGAGTTGGACCTATTAAAACATACACATAAACCGCTGAGCCCTTGGCGCCTAACAGAAGGTACCGAAAGCCCTCAGCACCGTGCATCAACTCTTCCCAGAACAGGAAACAGTCTGTTTACATTTTTTATGCAGAAGCTAGTGGACTAAAATAGACGCTTAAGATGATGAAAATGACACACGAGTAAATGCACATGAACGTTTGATATCCGATATTTTCTCACGTGATGCAGCTCATTATCTAAAGTGACAACAAATTAAATGACCTGCATTTTTTTCTTTGTTGCATCATACCTTTTGACAGCTCAATTGCAACTTTTGTATACTATTAAGCTGTTAATTTTCCATAATGCTGCGAAGTAGGTTACGCCTTCCTTTAAATACCTGAAGACATTTTTTCTTTGCATTATTGTTCAATATGTGGTCGTCAAAACCTGAACTATTTGTTTTTTTCACAATTTGTGTACTTTCGCTACTTTTGGTGGAAAGTGACGCTGTAAGTCTTCTAATCATAAGTATACTTATTAGTGCAAAAAAAAATTAAAGTAGTATCATAAATAATTCTAAACTAACAGCCTTAGAAATAAAGTTATAAAACATGTGTACACACATTGTGTAACACAAAAGCTGAAAAATAAAAATATTTTTGACTTAAACGTTGTGTACAGTTCGTTTTACAGATGTAACAAAATCAAAGAAAAATAAACATTCGTTACACGGCCGGGTACCCTTGTTTAGCGCGTGTGTACGGGGTCAAGATGGCGGATTTCACTATAACAGCTGATCTAGACTCAGTAACTGTGTAATGTTTTTTTAATGTCAAATTAGAAACGTTTGTAGTTGGCTTAGAATAATAACTAAAGCAAGCTTTAAGCAAGCTTTAGCAACTAAGCTTGCTTTAGTTATTATTCTGAGGTAGTTGGTAGTGTGACATTAGACACATTGTAGTGTTGACATTGATTGTTCCGTTCAGAAATTTGTTGTTAGTCTCCCACTATAACCAAAAGAAAATGTTTTCCTCTAAAATAGTTTATATCGACGAATTTTGGACAAGAGATTCAAAAAACAACATATTTTATTAATATTCCATTCCTAAAACGTAAATTGTACGTGCAATATTAAGAATTAGGGAGCTTTCAAAAAAAAAAATTACTAAAAAACTATTTGGACGAAAAAGTTTCTAAACGAATTTACCAAAAGTTGCCAGACGAAAAAGAAAAAAGTGTTAAGCATGTGTGTAAATACCCAATGCCGATTCACACTTTATTGCTCAAACAATAGTTACACGTTTGTGTAGCGCTATTTACTGACTACTCAATGTCTAACTGAACATTGGTTTAGCAGATGTTTATGCATTTTTTTATTTCTAAGGCTGTAAGTGTCTAAAGTAGTGTGCTTTTAATAGATGACGCGACAGCAACTCAAAAACTCCGGGAAATTGGTGAAAAAAACTTGCATGGCCAAGAATGATGTAACAGAAGGTACACTTACATTTTAATTTTATTTCTTTTTAAATAGACTAGTAGTACGAGTAGACTAGACTTAGGTTCCTTGTTTAGTTTGTTAAGTAAATTTCTGTGCTTTATCTGCTACTACTATCGCCTGCTATCATCTTAACTGTCTAACAGTGCCGGAGGTTAAGCTAAAGGCTTAACCTCCTCCTGGTCTTTTGATAGTTTCTGGGTCGTTCTGGGTCTGGTGGTTTCTGGCTCTTTTGATAGTTTCTGGGTCCACAATTGTACAAAATGTTTGATTTTTAATTATATAATTACCTTGATAAAGACTACAACTAGGCTTTCAAGCCTAGTTGTAGCTTTCAAGGAGCGGGTTCGGACCCAGCCGAAGGCACGCACCATTTTGTTCATTGTGTGAACATATGTGCGTCTTTATCTTTATTTAATGTCATCGTACGTAAGCTACGTAACTAGAGCCCGGTGTATGGCGACAGGCTTGCCCCTGTCACATTTGGGACGGAAACCGTCCGGCGAAGTGTGGGTATTGGACACCTCTGCCATCCCCTTCGGGGCTAAGGCATGATGAAATGTTATGTCATGATAAAGACTACACACAGCTGCGTCAGGCCTCTCCCAAACCCAAAATCCTAGATCCGACATTATTAGACAATTAATATTTGAAGAGAAGGTGGTTTGATGTTATCAAAATTATCTGTTTATTTGAATGCGGAAGTAATATTTTTTTGTACTGTTCTTACAAATTTCTGTCATGTATGTATGTTATGAAAAAATCCTACTAATATTATAAACGCGAAAGTTTGCAAGAATGGATGGATGGATGGATAGATGGATGTTTGTTACTCTTTCACGCCAGAACGGTTGAACAGATCTGGATGAAATTTGGCACAGATATAGAGTCTAGAATAGCATATAGGATTATTTTTAACCGCGGGTGAAACCGCGGGGTGCAGCTAGTAAATAATAAAATTAGATCACACAATAAGTAAAAAAAATATCAAATAAAACAACATTGTAGGCAACAAACTATAATTTATTCGTTGCAAAAAAAACATAAAATAACACAGAAACACAAAAATAACAAGTAACCTGAAAGTAGCGTTGGCGAAGAAGAGAACCTTTTCTTTCCCACCTAAACCTTTACCTTTTCTTTATATATTTTTTTAGTTCACGTGGAAAATCTCTTTTAGTCTCATAAACATTTGGTATTTTTTAAATTATACTTACATTTTATCTCTTGCCTCTACAGAAGAAATTGGTGGAATAGAGCAAGGAAAGTTCTTAGAAGATCGTAGAGGCATGTGCTACGTGGAATGCGTTTTCTCTATGATGCAAGTTGTAAGTAGCTCTACCAATCTTTCTATTTGAATCAACATTTTTCAGGCGTTCAAATACACATACAAAATTGAATACATTCTTAAGAAGAAACAGTATTTTTTTTAATGAAACCATAGTTGTTAGATTTCATTTATAGAAATTGTCTGTAAAAGATTTTTACTTAGTAATTTTCTTACCAATGACCATATATGGAAAAAGTTTTTTTATTGTTTTCAGATGAAGAATAATAAAATAAACGACGGAATCATTAAGCAGATCGATATGATGTTCCCACCTGAAATGAGATCTGCAGTTAAAGCTGCCGTTGAAAACTGCAAAGATACTCGTAAGATAAGAAAATTATGCTTAATTTTATGGATTTAACACACTATTAGGGTTACATATTTAGGGCCCTAGACTAGACCAAGCGACTCTGTTTCTAGAATTACTAACGAACGCCAGCTGCTGATTGGATCGCGTGATATTTTTAAAGCTCGTATTTCGTCCAATCAGCAGCTGGCATTGAAGCGTTGGCGAACAGGAACAGAACAGCTTGGAAGCGACTGCAACTTGTCTAGGAGCCCTAGAAGGTCTAAGTTTCAATGTTCTTAGTTTACAAGGACTAAAGACGAAACGTCTATGTGCAAACAGTCTCATGGTTATTTGATTATAAGATCTTTTAGATGCGGTTCTTAAACTGTTATGAGCGATCTGTTATGACTTATGATAACGGCTATTACCACATAAATTGCCGACATTTTGTTATTTTAATTGTCATAATTATGATTTCAGCGAAGAAATACAAAGACGATCCTTGTGAAGCTGGCTACAGGACTGCAAAGTGTATGTACGATTTTGACGCAGCAAACTTTGTGTTTCCATAAATAATAAATATCCGATAAAAGTATTAACAGTGAAAGTGTATTAACAAAATAAATTCAGCTATTATGGAATACTTTGTTTTTTCTTTGCTAATTCTTCGTAATAAATAAATACTCCATATAACGATGAAGGTAACGATGTCATTCGGAGGGCTCTTACCACCGTCAACGTGCCGGCCATACTTGAGCCGATCGGTATCGCACGCGACGATGGTAAGAGACTTGACGGAATGACATTGATTCCCTGGAGTCATGGTAGGCCACTGGTGTGGGATGCCACATGCGTCGACACACTGGCGGCATCTCATGTAACATCCACCTCCAGGTCGGCAGGAGCAGCGGCAACACCGGCGGAAACCCACAAGAGGCGGAAAAATGAATCCCTCGGTGATGGATACATATTTCTGTCTTTTGGGGCTCAAGCGCATGGTTGCTCTTTAATGAGCTGTCAAAGCGTCTCATAGAGAGAACAAACGACCAAAGGGCTGGTGCTTACCTCGGTCAGCAAATAGCATTGCTATTCAGCGAGGTAACGTTGCCAGCCTTTTGGGTACTTTACCCGCGGATACTGACTTGAGCTCTGTTTATTATTTGTAATTTGTTGTTTTTGTTAGGCTTAGATTAAAATAAAATGTCAAAACAACTCCACAGATAAATAACGCATTATGGACTTATATGCGAGAGTTAACAAACGCGACAATTCAACCTTTGCATCCTTCGATACTCTGGATATAAAGACGAATGAACTTCTGATATATGTATAGGATATAAGCCCAAAATTATTTTTTCATGTTGATGAAATCAAACTATACCTTGAAATTAATTTACTAATTAGGCGGAAAGAGGTCACTTGGAAGTGGAACAGACAATCATTTTAGACTCGAAAAACATTGCCGTCATTCTAGGAACTCGAGTAATAAATTTAAAATAGGCTAGCGGGAAATGGCATTAAATCTTAGCTTTAGAAAATTATGTGTTTTTAAGAATTGAAACCTCAACTAGACATTTTGTATGCCTAACTGCTTTGTTATAACTGTACAAAATAAACCTGATAAATTGCAATCGCTTCCAAGCTATTCTATTTCTACTTTAGCTAACGCTCATACGTTAGGTGCTGATTGGATGAGTTGACATCACGTGACATTTATATAGCTCGTATTCTGTCCAATCAGCTGCTGATTTGAACATTAGCGACATAGAAATAGAATCGTTTAAAAGCGAATGCAACTCTAGTCAAGTGCAAGTCTAGTCACTCTAGATTTGAAGACATCACACTTTTATTACTTATAATTTTTTTTGTATAAAACTTGAAATCAAAGCGCTGCCATACAACAAAACGATGTCCAAGTAAACAAGTAAACTAACAAAAAAGAAAACCACACATTTCAACTCATTAATCATTGGTAAACGTTTTGTTAATAGGCAACTATTTTAGCTAAATTGCTACCTACGTCAACTTCCCAGTAATTTCTGGCTAAAATACAAGGTCCAAAGGTTTTATATTTATGAGTGGTAAAGGAATAATGTTAGTTTTTGCACGGTTATTCGAGAACTAAAAACATACTGGACAAAGTGATTTTTGCGATGCGTTTCTTTAGATTTATGATTGTTTTGTTAGTGATTGTTGGGTACGTGATGGCGGTAAGTCTTATGTTATTGTACAATTCATTTAATTTTATTTGTAGAACATTTAGTACTTGTAAACTGTCCATTTTTACTTGGTCTCCTAAGTCCCAGATACCTCTAGCAAGTATAAAATTCCTTAACTTTTTATTAAATTACGATTAAAGAAACTAGCAGAGAAAAACTAAGGTTAAAGTTTTGAACAACATTAGAAAATTAATGATGAATAACTTGAAAATCATGAAAAAATGAGTGAGTTAAAAAAAAAAACAGTTAGAGCACGCTAAAGGTTTCCTAGAGATTTATAGCTTAGTAGCTGTTTCTAGTAGTTTCCCCCGCTTCTAGTAGAGCACGCTAAAGGTTTCCTAGAGATTTATAGCTTAGTAGCTGTTTCTAGTAGTTTCCCCCGCTTCTAGTAGAGCACGCTAAAGGTTTCCTAGAGATTTATAGCTTAATAGCTGTTTCTAATAGTTTCCCCCGCTTCTAGAGCACGCTAAAGGTTTCCTAGAGATTTATAGCTTAATAGCTGTTTCTAGTAGTTTCCCCCGCTTCTAGTAGAGCACGCTAAAGGTTTCCTAGAGATTTATAGCTTAGTAGCTGTTTCTAGTAGTTTCCCCCGCTTCTAGTAGAGCACGCTAAAGGTTTCCTAGAGATTTATAGCTTAATAGCTGTTTATAGCTTAATAGCTGTTTCTAGTAGTTTCCCCCGCTTCTAGTAGAGCACGCTAAAGGTTTCCTAGAGATTTATAGCTTAGTAGCTGTTTCTAGTAGTTTCCCCCGCTTCTAGTAGAGCACGCTAAAGGTTTCCTAGAGATTTATAGCTTAATAGCTGTTTATAGCTTAATAGCTGTTTCTAGTAGTTTCCCCCGCTTCTAGTAGAGCACGCTAAAGGTTTCCTAGAGATTTATAGCTTAGTAGCTGCTTCTAGTAGAGCACGCTAAAGGTTTCCTAGAGATTTATAGCTTTACTAGTTGCGCCCCGCGGTTTCATCCGCGGTTAAAAAGTATCCTATGTGCTATTCAAGACTATAATCTATCTCTGTGCCAAATTTCATACAGATCTGTTTAGTCGTTCTGGCGTGAAAGAGTAACAAACATCCATCCATTCTCACAAACTTTCGCGTTTATAATATTAGTAGGATAGCTGTTTCTAGTAGTTTCCCCCGCTTCTAGTAGTTTTTTCTCCCGCGGTCCCACAGAAACTGTAACTCATTTCGGGATAAAAAGTATCCTTTGTCCTTTTTTGTACCCCTGACAACGTGTATTCAAAATTTCATGATGATCGTTTGAGTACTTAAGTTAGCGAAAAGTGAAAGAAACAAACTCACTTTCGCATTTATAATATTAGTTAAGATTAGAATGACCTGGATTACATAAAATTACTTTACTAGATACTTCCTGGATTACTTTATGACCGCGGGCAACACCGCGCAGCGCAACTAGTGATTGAATAAAATCAATACATTTCTGGAACAATTTTCAGATGACACGGCAACAATTGAAGAAAACTTTAGGAATTATGAAAAACCAATGTCTGAGCAAAACTGGTGTTTCTGAAGGTACATACATACATTTAACTTGTTTTTTATTGATAATATTTTGATATTATAATTTAAAAGAAGTACCCATGGACTTGTTCAGTGATAATCTTCTATTTTTTATATAAATGTCATGTTTTATCTGGCGTGAAAAATAAAGATGATTGGAGCCCGGTGTATGGTGCAGGCTCGCCCCCTATCACATTTAGGACTGAATATCATCCGGCAAAGTGTGGGTGTTGTATAACACCTCTGCCAGCCCCTTCGGGGAAAGGCGTGACGATATGTTAAAAAATAAAGAATTTATCTATCTATCTACTTAAGCATTGTATTTATTTATAGACAAAGTGGTAAATATCGATCAAGGCGTTTTTATGGAAGAAAGAGAAGTTATGTGCTATATCGCTTGTATTTACAAAAGCGTACAGGTGGTAAGTCATACAAATACATTACAAAAATAACAATATAGGTACAACTGGGGCAAATGCGTCTGTGGGACAATTGCGTCTTTCGAGAATTACTGACGAACCATTCACAAATTACCACTTACGTCTTTTTTTACTCTTTTTGCAATAATCTGTATAACATTGCGTTAGTTGTCTAATTTATGAAAGGTTGGTCAGTTATTCTCGAAAGACGCAATTACCCCACAGACGCATTTGCCCCAGTTGACTCTACAGTTACGATGATACTAAGTATACCTAATTGCATGTGTAATTAAAAAACCAATAGCTTCGATTAACTCTTAGTACAAAAAAGACTAGCTTCTCAAAAGTTTAATTTGTTAGGCTAGTAGTCCAGGCATAATCTTTTAGTGTTGGTTCAGTTAACCATAAGTAAAGTCATTAAAAAAAGCAAATAAAGCGTAACACGTTTCACGCATTCACCTACTACCTCCTGTATTTCCCTGTGTCGAGGACGCTATGGAACACACACAAAAACATGGAAAACTAACACTAACCTAGAACAGATTTTTAAATTCATTATTGAAACATCTGCTTGAAGTTGATGTGAACCCGAGGCCTGCTGCTTATAAAGCAGTTGAGTCGTTATCCACCACTGGATCGACTCAACTGGCACGCTAGCTCAATGCGGGTTGGTGAAATCAAAGAGCACTCGGTCGCTTCGCACCACGGTCTGAACCTCTTGTAATAAGAGCAGTGGCACTCTGACTAGGAGGGTTGTCAAATAAAAATATGTTAACTATCTAACCTTACATCATTTGGGTTGCAGGTAAAGAAAGATAGACTTGATGGCGATTTGATATCGAAGCAAATAGACATGCTTTACCCTCAGGATTTGCGAGAACCCGTCAAAGCTGGAGTCATAAAATGCATGCCAGTTCGTAAGTGACAATTTCACTCATCATTTTTTAGTTGATCTTCGTCCTGACAAACTGAGTGGCAAACTGATCGGTTGACTGATTCTGAGTCGCCTATTTATTGGGTAAACTCAATGTTGAGCAAGCGCGAACTGTAGCAAGCAAAATGCGAGTCGGTCGCTCGTCAGCAAGCGATACGCCACAAACTGCGTACAGTACGCGCTGTTCGGACTTTCCACTCAATAAAATATAAAATGTGACTAACTAGAGGCAAACAGTCACCCCCTCACAGTTTGCTTAATTAGGATGAAGCTTAAGTGAAGGTTACTCCACCGTCATTTGGGTTACCTATAGATAGTCGAGAAGAGTCATAGAATATTGTGATATTTTCCTAATACTTTTTTTATTTTCAGAGAATAACTACAAAGACATGTGCGAAGGGATATTCTACGCTACAAAATGTTTGTATGAAGCAGATCCCAAGAGCTTCGTATTCGCTTGATTTTTGAAACCCAACTTAAGTGTCTTAGAGCCCGCGTAATTTCTGACACAGTTGTTCATAAGCTTTTTTGACAAAACTGCTAAATATAGTACTTTATAATAGAACTTTATTTTACTAATAATAATAACAACATAAACCTTCATGAAGATAACTAACATATATTACAAATAATAAACAGAGCTCAAGTGAAGTGATCAGTGGGTAAAGTACCCAAAAGGCTGGCAACGTTACCCCGTTGAAAAGCAATGGTAATTCTCTGGCCGAAGTAAGCACCAGCCCTAGATGTTAATTATAGCAATTCTATTAATAGTCCCATTATTTTAACTGTGTTAGTAGGTATTCGTTCAACATGCGCGTAGGTACACATTTTTTACGAAGTTTCCGACGCCGCGGCGACTATTTTCCTTGTTTTTGTCATAGTTCTCTTGAAGCGTACACAATATGACATAAAAAGCCAACAGGAAAAATGTAGCTTGGTTTTTGAAAATGACACATTACGTAAGACATTGACGCACGAGGCTTCACTTGGACTTGGTCAAGCGTCGCTTTCAATGCAGATAAAGGTCCGGCCAAACGCTACTTCTTATACTCGCATAAATTTCAACTTGCATAAGCAACCATGTACGTTAAAACGACAAAACGTTTCACCGTACCAATTAGCTTGCACAAAACGGTAATTTGCGCAAATTAATGCACAAATTGTTTTTTAAGCAAGACGCTGCATGGATTATTTACAATTATAAATATATTTTGTATTCTGTTTTACGAGTATACGAGTAGTCCTCTTTATTGTGTTGTAAAGTATAAGTTTTGGCTATTAATATATTTTTTATTTATTTAGCCGGGCCGTGAGCTCACTACATTGTTGTGAGTAAACTGTTTGTGTATGAAAATGTCGTTTGGACACCGTTATTACCGCATTAGTTTGTGTTTTTAATTATAAAATGAGGCGTAGAAGGTGATGTGTTGTTTATTTATTTATTGCCTGAGCCTCCAGTTTCCGTTCTAAAAATCCCATATCTAGGTAAAGTTATTGGCTAGTAAT
Organism: Peribatodes rhomboidaria; assembly: GCA_911728515.1. Classification (NCBI taxonomy): domain Eukaryota; kingdom Metazoa; phylum Arthropoda; class Insecta; order Lepidoptera; family Geometridae; genus Peribatodes; species Peribatodes rhomboidaria. The sequence goes on along the minus strand of OU452178.1, from coordinate 6,742,597 downwards.
AATTTAGGCATCTTATATTGTAAGTAAAGAGCTCGCTATTTGATGTTCTTAAGTGTATTTTTGATACCTAAATTGAATAAAAACATTTTGATTTGACTACTAATAATTATATACTTACTTTGGGTAATTACTTACACCCTTATCAGATTGTTAGTTGTCAAAAGTTTTTTGATTGAACTTAAAATTAAAAAAAAAAAAAAAAATACAAAACGCTGTTTAAAAATTCCGAGGTTATATAATAACGTTATATCATAACGTTATAAATAACGTTTTATATAACTTTGTACAACGTTTATTAATACTGGGGCGTAGACATTAGGGAGTATTCTGTGCACGGGGGATATAGTATAGGTTATACTTATCTAAATAATAACCCAGAACGTCAATAACCTTTGTTGTTGATATTCTTTTTCGATCTATTTAACAAGTAAAAAATGAATAAGTTCAGTCACGAGGATGCAAAACAAACAGGGGGGTGATTCAGTTAATCATAGCCGATGCTTAACTGAACCGTTGACGTTGCGTTTGTCAAAAAAAAGACGGCTGGTGAACGGCTCAGCATCATTAATGGTTCACAAGCGTGTGAGCTAGAGCTCGACCGCTGCTCCGCCCGGTTAAAAACGACTGACGTCACTGCTACGTAGCTAGGATGTTACTGCGGGGCGTTTAACTGGGGCCACCTCAATTCCATAAAATTGTATCTAGCTCTTTGCATCTTAATACAATTGCAATATTACCTACACCAAAGATTTACTATTGTATGTGCTAATTATTTAGTATAAGGCTTTAAGCATACTGATGCAAATCGTGAATAGTTGCGTCTGTATTCGTCTTGTATTCTACGAACAGATTCGCAACAATTCCAGCATCTCGAGTCAATCTGTTTGAAGCTTAAATGATAAATTAGTAGGTTCAAGCATGTACTTAGTAAAAGTACTTACTTATTTTATTTGTATACTTACTGAAAAACTTATTTTCGCATTTTATATCATCATTAGGTATCATCAGCCTATCTAATGTTTGTCCATTCCACTTGACTGCATGCAGGGCGCCTCTAACCTAACCGTAGGGTTAGTAATTAACTTATTCTATGACTCGATGAGTATTTTAAAACCCTATGAACTGGCTTTACTGTGTTTTCGTTTCGGAATAAATAACAGTACAAGTAGGTAGGTACAGAAGAATCATGCTGACACAGTAAGTATGCGAATTTAAACCTACTCATAGCGTTTACCGATTCTCTTTCTAGAATCGCTAACGCTATAAGACTAGTTGTTGATTGGACGAGTTAACGTGACATTTTTAAAGCTCGTATTTCGTCCGATCACCAGCACCTCTAGCATGCGCGCGCGGCAAAATTCTTCTCGTCACTTTGTCATGTGAGAACGTGACAAGGCTATGTCTAAATATACGTCTGTCTTCGATAAAAAGAGTCAACTTACCGTTGTCGCGTTGCGCATGCTAGGTCTGCTGGTGACGTTAGAGCTTTACTGATTCTAGAAACCGAATCGCTTGGAAACGATTTCAACCTATCAAACATTTAGAAAACATTAGCAATGCCAGAAATTTAAATTATAAATGTTAAAGTTGTATAGGGCGCTTTGTCACTCAAGTCTGTATTATCGGGTTAATATATTAAGTAAGTCTGTATTATCGAGTTGTGAGAAAGCAAAATATTATAGGTAGTAGAATGCCCTAAAGGTGTAGTGTATAAGTGCGTTGTTGTTTAATATGGAGGTAAGTATAAACTAAGTACCTACTATTATTCTTTATTTCGCTTTTTTTATGTATTTGTGCTATGCAGCACTTTTTGGCTTTTCCAGTGACTACTCTTTAATAAAAATCTGCAAAAGAATTACATTTCTACTAGCGTTAGCCCCGCGCCAGGTCCTACGCGCGAGAAACTCTTAGCTGAGTTCCATGCAGAGGGCAAACCTATATTATTGGCGCTGTGTACAACGCAGAGTGCGCTAGGCCTGGAGGGCTATTCCTGCGCGTGAGATGAGATGAAATTTTATTTTGGTCACTCTCACACCTATGACGTTTCAAACGAGAGCAACAAGGACGAAAAAAGTGAGATGAAAATATCAAATCTCCGAATAGGGCCCTGGTTTCAGGTCTGCGGATTAAAATGGCTTGATTCAACCACTATCTCAGACATTTTTATCTGAGTAAAAATAAAGCAGACTCATATTGCAGAGGAAGAGGCCCCCTACCCCTATCTTTACCTGAATACATCACTGATTTATTTGACACAAGAACTTCTTTCCCTTAGCGAAAGCGCACACTATGCAACAGCTTGACGACTAAACGCAATGATAGATTGCAGCCGACAACATTCTTACTTTTTGTTCAAAATTCTACGCAGTTGGCATTTGAGTCGCAGAGTGCCAAGAACAGAGTAGTTGGTCATCGGCCACGGACATGGTGCGTGGACATACGGTGCATTTGCGAAGACACGCGCATGCAAGACGATTAGATCCAAACGACAGCTATGCGTCTAGTCGCAGCGACAAGATACGTGCCCGCGCAAGCTGTGCATTTGCGCTGGCACTTATGTTATACCTACTTACTTTTCATTTCTAATGTCATTTTCAAGTATGCTGTCAATTTTGACTGATAAACCCGAAATTTTTCAAATTACATCGAAGGAGCTAAACGTTGCTCATGGATGGCACGTTCTTCTTGTGCAGCTACGGAACGGCATAGGTACACCATGCATGGTATAATAATACACTTCGCCAGATGCAAGACCGACATATGTTATTAACAAATAGTTCGAAAGAGATGGATGACGATGACGAGTGACGTCATTACGTGTTTGCTCCCGGAATGCTAGATCCATGATCCAAAAAAACAAGGTCTAGCATTCCAGGCGCAAACACGTATGTTACGTTATCTCTTAGGCCACTTAGATCCACCCAGGCTCCGCCGGTAGAGCAAAAGCAATTTTTTCTGCAAACGTGAGTCTGTTAGAACATGAAGCAGTAGTTATTAGTTATTATTGCTTTAGTTATTATTCTGAGGGACTGGTCATTGATAAAGTCAATCAATCATGAAGTTTCAAAGAAGTTTAGCTATCAGGCTATTAGCACGCTATCCGCTATTGGAACCGGCAACGATAAATTATTGGGACGGCCGGTTGCGAAAAAATGCTTAGACCTAACCAAATGGGATATCAATGTACTTAACAAATTAATATTACAGTAAAGTTGTACTGGTCACAGCTTAGTTCTACTAGGTACTGGGCGCTCATAACCGATCACCGATTTTATACAACGGACGACATCGTGAGTTCGAATGGGTGACCGCAAGTGGCATTTACAACAGAGTGCTACTGTAGCTCGGATGGCACGTTAAACCGTAGGTCTCGGCTGTTTGCTCTAGTAGACAAAGTAACAACAATAATAATAAAGCCATGTCAGAAGCCAATATTGCACCGGCTACGGCATTGCAACCACAGACTTTTAAACCGTAATTCAGGTATTTAAATATTTATGGAATCTATGTTGTCTATGACGTGAATGAAAAAGTAGAGTTTGAACGTTCCTCTTTTAACTTGATACTGGCAAATGCACAAGACGTGCGACGCCAAATTCCCCTATGCGGGAGAACAAAAAAAAACGCTACTCTAGTTTCTTTAAAAATAAAACCTACCCATAGATTCAAACGCTTCAGCAACGTGTCACTAACGTGTCACCAACGTGTCACTAACGTGTCACCAACGTGTCACCTACACCAACATACAGAAATAAATCTAATATTCTCTCTCACTCTTAACCTCGCTCTTACCCATTATATGTCCTACTCCCTCATGGTGACGTCAGCCTAGTCTCCTATTCTTGACGCGTGAGATGAGATCTGGTCACCTTCACTCTCGACTTTTCAAGCGAGATAGACAAAGACCAGAAAATATCTCGAATGGTAGGAATAGGTACCCTGTATACTTACTTTTCTCCTTCACTTGGTTCTATCTTCGACATTGTCTTAAAACAATACCTACTAAAACAATAGTTTAATAGCTTTAAATAATGTCTAAAGTTTAATAAATAGCTCTACATCAACTTATGGTTTATTTGGAAAAACTATGTAAAAACCTATTTATGCTTCTTTCTTTTGCTCATTGTACGTTTCATATTTCTTGCTAAAAATAAAACTAGTACTTTATTTGTTTCTTCCTTTTCTGTTTTTTTCTCCTACATAACCTGAAAACCTGTAAAATAAATAGGTAATTAGAAATCTATTACTATTTTCCATGGACGTATGCTATTTTTCTAGGAACAAATTTTCCTTGCCTATTTGACATAAATCAAGTCAAATTGTTAAAATACATCATACCAAAGAGTATGTAATATAGATACATAATACCAACATGAAAGTTTAATTGATTTACCTATATCTTCTATGATATTGACAAAATGCAACAATATGAACGAAAGTAGATATGTGTTTAGCATAGAATAACGGAATGTAACAAGGAGAGATGAGAGTGGGCACTGGAACAGTTTCTTGGGAATAAACAGTCCTATTTTATATCATAATTTATCATTAGCATTCTCAAAGGTCTAGTGAGAGTAGGAACAAAGTATACTCAGTTGTGGCCCTAGTTAACGTACTATCTCTTTACCACTTTACCTTTACCATTCCATATACCATATTCCATATACGCGGCGCTAATTCGACCGGGCCGACTGATTATAACAAACTCTCTAGGCTGACACAATATGTGCACTTCAGTAATTTACTATAAAAAATTCTTTACTGGATTCACTGGATTACTTATCGGGTTCTGGACTTTTCGCGTCGATGTTTGTCCTCTTGTAGAGGACTTGTATTTTTGTTCAATGAGTCACTTGTTTCCTGCAGAAAAATTAGAAGACCACACATTCAACAAAATCACTACTTTGTTTGGCAAAAAAGTAAAAGTTGCGTTACTAATTTTGTATCAATTGCGGACACTCGTGCATTTTAACAAATCGATAAAGGTTATTACACCACCATTATTTTAGTTGAATACTCAAAGAAACACAGTTTAATAAAATAAACAAAAATTGCCTTTTTCTGATTCCCGGCAAAAATACTCAAGTTTTTTTTAAAAGCTTTCATGACCATGGAAACAAAATCCTTCAGTACTGTATATGGTGATGATGTAAATAAATTCCGGAGTATTGAAATTTTTGAAGTTCCTTTCAATAAATTATTTCCCATATATTTGCGTCTCTCAACTGTATGGTGTCGCTTAGTTACTGTGGTTCATCGCGTTGCCGCGTCGCTCGGTCTGAAAATAAATCACGTCACTAGTTGACAATACAGAAAGAGGAAGGCTTAAAATTACACAGAATAATTTAAAATTTGGTTGTGAACTAGAAACAATAAAACAATACAATTAGGTATGAATTTAATGTTTTTTTTGTTCTTACCTCTTATTATTACCCGACTGCGCAAGAAAGAGGGTTATGTTTTTTCTAAAGAGTATTGGGGATTACACTAAAAATTCAGAATTCAAACTAAACTTTACGTCTCCAATTCCTAGCAAACCTTTTTCGTTTGCAAATAAATGCTCATGAAAACAACAATTAATAAAATATTATGTTCAAAATTAAATTTATATTAATTTCTTAATCGCGCAGCAGATGGTGTTTTAAAACGCGCATAACTTTAATTTATAACATAAGACCGCAACTTGACAGACTGCAGTTTTCAGGGTTTTTTGGGTTCCGGATACAGTATACTTACACTACCTATCTTTAATAGGTAATAGGGGTAATCCGCGATAATTAAATATTAAAAAACTTTTAGGGACCTTTAAGAAACTTTTAGCCAGATGGGAGTGGTTTCGATCCCAGCTTACAGCACGCATTAATTTGTTCATTGTGTGAATATTGTGTGCGTATTGTATATCATCTGCTATATGACCGGAGCCCGTTGTATGGCCACAAGCTCACCCCCAGTCACATTCATAGGACTGAATATCGACCGACGAAGTGTGGGTGTTGTAATATACCTCTGCCATCTCCTTTGGGAGAAAGGTGTGGTGATAATATATGTTAAAAACTTACATTGAAACATTTTTTTTGTTATAAGTAAATAATAAAGCTCGAAATCCATATCATACTTTACTTATAATATTAAACGAAAGTAACTCTATCTGTATTTCTGTCTGTATGTTTGTAGGCTTTTCACGGCTAAAACGGCTGAACAGATCTTTATGAAATTTGAAAATTAGTAACAGTATTTTACGAGGAGGTTATTGGATACTATTTTCTGAATTCTGAAGTCGTGGGTCAGACTATAAAGTATTTGCAAATTGGTTTTCATTAAAAACTAGCTGTTAGCAGTAAATAGTATCCAATAACCTTCCTCGTCAAATGCTGTAACTAATTATCAAATTTCATCAAGATCAGTTTGGCCATTTAGCCGCGAAAAGCCTAAAAACTGGCAGAGCTACTATCGATTTTTTATTTATAATAATATTCGGGACACTTGCAGACACGGTGACACTTGTCGTCTGACCCCAAACTAAGCAAAAATTGTACTATGGTGGCCAGAGACTGATATAAGTAATACATACAAATATTTTTAAATACGCACTTAAATTAAAAATTAACACCCAGACATAGAAAAAACACAAATGTTCATCTAACGAATGTTTGCCCTAGGTGGGAATCGAACTCGCGCCCCCTAGCTTAGAAGGCATGTTCACTACCGACTGATCCATCGAGACAGTGTATAATATCAGTAAGTATGGGCCGTTAGGATATATTTTTTGCAACACAACCCTTACTCATAAAATACCATGTTATTGGCTGTCCCACGTATCGAGATAGGGAGCAGATATTCTATGGTATCAAGCTATGTGTTTCAAACACTATTTTATCAAGCTATTGTGTTTCATACTATGGTGGAAAATTCATTATAATAAGTTGACAACACTGGGCTACAGAAGCTCAGTAGCTTCTGTAGCCCAGTGTTGTGATAGTGTAGTATTGTGATTACTTATCAGTATAAGTAATCACAATACTACACTATCACTACATAGTATAAAACAAAGTCGCTTTCTCTGTCCCTATCTCTGTCGCTTTGTATGCTTAAATCTTTAAAACTTCGCAACGGAATTTGATGCGGTTTATTTTTAATAGATAGAGTGATTCAAGAGGAAGGTTTATATGTAAAATAACATCCATTAAATAGTGGATAAATACTGTTATTTTTGAGGTTTCTAATGTGATGTCGTTAATTATCAATTTTTTTTCCGCTTAAATTGCAAACGCAGGCTGAACCCTACGAGATTTATCAAAATAATGTACTCGTACTAATTATTTGTACACATTCAAAAGGTCTACAGAAAACTCCTCGATGGTATACATATGTCTATATCTTATGGATATCCCACAACAACGTTTTTTTGTTTATAATACCCGTGCGAAGCCAGAGCGGGCCGCATGTTTTTTTAAACAACGTTCACAGTTTTTCTGTAGTGTACTTATTTAGTATCAGCATTGCATCCGTGCGAAGCCGGGGCGGGTCGCTAGTAATATTATAAAATCGAAAGTTTGTGACTGTGTAAGTGTGTATGTTTGTTACATCTTCACGCTCTAACGGATGGACGCATTTTGATGAAACTTGATAATGAGGTAGCTCATACCCTGGATCACTTTTTAACCGCGAGTAACACCGCGGGGCGCGGCTAGTTTTACATAATGTAGATGCAATGGAGTGGCAATATGATTCTGACACTATTTGCCTCGATCGGAGCGCACGTCGCACCATGGAATGACCATGGAATAACCACGGATGAGCGCACCTTTTTTTACTGTTAAGGAGTTTTTGGCGGGAACCGAAAAGATGGTGTCATGAATTTAAATTATTTACTAAAACTTGTGATTCTCCGAGGAATAATAATAGTGGATTATTAACCTTTACCGGTTTGCTATACCTAGTGCATGAGCGTGGGTAAATTAAACAAGCATTATTAAATACTACTTTGCGTGTTTCCTACAAAACTTGGCTTTTTTTTTTTTTTTGTTTGTAGTGGCCTCTGCCACTTAGGGTTTTGGGGCAATTTTGCCATCAACAGTGAGGGAGGCGATAGTAATTGATATAAAAAGAAAAGAAGAGAAATAATCCTGGTGAGGTAGATAGTACTATAGAAGAAATGAAAGGAAAAAGAAAAAAAACTATAAGTAGACGAAATTTATTGGACTGAATAAAATTAGCTAATGAAAAAATGATTTTTTTGTTTGGGAATGAGAGCAGAGAAGAAATGTGTATTGGAAGCGGAACTTTACAATTAGTGATGGTAGAATAAAGGGATGATTTACTACGAAGTGGGCAGCTAAAAAATATATAATTTACCGAACCAATATCCAAACCACAAGAGCAATTAGGAGAGTCTGCAATTTTGAATTTAAATAATTGAACAGGACTATAGTTGGCCCTTACCTTGAGTTTTGATCGTTAAGAAAACTTTTTTTGTTTTCAGTTTTAGCTCTAAACATTTCAATAGAGCGCTACTGGCGGAAACGCTATGAAACCACAGACATCCAATACAGTAGTATTATATAGACGAAATCTGTCTAAGGAACTAAGTTATGGAGCCAAACGAAAACAAAAAAGTTTTCGCCAACCATCAAAACTCGCGGTAAGCCCACAGCTTTTCTCAGCTGTCGAGATTTTTGTTTTGTATTTGAATGACAACTCATGACAACTGAAGAAAACACCAATAGATTTAATTATTTACAAATATATTTAATAGTTTAATAGTTCTTAATAAAGTTATTCCTAATCGTAGAATGTAGTAAGTACGTAATTATTTTACAGGGTGAAAGTAAGGAAAGTGACTGGCATCATTCACACACATACATGCATGACAGCGTGAATAGCTAAGTACAGACCAGAAACCAAAAATAAAGTGTGACACTTTGTTCCCACGAAGGGAACCACCGGAGATTTTCGAGGAAAAACTCCACCAAAATGATAATAAGTAACTATACATTTCTTCACTTAAACCACTCATTCGCACCGCAAATTTTTAGCACATTTCTGCTGGATAGAAAATTTCCCCCTCGCTGGTTTGCCTTAGTTCTTGATGGAGGGTCCCGGCTTTTCCAGAGGAACTCATCACAGTCCTCAGCACCGCACGTCAACTTTTCCCGGGACAGCTACGAGATGTTGTATTTAGTCAAATCGGACAAGGGTTGTGTGTGTTATGAAGTTACGTAAGATAAAAGGTCTCAGTACGCAGCCAACGTCATTACATTGCCTATCTTTTAAAAATATCAATTATATAATGATATTATCATGAAAATGATAATATAATCTTTGCGATTTTTGAAAAATAGGAGTAAATGAGGCACTGGTGGCGGTACGAGTGCCTATATCAATAAAGTCAAAGTCAAAACGTTTTTATTCAATTTGGGTATCAAAGATATACTTATGAACGTCAAAGTTTTATAATAGACTCGACCGCCTTATTCGGAAAAAGAGCCACTACTCAGAAGAACAGGCAAGAAACTAAAGGGCAGTTTTTTTTTGATATAATTAGATAACTGTCTCACAAATATTGACTTACAACTAGGTAATACCATATTATATTTATGTGCTAGTGGCTACTTGGTGGAAATGGAATGTAACTCCTCTGGCAGACAGGTTGGACGAGATAATGGGCCGTGCCATGACGTAGGTCCGTTACCAAACGCGCGAATAAGCCTCATACTGGACGTGGTCCAGGTGGATATTCCATTAATACTGCACGTGCTTATTGACCGAGCCAAGCGAGGTCTCAGAGGCGAGTATCTTGCTTAATAAATATATTTTTTTAGTTTGAATAAATTAAAAGTAAAAATTCATTTTCAAAAACAAGCTTTTTATTTAATGCGCTAAAAAGAAATAAATAATTTTTCTTTTCCTATAAAACTTTTACTAATAGCTTAGAACGCCATTACACAATTTATATTAGAAGTTGCTAGTAAAAGTTATAAGTAGTAGCAAAAGTTTGTTTTATTCTTTAAGCGCATTTAAATAACAGCTTGTTTTTTTTTAAAATTTTATTTATTTTTTTGCTTTTAGCTTTCGCTCGACAGGTTTCTTAGTCTGTTCATCTCACTAAACGCAAAATTGTTGCAAGGTCGTTTGCCGGTCACATTCAAATTTAACTCGCATTCGTATTCTCATGAAATTCTTTGATTTGATACCCATATTGTATGAAAGTTTAAAAAGCTTAGTCCGCCAGCTTTAGAAGACCGACATATTGGATTTAGAGTGACGTCACTTTATTTTTCGTGTAATATTCAGCAAGCCTTTTCATTTTATACCCATGTTATTACAAGAGTGAAAGAGATGATAGCCTAGTTGAAGAAGGCCCGCTTCTCAACCCAGAGAGAGCGGGTTGGAACCCAGCCGACGGCACGCACCAATTTATTCATTGTGTGAACAATGTGCGTATTGTATGTCATCTGCTACATGACTGAAGCCAGGTGTTTGGTGACAGGCTTGCCACATTGGGACTGAATATCGTCCGGCGAAATGTGGGTGTTGTATTACACCTCTGCCAGCCCTCTCGGGGGAAAGGCGTGACGATATGTATGCACATATGAATGTATGTATCTTATACGAGTGCATTGAAAAAAACTTGTCCGCCATTGAGGGTGTTCCGCCATGTGGGATTTAGAATGACATCATATAGCTAACCATGCATTGTATGCATGGTGTACCATGCGTGTATGCAAAATTTCAGCTCAATCGGTTCGAGATATCTGCTTCAAAATTGAGTTGCCAGATTCCACCCGAACAAACATAGTAACATACATACATACATACATACATACATACATACATACATACATGCATACATACATTGCAAATTAAATAAAAGCTTGTGTTAATAACAATAAAAATGTAAACTATTAATATCACCCTCACCTGTAGTCTAGTTGGCCACGTTTTAGTACTCATAAACGTGGCCAACTAGACTAGGTGACACGTGTGTGAAGCGCTAGTGGTACTGACCCGTTGCTCGTCCGATGATTAACTGAGCTGATGCCTAAATGGACCGTTGACGTGCCTATTATCATAAGAAGCAGACGGGCAACAGCTTGGTGCCATCAACGCTTCACAAACGTGTCATGTTTATGAAGCATTGATGGTACCAATCTGGTACGTTTAAGAGACAGTGATAATGAGGCGATCCTCGTCCTTTTTACGTCGATTGCTTGGTGCCATCAACGCATCAACGCTTCACAAACGTGTCATGTTTGTGAAGCATTGATGGTACCAAGCTGATACGTTTAAGAGACAGTGGTAATGAGCCGATTCTCGTCCTTTTTACGTCGATTGCTTGGTGCCATCAACGCTTCACAAACGTGTCATGTTTGTGAAGCATTGATGGTACCAAGCTGATACGTTTAAGAGACAGTGGTAATGAGCCGATTCTCGTCCTTTTTACGTCGATTGCTTGGTGCCATCAATGCTTCACAAACATAACACGTTTGTGAAGCATTGATGGTACCAAGCTGATACGTTTAAGAGACAGTGATACTGAGCCGATCATCGTCCTCTTTTTTATGGTTAATGTAACATCGATTGTTTGGTGCCATCAACGCTTCACAAACGTGTTATGTTTGTGAAGCATTGATGGTACCAAGCTGGTACGTTTAAGAGACAGTGATATTGCCCTGAACCTATTTTTTTTAAATACATAATTTAAATACATACTTAAATAGATATTAACACCCCGACATAGAACAAACACAAAAGTTCATCACATAAATGGTTGCCCTAGGTGGGAATCGAACCCGCGCCTTCTAAGAAGGTCCACTACTGACTGAGCCACCGAGGCAGTCAAATTCAACGTCGATGGCTCAGTTTAGTATCGACTGATAGGCAAGTTGCTCCCATGCTATGATTATCACTATTATTTGTTACTAGCTGCGCCTTGCGATATTACTTGCGCTCAAAAAGTGACCTATGTATACCTATGTTTAAACCATCTAGGGAATCAACTAAAAAAATATGTACATTTATGAACTAATCCATTTTTTTCTCATATTTCAGATGATCGTTTTCGTTTTATTTAAAATGAAATGATTACATGACTTTCACGAAAAATACCCTAGAAGTGATAACATACGGAGCGACTGCAATAAATACCATATATTTCGATGTTATTATAGCTTTTAAAGCAGACAAAACTGAATAAAAACGGAGCAGAAGCTATGAAAAAACGCTTAGGCTGTCGCTTAGGCATATGCGAGTTCTGCTAAGCCTAGAGCTCAACAATAGAGCGAGTACATAAAAAAAAGACTAAAAGTGTGTTATCGATAATATAATGATTGATATTACTTGCTGCACTTTGCGGTGTTGCTCACGGTTAAAAAGTAGCGTATAATGTTAAATGAAAGCTTTATTCGGACTTTGTTATAGCTAGTGAGCTTTGTTTGTGTGAGCGTGATTTATTTATTTAATGTATTAAACAATTTATAATGTAGTTTTGGTGTGTGTTAATTTTGTAGGTAGGTGTTCAAATAATATAAAGCCTTCTATATACCTTCTATATTCGTGTAAGTAGGTCCTAGGATCCTGAGATAAAAAGTAATATTTCCGTCTATATATTGATCGAGCGAAAGCAAAAGTTGGCATTAACTGTTCGATCGATGACAACTTGAGTATGTTCTGTTGATCAATCCGATTTGTATGAAATTTTGCAGGCAAGTAGTTCGTGCAAACATTTTTTAAGTTCGAATGTGAGACAAAATTGGTCTAGAGGTGCTATTCAGAATCAGATTCGAAAACTTTTCCGATCGGATCCCACAAATTTAAAACTTAAATTGTTCGACTCTCAGCCTACTTTTATAAATTTTGGAATAGGGAATCGAGCATAAATGCGATCGGAAGAATGAATCACATTTAAAAACTTATGAAAACGGACTGAGATTCGAATAATTTGAGTTTAAAATTTTTGGTATTCAAACGGAAACGTTCCTGAATGATAGTGAATACCTATGCAGGAGTTACGATGAGACGAACTACTACTAGTAGTAGCTGATTCCTAATATTTACTATTGATTCCTGCTAGTCTGTCTAGATCTAGCCTATGTAGCTTAGAAAATTACTGGCACAGAATACTATGTATCCTTGCCGCACATCTTAGCGGCACATGATAACGGTTAGCGCTTTCGTTTCTTTTTTTGTTTTCGAAGAAGGAATTCGGTTTTGTCACTCAAAATTGACAGTCACTTTGATAATGACAAAGGAACCATGGGAATTAATGACGTTGTGCTAAATAAATCAGTGGTGTATTTAGGTACAGTTAGGGGGAGAGGGCTTTTTCTCTATGAGATATGAGTAGGTTCTTGCTTCGTTCTCCATATCAATGTTGAGCTAATTACATTACAGCAACGAAACGAAGACACTAACCAATAAAGCTAGTTCATAGGTTTAAAACACTGCGAGCATTGATGCTAGTTTTTTTTAAAGATAAAATCCAAAATGAGGTAATCCGTCGTAGAACTAAGACAACCAACATAGCAAAGGTTTAGCAAGTTGAATTGGCAAATATGAAAATGAAATGGTCATGCTCGTAGAAAGACCGAAATGTGTTATTATTTTAAGAGTGGATACCGAGAATCAGCAAACTTAGATTGAAGCACTCTGCCATCGAGTGGAGCGATAAACAGCTGCTTAGGTGGATGCTTAAAGCAGAAGATCGTGTCACGTGTCGTTCAGTAGAACGCTCACGCTCTGAAATGGGTCAACATTTGATATGCCGATGATAATGATGATACTAAATGTAAAAATAATAGGTTTTCACCACACTTATACTTTTATTAACTACCTACAGCCTTGTTATTACGTATTTATCTTATAACTTAAACAGCAAATAACTCATAATATAGTAAATCTTTGGTGTAGGTAATATTGCAATTGTATTAAGATGCAAAGAGCTAGATACAATTTTATGGAATTGAGGTGGCCCCAGTTAAACGTCCCGCAGTAACATCCTAGCTACGTAGCAGTGACGTCAGTCGTTTTTAACCGGGTGGAGCAGCGGCCGAGCTCTAGCTCACACGCTTGTGAACCATTAGTGATGCTGAGCCGTTCACCAGCCGTCTTATTTTTGACAAACGCAACGTCAACGGTTCAGTTAAGCATCGGCTATGATTAACTGAATCGCCCCCCAGGTTGACTTGATGTACCCGCTTGATATGAAGACTACCGTGAAGGCATGTAGAGAAGTTGGCAAGTAGATAGGTACTGTATGATAGATTTTTAGGTCTCAATTGCCAACTTTTACGCAAGTCTAACCGCCTTGTAAAAATGGCATATAAACCAGAACGTTGGTTTAAGATCGTCTTATTCAGAAGTCGGTGAATCGATCTAAGGCGCAAAATATACAGACTGGACGTAGAGCAAGGACACCGCAAAGGCAGGGTTCAGGGTGTTCATGATTCAGGGGGTTCTACCTTTACACATGATCTAAAACGTAAAAACGTAAATGATGCAGGCGTGACGATATATTATATATGTATGATCATGATGGTTACGTTTTGTTTTCGACGCTGCGCGACCGCGAATCATTTCGCCGCACAATAAGGTCGCACAGCATCGAAAACGAAACGTAACTATCATGTCATAAATATCATTAAGCCTTTTTTAGAATTTCTAAGCTAGGTATCCTTATAACTTAGTTGGACGTCAATGTATAAAAAGTAAAACGAAATTACTAACTAACGAATAAACTATGAAGCAACCTTGAAATCGAGAGAAAAACAACAGCTGTTTTATACAAAAACTGTTTTTTAGTTCGTTGATCGTTGACAAATGGATGGAACAGCTCCTTTTTTTTCTAGCTTTCAAGGTTGCCCCATGATTCGTGCTCTACTAGTGGAGTATACCTAATAAACCTACAAATTCTGCGGGAATGCAAAGCAACACGTTGTATAAACATAGTAAATCTTTCAACTAGCTTCCTAAATGAAATTTAGCCGTATCGTCAATTACAAGATTTAATTAAAAAAAACTGGCTGGCTTATGCTCAGGCCATTTTTACAATAGGGTGAGGGCAAAAATACAATTTTTGACTGAAGAAACTAATTTTAAATTAATTATGGAAATAAATAAAAACCGGAATTCTGATAGACATGATATATTATGATAACTTAAAAGCTCTCCTGCCCGACCTCTTTATCAGAGCAAATTTAACTTGGATTGGTTAGTAGGTTAGAAGGCGAAGACTTCATGGTTATTTTTTAAAACAACCCGTAACCTTCCATGACTGGGCTAGGCCAGTAGTCAATCCAAATCGTTGTCGATACAAGACATTTTGCCTTGCCGTTTGATCGAATGGCTGAATATCATAAGGAAGCTAGTTGAACATAGCCGTTTAGTGAAAAGGCTAGGCTGTTAATCAAACGGCTAATTAAGCTAGTTGGCGGCGACACATACATTACAAGTAAGTAGGTAGGTACACAGAGAAAATTAGGGAGGTATGAGTGTGACATCTTATTATTTTTACCCGACTGCGCAAGAAGGAGGGCTATGTTTTTTATTTATATTGTAAGTAGGTATCCATCATCTTTTGTTTTTCCGCGCTCAGTTAACACCTAAACCCGCTCTGCTAATGGTGATATACCTTATTCCTATATAATTACAGCCGGTAATTACTTGCATGCGTCGTGCCTGAGGTTGGTGATTACGTGCTATCAAATGGAACAACAACAAGATCTATGGTGAAGATTGGAGATTTCTTAGTTTGTTGTTCCGTATTGTGATATAAGAATGTTTTGAGTTTTTTTTTGTTATTAGGACAGCTGGGTTTTGGATCTAGTCTATGTGTTTTTTCGAAATATGTAACCTAAGTTTAAAATTTATCTCTTAAACACTACCAAGTCAATCACAGAAACTTGGTTGACTTGCCTAAAAGATACTCGTAAAATATCCAGAAATTATAACAAAACATTCATTAACTTGCAAGTAAAGGGTATAAATTACCTGAAATGTTTTTTTATCCAACATATCGTCACGCCTTTCCCCCGAGGGGGCTGGCAGAGGTGTAATACAACACCCACACTTCGCCAGACGATATTCAGTCCCAAATGTGACAGGGGGCGAGCTTGTCGCCATACACCGGGCTCCTGTCATGGAGCAGATGACATACAATACGCACATACTCGTATGCTCACACAATGAACAAATTGGTGCGTGCCGTCGGCTGGGTTCGAACCCGCTCCCTCTGGCTTGAGAGGCGGGCCTTCTCCCAACTAGGCTTTCATCGCTGCCTGTCGTTTTTTTTATCATAATATCAAAAAACTTTGAATGAACTTACCAAGTCCAGATCGACAGACACTTCGTACGACAATTGATAGCTTCAAGTGACGAGGCTCATAATTTTATATTTTTATTAATTAAAATAATTTCATTATTTTAAATTTAATTTTTTATTGCTTTTGTACTGAATAGAGAGATAAAATAATAGACGACAAAAGTGCTAGTTAGTAAAAACGTGTTAAATAAAGTGACCGCAGACATGACGAACAAATCGCTGTCCCCGGAGAACAAAATGACAATTGCAAAAAGTCTACTTTTCAGGAAAAATAAAAAACTGAATTTTGTTATTTGCTTTGGACTTTATTAGCAGTGAGATACTTCAGATTAAAGTTAATTTTTTAAGTATTCTTTTTATTTTAGTAGATGATTCATGAGATTAGAAATTAAATAGATACAAACAAAATAAGATAATATGCAAAAATTAATCAGCGTCAATGGTTTTATTATCCCTTATCCTTTTGTTCTCGGCTTGTCCAAGCGCGGAATAAATATTGTAATATTACCTCATAACTTTCTTCTATGATTATTAAAGTCTCAAGTAATGAAAATTATGATAACTTATCATTATATTCAATATTGTTTGTATAATAATAAAAAAAATAAAACTTTAGACTGCTATTCCTGCTTTCAAATTAAAACTTCTTGTTTAATAAACTAAATATAATAATTTAATAATAAAAGATGTGTATCAACGAAACATAGTCCAATAGAACGAAGACATATTTTTCGCGAATAAAATTACAATATACATTACGCTATTTTACAGACTTCTTTGAACCGGGAATATTATGGCAAATGATTTTACCATTTTAAAAATTGTTGAGAAATGTTGACCACATAGTCTGGTAATTTTGTTCGTGTAATTTTACGTGTTATAAAAAACTTCGAATATTATTACATTGTTTTACAACTTCACAAGTAACCGCAAGAAAAATATGAAAAAAAATAATATAGATGTATTAAGCTTCACAAAACTCAAATATGGCATAACATTAAAAACAAGACAATAGCGATTGTCATTTTGTTCTCCGGGGACAGCGAAATATTGTCTGACACAATGCTACGGATACATTGGCGCGCGATAACTCCTGTCGAGTTGTCACGCTAAAATCATCGTTATCAGCTATCGGCGATGTTCGTGTCTACATTAGCGGTCAACTCGTCGCCTTTCTGAGGAATTGACGTGGGCGATAATTCGCCCGATACATTGCCTAGTGACGAAATAACCGGCTACACTCGGCGCGATAGCCCGAATTTTCGCCAAAGGCCGCTAAAATACATCATTATAAAAATTGTGACAATTTGACGATAATAATATTGACTCAAACTTATATACTATATATATGATACAAAATTGCTAACTATAAGCATTTAAAATAACACAGATTTTCCTACCTCACACAATGAACATTATTTTGATGAACTTGAGATAAATAACAGTCATGATTGCAGATACAGTTCACGACAATAAAGAACGATAGATCTTAGTTTAAACCATTCGCAATTTTACTATAATTATCTTGATCTATAATAACCATATTCTAGAGGTAAAATTGCAACCGAAGTATTTGATGTAAGGTAGTATTATGACAGATTTTTCTTTGATCTAATTTTCAATGGGTTCGAACAAATGGACCCAATTTTTGATTATTTTGACATATTTTTTTGTTAATACATTTTTTAACTGGTGCTGGTTTTGGGAGTAGTAATACTTAAGGGTGCTGTTCTACCCTTCACAGTGAACAACTAATGAAACATAAGTTTGCAAAATTCAAAAGAAAATAATCGCGTCTCTATACAAAATAACAAGTCACGTTATCACTTTTGAGTAAATACTTGATTTCTTTCGCGAATTTTGCAAACTTGTGTTCTAAAAATTGTTCACTGTCAAAGTGAACAACACTCTTAAGTATCACTACTCCCAAAACCAGCACGTTGTATACGTACTCGTATTTAGATTTTTTATAATTATTTGAAGTGGTCACAAATTTACACTAGGAAATGTGCACAAGTCTAATTATATTAATGTTGTTATTGTTGACTGTCGTTGACTGTACCATCCCAAATTGCGATTCGAATTTAACGATGTAAGCATGTTTGATATTATTAAAACACTATTCACATATTTAATGTGTGAGGACAATTTCACACAAAGAAATTACTTTAATGTAAAATTGGTTTCGTTTGTATAAAATGGCGGACCATGTTCCCGTTGAGGCTAATCAGAAAGCAGATCCAAAGGAATACAGTTCACCAAAAATATTCAAAAATAAACTCGTGATGTTGCGCTACGTTTGTGTGACTTTTGCCCTGCTGGCAAGCTTTTTGGTAAGTGCAGCTTACGATATATTTTTAGGCATTATTTTTGTTTCACGAAATGTTGATGATTTCTGCTAGTGATCATCATTTCTCTGTACTGTTGTATTAAGAAAAGCAACAACCAGCGTCATAGTTAGGGAAGTGCCAGCGGTGGCCAGGCACAGGGCATCAGGGTGGGGACCTTGGAAGGATACAAAAATGACCAGGGCTTTTGTGATAAGAACGTCACAGTTGTGCGACCGCGAATCGTATCGCCGCGCAACAAGATAGGTTTTGCAGCGTCGGCAACTAAACCAGGGGTGCACATGAGTCGATTTTAGCCGAAATTATTTCGGGGTAGTTCCGACCTACTACTTGGCTGTAGTCACTTGCGACCTAGCCGAATTGCCATCTAGACAGTTGATTTTCGCGCGAGGCAAAATCTTGCGGCTTTAGTCACCCGTGTAAACCCCTCAAAACAACCATCGCATTAAGATGCCCGCAGTATGGGCCCTAGACTAAGTTCTGGCTCACCGGGCGTATTAAGGTTTAGATATGGCACTGGGCACAACTAACACTTCTGTGACTTATTTTGTAGAAATGAAGCCAATTTGCATCAGATATTGATGTGAATATCTCATGCAAATTGGCTTCATAGGTATTCACAATCCTTCGGAAACGTGTCCGTTCGGATTCCAAAAATTTTAAACTCAAATTGCTCGCATCTGAGGCTATATTTTTGAGTTAGGAAATGTGATTTATTCGATCGAATTTGTACTCGATTCCCTATTCCAAAACGTATAAAAGTAGACTGAGATTCGAACAATTTGAGTTTGAAATTTCAGGGATTCGAACGGAAACGTTTCCGAATGATTGCGAATAGCACCGCTGATTTTTGTTTCTGATTTACAATAAGACATGCTAACCTAATTTAAAAAAAAAAATGTTAAGAAGGCCTTTCTTCGTTTGGACGATCCCATCCCAATGTACTATTCGCAGGTTGCTGGCGTGACTGAAGAAGAAGTAAAAAACATGCGTGGATTCATGACTGACATCGTTGACAGATGCACGAAAGAATTTGACGTTTCAATTGAAGATTATGAAAAGGCAAAGAAGAGCAATAATTTGGGCTCCATAGACGCGTGCTTTGCTGGCTGTTTAATGAAAGGAAAAGGCTTGGTAAGATATGTATAATATTTTTTTTTCATACGAGTACATCTCTTGAAACCTTAGTGTCCTTCAGCAACTGGCAGCGATTACAAAAGCATACAAAATACACAGTTACCCCTTTATAATTGTATAGCTTCAAAATAGTTTTATTTTACAGTATTTTGTTTTCTTTCTTTCTTAAGGGTTCCGCGACGCTCTGAATTTTCCATACAAACGTGCGTTTGCTAAAATTCTTGGAAACCATTTGTCAGATTATAATGAAATTTGGCATATAAGTAAAACTATTTAATAATAAAACTATTTAAAATAAAATATAAGTAAAACAATTTAAGTAAATAAACTCTTTCTCCGCCCCTATGTTATTTGTTTTTAAAAAAAACTTCCGCAAGAGAAAATAGAGCTATGAAAAAGCAAATCAAAAATCTCTTTACATAGGGAGGTTGTTTACAGCTTTAAAATTAATCCTTAATACAAGGGACATTTTTAGTCATGAAAAATAATTGAAATTGCACTTTGTCACTCTGTAGATAACTTTAGAGGCTGGTCAGTACCTTTACTTGCTCTCATTGCTCGCCGACTTCTTCTAGACAAAAAGGGCAGTACAAAACCTTTAGCCAATGCGAAATTAGTCTAAAGTGGTCGCCGGACCCTTACGTGTTTTTAAATCGATCAAAAATACAAAACACTGTAGAACCATTGTGAGGCTACTACGTTATAGTAAAATTAAGTAAATCTACATACATTATAATTATATTATTATACTATGCGACCTCAGATCAAACTAGAGAATAAGATGGCTCACGGCGTATAATCTAAGTGAAGCCAAAAACCATCCAAAAACTACGCTACTGTCGCTACCTATGCGACACTCACACATTGACGCAAAAAAACTACGCTATTCGCTTGGTCATTCTAACCTCTACATTATGTTCATTGGTTTATGGTATAATTTCGTGTACTTAAATATACATAGTGCTTTTTTTTTTTTTTTATTAATTTATTCATGACCATGGATACTCGTCCTTCAGTCGGATTCTTAGTAATAATTTTTCCTTCAGTAACAGATGATGGGATGATGATGATGAGGTGATGATGAAGACGATGAATCCCTCCCCTTTTCCCATTCCAGTAAAGTTATGGATACTTTACTGAAACTTTAAGTGAAGTTTTGTAGAGAACACGAAAAATCGCGTTTCGCGATGTTTGTATCATTTGCCCACACTCGTGCACGTTGACGAACCGGTAAACGTTAATAATCCACCATTATTACACTTTAACACTCGAAGAATCACAAGTTTTAGAAAATAATACAAAAACACGACACCATCTTTTCGGTTCCCGCCAAAACTTTTCTATACATAGTGCGTTATAAAAGTGTGGCCAGGACTACAATTTGAGGTTCTTTTTAAAAACTGTGTAGCTTTTTTACGAGTCAATTTTGAAAAAGCCGTAATATTAAACTCTTACAAATATATGCAGTTTCAAAATATTAAATCTCCTTAGTTTGTATATTGGAACGGAAATGGCTAACGTAGAGTTTGGGAATTAATATTAGTTTTGGTGCAATTGTAAATGTTTTTCATGGCAACATTACCACGCACACACATTGAAAAAGAAGTGGCTTCAGCAAGATATAACGCAGTGTTCCATCTTTTCCTCTAGATTGATCTGAGTATGCGACCCGCCTCGGTTTCGCACTTATAAAACTTCCATGAAAAATGATCTAACTGATAGTGAAAATCACATCAAAATCCGTGGAGGAGCGCTAGTTCAGACACGGCGGGTACCGCGCAGTAGTAGTATTTAATTGTTGTCCTTGTCTAATACCCAGCAATAACAAGGACAACAATACTACTACCACGCGGTTCCCGCCGTGTCTGAACTAGCGCTTAAAGTATGTAGAGATTTTGATAATTAACTACATATTTTCATTTTAGATTGATGACAAAGGAATGTTCGATGGCAAAGCAGGAATTAGCCTTGCTGAAAAATTCTTCAAAAATCCTGATGACATTGCTGTTGTTACAAAAATTACGAACATCTGTAAATCAGGTAAAGTTTTATTCTAAATTGCACACCCAGTCATTTTTATTAGGTAATAAAAACGCTGATTTGTGTGAGAGAGAAAGCAATAACGCCCGTCAAAGTTTTAATCGAGAAAATGTCAGAAACTAAAAACTTACTAAACTTAACGCTACATCTTGATAGAGAACACGCATCTAAGCATTTTTGCTACTATATAATTATGTATTTCAATATAATGCAAATATATATACATACATATAATAGACTCGCGGTATCAACCGTTAATTTTTTTAGATTAATGGTCCCTTACGTCCCTTTCTGTACCCCTGATGCCGCTCATACAAGAATCTATATTTTGACGAATCTATATTGTTACGAATTTTGACTTTGTGCACAAAGTCAAAATTCATACAAAAATATGCATACTATGACAGAGACAAAAAAAAAAAAACATTTTCATCTCTGTCAGTCTTATTGAGTACTGTATTTAGCCATCCTGATCGAACAAAGTATCATTACCTTGTCAAGTCTATTCAGTCTTAGTCAACATCTCTAATCATTTTTGTTAAATATTTAGTTGAGTGAGCCCAAAGGCAACTGTCGGGTCGATTGATTGGTACGATTTTTAAGATTGAAGATTTTTGTTGCGATAGATCTACGATTTCGATCGTCTACGATCAAGTAAATCGTTAACGATCTTCACATACAGTTTTGATTCGTAGTTAAGATCAGTCTGATGCGAAGGATCGTAACGCACAATATACGTTATGATCTGTCTCGTTACGATCCGGCTAGGATTGTGTTTTATTTCATTCTTTTTCAATTTCTTTGCAGTAAATGACCAAGCAGTTAGTGACGGCGACAAGGGCTGTGAGAGGGCGGTATTGTTGCTACAGTGTTTAATAGATCAAAAAAGCCAAGTAGAAGCCTTGTAAGTTAGAAAGTTAATTAAGTATACTAAATTGATAGGAAGTAAAAATCTAGGTAGTAAAGAATAGTAGATTATGCACCGAGAGAGTTAAGCAGTGTCTTACGTCACGGGCGGCTTATTGATGCCTGAGCGTAACGAGGGACGTTAGTGTTAACTCCCGAGCGCAGCGAGGGAGTTATAATATAACGCTCGAGTGAAGCGAGGAAGTAATGTAGAGTCCTAAGTTAAGCGTGAGGTTTAAGCCACCCAAGACGAAGACACTGCTTTATTCCAGAGGGGAATACTTTACTTTTTACGCCTTCTGCGAGGCAATAAAAAGAACTGAGAAAACTAACTTCAAACACCGTTTTTTAGAATTTGGGCTGGAAACCAAAAAGGAGACGTCGTGACTTTGTAGGTACCTATTATTTTCTAAAACTAGTGATTCTTCGAGTGCTCAAGTGCAAATAATGTTGGATTGCCAACTATTATCGTTTCGTTAACGTACACGAGTGTGGGCAAATGGTACAAAGATAGCGAAACGCCACCTTTCGTGTTCTAAAACTCCATTTGATAGGGAAGTGATTTATCTTTGCAATCACTTGGTTATCATTACTGGCAAGTTTATGCACACGACGTGCAACGCCAAAAATAAGGAGAAAAAAACCACAGACATATAATACAGTAGCAGACTAAACATTAGGTATTTATCAGCGTGGTATGAAAACACACATAGACATGTAGCTTAGAAGGGGCCGCATTAAGGATGTTCGTTGTTCCTTGTTTGTAATCCAGATTATAAGACTGGTGATCTGTGAAGATTTTATGTTCTCCAAGTAAGCCTAAGTCTAATAATTGCCCACTGGTTTTTAGCCGGTTATAGGTTTAAATTACCGGCTGTTAGTACCTATCAAGTTATAGGTAACGTAGAAATTAAATTTAAAGTACACATACAACACTCGTTTATTTGTTTTGGAATAATACAATTGTATTATCTTAGGTCATAATTAGACAAAACTGTTATACCTACTTAAAAGGGGAGTGACTAAATACTTTTATATATGGTTACTTACTTCCTTCTGCAGCTATAGGCAATTCAAACAAAGTAGGAATTGTTCCAGGACGGAATCTTGTACGAAAATTACTGAAATCAAGCCAGTGCTTTGAGTACAGTACACTAGCCAAACTGGGTTGTCAATCCTGGATCTTCATGTTTTTTTTTATTCAGGCATTCCACTACTTTTATTCGTTGAATATCTGGAACAAAGGTTATACTCGTATGTGACTCAGTCAATATCTTTCAATTAGACATCTTTCAACCTATATTTACTTTATCCAAGGTAAAGGTTTGACACTAAGCAAGCAAGTTCGTATAACCCGAGTGGCAAGTCCTGATGTCAGAGTTTCTAGGCCGCCCAGTGGCCTCTGGCATGGCTGATACTGACCAATGGACAAAGGAAAAGTTAAGCAATCCTTTTATTTATTCGTTATTCGTCATTCGTTCGTTATTCGTCTATGTTATCAACTTTCTTCCTATAGATTCACAATCCGCTCCCTGTTTTTGTAAATGGTACTTGAGCTGTCAAATTTTGTCCCACCCCCATTAATTTTACTTATTACGCTCTTATTACTCTAATTCAAATAAAAAAACACTAACAAATAGCATCTAAGATAGATTATCCGCGAAAGAAACCCTTTGGTTTGAACATATATTTAAATTTCTTGGAGAAAACGAATAGAATTCTAAGAGCAAAAATGCAACCATCAAACTCACCGATAGAAAGAAAATCCAATGGATGATTTGCTGTATGAAGCACTTTCACATCGGTATGCACTGCACTCTACCATGTTCACCGATTTTCTTGCAATAAAATCATCAAAAAAGCTATATTTTGTTACTAAAATAAATGTCATCAAACCAACCAAACTTTCACGTGCTGTTGTCATGACAACCATCCTAA
Organism: Peribatodes rhomboidaria; assembly: GCA_911728515.1. Lineage (NCBI taxonomy): Eukaryota > Metazoa > Arthropoda > Insecta > Lepidoptera > Geometridae > Peribatodes > Peribatodes rhomboidaria. The sequence goes on along the minus strand of OU452178.1, from coordinate 6,717,910 downwards.
GATATACATGGCGGCATGGCTACGGATGGTCTCTTGTGTATGTGTGAGATCATGTTGCAATAGGTAAGTGAAAGAGATACCATTACTGAATTGTTACTAAGGAATGAAAAGGATAAACTGATTATCTATATGTATAATAATAACTAGCAATTTATGTTTCGTCTGCTACTGTATTATATGTCTGTGAAAAAAACAGCGTTTTTTGTTTCAAAATTTCAAGTATTTTGCGTTCTTTTTTTGTGTGATTGCCAGTTCTATTTTTGAATAATCGTTCTTTTGCTGAGTTTTTATTCAACTTTATCTCCCTTGGGAGGCAATACCTTGCTCTATGTTGAGCCTGAATGATATTTAATTGGTCATTGACGAGCAGTTAGTGTAAAAAAAAAGAGTAATTTTCACACCACCTGCTCGATATATATACAGCAGGCAAGAAGATTGAAAAAACTTAGATCGTAATCGATAGGAAAACGTATGAATATACAAGAATGTATGTAGATATGCTACATTAAGCTGTGCTCTGAAATTTTACTGAAACTGTTATTAATATTCGTTGTCGGCAACAATTATTCTCTATGTACTGCTGAGTAGTGGGTTCCTCTTAGGCGCCATCTCTTTAAGAACTGGTTGAATTAAGTTGGTTGAAGTAAGTTTTAGGTTGAAGTATTAATACTGATGTCACCCTTTTTTCAGGTAATTTAATCGGAGAAATGATCGAGGACAAAAACGGAGTATAACGATGACCCTAATCCTGAGCCTGCTACATTTAAAAAAAAAAAGTACATACTTATATTATTATGTGTTACGTGTTAGAATCACTTATTTATAAATTGTTTAATATGTAATTTGGTAGTTTCCTTTATTTATTTTAAGTTTACGTCTTGGTAGGTTCCTGTGTTTTTATTTACAAAATCCTATTAATATTATAAATATGCCGATTTGTATGTTTGGATGTTTGTTACGCAATTACGCACAAACGGCCTAATGGATTTGCATGAAGTTTGAAATGGAGGTAGTTTATACTCTAGGTTAACAAACAGGCTACTTTTCATCACGTAAAAAATAAAAGTTTCTGTAGGATCAATAAATCAATTATTTTATTTATTTGACATAATAAATAAAATAATTAAGGCTACTGGTGTTCTAACTAGTATAAAACTTTGCGATGGAAACCTCTTCTACTCGTAATATAGTGTATATATATTATAAGACAAAATGGAAAGTAGGTAGACAACAAAAATTGTATCAAAATACCACCAAAATACAGATTATAAAATAATAACTAAAGTTAGTGTAATAGAAGGGATATAATATAGTAGGTACTCTATTTTATTCTATGACATAACTGTGGCAACTTCTTAATACAGTCATTTCCTCATTGAGCCAGGGTTTGAGGAGGATGGCTGTATACGTAGTGCTTGAAAAGGTGTGGGTAGTGTTTTAAACGAAACTTCTTTCAAATAGCATATTTTCAACATCGACAATTAATATTTATTTTTTACATAAGCAATTATGCATATCAAAATTTTAGAAATAGAATCATAATACTGATTTTTGAGCCACGGAAGTATAGTGGCTGAAACCGATAGGCACAAGTTGTATAATATAACAGGCTAAGGAATTTATGAGAAATTGGATAATTACTAGAAAAACCTATAAGTACCATGTAAGAAATCGAAGATCGTAAACTATAAGGATGTGAAGAGGTCTCTAATTTACTCAACAATGTACTCAACTAATCAATTGTTTTACGTACTAGTTACTAGCTACCAAAACGAAACGAAAATGCAAATACCTACCACGAATCGAACCCAAACGAGATTGGCATAGGCCAAAGCCAATTCCAAGTTATCTTGGTCACTCTCACTCCTATGACTTATCAAACAAGAACGACAATGACCAGAAATTACTTGTAACTGCGACCGCGACTTGTAAGAAAAGGCCTCTAGGATGAGTGCGTACAAGGAGAGAGGCCTATGCCTATGCTCAGCAGTAAGCGAATTGAGGCTGATGAGTTTTCCATTGATCTATCTTGTCCAGCTTCGGTGACGTTTGAACCGGAATCATCATGACAAGTGTCAACAGTAGATAATGGCAAAACTAACGACATTTCAGGAAACAATCTGCACGGATTAAAGCGCACCTCCGGTGGCGTCGAAGGTCATGACAGTCAAAATCACACCGTCGTTAATGCAATGAAAAAATCAACCATTATACTCCTATTTGCGTTTACTATAAAAACAAACAGAACTGTAATACATAGTTATATGATATTACTGCTTTGGTAAGATCAGTGGTTTGTCACAAAGTTGAAATATTAGTTTCTGATTTATTAGCCATGTATAAGTTTGGAATAGTTTGTTTTGTCTTGGCTGCTAGCATTGTGGTGAAAAATGATGCTGTGAGTAACATTTTGACTTTTTTGTCATTCCCATTTGCAAATGTTTGGGAAGAGCTGGCTAGCTGGTCTGGGTTTTGATTCCTTTGCTTTTTGTGTTAAAAAAACAATTTGTTCACTGTATGGTCCATCACATTAAAGCGCGATTATTAAACTTCAAGCGAGGTTGCGGTCAAGCGTAAAAAAGACTATTTCGTACAATCGAATCCTCGTAGATTTTACTGATGTAACTAGATTTTGTGCTTTCTGAAGCAAGATTTAGTCTGACAGGGTAGCAAACAAATTTCCATGCAAGATGTCTCAAATTAAATGTTTTTAACCTTACTGTAGTTTTAACTAAGATCATTACTTTAAAACAGGCAGATCTTACTGAAGCACAAAAGTCGAAGATCTACGGCAGTTTGCTAGCAGCTGGCATGGACTGTATGAGAGACCACCCTTTAACCTTGGATCATATCAAGGAATTTAGAAGTATGAAGGTGCCTACGGATGAGGTGGCCAAATGTTTTACCTTCTGCTTGTATAAGAAGCTTGGATTGGTAAGAACGTCTTTCAAATCTTAAAAATTTAAGATTTACTCTCAAACATCGCATCTTAGTTGATCACCTGACCAATCTTCTACTGCAGTTGAAGGTAGAGTCAGTAAACAAAGTTGACTTTAATTTTAGAATGAGAGTCAACTTTTCTAAAGAGTAGTTTACGTTATAAAGCATATTTTGTTCAAAGAAAAATAATTTCTTGTCTGTTTTTCTGGCTCTTTTTCCAAACAAGTTGGTAGAGTCATTTTTATGGCTTTGACATTTGTGCATTTTTGATAAGCGTATCTTCAATAACCAATTGAATAAAGACATTTGATAAATTGCAGATGGACAGTTCTGGTAAGATATCGGAGAAGGCAGCCAAAACAGCAACAAAGAAACTCTTCAAGGAAGGTGACGCCATGTTGACCAACGTCGAAGGAATTGTCGGCAAATGTATTCATGGTAAGATTATTATGTGTGATGAGGATTCACGCAGTTAGTTGTCTTCTTACTTCATTTGCCCAGCGTTTTATTAGAGTATTAACCACACTCAGTCACTACGGCCATAACAATGATGAATGAAGGTGAGGTATCTGCCCCACCCTGGTCCCTAACTCGAAGCTCAACATTTAGGCTTTTCAAGTAATAAAGTAGGTCCATTTACTTCAGCCACAACTCTAAAAAAATCTTAACTTCTGCCTTATCCTTAACAAAAGTCTGGGTATGCCCATGCAGAACATCATCGGTCGAATCCAGTTTCATCTGTCACCAGACAACCTAGTCATTAAGTCAGTCAGTTAAAATTGTAGAGCAGCTAATAAAATGTTACATCGCTTACTTTTTCTTGCAGTAAATGATGCTGAAACAAGTGATGGTGATAAAGGATGTGACCGGGCGAAACTTGCTTCCGAATGTTTCATTGAGCATGCTAAAGAGGTAAGGCCAAGACGAGCTTGGTGAATTGAGTTCAATTTATTATTTGATACATCTATTTTATATCGACAAGCATTAAACTAAAAGTCAGTAGTTATAGACGTCATCTGAAGTAAAATTTTGTGCCTGATAGCATTTTTGCTGTCGGAACAAAAATGCTATCGTATGTCCGAATTTTGTCTGGATCTCTGTCCGGATTTCCGGTCAGTTGAGGAATGCGACCTGTAGAGGAGTGCAAACGTTGGCCGCGAGGTCTACAGCTCACAGAGCCACTAGTAATATTTTACTTGCTTTTCATCCCGAAAAAATTAAGAGTTCCTGTGAGACTGCTGATGAAACCACGTGGAGTAGCTGATGTAAAATGTATCATCACCATATGTCAGTCTAGAAGATGTCCGAGTAGACAAAAGCCTGCCACAATAATCTCAGAACTAGAATCTTTCTGCCCCATCGGCCGTCGGTTCTTCGTGCGATGTGTTCTGGAGGCTTACCATGACATCTTATTGTCATGATGGTTACGTTTTGTTCTCGACGCAGCGCGACCGCGAATCGTATCGCCGCGCAATAAGGTTCCCGGTCGCGCAGCGTCGGAAACAAAACGTAACTATCATGACAATAAGGAAATCAGAAATCAGAATTTATTGATAACTCCAATAGTTACACGTCACAGTTCGATAGATGTGTTATAGGCTCCCTGTCCACTGCCACTTCAATTAGGCAATTCTTCGGTATAAATATGATGAGTAAATGCAATGAAGGGGCGCGGTATAGAGCAGCTCACTCGCTGTATTGAACAGGTTTCAATGGCTTTTTTTACTTGAGGTAGAAAAAAGGTATTTTATGTTCAATCAGTAACATTTTTAGGAATGGTAAGCTATGATTGTGTATGAAAAAAGTAATTTCAATATTTTGGTTTCAGTTCGGCTTAAACGTGGAGTTCTAAAATCAATGCAACAGAATACAAGATGGGATCAAAATTAAATAACACGACACTAAAGAACAAAATAGGGGTATTAGAAAAGGTAGTAGAGGTGTGTTAATTTATTATTTTTTAAATAAATTTCTTTGTTCATAAACATGTTTTTTAATTGATTTATCCTTAGGTCGGTTAACTTCGAGTGGCAAGCCAGAACGCCTTTATCTGAAAAATGAAAATTTATTAGGTCATTTAAATATCTATATACAGGGTGCTCCTAAAGCCATGTTCTATCTGCGAGGTGCGCATCCAGTATCGACTGGAGGATGCAATGCTAGTTTATACCTCTATTAAATATATATTGATTCTAAAAATTTTTAATACATATCGCAGTCCGCCCTCCTAAAAGCATGAATGCAGTCAGTAATCGCATCGGTTTTATTACTTTTTAGTACTATTCGTGTGGTGCCGCAACTTTCTTGTTAATTAGTTAATATTTTTGTGGAATTTCCTTATTTTCTTGCGTTCTTAAACCGGACATAACTCTTGTTTTTTTAACGTGATTTTTTTGGTATTTTTGCATGCATACTTATGACATATTCTTCAATTATGCAACAGGTTTTTTGTAACATGCTGTATGTAGTAAAAATAAATATTATATATATATAAGTTGTATAAACTTAAAGCCATCATGTTGTTATGATGACAAAATATTCTTACCAACATTTTCCTTTTCGCTAGGCAGTTAACCAGCTCTTTGGTTTTGGAACAATCAGGTTGATCATCAGGCAGAGTACTTTTTTCGAAGTCTGAAAAAAATATTCAATTTGAATTAAAGTAATTTGCACTTTACTAACTCTGATCAGGCCCTCTATTCTTAGGCGTGAGATAATTTTTGGATTGTATCTCATGTTAGAAAAGTCATAGAAGTGAGAGTGACCAAGATGAATCTAACGCTTAAGAATATTATTAAATGGCCCCAGGAGTGTTACACAGCTCAGTCATCAACCTGTCCTACCAATGAGATCACTTTTTTTTACACAGATAAGTGATTCTATTAGTCGATTTTTTCCTTCGCACAGGTATCCACCGGAAAATATGTAGTTATGCGAGAAAAATCTTCGCATAATTATCTCCCGGTGGATACGCAGCCTAATGGCCCACTGCTGAGCATGAGTCTTTTTTCTTACACGTCACTTATTTTAATCTTGTGCCAATCCTACAACATTGGCCAGCTTCTTATTTCACAAAGTTAAGTATACCCCAACATACCTTTCGCACAAACCATTACTTCTGCGCCAACGTTTAATAAATCAATGAAAGAAATCTCAGGAATGTATATCTTTACGAAAACTAAAGTCATAGGTATGTTCACAGTTTCTCTTCCACCTTCTCGACTTATCTGTAAAATTAAAACAAAGTGTTAAAAATGTTAACTTAAGAATGATATGGATAAGCTAGGTTAGAAAAAATGTTAAAAAAAGCCAGTGGGTAGGTCGTAGTCATGATTTATACACCAATATCTATTACTGAGGCACTGGCTTTTAGTTTGCGGTATCTGGCTTAGATACTTCCATAGATTCGGATGGATTCATATATAGACCAAGTGTTTAGAAGTGCTTCATCTAAGGCCTAAATTATACAGGTCAGACGTAAGGCGAGGATGCGGCACGGATCAGGCGCGGTGCCGCTTTAAAACTTATAAATTCAAAACTTGCAGGGCTCATTAGGACTCGATTCGCTGGAAACCTAGATATTGCACGATGCCTGCTAACTGCTCACCGGATACTACATAGTGCGTTTGATTGTCCTGAGATTCTGAGCGAAATGAGTCGCCCTAACGTGTCAGAGCAGCGCATTATATTCCGTAGCGGTGCTCACGGTGTGCTAGGAGTGCGCCTCGGTCTTTTTGCACCAGCAGCAATCCACCATCTACCATCTACCATAATCATCCATCCACCGCGAAAAACAACACCTAAACGCTCTCAGTGCCTCTCACCAACAGGTAGACATATTTGCCGACGAACTCAGATCATTCGCTAAAAAGTCGGTGCCATAATTACTGTGAATCTGTACATTTATAGTAAGCTATTTTAAAACTGTATAATCTGTTTTAGTTTGTTTTTTAATTTTATTGAACGTTTTTTGTTTTGCATATTTGATTCCATTTTTATTTTTAATGTCCTTTTTAATTTTTAATTTATTATTAGATGTAAGTTGTAAAGAATGTAATGATTGGGTGTCCGTAAGTTATATTTAAAACAAATAAATTCATTTTAAAATGTATGAAAGCTACGTATCTGGATATTAAAAAGTGACGCGAGGACGCAGCGCAGGCAAGCCGCTTCATAGTTTTAACGTCTGTATCGCGTCCGCCTTTGTTCTCTATCTACCTCTATAGTAACGTACTAGAATCCTTTTATCGTTTTGTTTTAATTAGTTTCAGGCAAGCTATGGTATTTACATAAAAATATTTTTTTCGTTTCGAGAAAATATGCTTAAACAAGTAACATTATTATTTATAAAAACAAAGAACCCGGCTGCAAAATATTGTACCTTATGTCACTTCCACTATGGAGACGATTCAAATGACACCTCACGCGTCGAAATCCATCAAGCTGTTTAGGCTGTAGGACGTGCCAAAGAAACCTCACACATACACTCGAAACACATAACCCTCCTTCTTGCGCAGTTGGGTTGCTTTACCTGTGGCTTTACAAGTGGATAAATTGAATTATAGCAACGTACCACTCCGTAATGGTTGAGGTAGCATTTGAAGAAACACGCACTAATTTGGTTGATATCCTTATCTTCTATCGCCGCTTGTAATTGTTCTGTTGGCATTCCGGACGCCTCGGCGCAGTTGCTGGCAATCGCGTTTATAGCCAACTGAATCGTTGCCTTTTGCAGTTCCTCTTGCGCCTGAAAATAAAGTTATCCATGATATTGATGATGGAAAACGGTCCAAATAGAGCTTGAATCAAATTAAAACCGACTTTCTGTCAACCGAATTGAATTTCGAAAAAAAGGACCAACCTGTTGTATTTCGAAATGGAAAAAAAACAAAATCAGTTCATAAATAACGGAGTTAGGCGGTTACAAACATTAAAAAATACATCTGAATTGAGAACCTCCTCCTTTTTTGAAGTTGGTTAAAAGTCGAAAACTTTAGTTCCTTCATAGATAATAATACATTAATACGTAGAATAATACTCAATAGAGTATGGAGGAGTATCCTCCCCAGGAGCGTTAAACGTTTAACGCAACCTTGTTAGAAGACGCATTAGAAGTTTCACATCAAAATAATATTTTTAAACACGAGAGGTAAGCTACTATGAACTAATTAAAAAAAAAAAAAAATTAAAGTTTAAAATTACACTTTGTAGAACTTACTTATTAGTATACTATACGATTAAAATACTCTTACAAAGTGTTTTTTTTTTTTTAATTTTCTACTTAATAAAAAAAATTGTCTTGCGAAATAAAGGGTTAATAATCAAGTCTATTGATCCAACCGCGACCCGCATCGAGTCACTAAATTGATAGACAGAAAATTAGTAAACACGTTAATTCAGTATTGTACTTACAAGGACACTAATGAAAAACACGAGCACTAAACAAATTACTCTCTTCCGTGTTATCAATAGTTTGCATTATTTTGTTTGCTTAAAGAATTGAACAATTGTTGCCATCAAACGGTACTAGCATAATATGAGGTTTATTGGTTCGTCAAATTGTGAACCAAAGCCATCTTCTCAGCTCGGAAGACGTCCACTGCTGAACAAAGGCCTCACCCAATGATTTCCACTACGACCGGTTCTGCGCTGCTCGCATCCAGCAGCTTCCCGCGACCTTCACCAGATCGTCAGTCAACTTAGTGGGAGGCCTTCCTACGCTGCGTCTTACAACTCGTGGTCTCTACTCAAGAATCTTTCTGCCCATCGGTACATCATTTCATGTGTTTAACATGAATACAGTAAATTATTCTATGTCGTCGTCACGCCTTTTCCCCGAAGAGGCTGGCAGAAGAGTATTACAACACTTACGCTACTTACTTTGTGTATATTATCACAATTTAATTAATTGCTAAAACGATGAGTGAATAGATAAATTTTACCTTTTACACCGAGAGTGCATAAAAAACTTTTTGCAGGCAGCCACTGAAGAAGAAATCAGTGCAGTCCGTACGGCCGTGCGTCCCATTTTAGACGCATGTCAAGAGGAGTTCGGAATCACAAGAGACCAGGTGCTGGCTGCGAAGAAAGCTGGAAACGTAGACGGCTTCGACCCGTGCTTCTTTGCCTGCTTCTTCAAGAAAGTTGGATTCGTTAGTATTTCATTTTTATAACCTACATATCGTCACGCCTTTCCCCCAAAGGGGCTGGCAGAGGTTTAATACGACATCCACATTTCACCGGACGATATTCAGTCTCAAATGTGACAGGGGGCGAGCCTGTCACCATACACCGGGCTCCAGTCATGTAGCAGATGACATACAATACGCACATTATGTTCACACAATGAACAAATTGGTGCGTGCCGTCGGCTGGGTTCGAACCTGGGGGGCTATTCCTGTGCGTGAGATGAGATGAGATTTTATCTTGACTACTAGACTTTATCTTTAGTCACACCTATGACGTTTCAAACGAGAGCAACAAGGACGAGAATAGGGGAGATGAAAATCTCAAATCTCCGAATAGGGTCCCTGCTCCCTTTGGCTTGAGAGCCTCCTGGCCTTCTCCAACTAGGCTATCATCTTTCTTTTCATTTATAAAGTAGCAATATAGAGAAGTAAAGTAGTTTTATATGTGTACAAAGTATCAACTTATTCTTCCTTGCGTCGTTGATGTAATGTATTAACCTGATGGCATACCTAAGTCCTACGACTTACTCGTATCTAGCTGCTCTGGTGTCATCGACTCACTCAGGTTGCTTGTCAACGAACCATTCGCATTTAAAGCAATTAATATATACCTACCTAGATTTACATTTATATTCTTGTAATGCTTCGAAGTTGTTGAAATAATGGTTGTTATGAAACCCTAACATTTCTTTTCGTTCTAGATTGACGACAAAGGTCTTTTCGATGCCAGCGTTGGAGTGGAGAAGAACAAGAAATATTTTAAGAGCGCGGAGGATATTGCGAAGATTGAACAAGTTGGAAAGACTTGCACTGCTGGTAGGTATCACTTTTTGCCATAACTAACAAAAATGGTCATTAAGCATTTTGATCAAAAATTGGCAAGAAATTAGAACTAAAATATATCCAAATATCTTTACATTGTTTTCCAAAATAAGGGTGGAAAAGCCCAAATAACGGTGTCTCTATACTTTTCCTATTTTCTTGTGCGACCTAGCTGTTAAGTTTTATCAATGCCGATTGTTTAATTTTGCAGTGAACAACGAGAAAGTGAGCGATGGAGACAAGGGCTGTGAAAGGTCAAAATTGCTGCTCAGTTGTTTGCTCAAGGAGAAAGCTACTGTGAGTTAAATTACATTTTCGATGAATACTTGTAGACTCTACATGATTTAGAACGACGCCACATAATCCTCCCAATACAATTTTTTACTTACCAACTGTGTCGAAAAACTAACAATAGCTTAACAACAGATATTAGTTACTCTAGCTTGACTGTGAAATAACAAGAGGTGTTATTAATGACTAAATTGTGTTAATTAACACAATTGTCTAAATTTACTATTAGCAAATGATTTAATTAACTAGTAATTAACATGTGCTAATCTGCTAATTAACGTTTAATTACTAACAAATTTATGAAGGCTATTTTTTCTTTTTTCAGTTCACGCCGTTTGAGTCATCCTGAATCCACCTGTGATATCATACCTACAAGTATTACCAGAAGGCATTTGTAATATTTACATTTTGGCAATTAATAAACCTTATTAACATATTCATATTTTTGTATCAAATATTTTTAGTAAAACGATAAAATTGAGCATTGTCCTATTCATTAATTACACACATTTTTACAAGCTATTTCTCAAAGTTGTTATGCTATTTAAGAGTGGTGCAGATCGACCGAGCTAGTATAAAGCAGGTACACAATCGATCAGAATAAAACGTTTCTGGTCTACTTGTAGTATGAGTAATGAAATAAATAATAAAACGATTGCAAACATCATTTCACCCGAAATACGTCAACTGCTGGGCCTCCCTCCAGGATCTTCACTTGGGTCATCGGATGCCTGTTTGTCGTTATCCGCATCCTGCGACTTCCTATTCTATTCAACTTAAAAAAAAGTCAAAAGTCAAAATAGTTGATTGAATCAGGCGTTACTTTGCGGAAGTTCATCTTCAAACTTGTTACTTGGACAATATCTAGTGTAATTCCGCTTTAACGTCGCAATAAGTACATCGAGGAACATGAATTTTTTATTCTAATTTTGAATTATTTTTTTAAACTAATTTAATGAAATTTACCTAGAAAATTATACAAATTGATATTTGAATCTAATTTTAAACGTTATACAATGTGATATTTCAACAAACCTGAAAAAATTAAATTTTAAAAGAATTAAACGAACCTGAAAAAATAAAAAATAATGAATGTACCTGAAAGCATTAAAATGTAAAAAGCAATAAAAATCCCTGTTCCCTAATCCCTGTTCTTCGAGCACTTCGTCGACACGTGTTTCGCCTCTCCACGAGGCATCCTCAGGACGTGTTGACTCTCCGAGCGCGTGGCCGAGATTCTCGGCCTATTTTTTATTTTTTCAGGTTAGTTTAATTCTTTTAAAATTTAATTTTTTCAGGTTTGTTGAAATATGACATTGTATAACGTTTAAAATTAGATTCAAATATCAATTTGTATAATTTTCTAGGTAAATTTTATTAAATTAGTTTAAAAAAAAAAAAAAATTAGAATAAAAAATTCATGTTCCTCGATGTACTTAATGCGACGTTAAAGCGGAATTACACTAGATATTGTCCAAGTACCTACTTAACAAGTTTAAAAGTCAAAATTTTTGTATTCAATTTGGGTATCAAAGATACACTTATGAACGTCAAGATTTTTTTTAAATAGACTCGACCGCCTTGTTCTGATAAAGAGGCTCGACTCAGAAGAACAGGCAAGAAACTGAGGGACATTATTTTTTCAAAGAATAAATAAATTACTGTCTCACAAATTTTGGCTTACAACTAGGTAATATCTATACATACTAGTGGCTACTTGGTGGAAGTGGAAGGCTCCAGAAATCTTTGTCTTCTAAATAAGTCTCAACCTTATAATACCCTCTTTACATTAATGTAGTTTTTACATGTGATTTGAATTTTCCTTCAGTGAACTTAACTTTTATATCTATACTTATGTGCTTACTTTTATTGTAAACTCTAAATAAGGTTTAGTAACTATTATAATGTCTACCTACAGCTCAGCTAAACTAAGTAGCCAAGATGGGAAAGGACTAACTTCCACAGCACAGGACCTCCTTTTAAGACCTCTTTTGACCACATTTAAGCTCTGTAATATTTTTTGCTCAATTAAAGTTATTATGCAAATTTTGAGAAAATATTTCAACTGTCGTGTAGGGTCAGTGTCGTGTCAGTAATTCTCGAAAGACGCAATTGCCCCAGATGACCCTATTTACTTACAACGTCATGTACAAAATAGACAGTCTAATCACAGAAGAAGTACTAGTCCTGTCTAGTTCTAACATCTGCATTCTGCCTGAAGGCCTTTGTTATGAGTTATTGACTACTTACTTAGTTCGTTTCCCTATTTACTAGTTATTTACTAGTTCCTTACTTACTAGTTACCTACTAGTAAGTTAATTACAAATCTATAGGTAGATAGAAAAACTTTTTTCTACCATTCTACTTCTGGTTTTTCATAGTACCGATCTAAATATTTCGATGCATCTGCAACGAAAGAAAATTATTTAGTCCTATCCTGTTAATATTATAAACGCGAAAGTTTGTAACAATGGATGGATGGATGTTTGTTACTCTTTCACGCTAGAACGGCTGAACAGATCTGGATGAAATTTGGCACAGAGATAGATTATAGTCTAGAATAGCACATAGTATACTTTTTAGCCGCGGGTGAAACCGCGGGGCGCAGCTAGTTAATATTATAAACGCGAAAGTTTGTGAGAATGGATGGATGGATGGATGGATGTTTGTTACTCTTTCATGCCAGAATGGCGGAACAGATCTGGATGAAATTTGGCTCAGAGATAGATTATAGTCTAGAATAGCACATAGGATACTTTTTAACTGCGGGTGAAACCGCGGGGCGCAGCATGTGCTATTCTAGACTATAATCTATCTCTGTGCCAAATTTCATCCAGATCTGTTCAGCCGTTCTGGCGTGAAAGAGTAACAAACATCCATCTATCCATCCATCCATACATACAAACTTTCGCGTTTATAATATTAGTAGGAAGGATACAAAGTAAGACATAAATCTCCTCTCGTAGAGAGGTTGGTTGGAGGTTGAGTTTAACTTAATTCATAATAAATGGGAAGTTCCTAGTTATTGAAGAATGATTAGACAAGTACGGAAGTCATAAAAAATATGAAAATTGCAATTTGTTAGTAACTTCAGACGTTCATTAGTATCTAGCCTTGCTCTCATCGCTCGTCATCCTCTTGTTGAAATAGCAATAGAAAATAGCAATATAAAACGCTTTTCACACTTCACTATCTGTCGTATGCGATTGATAGTAGGTATGTCTACCTGGACCCTATGCTTGCGGGTGAAAAGTTTTCTGGTCATAGTCTCTCTCGTTTGAAATTTCATAGGAGTGAGAGTGACCAAGACAATATCTCACGCGTTAGATACTGTAGTGACTATCTATCTGTCTCTAATTAGGGTTGTTCTTTACTCATCTTTGGCACTGAAACGTGGTCACTTACTATGGGCCTTATTAATAATCTTCAAGTAGCCCAACGAGCTATGGAGAGGGCTATGCTCAGAGTCTCTCTGCGAGATCGAATCAGGACTGAGGAGATCCGTAGACGAACCAAAGTTACCGACATAGCCCAGCGGATTGGCAAGTTGAAATGGCAGTGGGCAGGGCACATAGCACAAAGGACTGATGACCTGTGGGGTCGAAAGGCTCTCGAGGGAGACCACATACCGGCAAGCGCAGCGTAGGACGTCCACCCACAAGTGGACGGATTGACCCCCTCAAGACCGCAGGATCGCGCTGGATGCAGGCCGCTACCAACCGGTCTTATTGGAGATCTATGGGGGAGGCCTATGTCCAGCAGTGGACGTCCTATGGCTGATGGATGGATGTATTTACTCATCCTTCGTAAACTCATCCACTTTCAAAAATGTTCATTACACTACGCTACCTAGTATAAAGTCAAATTTTATAGCGCATGGTGTGATAAGTAGAAGCCTACGCCAGATTTAATTAATCCGTTGATTACGAAAGGCTGAAACAATTTTTTTTAAATATATTATAATGGCTGCAACTTATTACTGTATGCTAGTTAGCCACAACTTGCAAACCAAACAGTTAAACAGTTAAATCCTTATTTTATTGTTATTTATTTTTGGATAATTAACTAGAGCTGTCCTATACTAAAGCCAGCATGCTAAAACGGCGCCGCGTTCAGTCATGAACCTCGATTTAAAACTGTTTTTATGTGTGGTAAAATCAGTTTTAAATCGTGATTGATGAATGAACGCTGTTTTAGCATGCGGGCCTTAGAGAAAATTCAAATCAAGTTTGTTAATTCTATTTCTTCCTACACGTTTTCGTCAAACAAGTTTCGTTACAACTCACTAAATAACTAAAATTAAATAAAACTAAAATTTTACTTTTACGTAGTACTTAACTACGTAAACGTAAAAATTACGTAACTAGAACAAAAGGAGGTCTCTAGGAATTGTACTAAAATGTACTTAAAAACCTTTTCTTCGGCAATTAACAGATTTTTTTGGTAGAGGATTGGTTAGATGTTTGGCCGCCTCACCTAGAGAAAAAGGAGTTTACCAACGTAAAATCATTCGTATATTTACATAGGCTTATCAGGAAAAAGTGTAGTGAGCCGAAAAGATTGTCGCTATAAACGACTTTTACCATGGGGCCAATCCTGAAATCGATAAAAAATCAGCTGTTCCATTTATGAATCGTCAATAAAATGTATGTCTAAAAATAAAATATATCGACAAACAACATTTTTTTTGGAACGTAGCTGCGTTTTTTCTTGATTTCAGAGTTGATCCCATGGTAAAAGTTGTTCATTGTTGTGTACAATGATCCCTTTTAGGCTTAGTACACCCTTCTGTTTCATTATTCATCACAATACCATCTCAATCTAATCTCAATCCTAAATATTATTTTAGGTAGTCGTTACTGCCTTTTGCGTGGTTTAAAAAGAGGTCCAAAGATCATGCGGTAAATTTTTGTATCCAAAGTCTACGTGTACCTTGGACTTTGATCAATGGAAGATGGAAAATCTGCGAGTTTTTGTGTGATCTAGTCAACTCGATCTATATTATAGGTACATAGAACAGAAATAGGGCTGACAGTATCGGAATTTTTGACTGTTGGTTTCTGCAATCCTACTTAATATTATAAACGCGAAAGTTTGTATGTATGGATGGATGGATGTTTGTTACTCTTTCACGCCAGAACGGCTGAACAGATCTGGATGAAATTTGGCACAGAGATAGATTATAGTCTATATATATTATAGCACATAGGCTACTTTTTACCGCGGGTGAAACCGCGGGGCGCAGCTAGTATATAATAAAACTGGCATAGTTCCGCGGTTTTACCTGCGGTCCAACACGAGCCGTTAATTTCTTCGGGATAAAAAGTACCCCAAATATTCTTTTCTGTATCTTTGACAACGTAAATGCAACTGAAAATGGACGTAAATCGTTATGATGATCGGTTGAGTAAGTACTTAGTTAAAGTGTGAAAGTGTAACAAACAAATAAACAAATAAACTCACTTTCGGATTTAAGAGTCCGGCGACCACTTTAGACTAACTTCGCATTGGCTTAAGGTATTCTATAGCCATTTCGTCTAGAAGAAGAAGACGAGTGAAGAGAGCGAGTAATGATACTGACGAGCCTCTAAAGTTACCTACAGAGTGACAAAGTGCAATTTCATTTTTTTTTAATGACTTTTGCACTTCTGTAATCATTCTTATGAATTTCCCTTGTATTATGGATTCATTTAACAGATGTAGAAAACCTCTCTATGTAATGAAATTTTTGATTTGCTTTGTCTACCTATTGAATAAATCAGTCAAAAGTGACCCCTTAAAATGCGGATATTTTTTATAGCTCTATTTTCGCTTGAGAACGTTTTTAAAAAAAAAAAACAAAAATGTAGGGGCGGAGAAATTGTTAATTTAATTGTAAATGCTAAATTTCATCATAATCTGACAAATGGTTTTCAAGAAATTTGAGTAGCGCGTTTGTATGGTAATTTCAGAGCGTCGCGGCCCTCTTAAAATTAGGATGGATAGTTAGGAATAGTTATATTATATTGTCGCAGCGACTGCGCGACCCCGTTCTTCGCGGTGGACCTGACTCTAATACCAACTTCTCTTCTCTTTTGAACGCAGTAAGAAAATTTGTGGAACCTATTTTTCTTTCTGATTTCATCCCATCTCTTTCCGTGCCATACCGTTATTGAGTTTTCATACATGAGTATTTCAATAAAAAAAAATTGTACATAGAAAGCTATTATTATTACATTTACAACAAAAAAAAAAACATAATTGAAATATCAACACACAATGAAATATACAAAAATCGGTGCAATGTCAACAAATTAAAAAGTACTTATAAAGTACTTATACATTCACTATGCAGACAACCCTGCGATATGAGATAGGCTTTAGTTAACCTTTGCTCACACTGTCTATTGTATTTTTTGTGTATTTTGCTGAATAAAATTTGAATGCCGAGTCCCGGACTTTGTAACTAAACTATTAATTTTAACCACCAAATTAAATCACAAAACTAAATTGTTAGTATAAAAGCCCCAAGAGGAACCGACTATAGTCAAAATAGATTTGCTTTGAGGACAATCAGGACCTCTACAAAGCTAGTAAAATATTTTGGAAAAATGGCAAAATTCTACAGTATTGTTTTTTTGGGTGTGGTTGTTGCTGTCATCGGTGCGGTTTTGGTAAGAATATAATTATATGGTTATTTTTAACTTGTGATATATTTCGGTAAATTTTGCATTTTATACTAGCCCTTTTTTGGTAATGTGAAATTAGAAACTTCTAAAGTTATCTCATGAAGTTATCATTTTGTCTGAGATATCCTCAAAGAATGCTCTGCTCCTAATTCTTCCAACACCTAGGCACCTAGGCAACTCCACAACATTGTCCTCTTCCCATTTTCTTACTTGCACGGATTATCAGAGCTCCAAATCAGACCACCCTCAGAGCACAAAGGAAATCTTTAATTTTTAATCAGTTTTGCAACGTGCAGGCATCCTGAAGCTAAACCATCTCTACTATATTTATCATTTCCGATAGTACCTACTTGTAGAATAATAAACACACCCAACTTATTTGCATCAAAACCAAACTTTTATTTCCCTTAGCAGTCCTTCAGTTCTTTTCCAAATTCAAACATATAAAGTAAAATGAAACACTGTAAAACTATCAACGTTTATTGCTAATGAGGTATACGTTTAATTTGACACTAGAATTTGTTAGGGAAAATTATGCTAATTATGCTAATTTAATTATGATATTACTATTTATTCTCACGAACCGTCTGTTTTACATTTTTAAGGCTATACCCGAAGATGAGAGGAACACTATCCGCCTAGCCGTGGTTCCTATCCTGGCTGCTTGCGGCCAAGAACTCGGCATCACCAAGGAGGAAGTGTTGGCTGCCAGGCAGACTAAGGATCTGGACGCACTCAACCCTTGCTTCTACGCCTGCTTCTTTAAGAAGACTGGTGCTGTAAGTCATATATACCAGCTATAGTCCAATATTTCCCGATTTTACCTGCACCCGAATTCGTCGGTTTTTTTTTTGCATTGTCCAAATATAAGGTTAACTCAGCCCATCGTCGTTTTGTAATGCGTTCTACATCTTGGTTAATTTCGATGCAAATCAAGCTTAAAGTGGTAATACTAAAGGAAATACTCAAAAGAAGAGTAAGATTTGAAATTAGTAAGGGAAAACTTATTCTTACATACCTATCGTAGAAGATTTCCTAGCAGCTCAGGTTGCTTTGGTATTTCAAGGGCAGGCTCGCATAAATGCATGTAGAGAAAAAAGGGAGGAAGAGGACTAATTTACAATTCACTCGGGATTCTAGTGCAGGACTCAACATCCCCAACTCGAATGAGAATAAGAAGAGAAAACGTATATTTTTCAGATTAACAGTGAAGGGCTTGTTGATCCCGTCACTGCTAAAGCAAAGCATCGTAAATACGTACATGGACAAGAGGATCTGGTCAAACTGGACCAAATTGTGGACTCTTGCACTGCAGGTCAGTATTTATTATAATGAAAGACATAGGGTCAACTGGGGCGATTGCGTCTTTCGAGAATTACTGATAAACCCATCACAAATTAGGCAACTAACGTCATCTTGTACAAGTTATTGCAACTAAAGATATTTGGAAAATGAAGGTGGCGCCTAGTTTCTGAAGGGTTTGTCAGTAGTTCTAGAAAGGAGCAATTGTGTGGGGCACAGACGCATTTTCCCCAGTTGACTCTACTTAGCTACTTTGTAAACTGTTTTCCGTGTCGGATATTTTTTTTAAACCCAATTTATACTTTGATTAAATTGATTGATAAAGTACAAACACATAAAGAGTCGAAGATTATTTTTTGGCAAAGAAACACCTAAATAATGAATTAAGTTGGTACATGTACTGTATCGTATTGACATTGAAAAAAAAAAGTATGCTATCAAAACACCAGTTTCAAAAAAAAACAAATTTCATTTAGACTTTAAACCTTTATCTATTGCTATAAAACTAATAGAATCATTACTATAATCAAGGATGATTTAGTGTTATTTACAGCTACCGGCGTTAGTACAAAAGAAAACATCTATTACAAGTATTATGAATACTTAGGTATCATCATAAAGCTGTAATTGTAGTAATTTAATACTAAATGCTAGTATGTAATGTGACATTACAGTTTATCCTAGAGATCTAACCGAGTTAAATGGTTTCCAGTGAACGATCAAGCTGTATCCGACGGCGCGCAAGGCTGTGAAAGAGCTAAGCTACTAGTCCGTTGTTTAATCGACCACAAAGCATCTGTAAGTTGTATTTTTACTCGATTGTTCTAGAAGGATGATAAGGCTTTTTTTTTGTTAAGAATTGTGTTTTTCGTTTTTTATTAATTACTAGCCCGTGCAAAGCCGGAGCGGGTCGGCCTTCCCTTATAAATAATGGGAAACTGATGGGAGACCGCATCAAAATCTGTTGCGTGAGAGATATACAGATGCGGAAAACGACTTTGTTTAATAAAGATAAAGAAGATGGTGAGAAGAAGTTAGATTCACCCCAGACTTACGGACAAATCTAACTTTGTCTCACTTGCAGTATCATTTGCAAGCAAAACTATTATTTTGCAGTCATATCGAAACACTATTATAACGGAGTTCCATTGCTTTATTGAACATAATGCTAGTAGTTAGTAATGCATTTTATCTTATTTGCAGATCACCCCGTTCTCGTCCTGAGAAGTCTATCTACACATTCTTTATTCTTGTAAGCATGATATTTTAAATTTCCATGTTATTGATGTTTTTCATTCACTTATTTACTTAATTGAACGATGTTAACTTAAATTTAAGAATATTAAATAAACTAATCAGAATTAACAAAATTATATTTATATTGGAAACCTTGAACTTTACCCTGTGTGTGTTTTTAATGTCTAGAGCGCCTGCATTATTTGGCCTTTCGTGGGTTTTTCTGATGAAATATTTTTTCAATTAGCAAGGAGTGAGAATTAAAATCTAATTTTACTGTTGACAGCCAAAAAACTAGTAACCTACGTAAACATCGCGTTGTGCCTAGTGCAAACTGCAGGAAACGTGACTAAGCATTACTCAAATTAACTTCAGATCAATGATACAAATTAGTTCGTAAGGAGTGGGCAAATAAACAATAGTGCCAACTTCAGCAGCTTCCAAGCATACTTTTTCATGAGTTTTGATGGTTGACGTAAACTTTATTTCGTAAATTTTTTTTGGCTTCACACTCCGAATTGAACTTTGTTCCTTAACGTTTCCGCCTGCGGAACTTTATTAAAATGTGTAGAGCCAAACGAAAACAAATAATTTTTGGGTCATAATAGTGGATTCACAAGGAAATCCGCCTAATTTCGGCCACTCTTTGAAAAATCCAACATTTACATAATATTTGAAAATCTGTCCATGTATTTATTTCATTAGACGCGACTGTACTCAGTAGTTACTGTCACGCCCGCTGCCGTGAGCCACACACACGCACATCTTTTACGTATGGGCAATTTGCATTCTAAATGTGAAGCAGTTCGGAAGAAAACTCTACACAATACCTATCTCCAAGTACTTACCAAATAAAACGCAATGCAATCACCATCTCTAGATGTTTACCCCAATGCTGCAGATGGACCTTTGCTTACTAAAATTGTTTAGACTTTTTGTCGACACCTCATGAACCTTGTAGCGTGAAGCTCGTTGGTAAGTTAATTATCTCATCAAGCGAATAAACCTATTGTTCAATTAATTCCGTAAGTATATAAGTTGTTGACGAAGCGAAGGAGATTCAGAGTTAGTTTGTTCTAAGCGGAGTCAGGGTCTAAGTGAAGGAAAAGTTTTGAAACATGGCTAAGCTGCAATGTGTTGTTGTTCTGGGTGTCGTGGCTGCTTTTGTCAGCACGGTTTCAGTGAGTGTTAAATTTGTTAATTTTTTTCTGAAACTAATTTAAAAGTAATTTAGCAACTTAATTCTTGGTGTCGATCAACTTTGATTTATGATGTAAAAGTATTCATTTATTTTGTGCATTTTCTGTGTTTTTTTTCGAAATAATTCAGCAGGATTTTGGTAGATGTACATAATATGCTAAAACATAATATAATATTTGTACATAGTAATCTACTTACATGTCTACCTACATATTTGGCAGTCATGGTTTTACCTATTTCAAGTTTTAGCTTAGAAAATGTTGTCTATGATAATGCATATGATAATGCATATGATAATGATATGATATGATAATGCTATGATAATGATAATGCACATGCACCCTATTTCCTTGCCAAAATTCAATCTAGATCGGTTAAACCTTTTTCGCTGGACCTAGAAGACCTAGTTAGTTTCGTGTTTCCCATTCTTTAGCGTGAAGACTGAGATTAAAATATAGGATGATTTTACTTTTTAAAGAAAACCATAATTATATTGATACACAATTAGAGAGCTAGATTTTGAAATACCACCATTTTGTGTTTGCATTTTTGAAAGTTCTCAAATAAAAAAAAATGTATCGTACCTACGCCTCGTGTTGTTTTGGAAAAGTAGCCTATGTGCTATTTTAGGGTTCAACCTACTAATATACCAAATTTCGTAAAAATCTGTCCTTTTATTTGATCGTGAAGAAGTAAGAAACAAATGCACACAAACTTTCACCTTTATAAAATAATAAGTAGGGAATAAGATTACAAAGATACATAATTAATTACACTACATCTACTTGTACCTACAATGTACATGTAGTACCTACGTACCATCTGTACATAGTAGTAGGTATTTCTAAGGGCGCTCCTAAACAGGCCATATTTTTACTGCATTACTGCAATATTTTGAGTAAGGTCCGATCATATAGTCATACATTTCTAGCATGGCTGATGACGGCCGGGCTACAGTTGGCACTATTGCCAGGATTGCCGGGCCAGTATTGCAGTGAAAATATTGCTTAGGAGCTCTCTTTTACAATGCAATGCAAATATTTCAGGCTTTATCAGAAGAAGACAAGAACGCTATCAAGGCGGACGTGATTCCCATACTGGCGGAGTGCGGCAAAGAATTCGATGTAACTAAGGAGGCTGTAGTAGCTGCCAAGAAAGCTAAGAACATTGACGGAGTAAACCCCTGCTTCTATGCTTGCTTCCTGAAGAAAAAGAATATCGTAAGTAAATAGAAATTTGACTACATAGTCTTTTCTATACCAAACACTTAGTATCTTAATACTTATGCGATTGAACTGTGACAACGTTTGCTTAAAGTATTACTGTTTGATAAAACTGCGAATTTCAGCCTTATTTCAAAAACCTTAAATAGGTAGAGAATTAATTTCGGCAGCATTAAGCATAGGTTTCAAGAAGCTACTTTTTCAAACTAGGATATTAAACTTGTGTAACCTAGCAAGCTGGTAATATTGGCCTCGTGTAAGCGTCGAAAGTCAAAAAGATTTTATTCAATTGGGTATCAAAGAAACACACTAGGTGGTAGGCCTTTTATGGAAGGTACGACTAGGTGGGCACCACCGTAGTGCCAGATATTCTGTCGCCAAATAGATATGCGTAAGCGATACTCAGTTCCGGTTTGAAGGGCACTGTAGTAGCTAGTAAAATTACTGGGCACATGAGACTCAAGAACTGACGTCTCAGATTGATGAGCGCATTGCAGTGCTACCAATGGCTTTGTAAATTAAAGAAATGAGTAGCACTGCAACTGTTATGGGCTGACTAGATTAAATTTAAACTGGTAAGCTAGCGTCTCAAGCTAGAATAATTTATTAGGATGGTGTTCAATTTTCTGAACTAGTAGCTCCCGATCAATGATTTTACTATCCTGGCTTGTGAACTAGCACTGTGTACCCGACGAAGTTTTGGCATTGGCTAGTATTTTGGTATATTGGCTATTATATGTATATTTATTTAATATATTTAGTATATTGGCGTAAAATTAACAGCAGGCCTAGCATACGTAACGCGACAAAGGTATGTCGACTCTTTTTATCGAGACATATAATTATAGCCTTGTTACGTTCTCGCACGACAAAAAGTGACGAGACGAATTCTGTCGCGCGCGCAGGCTAGAGGTGCTTGTATTGTGTGAACGAGCGACACTAGCAGCCTAGCTAGACACTAGCAGGGGGACAGCCCTGGCTTGCTATCCTGGCTTGACAGCCAGGACAGCAAGCCAGGGCACTATATCCACTAGCTTGATAAACTAGCCTCGTGTAACCCGAACATTAATGTTTTCTTAAATTCTAGATCGATGAGGAAGGTAACTATGCTCCCGAAGCCGCTAAATCTGAGCATGCCAAGTTCATCCACGACGAAGAACTTGTTAAGAAGCTTGACGCGGCTTCTGATGAGTGCGCTGCAGGTTAGTAAACATTTTTTTTAAATTTGAATTCCCATTGCCAGACCTGGGTTTGGATTCGGATCGGACGCAATTTGGAACTGCCATTTATGCGTAAGCAGTATCCGAAATCGGTCTGAGTTGTTTTAGATCCGCATTTTCATGGCTCGGCTTCGGAATCGGATCGGATGAGTGTGGAAATTAACTAAACAATTGTCATCTGGACTATGTATAAAAACAACGTTTTATTTCAATACGACAATTCGAAATAGGTTCAAATTGGCTTCAAAAGATGCAAGTTCGATGCAAGTGAGGCTAATTAAAACGTGTGATGTTAATGTTTTAATGTGTTCATTTTTTCAGTGAATGATGAACCTGTAACCGACGGTGCTGAAGGCTGCGAGAGAGCGAAGCTGGTGGTCGGTTGCTTCATGAAAAATGATGATGTGAGTAAAAATTATATTTCGACATTTTAGGGTACAGTTTCGGAAAGGAAACTACTTTTTTGTAAATAGTAATTACATAACTAAAAACTATCTGTAGTCAGATAGTTTTAGATTTTAAAAATATCTAGTCTCAAGAATTTAAGTAAAAATATTCACTACCACATCACCACTACATTTTTTAAAACTGCATTCTCAATATAAAACTATTTAATAGTACCTATTTGGATTTTTGGGCAGTTTTTTGTCATTAAAATATTTAAGTAAATTTACATTTAGCACCCAGGAGCAAGTTGTGGCTTCAATTTTAAATTAAAATTGCCGGGAGAAAATAATTCAGATAGTTAAAGATAATTCCCTATGGGAATGTAAATTTAACACGATGAGAAAATCGATTATTTATCTAAAAATAAATTTATCTTTTTTTGCAGGTTCTCGCATTTTTCAAGGAATAAACTTCAGAGTGTGGAATAAAACGTACCTACAACCAACTTACTTTTACTTACAACTACTGTAACATTATTACGAGAATATTTTTTAAGCAAACACGTTATTATTTATTGCAAATGAAATAAAACTTTTATGACTTTCGATTATATTTTTCATTTTATTTCACCTTTTCTTGTAAAATAGATTTGAAAAAATAAATTAGTGAGTTATGTAAGCTGTTAATAACACGAGAGTTTTTTGCTATGACCAACTTTTAGAACATGAATTACTTACTTAAATTCAATTAAGAAAAAAATCGAGTCTTTATACTAAGTTACGTGATCAATTTTGTATGGAGACTCCGTAGATAGAGAATTCTTCGTCAACGGAAGACTCGATATTTTTCAAACTCGAATCTAACAAACTTGTGATAAATATCTATTTAAGTAGGTTTTAAAAAAAATATATATGTGTGTATATCAGTCTCTGGCAGCCATTGTACAAGCTGCCATTGTCTCGAATTTATTTATTTATCTTGTGTCCTAAGGCCCATGTTCACCAAATTTTAGTTGGGCAATTACCTAGTTAACCATCCTTGTTGACAATTAACTTATTGAAGAACTGTAAAAAACAGTCGGTTAAAACAATTTGATCGTTTAAATTATGGCACAAACTTCGGTTTCAAGATATCCATTCGGTTTCAAGGTCGTACATGTTGAGCTGTTTACTTTTTATTTACTAGATATTTTATGGTACATTTGTAGTAAGCATACAGATGGACCTTCGATATTTCTAGGTATACCTATCCGAAATTATTGTAGGTAAGTCACACTGAATAATTGAATACAAACATCCCTACCTACTCATTAAACAATTTTTTACTAGCGATTAACTCCGGCTTCGCACGCCGCGGTACCTAAATCTTCCGTGAAAATTACCTAACTGATGGTAAAAGCCCTATCAAAATGAGTTGCGTGGTTAGGAGAAGAAAGCGGATATACAGACAGAGTGACAGACAGACTCGGAGAGCGACTTTATTTTATACTACAAAGAAAAGAAGATCTTTATCTTCTTTTCTTTGTAATTCTATTTCTTTGTATTGTAAGTCTTTTCTTTTGTTTGTATTCTTATATTATATGGAGCTAAGATGGAGTTGGCCCGCCTCTCGAATCAGACGGAGTGAGTTCAACCCAGCCAACAGCACGCACCAATTTGTTCATTGTGTGAACATATGTGCGTATAGCTCATCTGCTACATGACTGGAGCCTGGTGTATGGTGACAGGCTCGCCCCCTGTCACATTTGGGACTGAATATCGTCCGGCGAAGTGTGGGTTATATGACACCTCAGCCAGCCTCCTCGGAGGAAAGGTGTGACGATATGTTATGTTCTTGTATTATCTCAATATTTCTTTGTTTCATGAAAGATCAGGAGCTCTTGATCTAAATGAAGTATCCCAATGATATGGCCTATCTCTACGTCTTATGGCTTACAATGACTCTAGGCAACGTTTCAGTAAGTTATGTAATAAACCAGCTTTTACTCGCGACTTCATTTGCGTTCATTCAAAAAATAGTACCTATCTAAAAACCTTCCTTGTGATATACTGTAACTAATTATCAAATTTCATTAAGAACTGTGAAAATTACAAACAGACAGAGTTACTTTCGATATTATAATATTAGTATGGATGTGTTTGACACCGACTCCTTATCTTTATTCATCATCATCATCAGCTCGTAATAGCCCAGTGCTGAGACCTATTCTCAGCCTAGCCTAGCCTACCTATATAGACAAGTTGGCAATTGGCATTGACTCCCTTGTCCAGACCAAACTTCAAAGTTTGGATCATCGGCGCAAGGTTGCTAGTCTATCGGTTTTTTATCGGATACATTTCGGGGAGTGTGCATCTGGTTTGCATGACCTTATTCTCCCTAGCCCGTTTTTCTATAAAACAACCATGAGTACAAAAAAGCGGCATCGTTTTATGGTCGATATACCTACAACACGCACCAAACGCTTTGGTTCCTCGTTTCTCATACGGACCACTAGAGTGTGGAATACTCTGTGTGTGTTTCCTGACACTTATGATCTGGGTGTCTTAAAGTCTCGAGTGAATCGGTTTCTTCTAGGCAAGCGTGCTCCATCGTAGGCCGCATCACTGCATATCATCAGGCCGTTTGGCCGCCAACACGCTAATAATAAAAACAACTAATAGGCTTGCGTTTGCAAGCCTATTAAGTAATAAAAAAAAAAAGTTGCATTCGCTTCCAAGAGATTCTATTTCTACAATAGCTAATTTTATTTGTTCAATGTACGCTAAATCAATAAATAAATAAAAAAATGACGAAATTGTCAGACGCTGCGTACAGACCAAAGCAAACGAAGGCCTACGATATGCGGCATCTCGTTTTATTTTATTGAAACGATACGGGACGCAGCGTATTCTTTGGCATTTTTTCTCGTTTGAGGGGTCTGTACCCATCGAAGGCCAGCATTTTAATATATTATTTACAGCATTTATTTTTAATTTTTAGTCTTGTGATAGTAAAAGCAAAAGAACAGAAAAAAAACTACTTATTTCATTCTCTACACTTTTTTCTTTCTTGTCCTTGATACCAGGTCAGTGGTATTTTTATACAGATGACAAATAGCCTCTCACAGAAAGTGCACGCAACTGTTAGCTTTTCAGTGTTTACTTTCACTAAGTTAAGCGTCAAACAGACAGAGGCGGCCTGACAAGGCGGCCTACTGTCACTGACTGTCAGCCGCAGCTCCAGCCGCGGCGACAACACACTGCCGCGGCCATTGACAGAGGCGGCCGGAAGCGTCAGCAGTGTTGCCACATTGGTTTTTGAAAAGGCCTAGTTGGACAAGGTAGAACGGGCTAGATATACCAAATTTTAGCATCAAAAGTGGTGCTAGAAAAAAGAGACAAAAAAATAAACACTTTTAACGGGGGAAATCTGCATTTTGTGTTCGCATTTACATAGGTATATTTCGGGCAATTACAAATACATTACTTACAAATTGATTTTCGAAGAATGATCACGATCCATGCAAAATTAACCCAGCCCCGGCGCAAATTAATCATATCGAATAAATATAGTTGTTTTGTTATTTTATGTAGGTAAGTACTTACATAAATTTTCAGTAAAAAATAATTATACAATATTTCTGTGGCTAAGTTACTAAAGTTGCCAAAGTTAAGATGTATTGTCGTTGACAACAAATGACGAAATCAAGAAGACAAACCACAAACCGATACGTAACTACCATCCCCCAATCGAACACGTTATATTTCGGTCGGACGAGGTTGGGCATGGTGTTCGTCTTGCCGGATTACAGAAATCTCAGTATTTCTGGTGAGTCGGTCTGATCTCTGAAAGTAGGTAATTTTTTTTTACTAGGTATATAATAAAAAGCCTTTTAATCCATGCAAAAACTAAGATGCACACAAAGCTTAAAGAAAGAGAAAAAAAAATGTTATTTACACGTATTTCACTTATTTTTGAAAAAAAAACAATTAATTCTAGATAATATGAAGTTTGTTTGCCTGAACCCCTCCTCCAGTGAAGGTGAAGGCCTCCTCTAAAGAATACCATGTGTCTCTGTCTTGAGCTATTTGCGGCCAGCAGGTACCAGCTATTATTATCAGTCTAGTCTCGTACTCGTCAGCCCATCTCATGTGGATGTGGATGTGGATCTGCCTTTGAGACGTTTGCCGATTGGACCCTTCCACGTTGTTAGCCTGTTGGTCCATCTCTCGTCCTTTAGCCTCGCTACGTGCCCAGCCCGCTTCCATTTTAGTTCGTCACTTTGGTGGTTTCTCTAATTTTTGTGTGAAGAATTTTTTGCATCTTTTTAATATTGAGCATACGCTATCTATTCCGCGTTGGCAGGTTAAGTTGGACGTAAATTTCCAAGTTTGACATGCATAGGTTAAACAAGGTAGGAGGCATGATATCATGACTTCAGTTTTGATGTTTGTTGGCATGTTTTGAATATTTATTTTAAGGACCAGTACTTTTTCCAAGTATTTATTTATTTATTAAAATAAGTAATTTCAGAAAATGTAACAAACTAAACTAAACTAGGCTCTGTAAGCTGTAGAGCTCGAGGCTAAGTCTGTCTCGGCTGCAAGTTGCATTTTTCAACCGATTCTCATAAAATTTTGTGAGCAGGTTTGATAATTATGCCGATTTTATTTGCGTCGAGACAGTTCTTGGAATTTTCAAAATAGCGAAGATATGATTCGAAAAAATCATCGAACCTACTCACAAAGTTTCAAAAGAATCGGTTAAGAAATGCGACCTGTAGACAAAGACTAAGGTTTTTATTTAGTAAGACGGAATTTGGACATACGAAAGTACTTTTGTCGAAGCATAGACGCTTCGCTTACTAACGCTCGCTCGGTCGAAAAACTAAGTTATTATTAAATTGTTAAAAGTCGGAATCTTCATCAAAATCTTCTTAAAATAATATCTACTGGCTGAAGTAGAGCAAGTTGATGGCTGATTGACATCTGCTTTTTTTGACAACTTATAAATTATTACAAAAACACAACATTAAAAATGCTAGATCTAGCCCGAAAAGTGCTAAAGTGGCAACATTAAACGTCATTCACCATTTGTCAACGCGGTACTAGAGATGAGCAATGAATAATTTTATTCAGTTAAATTAACGCGTTGAAAAAATATAACATTAACATCGTTAAAAAATATTCTTCAAAACGTTAATCGATAAAACCAATTTCCGGTTTGCATTTCTTAGAATTTAACGTCATCTATGAGAATATTGGTACATCATTAATTTGATTGGGCCACAAAAGTCTTCGAATATTCTATTAATATGCCTAAATATAAATATTTAAAGAAACGTTGATTTATCGACCAAGCAATTTTAAACAACATGATAATTATTTTAAACATTTTATTCAAAATGTTTTTTAACAGTTATCAGTTTATTTTTTTTAACGTTTAATCCCATTTCTACGCGGTATCCGCGGCTGACGTAGCTTGTTGTAATAAGTGGTCAAGTGCAAGCCGGGCTCGCGCACTAAGGGTTCCGTTCCAGCATACCAAATAAAATACAAAAGTACAAGGTTGGTATCGAAAATTAGACAATACTAGAGTCTTGCGCAATTAGTAATTACCTAAACTTTTACAGTTATCTTTTCACAAACGTAACTTGATATATATTATAGTACTTTTAAAAAAATAAATATTATGTACGTATTTCAGTCTCTGGCAGCCAAATTACGAGCTTTGCTTAGTTTGGGGTCAGATGACTGTGTGTGCAAAAATGTCTCGTTTTTTTATTTCAAACAAAGATAACTGACCATCTCCTCATGTCTCTCACTCATCCGTCTGTCTTTGAAGGACAGGCAATCAGACGAAGATACGGACAGAGGGCGTAAGCTTAATAATATGGTTCCGTTTACAACGTTAGGGTACGGAACCCCAAAAATGTTTCCGACGCGCGGCCAGCCGCCTGCAAGCCGCGTGGTGGCCGCGCCTGTGTGAAGACTCCCATACATTTCAATGAAATACAACTGGCCGCTCTGTCAGCCGCCGCGACAGGCCGCCTCTGTGTGTTTGACGCTTTAAGCGTTTAAGTCACTTTGAGGCAGATTTTGTGGTTGAACGAATTGCTATCTCTACAGTACGATAAAGTAAAAGTTTTTTCCGGTATATTAATTTAAAGAACGCAAAAGCTTGTCAATGGTAGCTTAGACCCCTTAAAGCATCTTTTAATTATTAAAGGCTATAACAGATGAAAATCAGAGAGCTATGCACATTGCGGTGCTGCCTGTAGCCCTTGCGCGTGCCGCACAGACTGGAGTCACTAGAGAACAAGTCTTGAAAGCCAAGGAGACTAAGGATCCTCATTTCTTGAACCTTGCTTCTACGCGTGCTTCTTCAAAAAGTGGGGTATGGTACGTATCATGGTGTAGTGTGTAGGGTGTAGTATGTCACTACGTATTGCCCACGTGACTTAGTAGGTATTGCTATAGTAATATATTTATAGTATATTATTGGAGTATTAATATACTCCGCCAGGTATAGCATTCCAAGTCAAAAATGGTCACGTGGGCAACACGTAGTGACGTCAATCGATGTCGAAATATGTCATTCACAAATACTTCGAAAGAGACTATGACAAGTGACGTCATCAGGTGTTGGCTTGCGGAATGCTAAACCTTTTTTGGACCATGGTACGTATCTACGTACGTTCTTATGTTGATTCAAAATAATGACATGACTCGCACTAAAGTGGCTTTCGCTTGGAGTATATTGTAGACTAGCTGCGCCCCGCGGTTTCACCCGCGGTTAAAAAGTATCCTATATGCTATTCTAGACTGTAATCTATCTCTGTGCCAAATTTCATCCAGATCTGTTCAGCCGTTCTTGCGTGAAAGAGTAACAAACATCCATTCTTACAAAATTTCGCCTTTATAATATTAGTAATAGGATGAGCATAAGCCATCAGCATCAGACATCATAGTGAACTCAGTGTGTTAGTGACTCTACCATGTTTTAGACAAGAAGCTGCTGATGATGTAGAAACATAAATAATCTGCATAGAATGACAAGGTAGCAACAGCTGCCCCATAAAATCGTTTGGTCATTAATTAAAGTGATTCTACATCTTCGCGTAGCTTTAAATAGCAAGATATCAGTACCTGGATGTCCGAGCTTTGCTCGGTATTTTTTTTTATTGTGTTTTTTGGAAAATAAACAATTGATTTTAGTCTAACCTCAAAGCAAACACTCATTGACTTCGTGTTACTTAACAACGCCATCTGCTGTGTCGTTAAAGCAATTAGTTGCTCACAAAAAATAGTATTATTATTCGCCAATAGATGTCAGGAAGAGTCATATTTTTGTTATTTTTCTTCCAAGTTTATGTTTAAGTTGATTATCGATAAAACACGAATAAAATGACATTTTCTAAAAATGATTCCTAGCTAGATCGATTTATCGCCCCCGAAACCCCCTATATACTAAATTGTATGAAAATCGTTGGAACCGATTCCGAGATTCCAATTTTATATATATATATATAAATACAAGAATTGCTCATTTAAAGATATAAGATAAATAGACCAATAGCTTGTCTTTACACAGTTTTTTGACGTCAGGTATGACTGAAAATTTCTTTTAAACTGTTGAATGAAATAGTTCTTTAGCAGGTTTTGGTGTAACTGAGTTTATGATTATAGATTAATGAAAATGGGTTTTATGACTTGGCCAAGAGTCTGCAGGAGCTCAAGAAATTTATCCATGGTGAAGATGATTTGAAAAAAATTACTGAGGTTTTAGAAATTTACACTTCAGGTAATAGATAGTTTCTTAGTAGATTTTGCTTGTCTATTAATGACATCCTAGCTACAGGTCGCATTCCTCAACCGATTTTAGTGAAATTTTGTGAGCGGGTTCAATATATATTTTACTTATTTATTTTTTTTGGTGAGTCAATTTTTGGAAATTTTTCAAGAGAATCGGTTAAGAAATGGGACCTGTAGAGGAAAACAAAAGAGGAAAGAGACAAAGTTCCAGACATAATTCGGACATACAAAAGCATTTTTGTCGAAGCTGAAGCGTAGACGCTTCGCTTGGCAACGCTCGCTCGGCCGATTATAAAAGCGAAACTGAGTTGGTATCTTCTGATCATCGTGAAATTACGAATATCCCTTGTCAGGTGAACAGAAAAGGAAGTAGTGTAACATACAGTAACTAGCGAACAGCTGATTAAATTGGCTATTAAAATTTTGCAGTGAACGAGAAAGCAGTAGGAGATGGTCCTAAAGGCTGTGAAAGAGCCAACCTGCTTATAGATTGTTTTTGGGCCCTTAAACCTGCAGGTTTGCCTGTTTACTTAACTATAGAAATCAATTTGTAGAAGCAAACAATCGTTATTACCATTTGATTGTTTTGTATGTCGATAATTATCTATAGAATAGAATAGAATAGAATAATTTTATTTTCACAAGATAATAACATCCATTAGCATTTAGTTAGCTACTAGCAATACTATGAGTTATATCTTACGAATCGTCATTAATTTACATTAAAATCGTCATATTCTATTGAATATGTCCTTACTAACATTAACATAAATCATTATTTACATTTTTATGTATACGTATAATATTACAGTACCTGGATGGCCGAGCTTTGCTCGGTATTTTTATTTTTATTTAATTGTGTTTTTTGGAAAATAAACAATTGATTTTAGTCTAACCTCAAAGCAAACACTCATTGACTTCGTGTTACTTAACAACGCCATCTGCTGTTGTGTCGTTAAAGCAATTAGTTGCTCACAAAAAATAGTATTATTATTCGCCAATAGATGTCAGGAAGAGTCATATTTTTCAGTTGAGACTACTCAAACGCCTCCTTTTTGTTATTTTTCTTCCAAGTTTATGTATCGATAAAACACGAATAAAATGACATTTTCTAAAAATGATTCCTTGCTAGATCGATTTATCGCCCCCGAAACCCCCATTATACTAAATTGTATGAAAATCGTTGGAGCCGATTCCGAGATTCCAATTATATATATATATATATATATATACAAGAATTGCTCATTTAAAGATATAAGATTAATTTGACATGGTGCTGTATATTGGCACCTAATATTACATCGTGCTACTTTATAAATAGGTAAGTATAGAACCTGAAGTACTAGCTAGAGCATTTTTGTTTTCGAGATATTCTTTTATTGTATATATAGTTTTATCTAGCAGAAGATTTTTACTTTATTTAGGAACACCGTGTCATTAGTTAGTACCTGAATCTCTTTTGGGAGCTTATTATATAGTTCTCTTCCTTTCACTAAAGGGAGTCTCGTGGACATGCGCAATCTGTGACGTATAGGTTCCAAATAAATTCTATTTTTACTAGATCTTATACTATTAGTAACATGGAGCTTGTACTTATTCATATTTCGACGAGCATACTTTAAAATTTCAAAAATGTACAACGATACAGATGTCAAAATTTGTAAATCTTTAAAGTGTTGTCGGCAAGATTCTTTATATTTTCCATTTACCAGGATTCTAATAGCGCGTTTTTGGATTTTTAAAATTCGTTCAAAATCTGTTGCATTTCCCCACAAAATAATTCCGTATGACATAATCGAATGAATGTATGCATAGTAAATTTCTTTCAGATAGTCGGGGGTTGTAATATGTTTCAACTGTTTAAGTGCAAAAATTCCCTTAGACATTTTCTTACAAGTGGCATCTATGTGATCTTTCCATGACAACGATGAGTCCAGTTCAAAACCTAACATTTTTACGCGGTTAGTACTATATAACATGGAAGTTCCTACATCTACTGGATTGCTATCTACTTTTGATGACTTGGCGTTAAAAAACATAATATTTGTTTTCTCCGAGTTTAGTTGCAGACCATTTATGCTGAACCATTCCTGAAGCTTGTGAAGAGCATCTTTGATTTTAACTTTAAGATTTTCTATGTTGTCATCTGATAGTATAATCGTAGTATCATCTGCATACTGAATGATATTACCTTGTATATCTAATGTAGTAATATCATTTACAAACAGGATAAAGAGGATATTACCAAATGATGAGCCTTGCGGTATACCTATTTTGACGAGTCGGGGCTCGGATCTATGTCGTGTTCCATCAATTTTTGTTTCTACAGTTTGTTCTCTATTAGATAAGAAAGATTTAACAAGTTCCAATTCGTTGCCGTCTATACCATACGCCTTTAGTTTCTCTAATAGTAGTTCATGGTTTACTGAATCAAATGCTTTGGATAAGTCTAGAAAAATAGCAGCAACTTTTTTTCTATGCTCGAGACAGTCTGTAATGTTGTCTACAAAGCTGATCGTCGCTGATATAGTAGAGCGACCTTTTCGATATGCATGCTGAGATTCGGAAATAAATTTATTTTTGTTGCAATGTTTCATTATGTTTTCCGACATGATAGATTCGATTAATTTTGATATGGTCGGGACTATTGTGATAGGTCTATAATTTTTCACAGATGCTACGTCACCTTTACCTTTGTACAATGGGGTTAGTCTGGAATTTTTCAGTTGTTGTGGGTAGTTTTTAGATAGTAAAATATTATTAACAAGGTAGGTGATGTGGTCACTAAGACTCATTAATATTTTATATAATAGTGTTCCTGATATATCATAAAGATCTTTAGTATCTGATTTTCCTACTTTTATTTTTGCTAGATTCAGTAAGTCATATGGGGTTGTAGTCTGAAATGTAAAACTATGTCTCTCCTCAGCATATTTCTTTAGCCTACTCATAGCTTTTTCTTTATTAGGACAGTTATTTCTAGTTAAGCTGTTTCCTATTGATATAAAATAGTCATTAATATGATTTGCAATGTGTTTACTTAAAATTGGTTCTTTATTTGCTTCATCTACTAGGTCCCAGTTCCATTCTTTGTGATTATTATTTGTTTCCCGTTTAATTATATTCCAGACTTCTTTTTTAGTATTTGTCGAGTTTTGGATTTTATTTTTAACATATTCTTTTTTATTTTTCAAAATGTATTGATTCAAAAGTAACTTTTTCTTATCTATATGTGTATATGATAATTCTGGGAATTGGTTTCTTATTTCATGTAAGTCATGTATCTCTAATTGTAGTTTTGTGATTTCGTCACTTATCCATGGACAGTAGCTTTGTAAACTAATTTTTACCTTTTTAATTGGAAAAAATACGTCCAAATTCCATAGTAATTTATTAAAGAATGAGTCAAAGGTTTTTTTTTCATTATAGTTTTCAAAAATATTATCCCAGTCATATGAATGCATTGCATTACAAAAATCTAAAATGTTTTGGTCATTAAAAATACGTTTTTCAATATAAATTGATTTCGGATTTGGATTGTTAATTATTTTTATGTTAGCAAGCTGCGCAAAATGGTCTGAAATACCTGTAGCTAATGACTTTACAATTATATCAGTATGAATAATATTTGTTACAATACAGTCAACCGATGACTCAGCACTATTACAAATTCTAGTGTAGAAGTCCACCGTGTTTCGGAAACCATTGGCATCCATGATGTCTAGTAGTGCAGTTTTATTCCTAGATTCAGTCATGAAGTCTACATTCCAGTCGCCAGCTAAAATTACTCTTCCGCTGTACAAGGCAGACAAAACATTAAATAGTTTACCTATTGTATTCATAAAAATGCCTTCATTGCCTAAGCAGGTTCTATACATACCTATTATTGTCAGTTTAATTACATTATTAATATTAACTTCTACAGATGCAAACTCACAGTGATATTCTACAGATAATGAATCAATCTCTTTACATGGTTTTGATATTATACTATTTCTAATAAAAATTGACACACCTCCATGAATTCGTTTTTTCCTAATAAAGTAATTAGCTTGGTAGTAGCCATGAACAACAATGCTTTTAACATCATTACAGTTTAGCCATGTTTCACACAAGATTAGTACATCGGGTTTATAGGTAACAGTTAATCCTTCCAGTCGCATGATTTTATTACGAATACATTGCATGTTTTGATGAATTATAACAAATTCTGAGGCTTCTACGTATTTACAGGTTTCATTACAGTCTCTTCTAAAAAATCTAGGCTATTTTTGTTTGAATGTTTAGTTACATTGTTTGTTTGGTTCGCTTTTGATTTAGTGTTTTCCCTATGCCCAGTTAGGTAGATCAAATTGCTCGAAAGGGGTCTGATGTGATTTGTAAAACATTCAATTATGTTTTTCCCCAGGAACTGTAGAAAATGTTTTGTTAAGCGTTTTGGAGACCTGAGGAAAACTCCATCATAATCATTTATGTCAAAAATTGACATATGTGGAGAGCTAACAGCGATGTTATATAGTTTCTTATTAATTTGATACCTTTTTACATTCAGCCAGTTTTCCGTACTACTGGAGTACCTATATGGCAATGTTGTCATCAGAAGATTACATTTTCGTTTTTCACATATATCAACTAAATTTTCAATACCATCTACTTGGAAATCCTTACAACTGGAGACAATTACAACAATTTTGTCGCCCTCATTCAGGTTTTTCGTCATGTTATGTATATCCTTAAGAACTTCTGACATTGTTGCATCTGGTTTGCAAGTTGACGTCACATTGTCATAGTCGGTATGATGAGTCTTTAAATATTCTGCTAATGATTTTCCAAACACGTCGCACAAAATAAGCACTTGCTTCGTTTCTTCATTATTTGTTTTATAGTCATGACTTTTCAAAGTCTCTGGGCTTTCCGTCTTGCTCAGGTCCAGAGTCGTGCCTGAAAAACTTGTATGTTTTGTGTTGCTTCTTCCAGGATCATAGCCACTTTTCCCGAGTAATTCGATTTCCTCCGTTTTATTTTCCAACTCTGGGTTTGTGTTGGTGTATGTCACAGTGGTGGGGTTTATTTTTTCTACTTTTTCGGACATGTTATTCTGCTTGTTGGTAACTTTTTTCTTTGCTTGAAATATTCTAGGATTTTTCTGATACTGTAAATTTTTCTCGACATTATTACTTGTAAGTTTTTTTTTCTTAAGTTGAACGATCTCTGCCTGCAAGCTATTCACTTTTTGTTTTATTTTTTTGATTTCTTCATGTAATGCTAGTAGTTTCTCTTCGTGTTCTGTTTCTGTGGACTTTTGTAGTTGTTCAAATAGAAGTGCATTCGTTTCATGCATGCGAATTATTTTTAACACATTTTCATATTCGCCTATGTCTTTTAAATTTTTTTCTGTAATTTCCTTTAGCTTTATGGTTTCTGATGATACATCAATTAGTTCATATTCTTGTAGTGCTAATTTTGATTTAAGTGATTTATTTTGACTGAGTAAACGCTTATACTCTTCAGCGCCTTCTTCTTGTTCGTTTAATAATTTAATATTTAATGCTTGCGCTTTTTCTAATTCGCATGTTAGTGTGCGAATCTGACATTGTGCTTTTCTTAATGTTGTCAGCATAGTTTGGCTTCGAGTATTAACCATTTTGCAGCTATTGATTTGTCTAGATAAGTGTATTAAATTATTTTATTTCCCGAATAACGGGTAATATATTTTATATGGTAACACTCACATCACATCTGTCAGAATCAAATTATACGACTGTCTTGAGTTTGACAGCCTCGTCCAATTATTGTCAATATTTCTGTCGTTAAAAACTCACTGTCAAATCTATTTTCTGTCATTTGATTTTGACATTACATTCAAAAATAAAATAGCTTCTTGTCCAAGATCCCGTTTTAGATGAGGGTAGAAAAAATTGAAGTTTTCGTATTATGTTAAATCAATTTGTTGCATTATTTTCTTTTGAATTTATGCACAATGTCTCATAACATAGTATAATACAACACCCACACTTCGCCGGACGATATTCAGTTCCAAATGTGACAGGGGGCGAGCCTGTCGCCATCCACCGGGCTCCAATCATATAGCAGATGACATACAAAATGTCGATGAAATGTATTTTTTAACTAAATTAATTTTGTAGAAGTTAATCCAAAAAATAAGTCATATTAAAATTAAGTAAGTACATAAGTATTTTAATAATAAAATACGTATGTACATAATATAACAACTTATGTACTTAATGTTGCGCATACCCACGCATACCTATAAAAAACAAGGCGTAATTAACAACAAAAAATAAATTTATTTTCACAAAGAAATGTACATTCATATGTGCATTGTAATAAAAATACCAGAACATTATTATAAAGCAACAGTAAATACTAGGTAAATAATCACAGTTACAGCCTTGTGCGAGCAGCCAAAGTCATTATGGTACATTATAAACTTATCTAGGATCACGGTGGTCGTATCGCAGTTAAATATCGAAGCCGAACTGAAATGAAACAAACAGAAATTTGAATTCAGCTTTAAACAAATCTATGACACCTAGAAGACAAAGAAGTGATCACATAAAACCTAGCTAATTATCTATATTTACTAGCGCTTTTCGCTTGACGCTTCTCGGTTTTACCTTCTATTAAAAAATAATCTATGTGTTATTCCAGACTATAATCTATCTCAGAGCCAAATTTCATCCTGGTCCGATTTGCCGTTCTGGCGTGAATGAGTAACAAACATCCATCCATCAAACTATCCAAACTTTTGTATTTATGAAACTAGAAGGATAAGATTAGGTATGAGTACTAAATCTGTACAAGAATTGAAAGATTAATTACTTTGGTATTTTTTTAACCATCAAGATAGATAGAGTATACTAGTCTGCTAATTTATGATAAAAAAGAGTTTTATTTATATACCTGTGAAGCATTTTCAATCATACATTTCATTGCGATCATTGCTCTATCGCAACCTTTGTCACCATCGCTCACAGCTTCGCTGTTAACTAAAACATTACAAAATATTAAGTAATTAATAGTAAAACATTAAGTAAGTAAAAGTAAAATATTAAGTAAGGATTAATAATTTTTAAAACTATCATCAAAAGTAAGTAACTTTTGCTGATGTAAATTTTTTGAATGAAACCAAAGAGATTGCATATATTGAAAAAACGGGTCTAAAAACAAATTTAACATAAACACACTGTTATTAATGGCTTGTAGAGCTAAAAATCCGTAGATACCGTTTTTTTCTAAGATCTTCCTTGTATTTAGCGATGGCATCTAGCGATGGCAGCCTAGTTGGGAAACTGAAACTGAATATCGTCCAGCGAAGTGTGGATGTTGTATTACACCTCTGCCAGCCCCCTCAGGGGAAAGGCGTGACGATATATGTTCCTTGTATTTTCCTTTAAAAGGTAAAAATATCGTGTCAACAAATTGATAACGATAATATTAAAATACTCACCATGATTGCAAGAATGAAGATAGTCTTCAATAAGCTTTAGTTCTTCTGGATCTTCAAAGATTTTTTTTGCAAGTTCGAGAGCAGTTTCTTTCTGTATTAAGCCATCTTTGTCCATCTGTAAAAACCGTTGATGAGAGTACTATTAATATATCAATAGTAAAACATAAATCCTACTATAATACTATAAACGCGAAAGTTTGTAAGAAAGAATGGATGGATGGATGGATGTTTGTTTCTCTTTCACGCCAGAACGGCTGAACAGATCTGGATGAAATTTGGCATAGAGATAGGTTATAGTCTAGAATAGCACAAAGGATATTTTTTAATCGCGGGTGAAACCGCGGGGCGCAGCTAGTAAAATATAAATGTATATATTAACTGTCTATGCAGCTAACAAGTCTCCGATAATTTTACGTTATACGGACTCATGATATTTGTTTTTTTTGTACCTGCGAGTAACAAGTAACATTATTAAAAGAAAAACAAAAACCCGGCTGTTAAATCTTGTACCCTACGTCACTTCCACTATCAAGACGATTCAAATGACACTTCATATGTCGAAATCTATCAAGCTATGTAGACTGTAGAGCGTGCCAAGGAAACCTAATACATATAAATACATACAAACATACCTACATATATACATACATACATAAATACGTACATATATAAATACTTACTTTTGCATAACCCTCTTTCTTGCGCAGTCGAATAAAAACTGCTATGAAAACATGATTTCACATGAACCATCTTCCAAAAAAGACTACGGCTATATTTTCTCATATACGAAGAAAACTCGATAAATGAACACAAGACTCGAGTACCGATAGATTGGGCACCTGGCGCAATAGGAAAATGGGTGATGATGATGAGGTCAAAACATGTACAGAATAGTGACCTAGGGATAGAATTTCTAAAAACAAATGAATCGAAGCCTACATGGGCGGTGATCCCTGTACTTGCAAACAAGTGATTCA
This sequence comes from Peribatodes rhomboidaria, assembly GCA_911728515.1. NCBI lineage: Eukaryota > Metazoa > Arthropoda > Insecta > Lepidoptera > Geometridae > Peribatodes > Peribatodes rhomboidaria. The sequence continues at coordinate 6,678,192 of OU452178.1, read as the reverse complement.
ATTCCCTTACCACACCAATATCCTTCATCATACAAGCCAGAAAACAAGGAGCCTCTGGCCCAGAGGGCACTTTCTTGGCCCTTAAATCCATGATATCGTCTTCCGTAATGTGGTGGTCTTTCATGCACTTCATTCCAATGACTTCGAAGTGCTCTTTGATTTTAGATTTCTGCTCATCTGTCATCGCCTAGAATAATATTTTGTTATGGTTTATGCCTTTCCATAAATGGGGTAACGATAAGTAACGGGGAGCAATAGGGAAACTAAGGATAAATACTGATTAGAGCATGTTCGGAGTGTTTTAGGGGAGACCTTTCACACCCAGCAGTAAATATATTGAAAGATATAGACAATTAACACTAAACTTCATTCGTTTAAAAAGCGTTAACATTGTTCTTTTATGTAGGTATTTCCAAACTTTTTTAAGTTGTCAAATAAGCTTTTCATCACATTAGGAAGTTTGATCTTACTTTTTTTTCGGAATATAGATGAAAATTGTCGTTATATATGGATTAGAATACGAATAATATACTTACACTGACTAAATACGGCGTCAGTGCCGCACAAACACATAACAAAGCTACTGGACGAAACATTTTTTTAATTGCACTTCTTTAACTAGCTGGTATTAATTCTCTAGCGGCGTCTGCAGAAGACTGAAACTTATTGTAGAATAGTCCAACATTTTCAGGTGTATATATAGCTAGTATCCTTGTTATTTCCTAACAAGCTATTATTAGTTCCTACCTCATGTTAAAAAATTTGACAAATCTCATTGTTGATAATAAGTAGGTAGTTAAAATTGGCATGTCGTTAGGCCCAATGCCAGAGGCTTAGTTGACAAGATGCAATTCGTGGGAAAGCACGATTTTGATTCTAGCAATGGACATTAGCCGCGTTCCACGGTTTGGCCCGCGGTATTTCTGGAGCCGTTAATTTTCGGGATAAAAATTACCACCAAAAAAATGCGTTGTCAGGGGTACATCCCCTGACAACGCATTTTTTTTGCGCATTTTTAATATTACGTTTTATAAAAATATTCGGGTCAAGGGAAATCAGAAAACAGAATTTATTGACAACTCCTATCGTTACACATAATATTTATATTTATAATTAAAAATAATGTAATAATTATTTAATTATAAATAAATATATTTATAATTAAAAACGAATGTTAGAACAATAATAATTGATAATTACTTATGTCAAAAATAAAAAGAATTCATTAATGTCATTCTACAGTTAAGTATAGTAAAAATAGTTAATATTATGTATGGCTATTATTATGCATGATAATAATAGTTCAAAAATCTCTTATTTCAAAATAAGCTTCAACATATTTTCTAGTAACCAAGCTCTCCAAGGGTAGACATGGGTATAGCCATATTTTAATGGCTTTTAATATAGGTCAACATTAACAAGACATTGTGATGATTATTGTTAAACGTATGTTAAATAAGGCTACGGCTTTGTCAAAAACAATTTGCCTGTTTATCACCGGATGTTGCATCGCCTCGATTTTCACTATAAAACGAATAATCTGTTCTAATTCACACATTTGACGGGTAAATCTAGTTGCGTTGTGTGAAAAATGCTGAAATTTTTCGGTTTTGTTTGTGTTTTGTGCGGCTTTGTGATGGGTGAAATGATGGTATGTATTGAGGACGTGTGGATTGTATAGGTAATTATTATTTTATGAAATCAAACGATGGTAGTAAATTGAAATTATATTACACGAGATCAGTAAAACAAAGCTTTTTTGTGACAGACAACGAACAGAACACTAGTAAAAAACAAAAGCTAAAACAAAAAACATGACATCTGCCTTTTAATATAATATTACTTATAAAATATAAAGGAGGCCGTTCTCCAACTAGTGGAAGAAGGCCGACTTCCAGCCAGTCGCTAACAGTATGTTTTATGAATTCTTCTTCATTGTTGACAAATTTTTAAATTTGGCCACTAGTTAGAGGCTATTATAATAATTATATTAAGTACCATTATGACATCTAAGTTACCCATCATGTTTATGTTTAACCCTGGGAACTCCCAGGGTCAAAATTAAATTACTGACCAATAAAAGTAGGTTTTCCACTTTTCAGTAGTAGGTATACTTACTAATATTATAACAATCAGTCTATGTCCACTACGGAAACTAGACCTAATCCTCGCACTTAACAATCTACCAAGCCGTTAAAGCCCCGTTTAAGAAGATACGGGTTAAGCTAAGAGTAAATGAAATCAAAGTTAAAAATTAAACGGTATATAAATTTCGACCTAAGGGCAACTTGCAGAAGCTTGGGTTATCATTTTAACTAGGAGTTAACTGCTTCGATCGGATTGATCGAAGGTTAAACTGATAATTCTTCTAAAAACCACCGCGAGTTAGAGGCTTTACTCGTAGAATCTAACCATGAATTAACACAATATTAGAGTGACATTTATAACATTTTAACTCTTGTCTCTGCCTTTAAGAATTTAACTCCGTAATTACTGCAAGTGAGCCTATTATTGTGTCAGCTCAAAATTAGCTCGCAACAGATTAGTTTCTAACTCTTCATTGCGCAAGACGATTTATCAGCTTAACCTCTGATTAACAGTTAACTACGAGTTAAAAAGATAACCAGAGCTTCTGCAAGTGGCCTTAAGATGGTAAGAAGATGGGCACAGAGATTCATAATAATAATACAGTCACATATTTACACATCAAAAACATTACCCTGCTTTTGGTTAGCCAGGTAAAGAATAATTAGCATCTGTATTCGAGTAGCTAAACATAAATATCTATCTACATTTCTACATCCGACATTTTACATCCGATATCTAATTAAGAGATTTTAACCAAATATTGTCTGACCGTTTATAGGCTGAAAAATTTGACGACGTAAAACAAGAGTACCAGAGAGTGATGCAAGAATGTGTAGCGGAGTATCCTTTGTCATCGGTAGATATGGAATCATTGGCGAGCAACAGGAGGACTAACAATGTGAACTGTATGTTCGCATGTGCTCTTAAAAAGGCCGGAATGGTAAGACTTTCTTTTAAACAAGCGTCATATTTTTGGAGGTCTGCATGGAGCTTCGACATCGAGACTAAGCTAGCCGTTGCGGATAATACGAGTTATACGAGTATCTATGTTGTATCTGTAAAGTCTTGCTTGGGCTATAACTTAAGCTAAGATTCTGTCTTTGGCGTCAGTGTCGCCGCGTCAATACAAAGAAAATGTAAAGATTATAAGGATACGCTAGAGTGTGGAATACTCTGCCAGAGTGTGTGTTCCCTGACACTTATAATATGGGTGTCTTCAAGTCTCGAGTGAATCGGTTTCTTCTAGGCAAGCGTGCTCCATCGTAGGTCGCATCACTGCTTATCATCAGGCATGTTGGCGGCCAAACGCAAGCCTATTATGTAATAAAAAAAAAAAAAACGGTACCCTTACCAATGGAATATAATATTTTCCGCCAGGTGAAGCATTCAGCATCACGTAGTGACAATCGATGCTTAAGCAAGACCGAAATGAGTGATATACAACAACTTCGAAAGAGACGGATGATAATGACGCCAATCCTTGTTTGCTGTATGCTTTTTTTTGGGTCATGCCCTTACCATGAGTTTTGCTATTAAGCTTGTTTTGTTTTGGTTTGGCTTCATACATTTAAATAAAGCGCCCCTGAAACGTTATGGAACTAAGTTAAATGGATGGAGCGAAACGAAAATGAAAAAACTCTACGTTTCATATCAAAACTCATGCATGGTAAGAGTAGTGAAGCGGCTACGCTGAAGCCAGCGGTACTAAAGCCAATGACGGAGTTAAGTCTTTACATATCATCACGCCTTTCTCCCGAGGGGGTTGGCAGGGTACACAAACCCACTTGCGACGGACAATTTTCAGTCCCAAATGTGACAGGTGGCGAGCCTGTCGCCAAACACCGAGCTCCAGTCAAGTCAGCAGACGATATTAAATACGCACATATGTTCACACAATAAACAAATTGGTGCGTGTCATCGGCTGGGTTTGAACCTGCTCCCTCTGGCTTGAGAGTAGGGCCTTCTCCGACTAAGCTATCATCGCTATATTAAGTCTTAATCTGTTTTAAAACAAAACCCTTGCCCTCGACCTTCCAACCAGCAATTGTAGAGTAATTATTCACATGTATGCGACAAAATTATAATGTGAGTGTTTACATCTGATTCTTTGTTTGTTCAATGTCATCAATGTGAGTATTTACATCTACCCACACTCAACTTTGTAACGGTGGATGGATCCATAATGGAACTACGTAATTAAGTCAAATAGTAGCAAGTACCTTGTCGCTTATCAACTGATATGTTACTAGTGGACTCTGTGAGCTAAAGACCTCGCGGCCGACGTCTGTTCTTCTTTTCAGGTCGCATTCCTCAACTGATTCTCGTGAAATTTTGTGAGCAGCTTCGATAATTATTCAGAATCGGTTAAGTAATGCTATGTAGAGGAAGACAGAGATTCGGATAGAGATCCGGATAGAGATCCGGATAGAGATCCGGATAGAGATCCGGACAGAATTCGGATATCTTAACGTATTTTTGTCGAAGCTAAAGCATAGACGCTTCACTCGCTAACGCTTGCTCGGTCAATTAAAGCGTTTATCTTTATCAAAAACTTTGTTGGATACTGAGTAAAACTGGGAGTCAGTAAGTTTTCATTGCTATTTATAGAGTTATAGTAATATATTTGTAGATGGTAAAATGTAGAGTACTTGTGAGTTATGTTTTAATTATTAAAAATTATAATTACAAAAATTGGCTTATAATAAAGAGAATTATTTAAATTTGTACCATAGCTTTTTTTTGATTTTTGATTTTTAAAAGTTCTTAATTAACTTAACAATTAAACACTTACAATACAGACACAGTCTATTAATGTAGATAGTAATGGCTATTTAAATTAACTATTATTCTAAACTCGCCTATTTGAGTCATTTAATGACAACAAGTTAAATTTTTATTTATGTTAAAACATGGATGTTACGTGTATCTAGGGTATACAGTTCATGATAGCACGATTAGGTCTGTTATGAGTATTTTGTGCCAGATACATTTTTAAACATTATTTTTTAGATAATACTTTAACATTATGTGCCAAAGAAAAACGTAAATATTGACATCAACACATTAATTAAGTGATTGGCATGAATGTAGCAAAGTAAAATAAACTTATATTGATATTGGTATCAATCAATAAAGTAATACTACGTTTTGGTAGGTCGTTTTGTACCATAGCTGCACACTGCGTTGCGCCTGTTTTCTTACATAACCTTTTATTTTATCAAGACAATAATTAACCTATGTGTTAATCTACGTTACGAATATAAGCTTTCTTCATCCCCAATTTCAAGCCGTTCAGCGTAAAGGAGTAACAAATAAACACACTCGCATTCACACTTTCGCATTTCAATATTAGTGTGATTAGTGTGAAGTATGATTCTCAGTTTCACAGATACTATGTTGAAATCACAAGGTCGTAGATGATGGGTATGCAATTACACGGTCCACACCATTTGACAATGCATTGTGTTATTACAGCTAATGCTCTTTATACACCGGAAACGGTTTTTATGATTAGGCAACTCGAGTCTGGCCATGGACATCGGTCTCCCAGTTTTCCTTAATGATTTGTGGATGTTATACTAGTTATTATATTTTTGTATGTGTGTATTAATGTCATCTGCTACATAACTGGAGCCCGGTGTTTGGCGATAAGCTCGCCCTTTTATTTTATCTTAATATATCTTATATCTTTAAATGAGTAATTCTTGTATATATTTATATATATATATATATATAATTGGAATATATATATAATTGGAATCTCGGAATCGGCTCCAACGATTTTCATACGATTTAGTATATGGGGGTTTCGGGGGCGATAAATCGATCTAGCTAGGAATCATTTTTAGAAAATGTCATTTTATTCGTGTTTTATCGATAACCAACTTGGAAGAAAAATAACAAAAAGGAGGCATTTGAAAAAACTCAACTGAAAAATATGACTCTTCCTGACATCTATTGGCGAATAATAATACTGTTTTTTGTGAGCAACTAATTGCTTTAACGACACAACAGCAGATGGCGTTGTTAAGTAACACGAAGTCAATGAGTGTTTGCTTTGAGGTTAGACTAAAATCAATTGTTTATTTTCCAAAAAACACAATTAAAAAAAAAAAATACCGAGCGAAGCTCGGTCATCCAGGTACTATAAATTACGTGTCACGTTGTTTGTCCGCTATAGAATCCTAAACTACTTAACCGATTTTAATCAAATTTGCACACCGTGTGCAGTTCGATCTAACTTAACAGATAGGATAGCTCACATATATTTATATAAATAATAAACGCGAACGAAGTCACGGGGTGACAGCTAGTTTATTTAATAATTTACACCCGTAAAGTACAAACAAAAGATACAAAAATTTCTACTTCGGTAAAACTATAACCAGCGTGGTAAATGATCATTACGTTAGCCAATATGAGAACAAAAAACAGTAAGCCTTGCGAAGTCCTCACTAGGATAGCCCTTTGTCACATTTGGGACTGAATATCGTCCGACGATGTGTGGGTGTTATGTACACCTCTGCCAGCCCTTTGGGTGAAAAATGTGACGATTTGTTATGATATAAATAAATTCGGGACACTTTTCACACACGATCGCCTGACCCCAAACTAAGCAATGCTTGTACTATGGTAGCCAGAGACTGATATACATACATATAAATTCTTAAATGCATACTTAAATAGATATTAACACCCAGACATAGAACAAACACAAATGTTCATCACATGAATGTTTGCCCTAGGTGGGAATCGAACCCACGCCCCCAAGCTCAGCAGGCAGGTTCACTACCAACTGCGAGCTACCGATAAATATTTGTATCTATATATTTTCAGATATTATTATCCGATCAGATATTCAGTATCTGTCATGTGAACCACAGGATTGTTTGGAACTGAAATCTATCATATCGTATGAGCAATTTAATATAGGTATATTATTCTTCTTAGTCGTTAACACTCTTATCAGAGTGGTCGTGGTCATCAGCCTGGGTGGTGGCTCGCTTCACAATTCGTTGCCACTCGTCACGTATAGCAGCATTTCTTGTGCACATGTTGATGGAGCCGTCAAGTGCTGCCCTTATTTGGTCGGTCCACCGTAATGGTGATCTGCCGCGTGGTCTCGTCCCCTCAATTTTACCTTTTTGTTAAGGTATATTATGTCTATGCCCAAATTGCATAGCTTTTTTACTAAGCAACTTATGACCATCGCATCAACGACGATTTGATTCTAATAACTAATTAGGATTACTTAATTTTAAAAATATATTTATTTGAGCAAAAACGTACAGTCATACAGTCGTAGGATTAGTATTGTTATGTGCGTATAGATTCTTTCAAGTATTCTGGTGAAGTGTGGGTGTTTTATTACATCTAGGCCATCCCCTTCGGGGGAGAGGCGTAACGATATATTTTATTGATTGCCTATATACTCATAGATGGATAGATTTTATCAATACTTACCACTATGCCACAATACAAATAAGTAAAGTTAATTATTTATATGCAGACTCGTACATACATATTGTCACGCCTTTCACCTGAAGCGATGATAGCCTAGTTGGAGAAGGTCCGCCTCTCAAGTCAGAGGAAGCGGGTTCGAACCCAGCCGGCGGCACGCACCAATTTGTTCATTCTGTGAACACATGTGCGTATTGTGTGTAATTTGCTACATGACTGGAGCCCGGTGTATGGCGACCGGCTCGCCCCCTGTTACATTTGGGACTGAATATCGTCCGGCGAAGTGTGGGTGTTGTATTACACCTCTGCCAGCCCCCTCGGGGGAAAGACGTGACAATATGTATGTTATGTTTCACCCGAAGGGGCTGGTAGAGGTGTACAACACCCACACTTAGCCGGACGTTATTCAGTCCCAAATGTGACAGGGGCCGAGCCTGTCGCCATACACCGGGTTCCAGTTACATATCAGATGTTTTTTATTTATCTTAATTAGGGCCAGAATAAGAAACCGCGGGGCCTGTTGCAAATGTGAACCCGCAAATTTGGGGCCCTCGATTTGTTGGTTTTCCGCCGAAACTCCTCATTTCCCCTGAAAATGTTGTTACCACAACAAAAAAGCGTTGTATTCTTGCCGAAAATGTTGTTACCACAACATTTTAGGCAAGAATGCAACGCTTTTTTTTTCTAGTTTTGAGGAATTTGGCGTCGCATGTCTACTTTGAGTAGCTTTGTACTCTGAATAGCTAATAGCAAAAAAAAAATGGTCTTTTTTTATCGGAACTTCGGAACTATGAATAATACACGACAATTAAACGCTTTGTGACATGTGATTAATAAAGATTAATTATAATATTAAAATGCTTCAACAACATGTTTATTTTCTAGATGGATGATGATGGAAACCTGTCAGTCGAAGGGGTAAGAAAAGCCGCTGAAAAGTATTTGTCGGAAGACCCAGAACTGTTAAAGAAAAGCGAAATGTTTACTGATGCTTGCAAAATTGGTATGATCACACTAATATTATACTCGTAACTGCGAAAGTTTAGATGCCAAAACAGTTGAACGGATCTGAATGAAAAGTCAAAGTCAAAGTCAAAATGTATTTATTCAATTTAGGTATCAAAGATACACATAAGAACGGCAAAGTTTTTTTAAATAGACTCGACCGCCTTGTTCGGATAAAGAGCCTATACTCAGAAGAACAGGCAAGAAACTGAGGGGCATAATTTTTTCAAAGAATAAATAAATTACAGTCTCAGAAATTTTGGCTTACAACTAGATAATATCTATACATACTAGTGGCTGCTTGGCGGAAGTGGAATGAAGTGAAATTTGGCACAGCTATAGATTATAGTCTGGAAGAGCACATAGGCTACTTTTTAACCCCGGGTAACTGTAACTCTTTAACTGTAGAGCGCAGCTAAAATCATTGAACAGCGCGGTTGGACTACTTCCCCGGACTGACTTTTACATGGCTCTATTGTCAAACTATAAAAATAGTTGGACCACTACCCTTAATGAAGGCCCGTTGAACAGCACAGTTAGACCGTACCAAAAAAATTCTAATCAACGATGTATTTTTTTTATATCATTCTAACAGTCTTTTCCTGAACTAACTATTGGTATGTAGTAATATTATAATAACCTTGTTCTTGTTTCATGTTTCAGTAAATGATGCTCCTGTGTCAGATGGCAAGAAAGGCTGTGAAAGAGCATCTTTGATATACCAATGTAGTGTTGAAAAAGCACCAAGTGTGAGTAGTCATATTAAATAGTAGATTTATTTATTTATTAATTTAAACGGCACATGCCAATTATTCTAATTAATTCTATCTACATTATTCATTATCACATTAGAAATTTCAAATTTAACATTAAAAATAACAAAAAAATAAATAAATAACAATGATTACATACTAATTTAAATTTGAATTGGTCATAACTACAATTATTGTCAAACATGTGCTTAGTTATGTGCTTAGTTAGATATGTGTATATAGCAAAACTGTATAACATCGTTTAGTAGGAATTACTAATCTATATAATAAAAGTGAAAAACCAGAACGAGATAAAAACGCAAGACGGAGCGAGATGGCGATATTTAAAATAATTTCCGGGAAATGTCATAGATATTTAGAGTTTTTATTTAGTTTAGTTACCATGACTACCGTGTTGTTGATATGTTGACATGTAGCGTCAAGAGAATAAAAGAAAATGTCATTTCGTAAAATAATTGTTTAATTAATAAACCTGATGTGCACACTGCAGCTAACTCTACTAGGTACTCTACATACTACATCACAGGTAATGTGAATCTACTGGATTATGTTGTGTTGGAGGCAAAGTAAAATTGCCACAATTGGTCCCACCACCAGATCCTTTTGGCGAGGATCAGATCGCGAAATGACGTTGCTCTAGCGTTGGATTCATCTGGAATAGCTGCGACTCTGCTAGAAGGCGGACGAACTGCGCATTCTGCCTTGAAATTACCATTAAACATGCAAATCACCGAAACACCAATTTGTAACATCGCCAAAAATAGCGCAATGGCCAAGATCCTACAGGTATGCAAATTAATTGTTTGGGATGAATGCACAATGGCCCATAAGAGGTCACTGGAGGCGCTGGACAGAACATTGAAAGATCTTTGTGACAACCAAAATATTTTTGGTGGGCCATGATTCTGTTGTCAGGTGATTTTCGTCAGACTCTTCCAGTTATTCCCCGATCAACTGTTGCTGATGAACTAAATGCATGCCTAAAATCATCGAATTTGTGGCAGTACGTAAAGACACTCCAATTAACAACTAACATGCGAGTATTTTTGCAACATGATGAAACTGCAAATGTGTTTGCGAAGCAGTTGTTAGATATTGGAAATAATAAAGTTGCAATGGACACCTCGACCGGATTCATCATATTACCCACAGATTTCTGCCACATCACAGATTCAAAAGAGGAGCTTATTGAGCGTGTTTTCCCATATATAGCGCAAAAGTTCAATAACCATAATTGGCTGGGTGAACGAGCAATATTGGCAGCGAAAAATAAAGATGTCGAGGATCTCAATGCGACCAGGACAGTCGTCCTGGAAGAAAATTCTGAATGGTGGAATTTCCTTCAAATCAGTGGACACCGTTATGAAACAGGATGACGTAGTCAACTATCCCACGGAGTTTCTAAATTCACTGGAATTGCCTGGATTACCACCTCACAATTTGCAGTTAAAAGTAGGATCAGTTGTCATCATGCTGCGTAACATTAATAAACCGCGAATATGCAATGGAACAAGACTGGCTGTGAAAAAGCTGATGAATAACGTCATTGAGGCAACAATCATAAAAGGAAAATACAAAGGAGAGGATGTCTTGATCCCGCGAATACCGATGATTCCAACGGATTTAACATTCGATTTTAAACGCTTACAATTTCCAGTACGTCTGGCCTTTGCGATGACAATAAATAAATCGCAAGGACAGTCTTTAGAAGTTTGCGGAATTAACTTGGAGTTTCCCTGTTTCGCGCATGGACAATTATACGTCGCGTGTTCGCGCGTCGGAAAACCGTCTTCTTTGTTTATTTACGCACCACAAAACTAAACAAAAAATATAGTTTATGAGAAAGCTTTAAATTGATTAACAAACTGTATCATAACAGTGTGTGTCTGTTAATAATAACTCTGTTTTTTTAAGTAAGCAACATGTGTCGAAAATAATAATAAAACTTCATGCTTCATTAAAAAAATTATTTTTTATTCAATACGTTATATAAACAAAAGTTTAGGTTTTTTATTTATCGATTGAGGCAGTACGAAGTCTGCCGGGTCAGCTAGTAAAATTATATTTATCACTAAAAAAAAAAAATTGTCAAACATAGACACAAGTCAAAAGAAAAAATAAATTTATTATAAAAATAAAATAAAAACAAAAAATTAATTAAGTATAGTTTACACAAAAATTTACAAAATATAAAATTATTATTTCGTCAAATACATTATGCACCTATCATTCGTCCCTTTCGCTATCTTTAGATATCTTCTTCTCTATCTTCTCTACTTAGCTCGTAGTATACAACAAAGTCGCTTTCCGCGTCTGTCAGTCTCTGTATGTAAATCCGCTAACTCCTAAACCTTTTACTTACTTATATTAGTTACATACTTTTTTACGGAAGGTTAATAGGTACCGTGCAAAGACGGGGCGTTTCTTTAGTTTTCTTATAACTCAGATCAACCTAGAGAATAAGATGGCGCACGGCGTATGATCTAAGTGAAGCCAAAAACCATCCAAAAACTACGCTACTGTCGTATAGGTACACAACACTCACACATGGACGCAAAAACAAACTACGCTACTCGCTTGGTCATTCTTACCTCGACATTATGTGCATTGATTTATGGTATAATTTTGTACACATAAATATACAAAGTGCATTATAAAAGTGAGGCCAGGACTACATTTTGAGGTTCTTTTTAAAAACTGAGCAGTTTTTTTACAAGTCAATTTTGAAAAAGCCGTAACATTAAACTCTGACAAACATGAGCAGTTTTGGAATATTAAATCTACTGAGGTTGTATATTCGAACGGAAATGGCTAACGTAGAGTTTGAGAATTAGTAATAGTTTTCGTGCAATTGTAAATGTTTTTCTTAGCAACATTACCACGCACACACATTGAAAAAGAAGTGGCTTCAGCGAGATATAACGCAGTGTTCCATCTTTTCCTTTAGATTGATCTGAGTCTTATAAATGATTTTACACTAAAGTTGCTTTTGTTTTATCGCATACTTAAATTTATTACAACAGATTAAAAGAAATAGGAACCCTCAGTATTATTTAGAAAAATAATTTTCTAGTCGGTTTTATTTTTATATTTACGTTTTTATTTCCAGTTTGATCTATTCTAAAACATTCACTACCGGACCTGCTGTACTACTCAGTATGATCGGATTTAAAACCTTTGAAAACGGATGCAGATAATTCATTTCATCAGCTTCAAGGCCTTATTACAATTCATAATTATAATCGTGCACACAGGAAATTTTAGCTCATATTGTACTTTCAATTCATTCCATTTAATCTACTAAGTAATTTAGATGATTAAAGTTGTATTATAAATAAAACTTATTGTTGTTTTAATAAATCCATGTTTCGATAAGAAATAATGTGATTTTATCTATTGCAAGTAGTTTAATGACGTGTGTAATCGTTCCTATATTATTAATGGAAGAGTCAATACGTCGGTCATTGGAAAACTAATAGCGACTGGCTACGGAATAGTTTTATAGGAAATGTGGATTTTAAATGTATTTTACGTGGTTTTGCTATGTGCCAGCAGTTATGTGAGTATTAAATAAATTCGTATTCCTAATAATAGACTTCAACCGAAGACTTGCCATGCCGAAGATTTGTAACAGAATATTGTATGGATTTCTTTAAAGTTTTGTAAAATCAAATAGAACTTTGATTTATTTGTACCTAAATATTGAGAGATTTTTTATGCAAAAGCTAAGGTAAATTATATAACTTTAACGGTCCGTTTTTTGAGTGAGAAAATGTTTTACCCCCGCACTCGGCATTGAGGATGCTTGCGGGGTATATCGACCTTGATGCCAGAAAGGCACACTTTATCAGCCCTGAAGTAACCCAGTGCATAGGGTTCTTTTTATAGTATAATAATAATAATAATAAAGTTATTATTGTCATGCATTGCATTACAAAAAAATAAAAAAAATACAATTTAAAATTTATTGGTAGGTAATAATAAAAACTCCGCTAAGTACTGACTTAAATTTTATACGATTTGCTTTCAATAAAAACGAAATGTATAGGTCAAGACATTTATTAGTGTGTTTAGTGTTGAAAGGCCTCATATCTCTACGGCGATTTTCACTGGTTTAGGCAATGACAGAAGAAGAGGTGAAGGTAGAATTCATGAAGCTCGTAATGAAGTGCTCGAAGGACCACCCCGTGGAGATGTCTGAACTGGTGCTGCTGCAGCAGCTGGTGGTGCCGAAGAAGAAGGAGACGAAGTGCCTGCTGGCATGCGCTTATAAGATTGATGGTATTGTGAGTAAAATACGAGTAACTCTGATTGGAAATCTGGCTCTATCGAACCAGCACTTGCTGCTGTCTGACAGACTGTCAGATAGTTTTCGCGGGAGTTTTCTTGCAGGTGGAAAAGGGGCCTCAGTTGTACCCATCTACGTGTCACAACTACAGTCCCATGCGGGATGTTAATATCGACTAAAGCTCAAGCTCAACATTTGAGCTATGTCATAACATATATCATCACGCCTTTCCTCCGAGGGGCTGGCAGAAGTGTAATACAACTTCCAGATTTCGCCGCGCGATATTCAGTCCAAATGTGAGGGGGCGAGCCTGTCGCCATACATCGGGCTCCAGTCATGTAGCAGATGACATGCAATACGCACATACGCTCTCACAACGAACAAATTGGTGCGTGCCGCCGGCTGGTTTCAAACCCGCTCCCTCTGGCTTGAGAAGCGGGCCTTCTCCCAACTAGACTGCCATCGCTATTAAGCTACTATCAAGGACCTTAAATATATGATGACACACTGTAGAGTAGTACTAGCTACTATTAAGTAAATTTTGTCTTTCTAATCTATCTTTCTTCATGTTTTCACAGATGACGGCAAAAGGATTGTATGATATCGAGCACGCCTACAAAATAGCAGAACTTACCAAAAACGGTGATGAAAAACGATTGGAAAACGGGAAGAAAATGGCTGACGTTTGTGTTAAAGGTGCGCTGATAAATACTTATTACTTACGACTTAATACTTACGACTAATATTGATTTATAAATCCATTGTGGTTTCTCTGTCATTTTTTGTGTAAGTACTTATCTTTTTTTATTAATTAATTTCTTACTTAGATGTAGTAAAAACAAGTATTGTTTTTCATTTTCAGTAAACGACATCGAAGTAAGCGATGGCGAAAAGGGTTGTGAAAGGGCCGGCCTTATTTTCAAATGCACTTTGGAAAATGCTCCTAAAGTAAGTAACTTTATAATAATAGCCTTTATTAACAATCTTATTACTTACATTTTCTCTTATTTCTACACAGTATTGCCAATAACAATGGTTAATACTTATATTATACATGTAATTTGAATATAAATAATGTTAGACACCGGTTTTGTGATTGTCTTGCTTTCCAGCATAGGCCTCCCCAAGTGTTCTCCATAGCGGTCTATCTTTTGCTTTCCTCGTCCAAGCCGTTCCTGCTACCTTTTTAATATCGTCTTCCCATCTGTTATACTGTCTTCCTTTACTTCTTGTTTTATATCTAGGGCACCGTTCCGTCACCTCTTTAGCCCACTTTACTATCTTACTTCTTAAATGACCAGACCATTTCCATTTTAGTTGTTTGATTCGGTATTTTATATATATTATCTTGGTTTGTTTTCTTATTGTTTTCAACCGAACTTGTCTTTCAATTTTAAGTAAATTTTTGTAAGCTATTAAAAGTAACTATCACAGTAAGTAACTGTACTATGGTATTGCCTCATAATACCCAGGGATATTTTTTTCGTACTTACTCAGTGAAACCCATTGTACACAAGTGTACGAATTTTATATTCCTTTCAATTAAATAATAAGAAGTGTACAATAGGTTTTATGAGTACAAAGTCAGATTTATGGCAACTTGCTCTAAATATTTAGAATTAGTTAAGTATTTCGCTAACTAGTTTTAAACTACTTCTAGCGAAATATTAGCTCATCGGGAACATAAAGTTAAGATTCTCTTATGGATTGGATCGAGGTTATAAAATAAATTAAGTAGGAGCTTGCTTGGAGTAGATTAAACTAGTTAAGCAGTAACTTAGGCATTTTTAAATAAATAAATAAATAAATTCGGGACACTTTCACACAAGGTCGCCTGACCCCAAACTAAGCAAAGCTTGTACTATGGCTGCCAGAGACTGATTTAGTACAGACTTAGATATTTTTAAATACATACTTACTTAAATAGTTAACGCCCAGACATAGAACAAACACTAATGTTCATCACATGATTTTTTGCCCTAGGTGGGAATCGAACCCACGCCCCCACGCTCAGAAGGCCGGTTCATTACCAACTGAGCCATCGAGGCAGTCGTATATTTAGTGCAATCAATTCGTGTATTTAGTGCAACTGGCTATACAGTTCAGTCAGTCACAACTATAGTGTTGTGAATGACTGAACTAATTTATATTGTACAGAAATATGTATGAGGGGTCTTAGGATGATAAGTAAAAATATGGTATGAGTATAGGTATAAGCTGGTAGGTACCTGTTTATTAGTCTATACTTAGAAGGTACACGATTAAGTTTTCTTTTTAATTTTCTTTTATTTCCTTTCAGTTCGGATTCAAGATTTAAAATACCTCGTACAAAAAGTTAAGCCCGATGCTCCACATGGTTGTCGAATTGTTTTTTAAAATATGTAGAATTAATTTATTTTTAATTTAAATGAATAAAGAAAAATGAAAAAACTAGTTTCATTTATTTATTTACATGACATCTAGTATGTTTGGTTCGTATCAATTTAGCAACTTTCAGAATCTTTTGTATCATTATACCTAAGTGAAACGAACGTACGTACAAGCCTAAACTACAAGTCCATTCCAAAACATTGAAATGCATGTTCTACGCACACTCGTAGTTCCATGTCTAGCCGTTAGATGGCAGTTTTTTAAATCGCTACGTTAAAAGTTAGAATTAAGTAACCATTACAAGGCCTTAATCCAAATAATATAAAATGCAAAAAGTATTTATAATTCAAGATGAAAATAAAAGTGTGAAGAAAGCAATTATTACGCCAATTAAGTAATATCAATAATTTTTATTTTTTTATATTATCGAAAGATAAATACTTTCGATACATAATACATACACAATACATTCAATAAAAAACAAACGTTATATAATAAATAAAGCTAATAAACGTGAGTAAGTATTTTAATAAGACGATTACCTACTTATCTGAACTTATTACTAAGTATTCGAGTAACATTGAGAAGTGCATAAGGGTAAACACGAAGATAAAACAAAGTATTGATTAATAGGGAACCCTAAAAACGGTCCCTTTATCAAACCTGCTAACGTATACATGCACACATGCCTGGTTGCTTGGAGTTCTATGGTATAGATCACGCACACACGTGAGTCAAGGAGCGAGTTTTTCTACACCCCTTGCGCCTGAGCACGTTGCAGCACGCACACAGACAAAGGTCAGCCGGCAGCAACTTCATTCAAATCTTTCTACAGAGCGCAGTCAAACGTGGCCCAACTTCACTCGTTTAGTAAACACCGTATCATCGGTTCTTTGGTGACGTTTGGCTAGACAATCGATGTTTTGTCAATATATCTGTGCATTGTTTGTATTTCTCCATCCATCTGTGATTCTGTGTTGGTGATCAGTGACGTGAGCTATCATGCTGTCTGTGCTGTTTTAATGTTTGTTTTGAAAATAGTGTGTCGTGGATCTTGGGATTTTAACAGTTGGTAAGTTAATTGTCTCAAGTAATTAATGAATTGTCAACATTATTTTGGTACGTGTACCAGAATCCTTTTTTGCTTCGATTAGTTTTTACTTAAAAGATAAGATAAGGTAGGTAAGTATAAGAAGTATCCTATTCATTTGTTATTAAATTATCGTAAAAAAATTAAACGTTTACTTTATTGGTTTCCTAATTTTAAGTGCTATCGGAATAAATCTTTGATCTTCTTCGCTGTATCGTTTGGGATTATTATTAACTGGTTCAAATTGAACTTTATCACCATGGCCTGATTGCAGAACTTGTTTATCAACTTTAAAATTATTTTTGCTCAGCATCCTTTTTTTTATTACTTTTTGAGCCATGTTATTGCTTTCTTCATAGTCAGTTTTGAAATGAGACCATTTTTGAATAGAATTTTTAGCAACATGTTCAATGTCTTCAATGTGACGTCTCCTTCTTTTGCCGGAGACAACGCCGAGCTGAAGAAGTACTGGGTTGCTGACTAAAGCTGCTGCAGCACCCAACAGGGCTATCCCAGCTATGGGCCATAGCAGAGCTTTGTGTCCGAGACCCTGAAACACAAGAGTACTTTGATTAAGTATTTGGAATAAGAGATACCTATTGCCCATTTTTTATAAACCACCTACTTCGATTTAGACCTATGTAAATACATAGGTCTAAAAATAATAAAGTAAATAAACAGTAAATACATAGACCTATGTAAATACATAGGTAATACAAATCAATACAAATACAATGGTAATAAAAATACATAGGTCTAAAATATAATATTATAATGAATCTAGAGCCACCTGTCTATAATATAGTTTTCATACACCTGCAATATTCTCATTTTACACTACTAGTACGGTATGTAATAGTAGTGTAAAATGAGAATATTACGTTATTACGGTAATTAATAATAATTTTGAAGGGCATTAAAGTTTTTGCAACTCATTAAAAAAAAAGTTAATACTTGAGGGCAACTTAATTCAAAGGGTTTTAAGAACAGGCAATGAAGACACCACAATCAAACTAGCATGTAATTTAAAAGCTAAAGTAGAAGAGCACAAAGTTGACTAATCTATGCAAGCCAATAAATCCAGTGTGTGTAGGCATTGCCTAGGAACAAACACCTAACTTAGTGTTTTGCGTAGGACCTTGAATGAAACGCGGTGGAACAACAAGCACTGAATCATAATTGTCTATATCCTGTACAATACAGATAGACCTGCAGATATTAAAGCTCGTGGAATAAAATAATGAGCCCATTCCGATTAGGAAGTCATTTAATACATTGATAATCTGATCATGCAACATAAAATTGTGTAAAGCAGTGAGTAGAAATAGAATGGAGATCGGAGTACCCAGAAAAGCGATTCTAATTAAGCGAGTTAAGTGTCTAAAATTGAAGCAAAATAGGCTAACTAGCTGTTATTTAAACAAGATCCAGTTAAACAGAATTTCATGACAATTGCAATGACAATAAGCAAGCAGACACAAGTAACTTTCGGGTTAATAAAATAAAAAAGTTATTCTTAAATGTACGTACTGCTTCTTTTCAGATAAGTGAGTTCAAAACTGCAGTTGGTATTATAAATTTGTTACATAAACGTGTAGCATAATTTAAAGAAAAACCAAAAAACCCGGCTGCAAAATGTTGTACCCTATGTCACTTCACTATCAAGACGATTCAAATGACACCTCACATGTCGAAATTCATGAAGCAGTTTAGGCTGTAAGGCGTGTCAAAGAAACCTCATACATACATACATAGACATACCCACATACAAACATACATACACTAAAAAACACAACCCTCCGTCTCGCAGTCGGGTAAAAATAAATAAAACTCACGTGATCATAATACTTATGATGTCCATAGCCATGGTGATGACCGGGAGAATGATGATGGCCTGAATCATGGACGTCATAATGATAATAATCATGTGGGTCGTGATGACTGCCGTGAACGGGATAGTCGTAGCCATGGCCGAAATTAGGGTCTTCGTAGTCAAAACCATAACCTGGAAACACAAACAAAGTATTTATACAAGTAGATAGATTAGCGTGTTACAAGCGTTCGTTACTATCTCGGCAGCTATAAGTACTATTAATGAACGAAAGTGCGTAGGCCGAGATGAAACCAAAACACATGCAATGTAAGTACCGGATCGCCACCAAGACATTAATTGCTAACCAAAGAAATGGCATACAATGAAAAACACATAATTTTCAGTTTTCTAAAAATATTGGAAAAAGTTTATTTTGGGGTTTACCAGAATGTTCGTGATGCAGCAACCCTCGAGCGTGGCTTGATCCCGAAATCGCGCTGTCAAAATTATCCTGAAAGAATAATAAGAAGTATCGATTGTACGAAATGAGAGCAAAAAAACTGTTATTAATTATTAAAAGGTGAAAGAAAGTTTGCTGAACTGGCATCCAAATATTAAGAAAGCATTATAATTTTTTGAACAAGAATTATATTAACATAACACAACATAACGTCACGCCTTTCCCCCGAGGAGGCTGGTAGAGGTGTAATACAACACCCACTCTTCGCCAGACGATATTCAGTCCCAAATGTGACAGGGGGCGAGCCTGTCGCCATACAACGGGCTCCAGTCATGTAGCAGATGACATACAATAACAATCGTGCGTAAGCAAAATGATGATGAAAATAATTAATTGAAATTCTATGATTTATCTGCAAATTGCCTGACAACCTTTAGCAGACATTCTAAACAAGTTTAGTGACAGGACCAATTTGCATAGCTTTTTCAAAATGATAATTAGAGCATTGTCCTCCGACACGGTTGGTTTCCTCCGTCTTGCAGTCCCCTTATTCACACGGCCTCTAATGCGGCTCTTCCGATCGCTCCACCTTTCTAACTGACGACATTCTTCACAAATTAGTCTTGTTCTTACATTAAATAGTAGGTCCTACACGCATTTGTGAAGATTTTGAATAATTTACATCTAAGAATTAAACCTCACAATAGTTTGTGTGCAGCTGTGTGTGTTTGTTCGCGCTCAAAACCGTAAGAGCTAAATATATTTGAAAGAAAGCTTTAATATGATTACTTTTTAGGGAAAAAAGTAAATAAATGTTACTATGATAGGACTTACAACTGCCAGTGCAGCAGGGCAACAATATGATAGCTGAAGCAGGAAACCAGTTGAATTATTAGCTATTGAAATTTAACCATTTCAAGAAAATATTTCTGCAGCAAGAATAAATGTTTACATTTTTGGAATGTTTTAGTTCGTATGAAAAATCGAATGACGAAGAACCATTACCATTCTTAGCTTTATTAACACAAATTCTAATGCGGACAATCCGAATATCGAATACACCATGAATTAGAAATACGTGAATCACACATGTTTATTTTTACTGTCAAGCGCTATTCATTTGCATTGGGAATCGATCTTCTATAAAAATACGATTCGATTTTTGAACCTTGTTCCGTGGGCTTAAGGGTGTGGATAATAAGGTTTCTTCATAATCCATCCAATCCATCGTACTTGGTGTAACTGTGTAGAGGTCGAGGCCGTCACGGGAAAATACTCCTGGTATGCCTGATGTGACCTTAGATTGTGTGGCGTTTTACTCTTCTTTAAAGCTATTATGTTGTTCCACAGGTGCTCGAAGAATTTAACGACCCGTGATTGTTAAATTTAGTTTTTCTTTTTTTTTGTAACTTGAGGAGTTGATGTTTGTGAACATAGTCTGAACAACTTGGGAACAAAAATCGGCTAATTCCAAATTATTGCAGTATCTCGGTTTTATTTTAGCTAGAATCCAATAAAATCATATTGGATTCGATCACTCTAATTTTGGTTGGTAATCCTATAAAAAAAAAATGTATATAGGTAGATAATTCATGAAATCATTTCATAGATCCTCATCATCTCTAGTATTCGTAATGATACTATATACCATTTAATATTTAATTTATGAATACGTGAATAATTTTATTATTTGCGGGTAAAAAAAGACAATAAGGCTAACTCTATTAATTAATTAAACATTAGGTATCGGCTACTGAATCATTATACAAATAAAAGAACATCAATGTATTTACATCGTATCGAGTGCCGGTTGAGTCACATATCCGGCACGGCAAGTTATCAGGAATGTTGACCATTGCAGAGATATTCCCACCATCCGTGTCGAAAACGACAGGCTCAGGGCTACACAATTGTAATTAAAAAAGAATAAAACTACTTCAGTTTTAGAGCTGCTCTATTCCAAATTAGTCACCATGAAGTGACTGATATGATGATTCAATACCAGTGTTTGAGAATGGAGGAAGAAACTACAACCAACTTTCTCCGTTGTTAGTCATCTTTCTACAATTTGAAATGTATGCATTCGTCTGTCTAGTCCGTGTTTTTGCTGAAAGATACATTTTTTGTCACTTAATTCAAACCTAGACTGAAGAATGTATTTTTTTACATAAGCATCGTCTCTAAAGTGGTTACACAAATCCGAAACGATTAGTTAGTAAATAATAAGTTTGTCTGAATGCACACCTTGTGAAAATATACAAGATAGAAGAGAACGCCGTGACTTCTCCTTGGCACTACTGCTTGCCACAACCAGTTATGCTGCTATCTTCCAGTAATTGCAGCAGGCTCTATTTAAAGTCTTAGGTCAGTTCAAGACTAGATTGCGGTTATAGGATCAGTTAACCAGTTGTTCTATATTTATCACTTTATAGGAACTGTGATGATACTACTTTGCAGGTCGAACTAAATAATTATAAGTACGTTATTCATACCATGAATTTAACCTACCTTAAATCTTACAGGGTTCTGTACAGGGGCAAAATTTGCGTAGCGCCCCAAACCCGAGCCCTGCTTTTGTAGAGTCTTTACATCAGATAAGTTCTGAAATGGATGAGAGATATGATATAGGTACTATGTAGTTATACTGAACTCGAAACTGTTTAGGCAAGTAGGGTTGTCACTTACAAGATTAATTTCACCCACAGAGTAATCCCTGATTTGTGCATTGAAATCAGAATTCGTGATGGCTTTACATCCTTTGAAAACATTCGAAGCGACGATGAGTACAATGAAC
Organism: Peribatodes rhomboidaria; assembly: GCA_911728515.1. Taxonomy (NCBI): domain Eukaryota; kingdom Metazoa; phylum Arthropoda; class Insecta; order Lepidoptera; family Geometridae; genus Peribatodes; species Peribatodes rhomboidaria. Next base: position 6,656,051 of record OU452178.1, on the reverse strand, counting down.
TTTGGGTACGTATTCTTATATCTCCTGAACCACATCCTTGATAAACAAACGCTTCACAATCACAAAACACTTATAGGGATGTAAACGTATGGAGACACGAGTTACATTGAAACTGTATGGCTTGAAACAGTATACTTTATAAAAAAGTAAGGGCCACAAAGAGGGGGAGGTTTGGATGACAATTTGATAGAAGGCGAAACAATGGTGCAGTCCAAGATACGTCACAGCCTGTTGACTCCGTTGCGTAGTGTTTCACTGGCTTTGTTCATAATATAATGATGGCCATGTTTGCTGAGATTGTTACATGGTGGATGAGCATTGCTACGGATGCCTGTTGAATTCCTCTATAGTGCAATACCAGCAAGCCTATCAAATTGACCACCTGCTAAGTAATACCAAGAATCTACAAAAATGAAGAAAGAGTATAGAATGGATTCGGTATATATTATATGTAGAATGCGTTCGGAGTCCTGAAATAGAATTCGCAAAAACTTGAAATAACCCACGAATTTTCTCTCAACATAGAGGATCGTAAAGTAGTTTTATTTCCGACATAAAATGAAAGGTATGCACCCCTCTGACATATGAGTTTTTCTCTAAAGCAAAAACTGCTCGAATTCAACCTACAAAACTTACTTTCATTCATAATCGATAATATCACAAAACATTGAGTTCTACGCTAAAACAAAAACAGTAAACAACCACAAAAACAATGTGAGTACAAAGTGTTTTCATTTCATCATACTCGTAATCAATACGTTGACTTACAATGAAGTGAAAACTGAAAAGTGGTTAATATCATGAATTAATGTTCTTATCTATCTTTTAACATCAAGAGCTGAAGAGCCAGAGCCAGTTTAAATGTAAGTTCATGGGCGTATACCAAGATTTTTTTAGGGGTGGGATTAAACAATTTACAAGAGTAAATATATCTACTATATTTACTTGAAAAACCTAAATTTTGAGCTTAGAGTTAGGGACAGGGTGGGGCAGATGCCGCAGATTGCCCCAACGTGGGCACGCCCATTGAGTATTTAGTAGCTTTAAAGGTATAATGAAAAGGAAGAAAATGGTGTAAGAATAGAGGAATACTGAATGCTTCCTGTCACTTGAGATCAGCCAAGAATGTTTTGCTCGAAAGCAACAACGGCAAAAACATGTCCGTTATCACGAACGTATAGAAAGCGAATCATTTCCGTGATGCATACTGTATTTTCTTACGTGTTGTTATTAAATTGCAATCTATTACGAATTGGAACCGTAAAAGGTGAGACTTATGCACGTTTTTAGCTTGATCGTGGGGTAGTGGCATTAATTCTGCTGTTGCTAGCGTTTGTCTTATTTGAGACAATAGTAATGCACTAACATACGCAAGTTGTGGGAAATTATTTACGCTGTTCAAAATTGCATGTGTGTTTTTGAAAATGCTATTAGCTCTAGAATGTTAGTCAAGATGTTTCTTTAATAATGTGTAAAGTTTAGGTATGATTGAGTTTTTGCCTAACATTATTTTATTCATTATTGTTTTCTGGATCATCTAGGATCTACTTTATTTTTATTATTAAAAATGCCGAAAAATATCAATGTCAAATTATTTAATCTCAATCTCACTAACATTTTAAATGCGAAAGTTTTATTATTATTATTACTATTATTAATTCCCAAACTCTACGTTAGCCATTTCCGTTCCAATAAACATTCTTAGTACTTAGATTGAATGTTCCAAAACTGCACATATTTGTAAGAGTTTAAAGTTACGGCTTTTTCAAAATTGACTTGTAAAAAAATGTATTCTCAAGTCAAGCTTTATCACGGAAGCGCTTGGGCATATCAAAGGATCTTCCTCCGAATGTTCTACCATTCCTCTCATGTCCGTAGGTGTTATTTCTGCTCGCTTCAGCACCCGTCTTGCATTACGAGTGTGCGCCGTTTTATTAGTTTTAAATTATTTATTTCGCCGCAACAGATTTACGATTGGCACTGCGATATATCAGGCGCCCGCCAATAAAATTCACTCGGTTTGTTGTATGGAGACTGGATGGGGCATAGAAATGTGCTTAGGTTCAGTAGACTAGACATGTTAGCAATAAACGTGGTATAGCGTCGAAATAGTTGTATAGTGTTTTGTCTTTTTCTTTCTTTTAAATTATTAAACTAGATTGAAAAAGACAAAAGACTGTAAAACCATTCCAAGGCTATACACTCAAAATCAAATTAAAAAAAATCAAAATCTTTTTTTTACATGGAAAAATTACAGTAATATGTGTAGCTATGGCCACCAAACTAGGTGTATTAACACCTGTTTTTCGGTGGATAGCCTTCCATTGTGTTAAAATTGTATTACATGTACATTATAATGACATCTCAAATGATAATGAAACAATGTTTATTGCTAAGGGTGGCAATGTTTACAAGAGTCCAAAAGTGGCGAGATAAAGTCCTTAGCATCTCCAGCAGTGATTGGTACTTGGTACAGGATGATGATTTTAAAAAAAGAAGAATTTAAAATATCAAATTTAGTTGTAAAAACACCGTCTTCATAATCTTTCTTGGTTAGATTTCTTTCTTTCTTCTTAGCTTAATTTAAACGAGTAGAGCTAGATGTGTTCTAGAGGCGTATTCTGAAACCAAACAAGCGCAGGCTTAGACCAGCAATGAATTTTAGTTGTACATACTTCTATCTTGCTAAGATGACAATGAGCCATAATGACGATAAAAAAGTACGATAAATATGTTCTACTAGCCGCACATTTCAAAATTTATGTTGTTTTGTCTTTATTAGGCCAAAATTATCTAAAAACATATCTTTTATTTAACAATAATTAAGCATGATAATTAGGTACCTATTGATTATTCTACTAGGCATTTCTAGTAATCTGATATCTGAGTTCATCCACGCGTTTGCCCATCACGGGCGGGTAGCGGCAGCCCCCTTTATTTTACGATCTTAAATTCTTCACGAGATCTATACTCGCAGGTGAAAAAACTCTTGGCAAAGTGTAGGATGCTTTTTCAGCGGTTTTCCTCCAGAAGAGGGTTACGGTCGAACAGCTTCCAGGATTAATGGTTTGTGCAATTTTTCAATGGTTTTCTAAATAATGCTTTGAGAATGGTTTTGTTATTCTGTCTTGAACAGATACACTTTGTATTTTGTTGTAATAACGAAATAAATTTTAACCCAATCATTAATTTGCGATTGGCAGGTTTACAAAATAAAACATTTTTTTAGCTTTAAATATTATCGGTGTATGGCGAAAGGGTCACATTTCGGACTGAATATCGTATGGCGAAGTGTGTGTGTTATACACCTCTTCCAGCCCCTTCAGGAAAAGGCGTGACGATATTTTTTTCATGTTATGTTATTACAGAGAGATCTTTTAAACCTTTTGTAAGTACATTATGAGTTTTTAAGTAACGCTATAGCTATACATATGACTAGGTCGCACCGTTTGATTACGCTGAAGTTTTTTATTTTTAATTTCTAAAATGGTCTTGCACATTTTCAGTTGAGCTACAAAAACATGAAAACATTTTCAGCATCCATTTTCGGAATCAGTTCCCTCAATCTGTAGCAACGTTCAGATTCTCGTTTAGTTCGTTCATCGATCAACGTCTCTCTCAACGGCTTCAAAGAGCATACGGAGGCGAAGTGTCGCGGATAGATCACCGTTATCGAATGTTGATACTTGGATTAGTTGATTGTGAATTGAACAGATTGCTAGCTACTTTGATAGATTGGAAGAATTGTGTCGATAGTGTTCCATTTTTAATGACTTGCAAATAGAAATGAATATCTACTTAGTTAGTTTTAATAGGAAAATGTTGACCTTGATAAAGATGTTTTTCCTTTTAACAATGTCTGTACGTAGTTATTAGAGCTCGCTTTAAGTGAGGTCAACGAAAAAATTCCAAAAAATATAAATATCAAAGTTGTAATATTAAACTATGTAGGTTCTTATATGTTGTCGAAGTGTGCAGTTTTTCTCGCGCAAAAAGAAAAAACTCATGAAATACACAAACAAATCGATGATTTACTGTAGTATTCATTAGTCTTCTAATTTTTATCTTATTTTTATTAAACTCACCTGCATTTCCCTCAAAAATAAACAACTAAGAAATGTATGTACCAAACCATTGCCTACAGCTACGAGTACGCGTCTTTTCGAATATTGTGCTTTCCACCGTTCAAGGATATTGCTCCATATTTCTGTGAGATTTTACGAGCAGAGTCAGTGCTATACGCACACTCTGAATGCATCTCGAAATGAGAACGGCCCATCTCGTCGTATGAGAGTGACATCTTATGAAAAATGTGGTAATACTGCCTGAGCCCCGAACATTAAGCCATCCGAATATGCAAGGGGTGGAAACGTCTACGTACTCTGGAAATAGAATGAAGGGGTGACTTCTTTAAAGTGTTTTAGAATATTTGGAGTAAAAAGTTATTATAGTGTAGGTAGGTTATTATAGGTACCATAGTTAGGGTTATTTGAAGATTTGATAATTTGATAAATAGCGATCAAAAGGTTCTTATTTGCTAAACAAGTAGGTAGGTAAGATAAATAAAATAGTTGCTTGATGATGTTTTAAAGAAAATTAAGCTAGCTTAGAGAGCTATCTAGCTTTTGTTTCAAAAGAAATAAAAATTGATAAATGATTAAAATTGATAAATGATTCCGTAAAACCCCGTGCTCACAAAACCGAAACAAATATAAAGATCGATGAGTCAACGGTATAAATGTCTGAGTGAGTAAGATGATTCGAAGAACCGACCAAGTAGTAGTTGTAATGAACAGTATCCTCAAGCATCTTGAACGCTACAGGTACATAAATAAAAGATCAACGCCCTCGACTGTCCAACCGTAGCGTCTCGTAAAAAAACACTTTTCCCCAAAAAAGTTCCGGAAAATTCCAGAAACCTCCAGAAAAAATTACTCTCGTTACTGTGGAGGAATTGGCGTTAATAAAAACGGTGTAATTCGGAAGTGAGGGCGTTGACAAATGGAGACTAGAGCCGACTAATGAGCCGGGTCTTGCATCACCTGGCGAATAAAATGCCTATCCCGGGGACGTATGCGGGACCATTTGTTTGTTTTTTCTTCGGGGAATTTGAATGGTAATTTTGCAAAGCTGATGATTTGTTGGAGAAATGAGGATTGAAGCTAAGGCTTAATACATGTAGCTCGTATGTTGTGGTAGATTTTGAAATGTTGGATAAGTACTGCTTATATAATTTAACAATCTAACATGAGAATAATTTATTTTTCAATGTTGATGTAGGGTCAGCTGGGGCAAATGTGTCTATGGGGCAATTGAGTTTTTCGAGAATTACTGCCAAACCCTTCACAAATTAGGCAACTAACGCTATCTTGTACAGATTACTGCAATTAAAGATCTCTAATTTGTGAAGGGTTTGTTAGTAATTCTTGAAAGACGCAATTGCCCCACAGATGCATTTGCCCCAGTTGACCCTTATAGGACATTGATGAAACGAAATTGTTACATTTATATTGATTAACTATAACTCACCTGTCTCAAGCATGTTCAGCTTGTTCACTATTTTATTCAACAACACCGTCATAAAACTCAGATGAGCTATGTCAAATACTTACCTACTTTGATTGAGTAATAAACATCCATCAATACATCCATCCAAACTTCCGCATTTATTGACCGAGCGAGCGTTAGAGAGCGAAGCGTCCTCTATGCTTCAGCTTCGACAATAAGATATGTCCGAATTCCAGATCTTTATCTTTCTCTACAGGTTGCATTTCTCAACCAATTCTTTTGCAACTTTGTGAGTCGGTTCGATGGTTATTTATACAGCGTTATAGGTACCTCATCAAAAACCTCTTAAGAGTTCATTGTACTCATCAATATGAACAACTTTTACTATGGGGCGAACTCCGAAATCGCGAAAAAAAATCAGTTGTTCCATACATTTTGTATGGGGATTGAACTTTTTGCATGGAACAGCTGTTTTTTTTCGCGATTACAGGATTGGCTTCATAGTAAAAATTGTTCATATTGATGAGTACAATGAATCCTTAAGAGGTTTTTGGTGAGTTACCTATAACCCTGTTTATAGCATTTTTTTTGTCGAAGCAGTTTTTGTTTTTTTTTTTAAATGGAGGAGATATGATTTGTGTAAAATACTATATAATCATCGAACCTGCTCACAAAATTTTACGAGAATCAGTTGCGGAATGCGATCTGTAGAGAAGACAGACGTCGGCCGCCATGTCTACATCTTTTTTTTTTAAATGTAATGTACATTAAAAAAAAAAAAAAAGCTGTCGGAGTTTGACCACCAACTCGCCTAATGTTAAGCGACGTTAAGCGATGTTAAGCTACAGCCTACAGGGTCACTAGTAATATTAGTATGATGGTTGTGTCTGTTTATTTTATTATTACGCAATTCTAGCGATCTAGCGAAGGATATACGAAACAGGAAATTGTGTCTACTCCAACAAGTTACACGTATTACGTTTAATTAACGTAATTATATACGTAATACGTAGAGTACGTCCACGTAACACCTGTCACCGTCGCCATAATGAACTATTCGGCACGCACACTGCTAATCCCACAAATACGCGGAAAATGGCGAATTTGCGTAGCGAGCTTACCGACAGTTCGGGAGCTAGCGGGTATTCTCGTTTGACTGTCTCGGTGGCTCAGTTGATAGTGAACTTGCCATAAGAGCTTGGGGCGTGGGTTCAATTCTCACCTAGGGTAAACATTTAAATGCGATGAACATTTCTGTTTGTTCAAGGTCTGGGTGTTAATTAATGTATTTAAAATTATAAAATAATGTATGTACGTATATCAGTCTCTGGCAGCCATAGTACATGCTTTGCTTAGTTTGGGGTCAGACAACCGTGTGTGCAAGTGTCTCGATATTTATTTATATTTTATTTAATTACTTTATCCATAGATAAAAGCTCATATATAGATTTATAAATAATCTAGCTAAATGTCGCTAAATTGATACATGAGCAGTCCAGAGGGGCTACTTCTACGCGTGAGATGAGATGAGATTTTATCTTGGTCACTCTCACACCTATGACGTTTCAAACAAGATCAACAAGGACGAAAAAAGGTGAGATGAAAATCGTAAATCTCCGAATAGGGTCCCTGGTAGTGATTGTCCTGTTTTTGACGTGACAACGTCTAATAAATCGATGAACGCCGGCGGCACGTACGAAAAAAGATGACTTTTTGTCCCGTTACTCTCGCTAGAGCGAGAGCGCTACACGAGCGTGCGAAAGGCACGAAGGCTTAAGCGTTCGGCTTGCGCCGCATCTATCTCTCTTCCACTCGATTGGCCTATGCGTCTGAGTAGAAGATTTCATCAATGTTTTGTTATGACGTTGTCACGTTAAACTATCGTCCGTAAACCGACTTTACAGACAATCAATTTTTGTTGGAAGCTCACAGAGCCATCAGTAGTTCTTTGAGTCCATTAGCTCTCAATCAAATATAGACATTTATAGACGAATATACCAGACAGTAGAACAAATAAATCGCACCCAAAATAACGGGCGTCCAACCCCCTAATCCCCTCTCTCGGTCGACGCGGATTTCAAATTGCGGCAAGTTATTGCATATTTTATTGGGCTTGCCAAAATTGGTGCATTTTTGGTGAGTTGTTAAATAAGAGATACACAAATTGAAATATTAATATAGGTAGATACTCGTATTTTTAAACGGCTACATGACATGACTTTTTATTAGTAAACAATAAACAAATTTATTGTTCTGAATCCACTGTTGTAAAATACTAACTATTAGTAACTCATTAGTAAACAATAAACAAATTTATTGTTTATTAATGAGTTAGTTTCATGCCCCGGTCATCATCAGATTTTGAGTAGGTACAACATACGCTGCCGCTCATGGTACCGAAAAATACTTTGGACTTTTTAACCGCAGGTAACACCACGCAGCATAGTTAGTGTGATTGAGACTTCAAATACTGGGCTACGTTTAGAATACTATAAATTTACGCTTGAGCTTTTAATCAAACTAAGTAGAACATAGTCACAATATTGAGATTGAGATATCCCAAACTCCTTAAGACGGTTTACTATTCCTTATGTCAATCTTTACTGTCATATTGTATCTCTAGCTGGGGAGGTGCCTGTAAGACAAGTCTTAAAAAATTAGAAATCGCCCAACGAGCCATACTAAAAATATCCAATTTTAAACCACGCCTTTATCCCACTACAGAACTCTATAAAGAATGTAAAGTCTTAACTGTCCGACAATTATTTATACTCCAGGTCATTCTGATTCAGCACACGAAAGTTCTTCCTCAACCAAAGCACGATAAACATAAAAGACGCAAAGATAAAATTTGTAAACCATTTAAAACCCGTACAGTTTTTGCAAGACGTTTCACAAACTACCTAGGTCCCTTCCTGTACAACAAAATTTGCCCTGACGACTCAATGCCCGCTCTTAACTTTTTTCAATGCAAGCTAAAAGTAGTTGATATTCTAAAGAACTTTGATTACGACAATACAGAGTATCTCTTTACTACCCCCCATTAATTGATTGCTACCTGACTACTGAAAGTTTTTAAAATTTAGGTAACTATATTTAACATGTAATATTATGCATCTGTCCATCTAGCATACAAATTTATTTTATTTATTTAAGATCATTTCATCGACATACACATATCGATCTCTCGCCCGCGTGACACACACACACACACACACACACACACACACACACACACACACACACACACACACTCACACTAACACGCACACACACTAACAAACACACACACACACACTTACACCTTCTGTTTTACCAGGCACATAACAAACTTAGGTTTATTAATGGGAGTAGCCACTGGCTACCGAAACACAGTTTTCACTAGTTCGGAGTCAGTGGATTCATATCTTATGTTGTACTTATGTTTCGTGCCAAAATAAAAAATATTTGATTTGAAATATTTGATTTGATTTTGATTTGAACTTTACTATAGCCCGATGTTTGGCGATAGGCTCGCCTCTTGTAACATTTGGGACTGAAAATATCGTCCGGCTAAATGTGAGTGTTGTGATACACCACCGCCAGCCCAGAAAATCGTGACGTACCTATACGGTGAAAGGCGTGACGGTATGTTATGGATTTCTATCGATCTAAAAAACACCTCGAAAACAGATCTAAATAAAAATACCCATAGGCAAAAAACATAAACAAAACCAACTCCAGCATCCAATATCTAAGTTGCAATAAATATTTTAGGGGACCGCACACGCCCAGCTATCATAAACACTCATCCCGTGAAAGCTTCCGTCCCCACATGCAAATTGCTTGTGTTTATTGTGAACGCACGACCAGCCTGGATCGTACTGCGGATAGATAATATTTTGTTTATTTTAGTAAATTTATTTTTAAAATGCAAAATTAGCAGGAACTAACGCTTTATGTAAGTTATGACACAAATATGGTTGTCTAAAACACAAGAGGTATACCAGATCATTGTTGCCTTATAAAAAATATTTTTAGGCCCCGGCGCGAAAACGACGGGGTGTTATTAGTTTGGCGTGTCTCTTTCTGTCTATGTGTGTGTGTGTGTGTGTGTGTGTGTGTGTGTGTGTGTGTTTGGCATCCTAACATTTTGATTTTGTGTATTTTGTTTGAAAGGTGAAGTAGCCGGGAGTGTTCTTGCCTAGGTCTAATGAAAATCGGTGTTGATAAAAATTGATGTCGAGGGTTTTAATTTTTTTTTATACTTGTTGAAGTATAGTTTTCGAGTAAAAACTTTAAAATTAGATAAGCATACTTACGTTAATATTTTTAAAGACAAGTCTCAATGCTCAGTGTAATGGCACATACTATGTACTCTTATCTATACTACCTATTGCTTATTATGCACTAATAAGTGCTTTGACTGCCACGGTGACTCATTTGGTAGTGAACCTGCCTTCTGAGCTTGGGGGCGTGGGTTCGATTCCCACGTAGGGCAAACATTTATGTGATGAACATTTTTGTGTTTGTTCTATGTCTGGGTGTTAATATCTATTTCAGTAGGTATGTATTTAAAAAATAAATATGTATGTATATCAGTCTCTGGCAACAGTACAAGCTTTGCTAAATTTGGGTTTAGGCGAACGTGTGTGAAAAATGTCCTGAATTCAATACTATTAATATCATAAACATTAACCCATGCCATTGGTGGCCTGTCATGTAACGATGAATCTATACATAAAGTAAATTCTAAAGCTGACTCTGTCACCACAGAATAGTACAAGCTAATCTCGTTTCAAATTAAATTCGTGGTCTTAATTTAGACAATCTCAGCCAAAAAATAATTTCAACACAAATTTCTAATGCGCTTGTATTTTAAAACCACAGTCACGTCTGTGCGTTGTTTAAACTAAGTACCCTTTTCACAAAATGACACTCATTTTTGGCAGCCAGGAAATTGCTTACAACTCTCAACTTGGAATTTTGAAACGCTGAAGGGTAAATTTAAATAATTTACTCCTATTAAGCTGACAAAATTTTGCAACAAACATTAATAAACGGTTGCTAGGAAGTTAGTATTACACTATTTAGGTAAGTACTTAGTTTTTTCACTTTAGCGGCATTTTCCTTTGTATAATCTGTCTTCAGACATTTTAAAATAACAAGTGACATTATTAAAAGAAAAACAACAAACCCGGCTGCAAAATTTTGTACCCTATGTCACTTCCACTGTCAAGACGATTCAAATGACACTTCATTTGTCGAAATCCATCAAGTTGTTTAGGCTGTAGGACGTGCCAAAGAAACCTCATACATTCATACCCACATTAAAAACATAACCCTCCTTTTTGCGCAGTCGGGTAATAAGGAATAATCTGTCTTCAGACAGAGATGTTCATTTATGACAAATCTAAATTTTCAAACATTTTTATATGAGACAATCCATTTTCTTTCCATGAAACCATAATGTTACCAAGTTTCGAACATATCTTTGAAGAAAGCAGTTAATTAACTCATTATTTCACCCAAGTCACTTATCAAGTCAGTCATGGCCATGGCGAGACAAAGAAATAAGCGAACAAAGCAAAGATCGCAAAACAATCCCAAACTAGCTTGCATTGATTACGTCAAACTTAGTAGATAACTAGATAAAAGATACATTGAAGGAGATCCGAGAGAAAATAACAAGGCTATTGTGTTGGATAGTGGCAATAACTGTTCTTTTGTTTTTCAGAGTGGAAAATGTCGAATATATGCCAACGGTACATTCGGCGGCATTGCGGGGAGAAAAATGGAGCCTCTTACATGAAGGTAAAAATCTTGGCGTAATATTACTTTTTAGTATTTTGAGGTTCATCATTCAGGTTCAGGCTAAACATAGCTGATCTGATGATGGTGCTGGTATGGTCAATGCTGCCAAAATCATCGTGAATCAAGTTTTTGAAAAAAATATGCTACTCAGTTTCTTGCGTGTTCTTCTCTTTTTACGCGACTGCGCAAGGAGAGTTATGTTTTTCAAGTGTTTGTATGTACATATGTATGTGTAAGGTTTCTTTGGCCCAACCTATAGTCTAAACAGCTTGATGGATTTCGACATGCGAGGTGTCATTTAAATCGTGTTGATGGTGGAAGGGATTTAGGGTACAACATTTTGCAGCCGGATTTTTTCAAACAAGGTTACTTGTTTCAAACAAGGACTAAGAGTTATTTTTATAACTTTAATGTTCATAAGATACCTACCCAGTTAAATATAGACATGATTTTTTGGTTTGACCTCTATAATAATTATAGGCTAAAATTGGAACTGGCTCTTTTCGGGAGCCTGCTAATTTTTTTCTCACAATTTTATGGAAGGTTTAAAGTTTAGCTATGTTGTACACGTGGGTGAATTAACGACTTCAGAATGTGTAGGGTCCACGAAAGAAAAAAAGAGTCACGTATTTTTTTAATAGCGTAAGATTAAACAACGTTACTAACTACACAAGACTTAATAAAACCCTAGAAAAAGCCAATTCATCTCCTTTACGAGCAAAACTTTTATTATTAAAAACAACATACGGACCAAGACACTCTATTGCGTGCTTCGGACCCATAAGCTCGGCCCACTCAAGTTTTAGGTGATTAAGTACGCAGTTAGATAGAAACAATCTTTTTTATCGTTCGAAACAGATAAACAAGTTAAGAGAATGCGTGCTTAGAGCAATTATTACGGTTTTCTATTACCTGAGTTGGTAACGACTTTTCATCTCAAGTTCGGTTTACTTTAGTGACTGTTGACATCACCGAATCGACTAAAAACTTACTAAAACTAAGATTGTCAGTTCAATTAAACGTGGAGTGGAACAAAATAGAAGCTAATAAATAAAGCCAAAAGTGATCAAACGCTACCGACGCTACTAAACGCGTGCAGAGGAAAAGATAAACCGCATGTTCGATTCAAAATAGGGTCTGCGATAGCCGCATAAAGCTAAATGTGCAGGCGGATGACATTTTCATTCTTTGCTAACTTTCATACAGATTCGAACAGTATGGTTGGCTTAATTTACTTATTGAAAATATTGCTACTGCATTGTTGGAGCGAGCGCATTCAACTGCAACGAGCTTACTTCCTGATAAAAACTTGAAAATATCAAGTTTTTATCAGAAAGGAAGGAGAAGGGAAGGAAGGTACCTTCCGTGGCGTTGATACGTACGTAACTAAGTTTTTTTTTCTTTTGGCTGTGCCTAAAGCATGGTACAATAATATGCTCCGCCAGGTACAGCATTCAGAAACACGTAGTGACGTCAATCGATGCGTAAGCAAGGCCGAAATAAGTCATTTACAACAAGTTTGAAAGAGACGGATCACTATGACGTCGTTATGTGTTTGCTGACTGCTAGAACTTGTTTTTCTGGATCATGGCGTGAAGTAACTGGGTTCTAGACGATATGGTTAGATATTATTATACTTACGTTGCCAACGTAAAATTGAACTTTCCGGCCAGCCAGCGTAGCATGCACGCCGCGACAAAATATTCTTATAAATTTTTAACCCCGACGCAAAAACAACGGGGTGTTATAACTTTGACGTGTCTCTCTTTCTGTGTGTGTGTGTGTGTGTGTGTGTATCTGTGTGTGTGTGTGTCTTCGAAAGTGCATTAGTCGGGAGTGTTCTTAGCTTTTCGGGAGTTTTTAAGTTTTTTAATTAATTGTCGTGTGAGTACGTGAGAAGGATAAGTGTTAATATTATATGTGCGTTTGTCTTGATAAAATAAGTCGACAAAATTTTGTCGCGGCGTGAATGCTTGTCCTCCACGTGAACTGTGGTTGTGATAGAGCAAGTGGCAAGTGGATAAGTAAAGCAGATGATCATGCCATGTGGCGTTCTTTGAAAAAAGGCCCTGCTCTAGCGGTGACAGGTTAACGTTCATATGTCAAATGTCACACCTCACACTAATAATAGGAATATCAAGGCAGGTTTTTTGGCGGGAACCGAAAAGATGTTGTCGTAATCCTTTATTATTTTCTAAATCTTGTGATTCTTCGAATATTAAAGTATAATAATGGTGGATTAATTAACCTTTATCGGTTCATTGACGTGCACGATTGAGGGCAAATAATAAAAACATCACGAACCGTGACTTTTCGTGTTCTCTGCAAAACTCCACTTAAAGTTTCAGGAAGGTATCTATCACTTTACTGAACTGGGGAAGGGGTGGGAATCATCATCGTCATTATCACCTTTTCGTCATCTCTCCATCATCTGTAAAATACCAAATTAGCTTGACACTGCCAAATGCACAAGACGTGCGACGCCAAATTCCCTGGAAGGGGAAGAAAAATCAAAGAAGACAGCAGCTTTTTCTTTTAAATGTTCCAGATTCAGATTAAAAAAAACTTATCTAGTCCTTACTCGTTGTATCCCATTGTTAATCTACTGTGTTCGTAGTTAAACTCCAAGAGGTGCATTTGACATTTTCAATTTCCTGCTTTGGGCAGTACGATGACCGCGTGAAAGGGGCTGGAGTTTTCAATTCCGATGGTCGGTTATAGTGATTAGGTACTATTATTATAGATACAATTAACTATACATAACAAGAATAAATTAACAATTTTAAAAACCTCTGACGGCGATTTTCGTCCACCAATACTGATTTTCATCACACTTAGCTGAGTACACTCACGATCAATTCACAATTAAAACAAAAAAATCAAAATCGGTTCCTCCATTCGGGATTTACGATGCCACAGACAGGCACACACACTCAAACACACACACACACACACACACACACACACAGAGAGAGAGAGAGAGAGAGAGAGAGAGAGAAAGAGAGAGAGAGAGAGAGAGAAAGAGAGAAAGAGAGAGAGAGAAAGAGAGAGAGAGTCAAACTTATAAAACCCTGTCGTTTTTGCGTTGAGGGTTAAAAAGACACAATCAAACAGACTGTTCAGAGATCAGCGGTGCTATTCACAATCATTCGGAAACGTTTCCGATCGGATACCAGAAATTTCGAACTCAAAATGTTCGAATCTCAGCCTGCTTTTATGGATTTTGGAATAGGCAACCAAATACATATCTGATCGGAAGAATTAATCACGTATAAAAACTTATGAATATAGACTGAGATTCAAATAATTTAGGTTTAATTTTTTTTTTAAATCCGAACGTAAACGTTTCCGAATGGTTGTGAATAGCCCTACAGAAAAGATTTTAAAAACATTTTTTTGTTTTGGCATAAGGTTAAAATTTGATGATATTTTTCTGGCCCTAAACCCAATTTAGCGAGACGTGGTTTGCTATGTTCGTCTACCTTGTTCAAACCGGTTTAAAATTTGTTTCCGGGAGCCCAGTTTCTGTGTAAATTCTTTATCTGAAAATAGCTTTACTATTGAACCCTTTTACTATTGAAATCAGTAACTAACCCGTCCCTGTGGTGGTGTTCAATTTCCGAGCGCGCCACAAACGGCGTCGCTCGTCCCGGTATTTCCGTTGGTGAGCTTCGCTATCTCTATTGAACAGTGGAACACGTGTAGATTGACGGCTAAATACCTGGCTGTACCGGTGTTTTCCTCTATAGCTTGCTGGTGCCTGGTACCAGTAGCTATGGAGTTGTGCAAATGTTATTTTAACGTCTAGGTACATTTTTTGTAGGTAAATTGGACAAGGGTGTTGGGTATTGAGATGGACTATTGAATCAGATAATTGTACGTATTGAAAGTTAATTATTTAACGTGATGAAAAATGATTATGAACCATTTAAGTATTACTCGTATTATATCTCTCTACTATAAGGTTAAGCATCAAAGTGAAAGAGAATTGAAAAGTCATGAAAAGCTGCGAAAAACATTTTTATGAATCACAGTAACATTATAAATGCGAAAGTTTGGATAGATGTATGGATGTTTGTTATTCGATGTTGCCAGAACCATGAGTTTTGATACTTAGCTAACGTACATTTTATTCGTTTTCATTAAGCTCCATATACTTAAGCTAAACTAGTTCCTTAAGGGTCCCCGACGCTCTGAAATTTCCGTACAAATGCGCTTATCAAATTTCTGGGAAACCATTTGTCAGATTATGATAAAATTTAGCATGTACAATTAAATGAACTATATCTCCGCCCCTATGTTCTTGGTTTTTTTAAAAAACGTCCTCAAGAGAAAATAGAGCTATGAAAAATATCCGCATTTTTAAGGGGTCACTTTTGACTGATTTATTCAATATAGGTATACATAGACAAGGAAAATCAAAAATCCCTTTACATAGAGAGGTTGTCTACATCATTAGCTTTTAAATGAATCCATAAAACTTACAAGATAAATTCTTAGTTATTTAAGAATGATTACAGAAGTGCAAAAGTCATAAAAAAAATTAAATTGTACTTTGTCACTTTGTATGTAACTTTAGAGACTCGTCAGTATCATTACTTGCTCTCTTCGCTCGTCGCCTTCTTCTAGATGATATCGCTATAGAATACCTTAAGCCAATGCGAAGTTAGTCTAAGGTAGTCGCCGGACTCTTAACGTTTCCGCCATAGGCGCTTTATTGAAATGTATATGGGGTCAAACAAAAACTAAAAAGTGAAAGTAATTGTCAAAATTCATGGTTAAGGTACAGAATGGCTGAATGGATCTGGATGAAATTTGGCGCAGAGATAGATTATAGTCTGGAATGCACATACGATATGCTTCTTAACCGCGGATAAAACCACGTGGCGTGTAGTTATAAATACGTTCGTAACGTCAACAATCGATGTTTTTGGCTAAAGAAGTAATTATCATAAGAGTGATGATAGTCTAGTTGGAGATGGTCCGCCTCTCAAGCCAGAGTCAGAGAGCGGGTTCGATCCCAGCCGACGGCACGCACCAATTTGTTCTTTGTGTAAACATACATATGTTCGTATTGTATGTCATCTGCTACATGACTGGAGCCCGGTGTATGGCGACAGACTCGCCCTCCATCACATTTGGGACTGAATATCGTCCGGTGAAGTGTAGGTGTTGTATTACACCTCTGCCAGCCCTTCGAGGGAAAGACGTGACGATATATATTTACTTAATAATTTACCATAATTAAGTATCGGTGAACATGGGCCTAATTAAAAAATTTCTAGACTGTCTCCGTTTATTTTATATCGAAGTACACGCAAACGGCCAAACAAAGGCCCTCAAGAACAATCGACGCTTTAGGGGAAACAACAAATACCGTCGCAAATCAGCCGTGACTCTACCTTGCTTAATAAAAACAAGAAAAAAATAACAACGGGGGATTGTTATATTTTCCGGACTGAAAATTCCCCGACGACCAGCGACGTAGAACTTTCTTCATTTGCGCGATACGAAACTGACAATACAAAAGTTGTGTACGGGAGCATAGTTGGAAATTCATGCATTATTATGAGCTTGTGATGTGAAGCGCCGTATGAGACGAGTCGAAACAATAATACGGTACAAATAAGACTGTAATTTACTACAAGAAATTGTAATAAAATAAAACAAGATCCGTTATTAATGATTGTTTAGCCCCGAAATAGTTAAACAATGTTTTGTCTTTTTCGATCAAGTTAAAATTACAAGAACGAAAAAGGTAAAATACTGTATAACTATTCCGAAGCTATATAATATATATTGTAAATGTTGTTTATATACGAGTATATGCTGTAGCTTCGGAATAGCTATACAGTGTTTTACCTTTTCGTTAGTCAACTAGTCGATCCCGCGAACTTCGGACCACCTAACAGTCGATTCATTAAGAGGCACGCGACGCTCTGAAATTTCCATACAAACGCACTTCTCTAATTTCTTGAAAACCATTTGTCAGATTATGATGAAATTTAGCATGTACAATTAAGTTAACAATATCTCCGCCCCTAGGATTCTTGGTTTTTTTAAAAAAAGGGTCTCGAAAATGGAGCTATGAAAAATTTCCGCATTTATATGGGGTCACTTTTGACTGATTTATTTAATAGATAGACAAAACAAATCAAAAACCCCTTTACATGGGGAGGTTGTCTACATCATTAGCTTTTAAATGAATCCATAATACAAGGGACATTCTTAGTTATTTAAGAATGATTAGTGAAGTGCAAAAGTCATAAAAAAAATTAAATTCCACTTTGTCACTCTGTAGATAACCTTAAAGGCTCGGCAGTATCTTTACTGGCTCTTTTCGCTCGTCATCTTCTTCCAGACGAAATGGCTATGGAAAACCTTACGCCAATGTTAGTTAGTCTAAAGTGGTCGCCGGACTCTTAATTTTTTTTTAGGCAGTTTTTTAAAATGTTCTCTGCACAAGAACCATCGTCGTACTTAAAGGAATAAAAAAAAAATTGCGAAATCGGTTCAGTTGTTCTCGAGATTTGAGCTTAGCAACACATATAGCGATTCATTTTTATATTATAGGTGGGTGGGGCATGTTTGAGACGTCATTTAGTTCTTTATTCTTTACAGTTTTTCGGTATTAACTAACTTAGTTCGGTATATATCGGTATATTTCACCCGTAAAATAATTTAGTTACGAGTAAAGTTATAGGGAAAAGTGTGACATTATCGTCGCCGTAAGGAAGCGCATTATTCATAAATTCTAAGCGGGGTGTTGAACCAGCTCTCCTGGGACAGTTTTAATGTAAGGATTTGCATTTTGCAGTATATCTAAAAATGTAAGATGAAATAGTTCTTAATATGTACTCGTACCTACAAATACAGTAACGTGAGCAAAGTAGTATGAATCTACATCTTACATAGAATAGCCGTAGGGATAATATTATCAAAACTAACTAAGTAGGTACCTATACGGATTGAATGAAATCCTTTGAGAACTCGAAAATGATGACAAGCGTGAAGCTGCACAAGACAGGTTCGATTAATGCAGTTCAGATCAATTTATGCTTGAAATAGTAATCGTACTTAGATTTCTATAGGTAGGTTTTTTTTTATGTAGAATAGGTCGGCGTTTGACCACCAACTCGCCTGATGTTAAGCGAAGTTGTGGTCTAAGATGGAGCACGACGACCTATAAGGTACTTATTCACTGTAACCTTGTAGCTAACTACTAGGATCGTTATCCTAGTTAAAAAAAATCGTTAAAAAATAAATGGTGTGTATACAGCGGTACACACACCATTTTTTTGACTGCCTCGGTGGCTCAGTTGGTAGTGAACCTGCCTTCTGAGCTTGGGGGCGTGGGTTCGATTCCCACCTAGGGCAAACATTTATGTGATGAACATTTGTGTTTGTTCTATGTCTGGGTGTTAATATGTATTTAAGTATGTATTTAAAAATATCTAAATATGTTTATCAGTCCCTGGCAGCCATAGTACAAGCTTTGCTTGGTTTGGGGTCAGGCGACCCTGTGTGTATGTGTCCCGAATTTATTATTATTTATTATTATTATTATCTGCAACATTTTATAGACTGATCTGTCTGAACATTTTCCATATACTATTTGTCGTATGAAATATCATCTCATACCATTAAACTCGCAAAAAGAAAAAGAAATAACTGTAACGTCCCCGAGCGGGGGTACTTCCAAACAATTAGAGGCAGCTCGTTAGCCCCACGATTTTAACAACCCCGGCTCCGCTGCGTTTTATTAGTGCATAAAAAAAGAGATCTTTTAAACAGAATCGGCTTTGTTGATGCCAGACTTGGTTATGAGTATTTAAATTTGAGGGATGGATGGATATAATTTGTAAGCAGGATGAACTTCCTAAATACTTACTAAGCGCCACCAGTAGTGACCTCAGTTTTTTTAGCCTTTTTACCCGACTGCGCAAGAAGGAGGGTTATATTCTTCGAGTGTCTGTATGTGAGTATGTATGTATGAGGTTTCTTTGGCACGCCCTACAGTCTTAACAACTTAATGGATTTCGACATGTGAGGTGTCATTTGAATCGTCTGTGACATCTCGGAAGTGACATAGGGTACAACACTTTGCAGCCGGGTTTTTTATTTTTCTTTTAATAATGTCGCTTGGCGACAGGCTCGCCCCCTGTCACATTTACGACTGAATCTCGTAAGGAGAAGTGTGGGTGTTGTAAACCTCTGCCAGCCCCTTTAGGGGGAAAGGCGTGACGATATGATAGGTTTATTGTTAATTATTGTTAATTTATTGTAATTAATTATTATCATTAGCGTAAGTCGGGTAACTGGTGCTACTTGAATAAATAAATAAATAAATGTTTGTTGTATTTTGTGATAGTGAATTTGAGATTACGGTGGGAGAGTTTTCCATCCATTACGTATTAGGTATAAGTACTTTATTTTTTACTTATTGCGAATCGCTATAGAACAAACTTTATTTTCAAATTTATGCCTGTACGAAAAAATCACAGCAAAAGAACATCGCAAACGGTGAAATCTGAAATCAATAGCGTCTATCACCCTAATGATTTGCCTCTTGACCCATTTCAACGAAAGCCGCCCCAAAGCAAATAATACCCTCAAATTTAAACCCCACGTGCTTGAAATAAAACTCAAAAGAACTTCACTTCAGCTAAACTTGTTATTGTTTGAGTTGCTAAGCAACGGCTTGTGTACAACGAAAGGTCTTTGAACTTCCGGCTGTTCAAATAAGTCTGTACTTGTATTACCTACTTCATTTAGCTATTGGAAAATTGCGGGAAAAATGCCTTTGTGTTAATAATGACTGATGATAAACTGAACTCAGTTAAGTCAGTAATTAGGTCTATTTCTGAGTGTCATTGAATGTTGTAAGCATAATTAAGTTTTACAAAGAAATTTACTGCGCTTTTCAGACAAAAATGTTGTGGGCACTATCTACCATTTCAGACCTATCTACTGATTCTCGATTCATTCTGTAATCAAATATTGAAATGTTCATAATATATGAAAATGAGGATATTAACGGACCCGAACTACGTATTAATCCCACTGAAGCTTATTATGGAAATCGTGAAGCGACTAATTGTCGAATTATCAACAATTAACAGTTCAGATTGTTCTGTACAAAATATGTGGGCAACGAATTCACTCGACATTTGTAACTTTTTATTTTTGCTCTACTATATCTATCAGGCGTTAATACTACGACAATCGTTCATTTTGAAGCTATCTACTTCAAAATTGAGTTGCAAGATTATTATGAGTTCATTTAAATATTATGAATAAAGTACTAAGTATGTACTTAATTAGTTATAGTCCAGAATATAGATAATTTTCATTTGTTGTCCAGCGCTCTAGCTAGCTTATGGTGGCGATTTATAAAAATTTTGTTCAACTTCTTTTCAAAATGTTTGAAGTCTCGGCTTAATTTACACCACAGTGTTTAGATAACATGCATACTACGAGTACTTAGAACTCTTTACATCTTCATGTCAATGTAAACCGTTCACTTCAAAGCAAAGGTTGTGCTCAGAAGGATGACGTTTGTTATAAGCTTTCATATCTTTCATCTATTCGAAAGTAAAAATGCAGAGGCGTGCATTGGCGTGCATTCATTTGAATGCTTAAAAACAATGTTATAAGGTACTCTCGTACGGTACGTATCTCTAGGTATAGGATAATAATACTCGTTCTGGATGTTGCTTAGACCACTCAAGCGTTCAACAATGTAATCAATTTATAGCTTTACGATACCAATTACTTACCTTAATAAAAATAAATAAACTTAAATTAAATACAATACAAAAATTAAATTAGTGAGTAAGTAAGTACAGTTATAATTTGACGATCTAACAAATTCTGCATTTTCTTTCGTAATTAGTATCCAATCCCGTAAGTATAGTGTAAATGTGGAATAAGGAAATTGTATAACATGAAATTTAATATACTAGGTAGGACCTATAAATTATCACACTAATTTAATAAATGAGAAAGTTTGGATGGATGGAGCGCCGGATAGTTGGATGGGTGCTTGTTACTCAACCACGCCGGAGCTGCTAAACAGATCTGAATGAAATTCGGCACAGGGATAGATTATAATCTGGAATATAGCGCAGTTAGGACTTATTATTTTCTTTAGAGATCTGGCAAATAATATTCATATACTTAAATAGGATAAAAATAGAACTTCCCACCTTAAAATTACATGCTATCGCGCCACCAATCGACCTTTACACATAAACAGGGTGTTTCTAAAAAACGTTCTCAACAAACGCGCAGTCAGCGAAACACGTGGGGTGTTCCGCGCGGGTGAGCGGCTGGCGAAGAGATTTCTATTTGAGGAACTTTTTTTTCATCGCCACCCCGTCTGCGAACTAAGCAAATAAGTACGTAGATTGGTTACAGGATAGGAAAGAATGGCGAGCAAGAGCTTGGATTTTTAACCGCCTCCCAATTCTAATATTTAATTATTGCCTCAAATTGACACTTTCTGTATGCTAGAATTGTCAAAAATAGACAATTCGAAAAAAATTAAAAACAATTGCAGTATCCAGGCCCTGTGGCCCTATTCGGAGACTTGAGATTTTCATCTCACGTTTTCGTCCTTGTTGCTCTCGTTTCAAACGTCATAGGTGTGAGAGTGATCAAGATAAAATCTCATCTCATCTCACGCGCAGGAATAGCCCCCCCTGTACTGTCTAAGTATAGTCATCTTCATGTCATCTTTATTGACATTAAGATGACATGAAGACCGCTCCAACATTAAAAATGTAAAAAAATTAAAAACATTCTTCATTCATCTATTTCTTTAAAAAAATACCTAAGAAGTGTTTCTCCTCCTTACGTCGTCCACTGACGCATAGCTAAGCGTCGGCTGGTTTCTCTTTGAATAATCCGATGTGATCCGTGGCTATCGATACGTAGTTTATGTCACAAAAGAAAACGTAAAACCAAGTATACGTTCGATCCACAGACTTCCTACTGTATTGGAAGTCTGTACTCTGTGCTTCGATCAGCGTATATCTGATCGAAGCTTAGGATCGAAGTTTAAAAAAAGTCGAAAAAAAAAAGTTCTGTAAACATGTTATATAAGCTACGGTTTTCCGCCTCGTTGGTCATTCGTAAAGCCAGTGTGTCACGTAATAAAGCAAATACCTAAACCTAGCGGCTGTGGTGAACGAGGTTTAACTCATTTCCCGAACAACGTTTCCAATATGTGCCGAGGGGCGACGGAAAATCGAACAGGCCGATGTCTCTATACGGGGGATTATCTCGAATTACTGTGAAATTTTCAGTTTGATTGGACATGCAGTAAGGAAGACGTTCATTTAAGTGACAACTTGTTTTAAAATTATAAGTCCAATGTAGGGTTACGTTACGTTAGCTGGTTGCAGCTACAATTAACTTTTAAATTACAGACTCATGAACCTTCTTAGTTTCCTAAAACAAATGAAACCCAGTTTGTTCAACAGACTAAATAAAACTAAAATTTATGAGTTGGCAATTTTACAATCTCTTTTGATGTCTGTATTGATATAGTTCACTGTATGTGACATAGGCTCGTGCCACTGTTTTGAAAGTCTGTGGCGTGGTATATATAGGTAGGGTTAGGGTTATCTTTTATCTCCCAGACAACGCCTGTCTGTCGTATCATCTGTCCGTTGTCGAAAGAGGTTATTATAAGTCAGTGTCTTTATTATCTGCAAAGGATGGGGCATGGACAATGTTATGAAGATAGCAGAGTCTTCTTAAACGAATTTCGAAGATGTCTTTCAATTGGCTTATTTCAGTTATGAAATTTGAAAAACCTATCGCATTCTAGATTGTCAGCATTGTGTAGAAACAAGAAGAAAGAAGTTAATGCCTAGTCATGTACATGTTCAAGATTTGTTTTCTTTTTCAGTTGCTGAACACTTTATCTACGGATTTGGAGGAAATGCTCACCGAGTTATACGAAGAAAGCGGAATAACAAGGTCAGTATCCAAATTCTTTTGATCTGAATATCGTGACGTCAGTTTTTCATCATAAACGTTCCCAACAGAGTAGGTTCCTACCAGGTTCCAACCTTCTGACAAGCCGTTTTCATTCTTGTTGCATTTTGAAACACTAGAAAAGAAGGTATCTTCACAGCGTCTCTACTACTCAAGTTAAACGCTATTAGTAATTGTCTGCCATTTAAGAAAGTGGATAGTTTTCTGCGCAACTAAAATTAGTTACGATCGGTGCTTTTATCTTTTAAGATCACTTTACCAGACAAAAAGAACCTTAAGCCTTCGTAATTAGGATGAAAACAAGGCTTTGTGAACTCTCGTTGTGTGGATTGCAAGTAAGCGCTACAAAATTGCATTACGGGTGTAGCGGTCGGCGGTAAATCGAATCACTCGTAGTCGATTCGACTCTTGCGAAAGCTCTCGACTCGAAGCTCCTTTGACATGAGACCCCTTTGTGATATTATGAATGGAGCTATTAAGAGGCTTTCCTTCCAAGTGAGGTATTAAGGAAGTTTTAATTTTCCGGGCTAATAAAGTATTTTTCGGTGGTTGGTTTGGGGTTCTTTATTGGGTCGTAAAGTAAAGCGTGGTAGGCGCGAAATAATTAAAAGAACTTGACTTCTAAAATGAAATAGTAATGTTCTTGTAACTAAGTACGTTCTTCTGAAAATTGTGATTAAAAAATCACAATTTTCAGAAGAACGTACTTAGAGAAAGTCTATTTGCATAATTTTTTATTTGCGACCAATTTTTCACCCTTGCCTTTACTTGCCGTAAAAATTAACAAATAACAGTCCTTTTAGTGGGTTCAACGACATTTGTCAAATCTGATATTCGTAAAATCGGCAATTCGTCAAATTTGATGGATGGATGGATGTTTGTTACTCTTTCACGCCAGAACGGCTGAACAGATCTAGATGAAATTTGGCACAGAGATAGGTTATTTCTAGAATAGCACATAGGGTACTTTTTAACCGCAGGTGAAACCGCGGGGCGCAGCTTATAATATTTAAAGTCTTGTGAATGTAATTAAATTAGACTAGCAAATCCACTAATGTAAATCAAAGTCAAAGTCAAAGTCAAAATGTTTTTATTCAATTTAGGTATCAAAGATACACTTATGAACGTCAAAGTTATTTAAATAGACTCGACCGCCTTGTTCGGACAAAAAGCCTCTACTCAGAAGAACAGGCAAGAAACTTAGGGGCATTATTTTTTCAAATAAATAAATTACAGTCTCACAAATTTTGGCTTACAACTAGGTAATATCTATAAATACTAGTGGCTACTTGACGGAAGTGGAAGGCTCCAGACATCTTTATCTTCTAAATAATTCTTAACCTTATAATATCCTCTTTTCATTAATGTAGTTTTAAAATTAAAATACTTCGTAAACCGCAAACAAAAGAGGTAACTAACTTCCTACACAACCCTAATCACTAGTTAAACCTGCCTAGGGTTTCAGCGTATCAGTTTCGAAGCCAATAAAGCACTGTCGGTGTAAATTATCCGGCAAAAGATGAGTCTGGTATCGAGCTTCACAAATCATCGGGCGGGCTTCCTGCCTTCGACGGGGACAATGGTCGGACATGACTGAAAATGAAGCGCTCATTAATAATACGGGTCCAGTGAAATTATTTGGTAGGAATGAACTATTTACCTACTGTAATGTTTAAGGGACAAGGGTCAATATTGTTATTTTTGTTTGAACTGAACCCAGGAATCTTTTACAAGGTGCTGGTTTTAGATGTAGTAATACCCAAAACCAGTGGCCCTATTCGGAGATTTGAGATTTTCATCTCACTTTTTTTCGTCCTTGTTGCTCTCGTTTGAAACGTCATAGGTGTGAGAGTGACCAAGATAAAATCTCATCTCATCTCACGCGCAGGAATAGCCCCCTGAATCAATGCGTGTGTTGTTCTAACCTTAAAGTGGACTAAAAAATAAAATATAAAAAAAATCTCCATCCTAAATTGACTACGTGACTATTTTAGTAATTTTTACGGATACTTTTTTATTACATTTCTTTTCTCTGAGTGCAATATAATGCTAAGAGTGCTTTAAAAATGGTCACATAAAAATATACATATTTGCATAGAAAAGTTTTCTCCACCATTTTCTGTCTAGGCTTTTTTTCCGATATGGAAATAAGTTTTTCCCCCAACACCGTATATATCACAATTGCGTAGTTTTGCATTCGCGCCTCTCGTAAAATGCGGTTACGTACGCAGAGCTTACCATACGAAATCTCTCTCCGTCCCAGGCGCCATTACATTATGCAACCAGTGTTTGATTATCATAAACGTGTCATACGCAGAATTGTATAGAAAGTACTTACTGATACGTTATATCTAGTACTTTTGCTGTGTGAATATTGAGTGTATTTTACAACAAAGCTCACGACATCGTTGTAATTTCCGTTTCCAGGCCATCACAATAAAATTGTGAAGTGTTTCGCAGTAACTGCATTCTGCTGTTTTCAAAATTTTGTAAAAAATGTAATGAAAAATAAATGATTGTTTCAACGATAAGGGTAGAGTTGGAACGGTACTGAACCTCAATCACCTTTTGACTGTGTAGACACGGACTCTCCAAATACACTTGTGTTTTAATTATATTCTTTAAAAAATATTTTAATAAATAACCTCTACATAATTTTTTCACCATTATGAAAACTGTCTGTTTGATTAAATAAAAATAAGCACATCAGAAGGCAGATTTTGATTGTTTGCTTGAAGGAAAAGCTTAATTAAATTTTAAAACCGAACCAAAGTTAACAATTCAAAATGAAATGAGTTAGTTAACATTTTGGTTTATTTAGGGCAAGACGTTGTTTATTTAGGACAGAGGTGTAACTTCTTCAAGTCAAGCATCCCCCCAAATGGAATTAACAAATGAGTTCCATCTACGAAATGAACCTGGCCGTTTACACGCCTACTTGTATGAAAATTGAGCCGTCAAAAACAACAAAACGTGCTCGAAACAGAAGCCCAAACTTTCGAACAAAGCATTATGAATAATGAAACACCCTGTACAAAGCTCCCCGCACAGGCGTAACCACAAAACTGAAGTTCTGGGGTGTCGCGTAAAAAACGGGAGAGCAAAGTGTTTTTTACGGTTTTAATACGAGTTTATTAAAATATTTAAAGCGCAAGTTTGCTGAGAATTTCCCTGAAGACATTGCAAAAGGTCCCTGATGGGGTACCAAGGGCTAGGTGTGGAAATGATGAATTAAAATTCGGCGCCGACCGACGTCTACACGTGTTGCCTTAATGAGATTTTTTGGAATCTTTGCTGTGACTCTACCTAAGTTCAAAACATTTCATCACTTTTTATTTTTCACTGAAAATAGATAGAAAATTAAATGGTTAGGAGTTTTACTATTTTCTATAAAGGATAGTACGAAACGTATCTAACGTAATCTAGAAACTCTAGTACAATGAAATCGAATTGGCGTCTAGCGTCGAAACAGACTATTAGAAACAGGCACCTTCTCTGCGGCAGCCTTTTACGTTGTAATAAAGATAAACAGAAGTTTGTGTTATATTTTCTTTTTATTTCTTTTATATTTTGCTTTATATTTGTTTTCTATTTGCTTTCGAAAGAATACTAATAAAGGTTAACTGTGACGTCAAATGCAAAATATCTAATTCGGTACACAAGTCATTCAAGACTTAATTAAATTTACTAGATATTTTTAAGTTTAAACATTTAAAATGTAGATTTGATTTTCTAGCCCTTTCTTCATGATTTTTACTTTAATGTTGCTAAGAAGCTCCCGCAAGTTCAGTCCAAATCACTTTTAAATGTTAAGCCATTTTTATTTTTTAATTAAGAGCGTTTAACCGGCGTTATTGCTATCTCGCTCGCACAATTCAACGTTTTTGAAAATAAATATTGGCTGAGTTGGCAATGAAAAATGTTGCCTGATAACTATTTAGTTTATATTATAACGGTTATTTAAAACAAATTTTAGTTTTCATACCTTTTTCTTAGACGGAGAAAAAGATCATCAATTTTTTATTGTTTTTAATGTTCGATCTCTCCGTCCAATTGATAGGTATAGAAACTTAAATAACTAAAAAAAACGCTCTTAAATAACTAAGAACATCAACTTACTACTTGCCATACCGGTATTCCGTTTATTTATGTCACAATAGTTACGGTAGAGAATAGTAGTTGTTCTTAAATTTTACCCATCTGAAAACTGACCTCAGATTTCCTATCACTTTGGGATCGGCTAGTTTAGTTCCGCTAGGCATCGCCGGCAGCAGGGTGCAAGGGGTCCACTTTTTTTCTGTTTCAATAAAAATTTTGAGCGTCTAGATTTCTGTCCAAATTAGTTGTTTAATTATCTTAAACTACTGGCTTTGTGAGGTTGCATTCCTCTACCGATTCTCGTAAAATGTTGTTAGAAAACATACAATTTCTAGAGAATCAATTTAATAATGTGATCTGTAGTGGTAGACAAAGATCCGGACAGAGAGCCAGACAGAATCCGGACATACGAAAGTATTTTTGTCGAAGCTGAAGCATAGACGCTTCGCTCGCGAACACTCACTCGATTATATTTAACTAGCGACCCGCCCCGGCTTCGCACGGGTGCAATGCTGGTACTAAATACACTACAGAAAAACTTATTAGTCGTAAAAAGTAAATGACAAAAAAATGTTATTGTGGGATATCCATAAGAGATCGCTTTCAGGCTTCGCAGTGATTTAAGGCGGGTCTGCGAGGGGAAGATAGTGCTTTCGACAGGCTCCGCTCTTGAAATATTTTTATTTCATTTAGAGGCTTCCTAGCTAGTACATTACTAAATCTAACAGACTTAAAGAATTTCAGTAGAATTGTTTATTGAAAAACATTGCCTAGGAAGG
Organism: Peribatodes rhomboidaria; assembly: GCA_911728515.1. Classification (NCBI taxonomy): domain Eukaryota; kingdom Metazoa; phylum Arthropoda; class Insecta; order Lepidoptera; family Geometridae; genus Peribatodes; species Peribatodes rhomboidaria. The sequence goes on along the minus strand of OU452178.1, from coordinate 6,627,867 downwards.
AAGTAGGTATCTAAAAACCAATTTAAAACTCATAATAAGATTTTTCAAACTTTGAAAAGCACTGCCAAATATGTCGACTTAGGGTCAGGGTTTCAGCATAACCTAAATATGTAACATAAATATGTCTTACGTTACATAATGCAAATGTAACATAAATATGTCGACATATGTAACATAAATATGTCGATTTCGCCGTCAGGGTTTCAGCATAACCTTCGTAAGATGGAACTTAAATAGATAAAAAGCTGATGAAAATGACATGAAATGAAAAAGATCTGAAAGATAGTTACCTATGCTTTTTAAAAGAAAAACTTCGTAAAATTAACAAAATCGGCGCTACTAAAGTAACCTGTTGTAACAGACAAAATAATCGTAAAAACCTACAACAGATGGAAAAAGTCTTATTTTCTCAATTTTTAATAAACAGAAGTACAATAGTCACATTTTCCTTTGTGCGAGCAGACATTGTTGCAGGCCTTTTGTGGCTTCGTGGCTGCCTGCACAACTATACGCTGCGCTTTTAGTTCTAAAAACCACCCTCGACTTCGTCCTATTCCTTTCATATTCTCAGGAAATAAGAACGGGGTTCAAGCTCTTTTTTTTTACAACAGACTAGGCTTGCGTTTGACCACTGACCTGCCTGATGGGAAGCGTCGACGTGATCGAAGGTGTAACACGCTTGCCTAGGAGATACCTATTCACTTTACTCTTAAACACCCCTGGATTGTATTTAAGTGGAAAGACAGACGCAGGCAACGAGTTCTTGGGGGCGTGGGTTCGATTCCCAGCTAGGGCAAACATTCATGTGATGAATGTTTGTGTTTGTTCTGTCTGGGTGTTATATCTATTTAAGTTTGTATTTAAAAAATATCTAAGTACATATGTATATCAGTCTCTGGCAGCCATAGTACAAGCTTTGCTTAGTTTGGAGTCAGGCGACTGTGTGTGCAAGTGTTCCAAATTTATTTATTATTTTATTTTAGTCAAAAAAGATTAATAAGGTACTGAAAGTTACCTAAACCCTCCTTTTCTATTGTTTGCCTTACCCGGTATAGGTAAGGTAAAGTAAAGATACTATTAAGGTTTTTGTTGCTGAGTAGAACTATTGTTTTTATTATTATATCATAACAGTCACGAATTTGACCCCAAAAATAAAGTCTGATTGCAATGATCGAGAAGCATATAAATCAGTAGACATACAACCCATTGTTCATAAAATTCTCATGAAAAAATTACGATTTCATTAAATAATTTGAGTAGTTCTCTTTTGTTTGATAAATATACGAACAAAATGTCTTTCATACATATCGATAAAAGATAAAATAAACATCGATTTGAGTTGACAATGTTTATCGATATCGTAATCACACGCATAACCACATCCCTAGTCAAACGGCAGTACTTTGAGTGATTGCGAGCGAACTTCACAAACAATGCTCGCCGAGTCAATCTCGCCGTATCAGTACTTCTATAGATGTAGCTAGATCAGTCTATATGACTGCCGTAAATACATAGTTTCTTTATGAGCGTTTGAAAAGCAACTATACCTAGATGGTTGCAGCAGAAGATGTAAGTCGTGTTTTAGAGAACCTAGGCTATCTACACCGGTCTAGTGTAGGTATTATCTAGTACACATGTGTAAATACACTCGTAGTATAGAAATTACAACATACTATCACACTTTAATTATATCCTTACTATTTAATCCTACTAATATTATAAACGCAAAAGTTTGTAAGAATGGATGGATGTATGGATGTTTGTTACTCTTTCACGGAAGAACGGCTGAACAGACCTGGATGAAATTTGGCACAGAGATAGATTATAGCCTAGAATAGCACATAGAATACTTTTTAACCGCAGGTGAAACCGCAGGGCGCAGCTAGTTTAGATATAAATGTGTAGACATAGGTTCACTAAAGATCCGTAGAAAAGGTCATACTACAGCATCATGAGATTTCATCACGCCTAATTAACTTTTGTACAAATATAGAGACTTTATATAACGTTCTGGGTCCGTACCGTGACAACTTATTGTCATAATTTTTAGGAACAGCCACCGACGCCGCGCCACCCTGAACCTTATTGCGTGGCAATATGATTCGCGGTCGCGCGGCGTCGGCGGTTGAACCTAGAAATCATCGTAATAATATGACATGATACGGACCCTGTTCATCGCTCAATATAAACGATAAAAATGGGGTCAAAACAAAACGAATAATTGCGACAATAAATTAAAACATGATTGCTTATTAACTTTCTGCTTTTATAATAAAAGTCAAAGATCAAAATCATTTTATTTTGATATTATCGAAACAAAATAAGTAATCTTTGTAGTGCCATTTTTCCATGGTCTTAAACAAAGATATAGTACCTATTAAAAAAATATCAAAAGTAGAATTCCTCTTATCAAACTTGCAATTCTTAAACGGTGTTTTTTTTGCCATGAACAAAAAGTTAACCGAATGTGATCAAAACAATACTCAAAGGATTAGTATGAGTGCGTGACGTAGTTCTGCAATTTTCATTCATAATAACTTATTGTTTTATGTACAATATAGTGCAGTTTATTGAGTCTCTGTGGTGACTCAATGGTTGCTGTTTGTGAGTGTACCCTGAGCGGGTAACATTAAACTTAACCGTTTAACAAGGGTTGACAAACTATTTGCAACTTATGTGCTTAGAAACGCGTTAATTTAGAGAATTTCTTCTTTCTGTTTAAGTTAGGTAGCTTTCTTGGTGATATTCACTTTTATTTTTAAACTAAAAAAGAGAACTAAAACCCACTTCTAAAAAAGAGGAGGTTGTCAATTCGACTGTATGTTTTTTACCGACTTTCGCAAAAAGAGGAGGTTCTCAATTCGAATGTATGTTTTATTAAGGGACATCCAAAAAAGAGGAGGTTCTGAATTCGACTGTATTTCTTTTTAACCGACTTCCAAAAAAGAGGAGGTTCTCAATTTGACTGTATGTTTTTTTGTATGTACATAGGTACGCGAATACTCCTTTGTGAATCGATTATAATGATTATTTTTGTTTGGTAGATCATATTATATTAGGTGCCCCCATTTTAATTCTATCGAAATGAGTCAAGCAGTTAAAAAATATATCAAAAAAATCTAAAAATTGTTTACACGGATGACGGCCTGACGGAAAGTCGGTATTCTTATCTTTGATTTTTACCCGACTGCGCAAGAAGAAGGGTGAACGTATTATTATGTTGAAACATTACATCCTGGTTCAGGCAAACGTAATTAAGGCGTACTATACCTTTGCCTTGACCCAGTCTCTACCATAAGCTCCTAGGGATCCTTGGAGTTTATTGTATAGGTATTAGTCCATAGACTCCCTAATCAAGAGAACTAACTTAGGATCTTATATATTTACTGTATCGCAGTGTTTTCATTTATTCAGCCTCTCGGTTTCACGTTGTCCGAACCCCGATACTCACATAAACATTAGCACGAAGTAAGCGTTCATTATCTTTTTGCGATAGGGGAGGGTAGTAGGCAATAATTATTTCTGAATTAACCGCATAGGGTGCCGCCGGCTGCGCTAAATTAAATCGAACCACGGCTCCGATGGACAGCGATATGACCGTTTGCCTGCGTAATGGTGCCATCAAAATCTGCGCCAAAAATGCTGCAAACGACTGCAGATTGCAGATGTGATATCAAGTATGATGAAGGGGAAAAATGTTTACATTACAGTTTACAGTTATGCGACCTGATTCAGCCATCACCGTTCTTTTATAATTTTACCAGGCGCACCAGTAAGAGACCTTGCGCCTCTTCTTCTGAAGAGGGTCTTATGGTGGAAATTCCGCCAAAACGCACTAAGCGTTTCAAGTCAACTTTTCTTGTAAGAACTGCAGAGGTGTGGAACTCGTTGCCTGCGTCTGTCTTTCCACCTAAATACAATCCGGGGGTGTTCAAGGGTAAAGTGAATAGGTATCTCCTAGGCAAGCGTGTTACACCTTCGATTACGTCGACGCTTCTCGTCAGGCGAGTCAGTGGTCAAACGCATGCCTAGTCTGTTGTAAAAAAAAAGCTGCACAATTTGCAACTATGTGAATTCTAGTCGAAACATCATGAATAATACTTCTAGCTAGATTGCCTAGACTCAGCATTCAAATCAAATGTCTTTATTTAATTTGATAACGACGTCAAAGTCATAAAAATTACTATACCACCTTGTTCAAACAGAGCCACTACCCAGGAGAACAGAAAGGAAACTGAAATTTGCCTTTGATATTAGCTGTCTTGTAAGCGATATGGACAAAGTCCCGGCAATGTTGACATGATTTTAAGACTTTCCTACAAATAGATGTTTGTAGAAACGATATTATAGAAGCTGTTATCTTACTTATGGCTCTTTTATCAGGGGGGCTATTCCTGCGCGTGAGATGAGATGAGATTTTATCTTGGTCACTCTCACACCTAAGACGTTTCAAACGAGAGCAACAAGGACGGAAAATGGTGAGATGAAAATCTCAAATCTCCGAATAGGGCCCCAGTTTGGTTTCTTTTCTTATTTTTTTTTATAATAATGTCACTTTCACTTCCTGCTAAGTAATATGGCTGTCTCCATTTTACCCAACAAACGACACAATTTGCTTGACCAATAAAAGACAAAGTAAATCAAGGAAATACGAGTAAGTATCATTAGGCATGTTTTTATGGATACCTACCACAGCATATTATTTTTTATTACGTACGAATAAATACCAACACATTTACAAATTACATTCTCGATTACGATAGCCTTTATTGACAGACTAAAGCACAAGGGCATAAAGCTTATTACAGAAATTCCGCGAAATCCGTGCCAAAGTTTTGTTTGCTAATACTGGCAACCTTGACTTGTCTTTACTTTCTTCCTATAATAATCCTTACAAAAACACTATGTATTTTCTCTGTAAAAATATCGATACACTAGATCAATAAAATGCGAATGTAACTCTGGGTTTCTGTCTGTTTTTAATATTTGCTGAAAAACAATCAGTTATAGTGTAATTTTTCAAAAACATGCTTAGAATCGTAATCATCTTTTTGTTCATCCTCCTACTTATGCGGGATCAGTATACTTATTAAGTTACTTAGTTTAATGTCTTACTTTTTCAATTTAGCTCATCCACTGACACCATTTTAACTACACAGCTAATTTAGGCTTCATTTAGAATCATTTCTACAAAAAAAATCTACATTAATTTTTTAACATTTTAACTATTTTTTACTACATAGTTCATTTACGTTAGGTATACATTTTAACCCAGAAAACTGCGGAAAAACAGTATACTATGAGTGAAACCACGTATTACCACTAGTTTTACGGCATAGCCTCGTAACCGACTAAGTAAAGTGTTGCCAACTATAAGACAAGAGCCAATAACTATAACAATAACATTTTGTCTGCGTCGTCGGTTGTTTGTTGGATGGGAGAAGACTATTTCGGATTTTAGGGTCCTGTGTTTGTAGTGGGGTCGTCGTGGGTTTGTTTCCTATAAATATTTCATCATGATTCAGAGTTGTGTGACTTACTTATGTTTATGGTTATAATTTTTACTGCCGATATAATGCAAGTCATATTTTGTTTTTCTGCTTGATGCAAAAAAGGTACTTTGTAACATAACAAAGATGTCAAATAAGGTCCAATTTGAAATAAAATAAATAAATAGGTACAATTCGTGAAATGTCACACACGGTCATTTGACCTAAACTAAGCAAAGTCACGACTACCAGACTACTAATAATGCGACTGCATACATATACATCCGTATATACACTTTATTAGATATAAATATAGGTACGTACTTGCTTAAATCACTTGATAAGGTTTATTTCGACCACACAATACATCTACTCGTATCTACCTCTATATTGAAGTACGAGTATATTTAGCCTGCATGCGTAATAGAAAAATTACTTACAACAAAAATATTACTTAAAAAGAAATTACTACAGACTTTTTATAAAGATTTCCATTTTATATTTACAACTAAATTCAGTGTCCCATTTACACCAGTATACTAAATCCGAGTTCCACTTTCCGCTACATAATATTTCACGATAATAATCTTGGATTTCCCCAAAAACAATGCTCTATAATATTCAAAAGACGCTTTTATCAGTATTAAGGGAAATCCCCATAAAATCCACGTCTCCGCTCATTCGAGGAAGGTGCTCATAATAATCGGAGACAAAAGAACGCGATAGAGGAGAAATACTTCCTGCCAAGAGAAAGTGATTCAGAATCCTTTACAGAACTAAGATTGCCTACGGAAAACTTAAAGAGGTTTATCTTTTATTATTTTATTCCCGTTAAATTTTCTCGCAAGATAAGAAAATTTACTTCTACATCTTATCCTACATACATTATAAATGCGAAAGTTTGTGTGTGTTTGTTTATAACTTCTTCATGCTTAAACCTCATGCCTGATATTTGTTTCAAAAGGTACATATACTCACAAGGTAGCTTATACCTTGGATCAACACATAGGCTTCTTTTTAGTCGCGGGTAGCACTGAGGAGCGTATAGCCAGTGTTACTATATGATTGAAATGAGTCAATGTCGCGCGTTATTGGTAACAAATAAAGTTTTTCACGCGAGCTCGCGAGTGTCTATGTGTTATTTCACTGATGCATTCATGTCGGTAATTTTTTCCTCGGCTCGCTTCCTCAACGACAGAAAATGAAACAAAAAAATCTCCCTCAGTGCGAACAAACAGATGCGCTTGAATAATTACTTCGAGATATAAGCCTTAGGAAAAATGCAAAGAAGAATGAATTATAACAAGGTATTTGATACAGCTACAACTGGCTGGGTTTTAATGAATCATGCCTTGTTACGAGTACTTACTTATTTTGTTGTTTACTGGTTTTGCAATTACTGCTTTCACTACTTATCTAAATCTGCTTGGCGGTTGCAGAGTTCAGTGGAGAGTAATAAGATATACCTATAATTGTATTCACAATAATGAACATTAGTTCATTCGAAAGTGAAATGAAATCTTCATGAAATTTTGCAGGCTATTAAAGCCTGTTGATAGCCTAGTTGGAGAAGGCCCGCCTCTCAAGCCAGAGGGAGCCAACGGCACGCACTAATTTGTCCATTGTGTAAACATATGTGCGGATTGAATGTCATCTGCTACATGGCTGGAGCCCGGTGTCTGGCGACAGGCTCGCCCTGTCACATTTGGGACTGAATATGGTCCGGAGAAGTGTGAGTATTGTATTACACTTCTGCCAATCCTCTCGGGAGAAAGGCCTGACGATATTTTATGTCATAAAGCCTGCAAAATTTCATGAAGATGGATTAACAATACCCAAGTTATCAGATAAATGCCGATTTATCTCAGTAGGCTCTGAGACCTCACTTCCAGTCAGTTTTACTTGTAGGTTGGTTCACTATAATCTCAGCAAATGAGGCTTTCTAAATTGGTATAATTTGACCGTGTCTCGTACGGGATATGATGCAGATTAATTCCCTCTCCTCAAACACCTCAGGCGCGCTGCGGTCAGCGACACGGCACATGCATCACGGACTAAACACGATTAACGACCTTGCTGTAGAGGCACCATGACTTTCTTGTTCCTAGAAGATATTCCTTTTGGAACTAATCATTAAAATAGTGTAGTATTTGTAGTGGTGTGTGTGTGTGTGGCATCTAGCTCCCAAACGGATGAACAGATTTTGAGTTTGTTTTTTGTTAGAAAAGTTTATCAGTCGGGATGGTTCTTAGCTATGTTTGATGAAAATCAGTGTTGATGGAAACCGGTGTCGGGTTTTTATTTTATTTTAATATATATCAAAATAGGAAAAGGGAACAACCTGAGTGGGATTCACCCAACACAGTTTTTTGAGCCGATTCTGCATGGGACGACTAAATTGTCTGCCAATGTTGTTGACGAACAATGTAGTATGTATGTATCTAAACTTGAGAGGATTTTTATCCAATTGCTTTGGACTCTAAAGCAATTAAAAGTTTAACACTTAAACATATATTTTTCTGCGGTTCTAACCTATATAAGTTATATATAAACTATCTACATAAAAGTAAAATATAATAAATCCTCTCCCTATGGAGGATAGCAATAATTTTTTGTTGGCAAAACTGTGATAGCTTTTTGTGGAAAACTGGTGTGGTCCCCTTTAGTAACTTCTAAAAATATATTACTCAGTATGCTTCTAGGATAACGTTAACCCACTTCTTTCATCTTAAGAAGGTAATACAAATTGTTCATTCTCTGCATTTCACAAAAATATGGTCACCTTACAAGTACCCAGATACTCAGCGCTACTAATGCAAAACCCTTGTGACCTGTGGTCAACAGGATTTTTGGGGTCAGTTTAGTTAAAATGAATGCTCCTAAACATGTCTAATGAACTCTAACATGCTAATGTTCTCAAAACATTAAATGTTAGTGTTCTTATTTCAAATTCTATTATTTTGCGTTGTTTATTTTTTTTTTTTGTTACGTCTACTTAAATTCTATTTATTTAATCATTCTATTTGTGCGTCAATTCCTTTTTTTCTATTATATTTCTTAGAAGTGTCTCCCTGTACTTTTTAGTAAATATATTAAATTTACTATTCTGTTATTGTAAGGTCGTTGGTTGACCTGAATTGTAAAAATAAAATAAAATAAAACAAGAACACTCTCAGCTGTAACAAAGATGGAGGTAAGTATTATATTTAATAGCTAGTTAAGATAATTCAAATTTGGAAGTCGATGTGGATTGGACTTTGTAAAAGTTAAAAGACAAGCTAAAAAGTGTTACATAGGAAAAAACTTCCATCACCACAAAAATGAGTAAAATATTTCCTATCCCTTAAAATATCATCCTAAAAGTAAAGTAGGAGTATGTATTTGACCAGTCCAATACCTTCATAAAAGTTCTTCACGCGTTGTTTAAAATACGGTAAGTGTAGAAACGTGACGTAAACAGGCCCGTACCTAGGTACCAGGTACCCCAGTACCTCGAGATATTATTATTTCATAGCTTGCAGAACGCCGTAGATGGCGCATTAGCATAAAATATCCAATGTACAGCAGATATGAACTCAGGATGCGGTAATAGAATTCAATATATCTGTCTAAAAAACTAGGCGTACAGCAATGGCTTTTTCTCTGCATCTGGCTATGTTTTTTAGACAAAGGTATAGGGCCAGTCTTCCTTACTTCCTTTTCCTGAACTTTGCTCTATCCACGAAATATTAAATATTATTATAAAAGACATTGATAACAAATCCATAGATATACAGAGTATAGATTGTGAAAATAATCTTACACAGTTTGAGCAAAGTATTATGTAGATACAAAAATATTAATTATTTTTCCATTTTCCTGACCTTAATTCGTCCAGTGCTCTTTACTCACAAAATGGAAGAAGAAAATTTATACAGGCATCGACTAGAGTGGCTATAGAGTCCTGTAGCAGTACCGTAAAGTACCTAGTGGCAACATAAAGTTAAAATATTGTGACTGCTTGAAATATTACAGTAGTTTAATATATTTCTAACTTATTTTATTTAGGTTTCATTTTTTCTAAATATTTTGATCGATACGTAATTATTATGGGAATGTACAAAGAATCAACGTTTAATAAAGATTTTACTGATTATGAACGCAATTTTTTTAAAATTTACGTTTAAAAAAAATGTGTGTATGTTATTTGCTACATGACTGGAGCCCGGTGTATGGCGACAGGCTCGCCTCCTGTCACATTTGGGACTGAATATCGTCCGGCGAAATGTGGGTGTTGTATTACACCTCTGCCAGCCCTCTCGGGGGAAAGGTGTGATGATATTATGTTACTTAAAACATACGTATACATACATACATTTACGTATATGAAATGTTATGTTAATAAATGTAATTTTTTGAGCGACTTAAAATCTTGAGATGTTAGTTAAGTTTAGAGGTCTAAGGCTCTTCAATGAAAACAATTTTCAAGATGATTTAACTCGAAGTATAACTTAGCCACAAACAATTCTCAAAACTATTAGTTCCAGTGCAAGTTACTTTCGTCATTAGATTAGTTCGGTACGGCTCGGTCCCCCGTGAGTGCATACCCTTGTTTGACACGAGACTGGGTAACTTCTCCCGACTTGTAGGGAGAACTTTGTGTGGCAACCCCTTTTGTATTGGAGAAACAGGGAAGTTTTAAGCTATGCAGATTCTGCGTTAAAGAATATAGGCATCTTCATCATACTTATCTAATACTACAAAACTAAAAGTCAGTCGGGTTGGGTTTTCTAATCCTATTAGGGTTCTGCAAAACTAAGTTATAGCATCCCTAGTGGTGGAGTTCAGACTGACCGTTTTTTTATGACTGAATGGGCCCACGTTTGACCACAACACACCTGATGGAAAGTGACGGTGCGGTCTAAGATGGAGCACGCTTGTCCATGAGGTGCCTATTCACTCGTGTCTTGAAGAAAAACATTATAATGCTATTTAAGGTCACCCAGTAAAATTCTGACTGGGATGGTTCTGTCACTTATCATTGGGGATCTGACATTAAGATTTATGCTACGTCACAAACACATGATATACATGTTCAAATAAAACAGAGCGATGGCAGCCTATAGTTGGGAGAAGGTCCGCCTCTCAAGCCAGAGGGAGCGGTTTCGAACCCAGCCGACAGCATGCACCAATTTGTTCGTTGTGTGATCATATGTGTGTATTGTTTGTCATCTGCTACATGACTGGAGCCCGGTGTATGGCGACAGGCTCGCCCCCTGTCACATTTGGGACTGAATATCTTCCGGCAAAATGTGGGTGTTCTATTATACCTCTGCCAGCCCCCTCGGGGGAAAGGCGTGACGATATGTAAATAAAATACACGTTCCTATGTTATACCATGTTTAAAATCCATACCAATACCACCCTGAATTGTGTTTGAGTTTGCCCTCCACCACCCTGAGTTTCAGAATACTCCACATGCAACTTCAAAATCTTGAAATGAACACATCCGTCGTAGAGCCCACGTTCTGTGTATCACATGAGTGGAATCACAGCAGTGGCGGCACGTGCTGCGCCGCCTCGAGCGATGTAGTAATTATTCAAGAAGCGTTCAGTTGCATCTGGACGCTCACACTGTCAGTGTCGCCGTATTTTTTTCTTATTTCCCTTCTTGGGTAAAATCTGAGTAAGATTTCCCTGTAGCGAGTGAGTGAGTACAGCTATAACTGTATAATTGTAGAGGCGCATTCGTGAAATGTTTTTACTTTGGACATGTTGGTACTAAATCACACTATAATTAAAACTATAACATCATTTTTATAAAGGCGAAAGTTTGCGTGTATGTAAGTTTGTTACTTCTTCATGCTTAAACGGCTGGACCAATTTTAACGAAATTTGGTTTGGAAGTAGCTAACACTCTGCATTAACGCATATGCCAACTTTTATCTCGAAAAGTGAAGTACTCCTGCGCGAATTTAAACCGCGGGCAACACCGCCGGACGCAGCTAGTACATTAACAATGTAGACTACATTACATTTGACTGGACAACGTCTTTAAGTCTTTGTTTAACTAACATAAAAGAAATGAGTTATACTGCCTTGTACTGCTGAAAAATGTATTTTAGTTTTTAAGTTTTTCATGTAGTTTTTGGTGTGCAATAAAGATGTATTGTATTGTATTGTATTGTATTGTATACCCAGGTACTTATATTATAGTTGCTATAAATAACTAGCTGCGCCCCGCGATTTCACCCGCGTCCCACAGGAAGCGTTATTTTTTTCGGGATAAAATCTAAATTTTTGTTCTTTCTTATGATCCTTCGCCTGGCAATAATAAACACCAAAAAAAATTTAGCGAAAATGTTCCATCTGTTCACGCGTGATGCGATGACCAAGAGAAATAGTAATTCATTTTTATAAACATATACATATAGAGATAAATAAATAAACATTGTTTCGAGAGAGTCAAAATATATATTATTAATTATATTTATTAAACCAAATACGAGTACATATGTGGCAGCAATTAAGAATAGAAAATGCCGGTACCTATTGTTGTACCGGTACCTTCGTTTGGTTCTTGTTGACGTACGTCGTCAGCCAATCTATCACAAACCAACACAATAAATGAAAAAACCTCTGCGAGCTCTGTGACTAACAAAACTGTGGTCAGAGCCGATAGATCCATTTAATCCAGTTATAACCGTAAAGCTGCACGAGACTCCATAAACAAAACGGTTTTTACAATAGACATAGCTGACGGCCACACAATTTTCGAATGTGAATTAAAAAAAACAAACTTTTGTTTACTGATTTGAAACAGCATTATAACAAACTAGCTGCGCTCCGTGGTTTCACATGCGGTTAAAAAGTATACTACATATGTGCTATTCTAGACTAAAATCTGTCTCTGTGCCAAATTTCATCCAGATCTGTTCAGTCGTTCTGGCGCGAAAAAGTAACAAACATCCATCCATCCATTCTTACAAACTTTCGCGTTTAGAGTATTAGTAGGACTATCGTGCTATTGCAATTTGTTGACTCTAGCTTGAATGCTACCTCAGCACCTCACTTCTGAGAAAAAGGTTAACTTTTGTTTCTAGAACACAACATTACACTAGACAGCAGTAAAAATGTAGTTCAATACCTAACCTTTTTTGTTTTTTATTTTTTTCGTAAAAAATAAACACAGAAAAGACAAAGTATTGAAAAACTAATCAGATTGTGCCAATACTCTTATCGCTACACGCACTGATACATTCCTTTATGCAAACTTTAACATACTTCGGGTTAAAGAAATTTTTTTCTTGACAAGTTTAACATACTTAAATGAAACTACCTTAAAACTTCCTAACCTTACAACTATTAACATCTATCATGTATCAAATTATTAACCTTAACTAGTTACTGTGTTGCTGTTGGCTCAAGGACCCAATTTGTGTTTTCAACAAAGAAGCTCTGTAACTAAGAAGCGCATCTTTGTTTGGGAATAAACATACATACATATAATCACGCCTCTTTCCCATAGGGGTAAGCAGACCACTTCTTCCCACTAGCTACGATCCTGGCATACATCTTTCGCTTCTTCCACTTTCATGAGTCTTCATACACGCTCGTCGGTTACGGGTACTCTTGACCTGGCCTTTCTTTAAGACGTCTTCAATTTGGTCGAGTTATACATACACATATTAAACGTCGGTTATATATACACATATAAATCATTGATACTTTACCACAGAATACATTAAAGTACGAATCGAACAATACTCCGTGATTACGCGCTGAGTTCGCTACGATGCGGTTTCACCCTTCTGCCGCAACACGTCTCGCCGGGATTCGGGATTCATTGACTATAGGTACCTTAATAAATTACTAGGGATAAAGAAATTAATTAAATTCAAGTTATTTATAAATATGTTAGGTACTACTACTACTTTGTTTCTAAGCTTTAATGCTTTACATTGTCTAAAGTTTTTGCGAAATGCACCATCTTTTAGCTAAGGTATTCAAACCACAGATCTATGATGTAAAAAAAAAAACCCAAGTTCTTAAATGCTGAAAGAAGGCAAAAATATGTTAATATGCAGGGTCAACTGGGGCAAATACGTCTGTGGGGCAATTGTGTCTTTCGAGAATTACTGACAAACCCAATGACTTTATAATGATCTGTGGGCATACCCTTTACAAACTAGGCAACTAATGCCACCTTGTACTGATTAATGCAACTAAAGAAAGAAAAAAAATGTAGGTGACGCCTAATTTGTGAAGGGTTTGTCAGTGATTCTCGAAAGACTCAATTGCTCCACAGACGCATTTGCCCCTGTTGACCGAATATGGTTATTGAGTAAATTTGAAATTACTTAATATTGAGCAATACTTAATTAAACGCAGTTACTCTCACCATGCCTAGTGATGCGCCGATGCGGTTCCACCCCCCGACCGCAATAGTCGGCTGCTGTTCACCACCCTGAGAATATTTAATATGGGGATGCGTGATTAGTTCGGTATTCATTAGCAAGTCTGCGAAAACCGCACAAAGTCCTATGTGAAATGCAGCGTGTTGAACTAAATTGATGAGATGTATTAAATATACGCCACCTGCATCTTTTTTCCATTATTAATTGCAATAATCTGTACTAGATGGCGTTAGTTACCTAATCTGTGAAGAGTTTGTCAGTAATTCTCGAAAGACACAATTGTCCCCAGTTGATCCTAAATAGACAGGAAAAATCTCAAACGAAGTTCATTCGCTATTTCTAACGGTTATTTTCATTCGATTAGGAATACGTGTACAAAAGATCAGATAAAAGCATTGACAAATAAAAGAACTGTGATCATATTCCGATTGTGAAACTGACGTCCGAGTCTTAGAGACCGGTTTTTACAAAGCGAGTCCTGTAATTCAATTTATTGCGTCTACCCTCACTCGGGGGCTGCGAGCGATAATGCAATTTGATTGAGCTGCTTATTGGTCCTTTACCTTTTCATTACTGCTACTTTTTGAGTAGGTTTCAAAGGTTTTCCAAGGTTCATTTCCAAAGGGGTTTAGGAGAATGGTGTTAAAGGGCTTCCTTGAGTCCCATAATCGTATTCCACTGAGTTTCTTTTCGAGTGTGAAAATGTTTGAGTCCAATAAGGAGTGACAATGGGAACTTTTCACTTCGCTTCTTGACACCTGCTTAGCGAGATGGATTGGGACGCGGAGGCGAGTGCGAAAATGTGTAGACTGGAGTACCTTGTCGCTGCAAAATGTAAATCTTTTGACATTTTCTGAGTTTCTCAATCCGATAGTGAAAACGACATTTTAGTTTTTCGGTGCGCGTTCTTTTTGCTCTGCTTACACCCGTCTAGATATTTATTCAGCGTTTGTTTTTATTTTATCCTACTAATATTATAAACGCGAAAGTTTTTAAGAATGGATGGATGGATGTTTGTTACTCTTCCACGCCAGAACGGCTGAACAGATCGGGATGAAATTTGGCACAGAGATAGATTATAGTCTAGAATAGTACATAGGATACTTTTTAACCGCAGGTGAAACCGCGGGCTTAGCTAGTAAATACATATTTCACATAACATTAAATTGTTTATTTTAAATTAACATTTGGGTAGTTGCAGAAGTAGTTAAAACTTTGGCTAATTTTAATCCCGCAAAATTACGGTTTCCAGTTAAGATAGTGGATTTTGTACGTAGTCTAAACGGTTTCAATGTGACAAGGTACCTTTTCGAGCACCAGATTGGACTTTATTCACCTTCGTTTTGTTACAAAAGTTACACAGTTATATTTCAGAGCACCCTGCGGTGTAGCAGCCCTTTCATTTTCAAGTCGATTAAAAAAGTTGTCCCGTTAGAAAAGGCGGTAATGTTTCCCCTTCAGCAAAATAGAGGAGTGTATTTTTGTTTATTCATATTTTTGTCGCCTGTTTCGATGTAGAGTTTATTGTCAATATCGTTGTTTTGATCGGGAAAGGGCTTTGTGGGGTTGAAATGTTGCGAAAATACGAATACTTCCTAGATTTTATATGAGGAAGGAAAATAAGAAATCCAAGATGCGAAAAAGAACTGTCGTTTGAATGTGGACTTTGTATGGATGCTTTGGCCCTGCGCAGACGTTCAATACTCAGTTCAATGATTGTTTTTTTTTTCTGAACTCCTTTTCACAAACCTTATATGAAATAAACGCTGATTATAGTCCCAAAAAAGTTATTCTGCATTAAAGTAAGTACATTTCTTTCATTCAGCAATACATTCTTCGTAATCCAGGTAACAAGAGAGTAAAATAATTCAAAAATGCAGTAAACAGCTGTTCTCTCAGGTTTGTGTGCTTGCATATAAAGTACTGCCGCTTTCCTTAAGCCACGCTAGAGCTGGTAGATTTACGGGCTAGGACTCTTGAGTGTGGTTCAGGAATATTGCCCTGTTTGAAGTATGAAATTCATTCTTCTTCTGAAAAGATTGCTTCTTGCAAAATACGCTATTGTTATTGGCAGTTATGTGTTATGTCTAGAGTAGAGTAGGTACATTTAGCGGCCAACGAGCTTGCAAAGCATCGTCGAAACCTTTGAAATCGATACCCTTTACGTTGCACCTTTTTGCTGAAGTGGTGTTCTGCAATGCAAGTACGAGTAGTACATAAGGCCTCTTTGAGTTACGCTTACTAATTAGTTAATTTGGCTTTAAAGACGATTTTTCAGTTCTTCCCTCTAAATTGTACTAGATAACAATGATGATGTCTTTTCTTAGCGTCTTGTCTCAGTAAAAAGATCTTACAGAAAAGATAACAAACAGCATCACAAAACTTCAACATTTCTTGTTGACATTATTTCCAAAAGATTAGAAGCTACTTAATTTTCATAGCACGAAGAAAAATATCTCTTACACATAATAAAAAGACGAAAATTATAATATCAAGACAAGGAAATAAATTCGGAAACCCATGAGGAAAAGATTACACTTTTCCCGTAAAATAACGCAGGAACAAGGTAGGCCTGAACACCGCGGGTGCTCATATAATTGAGTGCGTAAATCATTGGGCCATCGAAATAAGACGTTGGACTTATCGCTATTATGTGGTAGGTGTTGGAAAATAACGATATATAATGAAGAAGAAAAGCATAAAAATAAGCACATCTTGTAGTTCTATTTTATCACAATGAGCATGATAAAAAACAAGGTTTAGAGATCCGGGAGTTGTCACCCGACTAAGGGCCGAATTCACCATTTATGCTACTAATCGATATTTATTAAACTAAGTTTAGTGAAAGCAAAATGACTGTTTAACCTCAGTTTTTCACGTAAACCAAGTTTAAAATGAGCTAATCGCGTTTATATTCACTGGTGAAATCGGCCCTAAGTCGCTCGGCATCTTCGACGTCTTTCTCGAACTTGTTGTCAATTGCAAATTCCGGTCTCGCTTATGCATCGATTGACGTCACTGTGTGTCACCTACGTGACCATTTTTCTCTCGGAACGCTGTATCTTGCGGAGTATATTTTTATACCACGACTATGAGTATCTTTTTAAGCTGAATCACACTATCATTTATACGAAAATTTGGATATATGATCACGGCTGAACGAATCGATTGAATGATCTAATAGCACGATGTTTGATACAGAGATGGACTGCGAAATAGCAGATAGGCTATAGTTTTAGCCGCGGGTGGCACCGTGTGGCGCAGCTAGTATTAATAAAGCTCAAGAGCTAAAATAGTCTTTAGAGAAATAGCAGGTTAGTTCTTAACCAAATTTATTTGAGTAAATAAAGTGAATAATTGTGGCAGCCCAGCCCGTTCAATGTAGAGCCGCTGGCGCTGTAATATTTAATTTGCCCGTAATAGATTAGACCCAGATTTTGTTTTGGAGGAATTGGTACTGCTTGAAATACTTAATTACACCTACATGACTGGAGCCCGGTGTATGTCGACAGCCCCCTGTGTGGAAAGTGTATGTAAGTGAAAGTGTATGGGAGTGAATATCGTCCGGCGATGTGTAGGTGTTGTATTACACCTCTGCCAGCCCTCTCGAGGGATTAAATTAATATACACTAGGGGGCTGAGCTACCCATGTCCGTAGGAGTGTACTCTATTCTGATTCCCTACACGTGGTCCCCGGGTAGTGCTAACCGGGTAGCAAACTCTGGTGGGAGGCTACGGCCGTGGTTAGTTACCACCCACCGGACCAAGCCATGCCGTGAAATGACCTAGTCGTGTTTCGGGATGTAGTCCGGTGTAACCGTTCCGAAGACGGGTCTGAGCAGTAGCGCACTTATAGCGCCTCACTCAACTGCCGTCTTTGTACTTATTCACAAGTTTATTGGTAGATTGAATAAGTACCTTATAGGTCGTCGTGCTCCATTTTAGACCACAACGTCGCTTAACATCGGGCGAGTTGGTGGTCAAGCGCCGACCTATTCTACATAAAAAAAATAAACACAAAATAAAACAGTAATTGCTAATGTCGTTTGGTGAAGTGAGTAGTAAGTATAAATCAGTAGACTAGACTGCTAGAGTTTCACGCCGGATTTCAATTTTTTGCTCAAGACTTGAATACAAGTCTAATGTTGTTCTTGTTTTGTTTCAGGTAAGGCTAATGTCCGACCAAAGGACATGAACCCACAATTGGCAACAATGCAAAAAGTTTGCCCATATAAGATCTTTATCAGAGGTACAAAGTGTCCATCTTTTAGTAGACAGGGGCATTGTCCAAGACTGGGTAATGCTATAAATATTTAACTGGGACCCTGCCCTCTAAGATTGAATACGAGATAGGATGCATTTGGTCTTTGAAGTAAATTTTCTAGCATAGGTGATTTTCTAGCATAGCACATTTTCTTTCTATAATAACATTTTACTTTGTATAAAAATATTTCTTACTTAAAACGGATTTCGTTCATTATTTTGGGTGGAAACAGATTTTCTTTTTTTTATCAATATCAAAAATCACACTTCACACTAATATTTTAAATGCGAAAGTATGGATGGGTGGTAATTGGATGTTTGTTACTCAATCACGCAAGAGCAGCTGAACAATTCTAGATGAAATTTGACACAGAGCTAGATTATAGTCTATAAAATAAATAGTTATTTTTATCTGCGCGTAACACCGTGGCGAAGTGCGAAGTGCGAAGTCCACCAAAACTTTCATTTAAAATATGAGTACCTGTGCAAAATTAAGGAAAGCCTCAAAGTTGGTAATCCCTTATGAAATAAAAAAAAATAGTGCGTGGAGTCCCTCCGCGAGGAAGAAGTACAACTTCTGTGTACCTTTGACGCATTCACTGTCACTCTGTCTCTTTCTATTCCCTCTCCCCAGGAGCGTTTAACGTTTAACGCAACCTTGTTGGAAGTCGCATTAGAAATTTCACTTCAAAAATAAAGTAAAAGCATCTCTTAGCAACGTTATCGACAAAAAACAAAACAGGTGCCGGGTCGAGCCTGGATATTGAGACATAAATCCGCAACACTTGGTGTGAGCCCGTTATTTAATATTTACGGCTCTTGGCACACGGTCTGCGGTGCTGTTAATCTGCGCTCGGTCGGAAAGCGGTGAACCTCATGGGAGTCTCCTGAAAAACTTAATTGTGTACGATAAATGCGTATAGAGCTTCTCTTGTGAGAGTTGTGAGGGGTTGTGCTTTTAAGTTGAAACTGACTGGTAAGATAACCTAGTAATTTAACCATTGAGTATTGAGTATTGAGTATACTAGGTATAAAGAGGACACCGCATATCACTACCGCGTTCCGTTCAAGCGCAGCCATTTGGCCATATTTCACTTAACTTTGTAGTTGCTTGCTAGCGACTCGAGCGTTCAAGTCGAAAAACTAAGCATTGTAAGCTTTCTTGCACTGCGTGTTTGTACTGTGTATTTTCGATAATTCATTTTTGTATCAGCGTAAATTTAGTTCAAATTCTCAACAATATAGAGTATGATATTTCCTTGTGATAGCTTCTCTATACGTTGTAATGCTACTCAATGACGAAATGGTATTATATTTTGTTGCCATATGTGACACGCAATCGAGTCGCACCATAGTAAGTGGTTACAAGTAGCTGTGCCATCTTGGTTACGTCAATTATTTTTTTATTTTGCTCATTCTTTTTCTTCCTCTTTCATCAGCCTTTTCTTCTTCCGATTACAGAATCGGAAGAAGAAGCTGGTTCTGTAACCCTTCTAGTTACAGAACCAGCAGGGTAATTCTGTTTTAAATACTGATGACACGTTTGTGACGCATCAGTGATACTGAGCCGTTCCTCGTTTTTGAGGCTAACGCAAAGTTTTGACGTCAACGGTTCAGATATGTATCAGCTGTGGTTAGTTGAATTACCTCTCTGGAAAGGGTTAGCTCTGGAAAACACGGTCCATACCGTGTTTTCCCTCAAGTAAAATGTTTTAATTTTTTTTTGTTGCAATATTGCATTGCTCTAGGTAGGACTTGCTGGAAATTTTCAAAATAATACTTAAAAATGGTTAACTAGCTGCGCCCCGCGCTTTCACAACAGGTCCTACAGGAACCGTTAAATTTTTCGAGATAAAAAGTACCCTATGTCCTTTTCCGTACCCCAGACAACGTGTATGCAAAATTTCAAGACGATCGGCTGAGTGGGCGTGAAAGCGTTACAAACAAACAAACACACTAACGAACAAACTCACTTTCGTATTTAAAATTAATATTTTAATTTATATTAACTAATGTCAGGATATACATAGTTTGTTTATAGGTTTTGATCCGAAGATCAGTTTTTTTTCTTTTCCTTTATGTATTTTTTGTTTGAATAGAAATAGCTCAAAATGTCCTAAGGAAGCAGAATTAGAACAACAAAGGGGCCGTTGTAGCTGTTGTTATTGTTGTTTATGTAGGTAAAACAACAGCGCTGTTTAATAAGTCAATTGTGATTCTGTGCGTTTGGCGTAAACTTGGCGGTCTGGCGGACATAGTGCTGTTCCAGGACCTTACTAGGAGTTCTCGAAACATAAAATATCGTAAGTACTTATCGAGTTTTTAGCAGCGAGATAACATTGTGAATATCAAAACCTTATGAATAGAGCAGCTTTCATTTCTTAGTAAGAACTAGTGGCTCTGTAAGCTGAAGACCTCGCGGCCGGCTTCTGACCCTCTCTACAGTCGCATTTCTCGACAAATTTTCGTGAAATTTTATGAACAGGAGGCGGAAGGGTGGATAGTGAGCAGGATGAGAATCGTTCGAAAATTGCAACCCGTAGTAGACAGCCGGACAGAATTCGGTCAGACGTCGATGATTTTTGCCAAAGCTGAAGAACAGACGCTTCACTCGCTAGCGCTTACGTAAAAGTAAGATCAAAAAGGAAAAAACGGTCAAGAACTATAAAAGTGACTAGTCTAACACACTTAAAAACCTTACTCGAAAACCTTTAATCTCTATTGAACCGTGCACTGTACAGTGGTAGGGGACTGAATTCGTTTCTTTATACCCAGCTTGGCAACGGCTGACTGTTTGTGTGGCGTATACGTGACGTGATTTCGGCTACCGTTGTGTCCGATTGTGGAAAAACTTCTCTGTTTGTCACGAGACGTGTGAGAGAAGGTTCAATTTATTCCAGAAAATGATGCTTTATTAAGGTAAATGTAGGTATTTCAGTCTTTTTTTTGTTCGAGATTTTTACCGCTGACTCAATAACTAGTTTTGATTAGTTTTATTGGTGTAAGCTTTTATCTGATCTAATCTTAACTGAAATTTGAAAAACTTACCTACGTCACTTCGATGATAATGCTTTAAGCTTGTCTTGAAACACTTTAGTTACATTAAAGCTTGCTCAAGTTCAACGTAGATACTCGTATATGTGCTTTTGCAAGCACGGAATGTCCGTGCTTGCAAAAGCACATATTTTGTGCCACAACTAAAAAGGTTAAGTTTAATTTAGGTATTTTTTTTAATTTAGTATAATTTTTTTTTGTAAAGTTTTTTTTGCTCGTTATAATTTGAAAATATATTTTGTTTAGTTAAAAATAGCACTTTCTTTAAAAAATTGTATGTAAACGCCTTTTTAATTTCCGTTGAACAAAACATTGTCCTAACAACAAATTTTACAATACGTAAACTCGTTTCCATTCCGCCAGCGACAGTACATTATTCGCATTAAATTTCGCAACTTGAATCGTTTCAAACTCCATAAAATGGGATCAACACGACAAAGTACTGTCACGTCTATTTTGTTGTTTATTTAATTAAAACTACCTACAAAGTCTCAAGCGGACTCCAACTTTCTAGCTTTGTCGTAATTTGTAAGTTGCTTATTACGAGTAGATGATGCTGCTGCTGTTTGTTCATTAAACAAAGTGTTAGTGGTAATCATTTTATGAAAAATACCTACTCTATAAATGTGCTGATCTTTTATCTATTGAGAAATTCATCAGACTGATAATTATTATTATGAACTAGCTGACCCGGCGAACTTTGTACCGCCATATTTTTTTTCTAAAAATTTTAATATTTTTTTACTAGGTGCCCTGACAATAACGTACGCAGGAAAAAAAGAATTATCAAATTTAGTACAGTCGTTCGGCAGTTATGAGCTCACATACATTTCGGCAATTCATTGTTATTTAAACATGTACGAGTAGATGTTAAAGTTTGAATGGATGGATGTTTGTTATTCAGTCACGCCAGAACGGCTGAACAGATCGAGATGAAATTGGGCACAGAGGTAGATTATAGTCTGAAATTGAATTTAGGCTATTTGTTTTATTAGCACTTTTTAACCGCGTGTGGCACCGCGGGGGGTAGCTGATTATTAATAATATGAGAGCTCATTGAATATAATTAGTTTAAGAAGACATCATTGGCAAAGCGTGTCAAATTGTCAATAGCTGAATATACTCGACGACGTAAGTATACGTGAGAAGTAAGTGAGCAAAAGTAGGAATAAAACTTAGAAAAAAGACTAGATTCTAGCGTCATTAAAATTGTCATTTTTGATTGATTGTTACTTGAACTAATATTTAGTGTTGATTGATTGATTTCACCATCAGTATCATGTCAGCCCGGAAGACGTCCACTGCTGGACAGAGGCCTCCCGCAATGATCTCCACAACGGCCTGTCTTGCGCAGCATCCTTGAAAGTGAGAATTACAACTCGAAAGTTTTGGCAATATAACTAAATAAAACTGCGGTCTTCTAGGTGGGGTGTAGGTGTAGAGTCCCAAATGGACTTTAGTCTATCGAGCCACCGCAGATTCCACGATTTATGTGCGGACAGTCTTCACGAGTCATTGCGCTAAAGTCCCAGCGATTAAGATTTACAACGGGCCTGTCCCTAAATAACTTAAATAGTTGGGAAACCTACAGATTCCTCGCGAAGTTTCGACAGTGGCAGTTTTATGGCGGAAAACTATTTGTGTTGGGACGAAGTTGCGGTGCTATTGTTGTTTTAGAGACCGTTTTGGTTAAGTTGATGAGACCTCAATAAATTTTATTCGGTAGGGAAACTTACCTTACCTAAACATACTGTTTTAAATACGTCTAAGGATTTAGTACACTATTCAAACCTAAGGGCGCTCCTAGATTGCCCATATTTTTACTGCTTCTAGCAAAATTGACAACTATAATCAGCCATCCTAGAATTGTATGACGGTATAGCCGGGCCACACTTATAATGCCCAGCCAGTATTGCAGTGAGAACATGGCTGTTTAAGAGCATCTTAAGGTTTTCGTCATAAACCATTTTCCAACCAAGAAAAACATCTGTGCAACTTATTTTGTGTATATTACTTTTGACTGAAAAAGATTTTAACGAAAAAAAAAACAAATTTTAGATTGGTTAACCACATTATATTTGTTTCTATAGATACTTCTCATTCTTCTATTAAGAAAACGTACCTACCTAATAAAACGGTAGCGGGTAAAGCTAGTAACCCATAAATATGTACGTAATAATGTAAGTATTACCATAATGTAATTTGATTACCATACAGATTCCATGATAATGAACAAATTCCGTCTACAAGCTACATCTCCACGTGATAATTGGAACACGTTATGCGAAGGGATACCATTTGCATAATTTTCAGAACTTCCTTATTCCGTTTATTATATTTTGTTCTGCGTAAATGATAAGAGCCTACTGAGATATTAAGTTGGTTTTACATTTTATTACTCATTTTATAAAGATTATGACACTACATGCACTTGGTTACACTAACTATAATCTGCGTATCCCATCAGATGTTTTGGTTCTTTACGATAATTAACCCTGTATAACTCTTTTTTTGTTTTATTTCTTTCTTTAATTCATTTAATTTCTTGCGTAAAAGTAATCCTAGATAATGAAACTATCAGCAAGAAAATTACAATTTAGGAAAAGTACATAAAATATATAAAAAGAATTATGCTTCAAAATATTGTACACTTGGAAAAATAAGAACATTTATGGTGAGTGAATTTCAATTATTGAATCACTTTCTAGGTCTTCATGCTCCATTTTAGGCTCAGACCTAAGATTTTAGGACACAATGGCTTAACTTCAGGCAATTTGGAGGTAAAAAAAGCCAACTAAAATAAGTAGGCAGGTTTAAAAGAAGTAAGTTTTACAAAACAGTGCCGAATAAAGCCTACAGAATATAATAATATGCAGTGTGTGCGGGACACCTGCACACACGATCGTCTGGCCCCTAACTAAGCAAAGGTTTTACTATGGCATTCAGAGACTAACATACATATATAATTATATTTTTAAAAATATCTATAAATTAGCACCCAGATACAGAACAAACACAAATGTTCATCACATGAATGTTTGCCCTAGGTGGAAATCGATCCCACACCCCCTAGCTCAGAAGGCAAGTTCACTACCGACTGAGTCACCGAGGCAACCAATATGAGAGCCAAGTAAAACCTACAGAACTGAAAATGTGATCAATATTCATTAGCGTTCATTCAGCTGAGTCACACGAGGCTGTAGGATCCCGCCCTTTTCTCGTCGCAGGTGGCTCTTGGAAACGCTATTCATTCTGATGTAACGTGGATTTGGTTCCTACTTAGGAGGTATTCAATGAAAGATTTCTTGAGATGAAAGGATCTGGCTGGAATAATTTTCGGTTTTAGAATAATTTTGAAAGCCTTTGTAGGTATTATTTGTGGGTCTGTAGTTTAAGAAAAAGTGAACTCTCACTATAAGTTTTTGTTATACTTATTTATTTAAATTTTTAACTGTGATAAATTAAAGGAAAGTCGGAATTTTCTATCGTCAGATTCTATAGCAACAAGTTTGAACAAAACTCTGTACCTCTACAAATAATAAGGATAAAATGTTTTTTTTTAACCCCCGACCCCCGGGGTGTTGTAAGTTTGACGTGTCTGTGTGTGTCTGTGCGTTTGCGTGTGTGTGTGCGTATGTGTGTCTGCCTGTGGCTACGTAGCTCCCGAACGGACGAACCGATTTTGATGTTGTTTTTTTGTTTGAAAGGTGAATAAGTCGGGAGTGTTCTTAGCTTGTTGGGTTTATTTTTTTAATTTATCTTGTTACCTAATACTAAATCTGTCCTATTATCCTTTTCCCCTTGCAATCAGTAGTACAAGGTATCACGAACCTTCCAATTTATTTACTATACCAAAATGAGTCCGAGAGCTTATGGCAGCTGTTAGATTATGAATGGATTCCAAACATAAGTTTCCACTACTCTCTACGGAACAGAAGTTAGGTACGTAAATACCAATGGTTTGCCAACCCTACACCCGGGTCATTCCGTAAACATTGTAAGTTACGGGGCGTACACCTAGCCTTTATGCTTTATTCATACTGGGGTGCTAGGGGTGCCACAGATAGAAAAGTTTACAGCGCTGTTATTGTAACCGGGGGTCGACGTTTTAGGAAAATATTGCTCGTAATTTTTCACAGTATGCATACCTGCCCTTTTTTAAAATGAATGCATTAGTAAATGTTAAAATAAGTAGTGAGCAAGTGTGATCCTTGATTAATCTTTTCTTGAACATTAAACTTCAAAAATAAAATTGCAACACTTTTTAAATAAAAAAGTACGAATGTGAGAAGAAAATAAAAAGTCATGTCTTTTTTTCGTAACTCTTTTTCTACCAAAAGCGGCTAATTAAAAAAAGTTAACTGTCTTACCCAAATCAGTATATATGTAGATTGTAATAACTTACCTACTTACATGAAGGTATATTATTTATGTGTTTTTGCCAACCCTAGGGTATAAAGCAAAGCAACGTCCATCATGTGTCCACGCTGATTGTAGTGGAAATTAATCACTCCCGAGCACGAACGAATGGTCGACGGGACGTAGGTCCAGATCTCGCTTTTTGACCTTTCTGGATCTCTAGTCTATACTCACTCTATGTCTCTCTGTACTATAGGTACTTATGTTATCGCAAAGAAATAAGTTAGTTCAAATAGTTAACTCTACGATTACTAGGTACTTTTTTAATTGAATATTTGGCTTTTTACCTGACTAAGTGACTAATTATCCTTTATTATATTTTATTATGTTTTTCGTAATATTCTTTTATTTTCTTATGTTGGGTGGGTACCTACTACTTACCACCTAAACAGCTAAATAAGACAATTTGTTGTATCGTTTTTTTTGCAAATTTTTATCTTCGTTGGATTCGTCGTTATATCCGGAATGCAGAAGCTATTTGTAGGGTTAACAGGGGCAAACGCGTCTGGGGCAATTGCGTCTTTCGAGAATCACTGATAAACCCTTCACAGATTAGGCGCCACCTACATCTATTTTTTATCTTTCGTTGCAATAATCTGTACAAGATGGCGTTAGTTGCTTAATTTATGAAGGGTTTGTCAGTAATTCTCGAAAGACGCAATTGCCCCAAAGACGCATTTGCCCCAGTTGACTCTATACATTTGGCAGTTATAGGATTTTAAGATTATTTTAGTAAAAATACTTATCTAGAAACTTTAGCAGGTAAGTAAGTACCATGAGTATGAATCATGATATTGTAGTAAGCGAGTTGAAGCGGAGGGAAAAGTAGCGTTTTGTTTCCTTCCGATAACATCCGACGATATTAGCTTGGAAGTAAATATAGCTAAGCAATAATTAATTGCGCACATGTTGTTTATCTGCGGTCTTAATAATACCAGAAACATGGAGGGTGATGCTGTATGATATTAATTAGTTGTTGTTACTCGTAGGATGTTGGGATTTGGGAACTTACTTGCTGATTCTGTGATACTTTTGTATTTGTTACAGGTTACAAATTGTGTTTAGTGGGTCTACAATACGGTTTTTATTGTTCATATGATTTGTTTTAATTAGTAATTTTATATTTAAACTAGCTGAGCCCCGCGGTTTCACCCGAGGTTAAAAAGTATCCTATGTGCTATTCTAAACTATAATCTATCTCTGTGCCAATTTTCATCCAGATCTGTTCAGTCGTTCTGGCGTGAAAGAGTAACAAACATCCATCCATCCATCCATCCATCCATTCTTACAAACTTTCGCGTTTATAATGTTAGTAGGATAGTAGGATAATATTAGCAGGATTAATGAGCATGACTTATCGGCTTCAACAGCCATGACAAGAATTTTATTAATATTTGTGTCAGTTTGTGTTTACTTTCTTACAACTTGGGTAGTAATAATCCTACTTAATATTATAAATGCGAAAGTTTGATTGGTTGGATGGATGGTTGTTTGTTACTCAATGACGCCAGATCGGCTAAACGGATCTGGCAGAAATTTGGCACAGAGATAGATTCAAGTCTGAAATAGCACAAACCGCGGAAAACCGCAGGCTGCAGCTAGTTAATGATCAAAGCATGCTTCTATTTTACACAGCTTGTGGTGATTTCCGCCCTTATACATATGTCGTCAGTCTAAGTAGCTATGCTAACCTGCAAATGCCTAATGTTTACTTTTTGTATGTTTGCAGAGAAGCGTTTCAAAAATTGATTCTAACCTACTCTATAGCTATTCTATTCTATAGCTGGATTTGATTATACGACAGAACTTGAAATGAAATATATATTTTTTAACAAAACAACTATAATCGTTAGTTTTATCATTCAATAAATTAATTTGCACGTCAACATTGTAAATGATCCGCTATAATCCTACAATCGTCGTTTCCATAAAATGTCCACCATGCACAGTATGAAATGAATCATCACGCTTGGGAAGGTCAAATAATATCCGTGTTTATGTTGCTTTGAACTGGTCATTAGAAAGCATTTGGTCATAAATGCTTAATGTAACTACACCCTGAGAATATTTTGTAAGTAACCACTATCTAATTCTTAAATAGATGTATAGTAGAAAGCAAAAGCTAGTTCGTATAGACCGAGTGACTGGCCTTCATGTCAGAGTTTCTAGGCCACCCGATGGCCTTTGTGACATGGCTAGACGACTTTTGTAAATGCCACCCGCGGTCACCCATCCTAGGACTGACCGTGTCGTCCGTTGCTTAGCATCGGTGATAGGCTACGAACAACAAATAGGTGTAGGTATAATATAAAGGCATGATTTACTAAAAAAGACAATTCAAAAAGGTAAATGGGTCTTTTTGACCCAAATTCTTTTCATTGCCTTTACCTACGGACAGGAAAGAGCGTGATTGATTCAGAACGGATGGTAATGATAATGATGGGTGGAGAATGGATCAATAATATTAATGAATCTACAGATACCTTATGTTAAGAATAATTTTCCTTTGACACGATTTATGTTAATCGACAATAATTAATTTTATCTATCATTCTATCGACTATACCGTTCAACTCATTAATTATTTAAGTGGCAGTAGTCTGTAATGTCTGTCTTAAGCTACTGATACAATATCTGTGGATGAGTTTACGACTGTCGGCATTTCATTAATGGGAGAGTCTAATGAGTGGTAATGACCTGCTGACTCACACATTCTTTAGAGATAGAATGTGTGAGCGGTCAGTTTCTTAAGCTCAAATATTAAATTAATAAAAGATAAGATTATAATATAATTGACTTGTCCTGTTGTCTACAGGGTGCATGGAATGCAAACGCTATCCGCTATTTCAAGAGGTGTTTCTACTCATCCTGGGCTACCTTTCAAGCAATAATTCAGCTAAAAAAAAGTTTTTGAATTTATAAAACAATCTTGTAAAAAATACAAAAAAAAAAAACAAATATGAAATAACTTGAAAACTAAACATTTTTATTAAACTAATGTTGCTTTGAAAATATAACCCATAACTAGTAGAAACACCCCTTCAAAGGATATAGTCTAGATTCCAATCACCCTGTATAAATAATTTCAAAGTTTTTTTAAAGATGAATATGATAGTTATTTCCGTAATTAGTTCTTTTAAAATGCAAAAAAATATCTACTATTTACATGACGTCTCTGCTTCTAATTTTTATTAGTCATGGCGATCGGTGAGCTAGAAAAGGAAATGGATTTTTAGGGAAATTTAATATCATAAAGTTATTAACCTCAGATACTTGTAGATAATGATGTATAGAGCATCTGGTGTTTAAAAGACAACACAAACAAAAGTGTTGATAATAAAATCAAAAGACGCTGTTCACCTTTTAGGATCTCGTTTATCCCCAAGGGATGTCGGGATCGGGAGTATTCTGTGGTTAATCCGTACGAAAATTTAAAGAGTTCACTCTCGTATCTAATCATTATTCAAAGCTATGTTAGTCGAGATTTATTTGTATTGTATTTGTTACGCAACTGTTCTGGGTAGTCGCCCACGTTGTCAGACCACAGCCACGCAGTTCTGTCAGCATTCCAGCAAAACACAGATATCAGCTGTTGTGAACTGACTACGAGTTTGTGCTATTTCTAACTATAACTATACTTTGAATAACTAAATTTTTAAAATTACAATGTACCTATATTTTTGTATAGATATTTTTGTATTTGTATTGTAGCTGCCTTGTAGTTTACTAGCTTTCCTACAAGACTTTTTTTTGGACGAAAAGTTGCACATATTATATTAATCTAGGGTATAAACAACCTCTTACCAGATTTCATCTACGAGTAAATACATTTAGCTGTTGAGCATGATAGAGTAACAGACATCAAAACATCAAAACATCAAAACTTAAAAATGGTAGGATAGTTAGATTCTGATTCAAACTAGGTAGTGGTATAAAAAGGTTTGTCAAACCAACTGACAAAGTATAATGATTTCAATTTCTGTTTTCAATTAATCTCTCCCACCGCACATCTTAAAAAGTCGGAACGGTAATTAATTTTGCAGAGTAGGTACTCGACCAGACTGGCCTAATGCACCAATATGTATTCATAGCCTTGTCTTCATTAACTCCGCTGGTCCCCAAGGCATGCTGGCCCGAAGATAAATTTATATTAATTTCATTAAGACCTGGATCTTTAATTTTTAACGGAAAATCTGTTAAGTAAGTTAAAAGAGCTTTTTAAGGGCACGAAACATTTAGTCTATTCAATTTTGGCAAAATTTGGCACTCGGCTATCGTAAACTCTACCTCCTCTTAATTTATTAGATGCAACCCGATATGTAGGCAAGTATTTTATAATTATGTGGCCGCAGTAGTAGTCGGAGCTATGATGTTCATAAAAACACATACAATATGTTTTATTAAAGTCTTACCTGAATAATATCCTACTAATATTATGAACGCGAAAGTTTGTTAGAATGGATGGATGGATGGATGGATGTTTGTTACTCTTTCACACCAGAACGGCTGAACAGATCTGGATGAAATTTGGCACAGAGATAGATTATAGTCTAGAATAGCACATAGGATACTTTTTAACCGCGGGTGAAACCGCGGGGCGCAGCTAGTTTAAAATAAACATGGAAATCATCGTAGGCCTTTCAAATGGACGTTAGCGAACCATTTTATGTAATGACCGACTCGTTTAAACTGACCTTTTTTGCCACACGACTCACGATTGCGAGCTATAAAAGGATATGTCCAGATAACTTTATTCCAGATAATGCTTCTCATCCCTTTGAAAAGGAAAGTTGTATAACATTTTTCGAGATCGTCTCCCTTTTAAGGCGACCGGCCACTTTTTATTGCAGAGACGAATGCGGAATGGAACCTTTCTATGGCATCAAAGGATTTGCCGACTCCACTGATGCATATTTTTTGTTTATAAGATAGACGGGGTAAATATTTCCAGGAAAATATCGAAGAAACACGACCGCTTCTTGATTTTGTTTTGGCGAAAGGTTATGGACCTTTCGCGCTGAAGTAATTAGCGTCCACATCGGTGACCGAAACGCAATAAAAAGACATGTGGAATTGCATCCCGTATCGGAGTTCCAAGTTCAAATTAAATCGGACGGGCGGTTGTCCTGAGCGGGTGCGGTAACGAGCGAGCGAGTCCTCGGCACAGTGCGCCCGCGCCGATGTTTCCGATCGGACGGGCGATCGGGTACCGACGTGGTCGCGTGCGCAGAACGAAAATACCGCAAACATTTACCTTCGTACGTGAACATTACCACGGCACACTTCGACTGTCTTCGAATTCCGCGATATTGATACTTCGCCAAGTGCATACATTTTGAGTGCCGTTTGGAATGCGTGTTCAGTGGTCCTAAAGCTCTCGATTGTGTAAACTTTGTGATTGTGCGCTGGAACCGTGGCTTGTTTAGCTCAATCGCTGTACAAATCTTGGTATACTAGTGCTCTATTTCTGTTAATTAAAGCTAGTTGACTTGAAGGGTCAATAAACTTTACGTGTCAAATATTTTACTTTCAAGTTTTCCATATTAATTGATTGTTGGTAAGAATTGTTGTCTGTTAATAACTATATTTTGATTATCTATGACCGTCGGCTCTGATTCACTTTTGTGATTATTGGAATGATGATTCCTATGATCTAATCGACGCCTACTCAGTCCTTGTTGTTGATGATTAAAATTAGACATAATCGATAATGCTTTAGCGATTTGCCAAAAATAGAAAAGACCTCGGACTAAAAACAATAAAACACTGAATTTTGTGTGAAGGCCTATGCATTGTTTTGTTAGTTTGGCATTCAAATCTATTTGTTCTAGATTTTTTTGACATATTATTATTACAAAACAGTGTTTATAATCCGAAACTAACGTTAAACGATTTTGTAGGTGTCTTCATATCTATTGAGGTTTTTTTTTTTTTTTTTTTATTTAGAATAGGTCGGCGTTTGACCACCAACTCGCCTGATGTTAAGCGACGTTGTGGTCTAAGATGGAGCACGACGACCTATAAAGTACTCATTCACTCTAGCCTTGAAGTTTACTAGAGTGAAGAAGTACAAAGACGGCAGTTGAGTGAGGCGCTACAAGTGCGCCACTGCTCAGACCCGTCCTCGGAACGGCCACACCGGACCACATCCCGAAACACGACTAGGTCATTTCACGGCACGGCTTGGTCCGGTGGGTGGTAACTAGCCACGGCCGAAGCCTCCCACCAGAGTTTGCTACCCGGTTCACTTACTAAAGTTCAGGTTATCTTTTTAACTCGGAATTATCTGCTCATCAGAGGGATAAACTGATAAATCATCTTACGGCACCAAGAGTTATAACCTAACCTTGAGTTAACACAATATTAGAGTGACATTTTAACTCTGTATTTACTAAAACTGCGAAGAGCTTAACTCCGTATCTATTGAAAGTAAGCCTAATTGTGTCTCATTAGAACTTACGAAGAAGAATTAACGTTTTAGTTCCGTATATCAAACTGTTCCATAGGCATTGAGTTATATTACTAAGTATAGTAAAACAATGAATACCACTAGTTGGTTCCGTTCAAGTGCAGCCATCCGGCCATACTTCACTTAGTAGCTTGATAGCTCTCGAGCGCCCAAGACGTGTTTGTGTCTAAACATATGCACTCGTATGTGCTACGATATCGCACTAATAATGCAAGTAATTTTTCATACAACGCTGCAGCAAATTTCAGTTTAAGCTCACCAAAATTAAGCACGGCCTTTCCTTACGATAGATTCTTTGTACGTAGTAATAGAACTCAGTGTCTATATGTAGGTAATTCTTTGCACGGTCATTTTGCATTAACATTATGCAGTAGTTGGTAGCACAGTAACTGGTTGAAAAAACGAAGTCTGGTTTTCTCTTTTACCTACTTATGTTAAATTACTAATAAAATTTATTTTACACTCACATCATTTTTGAATTTCGGTTATGGAGTTAAACATCTTTATCCTATATCTTATCGTATCCTTTCTAAATCATAACTAAAAACTCTCTCTTTCGTTTCTCATAGTGTTTTGTCACGAAAACACTTGCAACCAACAGCAGAGGTCCAGGAAGTGATCATTACCTCCTCGTGACAATGGTTTATTTCATTAAAGAGCACTCGAGTCCGTTATTAACCCGATGTGTCGCCGAGTTCTCGTGAGAATTCACCTTGTTTATGTTTTATCTTATCTTGGCTTGCTGCAGGACACTGTTAGCAAATATGCTATAAATATTATGTTAAAGATCATATTTAATTATGATTAAATTAAAATGGACAAGCTATTTTTTTGTGTTTGGATCTTTTCTATCGTTAACATTTTTAACGGCCTAACAACGATAAAAGTTGGAGTTTATTTATTTGTTTATTGACGAAATGAAATATTAAGCCAGCTAGTACTTTTGTAAAATTTATATGTGTTATGACGACCTCACTCCTATTTACTAGTTTCGGGATCGTTGGGATTCCTTCATCAACGGAGATAAGCTCGTTCGTTGTTTAATTACCTACTCCACTTTAAAGGTCGAGGAGGGAGGGAAAGCTATAGGATAAAGTACAAACTGTAAGTATAAGTACGATTGATTTATTTTATTAATCTAGTATTAACAGATTTACAAGGCGTGTGTATGTAAGATGTATCAGTATCAATTCCAACACGTTTCGAAAAAAAGCCAGGTCAGAAGTGCTCGTAACCAACGAGCATGTATGAAGGGACTCATTGAAGTAGACGAAGCGAAAGATGTGTGCCAGGATCATAGCAAGTGGAGAGAAGTGGTCTCTGCCTACCCTACGGGAAAAAGACGTGACTATAATTATTATGTATACATAAATCTAGTAACAGCAGCGCTTACACAACATGTCACATTATACTCTAGTGTAAAGTTTCATTCTATAACGTCTGAAATTGATACTGACACTTGTAATAAGGCCTATCAGATATCATTCACCAAACATTTGAATTATGACACCGAGCTTGCTTATAGAGCTTGTTAAAAACATCGATTGCTCAAGCACCATCAATCCTCTTCAATTTAGGTTCGATACAATCAAGGCTGTCGGTAATTGGCTTCTATGGCAGCCTATTTATTTATTAGGACATGCAACGATGTACCGTTATTATAATAAACTAGCTGCACCTCGCGGTTAAAAAGTATCATAAGTGCTATTCTAGACTATAATCTATCTCTGTGCCAAATTTCATCCAGATCTATTCAGCCGTTCTGGCGTAAAAGAGTAACAAACATCCATCCATCCATCCATCCATACATACAAACTTTCGCGTTTATAATATTAGTAGGATAGGTTAACTGTACGAGTATTTTTTTCCATATTTTCCTGCATGTCTGACAAGAATTTTGATCGTGTTCTCGGTTCTCGTTTTATGCTTGATATTATTTTTCTCTACATAAAACACGATACGAATATTACCCCCCTTAACAATAAACGTTATATAGCCCCGGAATAGATAAGCAGTGTTTTGTCTTTTTCGATCCAGTTCAAAAATTTAGAAGAAAAAAATTTACAAAACGCCTATGTATAACTATTCCGACGCTATACAACGTTTATTGCTAAGGGAATATATTTCACAAATTATCTGTATACAGTTTAATACAATTTGATTAGCAATACATATTTCATTTTTGATTGCACATACTCTTTACTTTACCTTTCTAATAAATGGTATTAAGTATAATAAATAATACACTCAAGTTTTGCAATAGGCTGTTGCAGACAACGTGATGCAACCTTTTAATAGTTCAACATTGCATTTCTATCTACTTACCTGTCTGTTGGTCGGTTGGTTGCAGAGAACAAATGTTAGGCACCTTACTACTTAATTTTGTATCAATACCTTAAGTAAGTAAGTAGATATTTTGGGAAGCTCTAAATTTTTCACACTAACGCGGTTATCAAACTTCTCGAAAACTATTCGCCAGATTGTGATGAAATTTGGCATGTGCAATCAGATGAGCTATATTATTTTCCTCTCGTCTTAGTTTAAAAGAAAATAGAGCTATGTAAAATATCTGCGTTTGTAAGGTGTCACTTTGAACTGATTTATTTAATAGATTTACAAAGTAAACCAGTAATCTATATCCTTACAAATGTTGCCTACATCATTAGCTTTTAAACTAATCCAGAACTCAAGGAAAATTTAGAGTTAGAATACAAATGAATATACAAGTGTGAAGACATAAAAATGATTGAAATTGCAATTTGTCACTCTGTAGATAACTTTAGAGGCTCATGGTATCTTGACTTGCTCTCATAGCTCGTTAAATAACAATTGAAATCCTTTAGCCAGTGTGAAGTGAGTCTAAAGTGTTCGTAGCAGCCGTCGTTAGATTTGTTTTCATATCCCGAATGTCATAGGTCAAAAAAGGTAAGCTGAGTTGAATAAACTCATTTGAAAATGGAAAAATACGAACTTATCTTTTACATAATATAACGGTGTTTTTGATATTTTCTCATTCTTATTCATGTTTAAATAAAGACTCTTTCTACTTAACCTCTCTAGAGTTCATGGTGATCGTAAGATGTCAACAAGATATTACCGGCTAGGCTAGCAAAATTCCATACATCTGAGTCGCCAGCCGACTGTGGAAATGTCACAACCTAATCGACTATTACCTTTTAGAGAGAACAAAACTTTACTGTGAACTAACCGGGCTGCGTAATAGCCTCGAACTTGCCTTGTTGCCGTCTGGGAATGATAAAAACTTCAATTTAATGTAGTTAAGAAGATGAAGTTTTGTGTATATGGCTCAGATCAACTAGAATATCAGATGGCGCACGGCGTTTGATTTAGGTGAAGCCAAGAACCATCCAAAAACTACGCTACTGGCGTATATGTACACAACACTCACACATTGACGCAAAAAAACTACGCTACTCGCTTCGTCAGTACTAACCTGGACGTCACGCTGAGAACATACAAAAAAAATCTGGAACGATGCCGTCATGTGCTGTGAAACACTGCACTAACTACACGAAAGTGAAAAAGAAATGTGTAAGTATTGTTAATAACATCTCATTATATAGTAAACAGCATTGTTTTAGGTTATAATTTCGGATACCTATATTTACATAGTGCTTTTTTTTATTTTATTGGCAACTGGATACAAAGTCCTTAATGCCATTTTAGGACTTGACAATGACATTACATGAATTTGTGGAATGTCGTGCAGTGTTGTCATAATCGCATTTTTTTCTCCAAAATATTATTTTAAATCCTAAGACTTTTTAGGTTCCCAATTAAGATTGAAAAAGCGACATTAAAAGAATGGGTGGTTGCCATACAAAAAAGTCGACATGATCAAAAATGGCAACCATCAAAAAGAGATGTTGTCTTTTCAGACCATTTTAATGAAAGAGACTTTTACATGACCAAGCTTGGCCTTCGCCGTCTGAAAAGGACTGCGTATCCCATCAGGGGGTCTATTCGGAGATTTGAAATTTTCATCTCACTTTTTTTCCTCCTTGTTGCTCTCGTTTAAAACGACATAAGTGTGAGAGTGACCAAGATAAAATCTCATCTCATCTCACGCGCAGGAATAGCCCCCCTGGGTAAGTTTTAATTTTTTACCAACGAAAAGTTGTTTTCAATTCAACGCGTATAATTTTTTTTTTCTGATTACGTATTATGGTTCCATACTCAAGGGGTGCTACCAGAACCCTAATACTAAGTCTACTATATTGCCTTCCGTTGAATAATTTAAAAAAATCTTTATTTCAAAACTGTCGTCCAGTTTAGGTATTATGATTAAGTTATGATGATGATTTTTTGGCAATTGATATTTGGCAAACATTTGATTAATTAACCTGGGAACTATTACATGAATTCAGTGGAATGCGGATACATACGTTGGAAAACTACAATACTCAGGGTAATTTTTTATTCATGGCAACACTTCCACAGCACACATGTAACAAGAAGTGGCTTCACCTACATCATACGCCGTGCGCCATCTGATATTCTAGTTGATCTGAGGTATATGGTAAAAGTGCTAGGTACTGAAAAATATACTTTGCAACGAGAATCGAGACGAATCTGACACCTCGATTTTCATTCAAATCCTTCAAGTCGTTTTTGCAGTAGGAGGTATCAGAAATATTTATTTAAATACGAAAAACATGGCTGCCTGTTATGGAAGTTAGATTAAAAAATAAGGCCAGTTAAATGATGAATGAAACGTGTTACGTTTGAGATAAAGTACAACTCGAATGACTAATTCGATTGTAGGAAAAAGTCCTCATAATAAATTTAAGTTTAGTTAATCGTAGCTCTAAACAAATACATCCAATTTATTTTGTAACCGTTTTTATAGTAGAGTAATAACTAAACTACTAAGTAGTAAAACTTTAACAACTGCAGTTCTCCAATGAAGTGGCACCATCATAAACTCAGTTAGGACCGTCGTCGTAACGGTCAGACTGCTAAATTATGGGCTGACGTTCGTACACAGAGTTTAATTCTCGGTGACACGGCACGAGTATATATCGATTTTTATGAAAAGTGTTATTTCAAAAACCATCAAAGTTTAAGTCCGCTCTTCAAAAAAAACCTCTGCAAAATGCCGCGAGTGATATCTGATAGCTTTAATTTACTTTTCAGAAAAATGACATCGCGATGACACGACAACAACGACCGACGTAACGACGCGCGACGTCAAGTTAGTGTAGGCGACTTCGTCGACTTGTGTCGCCTCATGTACGAACAGCTTAAGTTAGCCATTACAACTCTGCCAAGAATAGCCATGGCAATCATCTCGCAGATCTTGTGATAAGTTATCTGATATTATAAAGCAAGCCGCCTGTCGCCGTCTGCCACTGGTACAAATGTTTTTGATAAAGCCGCTGAATGATTCAGGTTTCTTTCAAATTAATCTGTGGGTGGTCTGAATTTGTTGACCATCAAAGAAATATCAAGTGGCATTTAAACATAATGTTTCTAAGTTATGTCTTGGAATTAGGTACTGATTCTTTTCATCCTGAAGACTTTTTCTTACAACCAGCAGTTTTATCTTCTCGGACAATTCGACATACAGGAACTACTATTCGACATACTATTTCCAATAGTAAATATATTTAATCAATAACTAGTAGACTTGCCTATGTCACATAATTATATGTATGTGTACACAATCGAACAGTCCCTTTGTTGACTGCCAGAATCCAGAATATAGAAACTGATAAACACATTTTGCCTATCTATAAATATTGTATAAAGAGAAATGATGAGACGCAGAAGTTATGTAAAGTTCAATCCATAACATCCTATAGATAGGACATATTGCATGCACGTGGAACAGTTTGTAAGTAGGAACTCAGTGGTATAATTTGGCGCAATACAGACGTTAAGAGGCCAAATGAGTTTAACCATTTCCACATCCTCTAAACCAACATCCAGTTGAATTAAATAAACACGCATCTTGGAACACCCTTGGGCTAAATACGCTTTTCTATTTACGAGTACTATTTCCACCCATTGTTTATGTTTAGTTGCGTGGTCAATGACATGTACTGCTGGATTCAAGTCTTCAGTTTGTAGGTGGAGAGACGGTGATTGTTACGAGTAGGGTGTGAGGATGCAAACTCAGACGCTAAAGAATCTAAGTTAGACTATCTTTTTTGCGTGAAAACAACAAAATGTTTGTTTCAAAGTAGGTATTTTTTTAACAATGAAGTTATTATTTGGATCAGATTATAATTAAGTATTTTAAATAATCGTAATCGACCAAGTCTTTTTTTTTGTCAATTCCTCGACCAGCCGTTGCAGTGAATGAAAATATAATTCCGTCCCGTTCATTCGTCATTTTGGTTATCTCGTCAGCCTTCTTTGCTTTTTATTTTTCAAATACATACGGAAGTGAATCTTGAATGAAGTCTTTAGCATTATAAATGATCTTATAGAGATAGGCTAGTAACTCTTATCACATTTAGTGATTTGACCTTATCGGGAACAATCACCGGTAGTTGGTAGTTGGCATAGTAATAGCGTAATACAATCATAGTACTTATAGAAATTACTAACGGTACTAAGGTAAGATAACTTTAGTACTTACTGTAGTGAAAATGCATTGTCAAGTAGATATCGCGTCTACGTCTTCGAATTGAGCTTTAATTTTGTTTAAAGCTGTAAGTAGCAGATGTACCATTATTATATTCTGTGTCAATAACTTGTGTTTCGATTACGATAATCCTGTCCCCGATGGCCATTGCCATTTTTGCACAGTTACAACTTGAGCAAATTTAAAAGTCACAAAAAATATGAATTTAAAATTCTTCACAATCAATTATGAAGAAAAATGGGATTTTGTTAATTGAAGTGTGCAATTAAGAATAATTGCTTTTGTGTTTTAATTGGGCATTTGTCCACCTTTCTTTTGTCAAGAGCCAAGATGGATGAGTCGTTTTTTACTGACGCTTAACAACTTTTTTCTTGTTTCTTGTTAGAGAGTTGATTTGATTTATAGTCGAATACAATAAATTGAATTAAATGCAGTTATGCTCTTATGAGAAACTACTCTATCAAAGACCAACCACGCTTTTTATTTATTCATATTTATTTATTTATATAACTATAAAACGCCAAGAGAAAAAGTTAAACTTAAAACCAGCTCTAGATTTCCTAGTATCTTTACTTGACAAATCTAACCCTTTCACGGGACTCTATTTCGAACGCTCTAACTCAACTGGTCTTGCCGAATTTTAATTTTAAAAATGAACTAAGTATTGTCTTATTGTTTGGTTTGAAATGATATGCAAAATATGAGAGATGCAACGCTACGCTTGCAGGAAAACTTAGTTTCGCACTATCAAATACCAAACTCAAATTTAATTTCTAACTATTCCAGCCATAAGCTTGTACTTCCTATTATTTTTTCTACACGTTAGGTTAGGTAAACTATAAACTTAGATTATTATGATATGCACTATTGTTATCACACAAAACACTGTCATTATAGCTTGAATAGAAACTTGTTATATATTATTACTAAGCTCAATACTACTTGAAATGCCAGCTCGTCTGTGTGGGTGTCACGCATAATTCACAGTATCCCGTTGTTAGTCCGAGGGTAATGTGTGGTGTGGTGGTCAGAGCCGTGACGATCGGTGCGGATGCCGGCATTGCTGATGCCGCGTCGGTTTACTCAGCTTACTTTATTTTCTGTGTGATTCTTGAGCCACTTAGGAAGCACTGCTGAGGATATCTGAAATCAATTAATATTGGAAATTAAGGATATTTTTGTGTGTTTAGTTATCAAACAAATTCTGCTTTAAGTTTTCCTAACTTTTCGTATTATCTACTAAATAGAAGCAGTGCTCATCTTATGTGTTGTAAAAATCATGTCAGTGTTTGATTAAAAACTTATTGGAAAGGAACCTAATGATTAAAAACTGTAGCATGTCATGCCAAACCTATTTTTAATAGTGAAAAAGTCAAAACACAAAAAAAAGTGTCAGTGTCAACGAATGCTTTACTAAAAATTGTTAATAACCGGAAAAAAACAGGAGCCACTAAATAAAAAAAAAAGGTGAATAAAACAAAATACGATGAAAACGATGCTGATAACGAAGTATACAGCGGTTCTACTGGAGAGCGCTCGCACGACGGAGGCCAGGAACAGGAGCCTATCGAGAACCAGCGAGGGATGGTCTTCCTCGCTGGACAGCATCCCGGACAGACCGCGGCCTTTACGGCGACGACATTTCGGTTACAGGTTAGTTCTGATCTTTGCTGCATAGAAATTAAGAAAATAAGACGCGGTTAGGTTAGGTTAGGTTAGGTTATCTCACTAAACCAGATGTAAACGTTGCTGCTGGTCAGTTCCGCAAAGCGGTTACGGCCATCTGCGATGCAGCCATGCCGAGGTCCCGACACCGTCCTGACCGCCACGAGGTCTACTGGTGGAGCTCAGAAATTGCAGATCTCCGAGCTACTTGCTCTAGGGCACGACGGCCTTACACCCGCTGCAGGCGGAGACGTAGTGGCCGGACCGATAGCCAGCTGTCAGCCGAGGAGCTGGCAACCGAGTGCCTGCTGTACAGCATCTACCGCGACGCCAAGCGAGAACTGCACCTGGCTATCGGCAGGGCGAAGTCTCAGGCTTGGGGCGAGGCGCTAAAGAGCCTCGACAGGGACCCCTGGGGGCGTCCTTACAGGGCCGCCCGGAAAAACTTCCGGGGCCAGACGCTCCCGATCGCGGAGTCTTTGGAGCCTGAGTTGCTGGACAGGGTATTGTTAGGGCTTTTCCCAGAGAGCAGACCTGAATTCGCCCCTCCAACAATGGCACCGTTCCTCCCCGAGTTGTTGGACCCGGGCTCCATCCCACGTGTAACACAGGTGGAGATGGAGATCGCAGCCAGTCGCCTGCGAGGAAAAAGGACTGCACCTGGTCCAGATGGGATCCCGGGGCGAGTCCTCGGGATAGCTTTAACAGAGATGGAGGGTTGGCTTCGAAAACTCTTCGACGCGTGTCTCACGTCAGGGCAGTTCCCGAAGTTGTGGAGAGACGGCCGATTGTGCCTGCTGCGGAAGGAGGGTCGAGCTGTTGACTCTCCTTCTGGATATAGGCCTATTGTGTTGTTGGACGATACGGGTAAGCTGCTAGAGAGAGTAGTAGCCTCCCGTGTCGTTCGGCACTTAGAAAGGACTGGGCCTGGGCTTTCGGAGGCCCAGTATGGGTTCAGAGCGGGGCGCTCAACAATAGACGCTCTGCTCTGGCTCAAAAGCTGGACACAGGATGCAGTCAGCGACGGGGAGAGGGCTTTGGCTGTCTCGCTCGATATAGCCAACGCTTTCAACAGCCTGCCACATCGCACAATCCAAGAGGCGCTCCGTTATCACGGAGTGCCCTTGTACCTGCAGAGGCTTTTGACTGATTACCTTCAGGACCGCGAGGTGCTAGTGGAAGGACGCGGCGGCTTGAGACAACATCGCGTCTCCTGCGGAGTTCCACAAGGGTCGGTGCTTGGACCGCTCTTGTGGAACATAGGCTATGACTGGGTCCTTCGCGGCACGCTTCCCGCATGTATGCGAGTCGCGTGCTACGCGGATGATACCTTAGTCGTGGTCAGAGGAAAAGACTCTGGGGAGGTGGTGCGGCTGGCCACGGTGGGCACAACCCTAGTGGTGGACCGCATACGCGCTCTGGGCTTAGAGGTTGCCCTCCCCAAAACTGAGGCCTTATTGTTTCATGGGCCTCGAGGGGGACCCAGGCCAGGAACGCGTGTAGTACTAGACGGGGTCTCAATCCCGGTTGCGACCCAGATGAAGTATCTGGGTCTCATCCTGGATGGAAGGTGGGCTTTCGGGACCCATTTTGCACAGCTGGCTCCTAGAGTCATGGGAGCTGCGGCTGCTTTGGGGAGGCTGCTGCCAAACATAGGTGGTCCGAGTGCCATTTGCCGCCGACTATACTCCGGAGTAATCCGAAGTATGGCCCTGTATGGGGCACCAGTTTGGGTGGACGCTCTCAACCGCCACAACAAAACCCTACTGCGACGTCCGCAGCGGGTCATCGTAACGAGGGCGATACGCGGTTACCGAACGATTTCTTGGACGGCAGGTTGCATGTTGGCGGGTGATCCCCCCTGGGAGCTCCAAGCAGAGATCCTCGCCGAAGTGTATCATTTTGTGTCGGCGAGGAGATCCAGTGGAGTTCCGGTGGAGTGGGAAGAGGTCACACGCATGCGACGGCAAGCGCGGGCTATTTTGCTGCGTCGGTGGTCGGAGGACCTGGCTCCGCCGGTACCTGGGCAGTGGACGGTAGATGCCATTCGGCCGGTTCTACGCGGGTGGGTGAGACGGCGTTTTGGGTCGTTAACTTTCCGATTGGTGCAGGTGCTTTCCGGACACGGTTGTTTCGGGAAGTACCTGCATCAGATAGCAAGACGGGAGCCGACTCCGGCCTGCCATGAATGTGGGGTGCCAGAAGATACGGCGCTCCACACACTGGAGACGTGTGTCATGTGGAGCCCACAACGGCATACACTTTCAGCGGTTGTAGGGCAGGATCTTTCCCTGCCGAGTGTGGTAAACGCCATGCTCGGCGGCGAGAGATCGTGGGATGCGATGGTCTCCTTCTGTGAAGAGGTGATGGCGCAGAAGGAGGCCGCGGAGCGGACCAGGGAGGATGATGTCCAATCTGACCCGATCCGGCGTAGACGAACGGGAGGGAGGAGGAGGCGGTTCGCCGCCATGCTCCATCCCCCGTAGTGGGGTCACTAGTGGAGAGTCAGGGGACTCTCCACCGACTTGCACGGCCCCACACGTCTGAGGGTGACCTTGATGAGCAAGGTTGCCCCTCTAC
The DNA here is from genome assembly GCA_911728515.1 of Peribatodes rhomboidaria. Lineage (NCBI taxonomy): Eukaryota > Metazoa > Arthropoda > Insecta > Lepidoptera > Geometridae > Peribatodes > Peribatodes rhomboidaria. The sequence goes on along the minus strand of OU452178.1, from coordinate 6,584,919 downwards.
AGGCGCAGAGGCCCTCCGGGCTACCACCGGGGCGAGATAGTGAATGCTAGGGTGACCCTATCTCGCCCCACCTTGGCGGAGGACTGCTCATGGGGGAGGATTTTAGTGGGTTCGACTCCCACATACCCCCTTCCGTCACCCCTGCGGCGGAAGGGAAGTGCGAGGGCATTTACCTCCCCCTCAACAAAAAAAAAAAAAAAAAAGGTTATCTCACTAAAATAAGGTAATCTCACTAAAAGAAAACTCTTATTTATTTATTCACAAAAACTTAACACACTAACAGCAACGCCAAGGCTTGTAGCGAGTCAACAATTACTAAAAATCATTTGAAATATAGGTAGAAATCAATTTCCGTGAGTACAAAAAATAATTAATAAGTAATAAAGATATGGATGTCAAAATAGATAATGTCCGATTAGAGTAAATTAAATAAGTCATAAATTCATTGATCTTCTTAGATCCAATTCCTTTTGATTTTAAATGATGGATTACGTATTAGTCATTTTGTAATGAATTTCCCTATTATTTTACCAAATCAAAACCTTAGCAAACCATACTTGGTTCCTACACAAAAGTTATCCCAATTAAGTATCACAAAGGACGTAAAACAGAACCAAGGTCTTTGACTCTTTGCTCCGGTAAAACACGGGTTAATTCAATTCACCGCTAGCTAGAAGTTTTCTTAGTTAAATACCGAAGTTCCTCGAGCGCAATATGCAAATAGCCACCCGTGACACTTGCTTCCGGTTACAAAACATAATGCTAGGTAAACAATACAAAAAAATCTGTGATTTCCAAGATTCTGTCATTGGTTATGATAGTAGTATAGTTGGTAGGACCGGTAATTGTGGAGATCATTGGGGGAGGCCTTTGCTTAGTAAGTCTTCTGGCTAAGATGATGAAAGAAAGTATCATAATTCCTGTAAAATTTTCTGTTTCTCTCTTGAATTGGTATTATTATACTTGTGCTCAGACGAGTCTTTTGGGTCAGTCACCTTCTATCTCCTTAGACATTGGCTCACCACGTGGTTTGGGACACTGTGATCAAAATGTGCTATCGAGTTCTGATCAAAACACGTTTATGTACCTATACATACATGTCATCTGTCATGTGGATTCTTTAGTTTTGAAATCTTTCTTTTAGCTTTAGCGCGCGATAATTCGTGTTGCGTTGTCCCGCTAAATCGCTCGTTATTTATCGGTTATCAGCGATGTTTTTGTCTTTATTAGTGGTCAACTTGTCGCCTTTCCGCGGAGTTGACGTTGGCGATAATTCCCCCGATACATCGCCGAGTGACGAACTAACCGGCAATACTCGTCGCGATAACCCGAATTTATTTATTTATTTATTTTATTTACAAACGTAATTACAAACAAAAGATACAAAAATGTATACTTCAGTAAAACTATAACTAGCGTGGTAAATAATCATTACGTTAGCCAATATGAGAGCAAAAACAGTAAGCCTTGCGAAGTAGTCCTCACTAGATTGACCCGTGTCAACCCGTGATTATCGCCAAAGGCCGCTAATGTAGCCGTAGCATTAGTGATATAGTAGATAGATAAATAAAGAATGGTCCTGGCAGTACTGTCACCAATTAGTAACGCATGCATTGCCGTGTTCCGGTCTGAAGGACACCGGGCTGCGCAGACGTGTAATTTCGATAGCTTAATGGGAAAACAATTGAAAATTGTTCCCTCAATTTTAAATGTTATTTATTTAAAGGGGAAATCTACAGTTTAAAAAACTAATAAGTTAAAAATAACAACTCACAACAATAAAGAGAAAACTACAGATTTTCAAGCCTATCATTTTTGGCACATATTTTTTTATTGTAAAAATTAAGTAACACTAAGCAAATAATTGTGCATCATTGCATTTTATACTCAAGGTAAGTTCATTAAAAAAGCGATGGTATTTTTTTAATACGTTGTAGTACAAATCAGACAGTTTATGTACCTGTGAATGTACTCGTAGTTGCACAAATACAGGTGGTTAAAACTTTTGTGACAGACTGCACCTATCAATTTTCAAACCACGCTTCACCATCATTGTTTCCTACATGTTTTTTACCGGTCTGCGGTCGCAGACAGGCCTTAGCGGCTGCAAAACAACTAGCAATCACAAAGGGCATTAGGTATTCATCGTATGCATCGCTGCAGCGGCATTAAAGGTAGTAAATAGAGTCGGGACGTAATACGACTATTGCATTTTTATAAGGCTCAATTGCATTCAGTTGCCGAGCCGAAGCGATGCTACCGTTTGTGAGAGCTTGAATAAGTTAGGTGACTCTGAATGGGACTTTAAATCAAATAGATTGGGAATCATGCATTTAAAATGTGGTTTAATGTATAAGTTGGATAAGTTATGAACTTAAATAAATTCTGTATGAACTTGGTTGGAATTTATAGAATGACACGCTCTAGCCTCGGCTACATTGTCGCATTAGACAAATTGATTACCAAACATAGCTTTAAAAAAAACTTATTTCAAAGAATAGAAAAAGTTTCTTTGAGATAAAATTGCAACGGTAGCCATGAACTTTTGCACGAATACCTAGCGGCCTTGAAATTGATCATACGAAATAGCAGACAACTCGAAACATACAAAAGCAGTCTTGGAACCAATAGCTTTTGGCACGTCAATAAAGATGATTGATTTGACGTCCCCACCAATAACGTGTTAGTTATTAAAACTTGAGAAACTATGTCGTCCTTCCAGCCTCTTATGAAAAGAAAGGGCGACGGTCAATATATAAGATAAATTGGCAGCATCCGCGATCGTGCGCTCAGACCCATTCGTTTGAATTCACTCGTACGTTACACTGACAGCTTTTATTGCTTACAATTATTTTTACCATTATTCAATTGTCTCAATTACAGCTTTGCTATAGAACCTATCAGTTCCAAATAACTTTTCTAAAGCACTGTAGTTTGTGCCCAGAAATGCTATCGATTACGATTAGAAAACTCTATCCCCCTTACTAATAAACGGCTTACCAATAGCGTCGGAAATAGTTAGGTATACTTATAATAATATTTGTTTTCTTAAAAAGTGTACAATTCATATTGTTAATATTCAATTGTTAATATTCAGGCTAGCTAGACTAGCCTAGGCTTTACAGGCTAGGCTTTACGCTTGTGTTTCGGCGTACAGCGCTCTCCCCACAGGGATTGTGGTCACCATTAACCTATTCAGTTATACATTTTTGAAAAACTTAACAATAGGAGTATAATACAGTGTTTTCTCTTTATCGATTAAAATGTAAAAGAAATAAAAAAGACAAAACACTGTATAATAATTTCAAGTACATACATACAACGTACTTTAGTACCTGAGTAGGTATACATTTAGTGAGAAAAAATTACCATTCTACATAGTAGGCAACCAAATAAAATCATCATTGTTATCAAAACAAATCAATGTAAAAATATTTCATCGGTTTCGCATGACGTTACAAATAAGAACATACGTTTCTAGTTACGGTTGATTCGGCACAATGATGTTTTTCTGCCGTCTCAGTAATTGGACGTAAATGGTATGCGGAGGAATTGCATAAACTAGAGATCATGCCTTGAATAATGGTGATGTGGTAAGAAGTCTTAGAAATTTCTTTGTAAGTGTATGTAATTACTTTTTGTACGAGTGTTGTATCTGTGGTATGGCAGGTAAATGAGGGTGGGTACTCACTCATCCTATGACGTCTCATCCTTCGTCTTATTTTTTCTCAACTCAACCGATTTCTATTCTCAACTCATCTGAAAGCTATTTTGACATTTTATTGTGTCACGAGAATTTGTACTTGTGAGAATGTGTATCTTGTGTTTTAAAATTCAATTTAATATTGCATAATTGGCAAATTCCGGTAACTAAATACCATCATAAAATCAAGTAAAACAAATCCAGGCCTTATTTTAGTCTAATAATAGACCAAGCATTAAAAGCAAAAGAGAACACTTACCCATAGCAAAAAGACTAGCTAGACCGAGCCAAGACTAAATTATGCTCCGAGGTTGAAGTGGTAGATCCCGCAATTAGTTAGGAACAGCAACATGTAATCATAGTTTGTGATACAATGCATCAGTAGGAAAAGTAAGTAAGGACGTTCATACGTTTAGGAACTAGAAATTCTGATGCGTTCTTGATTTATTCGATTGTTTACTGCAGTAGCGTCGTGATTTGTCGTGATGTTTTTAGTAAATTGGTTGGTAGTTAAATGTGATAATAAACATACCACTTATGCGGACATCCGCAGTAGATGCTTCAAATCTGATTCCATTTGAAACTTGCAGATTGTGTCAGAGATTTTCTTGTACCTTGTCTGTTAGCGGTGTTAGCTAATTAGACCACCATAATGAAACGCAGACCGCGTTTCATAACTATATTTCCTTTTCTTTGCCAGATAAGTTTCTCCAAGTTTTCAGAGGACAATTCTAAAATGAAAATCTAGTGCGGAAAGTAGTAACGGAATGCAATATATTATCTAGATGAATACTCGAAAGTTTCTTGCCAGTTGAGGTTACGAAAGACCATTAATGTAGCTCTCGGTTTCCATACTGGGTATTTCTTGCTCTGAGATTTATTATAATGAAAGAGGGAAGCCACCATTATTTGCCGGCAAGCAATCTCGAATGGTGTATGGTAACAAGCGCTAGGGTTTTTTAATAAGTACGCTAGGCAAGCGAAGATTTCAGTGTACGAGTATGAGTTAAGCTGGTGCATCAGTAAATAGTTTTGCAAGTTAAATCATATACATAGTTTACAGATTGTGCTGTAAAATCTCTTTCTCATTGTAGCCTAGCGTTGCATATTTATAACTACACAGTTACAATTATTGTTACAAGTTTTAGTACTTAATAGGTTTAAATTTTAAACCTATAAGGTTAAGGTTGCAGAGGTGTGGAACTCGTTGCCTACGTCTGTCTATCCACCTAAATACAATCCGGGGTGTTTAAGAGTAAAGTGAATAGGTATCTTCTAGGCAAGCGTGTCCTTCGATCACGTCGACGCTTCCCATCAGGCGAGTCAGTGGTCAAACGCATGCCTAGACTGTTGTAAAAAAAAATGATGATATGAGAACTGATAAAAAATACTGCCAGAAAAATTAGGAAACTATGTACTAAAGAGAGAGATAAGTAGTATAATTATGTGGTAGTAACCTAGTTATTGTAGTAGGGTAACTTGGTCAGCTAATTACCTAATTTTTTTTGAAGCTCATTTATTTGTAGAAATATAGGTAGGTATATAATTTACAATACAATACATCTTTATTGCACAACAAAAATACAAAATAAAACAAACATAAAAAAAAAAAAAACATTCGGCAGTATAAGGGAGTCTTGCGCCTAAAGTGATTTCTTGCAGGCAACCTTTGGATGAACAAGAACAGAGCGAAATATGACAAACGGTCGGTATTTATATACTTTACTAGCTGCGCCCGCGGTTTCACCTGCGGTCCCACAGGATTCGTTAGTTTTTTCGAGATAAAAAGCACCTAATGTCCTTTTTTGTATCCCAGACAACGTGTATGCAAAATTTCATGATGATCGATTGAGTTGTTAGGGCGTGAAAGTGTTACAAACAAACAAACGAACAAACAAACAAACTCACTTTGGCATTTTTTTTTTAAATAAATAAATAAATAAATAAATTCGGGACACTTCCACACACGGTCGCCTGACCCCAAACTAAGCAAAGCTTGTACTATGGCTGCCAGAGACTGATATACATACTTAGATATTTTTAAATACATACTAATATTAGCTAGGATTACACAGATTTTATTGAATAAAGCCTGCTGTCTGAATTGAACAGTGAACACCTTCATGTGCGCATGCTCACATTAATAATCATAATTTAATCTCCACTACTAACCCAGGCTTGTTCCGAACGTACAATCACATAATAACGTGCTGAATATATTGCAGTATTGTCTTGTTTTGCAAGATCCGTATCGATCTCGAAGTACATGAGATAAGTTTTAAGATAACGGATAATGTATTTTGTTGCATAATACTGTTGTCCGTATTTGGCAAAGAATTCTACTACTTACAATAAATGAGAAAGTTATGTGTGTGTGTGTGTGTTTGTGTGTTACTTCTTTCGCTTATACGGATAAATGGATTTTGATAAAATTTGGTACTTCTTAATCGCGGCGTGGCCATCTCCGTAGGGCTCACGTAATATTAAAGATGTTTTCAAATCCTACTAATATTATAAACGCGAAAGTTTGTAAGAATGGATGGATGGATGTTTGTTACTCTTTCACGCCAGAAGGCTGAACAGATCTGGATGACATTTGGCACAGAGATAGATTACCTATAGTCTAGAATAGCACATATAATACTTTTTAACCGCGGGGGAAACCGCAGGGCGCAGCTAGTAGGCAATACTTTTGGTGTAGTATTTTTTCCGTCAGCTTCCTCATCATTATCTGCTCTCAATTATTCATTGCTAAGCTTAGCCGTCTTTTCTTTTACATGGACCATTTCTTAAAGTAAATTAAGAACGGCAAATACCTAAAGTATGATTCAACTGAGTATTGCATCATATTTCGATAAGAAACTATTTATTGCGAGTAAGTGAGTTTCTGATAAGGATACATTGACTTATTCTTCACCTTGACTTTTACAATACCTACAAAAAGCTCCGTGTTTAATCATATTTTTGTGATGATCTAATAATTAACGACACGCGTATTCAAACACAGTAACCGTTTCAACGGCGTTGAAGGGACAAACTGTTTTACGTAGTAATGGCTAAATTAAATTTAGTGAAGTACATAGTTACATCTCGGCGCACAATGTCACGTTTTCATAACGTCACGATGTCTCAAAATGTCAAGTTCTAAGGAAAAGCAACCTTGATGTCTCTTCATCCAAACTTGGTTGTTGCAGATTTACCGTTAAAAACCACTACAACTGTGGAGCGGTATCCAAGAAATATTGTTTTCTGCTTTTCAGTGGTGATAGTGTTCTTGTTAAACTTGATTTGAACGCTCGCATGCCTATCTTTCATGCCTATTACATACATAATAGTATTGACATTCGACAATATCGCAATAACAAATGACCTGCTTCGTTTAAACAACAATAATAATTGCTTACAAAATACCAGAAGGTAAATTGTAATCTGTTGCATTCAATTATTGCTCTTGAATTTACTAAAAACTTGTACTTACTGTGTAAATTGACCTTTATTTTAAACTAGCTGCGCCCTGCGGTTTCACCCGCAATCCCACAGGAACCGTTTATTTTTTCGGGATGAAAAGTGTGACCCTATGTCTTTTACTGTATCCCAGACAACGTGTATGCAAAATTTCATGATGAGTTGATGATCGGTTGATTAGTTAGGGCGTGAAAGCGTTACAAACAAACGAACAAACTCACTTTCGCATTTATAATATTAGTTAGGATACGAGTATATTGAAAATTGGTTCCTATTTAGTATCATGACATCATAGAAACGCTTAGCAATTATGTCTAAGCAAGAGACGGTTTCTGTTTGCTTGTGCAATTTATTGGCATTTCTAAAGGGCGCGGTCGAGTTAGTACTGAGTGGTTTATTTGTAGTCTAGAGCTTCTCTTGGAGAATAAATTTAAGTGATTAAAAGCTACCGTGTCCAAAGGTCTAACTGAGTTGCGAGGGGCTGGTTTAGAAAAGTGGCTCTGCTGAAACGCAGGAAATTCGAATCGCGTATTTTCTGTTTAGAATACTATGTAGATTAATTTTGCTGCTGCTTAACGATGATTGCAATAAATGATAGTCTGCATGCACATATAAATACTTGAGTGTGTAATTTTAAAGTATAATATGTAACAATATACCTATCTAACGACAGGGCGGTGATAATGCCGCCCTTAATTACTACTAAATGTTCTATTAGTTAGTTAAAGCTATGTGTTGGTATGTACAAAGAATATAAACTTTTGTATTTTACTGTTGAAAATTGTAATGAAAATTCTAAAAGTAGATAATTGTACGATTTCATAAAATTAACTATAAAACAAAGAACATTATTGAAAGAAAAACAAGAAACCCGACTGCAAAATGTAGTCCGTCTTAATTATGATGTCATTGGATATAATTAAAATATTGTACCCTGTACTACTATATTAATATACTATGTCACTTCCACTATCAAGACGATTCAAATGACACCTCACATGTTGAAATACATCAAGTTGTTTAGGCTGTAGGGCGTGCCAAAGAAACCTCATACATACACACATACATATATACATACATACACTCGAAAAACGTAACCCGCCTTGCGTAGTCGACTAATAAGATTTTTCAAGGACAAAGTCTCATTACTGCGTTGCATTGCAACAATTAGGTACAGACTTTAGAACTTTTCGAACTATAGCCATCTATCCTTATTACACTCTTATCTAGCCTGACATCACTGAGCCAAAGCAAATAAAACTTGCCCACGGCAAACAGTAATCCAGCAAATTGCCAAAGTTCGCCAACAAACGGTGACTCTCACGTTATGAGCAAACTTAGCTTAATAAGCTCCATCAATTAAAGAAGGCTTAGATTTTCGTTGATTTACAGACTAAAGTCTCGGTTAGTTAATCAAAAGTTTGACAACTTAGGTTAACGTTTTGCTTCTAAGCATAGGAAGTTTGGTAGGAGTGGGAGCAAAGAGAGTTAGTTTACTTAGAGTTCATAGACGAAGTTTCTGTAGAATAATGCTTTGCTAGGTCTGGATTAGAGTTGTTTGCGTTAGTCAATACAAAATGTTCTGTTATATAGTAGGTACTTCTATTAATATTTTATAGTTCAAACCCAGCCGACGGCACGCACCAATTTGTTCATTGCGTGAACTTAAGGGCGTATTGTATGTCATCTGCTACATGACTAGAGCCCGGTGTATGGCGACAGGCTCGCCCCCTGTCACATTTGGGACTTAATATTATCCAGCGAAGTGTGGGTGTTATATTACACCTCTGCCAGCCACCTCGGGAAAAGGCGTGACGATATGTAGGTATGTATTATAGTCAGTGACAGACACAACTAAATCCAGAATGTGGACCATTTTATGAAACTAAAAATTGGTAGTCGGTTTGAATCGCACGTGCATTGACGTTAGCTTATGCGTTTGTATTAGGTACCATTACGGTTAGTAATTTACTATAAATTATAGATTTTACGCGTGTAGTTAACTGTAATTAATTTAATGTTGAATACTTATTACACGATAGTAAATAAAAGAAAGTAGTTACAAATTCCTGCAGCTGAATATCGATGTTTGCCAATTAACTGCAACATAACTACTCGCAGTTTATGCTAAACAAATAACAATTATATTGGTACTAGTAACTAACTATTTGCAATATGAAACCTATCGAATGGCCTTCGTTCCATTCTGTTAAATTCGAACGGTTTTAGTCGAACATTGAAAATTACTTAAATTTACATTTTTTGTTGAAAATTATTGACGAAGTCTATACACTCAATTAGGTAAATTGTCGTCATTCTAACTGTAACAAGTTAATTAGTTCACAATTAAGGTTAAATACGATTTTCGTAGATTACCTTAGAGGAATCTGCAACACTGGAATTAATCTTTATGGTTTTCTTCCATCATTCATTCGATTAAGTTGAAACTTAGTATGAGCACTAAAGCTTTGAAGGTCTTAGTTCCGAGCCACACACTTGCGAAGCCGATGGGTCTAAAGGTCAAGCAGCTCCTAAGCTATTGCTATAAGCATTTTAAATCTAGTTTATAACATTAAAATGGATATTCCGCTATTAATTTAGAACTATATAGGTAACTTAGTTAAGATATACACCTCTTACCGTGCCGGGAAACTCTTAAAAGGAAACCCTTTCTCAGTGAGTTGTTGAAATTAACATTAAAATATTCAAATTAGATTCATATTCACACCTTTGACGCTATTCATTATGGCTCGTATCATAAAAGCGCTTTAATCAGCGTAGTTTAATATGCATGCCTTTTAACTAATACTTGGGTCTCGCAAGTTTAGCTTTGAGTATAAAATAACCAGTAACTTAGTTGTAATTTTTAGTGTTTCACACTTGCTTATTACAGGACAGTCTTAGTTGATGGCTGGGTAAAGGTTGAAGCCATTAAGTAAGGTTCTGAAAGCATTTACGTTATGCCGTAAAATATCTCAAAAACTATACAGTGTATCCTAAATACCTACTGGTGCTGATTATATAATTGTTTACCTAGAAGAGATGAACACGATGAACACTGACGATAATCATAAAACGATTACGTACTGTACGAAATAAACCTGATAAGTAAGATATTTATAGGAAGTAATCGGAATACCACTGATTCGAAACTGAGTCAGAATTGCAGAGGATACCATGATTTAGAAAGAATGAGAGAATAAGAGAAGACAGAAATGGACCTAGATTCCTTAGATACTCGTATCTACCTACGAACATCGCTCGACAACTTCCAAGTACTACAATCATAATACGAAATATTTATGCAGTGCATATCTTTAAGCAAAGTGGGTGCATGTCGTAATACACCTACGTACGGAAGGATAATAACGAAAAGGGTTTCGAAAGCTCCACGATAAAATTGACCCACTTTGGATGTCTTGGAATTTTTATCAGGTTGTTGTATACAGGAAATATGCTTTATGGGAGTAGTGAATTAGGATAAGTAAAAAATTAATGAGGACTTAAAAATAAGTGTAAACTTGTATTTCTACTGTAATACAACTTTATTAACATAATGGTTATATATTTAATAACTAGCTGCTCCCCGCGGTTTCACCCGCGGTTAAAAAGTATCCTATGTGCTATTCTAGACCATAATCTATCTTTATGCCAAATTTCATCCAGATCTGTTCAGCCGTTCTGGCGTGAAAGAGTAACAAACATCCATCCATACTTAAATCCATCCATCCATCCATCCATTCTTACAAAGTTTCGCGTAAGTAGGATTTAATTCTAGGATTATAACGTAGGTACTCGCTAAAACTAAAGAATATGAAGAAGCGGATGAACTGGATGTTTAAAGAAAATGTGTAAATACATACTCACTTATATGAGAAATGATACGTTAAGTACTAACGAGCCATTGTGAGGTTAGAATATCTCTAAACCAACAGTAACTTGGTATTACAAAATGTATATTATAACGTACAAAGTGAGTATACATATATACTCAAGAAAAAGTTTTGTAACCAAACAGTATCATTAAAATTATTAAGTAGGTACCTACCTAAATTTATAAAGCACTAGTAGTGTGTATTGAGCAAAATTACAGGGTACAGCAGAACTGATGAATTATGTGACAGGCTAACGAGCAGTACAGCCGGTCAGGATTTTGCAATTCAAAGTTCTAGGTTCCGTAGAGTTTGGTTCATTGGCAGAAGTTACATTGACTAACTAACAACAATAGGACCATGACGGAGGTAATGGATTGACAATTAAGGCGACTATTTTGGTCCATTATCAATATTATGTAAACTATTTCTGAAGGGACGGTATTCAAAACCACCTCAATGTAAATGTAAACAACTAATACTTCTAATAATCCAAACCATGTACAATATGTGGGTAATTTCAGTATGAATCAAATGGACACCCAGATCAATACTACAGAAAGACGCCAAAGAAAAACAATACGAGATCCGTCCTCTTCCGTGCTCCAGCGCAAAGTGCCGCTTGGCGGGGCGAGCGACTCAGGCGCTTACCCCACTTACATTCCTTTGACAGTTCGCTCGGAAAAAATTACACAGCAGAGCATACATAGACTGACAGCAGCAGACATAAACAGCAGAGCATAGACTGCATTTTTTTTCTATGTGTTGCTAACAATTGACTAACTAACAACAGTAGGACCATGATGGACGTAATGGATTGACAATTGAGGCGACTATTTTGGTCCATTATCAATATTATGAATTTGATCCATGGTCTTGATTCTGTACTTATCTAAACCACATAGTAATATACTGAAGGTAGCAATACTTGTGCAGGATAGTTTAGCACAAGCATAACTCGCTTATAATACTTAAATAAGTAGGAATGTCAGTAGCTATTTACATAAGTATTATAATTTTAAGTCGAACTATGAAGTCAAGTTCCATAAATCAGACCCTAATTTGAATTCCTTTTTCAACGAAGTACATACGTACTACCTTCATCCTCTCCTGCGAAAATTTAAAACTAACTTCGCATTGACTAAAGGTTTTCTGTCGCTATTTTATCTAAAAGGAGACGACAAGCGAAGAGAGCAAAACAAGAAACTCAAAAGTTAATTTCGTACGTTATTAATTATTTCTACTCGAAGAACTAGGAATTTCCCGTGTATTATAGAATAATTTAGGCAACTTTCCCACCGGAAGGGTTTTTTTTACTTAATAATATGTTCATAATATTGAAAAAACATTTGTCCTAGCAAATGTTTAAAAAAAAACTAAGGCATTGCGTAAAGACATACCTGTATTCAAACAACATGCCAAATTTTATTACAATCTGATGAATAGTTTTCGAGCAATCCGACAAGTGCGTTTAAATGGAAATTAAGACCTCCGTATGGCCGTTAAGCTTTATGATAAGAACATTACATCGTCGAAAGTATTTGTTACATCCTTCGAAAGCACAACAATATTTATTTGAAAATTAACCAAGAATTCTAAAAGGCTCTCCGAACACACTTTATTTAGTGTTTCTACTCGTATTTTGTTCATGCACCATTCAGTCACTGATTGTATCAGTTACTCGGTGAACTACGAGTACATAGTATGTAGGTAGGTAACTACTTTGCATACATTGTAGCTTTGAATGAGATAAGAAAATGCTTAGAAACAATTTAACGACTGTTATAAGTAACTAACTAGGCGTGAGATGCAAAGTTAACTGGTGGTAGATAATTTAGTTTTACTAACAATTTTGGTGGTCAAACAACATTTTAGAAGTCAACAAAATAGACCATTATTTATACAGCCAGTTATAGCAAAAATCTTTTAAAATTAGAAAGCCGACTTCCCGTCATTCGCAATTTGTAAACAATTTTTAGTTTTTTTTTAACTGCTAGATCGATTTCGGTAAAATTTGAATGGGACCACATGAGAAGTATAAAACCCTTTCAAATAAAAAATAAAATTTCATATCGGTTCAGACGTCTTCGAGTAGGTGAACCGGGGCTGTATCATACATAAAAATAAGATACAGACGAATGGAGAACCTCTTCCTTTTTGAAGTCGGTTAAAAAAAGTATGATACAAAATTAGCTTCGTTATCATACCTTATAGTCATAGGTCATCACATCAACTTGTATTATTTTACAGTTTTACTAAAATATCGGAAGGTACATTGTTGAGGTGATAGGTAATTTACTTATGTAGTAAGGTAAGGTACGTATGGGACTGCTTGCCAACTAAATTTGAGTATCTCCTTGCTCTCGACTACCTCAAACTTCGGGCAGGTCGACAACAATGCAATTATTTAGACTATTAACCCGGGGTCTGCGGAGACAGGTGTGCAAGGCATCTAGGATGGTAGCCAGCGTTTTTATTTCTCAGGATTTTGTTCAGTATTTTAAGTACTATCTGCGTCCCACGGTGTTATCCGAAGTGAAAAAGTAGCTTATGTTAATTCAGGGTATAAGCTACCTCCTTACCAAATGTCATCATATCCAGCCATCTGTTTAAGGGTGAAGAAGTACAAGCAAACACTAATCTAATTTAAGTAGGATAATCAAACAGTTTAATTTGTGTGTAAGCTTTACTGTCCAATCTAATTATACAAGCACATCCTAATTTTATAATTGATTTTGAATTTTGTCAACAACACACATTTTTAAGAGATTTTTAGTTGTATGAGTTTGATTGCATTATTTGCGGCCAATTTTCAGAACAGATGCAATCGCAATTAGTAATAGTAAGTAGAACCCTCTTGTCTGTAATTTTAGAGCTCGATTTTATCATATCTTTTACATTTAAAGCGATGATAGCCTAGTTGGAGAAGACCCGCCCCTCAAGCCAGAGGGAGCGGATTCAAACCCAGCCGACGGCACACACCAATTTTTTCATTTTGTGAACATATGTGCGTATTGTAAGCCATCTCGTATGCTCGCCCCCTGTCACATTTGGGACTGAATATCGTCCGGCGAAGTGTGGGTGTTGTATTACATCTCTGCTAGTCCTCTCGGGGAAGGCGTGGCAATATGTTAGGTTATGATTTTATTTTGAAGTATGGTCACCGTACATAGTCCAGAACGTGTCTAAGCGAACCTCTTCAGCCCTTCCATTAAATTATTTAGCGCAGCAGCGGGCGTTTTGAATAGCTTGCCTAGGTAAACGTAGCCACGATGCTTTCAAATTCTTACTTAATAGATTCTTAAATTAAATGTATTCCATATTCACGATTCCACAAGTCCATGATTAACGACATGAGCACATACATAGGTAAATATAAAAATACAGATAAAACAGAACTCAAGTTACTATACTCACGGGGATAGTAGGTACCTACCCGAAGGCTGGCCTAAAAATTATATTTTTTTTATTAACAATTTAACATACATATCGTTACGCCTTTACCCCGAGGGTGCTAGCAGAGGTGTAATACAACATCCACACTTCTCCGGACGATATTCAGTCCCAAATGTGACAAGGGCGAGCCTGTCGCCATACACCGAGCTCCAGTCATGTGGCAGATGACATACAATACGCACATATTATCACACAATTAACAAATTGGTGGGTGAGAGAGAGAGAGAGCGTGCGAGAGGCAGGCGTTCTCTAACTAGGCTATCATCGCTTTAATAATAACATAATTTTCGATTCAAAAATTTAAAATTCGAACTTTTCGTTAACTATCGTCAATCTCAATTGCCTAGAAAAAAATGACTTTCATGACAGTCTGACTTTCATCACTTTTACTATCTAAACAAAAAACAATTAGTAATAAGTATTTGTTAGTATTTTATTGAAACAGTAATAAGTAAATAATTTATGTAGCTAATAAAAATGAAAATAAAGAATAAAGTTTAAATAATGTAAAACTAACACCAACTAAAATTTTGTTAGAAACTTATCCAGATAGACAAGACATCTACTAGACTAGACCATAACAAACTCATTTAAGTAAAGCCTCTTTCTCTAAAGATATAATAAAAATTGAGAAAATTAATTAAGCTTTTAGTAAAAGTTGTAAAGAAGTTACGAAATAAATCTAAGCTTTACGTAGAGCTCTTATCTGAAACTGTAAAACAAGTAATATTATATTATGCTGTAATGATTTAACAGCGAAACATAAACAGTTTGAAATGAACTTTGTGAATTTATTGCTACACTTTATAACGTTATGGTTGAGCTTGTAATAGAATTGGGCAAAGTTTGATGGAATTGCTGAGACATTTACATTTCAGATTTGGGGAACCAACTACTAACAATAATAACGTTTTAAGACATTTAGGTAAATTATAGTATAGCTTTAAGGCCCGGTATTACACGAAATCAACGAAAACAAGTATTTTGTTTGCGCCTAGTTTGATATGAAGAATTGTCAAGATCAGGTGCAAAAAAATACAACTGTTAAAAAAAAAAATAACCAAAATCAGTAGAACTTTAAAAATAAAAAAAAAAAACACAGTTTTATTTAAACTGTTTGAGCGTGGTTCTCTAAATTTTCAACAATTACGAAGCAATTCGATTATTAAATAGCCAGACTAGTTCTCTAAAGTTTAACCGAGTAACTTATTCTTATTTGTGTTCAAATTATGATTTATACTAATAAAAACGGCTTGAAAATATAATTCTAGGCGCCGATCTCATTTCACCATCAAATATATCATACGTACATATTATTATACTAGTACCTGGATGGCCGAGCTTTGCTCGGTATTTTTTTTTATTTTTTAATTGTGTTTTTTGGATAATAAACAATTGATTTTAGTCTAACCTCAAAGCAAACACTCATTGACTTCGTGTTACTTAACAACGCCATCTGCTGTTGTGTAGTTAAAGCAATTAGTTGCTCACAAAAAATAGTAGTATTATTATTCGCCAATAGATGTCAGGAAGAGTCATATTTTTCAGTTGAGATTGATTATCGATAAAACACGAATAAAATGATATTTTCTAAAAATGATTCCTAGCTAGATCGATTTATCGCCCCCGAAACCCCCTATATACTAATTTTTATGAAAATCGTTGGAGCCGATTCCGAGATTCCAATTATATATATATATATATATGTCGGGGAAACATAGAGAAATAGGAAGCCGAGCCTTCACATCTCACTCCTGATATCGGGGTAATGTAGGAAAGAGGAGCCACGCCGTCGCATCTGATCCCATTGATGTCGGAGAAACATAGGAAAGGCCGCCGCGCTGTAACCTTCCACTTTTGGTGACGGAGAAAATCTAGTAGGCCGAGGTGTTGTGTCTGATTTCTCATCCGTGAACTCGCTATCATTTTATGGTCGGCGTCAAACTTCAGGAACGTTGAAATAAGGGGACAGCATTGAAGGCTTTTCACTATTTTAATTATACAGTCACTTAGACTACTTATTTAGTGAATGATCACAAAGATAGTTGGCGATTTAGAGTAATGGGTTTACGAATGACCATTGCGTGCGACCGCTTTCAGCCCAGTCCTGTCAACCACTGACTCACAGACATGACGTTCGCCCGAAATCCCAAACGCAACTCCATTCGGTGTTAACCGCTCTAAATGACCATAAACAAATCGATTAATCGTCAAAAACAACAGATCAAAACTATCGATTAACAACTCGGAAACTGATTTTCTTTATCCAATGATATCACGCGCCGTCACGGCCATCCTGCATTTTCACACGTCCTCGGGTGAATAGTTCATCTCATCATCTGTGGACAATCATAAAAGTGCTCAAGTAACCACTTAACGCTCGGTCATTCTGACCGTCTCAAATCTACCTCCACAATTTCACAGAAAGCGAACACAGTTATGGGATAACACAAAACAGTTAAACCCAATTCTACAAACCATAAACATCGTACCAGAGTATAATCGACTCTTCTAACAGTAACTTCATATTCGTTACCTATCCCCATAAATTGTCATGATAATTGAAATAAGCAACTTGACTTTTAGTGAAATAAATTGTATTGAGACCAATCGAATAATCAAGGCTAAAACTAAATTATTAATCATACTTCCAATGTTCCAAGAATTTAATCAAGCCACATTGAAAATCCAATGGCGGCGGTACACATACGCGGTTTGGACTTATGTAAACTGCTGTGTCCAATTTCAAACGAATAACATGGCATTAAAGTTGTCACTTAGACTTGCCACATAGGCTAGGTCGTAACTCGTACTATGATGTTACACCGGGAGGAATTTACTACATAGGCTCACCACACAGGCTAGGTCGTCACTCAGACTATAATTCAACAAAAGTAGGGTTGCAACAAAGACTTGCCACACAGGATTGCCACACAGGCTTGTCACACAGGCTTGCCACACAGGCTGGCCACACAGGCTTGCCACACACGCTTGCCACACAGGCTGGCCACACAGACTTGCCACACAGGCTTGCTACACCGGCTTGCCACACAGGCTAGAGCCACATAGGATAGTACCTTGCAGATTAGTGCCACACAGGCTAGTGCCACACAGGCTATTGCCACACAGGCTATTACTACACAGGCTACTGTCCTACCGGCTACTGCCCTTCAGGCTTAGTTTTACCAAAAGCATTGACACTTAGTAAGTTATCTATTAACTGCATGACTCACATGTGCCGCAAGCGGCAGTATGACTAAACTGTTTGTGGGTATTTTCAAACTCTAAGCAACTCCAATAGAAAATAGCACTCTGACATACACCGTGTACGAATATCAAACAAAATGAAAACTTCTCACCGGATTCAATTGCTACTCGTAGGTGATCAATGGCTGCTTCATAGTGCAGGGGCCCAATTCGGAGATAGGAGATTTTCATCTCATCTCGATCTCGATTCCTGGAAGTCTCCATTGCCTCCGACTACTCGAGACATCTCGCGCCCCAACCATCGAGATTATCTCGATCTCGAGCGTATAGAATAAGGCATCTCGAATTGAGGCATTTTTTTCGAGATAAGATGGTAGCTCGAGTTGTAAGAATAGCCCTCCAGGCATTGACCGGATCTCGCACATTGCTGCTGCTAATTTTGGTGCCCTTTTTCGATCAACGAGTGGAGATGTAACCTCGTTGCAGTAGTAACACGTAGGCGTCGACGTTTTGTTCGGTACACTGCTATCCTTCGTCTCTCGTTGTTTGTTAGTTGCGTCACATAGCATAGACTAGGTGTAATCAAACGCCGTCGAGATAATACAGACGTCTACACGATGCTCACTCTCTCATTGCCGCCCTGCTGCCCTTCATGCACCACGAAGAAACAGTCCGCACATTCCACAATAATAGCACGTAGGGGCGACCCTATCAGCCATCTGTTGCTATGCCACTTCGGTTCCAGATCATTGCACAATTGTAGCCAAAGACGGAGCCATATCTTGTTGCTATGGACGTTATTCTGATCCCAATTCTGATGTCGGGGAAAGAGAGCGGTGGTCCTCGTCATCATCTTCAGCACTCATCTTGTTAACTGTGGGCATTAGTCTTATCCCAATTCTGATGTCGGGGAAACATAGAGAAATAGGAAGCCGAGCCTTCACATCTCACTCCTGATATCGGGGTAATGTAGGAAAGAGGAGCCACGCCGTCGCATCTGATCCCATTGATGTCGGAGAAACATAGGAAAGGCCGCCGCGCTGTAACCTTCCACTTTTGGTGACGGAGAAAATCTAGTAGGCCGAGGTGTTGTGTCTGATTTCTCATCCGTGAACTCGCTATCATTTTATGGTCGGCGTCAAACTTCAGGAACGTTGAAATAAGGGGACAGCATTGAAGGCTTTTCACTATTTTAATTATACAGTCACTTAGACTACTTATTTAGTGAATGATCACAAAGATAGTTGGCGATTTAGAGTAATGGGTTTACGAATGACCATTGCGTGCGACCGCTTTCAGCCCAGTCCTGTCAACCACTGACTCACAGACATGACGTTCGCCCGAAATCCCAAACGCAACTCCATTCGGTGTTAACCGCTCTAAATGACCATAAACAAATCGATTAATCGTCAAAAACAACAGATCAAAACTATCGATTAACAACTCGGAAACTGATTTTCTTTATCCAATGATATCACGCGCCGTCATATATATATACAAGAATTGCTCATTTAAAGGTATAAGATTTACAACTCTTAGTGAAGCGGCGTGCGGGTGGAAAATCGTGGTATGACCGAGCCTTACAGATGTTGTACAAAGCTAAATATTAAGAAACAGTGAATTAAAATCAGAAAATGTAGCCTAGTCTTGCTGGTCAATTTCAACTTATCTAAGTATGTCATTATAACATTCTGTTACCTTGATGGCTCTTGGAGTGAGAAAATAAATAATACAAAGAATCATAAAGATAAATCTATCTCCGAACAGTGCATTTCCAACGATAAAATTTGTTCAAGTAAACAGAAAATTGACCGGTTAAAAACACACCTGTATATTCGTGCAAAAACCAGAATAATGTCGAATGTCAATTGGGCTTGGCCCATCCAATTTCAATTAAATATCTATTGTCCGTTGCCCATCATCCGTCGATTGAGAGCCTCGGGCTACAGGCATTTATAAAATAACCGTGCAATCTGCCTGTGCAAACGATTTGAGGCTGTACTTGTAAGTGCTAAAGGTATACCTTTAACTATTTTGTAGATCATTGAAAGGGGATCGTTTTTTTGTCACATTCCCGGTTTTGTAGCACGTCAAACAAATACTTAGTTAATGACGATATAAACCCGTAAATAAAAAAAGGTCATTAGGTACTAAAATTTGTTTGATACATTTTCTTAGGATTTCATGGCAGTTACAAATCAAATATGTAATTCAAAAATTAAATAGCACCAGGCCAGTGAACTTAGTGTTTGACGCTTCATTATTGTTGCGGCGGCCTGCAATACAACTCCGTTCGACATTGTTGCTCAGTACAATAGCACCTAACCATGGTATAAAAATATACTCCGCCAGGTATAGCATTCACTATAACACGTAGTGACGTCAATCGATGCTAAAACAAGACCGAAATAAGTAATTTACGACAAGTTTGAAAGAGACGGATGACGATGACGTCATTAAGTGTTTGTTGAATGCTAGACCTTGTTTTATCGGATTATGCACCTACTTTATAGATAGCTCACTAATAATATACAAACCTATCTATAAATGATAGTAAATATGTATAGTGTACAAGCGTATACGTTTATACGTATTTTCGGTTTGTTACTATAATGGACAATGGATTACAGCGTTTTGTCATGGCGTGCAATATCGCAGTGACTTGTTACAAATGAGTTGAGGCAGACAGGGTAGATAGAGGTACATGTTACCTAATAATAAAAGCAATTTTCTGTTTAAATCTGAACGCTGTTGTAGTAGCGATCAAAAAACATAACATATTGTCACGCCTTTCCCCCGAGGGGGCTGGCAGAGGTGTAATACACACCCACATTTCGCCAAAAAACAAAACAAATCAAAATGTTAAATTAGGATAATAATAATAATAATTGTCTAATTAGGATACTGAATACAATAGAAATTATTGATAAAAAGGATAGTCAGAGCCACTTTAGCAAAAGTTGCTTTTGGCAAAATGAGAAATATCGTAACCCTCCATTTTGATTCGCCGTAGTCGGATAAATAGCAGTCTCTGGATTTTAGAGAATCTGTCAGTCTTTCTAGTCCCTCGCTAATCGCTTCTATTATCGTCATTGCAAAGTAAGTAAGCAAATGGCGTTAAATTTTAACGTTTTCTATTTAAAAGCTTATCCGACAAAATTAGACGTCAAAATCATAATCAGTCAAAGTAAGGACATCCAGTCTGAACCAATTTGTGTCTAAACTAGGTCACAGAATCCCGTTGGATGTTCGGAAAATTCCCTAAAATTGATTGTGGATAAAAGTCCTTTTAAATTTAATCCCATAAACCGATAAATAGAGATGAGGTAAAAAAATGTGATCGATAAAACTAGTTTAAAAACGCTTAGAGAAAAAAGTTTTGTACTGAATTTTCTCAATTTATTTTATAAGAATGATAAGTGTCGTGATCAGATGTTTTTATCTTCAGTAAGTAAGTTTTCGCAGAGTCAGAAGTGACAAGGACTATTCTTATTTGCCGTGGAGATTGCTTTGAGCCTTTGTAAATAGACAAGGTGAGACAATGTCGAGTGTGTAGGTTATTAAATTGGGTAGATATTTTGTTTGTGCAGTATTCTATATCTTACTGTTACGGCATGTTGAAACAATAAAATCGTATTTTATAGCAAGTTGACTGTCGTAAAACGACATTGTGGAAAGAAAGTAGTCCTGGAAGTATCCTTTGGTTTTTAAGTAAAGTTTACATTTTGCTGGAGTAGACTTATTTTCAAAACAAATCAACTCACATTTTGATCCAAGCTTCAATAGACTTTTCTTTTTATTTCTAATATAGGAAAATCAATCATGCGGTAATATGTAATCATTATCAAACTATCGATAAATCTACGACATACCCACGACCATCTTCAAAATGCAAATATGTAGGACCTCACCATCGATAGAACAATAACCCTGAACCTCATCCCTTGAATCCCCTCAACGAGCATTACTGTGCAAATATTTGTTTCAATTAGGTATCTCGAAGATCCCCCCGCGTCAAACAAATGGTGATCACCAGACATTTGCCAGATGAAGAGTGACGCTCATGCGTTGTGACATTAGTTGCAAGTGGAGTGGGACTGTCTACATTTACAATGTAGGAGTATTGTTATCGTATTGTGTTTCAAATATTTACCGATGACGAGTTTTTATTCTGTTTTTTATAAACTTTAGAAAAGTTTGGATAAAACTAGCTGGGCCCCGCGGTGTTACTCGCAGTTTAGAAGTAGCTTATGTGCTATTGTAGACTATATATTGCTAACAGGCCGCTGATCGCTTACCATCAGGCGACCCGTTAGCTTGTTTGCCATCTATGACAAAAAAAAAGTCTATCTGTGTGCCAAAGTTCATTTAGATCCATTCAGCCGTTCTGGCGTGATTGAGTAACAAACATCTATCCATCCATCCATCCATACAAATGTTTGCATTTATTGTACATATTAGTGTGATAAATTAGTTGGATATTACAATACAATACTTACAAAACTCTTTATTGACACAAACAAATATAAAATTAAGCTAAACATTTAAATATAGGTGCAACGGGCGGTCTTATCGCTTTAAACCGATCTCTTTCAGACAACCAGTAGTAGTTACCATCCACTTTGATTTTTGTAGTCGTTAGAAATGATACTCTATAAAAAAATTTGGTGAGCAGGTTAGTACTTAAGTATTTTAAACGCATCAAAAGCAAATCAAACTACATTTATAAAATCAGTTATTCAGAAAACAGTCAACAATTCCTCGCCAACTTTTACCTTGAAATCATTTTTCAACGTCTGGAGTCTCCCCTTCACGCCTGTGTTAATTAAACGAATCTTAAAACTTTAATGACTTTTGGAATAATTTTTAACTTTGCAGGCCTATTTAATAGACCCTCACTGCAGGCGTTCAATTGCTACCTGGATTAACAATCGTCTGTGAAGTTTTAAGTGTAGAAAGATTTTTGCTCTAATTGTACAGTGAAAAGTGGGAATTTATAAGACGTGTCACGAGTTTATAAGGATCTACTTAACTAAATACACGTTGCCGTTGGTACTTTTTGTTGAAAAAAAGCCCGAATTTATAAAGAAAAGATAATGATGGTTCTCAAATTAATGGCACTTATCACTAGTATTTTTGATAATCTAAGCCTATAGCTAGAGCTTACAGCTACTCGAAGAAGCCTACGGAATCGAACCCAATGTCATAAGGTGGATGCGATAACCACTGAGCTTTCGTCAAATAAAGCATTTGGGAACTTACTTGTATCGTATCCATGATTTTTTGTTGCTTCACAAAACTTCGAAATTGACCTTATTATTTTGTACTGGCGCAGATCAATACAATTTAGCTTTATCATTAAATTTAATTACTGGTATTATCCGAGAGAATTGACATCTAGCGGTGGGTAAAGACGATTTATATTACAATAAATTAATAACTATTATAATAAGCTAACTAATAGTTTGCTCCATTACCGCCTAGCTCAAGCATGTCTAGAATTCGCGTTACCAGGCCTTGCTCGTAGTGAAATGCTAGGCGCGTAGCTGCAATAAACTGAAATCGAATTACGACCGCGCTAAGAGCTTGCTTGCTCTTATATTTTATTTACCGTCTGGTTAATGTGTTGCTGTTTGCTTTCTGATTTTATTTACGATAGAGCAGATTTTTCAGTAACGTTTCAAATTTAATAAATTAAATGTTTCTTTTTCAGCTTGGTAACTATACGTAATTTTCAAAGTTGAATTTTTAGTTAGAAATCTAACTAAGTAATCTCTGGATAATATATTTGATGATTGTTTTTTCTTATTTTCAGGTAATTTAACTACATCATGGCAACAGTCAATTTGGGTAATACTTATATTCGGTAAAGCATCTTATTAGTAGTATTAGTAAGTACGTTCTACATTACTAAAGTCTTAACAACTATTAAAAAAGGTAATTTTGGTAAGTTACCAATATGGTTATTTTACCATTTTATTTAAAATTTGGTTAATTTAAAGTTATTTAAAATATGGTTATTTAAACAAACATTTTGATAAAATTTAGGACAACCTTTTTTGGTAAAAAATGAGGACGTAAGGATTTGAAATTTATTTATTTTCAATTTTGAATAATTTCCAGCGATTTGTAGAGAGGAAGTGTTAGTCGTAATTATTGTTGAATGATAAAATAATTTGGACGACTTTTTATTTAATTTTGTAGTATCTAAGTGAAGTATTTAAAATTCACCTACACACATGTAAAACTACCTAAGAACTACCCTCAAATCGTCATTTACTCATTTACATAACTGAACGACACCCCATACGAGCGGAGTGCTAATGCATCACTAACAATGCTAATCCCCAAAACGGAGACACAAAGTGAATGATATTGTAATTAAGCGTCTACCTCGAAATGTGCTCAGAGCAAAGCACGTACTTTGCTTACAATAATTCTGCGCTTCAGTACCTTGTCATATTCACCTGATGACATATTCAAACGATCTCTACTAAATTTATTCAATCTTCGTACTGCGACACAGTTGGAAGCCTTTGTATTACTGGTGTAGTGCTTTAAACATGAGTAGGTATTGTTAATGAATTCTCTCAACACAAGGCAGGTAACAAAAGAGCCGTTTCCAGAGTTTCCATTGACTAAGTGAATATTCTTGAGGGGGCACCCACTACAGAAGTAACAATGACTGTTCTAATGCTGGAAATGGCTGAAAGACATGGCTTTGAGTTGCACAGAATATTGGTAAAATGTGAGAAGAAGAAATAAAAATTAAAAATTAAAAAAACCCCGACACCGATTTTCATCAACACCGATTTTTTATCAAATATCATATCTAATCTAACATTCCCTTCTAATTCACCTATTAAACAAAATCAAAATCAGTTCATCCGTTCAAGAGCTACGATGCTACACACACACACACACACACTCACACACACACACACACACTCACCCCCCCCCCCCCCACACACACACACACACACACACACACACACACACACTTATAACACCCGTCGTTTTTGCGTCTAGGGTTAAAAAAGGTTTCTGGCGGCAGACATTAAATCGACTGACAGATAAAAACTTGGGTCCTGAGTGTGCCTTACTGTGTCGTTAATGACATTCTAGTTTCATGTGTAACATTTTTTATTTTTATTTGATTCTAAATCAAATTGTCGAAAACATTTCAAATTGAAAAGAAAAAGTAAAGTATAGGTATGAGTAATACAAGAAAGCAATCACATTTACTTCATGCCTGAAGACACCGAACGGATATATTGAGCAAGATCCTATCTTTGCGCTTTAGTAAACTTAATCTAGCTTCTTTCAGACGTAACTAATAATAATTGAACATTTGATCTATGACCTAATATAATTTTATCTTAGTATACTTACAAGGGTAGAATTAGGTATGTTGGATACTTATAACGTTATGTGTTGCTGTCATGGACCAAGTAATTGAAGAGAGCATTTTTTGTAATGTCCGGGAATTATGAATAATGGACTACTCGTATATCGGACCAACTGATTAATTATTATCTAAACTTTATATAATTACTAATTATTTATTACATTGTCTGTTCATTAAGAATATTGTTAAATGACCATTCGGCAATTTGATAATAAAGCTACATTAGACGAGGTGCGGTGAGGGAAACAAACGCGTGACATGTGTTGACCAATCAGAGACCCAAATTATGTTACGGGCAACTTGATTAACCGGGCAGTATTAAAATAGACCGGTCATTATTATAAATAATGACCAAGGGTGTCTCCTGACTCTTCTATCAGAGCAAACCCGACTTGGATTGGTTAGGTGAGAGTGAAGCGAAGCGGAGCCAAAATTTTAATTTTTTTTTAAATCCCTAAACCAACGGCTTAAATGACTTTTGCCTCTGTCCCACAGGTGATGGACATTATTTCTAATACCCGGACAATTTTATTATTTGAACAGTTATTATAGAAAAGCTCTCTCTAATTGGTAATTTCCTATAATGCCCGGGCATTATGAATTACGACTTACGACTACGGCATTGCTACTTCATATCTCCTTTGTGCTATTCCAAATCTGTTTCATGCTTTTCATACCTCATTACTTTGGCTTTTGCTCCATCCAGCTCGGCAAGTCTTCGTACCTATTGTCTGGTTGTTAATATAATTTATACTGCCTCTAGTTGGCACAATCAAGCTCGTCGCATTGCTAATTGTCGGTCGCTTCTTCGGGAAACTTTCGAGATAATACCATTACGGACACTATCCTCTATTTTGTATCTCGGAAGTAAGTCTGGGAAATGTTCGCTCATTTCGAAAACGGTTCAGTGAGAACTTAATTGAACTCAGTTTTGAGTATTAAGTGGAGTGCTGAAATTGTGAAGTTTTATGAAGTGTTTAAATGCAAACGTTTAAAAAAATGTTAACCTGCAAGATGAGTAGGCATGAATTTAAATCAAGTTTGGGGGAAATGAATGCAGGGTAATCTTTAGAAATAAAAAATAAACTCATCTAATTTGGGTTTTGTAAAAAAATGAGACTATTGTAACTAATTGATAGTTTGTCCCTTTAAAATAAAAAAGAAGTTCTAAGATCGGGTCATAGCTAACGCAGTTACGCGGTAACAAACATAAAAAATGTAACCGACTTGATAACTTCCTCTTTTTTTACAGATAAAACATACTAAAAAAAACTTTACTTTTCACTCGAAAATTTTGATTTCACTGTTTTTAAAGTTCCATTTTGACTATGATGTGTAGAAGAATCTGTATCGGTAGAGAGCCAAAGCTCCCGGCCAGCCATTGAATACAACACAGCCCCTTTCAAAGTGGCTCAAAATCAATGGCTCACTCGAACTGTTTGCTACTTAAAAATAATTCCCCTTCCATTAGCCCTCGTTAATTTGCAGTGAATACTTCGTCCATTGTTTCTGCTGCTATTTAATTATGGCAAATCTTCTTTGAGAGCGTGGTGTATTGATTTTGTGGACCCTGTTTTATTGGATGGACTTAGTAACTAGGTACTCGAAATATTTTATTCTGGAGCGGCTATTACTTATCTACTGCTTACTTGAGCGACAAGTATTTACTTGTGGTCGAGGCCGTCTTAAGGCCGAGGTGTTGCATCTGATTTTAGATCCGTGAACTCATCATCACGGGAATCAATGGTGGGCGTTAGACTTCAGGAACGTTGAAATAAGGAGACTGCAGTGTTTACTTTTCACTATTTTAATTATACAGACACTTCGATTACTTAATTAGTGAAGGATTGCAATGATAATTTGCGATTTAGAGCTAATGGGTTTGCGAATGACCATTGCGTACGACCTTCTTCCACAAAGTCAAGCAATGAATGAATGACATAGACATGATGTTCGCCCGCCAACTCAAACGCAACTCCATTCGGTGTCCAATTAGAGCGGTTAGCTCTAAATTACCATAAAAAATCGATTAGTCCTCTAAAATAACAGAACAATGATACCATCGATTAAATATTTCAAAATATATTACAACTCTCAAAATAAACTGATTTTCTTTTTCTAATGATGTCGCGCTCCGTCATAAATATACTTTATAAGTATAATTATAATACCTTGACATGTAAATAATGCTTACAAATTAATTGAATATGAATTTGAATATTTTAGGATTTACTTTGATTCTATTTCCACTTCCGCCAAGTAAAAACCACTAGTTCATAGATTTAATAATGATATTACTTAGTTGTAAGCCAAAATTTGTGAGACAGTAATTCATTTATAAAGAATTAAAATACCTAAAAATAATGTCCCTCAGTTTCTTGCCTGTTCTGAGTAGTGGCTCTCTTCCGAACAAGGCGGTCGAGTCTATTAAAAAAGTTTGACGTTCATAAATGTATCTTTGATACCCAATTGAATAAATACATTTTAACTTTGACTTTGATTAAACATAATATGCATTTATTAATAATACTAGTGACCCGCCCCGGCTTCGCACGGGTGCAATGCTGATACTGAATACACTACAGAAAAACTGTGAACGTTGTATATAAAAACATAGCGGCCCGCTCTGGTTTCGCACGGGTCTACCAGTAACAGTATTTCTCCACTATTTAATGGATGTTATTATACATATAAACCTTCCTCTTGAATCACTCTATCTATTAAAAAAAAACCGCATCAAAATCCGTTGCGTAGTTTTAAAGATTTAAGCATACAAAGGGACATAGGGACAGAGAAAGCGACTTTGTTTTATACTATGTAGTGATTGTCAAAGCTACCCTTAAAGCTATAAACACTAATGCATTTGTAAATGTAGCGATCTCTATATTTGCATTGAAATTAATTACAATTTACTGACGTTACCATTCGATGCAATTACATTATCAAATTGCTAATGACGATGAAGATACGCACGTCTCGACTAACAACAATGAGGTGTAATCTACTATTAATTATGACGTCGTTAATTATGGCGTCACATCTCAAATTATCTAATAGCAGTCAAACAGATCTCGAGGGAAGTCATGACTATAAGTAGACAGATAGACTAGACATAGATAAGGTTGTGTTATCCCGGTGAACTTAGTAAACAAAGTTAACGAAGCAGATTGAAAATAGATCTAATTAATCATCGCCGTTATCAACCATAACGGTTTTTGTTTAACTGCTAATAGTAGCATCATAACTAATATTATAACTGCTAAATAAAGCCAGTTTTTTGTTACGTTTTCGCGCCTTAACTACTTTGATCGATCATCACAAAATTTCGCATACACGTTGTCAGGGGTAAAGAAAAGGCTATAGGCCTTTCATCTATCATACCTTTCATCCCAGAAAACCTAACAGTTCCCGTGGGACGCAGCTAGCTTCTCTAATAAATATGCCACCTACCTTGGTCTGTGTTAAACAGATTTAGGATTGTCCTAGAATTGTAACTTACTTTTGAGCCATTTCGGTTTAAAACAATCTTCTAACTTTACTTTGTCCTAAAGCACAACTTAAGATTTTCTCTATTTAAGAAACATTCAAGTTAACTGTCAGCAAATTTCAAAATTCGGATACTTCAGTATTGCCAACATTGTCTCCGTTTTATTAGCTGACTGTTTGCTTATAAATTTCATTTGATATCACAGATAAAAAACTTCTCGCCTATATTGGCACCAACTCTAGTTTTGCGAAGTGGTCCAATTCTGGACGATTTATGTCACTGCTCGCCGCCTCTTTATGGTTTTACAACATATTTATCGCTTTATGACATAATGGAGGCGGTTATGATAATTCCTTTGGGGATATTATGGCGGTCAAAATGATCTCGCTCGTTTCGCTCGTGGTGCTGTTTCGGAAATTTATTAGCACGTTCAGACCATTAAGTATATTAGGTTTGGTACTCACGTCTTATATACTTACCAAAAATTTTGCTCTCTTAATCCGGGTTCATATTTTAAAAGCAATTGTCACTTTTCTAACAGCAAGCGATGATAGTCTAGTTGGGGAAGGCCCTCCTCTCAAGCCAGAGGGAGCGGATTCAAACCCAGCCGACGGCACGCACCAACTTGTTCATTGTGTAAACAAATGTGCGTATTGTATGTCATCAGCTACATGACTGGAGCCAGGTGTATAGCGACAGGCTCGCCCCCTGTCACATTTGGGACTGAATATGAAGTGTGGGTGTTGTATTACATCTCTGCCAGCCCCTTCGGGGGAAAGGCGTGACGATATTATTATGTTAAGTCAATTTTCTTGATATCAGTAAAATGTTCTATAAAGAAACAAAGTATTTTATTTTGTAATGCTCCCGAAATTAGTTAAAGGTAAATATCCTAAAGGCCTAAGGATTATTAAAACATTTACGCTTGACTTACACACAAAATAATTAGAAACGAGCCCCACTAGAAGTTTGTTTAAACACGCACTTCTCCGTAAGACTGATAATTTTAATTTCTAAATTTCCGCCAACAATTTTAACCATTACGTTTCCAGTAAGAAGTTAGAAAAGCATTGACAGAATTGACTGCGTAATGTATACTGCAAAGGGGTTGATTTTCATAGATTTTTGAGCTCGCTGAGATATAGTATGGATGTTGAGCTGTAATAACGTTTCCGCTCTTTACCCTGATGTTTGCCGAGCCAGTGCAAACACAAGAGCTTTCGTATGGAACCTTTAGTCCTGTTGGAATCAATTACTGGATACGTATCTTAATATCTTCCTACGAAATGTTTATGTACATTTAAACTTGTCACGTGCTCTTACGGTGAAGGAAAACATCAATACAATACAAAAACTCTTTATTGACACCAAATACAAAATAAATCTAAACTAAGCACTCAAAAATAAAGGCGCAATGGGCGGTCTTATCGCTTAAGAGAGATCTCTTCCAGGCAACCTTTGGATTGAATAAAAAACATTATGATTAAACATCGTGAGGAAACTGACATGTCCTAGAAGAATTATGCGAAAGACATGCTACTATTCACCAACCCGCACTGAGCCAGCGTGGTGGATAATGGCTCAACCCTCGCTCTACGTAGGTCATGTCGGTGTCCCTGCAGTGAGACTTAAAAGACTGTTATAGTGATGAAGTATCTTTACCATAAGCATCATACATAACCTAAACCTTTAGTAGTAGTAAAATGGTAACACTTATCAACTAGACTTGACTGCCTCGGTGGCTCAGTTGGTAGTGAACCTGCCTTCTGAGCATGGGAGCGTGGGTTCGATTCCCACCTAGGGCAAACATTTATGTGATGAACATTTGTGTTTGTCCTATGACTGGGTGTTAATATCTTTTTAAGTATGTATTTAAAAATATCTAAGTACTATGTTTATCATTATCTGACAGCCATAGTACAAGCTTTGCTTAGTTTGGGGTCAGGCGACCGTGTGTGAAAGTGTCCCGAATTTATTATTAGTATTTATTATTAGATACTTGTATTATTTCACCTAACAAAATAATACTTAAAGCTTCTATGGGCTTGTCAATGAGGTCACATTGTTTGCAAGCCAATTCAAAGTCTACTGAAAACAAACCTTATCATCGTACCTTGTCACAGTGAATCAAATCAGTTTTCAAATTAAATAGTATCAAAACAAAACGGTTTTAGCGGCTGCGACAAAGCTTCAATCTGCTTATTTATTTAAAAAGCTTGTAATTACAATGTCTAGACTAGACTGCTTTTCGCGTGACACCGTGAAATGAGAAAATAAGGCAAAACGTTAAATTTTGTAGCTGTCATAGACTGGCAGCCTTCCAGGCTTAGAATGTTAACACTAAATGGAGTTTTGAGAAGCAGAATGTTTTTACTTTACTCGGTTACTTGCATTAGCGTTTAGCAAAAGTTTCTATCTTGATCTGGTTGGTTGCATTAGTATCATCACAGTCTCCATCGATTTAGCAGCAGATAAGTGTCTTTTTTGCACACTATTCATTTTGATTTTGCCTCAATTTTATCAACTTTGATGACCCTGTATCCTGAATCTTGAACCTGTATCCCTGTATCCTGAAACCTGGCCACTGGTTTATACCGTCTTCTCAACCATCACTCCATGGCCGTTTTGGTCCACTTACATACCGCATAATAACGTTGCAATATCTCCTGCCTAATATAAGTTGAACATTGTACTCAAAAGATCCTAGACTTTAAAGCAAGCCTTTATTTCTACTGCTTTTTATTGCTAGTTTAATAGCATCAAAAACATAGTAGAAATAAAAAGATATTACTAATTACTATTATATTTTACACGACTGTAAAATATAATAGTACGTTACGTAAGAATTAGGTACTATAAAAATATGCATAAAAAATAAAACGAATTTAAATTCAAAATTCAAAATTAATTATCATAATAGCACACATTATTTAAATTAGGTATATTACATTACATTCGATTAAGTATAGTAAAATTGTAGGTACTTAATACATAAAATTTAAAATGGGGTCTTCTTATTTATAACAATTAATAATAAAAAAAATATATAATGTCAATTAAATACATATAAAAATTAGTTAAAAAAATAAATGTCAAATAAAGTATGTAGTAAAATTAAAAATTAAGTACTTATCAATTTTACGGCTTAAGAAAGCGAAATCATCTCTCGTAATTATTTACTTTATGATTAATGAAATCGTGCAGTTAACACGTTGACGGCATGTGGTGGTTTTACATTTCTTGGTTCAATGTCGACTTGGTCGTGCGACTACTTTCAACGTTTACTTGAAGTTCACACGCATAATCGTTGCTTACTCATTTCAATTGTAAATTGTTTACGTAATTGTGAATTTTTTACTCGGACAAGTTTGTGAGTGCACTTGAGAGTGCGTTAGATAGTAATAATACTGTATTTAAGTATACTTTAAAATCAGAAAAGTTATATAGTTAAGAGTTATGACTTCACAATGATTCTTTTTTATCATAATAATACGAGTATGTGGCTGTTTGAATTTTTATTTTTTCGCAACCGTTTTTAGATTTATGTAAGTACTTAATTAAATACTTCTTTTTTACTCTAAATATTTTTTTGACAAAGTAGAGTACAAAATCGACCGAGCGAGCGTTAGCAAGCAGAGCGTCTATGCTTCAGCTTCGACAAAATGCTTTCGTATACGTCCGAGTGTAGATAGCATTAATTAGCCGATTTCCTTATTAAAGAAAATAAAAGTATTTTGGAGTATTTGCACAGCCATTTAGGAAAAAATCCAAAAACTGACTCGACGAAAAAATCTATATAATTATCGAACCTGCTCACAAAACTTCAACACTTCACGAGAATTGGTTGAGGAATGAGACCTTTAGAAGTAACAAACGTCGGCCGCAAGTTCTGCAGCTCACAGAGCCACTGGTATATTTGAGTCAATATAATTCACAGTGTTTTTAATTTAAGTTTAGAATCGCAATTCTATGGACAGAATTACAATATTAAAAATTTACAGATGTAAGTCTATGTCTGTAGACAAGTAACATTATTTAAAAGAAAAAAATACGACTGTAAATTAATAGTCTGACACTTCGGATACAATTACAATACTCTATACCACTTCTACTATCAAGACGATTCAAATAACACCTTACATATATATATATATATATATACATACATACACTCGTAAAACATAAACCTCCTTCTTGCACAGTCGGTTAAAAAAAAATCAAAATTGATTCAAGCGATATAATTGAGATTTACATACATATTTTGATAAAACCTTTGTACCCCAAACTCTGCTCAGCCGGCATCTTGGTGTTCTATGTGTTTTAGTGTTTTATAAAATAAATTAAAATTTTACAAAACCCCCGACACGGATTTTCATCAACACCGATTTTCATCAAATATAGCTAAGAATAATCCCGACTAATTCTCCTTTAAAAAGAAAAACAAAATCGGCTCATCCGTTCAAGAGCTACGATGCCACAGGCAGGCACCCACACACACACACACACACACACACACACACACACACACACACACACACAAACACACACACACACACACACACACAAACGTCAAACATATAGCACCCCGTCGCTATTGCGTCGGGGGTTAAAAAGAGTTGTCGTAAAAGTGAAGATGGCTATATTACGCGTAGATGTCATACATGATAGACCTGTCATTAACTTTTCTAATTACAGTAATGGCTTCGCTATCATCTCCATTATGTCGTCATTATTTCATAGGAATCACATGAAGCTGCGGGTCAAAGTGTCTTGTCTGTTACTATTGTGCATTGTCAACAGATAACAATGCTCGCTTTCGTTCGACCCATGTGTGTCGCCGGGGAGAAAGTATCAAGATTGTTTACGATGTGGAATGAAAGTATCGTTTGCTTTTGGACTATTTTTAAATATTGTAAAAACTGGTTCGAAATTGCTCATCAGACGATTTCAAAGTCCTAAAACTTCTTAACTAATGTTGTAAATGCGAAAGTGAGTTTGTTCGTTTGCTTGTTACGTTTATACGCCTTAACTGCTTCACCGATCATCATGACATTTTGCATACATGTTGTCAGGGATACAGATAGGACATAGGGTACTTTTCATCCCGAAAAATTTAATAGTTCCTGTGAGAACGCGGGTGAAAACGCGGAGCTTAGCTAGTATTCATTATTAAAGTACCTGTCTACTTTAGTAAGTAATACTAAAGCTTTATGCAGCATTTTGATTATTAACTTCATTTTTTACGAAATAAATTACAATAATTGCTAGAAAATGCAGGTAGAAGTTGAATGTTTTGATGTCGATATTTTTAACAAGAAATTATTTCGTTTAACTTTTGCTCGCTAATTATTACTACCACTAACAATATACCATAACAATAAACGAACATGTTAATGCCAGTGTTATACCATATAAATAATATTTAATAAAACCAAGTAATTTCATAACATTTACATTCAAATCAAAGAAAAACTGTGAATTTATAATGTAATATAATATGTTAATTTCAAATAAGATACTTCCATTTGCAGTACAATTAAATTCTTGTTCTGAAATATTTCGCTAACTAAACAACTAACGCTAATGTTATTGTTGCCTATACATTACGATTGCTGGCGTAAATAATTACATTCTTGTAGCACATTTAGAAAAGTAGAAAAGTAAAAGGTAGGTAGATACCTATCCCTTTTCAATATACCGAAATGTCCTTGTAAGCCCTACGCAATTTTAAATCTTCTTATCTTTGTATGCCAGGTGCAAAACCCTAGCTGTTAGCTTTTGCCGTAGGCATTGTAGCAGAAATCACGATCGACCTTGCTTCTGTATATGTTGCTATCTCTCTCTCTACAGCAACATCTGTTGTTACTTTTGCGGTCCGAGAAGCCTTTTCCATCAATACAGCTGGTTCTATCTTTAATTTTGAAATAAATTTAAGGTTTGATGTGAGATTGGAGATGTATTTGGGAATGATGAAGGGACAGTTCCGGACATGCGTAGTGAAGTGCGACGGAGACGGAGCGCCGGCTAGACTTCAGTAGTGACTCGGTCGCCGCGGCGAGTGCTGTGTCCCTCGCGCCACTGTATAACACGAAACATTGTACACATATCAGATTTCACGCGAAAATTTGATATCGTCGTCGAATTTGTGCTTGAAGTGTTTTCACAAAAATAACGCGCGTTCACCGGTAATCTTTTCAACTGTGCTCAGTTTATTTTGCTCTACTGTGTTTTTTTGTTCAGTGCTAGTTTTGTTGTTTTGTTTTGTGTAGTACGTATTACTTTTTTATTTTTTGTAGATAAGGCTTTTTTTACTTGCTAATAGTTCTATGATATCACCAACAGAGTTGCTTATCAGTCCTGATAGCTCTTATCTGGGAAACATGTTGTTGTGTTCATTAACATTAATTGCATTATTTAGGACACGCAAAGAATTTTCTACATTGCATACCTATACTAATAAGCTTTATGCAGTATTTTGATTATTATCTTCATTAACAATTCCTAATTTTTAATGTTAGCATTATAATCCCCTGAATTTTTTAATAGTATACTTCCTTATAGCCTATTAGATCATGATAATGATAACTGAAACTACCGATTCTCATGGCATCTTATCAAGTTAAATCTTTTGATAATTCCAACAGACACAATAATGTGATAAACTACATTTAGAATTTAACGAACATGACAGAAGTTTTAACACGGAAATTAAAACAAAAGGGACCAATTCTAACGCATGTAAGAGTGTAGGCGGAGTACCCAAGATCTGCCTTTATCATGTTGTGAATCACTGACTGTATGATATACGAAAGACAAAGAAGGGATTTGAATAAGACGAGGGGGCCCTTGAAATTGATCGCTCCCCAGTCCCTGGTTAACCAAACCCCTAAATATTAAGGCACACTTAATACAGTACAAATTTGATTTGCTACCGTATAAGTAGGAAGGTAAAGTAAACTAAAACTAAAAATTATATTAATAAACAAACAAGCTGCGCCCCGCGGTTTCACCCGCTGTTAAAAAGTATCCTATGTGCTATTCTAGACTACAATCTATCTCTGTGCCAAATTTAATCCAGATCTGTTCAGCCGTTCTGGCGTGAAAGAGTAACAAACATCCATCCATCCATTCATCCATTATTACAAACTTTCGCGTTTATAATATTAGTAGGATTCCAAATAATAATAAACACACACATGCCTTTTATAACATGTCAAGCAAAATTAGTATTTCAACTTCTGAATACGAGATCAATGCTCTATTTATTACTTTTTTAAAACGTGTATGAATCTACATACAGTTCAAGTTTTAATCCATCGTTAAAGGAAGATCGCGTGCCGCATCTATTTATTTCGGGATCAGTCGAATTTGGTCAACCATTGAAGCGGTAATTTGGACCCATAATGGCACAGGACCCTTTTTTCGATGTGTCCCATTGTTGTACCTATAGGGTGTAGGTCGTTGACATTGGCCTTCCCCTTTTATTCTATGGATTCGCAATGATATTTTTCATCGCGTGTCGGATTAACAATATTTCATTTATAATCTCATTTTTATTTGGTAACATTTTGTGCGTTTATTGTTTTCTTTAAGCTCTAGAATTAGATAATATTCACGTTTTATAACTGACCATGAATATTTTGAGTATTACGTATGAGCCTATTATTAAAAAATTCAAATTCAAATTATCTTTATTTCAGGCCTTTTACCCATAAACATTGTAATATAGAATATATGTAATTAAATTGAATAAATTGAAAAAAATATTAAAATTAAAATGAGGTAAGTATTAACAATTAAATTAAAATGAACATGAAATTAAAAAAAATGTCAAAAAAAATAAAATAAAATAAAAATAAATGAAAATAAAATAATAATAGTGCAATGTCACAACACAAAATGTCACAACACAACATCACATTAGTAGCCTCTCACCGGCACGGGCACGGAGACATGTCTCTCGCAACAATGCCGGAGAAAAGGGCAGTCAAGCCTGGACGCGATCATCTTTAGGATGATATTAACTCAATGGTCGTTTAAGTCAAAATATAAAAAGTAATTAAAACATAAATGTACGTAATAGTAGGTACATAATTCATATTTTGGAATATATTAATAAAAACTACTCCTTGCCTAGTTGCGTCCCTATCAATAGTCTTACAGAATCTGTTCTTCTTTTAGATTGAAAGGAGCACGTGCCCTAATCTCTGTACGCTACCCTTGTATAATACGAGTACTACCACCAACACACATCATGCCAATTCAAACACAATTGTAAATTTATCGCATTGAATCATAACATGATTATTGCGACTATTTTTCTAGATCAATGACACCATTTCTGTTCCACTGATTGCCTCGATATCGTTTAATAATATTTCGTAACAGTAAACGCAGCCAATCGGTTCAATGATAAACTGCCAGAGTCAACAACTTACATTGCATTCGTATTCTTAAAAATATACTAACAGTATTATTAACTGGTTCAAGTAATTATTCTAATGTTAATACATTTTGACAGCTCTGATGAGGTAATTCAATATTTTGCCTCGAACATTTATAGAAAAGTAAAACTGTAGGTTTTGTAAGAAGTTTCGGAATTATTTCCATAAAATTGGACAAAAAATATATCATCGTAAAAGTTTGAGCGCTGTAAAACATTTTTAGACATACCTACTTCACGTTCCAAAATGAGAAACACGTGCTCGTAGACGTCGTAGAAATGTCATCTTATCAGTTTCTGTATTATTTGATCGATAGAAAGTCAGGAATTTCTTAATTGTAGAGAACAATGCGAGCGCAGATACCAAGCTATTGTACCGTTAGCAACGTACGGGTTCAGATATTTGAGTAGCATTAGAGAGGGCAACAGTCTTTGATAACTGGCTGCCGATTGCACAAGCGGCCTCCTTTTCGCACGTGTTCCTAGATAGTTTCGCAATCTTCCGGCTACAAGATGCTCGTCAAACCAACATTAAAGCTAAAACAGGAAGGCGACAGACAGACTTACGGGAAGCGGATCATTTACTTTCCTATTTTGCTGTTTATCATCTCTTTTAGGCACTTTAAGTTTTTAAAACTAAAGGCGCTATTAGCTTAGTCAATTTCACCTTCATTTGATGCCTTCACCTCATTACCTACACCCACCACTTTCTTTATACATCCACTTATAGGTATTACGAGTTCCTTATTTAGCTAAGGTAGGAGTAGGCAAAACCAGTGATGTTAGTGTTTTTGTCTAAGTATATGTATGGTATGGTAACGTCATAGTTGCTGGGTTGTCGGGTCTATCCCAGGGGCGTTGCACTGGCGGCCATGCGATGGAATGCGCCCGATCGTGGTTACGAAATGCCGTGACTCTGCAGTCGAGCCTCTCGAATACGCAATTATAGTAATCATTTATCGAAATATCTGTTTTTATTCCAAACAAACTGCAGAAAGTCTCCATATACCAAAGACCATTCCGTTAATGGCTTTTCTAATTACATTTCTTGCCACGCCACAGCAGCGGATCTACTCGTCTTCATGGCTTTTTAATTACCTCTTTGTATATGTCGGAACATTCACTAATGTACTCGTATATGGTTAAGGTTGCTCCGGAAAACACAGTGAGACCATTGTTCCAACGACTCCTTATATTGCGAGTAGCGGTCCCACTTTATAGGCTGACTGAACGCCAATGTGCCTAAATTCTTAGAATGTCTGCTGAATATAATTAACCATCTAAGGAGCTCCTTAATATTAATTAAAACCGTGCCTGCCGGCGCGGCGGCGTCTTTTCTTTCCTCGTAAAGCTCACAAAAAAACCCCCTGTACTTCCTTTTTTGCGAAAAAAATAATCATTTATCAAAATTGTTTGAATCCGGGAGTGGTTGAGTGTAAAGTCTTATCTGTGCGACTCCCTCTCCCAGCTACGTCAAGGAGTGATGGAGGCGATTCGTCATGTTTCCTGCTTAGTGACCTACTTGTATGGGGGTTTCGACTGGAAGCGTTTTTACTTTAATGTCTGTTACAAAGTGCCTCGGAGGGCTGATCGGTCGACCCCTATGAAGAAATCAATCGGTTTCACGCTGCGTTACACTTTTATTGTTTTATCCTCTTTGATCCATTTGGTGTTAGTAGAGTTTTATTGTGTTACGATTTCTTTCAAGACGTGCAATTTGTCACGCAAAAACACTGCACCCCTTCGCAAATGTATAGCAGTTTTATTTGTTCTCAAATAAACAAAAACGTTTTGGGTAACAAGACAATGAATATTGGAACGATGAATAGGGCGTACTCGTGCTTGAACGGTTGATAAAAAAAAAAACTTTTTTGCGTCATCCATCTTTTTAAACTCCTTCCGCGTCAACTTTTTTGCACATTGATTAATGACCGCCCCATTTAGTCGAGATGTTTCAAATTATCTTGAATGAAAAAGATTTCACTCCATTGATTAAATTATCAACACTTTGTTTGAATATTGATTACTCGTACCTACCCCCAATCAACATTGGATGAATGAATAGAATCATTGTGACAGTTTGTTACGATTTCGTATCAATGTCTTAAAATTGGCTCTTCGACATCATCAGCATCACACTCAGTGGTGTCAATTCTATTGACACCACTATTTTAGAGCGTCAAATTTAGTTTAGAATACCTAGTTATTCTAAACTAAATTTGACAGCTCTAAAACTCCTTTTATTCTTTTCGAACACATTAATATAAGTAATGGAACGTCTTTTATGTAACAATCTGAAATACAAACGATTATGGACATCTTTTTTTTTCCAAAAAGATGAAATGAGACACAGAAACTATAAACTCAAATATTAAAAATCAATTTTGGATTAAAAATTTATTTTGGTACCGATTTAAGTCCTCTCAGATTAGTTTAGTTAATAGTACGTACAATACAACAGAATCGACGGTAGTGTCTAATTAGATTCATGTTTGTTTTATTACCATATGACTATCACGTTGCATTTGTCCAACGTTTGTGTGAGAAACTTAGAATAGAGAAGCGAAACGACTCTTCTTTATTATGTAACAGAATTAGTTCTAAAGTAGTAACTTTATTTTTTGAACTGAATTTGAACTGAGTTGCAGTTTAATAATCTTTTAAAATAAAAAAACCGACTTCCCGTCATCCGAACTAAATTTTGTAAACAATTTTTAGATTACTGTATCTTTTTAAACCGCTCCACTGATTTCGGTAAATTTAAATAATAATGATAATGTTTATTTCAGGACATTTATTCCATATACACACAAAATAAATTATAATCAAAACACGAAAATAAAAATTAAATTACAAACATTCGAATAATCAATAAAATCATTCAATCAATGCCAGATTGGGACAAATGGGACTAGACAGGACCGGACAAATGGGATCACCTGAAAAGTAAACAAATTGAAAAAAAAAAAAAATTTCAAATTGCTTTAGGCTCCTTCGAGTAATCGGTGAACATACATACATGAGAATAAGAAAAAAAAGATACCATCGAATTGAGAACCTCTTTCTTTTCGGAGGTCGGTTAAAAAGCTAACATTAACGAAATGTAGAACCATCATGACGTGGGTTAATAAACGAATTTTGTCATTCACATTGATAAATGTCTTCCTGGTCCTTACTAGTTACTACTGCAAAATGGAAATTAACGTCGCCATGTGTAACAAGATTTAGCCTTACATCAGTATTCATACCGGTATCGTTAAGGTAACCATCGCTGACGGGGCCTGCATCGTTTGCTTGTGTCAACTTTGTGTATGTTTAAGCAACCTGAGTTGCATTTCAATCACTATTAAACTTTAAAGGTACTCTAAACTCTTCCATCAAATATCGTTTGTACTTTACTTTTATTGATATTTATATGTTTGCATACAACATTATTTATCATACAAGCATCATATTTACCGTTTGAAGATTGCTTCCAGTCTTGTAATACGAAGGAATATAAAATGATTCATCAGATAAGATAAAACGAACGTGGTCACGATTTAGTACAATTTGCAAACAGTAGAGACGGAAAATGGGATAGAGATGTTTGTCAGTACTACAATGCTTCAAACATGTAAACAAAAAATTGGTGGTCTGATAGCGATAAGCAACAAAAAATCACCCTACCAACGCTGGCCTTGAAATTGCTTTGCGCAAGTTTTTGCCACGTAAATCTTCGTTGTGCGTGACGCTCGCCGATTCACTGTTCCATTTAAACGAATACCAAGGGTATTATTGTACAAGCATTATCGAATATTTAACCACGCTATACGGAAAAGATTTTGATGCTGATAAGTAATTCATTGTAGTCATCGTAACGTTGCAGAAAACATACGCCATGTAATTTCGTGAAAGATTTTTCCACCAGCTTTCCAATATAAGGCGTTTAGGCTCCCAAGTGTCAATAATAGAAATATTGAACAAGAGTCGGAAGTCTCAAGACACATTGTGGCTTTTGCCTTCCTGGAGGCGCCGTGCTCGGAATACATATCACCCTTGTTATGAGTCCTGCCATAGTTTGATACCCTTCACTTAGATAAAGTGGTGTTTTTGTGTTTGCCACTCTTGAAATAGTTGTCACGTTTGCCTCAGTGGGGTTCTATGTTAAATGTCGTCGTGTTGTTCTTGTGCTATAAACTGTGGAATAAAACGGACATAAAAAAGTAGATAGCATCTGCTGCAGCGTTGCATAAAGATGCAGTTTCTATTGTTTGTAAAGTGAGTAGAGAAGTCACTGATTTTGCTCGTTGATTAACCGGTTTCTAGCAGCCACTGTGTTGCTTGGTAGCAGAGTTTATTAAACTGTTTTCATATTAACCGTTTGATGCATGTAATTGGGTAATTGCTCAAACTGTTAGTGACTGTTAGGTCTCTATTGATAAGCAAAAAGTCACGTAGGAGTCATAATTATGATTTCGTATTTATTTCACGTGTTTTGTCTAGGTCATGGTAAATTTTGATTGCTCAAAATTGCCGGTCGTTTTATTTATAAAAATCTTTGAATAGAATAATGCTATGAATTATACTTACGATATTTTACAAAGCTTCTCCTCTACTACTCCCACGTCTCTTAGTATTTCTGAAGGTGTAGGATGGTATTGATATCCTCAAGAACCTTCAACTTATTATGTTTTATGAAAGCTCGCAGACTTTAAGCCACCTACTCGCATTTCTATAAATAACTATAGATAAAAATTATTATTTTTATTTGAATAATTTGATATCGATACAATAGAGCTATATAATTATCGTATCAATTTCTAGTCAAAATATCATGATTTATTTTAAATATTCATCTACCTACAACAAAAAATATTAATCACTATTGTGATTAATTACCTTGGTGTTTTCGTGATTGGTAGGTACGAGTAGGTACTCTTATTTGTTTGATCTGAGACATATTGGTATCTGCTTAGATTTTTGTTGTCTGCAACAAGCCGCATAAGTTATCGTTCTCTGTCTATATTTATCTATCTATCTTATTGAAGCTGGTCTGTTTATCTCTACTGCACGTGCAATCATTTTCCATCTAGGCATGTCCACAATTCCTAGGTTATTATGGTGGCTAGACGCGGTGCATTCCACTCGAATGACTGATTCACTTGCATATTGACATTGCGGTCGATCGACGTGACATGACATTAACGCTGCAGATTGTCCAATATGCAGATGTTATTGGGACACTGTAGCGTAACATGAATCTATTGTGTGTAAAACTAGTATTTAGTCAAAATCAAGGAAGTATTTGAGGTTAAAACAAAATCATTTTCCTTTAATATTTTTTTAGAAATTGTGTTTGAATCTGTAATGGTAATGAATATGATTTTGTTTGATATATTTTCACTAATCACATTTTTATTGCAACTTGCCATTGCAATTGCTTAGCTGCTTAGTTTGTTAATTATCAAGAAACATTACATTTACATTATGAACACAGAAAACTTAGGAGGCTTGGCCTACCTAGGATTATATATTAATCTATTAACTAAATTATCTCGCAACGTAACGGTAATTTAACGTACAAAGTTTCTTAATGATGTAACAATCAACATTGTACTTTATTTGCACCTGATAAACTTTAGTAAAAGTTCAATTAAAACCTGCCCCGTGGCGGGACACCTGCCATCTGCACCTTCCTGACAGATGATTGGGACTGACTGACGTGTTTTTTAATTTCTTTATTCATACACGTGCCAAAGCACCTTTGAATTTTTAACGAGTTAACGACCCTACCGTAGTGCCGTCCAATATTTACATTAAAAAGAGATTGACTATGCTTTGACTTAGCTACCTGTGCTTATGTATCTGTTAAAAAAGTAATAATAACAAGATATGTGTTAGTTGGACGATTATGATTATTATCACTATTACGTCATCACCATCCATAGCTATTCTCATCCCGTTGTCGAGTAGCCTCGGTTTTGGGCAAATTACGTTTGTTAGTATTAGCCATTTTGTTAGTATCAGTAAGTTTCACTGTATTTAGTAGAAGAACAGTTTAAATAGTACAATTAACATAGTAAATTTCAATGATAATAATTTATTCTCTGAAATTCAATGAATCATTGCACTTTCCTCAGCAAAATTCTACCTATCCTAGTAAATACTGGTCCAGCCAGAGTTGCAAAATCACCGTGCATGACTAACCGGTGGAACGGACCATGCCGAACGAAGTTGTATAACCTTTTGTTGGTATCTTGAACGATCTTACTACGACTGTTGTGGCTATTCTATAGATTGATTTCTTCGGTTTATTAAATGTGGATAACGGACTAGAACAGGTGCTGTTGTTGTTAAAGTAGGTTAGTTCTTTATTGTTAAAAACTTGTTTAGACTCAACCTGTTTTACTTTATTTTTCGACTGTATGTATGTATGTATGTGGGTATGTATGAGGTTTCTTTGGCACGCCCTGCAGCCTAAACATCTTGATGGATTTCGACATGTGAGGTGTCATTTGAATCGTCTCGATAGTGCAAGTGACATAGGGTATAACATTATGCAGCCAGGTTTTTGTTTCTTTTTAATAGTGTTACGTGTCTTATTAACAGTAGTTTAGTATTAGTAACATTCGAATAACAAAGTCAAATAGGTAGTATAGTAAGAATATTCTGCGATAACATTATTAGCTTATTTCAAGTATTACAACACAAATTAGATCATATGACTTTTATAACTCTTAATATAATAATGATATACAATACAATATTGAATAACGTTATAAAGTATTACAAAATCTTCGTAAGGCGATCGCATAATACTTACGAGTTGAGTAATTTGAAACAAGTTCGCAATTTCATCAGCGTTAAAAGCTAATCTTGATTGAAGCTTCCTGTCTCCGCAGCCATCGCTCATGATCTCATGACTGCGTTGCATATTAAGAAAATAGACAACAGCATACCTATTTAGCACGATAATGTCTTTCACAAACAGAGCTCAGGCATCGCAAATGCCATTCATTATTTTCCG
The DNA here is from genome assembly GCA_911728515.1 of Peribatodes rhomboidaria. Classification (NCBI taxonomy): domain Eukaryota; kingdom Metazoa; phylum Arthropoda; class Insecta; order Lepidoptera; family Geometridae; genus Peribatodes; species Peribatodes rhomboidaria. Next base: position 6,540,869 of record OU452178.1, on the reverse strand, counting down.
AATAATACGTAACTATATAACTCTATAATTACCGTTACTCTTCAAAAATATCATCTGAGGACTGGTGAAAATATTTTTTTATAGTTACTCCTTGACTTTTCGTTCAATAAAGTGTAATTTAAAAAATGCTTTTTAATTTTTGGTTTTTTGTAAAACAATGTTTATTTGCATGTCAAATAAATCAGTTACAGATTTGAAATTCTTGATATTATGTTTATTTAACTAATGCCGACAGGCTCGCCCCCTGTCACATTTAGGACTGAATATCGTCCGGCGAAATGTGGGTGTTGTATTTCACCTCTGCCAGCCCCCTCGGGGGAAAAGCGTGACGATATGTGAACTAATGTCATGTTAATCCAAGACTTGTTTTTGATCCCTACCGGTCTTGGAGACGTTTTACCCTCATCCATTTACATAAAATAATCTCGCTTATTACCGGTCAATTGGACCGAAGACAGCCTGAGACGGCGCGAATTGCTTCCAAGTGCCGTTTGCGCAACTCGTAGCTTGATCATCTTGCGCAAGTGTTATATAACCGACCATAGCACCAGTCACCAGCCCAGCACAGACTATTGTATACTTAGCTGTTTTAACTCTAATATTGCAGACATTTTATGCAGCCGAGTTCAGGGTTTGATCTGTTCCATTAGCTTCATTTTCATTAAGAAAAACGAATACTGTAACAGCAACAGCTTGACGTTGAGCTTTATTTATCATCATTTCTTCATTTTTGCCATTTAAAATGTTTCTACCAACACCAGCTGCCCATAGCCAAGCATAATTATTTCAAGTAGCTACTCTGATATTTGGGGTAAAAACTGGTAGGGTACTTTCTAAGCGGAACGTTAGTGCAAGACTTATAACAACGACTAAAGTGGAGTAAGAATAAAAAATTACTCAAATGCCAATTTTGGTCAGAAACGTACTTCATCATTGGTCATCATCATTTTGCTCATGTTTTTATCATCGCTGATATAAAAAAATTATAACTCATCCGAAAATTCTTTATAATAATAACATAAACATTACTGCAATACGATGCAATACTATATAACTAATATCATGCATACCTATATTACCTATATTTCTGAAGTGCGCGTTGTGTACCTATACACAATCTTATCTTTATCTCCGGTGTCGCGGTCACAATTGCCAATGTCCGTAGCAACTGGGTCAGCTGGATGAAGACTGTTGACACGACGATTTGATTAACAAGCGCTCGAGGTTGCAAAAAATTGCAGCAATAAAATTTGCAATTTGTTAGCCGTTAAATTCGAGCTCCGTCGGTTAGTAATTGGAAGAAGACCGGTTGTAATATAGCTGATGGAGCTCATCCAAACGATTGCGATGTTAAGAAGTAACAGCATTTGTGATATTAACGAAATCGTATGATGTGTGTAGAAAGGAACAGGGCTATTTAAAAAGAATCAGATACAGGTTTAAGAAACAAAGAAATAATAGTGAAACATTCAATTAACCATAATAATATCTAGCGTCTCCATAATATACCAAAATTATTTTATACCTAATTAGTAATACCCCGATTTCTCAAGTTATTCGATAGCAATGTTTATAGGTTTGATAATAGCAGCACTAAACAAATCAATAAATGTACTAAAAGCACGTAAAAAGTTTCGAATCGACTATCAATAGGACCATGAACTGTGTGACTCACTCATTTTAACGTAAAGTATTTTATGATAAGCCTATTGAGTGTGTTTATTATGTTTGTATTAATTTTGAAGCCAAATTCTTGAGTAATCCGTCTATAAAAAGTTCGAAGATCGTAATAAAACTAGAAGGCCAAGAAAAGTATGCAGTGCAAATAGAAGTAGTACCAGATTTCAGAACTAATATCTATTTGTGAGTCATACTCGTGTGGTGCTTTAGAATACAACTATCATACCATGCTTTTTAAATATTGTATTATATGCCATTAATTGACTAAAACGCATATAAATTTACTCTTAGTAAACGCGAGTGGGTCAAGGTGTATTTAGTGAATAGTTTCTAGTTTTCATAGCGAGACAGACTACAATGGTTAGGTACAAATACAATGACATCCGCCGCGCCTACAGGTATCTCTTTGAATGGTTTAATAGAAAAGGTCAACAGTGTACTTGTACAATGTACATGGTTCAGTACACCAAGATGCGCCTCAGGTTTTCTTTTAATCGTACAGGCCGTCAGTCAGTATCGTCTCTCTGCAATCTGTTTGTGTTTCATCAAATGGCATGTTGCTAAGGACGTAAGTTGCTTACATACCGCTTATGACTTTGCTCTCTGTTTACATCTATTCTCATATTACTTGTTCCTATAACAGCTGGTTTACAACTCATGATGTAATATCCGTCCGGTCATTATTCAAGAATATGCCCTTCACGTTTTGTAGCGATTATAGATATCTCCTCTCAGTAGGATGCTGTCAAGTACTCTTTACCAGCCTAGTATCTTTTGAATTATTTTTTTGCTTTACACTGCACTAAATAATAAGTAGGAATTTAACCCAAAATTAAGCAATATCAGTAGTTTTTAGGTTCTTTCATGAATGCATCATCTGGTCGGTGATTCAAATGCCGCGGAATTTGTATGTCCATTAACCTAAATTAGAGTCTATTGTGATGACGACCTTTACATAATACTTTGCTATGTCGCGTTACAGCTAACATACTTTGTTCATTTGATTCGATGCCATGGCCACGAATTAAAAAGCAACTCTGTTGGTCGCTAAATTAGCCCCGCAACTCCCTAATGTAGTTATTTCTTTCCTTTCCAGACAAAAATGTAGATAGAGTAAAAAGTAGGTTGCGCCTACATTGATTAAAGTACGATGTCCATTGACCAGGCGTCGCCTCTCGTGCCGATCAAGCCTCAAGTGCCCCTGAACAACTTCATAAAGAACAGCCATAACCGGAGCAGTTTTTGTGGAGTTTCTCCATCAAATGGAACATTTAAGACTTTCGCCGTGAACCGCAAGAGCTGGAGTGGAAACGGAACGTTGCCGCTTCAGCACTACACTCCTGACGTGGAACAGCCGCCTCAATTGGCTACGTTTCGTTCCGGAACCGGCACCTTTCCAAGGAACAGGGAGCGTAACAATAACAGTGCCGCGAACGGAATATTAACGCCTAACGGGAACTCTGTGCAGGCGCCCAGAGGAAATGAAGTGAGGAGGAGCGGAAGTACGAACGGTCGACGGTACGCGGAGATCGGAAACTGGAGTAAAAGGTGAGTGCGTTAACCATTGTGTTGGCTTAACTCGTTTAATTTTACTTGCTGATTTATGGTTGAAAGGAAGAAAGCAATTACCCGCTTGCTTAATTATGAACACAAAAAAGAAAAACAAATAAGTAATAGGATGATATAAATCTTCCAAGTAAATGATTAAAAGTCAGGCGTATCAGGTATGTTTAACAAACTTCTGCTGGGCCTTATTTATTTTCTCTTTTTTCATCTCGGCTAATTCTGTAACAAGTTTTCCAATTTCGTTCTCTCATCGCTTTCATTTCCTCCCGTTCGACGGCGTTTCGCTCCCTTAATATTACTTTTATTAGCTCAAAACGTTTAACAAACATTGGTTTCAGAATCTAATCAATTTGGATTACATTTTCACAAAGGGTGCATGGATGGAGTTTTAATATTTCTCTCATTTCTCGTCCATGCCCTTATCTCGTTCACTTATGAGTATATTGACCCTCGGTATCTGACGTCATGACCATAAGTTTTTATGAAAGTTCCTGACTATTATTGACGATCAACATTAGCCGGAAAGCTATCCGAAATGTTTACCGCATTTATCTAATCGGGATCTTCATTATCTTTTATTCTTAGGTTGTGGAAACTTCGTCCATAATTCTCGCTTACTCAATTTGGGGCAGGCTTAGTCGTTCGATAAGAAGTCGTGGAATAATCTGGCTGTAGTCCTTTAGCTTTTTATTAGAGGGTTCCGTTTATCGCCCCATGACGTCCGTCACTAACAGTGATGTTATCGGCCTGATATTTAGCGGCTTTTCTTTTTCCTGTTGAGTATTTACTGACTACAATTAATAAAAAGTTTTCCCTGGAAATTGCTTTCCTAAACATGGCTATGTTTGTTCGGATCGAATAAGCAGTAAACTTTTACTTTGTTAACCATTGTGAGGCGGTTGAATTGTAACTTGACATGCATTGTTTGCATACGCTTCGATTGCGTGGGTACGAGTATCATTCATTGAGTTTTTGCAGCAGAAATGATACAAGCCTGCTACAATAGACTCGTTTACTATTATATCCGAGCAGTTATTACGTTCACCAATAGTAGAGTACTGTTATATGAGTGTTATTTATCTTCAAGTCCACACTGCTTGCGGTACACACAATTAAAGGTGGATAACCTGCAGTGTTGCTAGTGTTGCCACACAATACTGTCAATTATCTGCGAGAATGCCTCTAAGGGTATTACTGACGGCGCTTGATTACATGTAGGTACTATTATTACTGTATGTACTTATTCATAGTGGTATTTTGTTCAATACAATATTGGTTTTTCATGTTCATGTTTTTCATGTTATTATTTTGTCTTTGAAAGTTAGAAAGTCAATCATGTTTACTAGCTAAAACGTAGGAATTTTGCAAAAAGTCTGTCCCTGTACCTTTAAAAATACACTGAGAAATGAAATAAAAAAAAATATTTAACTTGATTTTAAAATACTTCATTTGGTTATAAGCTTGTTGACTACATGTTTTGTGTTGATGTTAAATTACTTATTTACCTTTTCATACTCAATAAAATATAATTATATATTCAAATTGGAACGATTTACATAATTAGCTACCTGTTTTGTTGTCTATGCCGAAATCCTGTTTGATAACGACGTGGATGGAGTCGGGCCTCAGGCGTTGAAAAACTAAAATTACTCGGATCGTAGGTAGTTAGTCTTGATTTGCTATAATGTTCAAGCAAAACTTTTAGTAACTTCATTGGTTGTCATTGATTGTTTCAGTGAATTTAACGTAATAATAACTAAAATTTATTTGTATGATTAAGGCACGGAAAGCTAATAAAGGACAATAAATTAATAATGCTTAAAATTGCAAATTGATAATTTTTAGTTTTTGATGTGTATAAATTAAATTACTACACATTTTAATAGTTATCAAATCATTAATCAACCTTAACGAATTAAACCTGTTTATTCAAATTCAACTCACATCCGATTCTACATCATGAGATTTCCCGTTACTAATAATCTCATTACACTAAGTAAGTTTTAATAAATAAAAATTGAACAGAAAAATATTGCAGCTTCTTTTGCTTTGAAGACGTTTGAAATAGAGGAATGAAATGAAAGCAGTACTTTGTTTTAGTAGAAAAACTGTCTATTACACCAGCAATCAAGTCGAGAGTCCCTTTAAGACCGTAATTTAGTTCAATTACCTACTCCTACTTTCACTTTTGGGCTGCCCTAAATCTCCCTTAACGAATTGAAAAAAGTAATTTGAACGAGTTTCGTTGCTTCCGTGATACGTTTTGTAAATACTTAATTATAGATCTGGCGATGTTTTCTAATTCTAGTAGAGTGTTTTGATCTATCTTAAATTACGTTTTGATAATTTACTCAATTTGGTTCCAAGCTACAAGTTCATACAAAATTAAAAAAAAAACAGAACCACAGAAAAGCCACGTTAAATAGTTTTTCCAAATTTACCGTTGGATAGAGCGGACAATTTGCGTTGGAAATGTATATAAAACTCAATTTCGACAAATTGTCCCCTATTGTTAGTTCATATTTCCGGTGACGAGATATTTATTTAGAACATTCTGTGTTCTGCATTCCGATTGACTTTTATTAATAATTAAAAGTATTTTTTTCTTATTAGTAACCATAAGGATGAGACGTCATAGGATGAGTAAGGAACAATCCCGTTATGAATCTCCTAATCTTATCATTGGTTGGCCGAAATTGTAGACATACCTATTACCTACATTCATATTAACACTAACATAGGTGAAAATAGACTGTTTTGAATTTCGTTAGCTACCGAGATACCTACTACGACATCTAGCGATACAATACTTCCAATAACAATAAAACGAAATTCGTTTCAAGAGGAAATTACACTAACGATTACGGAAATAGTTTAATAGCCAATTCTACAGATTTATTACCGTACAAGACGAAACCAACTCTTACGACAGCGAGCCTTTATACCTAGGTTCTATGCCAAATGAATTTTTCTATCCTATATAATACTACTCGTACAACACTAATACTAAAACAAACTAAGTACCAACTATTACAAGTATTACTACACTACACTTCTACTACACAATAGGTTAAACTGATAATTTACGTTTCTACTATTCGTAAGTATGGCACAAAAACGTTTTAGTGTACATTTTTGTAAGTATGTACTTGTTTGTATTTTGTAAATAAGCTAATAAATGATATCAGCTCGACTGTCCTTAACAGAACATAGCGTGTAACACGTGTTGTGAATGATGATCATACATTTCAGTGAAATCTGACAAGCACTGATTAATCTACATGGAGATTGTAGAATGACTTAATACATTTCCACTAAATTTTGAAAGACCACTAAATCACAAAACGTTACCTAAGAATTGAAATTAGTATATCAAAAACTTCGTTATAGTTAAATAATTAATACGATCTTTGATGTATTTATAATTTGCAATAAATTGGGTTAACAGTGATATAAAACATTTTGTAATTTATGGCTCTCTATTTAATTATGCCTTTATGTAAAGGTTACGAAACGTGTCTGCATCTGAAATATATTAACAGTAAATAATTCAAAATGACTCAATAGTAGGTAAATACTAAATAATTATATGCAGCACTACTTCCCTAATTGCATTTTAAAATTTACTGTCAGGCATTGACCTCAAGATCTAGATGTACTTATATACCTATTAAAAACTCGTCCTACTTAGCTGTAGTAAATAATTTCAAATCATCTCAACGTCCTAGATGACTGAGGTCTTAATATTTTGTGAGATCTGACAATGGAGCGGAATAATATTTTTCTCTTTACCGTAGTGAAAGAGACGGGACAAAAGCGTCGGCAAAAATAATTTTCTCCGGCAACAGAAGGGACATCTTCCACTATTGTGAAAAGATTTGAAAGACCCTCTTCACGGCATCGGAGGTTATTAAGTACTCCATGAGCTGTTCGAGGATAAAATAAAGTATAGAATACTAGGACAGGATTTGTATTGCACACTTTGGATTTGTATTATACAGCTATTATGGCATAGTAAATGTAATGAATAAAATATGACGCTATCTTCAAGCTATTTTGCTTAAGTCAGCAACTTGGATCGGAATACAAAAGGTAAATGCTCAAGTAAGATGTTATACAATTATTGAGAATAGAAAAGTTACATTTGACAAAGTACGGCTTATACAACGTGCTGGTTTAGGATGTAGCAAAACTTAAGGGTGTCGTTCTACCTGTCAATGTAAAGAGCTTTTAGAACACAAGTTGCAAAATTCGAAAAAAAATCAGGTCTTCATACAAAATTGATCACGTGACTAGTTATTTTGTATGGAGACTTGATAATTTTTCTTTCAAATTTTGCAAACATAACATATCGCCACGCCTTTCCCTCGAAGGGGCTGGCAGAGATGTAATACAACACCCACACTTCGCCGGGCGATATTCAGTCTCAATTGTGATAGGGGGCGAGTCTGTCGCCATACACCGGGCTCCAATCATTGTCACAAATTGACACAATCACAAAAATTGTTCATTTTGACGGGTAAAACAACATCCTAAGTATTACTACACTTAAAACCAGCATCTTGTTTAGTAGGATATCTATAAAGCTATACAAGGTATACATGCATAAAAATACTCGCATGAACTTACAAAAATTGTGTTCTTATAAAAGCTTTTAAGGATCTTTCCACGCATACAACACTCACAAACAGAATATAAATAAGAAAGACAAAAACGTAAAACAATATTTGCGTAATAGAAACCAACTGAAGCCTATTTGTATCAATTTACGTATTCAAGAACACGATCAGTCCTTTGTCAATATAAAGGATGTTACAGTGTCAGCACCTGCCCCTCATGTGTGTCGAGTAAACAAAGTTGGGAGCTAGAACATCCAAAACATTGTAAGATAGAACCCATTGAATTTTAACTAATGCTACTAGTAGACCTAGCATTTTTTGCATACTAGAAAGCATGTTGTAGGTACTTCCAATACACCTGACAAAGCAACCCCATTCCCCGAAAATATGTTGTTCCGTATTTGTTTCCGACATGCCAAGCCGTGGGTCCCTCCGTGCACTGGTACATAAACTCCTCCGAGCTTATATTGAATATTCGAATATTCTGATGCTCATTGCGTATTCGGGGCGCGTGGTGAGGCATAAATATCCCCTGTCGTTCTCATTACAATAAGTTCGTCTCGTCGGCGGCCGGACGTCCCCGAAGGCTGCCATGGATGCCGGTCCCGAGGGACGTCACTCACTTCGGTAATGGAATCCTAGACCGATTCTGCTGGTAATTATTTAATGCTAGAGTGGGGTGCTATTGTTTTATGGTTTCCTGGTAACGGTCTCATCAGGATTCTTCCTGAAAGACACTGAACACAAAATATTTGCAAGTAAAACCTTAAGCTTTACCAAATTTCTAGAAACAAAATTAAATATATGAAAATTAAATTGTAGAATATAACACTTCTAAAAAAACAGTGTTTAAAAATATATTCTCTAAACTTATAGATAATATCTCTAAACAACAGACATGTTTTGAGATATCATTATAATATGACCAACTTTTATTTAGAGTTGGTCCCATAACCAACCAACCCTGAAGTCGCGAAATATGTTTTCGCGACTTCAGGGTTGGTTGGTCAGCTGTTCCATCCAAAAATCCCATTGGCCTGAGACAAAGTGTAATTTTTTTACTGATTGCACAGCTGTTTTTGGTAATAAAAAAATCTCTTAATAAAATATGATCATTATGTTGAGAATAATTTTCCTAGACTATTTCCATTGTTTAGAGATACACTCCGTATAACATATTGAACTGGCTAGGTACCTCCTACTTAGATACAAATTTTCAAATTCAAATTCACCACACAAAGAGAGCACCTACTCTGTTCTAAATATTCAAAACTGACTTATTCTAGCTTAAGCTTTCACCGAAAATCCATCCCTTTTCCATTACGTCAATTCGCATACAGAGCGGGACCCGCTCCTGCGTTTGAAAGTCAGTGCAGCTGAAAGCGGTCACGGTCTGGCGGCCACGGGCTGGCAGCCACGAGCGTGCGTTGTACGTGGGGAAGATACTAACACTGTGTCTATCGCAGCCCTGCAGGCGGCAGCTGATCCCTGAGGGGAGAACATTTTAAATCATACAAATAAAAGCAAGCAAGCAAGTTCGTATAGGCTAAGTGGCTAGCCCTGATGTCAGAATTTCTAGGCAGCACGATGGTCTCTGACATGGCTTGACGATGCGTACTATGGTACCACTCATACAAATGGCAAAAGTAGATCGTTAGTTTATAAAACTCTGAAATTTAGATGCTTTGTGCCTATTAGTATATACACAAAGATTGTAAGTATAAACAAGGATTTATATTTATATGGGATAAATCTAAAATATTGCAAAAAAGAAACAGCGTGACCTCTGAGTTATGAAGAGTTTACTCGAAAATCCATTCTATCATTTTCGAAAGACTGCCTTCCTGCCTTCGTAAAAGCCTTCCTTCGTCAATTTTAGTCACGTCATTCGACACATTTGATAGGTAAATTGATAGCTTTCAGGTAACGTTAATTATTTTTTTCAAGCTGAATGCTTTCCATGCATTACGCCGCGACACCTTTCAAGTTGGGCCCTCGATGCAATGCGTCAAACTTACCGGCCGAAGCCTCCCCGCTCGTACCCCTGTTTGTTATGCTAATAGTCCACTGATTTGCACAATAAAACAACTCGCACGTCCCAACATTGTCCTAACGAGCCGTCTGCCCAGAATGTGATAATTTTGCTTTAATTGTTCCACTGCAAGTCGTTAATTGGTTACGAAATAACACTCATGGTGCTTAACTACCGTTTAAATGTTTAGTTTTCGTTTGCGGCGCTTTCTGTTTTCACACATAAAATTATGTAAGGTCAGTAAAACCTGGCGAACGAACGTAGTAATACGTGAAAATTTAGTTTTGTTGCCAAATCTCATAAAGTTGCATAAATAGCAAAGTTGGGTATACGTAGAGGATCCTATTCCGTATTTTCATATAAAACATCAACGCGAAAAGCCAAAAGTACGAACTACATTTTTTCGATAAATTTAATCTGTGATACAAATAATTTTCTTGTATTTTCTTTTTGTTAGTGAGTACTGATACTGTGCTTTATCTATCTATCTATTTTTTTATTAATTTATAATTTTTTTTTAGTCATTATTTTTTCAAAATCTATTATTTTGCGTTGTTTTTTTGTTATGTCTACTTAAATTCTATTTATTTTATCATTCTATTTGTGCGTCAATTCCTTTTTTTCTATTATATTTCCTAGAAGTGTCTCCCTGTAAATAACTTTTTAGTAAATATTATATTAAATTTACTATTATGTTATTGTAAGGTCGTTGGTTGACCTGAAATGTAAAAATAAAATACATGCTTCGTAGCCAAATTGTAATTTTAATTAAATTGATTTTCCTTTCGATTGTCTCGTAGTCTATTGTCTATGTCTATTGCAAAGTATGTCAATTTACTAACCACACAGGTCACACATTGTCCACGTCTTGCATGAAATATTTGTTCCTGGTATCGTTTTCATTGACTTCCATTTCGCCAGTTGAGGCGCTTGCTAACGTAATGGCCATTAATTACTGTTTTGTTCTTCAAATTGAAGTGATTGATAACTGCAATATGATGTTGGTTTTATTCGGAATTCCAAGTCCATCATTCAACAATCATTCTCGTCACAAAATTAGCGTTCCCTTCATGTCCACTGAGTTGCCTCAACGCGTTTGACGCCGTCGCTAATTGGTGCAAAGTGCCCGTTTAACTAGAAGCCCATGTGAACGGGCCACTTAACGAATTTGATGTTACGCTGCTCCACTTTCAATGCTGTTTGGCGTTCATAAATATTTTGGTAGGGACTTTAAATTTGAAGTTATGAATAGGTTTAAAGTACGTCGCCTGACTACTTTTGCCATTCTTGTTTTATTTTTTTAAATTATTATCATCTTATTATGCTTTGTGTTTAGTTGTTGGTAAATACATACAGTCCAAACGAATCGAAATAAAGAGTACTTGCGTAAGCGCATTATAATAAGGGAAAACTTGAAAAAAGTTTTTTCAAGTTTTTCCTGATTTTAATTAATTTTGCTTTAAATCTAAGAAACGTGTCTTTCCAAACTTATAGTAAAAATGGAGAAAAACTTGCATGAAGTTACAATGTTTTTGCACTTATTGTGTCTTCGAAACCCAACCGTATCCTGTTCGACTATTTTAGAAACAGTTTTCTATTAAAATGATAAATCTTTCTCTGCATTTGGCTGATAATAGGAAACCGCCCACTTGTTCTCGTAATGAGAAGCAGAGGAAAACCTATCGACCATTTTCGGCTGAGTCATCTTGCGCTTGTGTGGATTCCTTGTTCGAACTAAACGATTTGTTGTGATGAGTCATTCACTTTTATATGTAGGTTTTAGGATTCAGAATCTATTTCAATCTTAATTTTTCTGCTAATTTATTTTGGCTATTTTTAAGTAATCTAAACCTAGACATGTGAAGTAGTTGACGAGATTAGCACGGACGGAACCATAATACGATAACGCGTCCAAGTGAACGCTCATTCAGACTCAATAATGCGCATGAAATGGTTGATGTTAATGATGATCTCTCTCAATATGTATTTTTTTTTACAACAAACTAGGCATGCGTTTGACCACTGACTCGCCTGATGGGAAGCGTCGACGTGATCGAAGGTGTAACACGCTTGCCTAGGAGATACCTATTTACTTTACTCTTAAACACCCCCGGATTGTATTTAGGTGGAAAGACAGACGCAGGCAAAGAGTTCCACACCTCTGCAGTTCTTACAAGAAAAGTTGACTTGAAACGCTTAGTGCCTTTTGGCGGAATTTCCACCATAAGAGGGTGTCTCTTACTGGTGCGCCTGGTACAATTATAAAAAAAACGGCGATGGCTGGATCAGGTCGTGCAGTTCTTGTGCACACTCGCCGTAGTGTATTCTGTAGAATACCGACAGACTGGCCACTTCACGCCGGTGTGACACACATACATACACACACGCATATTAGACACATATGTAGGCACAATACATACACGTATATTAGACACATATATTAATTATTATTATTTTTCTTTAACACACACCACCGTCCATGCTTAATCATAATGTTTTTTATCTATCTTCCAGACAACCTTTGGATGGCCAAAGGTTGTCTGGAAGATATCACTTTTAAGCGATAAGGCCGCCCATTGCGCCTTTATTTTTGAGTGTTTAATTTAGATTTATTTGTACTTGGTGTCAATAAAGAGTTTTTGTATTGTATTGTATACAGCAATCATTAAATTAGTCGGGACAACGTCTGAATTGTTTATGAGCAAAATCAACGTAAAGTAAGTTAACATTTTATTAAGCAATCAAGTATGACACCGTTATCCAACTAGCACAGTCTGGTCTACGTAACAAACCAAATAAATCAACGAGCCAATCCAAGCTAACAAGACATTACCTGCGATCTGAGATCGACAATTTCATAACAAACGAGACACATTTGTGCTGTTGCCAAGGCTCTTGCAAAACCCGCGGCAAACGAGAATCAGTAAACAAGAAAGAATACTGTAACACGATAGCAGAGCTGTGTGTGTTGTCACTGATTGGTATTTTGCAAAACAAGTGCCAACAATATTTTTTTAACTTATTAACTAATTACGAGTATTATATTATTATTAACTTTTTGACGTGACAACGTCTTATAAATTGGTTTGCCGGGTGACACTTCAAGAAACTGCGTTACGCTCCGCTCACGTTATGCGCTCACAATGAGAGCGAGTGAGAGGCACGCGTCCCTTCCACTCGGGCATGGTTAGCCCGCCTAAGAGCGAGAGAGACAGACATAAAAAGTCGTTGTCACGTAAAACTTTCGCCCGTATACCGACTTTGCAGGCAACCAATTTTTTTTTTAATTTTTTTTTTGACGAAACACATTTGTGCTGCCAAGGCTCTTGCAAAACCCGCGGCAAACGAGAATCAGTAAACAAGAAAGAATACTGTAACACGATAGCTGTGTTGTCACTGATTCGTATTTTGCAAAACAAGTGCCAAAAATAAATTTAAAAAAAAAAAGCTTACAGTCACATTCAGGTGTGGTAGCTTTTTGGCAGACGAAAAAGAAAAGTATATCCTACTCGTACTATCCTACTTCCTACTAATATTATAAACGTGAAAGTTTGTAAGAATGGATGGATGGATGGATGGATGTTTGTTACTCTTTAACGCCAGAACTGCGGAACAGATCTGTATGAAATTTGATGATTTTTATGAGATACGAGTAGATTATTATAGTCTAGAATAACACATAGAATACTTTTTAACCGCGGGTGAAACCGCGGGGCGCAGCTTGTAATATTATAAACGCGAAAGTTTGTAAGAATGGATGGATGGATTTTTGTTACTTTTTCTCGCCAGAACGGCTGAACAGATCTGGATGAAATTTGGCACAGAGATAGATTATAGTCTAGAATAGCACATAGGATACTTTTTAACCGCGGGTGAAACCGCGGGGCGTAGTTAGTAAATAATATAAAAGCACAGCTTGAAACACTGACTTGTAAACAATTTTTAGACTTTTGTTGATATTTCAAAAACTGCTCGACTTACTCGGTGGCTCGGTTAGTTGGTAGTGAACCTGCCTTCTGAGCTTGGGGGCTCGGGTTCGATTCCCACCTAGGGCAAACATTTATGTGATGAATATTTGTGTCTGTTCTATGTCTGGGTGTTAATATCTATTTAAGTATATATTTAAAAATATCTAAGTATGGATATCAGTCTCTGGCAGCCATAGTACAAGCTTTGCTTAGTTTGGGGTCAGGCGACCGTGTGTGGAAGTGTCCCAAATTTATTTATTTATTTATTTCGGTAAAATTTATATGGGACCACCTCTAAACTATGGTAAACCAAACAAAAATCGGTAATTGGCGGAGTAATCGCGTATTATATAAACAAGCAAAAAAAACCTGCTCCTTTTAGGAAGTCGGTTAAACATTATTTTGTCGAAATTTTTTTTTTACTTTTTAGGTTAATTTGCACTAGATTAAATTTTGTCAGTGCTAAATCGATTTTAACGTTTGCAATGGATTGTAAATAGCAGGCAAATTATAAGTAAACTAGTGCTTTAATACACTAGCTGTGCATTTCGACGATCCAGCTATCTATCACGCATCCCTTCAATTATGTCAGCAACACGGCAGGTCAATCAGAAGATAAAGGCCTCGGAGCGTCGCGTTCGGACAGTAATTAAAGCCCGTATAAGCGGATTGACACAGGCCAGATTATAACGGCATTGTTAAATCCCTTGTTGGGAATTCCTAGTTTATGGACACAGAATTTTGGTCGATCATGATTGATCCAGCATAATTCAGTGACTGACAAAGTAGCTCGAGTTATGTGATGAGATGAACCGTTGTTGAGCTTTCTTGATTCCTCTGTCCCTGATTTATTGGTAGTTTTAGAAACCACTTTTGAAAAATTTTGTTCATAATTTTTACTGGTTTTGTGTTTTAGAAAATCGTTTTTTACTGATTACTAGCTGCGCCCCGTGGTTTCACCCGCGGTTATAAAGTATCCTATGTACTATTCTAGACTATAATCTATCTCTGTGCCAAATTTCATCCAGATCGCTTCAGCCGTTCTGGCGTGAAAGAGTAACAAACATCCATCCATACATTCTTACAAATTTTCGCGTTTCTATTATTACGTTTATAATATTACTTTACTACTAATATTATAAAGGCGAAAGTTTGTAAGAATGGATGTATGGATGTTTGTTACTCTTTCACGCAAGAACGGCTGAACAGATCTGGACTTTTTAACCGCGGGTGAAACCGCGGGGCGCAGCTAGTAATATATATATATATAAATAGTAGGATGTAGGTACCTAAAACACCGTATAGGAAAAGTTCTTTCTCAAAATAATGGCCCGCTTCCAGTTAACAAGTCTACCAAAGCAAGTAAACTGCATGAATAAGTAAGTCTGGTTCCAATAGATAAAGTTGTACTCCGGTTAATTTATTGGGTCCCATTAATGAGTGCATTGAAAGCTGTGGGTATTATTGCAATTATCTCGCTTTCCAGTCTGGTGGCTATTGCTTAGGGGAAACTGCTAACGCTGACAATGCAATGTTTCATGTCACCGTTTTGGCTATTGCTATTTTGGGAGCAATTTAATTTTTCATTCATATATTCGAGGTTTTTATTTTACTTAAAGAAATTATTTTTATGTCATCTGCCACATTACTATATAGGGCCCAGTGTAGTGCGACAGGCTCGCCCCCTGTCTCATTCGGGACTGAACATCGTCCGGCGAAGTGTGGGTGTTGTATTACACCTCTGCCAGCCCCCTCGGGGGAAAGGCGTGACGAAATGTTATGTTACATTAAAGAAATTAAAAACCTTTTTACTGCCTCGGGGCTCAGTTATTAATGAATCTGCCTTCAAGCTGGGGACGTGGGTTCGATTCCCACCCAGGGTAAATATTTATATTTGTTCTATGTCTGGGTGTTAATATCTATGGATGTGTGTATTTAAAATATATTATGTATTTATATCAGTATCTGGCAGCCATAGTACAAGTTTTGCTTAGTTTGGGGTGAGGTGATCGTGTGTGAAAAATGTCCCGAACTTATTTATTTATAAATTTACTTGATATTTGTACATTCAAAGAAAATCGTTTGTGTTCTTTAACTAAAAACTATTTCTAAGAGAAGGTTTACAGGCTATCTTGTCAGGAAATCTACTTTGAAAGGGTAAATCCCTACAAATATCGCACAAAACCCCTACTAAATCACCAAATTAAACAGTCCGAATGAAAGTAATAACCTCATAATTTAATGTTTAATCACCAGTTAATTAATTCTCGAGCCCCAACGGCTTTCATTACTTTCAATTATTCAATAATTGATTTTTAGTACTTTGATTTTCAGTACCCTTTATTATGGGTTCGTACTCGGATTGTGATAATTCCTTTTTGTTTCGGGGGTTCTCGCTTTTATTAAATCCCTTTTACCCAATCGCCTACAGGGCTAATTTCACAAAGTGATCAAATTGCTGCCTTAAAGCCTCATGAAGGGTTTACTCTGCAATTTATAAAAATGAAACAATATTTTTGTTCATCTTTTTCTTACGGAAATTGGAGCTTGAGATGCTACCGTTTGAGTTAAAAATAAGTAGGACAATTGTAGGAAAATTGTAGGCTTTTTAAAAGTTTTATTTTTGCTAAAAAGTGGACGTTATTTTTTTTTTGGTAAGCGGTGCTGCAGGTAAACCTCATCTATAGATTTTTCAGCTAGGACTGCTGCCTTGAAATAAGAGGTGAAAACAAAATGGCTTAACTTTTGAAATATAGATAGATAGATAGATAAACTCTTTATTGTTCACACCACAGATAACAAAACAACAAGAGAAAAATAATGATAAAACTTATTAAATAGTGTAACAACTGGCGGCCTTATCACTAAAAGCGATCTCTTCTAGGCAACCTTAGGATGGAGAGGATACGACAAATGAGTATGGGACAGGGTGTGCAAAAATAACTAAAATAAACATAATATTGATACAAAGAAACAACAAAACATCGAGTATTATACTCGTACCTATAACCCTACATAAACTATTTACATAAAACTTACATAAAAGTACATCATACTAATATAATACATTCTAGTACTTAAAATACCTATAGTTAATAAAATATACTAATTATTACATACATATATCACTATATACATATAATTATTACATACATACAACA
The DNA here is from genome assembly GCA_911728515.1 of Peribatodes rhomboidaria. Classification (NCBI taxonomy): domain Eukaryota; kingdom Metazoa; phylum Arthropoda; class Insecta; order Lepidoptera; family Geometridae; genus Peribatodes; species Peribatodes rhomboidaria. The sequence goes on along the minus strand of OU452178.1, from coordinate 6,523,843 downwards.
CTGATAAATAAAACAATCAAGGCAATTTTGATAAATACAGCTTTTTTACGGCGTCTTTAAAAATAGCAAGTGAAGGAGCATGTCTAGTAGCGACGGGCAGCTTGTTCCACAGTTGGACTGCCTGAAATGCAAACGACTTACCATAGAACATTTCACAATGAGCAGTAATATCCAGCATAAATATCCGGCGCTTCAGTTAGCTAATGTTTGACAATTGTGTTGAGAGCTCAAACAATTTGAGGACACAGGTAGAAAAATGACCAAAAATAAAATCCTTTTAAATTCCAAAATCCGGACAAACCTATCTGAACAACAGATTGCGAACGATCTGCTATAAAATGACTGCAGTGCTTCATGCTCTCAGCACAATGGTAATCTTTATTCATCTTTATTGCTTGAAGCGTAAGGTTTGGTATCGTTCGTGATAGGTGCATTGTGTATCTCAAACCCTAGTTTTAGGTACAATTAGGAATGGAGTTACCGATCGCCTGAGGCTTAGCTACTGCGATGCCTCTATTCGTTTTGTGCGTTTTATTCCGTGGTATTTGCCTGTAATTGAAGGGATATTTGATACAAATGGATCAAAGTGCTTTTTGCTTTTGATGTTTTCATTTTGTACGTTTCATTATTTTGTGAAATAAGAGTAGAATCATTTCATTTTTATTCGGAACGAAATTGCCGCTTCATAGTCCGATATCGACTTCATGTTTTTTGTTTGTTCAATTTTGAGATCGTCAAGTTGTTTACCTATTTTATTATCATCAGACGCGAAATATTTTTCTGTTTATTTTTCATTTACTTCTTTTTTACAGGAATTTGTTTTAAAACTTTACTTTGTTGTTTCTCGTCAATCGTAAATTATTTTTTGTTGTATTTTTAACTCTAAATCAAAGACCAAAGCCATAAACTCGTTTACGACGACAACCGAGAAACCTGAAACGTCAAGACGGAAGATGACCTAATTCCTTTTGAAAACATTTAATTAGTTAAAGTCGAATGGGTTGTGAAACGTCCGCGTCTATACGACGTGGATGACATCTTATTAGGTGTCGTGGTATAAACTGTATTAAGGCGAGGCTTTCCCAGAACTTTAGGTATTTTACTCTACCTCAGGCCGCACTTTTTGGGAGCGCGACGTATTCATTCACGCGACACAAAAGTTGTGTGCGATGCGCCGCGCGCACGTCTTTCACCCGTCAGTCACGTTATGGTATCGAGTACCTAAACACCCATTTTTAGGAAATCGATAAAATAATCCGTCCGTCATTGTACTCATCCATTTTATGAACATTTTTTATTTGATGCCAACCAAAAAAAAATCTAAAAAATGCCGTTCAAGCCAATATAGGTAGGTAGGTACAACCAATCTCATGTCCACGAGTTGTTGTATTTTTTATGTGCGAGCAGTCGTGGCATTAGTTTCATTTTACCGGTAGTGTCATATTTCCATTTTATCACACTTCACACTCATAAATACAAAAGATTGCGATTGTGTGTGGACGTTAGGTACTTACTCGTATTTCACTTATTCACACCTAAACGGCTAGACGGATGAGGATCATATTTGGAACGGAGTTAGCTTATTGCCCTGGATTGACACATAGGCTACTTGTTATCCTTATTAGGACAAATATTTATACAGGGTGTTGGAATGATTGTGTAACTACCGGTATTCTTTAAATAATACAACATAGTAAATTTCATTATTTTTGGGTATATCGTATAACAATGGTAATAACAATTTTAATTACCTTAATTTACCATTAGGTGCGTACTAATAATATTGTATGGTTTGTTAAAGTTAAAAAACTACACGATTCAGATATAATTTTGAAACAATAATTATGAAAGAATCGAGTAAACTTATACCGGATATATACATACCCTGGGTACGAAGTGGCGGACATTCTGCTAGTACTAACAAAACATCCAATACAAAAATATACATTCACAATATTTACATTTATATATACAATTGAGCTATAGGTACGTAGTATTATTATTTGTTCTGTGATATAGTTGTAGAATCGATGGCAGCCTAGTTGGGAGTGGCAATTTTGCTCTGCTGGGTTCGAACCCAGCCGACGGCACGCACCAATTTGTTCATTGTGTGAACATATGTGCGTATTGTGTGTCATCTGCTACATAACTGGAGCCCGGTGTATGGCGACAGGCTCGCCCCCTGTAACATTTGGGACTGAATATCGGCCGGCGAAATGTGGGTGTTGTATTACACCTCTGCCAGCCCCCTCGGGGAAAAGCGTGACGATATGTATGCATGTCTAGCCATAAGTTCTGTTACAAATGAAAATGCATTTTTTTTTTTTTATACAGTAATGTAATGTTAATAAAAGTTATATTTACATATGTATTGAAGTCTTAACAAAAATATAACTATTATTTTATTCAAAATTACCACATTTGGCCTTGATAGAGGCCTTTAGTCGGTCTGGCCAAGAATCTATGGATTTACGGACTGTTTCCATGGGAAATTTAGCCACTGCTTGCTTCAAAGATTTCTTAAGTGACTCTATGTCGGCGTGTCGTTTAGAGCAGGCCATGCCCTCTAAACCTGACCATAATTTGTAGTCCAGGGGGTTTTGATCTGGCTAGAGGAGGGCCAGTCTTCAGCCCTTATAAAGTCCGGAACATTGGCTTCCAGCCAGGCTTGGGTAGTTCGCGCCTTGTGACCATGTGCAGAGTCTAGTTGGAAACTCCACGGTAGATTTTTAAAAAGTGTATTGCTAAGGGGTTGTACAACACCATATAAGACGGTCTCTTGAAACACTTTGGCAGAAGTTTTAACCCCCTTTTCACAAAAACTAAGCTTTGTGACGCCGTGATAGGATACCCCCCACCAAACCATGACTGACGCAGGATGATGACCACGCTGAGTGAAACAGGGTCAATGTCATCCACGTGCCTAAAACAAAATAAAAATAAATATTTCTAAGTATGATGTCCAAAAGTTCAAAATATAAAAATTCTAAAAAACCGACCAAGTTCGAGTCGGACTCGCGCACGGAAGCTGTCGTTCAAGCTTGTTGATATGTATGTACATAATTATATAACAACTACATTATAAATAAATGAGCTTTCAAATGACACCTCAAACAACTGATTTGATGAGATAGAACTCGAGATATAAGCAATAATCTACAACGGTCGGCGGCCATCTTTGTGACGTATATACATAGCTTCGCCTGTCCCCGCTATCGCTTCTTACAACCGGCAGTTTCGAATTTCAAAGGCAACGACGAACACATCCATACCAGTCGTAGGTTTATAAAAGCCGTACTTACAAGATTTACCGAAATGCTCGATTTTCGCTAATCGTTAAAAACGAATATACAACTTTACGAGTTTTCTTCAAAACAGCCAGAATCACGTTGCAGTACTAATCAGGCCTAGATGTGTTCAAATCATACGGCTATAACTCAAACGCTACCAAACACTCGTGTAGTACAGATTGCTCAGTCAAAAATGAAAGTATGAACGACGTCCCCTATCTCACCTAAAACCCTATATAAATTACATACATACAGTACAGTCAAAACTTAGCGAAGATCCGCTACCTTGCATGTTACAAAAAGAAGGTAGGTACTTACGTTTCGTCAATTGCAATGTCATCAGAGTTTATTACATTCTCTTGAAGTACTCTTCTGCAAAAAAAAAAAAACGAAGATAAGTATTCATGTAGGTAAGTATAACTACGTAAATATCACTACTAGATATACCACTAGGCCGGGTATTTACTCGTTGTGCAGTTCAGATTGCTCAGTAAAAATGAAAGTATGAACGTCGTCCCGTATCTTACCTAACATCCTGTATAGTTAAAACTTAGCGAAGATCCGCCGCCCTGCATGGTACAAAAGGTAGGTAGGTACTTACGTTTCGTCAATTCCAATGTCATCGGAGTTTATTACATTTGGTTGTAGTACTCTTCTGAAAAAAAAACAAAACTGTAAGATAGGTATTCGTGTAAGTAGGTATAACTATATAAATATAAATATCACTGGTATGCCACTAGGTCGGGTATTTACTCGTTGTGCAGTTCAGATTGCTCAGTAAAAATGAAAGTATGAACGTCGTCCCGTATCTCACCTAACATCCTACATAATATATAGTCAAAACTTAGCGAAGTTCCGCCACCTTGCATGTTACAAAAAGAAGGTAGGTACTTACGTTTCGTCAATTGCAATGTCATCAGAGTTTATTACATTCTCTTGAAGTACTCTTCTGCAAAAAAAAAAAACGAAGATAAGTATTCATGTAGGTAAGTATAACTACGTAAATATCACTACTAGATATACCACTAGGCCGGGTATTTACTCGTTGTGCAGTTCAGATTGCTCAGTAAAAATGAAAGTATGAACGTCGTCCCGTATCTTACCTAACATCCTGTATAGTTAAAACTTAGCGAAGATCCGCCGCCCTGCATGTTAAAAAAGGTAGGTAGGTACTTACGTTTCGTCAATTCCAATGTCATCGGAGTTTATTACATTTGGTTGTAGTACTCTTCTGAAAAAAAAAACAAAACTGTAAGATAGGTATTCGTGTAAGTAGGTATAACTATATAAATATCACTGGTATGCCACTAGGGCGGGTATTTACTCGTTGTGCAGTTTAGAATGCTCAGGAATAATGAAAGTATGAACGTCGCTCCGTATCCGTATCTCACAAGTTGTCTGGGTGAAATAATAAATGGTGACCGACATAGTCAAACACACCAGAACACCCGCCTCCCTGCGTGGTACAAAAGGTAGATAGGTACTTACGTTTCGTCAATTCCAAAGTCATTGGACTTTGTTACGTAGTAGTCTTCTGCAAAAAAAACTGTAACTGTAGGTAGGTATAACTACATAAATATCACTAGTAGGTATACCACTAGGCCGGGTATTTACATCGTGAATACACGTAACGAGACAAAAAAGTATCTATGATGATGAGTATGATATTTGAAAACACTAAAACGAATATAAGTAGGTACTAATAGATTTGTTGATACATCATCTGACTACAAAAAGCAATGCAAGAAATGTCGATTCTAGTAAATAAAAACAATGATTACCAATTTAATCTAGTAGAAGTTTATCTACTTACCGACGTTTGCTCCTTGACTCGTACGATTTTCTAAAAGCCAGACTTGAGCATTTTTTTCGTTTATTATGTTTGTTACCCATTATGGCAAAACTAAATGCTTGGTTGGTGTTGGTGTGTGCGGCACTGCGGAGATCACAAAAATTTGGCACACGTCCGGCGTCGACGGGGTCTGCGGGCGGACTGGCGGTCACGCAAACGTGCCTTTTTACCATGAATTCGTGATAAAAAATCATATAAAATTACCATGTTAACTTTTTAACATTTTTATTTATGATTCCATTTTTTTATTGCGTTATAATTCGTAAAAAAAATAAAAAAACAATATGATTTGTAAAAATTAAGTCGCAAATCGTGTTTAAAATACCAAATAGAGGTGACTTTGGATTTTTTTTCTATCGAGTGAAGTTATTCATTACATGTATCAGATTTATGATTCCACTTAAAAATATGCTTAAGAATAACATATTTTTTTTTACACAGTAAAAACCATGGTTTATCTTAGAGAAAAGTTGATTCTTGCTAGACGTTTTCTGGCCAGGCTCGCCTTAATAGAAAGAAGAAGAGTTGGAAAGCTAGCATTTATAACATTTAAAGAACTATAAAAACCTGCTTGCAACAAATGCAACAAATGGAGATGCATGGCCATTTGGTTATGGTAACAAAGACAATAGGAAGAAATCCATGCAGAGTTGAAAACCAATTCCTTATGTTGATCGTGACTTCTTCCTTAAATTTACATTTAGCAATTGAAAGGATTATTATTTTATTGTCTTGTCATATTGTTTTATACTAATTTGTTGTTACATAAGTAGTGTAGGAATAGACGATTCTATTGATAACTAATTACAAATTTTGTAATTAGTGAGTAGGTTTAAAGAAGTAAAAATGTAAAATAAATATATTCGAGACGTTTTGCACACACGGTTGCCTGACTCCAAACTAAGCAAAGCTTGTACATGCTTTAATATACATATATTACCCCATATTACACCCAGACATAGAACAAATATATTCATCACATGAATGCGTGGCCTATGTGCATGGAAATCGAACCAAAGCCCGTAATTTAAGCTCAAAAGGCAGGTTCACTACGAACTCAGTAATCAAATGGAGTCAAATATCTTTTGGTTACAATAAAACTGTAACCTGAGAGCTCAGATTAACACACCTGTCGTTTCACCACCTGCCTGTCCGTGGTCCTGAATGCAAATTTTGGCGAAACTTGTTTGCGTTTTGGTTTTATTTTATTTTTTTCAAACAAAGTGGCCAATTTTGAACGATAAGTAATTTAAATATCTTATTTATCCAAAGTTAAAACGTGCGGCTTGCTTTAAAATGCGACAAAATCTTATTCTATGTATACTAGCTGCGCCCCGCAATGTTACATGTAATTAAAAAAATTACCTGTGCTTATCCAAAATAATTGTAAGCTGTAATCAAAATCTGGCCATCTGTTTGAGCGTCCTGAAGTAGGTAACAAAAACACACACAAACTTTCGCCTTTATAATATAAAGTAGGATTAGGTTCTAACTTTGAAAACAATATTTTAATAGAGTAGGTTAATAAGTTATAAAAAGAAACAACTGTTACTCTTTAACATATCATAGAAATCATCTGTATAAGATATTAATTAAAAATGTTATACAAAATGTGAGCGTCATATTACTAAACCAGCGAACCATAAAGCTATGTTTAATACTCGGAAGCGTAGTGTAATCCAAATTCATGTCGAAATTTCAATCAGCGTTCGCCGATCAAACTCCATAATCCAAACAGTACAGTTACTGCACAAATTCACGATAACTACAGTTAATCAATTCATAACATACTCACGGAACAACAAATCTACTTGTAGACTAAAAATAATATATTCATACAAGAGGCGATGCTCTTTGAAAAAAGGTTTTAAACTTTAAAAAATTAGACACAAGAAAATGTTCAAAAGTATTTAGTTGTATTTATTATGCAGAAAATATTTTTTTTTCTTATATAGTTTCTTATATAGTTTCTTGTATAGTTAAGCGACATATAAAATGACAGTAAATTAGATTATCCTCCCCATTTGCATACTTTTTCTGTCGAGATGTGTAACCAAATTAAAATCAAAGTCAGAAACGAAAATCAAATCAAAATATAGGTTCAGAACTACGATAGCTTTCTGAATAATGTTGTACGCAATAAAAAGTTACAGTTAAGTTACTGCTTTCACTGATTTATTTTGTGTATTATGTATGTATGGGTCGGTATGTTTATTAAATTCCCCGTAATACGAGGGTCGGCCGGACAATTAGGGTTGTCTAGGGAATATAGCTGTCAATCAGTGCACTCCACTGCGGTAAAATGATACTAGTGACCGGACGAAGGGGGGCAACCCTGAATAGTTCCTCTCTAGTTATGTAATGCATGTACTAGAGAAGGATTGCAATAAGTGTCTAATTTAAAAGAGGTTGATCATACTCAAATAAGTATGTTATTTATCTACAATATAACAGGGCTCACCGAGGGAAAATTCAAATCACATGTAAAAACTACATTAATGAAAAGAGGATATTATAAGGTTAAGAATTATTTAGAAGATAAAGATGTCTGGAGCCTTCCACTTCCGCCAAGTAGCCACTAATATTTATATATATTAACTAGTTGTAAGCCAAAATTTGTGAGACTAATTTATTTATTATTTGAAAAAATAATGCCCCTCAGTTTCTTGCCTGTTCTTCTGAGTAGAGGCTTTTTATCCGAACAAGGCGGTCGAGTCTATTTAAATAACTTTGACGTTCATAAGTGTATCTTTGATACCTAAATTGAATAAAAACATTTTGACTTTGACTTGACTTTGACTTACAAGATTCTACACGAATTCTTCAATCGGACTGCAGTAGTTATCGACACGGGTCAGCCTAGTGAAGACTACTTCGCAAGGCTTACTGTTTTTTGCTCTCATATTGGTTAACGTAATTATCATTTACCACGCTAGTTTTAGTTTTACTGAAGTAGAAATTTTTGTATCTTTTGTTTGTAATTACGTGGGTAAATAAATAAATAAAGGAACGAACAAAACGAAGGCCTCAGAATTTAGCAGAACAAATTGGCACTTGTAAGTTTGTGTTGCTATGTTAATCTGATCTCTAGGACATAATATGGTAATTTATTTCAATATAGTTTTCAAATAGAAATGTGAACTAAATCCATTGAGGGATTGTGAAGGTAAATATGAGTTGCGAGGTCTCACACACAAGTTCACTGTAAACAGCTGGTGGCAAAAAAAAAAACAACAATAATGTAACAATGCTGTAAACTATTCTTTATTTAGTGGCATCAAACATGTCTCGCTAGCCGAAATATACTTACCTATTATTACCTAACATTGTAAGATAAGTAGTACCAGGAAACATTAACCAGCTCTCTCTTTACCTAAGTACCCTCTACTCTTGCTCTACTGAACAAAAAATAATTTTCCTCGACAAAAAACCTTTTGAAACATAAAACTCTAGCTTTGATAACATTTTCTCTCATAATGGTCTTGGCGTACAAAATAAAACCATAAAACATTAATTTTCTTCAACAATGAAAGTTGATTCGTTTTGGTATTAAGTTCCCCCGAGTTTTCCGAATACGTTCCGCGGAATCCAATATTCAGTAATGAAATTGCAGTACCGAATGCAACGGTGATTCTCGATTATTCAATCACGTAGGGTACTTTTGAAAATTGATATTGTTTTGTGCGGTACGCCATGGGAATACAAGCCTGATGGGATGTTTCAAACTTCGTGGTCTTGTATTTTAAAAATGTGTGTTAAAAAGTGCATAGATATGGATAGCGTGTATACCTACTTCCGCAATCTTTTATGAGTGTGTAAATAACCTAAGTACCTAATTCTGTGTCATGTGTCATTGCGTTTGACTTCTTTAAGCAAATCTACTGGTGGTTGTTTTGTGCTGGTCGTTGGGAGTAAGCCGGTGTTAGTATTTGGTGAACAAAAATTTTTCTAGAGGAACTGGCTCGACTGTTAATTAATTTGACAAGAACATGATGAAATTTATAGAACTACTAGCTGTCACCCCGCGACTTCGTTCGCGTTTTGAGCTATCCTATCTCTCAAGTTGGATCGAACTGCACATGGTGTGCGAATTTTATTATAATCGGTTAAGTGGTTTAGGAGTTCATTGAGGACAAACATTGTGACACGAGATTTATATATATTAAGATAAATGCCGGAAAATGCTTAAAATGTGGAAATTATCGGTATCAGATAAAATCACATCAAAAATTACAATCATTATTTTTTAATTTATTGCGAGTACGACTCCCATTTTGTTCAACGAGATGTATTGAACCCGGAACTTTTAGTGGGCGGATTCCGTTACAAAGCCGCCCACTTTGGTCCCTAATTAGAGGCCATTCTGATTCCGAGCCGAGGCCACCTTAAACATGACCTTAAGAGTGTGTAAACGAAGTATTAATGCTTTTGGTAACTGTACTTTCAACAAGTGGGTATTGTTTTCATAACATAAATTGAGTGCAAAATAAGAGTTTTTTTAACTTAGTTTAAAAACTTTAATCCATATAGCCCTCCCTCTTAAATAATATATTATACCTACAGTTTTTTAACATGAAGAAATCTTTCTTTGTCTAAATAAAAGAATAATACAATAAAGTCAATGTCAGTACTTTTTATATTTTATAGGTTTTAGTTACTTTCAAATTAAGAATCTAGGGTCAACTGGGGCAAATGCGTCTGTCGGGCAATTGCGTCTTTCGAGATTTACTGACAAACCTTTAACAAATTAGGCAACTAACGCCATCTTATACAGATTATTGCAACTAAAGATAGAAAATGATGTGCCCCTCTCTTGTGAACAATGTGTTACAAACCCTGTAAGTAATTCTCGAAAAACGCAATTGCCCCACAGACGCATTTGCCCCAGTTGACCCTAACAGTTAACTGACTTCTATACTGCTATTGTGTATTCTCGAATGGCCAGGTGTGAACTTTTCCACCCATACCAGAATGCGTGATACCAACCTGTCAGCCTTACAGCCTGCAGAACAATACGATTGACAAATGACATCCTCTATCGCTAGAAATATCTACTTTCTCTCTTCATACGGCAACCTTTCACACGACTGAGCCGTTGTTGGCTTAAATAGACTTCGCGGTTTGCATATTAATTATACCGGCAACGTATTAGCACAGAATAACGGAACGCAGACAAACAACCCCAAACATGACGAAAATTTTAACACACACATACAAATACAAAAACATACATACGGACAGGAGACGTGAGAGACAGGAGACAGTATTCTGAGACGTGAGATGTTATCTTAGTCACTCACACAAGAGAGACAGTAGCTAGAAATGATTTCAATAGGGCCCCAGATGTAATATTCATAACATGAATTGAATAACCTTATTATTATAATAATTGTATTTCTAAGATTTTTATCATAGTTTTTGTTAGAAAACGCGAGGGCTTCGATTTGTTGAACCAATGTTTTGAATAGGTACACTACCTTAAAGCTGCAAGCTTGAATTCCACAAAGTTCGCAAACATAAACATTGAAATGCAAAGCAAATAATTAACACACATATCCTCACGCCTTTTCCCCGAGGGGGCTGGCAGAGGTGTAATACAGCACCCACACTTCACCGGACGATATTCAGTCCCAAATGTAACAGAAGGCGAGCCTGTCGTCATACACCGGGCTTCAGTCATGTAGCAGATGACATACTATACGCACAAATGTTCACACAATGAACAAATTGGTGCGTGCCGTCGGCTGGGTTTGAACCCGCTTCCTCTGGCTTGTAAGGCGGGCCTTCTTCAACTAGGCTATCATCGCTAATAATTGAGGATGTCTTATATATAGATAAAGCAAGCGTCGCTTTTGCCTGTCTATGTATGTATAGTGAGCTAGCTGCGCCTCACAGTAATTACCCGTGGTTTAAAAGTTGCCTATGTGCTATTACGAGTATATATTCAATATATCAAACATCCATCTATCCATCCGAACTTCTTCATTAATATTATATTAAAATTAGCGTGAAAATAGTTATTAGTTATGTCTCTACATTTTTATATTCTGTGCTACTACGAGTATAAACATGTAACTGTGTTTATAGGAAATTTATTGATGCCATTCAGAAGACGGGGTGCTGGGTGGTTTGCATGAATAATCAGGTTTAGTAAACATGTTACGGGTTAAATGTGTTTTGTAGCTATTACATGTTATTGGAGGCATGGTAGGACTGAGTTCTCTTTTTATTCATTAGGGTCAGCTGGGTCAGACTTAGAATTAATGTTTAATTAATTATGTCATGATTTTATGATCATATCAGTTTTTGTTTTGTTTTAGGTACGTGATGATTTTTGTCTACAATTTTTTTGACATTCATTTTTAAATAAATCTTATATCTTTAAATGAGCAATTCTTGTATATATATATATTTATAATTGGAATCTCGGAATCGGCTCCAACGATTTTCATACAATTTTCGGGGGCGATAAATCGATCTAGCTAGGAATCATCTTATATCTTTAAATGAGCAATTCTTGTATATATATATATAATTGGAATCTCGGAATCGGCTCCAACGATTTTCATACAATTTAGTATATAGGGGGTTTCGGGGGCGATAAATCGATCTAGCTAGGAATCATTTTTAGAAAATGTCATTTTATTCGTGTTTTATCGATAATCAACTTAAACATAAACTTGGAAGAAAAGTAACAAAAAGGAGGCGTTTGAGTAGTCTCAACTGAAAAATAAGACTCTTCCTGACATCAGCTATTGACGAATAATAAAACTATTTTTTGTGCACAATTAAAAAAAAAAAAAACCGAGCAACGCTCGGTCATCCAGGTACTATTAGTTAACTTAGTTAATTTTAGTGCAGTGACTTAAACCGTGTCCTGGCTTCCACTTTTCAGTTTTTGCAAATTCATGATCCAAAAAAACAAGGTCTAGCATTCCGGGAGCAAACACGTAATGACGTCACTCGTCACCGTCATCCGTCTTTTTCGAACTATTTGTAAATGCCATTTTTCGGTCTTCTTTAAGCATCTATTGACGTTACTGCGTGTTGCCCAAGTGACCGGAATGCTCCTGGCGCGCGCAAACACGCGAGCCGAGCCTGGCTCGGCTCGTGGTTCGCCGCGCCACGCACTGTGTTAATACGCGCCGTCTAAACAGATGTCACAGAGCGCGCGACGAAGGAAGACCTATTATTCAACAGCGCGATGTGTAGCCGCCACGGACGGCTCGGCTGGCGTAGGATCGTGCTAGCCCGCGTCGTTTAATCGCGCCTTATTATACCATCTCCTAGACAAGTCGCAATCGCTTCCAAGCTATTCGATCTGTTTCTAGAATCACCAACGTGCGAACGTTGGCTGCTGATTGGACGAAATTTGAGCTTTAAAAACGTCGCGTGATCGTGTTATCATCTCGTCCAATCAGCAACAAGCGTTCGAACATTAGCGATTCTAAAACCAGAATCGCTTGAAAACGATTTCAACTTGTCTAGATATTTTAACTTGTCTAGATATCTCAACTTCAAATTCCCGTAGATCTTCGTTTAGATTTCAAGCTGTCGAAGATTTATATTGGACGAATCAGTAGTTAATGTTACCTTATACAGTAGTCATAATTATTTTGTCAAATAATTAGATAACTGAAATTAACAATCGTGCAATTGATCCAAATATTATTCGACGATGCCTTCCGGGCAGCATTAGCTACCCCCATCGCACCGGAAGTCACCATTCTAAATCAAACATGGCGCCAAGCCGCACTGGGGGTGGGAATATTTTAATATCCATAATGGTATTGCCAAATCAGATGGATTTATGGGCTCTCTGAAAATGTATCTGTAGGTGTTTAAATAATTTTGGAACGAGGTGTGTTCACTTTTAACTTGAGCTTAATAAAAAAAATAGATATCAATATCGATCTATTTGATCGACATCAAATACGAGTATCGTGAACTTTTCGAACGTCTATCAACGCTTACGATAACTTTCATCATCGTAGTTCCTTTGTTTATATTAATTTTAGCGAGCATTATGTTTTTATTGCGTCAAAAATCGGTAATGTAAGCCAAACTTCCTACATTACTCAACTGATTTTGTCAGTCTTTAATAATGATGTCAATAACTTTTTATCGTAGTGATGATAGACGAACGACCACTAGTACTACGCATCTGCGACAATCTGTCTTGTCAAGTTACAGTGGGCTGGAAGATAGTAACGTACATACTGATTCAAGCTGAATGGCGGCTGTGAAGTGCGCCGCAAGCGAGACTTTGCGACGTCTTGCCTCTCTGACGCCCGCGCGTACCTTCGTTTTCGCTACTGCGCAGCGTTTTGCGCCTAACTTCACAGCCGTCATTAAGTTTGAATCGGCCTGTACCTTGCCTATACATTGGGAGCTGACTCACAAATAAGGCTTTTAGTACACACTGTTGGGTGTTTGATGTAAGCTTAAGCTTACGTAGGTTGAACGTAGTTAGCCTAGTATCAACAAGAAAATATTATATCACCCCGGTATGGTTTAGTCGTGCTATTTTCCAGTAGTAATACTTATTTCAATACTCATTTCTTTCACAATTGTTTTCTTCAACATGTCCTTAATGACTGTGAAACTGAATAAAAGATGATCTGTAACAGACTGCGCAATATGAATATTTATCGTGTCACGAGGATGCGATATTTAAATGAACTTGACCGTGTTTGGACGATATTTTAATATTTGCCGCTTTCTTTGATCAACCGGTTCTGTGGTTGCGTAATGCAAATTTAAATTTTAAATCAGTTATTTTGTTTAAAATTGTCATCGTCATCCACGGTTTTTTTTTACTGCTGGGCATAGGCCTCTTTACTTCTGTGGCATCTGCCTCGGTTCTGTGCCAATCGGGCCCAGGAGCCCTATTCTGACGCGTAAGATATTATCTTGTCATTGTCTCGTTTGAAAAGTCATAAAAGTGAGAGTGATCAACATAATATCTCACAAGTCAGAATAGAGTTCGAGCCACGATTTGTGCAATATCGTCCCCATCTCGGCGTCTCGGACCACCAATGCTCCGTTTACCTATTTGAACGTTAGATTTAAAGTTTGGCCAAAATTAATTTAACCAATCATGTAAACAGTCCTCGTTACAGTAGTCAACCACAATTAATAACACTTCAAACAAATCCCATCAATGTGAAAATAAGCTTGCATCTAAAGTACTTCTTCCTCCTCTTATTAACCCTTTGACTGCTGAAAACACATACGAGGTGTTAAATCAATATTTTGACGATAACACAGCTGAGTAGATCTAAATACGGTAAGTAAGTAAAGTGCATCATAAACACTGGGATTTTCACCCTAAAATGTGGAATCTGCAAGATACCTGTCTACCTAACTTAGGGATACAACCATCGAGCCTAGTCAGTGTACTTAAAGTTCTCGACAAGCACTTACCCTAACAAGCAACAGTCTTTTATCGTAACTAAATGCTAACTTTACGACTCTTACTATCGACTAAATAGTCGATAAAAGTTACAACCCAATTCGTAACTAAATCGCAACTATCTTAGCCTAAAACAAGCACCAAATTGCGTGACTACATACATTTTGAACCTTATTTGTAGTGAAATAGCGTCATTACAAAGCTTCAAGTTCGTTTCAATACATTTGCATTAACCAACTGCAAATGCAATCCAGCCAAAGTATGGAGTGCCATCAGGTGTGCCTAAATTGCAATAGGCCCGTGAATATTTAATTCGGTGGAGTAATACCACGTTAGGGCGCGTACTTACTATCGCCCGCTCGGTCCATTTCCATAAAAGCCTCTTCAATCTCGCCGAACGTTACGGGAATTTCAATTCGCGTTTAGAGTTTTTGCACCGTTTTTTTGCAGTTACCTTTTTGCTGTAAATATTTTAGCAGCCGTTTAATTGAATATCTATGAATCTAAATAATTATTCCTAACTGTATTTAAATTAACTAAATTAGATAATCTGTAAGTGTACTTCATTAGGTTCATTTAGAGGTGAAGATAAATTCTACAATCCTCATTATTTACATTTCTACTAATGGACGTAATGGGATTCTGTTTGACATATTAATACACATCATACAGCGAGAATTAAGTTATTATAGCTTAATCTACTGTAATATTATGGTTATTATTGTTATTACACCAGATTACGTAGCCATTCAACTAGATTAAGCAACATTGATTCAATCTCAACCATAACACGTAATCAACTGTACACTGATACCACTGTAACTCCATAAAATACCAAAACCAACAGTTCGGAATTCCACACATAAAATAACGATAATGACCGGCCCATACAAACCGGCTCCAAATATAGGCAATACATTCTATTACATAAACGGATAGTAAAAGTGTCACTTGAGTTGGGTTGGAGCCTCACTGTGGCTTAATAGCGATTTAGGCTAAAATTATTAAGATACAGAACCAAAATAGCCACAACATACAGTTTAGTAGCTACGGCGTTTGGTAGAAAGTAACCTTTGTTTGTCTCTAGGCTAATTAAAGAAAATCTTTTGCTTTTGCTCCTTACCTTTTTGTCTTTTGCTTTTCCTGCTATAAAAACCATTTCCCTGCTAAGGAATAAACGTTGTTTAGGCTCGGAGTAGTTATACTGTGTTTTGTCTTTTTCTTTCTCTTAAAATTTTGATCTCGATCGAAAAAGACAACTATTCCGAGGATATACATATATATATATATAGGTTTATTATTGCTAAGGGGTTCTCTAGTACAGTGGACAAATACCTTAACTTTTTTAATTTTTATTTATTAGGATAAATAAAAATTAAAAAGGTTAAGGTCTTTGTCCACTAGCCATCCGCCCAGGCTTTGCATACCTATAAAATAAACTTTCGGTGAAAAAGTATCTAACTGATGGTGAAAATCGCATTTGAATCCGATGCGTGGTTTAAAAGAAGTTAGGTTATCGGAAATACAGAGAGGACGAAGGACAGAGAGACGTGGGAATCGACTTTGTTTTAAACTATGTTGAAAAGATATGAAACAAAGTTCAAAAAAGACCATTTGGGACATGTTGGGATCATGTCTGAATATTTAGTCTCACAATCGTCAATCGCTGAAACTGGGCCCACAGCCTAAAGCGCGGCGCACACTGCCCAGAGCCCACTAACGACCTCTCTATACGATTTATCGAAGCGCATCGCGATTGTCCTTTACGCCATTTATCGCGGTGTTTGCGTGTAGTCGCTTTTGTTTTTTTTTTTTCGTTTACGGATGATGTGGTTCCGCCTTTATCAGATTCGGAAGTTAATAACTTGTGGCGTGCGCTTGAATTCTCACGAAATATTATAGTAAGTAGCATTTAATTAAGTAAGCGATTAATTAGGGTTGTGCGGCAAGGAAGTTATTTTACCGGTGGAAGTAGTGATTTGTCAGTAGTAAGAACCACGCTATTCGTGCATTTTTGCAGCTTTCTTTTTTTAAAATTAAACTAGTAAGTAATAGTGGTAGTACTTCCAACAAATTATACTTACAAATAAAAATATTTTACAAATAAATAATTTAAAAAAACATAGCCCATTCTTGCTTTTATCTTATCAACTCTACTAATTTATCTTCCAAGAAGCGATTATAAAATTAAAAAAGCAGTAGTCGATTAAACTCAAATGTATCGAATCGAATCGAATCGAGATCGATAAAGACCATGTGTTAGTGTGCACGCGGCATGAGAGGTCAGCGACCTCGCGGCGATGCGACCAAACGTCTCCAAATACAGATTATTTCAGAGATAAAACTGCTGAAAACTAAATTTACACAAATGATTATATTATCATGTATGATGATGTATGTAAATAAATAATAAAAATACAATACAATATTACTTTATTGCACACCAAAAACTACATGAAAATCTTAAAAACTAAAATATATTTTTCGGCGGTACAAGGGCGACCTTATCGCCTAAAGCGATTTCTTCCTTTTTTACCTAGATAGTAATTTGCGATCAGAGAGCAATTTCTGTTTTTTCTACACTTTTCAGGGACTCTAAAGTAGTATCAACCAAGACCAATAAAATTAAAGGCAAGAGTACCGAGGATTGGAAATATTCAGGACCATCTCCATGTATTAATAATCAAAATTACGGATATTGGATATGCCGTAAGTATTAATTTAAAGATGAATATCATCTTCGTTCGTGGAATACAAATCAGTCACTGCGTTCATTCACCACAGTCCACATCCTACTATAATAATATCATAAACGCGAAAGTTTGTAAGAATGGATGGATGAATGGATGGATGGATGGATGGATGGATGGATGGATGGATGGATGGATGGATGGATGGATGGATGGATGGATGGATGTTTGTTACTCTTTCACGCCAGAACGGCTGAACAGATCTAGATGAAATTTGGCAAAGAGATAGAGTATAGTCTAGAATAGCACATAGGAAATTTTTTAACCGCGGGTGAAACCGCGGGGCGCAGCTTGTCATTCATACGACCTTTATCGTGTGAATTATGTGGACTGTGGTAAATGAACGAATGACATTTGTTCATGTTATCTTGTAAGTTTACCATCTGTTCCTTCTTTACTCGCTTTCCAAATGTGTCCAAATTCAGCGGATGCCTTCGGGGACATTAATCGGACGTCAAGTCTTCGATTGGGTTAAAAGTTGTAATTTTTCAATGGCAAAGTTCACTAACGGTATTGGACGTAGTTGGACTTGGAAAACTGGCCATTACCTACCGTTAAAGTTTTGAAAACTTTAATGCTTTTGTGAAAGGTTCATTAACGATTTGAAATCGGAGTTCAAGAAAAGTAAAAGTTTTATTTAATTTTTTTTGTAAAAATAAAAATTGAGAAAATAATAAAATACTTAATAATTAAAATTAAAAATGGATTAGGATGCCTCCGAAATTTATTAAATATTTCAAGGTTACTTAATGTACTCTTGGTCTCCGCGATACGGGCCTTGTGCCTAGTGCGGGGCCGCAGGAATCGGTCGAAAAACTAATGTATTTTTTTTCTTTTTAAGTACTTATACTATATTAGTGTCATAATTCCTAAGTTTTTCACATATTGTATTTTTGGATTTCGGTATTGGTAATAAAACATTTTATCTTATCTTATCTTATCTTAATTTATTTTCCCGCTTGCTAGTCAAACTAGCAAAATCTCAATTTTTCACTTCTTAAGTTTTGATCTACTAATTCAAACACATTTTTTTAAGAACTCGGAAGCTAGTTTTATCCACTCATCTTTTTCTCTTCTCTATCCGTTCGGCTGGCATGTCTGACACATACCCCATACCGCCCAAAATCTGAAACATATTTATCTATTGAGATACCAATTTTATTTTGACATTTACCGAGTGGTATAAAATGTGATGCTTTTAATTTACAATTCTTTTACCAAAAAAATTAAGACAAAATTAGTTCAAATTGAAAACTTCTTGGGAAATATTCTAGTAAAAATAAAAATGTTGCATTGTTTTATTCGTTCACTACTACGTTGCTTTGAAAATATTGAATAAGTGAGTAAGAGGTGCAAAATATTTAAAAGTTACTATCTACACTTTAAGAACTAGTTTTGAAATAAATAAATCACCTGTATACATTGATGAGACAAAAAAGTAGCTGCTTCTGAAGCTGTCAATTTAGCCATTGCAGCTTCCTTGGTGTAAGATTGCTTGTTGTCTTTCAGCCATGCCGCACGCCATGTGAGCAGTCTAGCTTTATCTCTATATCCTCTATAGTTTTTTTTTTTAAGAATAGGGCAACATTTGACCATCAACTCGCCTGATGTAAAGCGATATTGTGGCCTAAGATGAAGCACGAAGACCTAGTAGGTACTTATGCACTCTGGCCTTGAAGATACCTAGGTTGGAGTCAGTCGGAAAACAGTAGTTTAAAACAAAGTCACTTTCCGCATCTGTTTGTCTGTAAATATCTGCTCACTCATAAACCACGCAACGTATTCTGAAGCGGTTTTTACCATCAATTAGATTTTTACGGAAGGTTTATAGGTACCGTGCAAAGCCGAGCGAGTCGCTACTTAGGAATACTACTGTGTATAAATACTTAGTAGCATTAAATGATATCAGGAATACAAAACTAGGTACATACAATGATACAACAGGTAATTATAACAGGTATTTATCCTACTAATACCTATTATAAACGCGAAAGTTTGTAAGAATGGATGGATGGATGTTTGTTACTCTATCACGCCAGAACGGCTGAACAGATCTGGATGACATTTGGTACAGAGATAGATTGTAGTCCAGAATAGCATATAGGATACTTTTTAACTGCGAGTGAAACCGCAGGGCGCAGCTAGTACTAAATAAGAAACAAATCTTGTAAGTACTTACTAAAAGTTGTAAAGTCTGATGTAAAGTTTTTTTTTTTGCAATAAGTAAATTTCTTGCTGTTTTGTCTTCATTAAAACAGTATTTCACAAACTTCCAAGTCCACTGACCTACAATCAAGCTGATCTTGGAGTAAGTCGCCGTAACGGTTATTTTACGCATGGGCGCAACTATCTGTTACGCCCAATTGCTCTCCTTTCGTCATTGCGTAGAAAGTATACCTACGAACAAAATAACAAAATACCAGTGGAGGAAATCATTAGGTCGATCACCGTTATGAGATGGCAAGAAATATTAACAAGCAAGAAATAACAGGTCCAAGCAATCAGATGTAACTGCCATAGCGTAATGTACTCGTACGAGTGTACATATTATTAGTAGTGTTAAATCGATCGAGAAATAATTTGGTGTAATTCAAATGACTTCATTGATAAGGTCGGTTTTATTAACAAATAGTCAAGCAAATCAAATCCAATAAGAATGTAGATAAAGTGAAAATATTCGATTGTCTGAATGTAATATGTATTTCAATGAAACGATCAGATAGAAACTCCACACGACGATGTGCCATGACAACGAAGACAAAATGCAAAACCGACCATAATTCGATTTCCAGTCCCCTCACAACGAGACACAATAATGACAGTACCTACTTCAATTCTGCATTACTGCCAAATTGCTTTGACCGCATTAATTCAAGCTATAAAGTTACCTGTTGAGGGACTCTCTAGGGACCCCTCAAAGTAACTAGGACGGAGCGAAACTGTCTTGCTTAAGTAGCTACATCAAAGGCCGGGCAAATGAAAATAGGTCGCTATATCTGTTTACTCCTCGTTTGAAATTACCTTGTCAGTTTACTACTAATACTTTATTATGAGCTTTTTGTTTGTTTACAAATTATCGTCTTTATGGCTTTCAGGCACAGAAATGTTAGGGTCACTTCAATTTTTACGAGGCCGTTTCATGCTTTATAGGTCATGTTTGGCATTCATACGTAATCCTCAATACTCGTACATGGTGATTTCCGGATAACGGTGAACCAGAAAAGGGGTTATTTGTAGCTATTATTAGCAACTTTTGTGGTCAACCTTGAAATTGCGAAACATAGATGTTCCATACGCTTTGTAAGTGTTAAGATATGTTGTAAATGTTATACGGAATATGTATGTTTTCTTGTGATTTCAGAGCTCGGTCCATGAGCACAATTCAATCATTTAAATAGTGTAATTATCTGTAAAAAACATTATCGAAAAACTTAGTATGTAGTAAAAGTACCTTGAGATACGAGTATTATATAGTAAGTAACAAAGGAATGCAGTAATTTAGAAACCGTTGCTAACCGGATTGTTAGCGTATAGCTGTGACTGTGAGAACTATTGCAGCTCTTTTATTTTATAGCACTAATCATTCATTATGGTTTCTGTTTTATTTATTCGTATTCTTACTATTTTCTTATAACAAGAATTAACTAAGAATTTTGTCTCTATCTTTTCAGGTAAGACTCGTGTTTACTTCGTGGTGTCCAGACTGATTCTGATTGGTTTGTGAGTATTGGTACATTTTAAGCTACTCGTTTATTTGAATATACATAGTCACGTTTTTTCCCATAGGGGTAGGCAGAGAACACTTCTCTCCATTTGCTACGATCCTGGCACACATCTTTCGCTTCATCTACTTCTATGAGTTCCTTCATACATGCTCGTCGGTTACGGGTATTTAGCATGGCTTAATAATTTTTGGTAGTGCTAGTTTAGATGATCTATTCCGTATTATACATACAGAACAGAGTAACCTATGTAAGATTTTTTACATGATTGATCATGATGTGTTGGGTATACAAACTCACTTGGTTATAAGGTTATTTGTTTGATTGCTAAGTAAACTATTTACTCTTAGAGTTGATAAAAGCAAAGTTAAACGTTTTGTTTGTTAGTGTTCTCCGTTTAAAGCCATAACAATAAAGTTATCAAGTGCAGCCGTGTTTGCGTAGCCAACGCCGCTAATATTTTCACTACAGCCCGATGCATTTTTAAACGCAACGCAATTTAGACCTTAACTGTATTGGCAAAGTATTTATTTTAATTAAACAAACAGTAGCCAATATATTATCAACTTTAAGCTTTTGCAGCATGGTTTATATTGAGTTGGAAAGTCACGGTGTCTGCGTTGAAAGTGTCGCAACCTGCTAGTGCTATCGAATGACACAGACATGGCTGTGTTCACATAAAGTGGCTGAAATGAGTCGTCTGATATCGTCTTCAAATGAAGGAAGAGTAGGGAAACTAGGAAGTGCATCTGTTTTACGTAGTATGTGCATTTATACTTGATTGTCGTCTTCTTCAATGGATGTCAGTTGTTAACTTCAGACACTCTTTCGAATAAAGAATAAGACATTGATAAATGATCCTTGCACAATTTCTGTGTTGAAAGAACCGATTTTAGCCTGTTGAAACTCCGATTGCAACTTCCAATGTTAGACTAAACAGAATTTAAAACTCGGTTTTTGTAGCAACGAAGTTTGTAAAGTTGAAAACGGTGTAGAACAGAATCCAACTCGATGTTTTTCTTTAGTTCTATTGTACTCCCTCTCAGCAAATTTAGTTCAAGAACGAAGTAACTGAAGATTCCAACATTTACAAATTGTAAGATGTATATTTATCAGCTGTACCTGGATATCTATTAAAACGTGTTTGAATGACAATAGAAGCTAATTACCACAATGGAAAACTGAATATTCATTGCAAAAATGATGTATTCTAAGTCAATTATTTCTCAAAATTCTTTTAAGAACGAAAATTGCTTATTTATTTCCAGTCACTGATTGTTTAAAACGCATGTACTCGTATATCGTATACAGTAGGACTAGTCTTCATGACAATGTAACCTCATTGCCTATTTTATTATGAAACGCAGTAGGGACGGGCCAATACGGATCTCTTCATTATTATGCTAAATCTCATTGTGTCCCTTATCCGTAGGGATGACTCCCTGTCTCGCGTTGAAAGGAAGTTTTTTCGGTCAAAACTGCCCTTTTCCTACCGGACATTAAACATATTGAGATATAAACTCCACTCGAGCCTTCGTTCAATATTTACTCGCTCTGTTTGCCCGAATAGTGAACGAATCACTGAAATATTACTAGCAGTTTTTGGTGAATATTTTTCAAGGTAATTTTTGACAGACAGAAAATATTGGCAGTAATATGAGAGTTGATTGTTTGTGAACGTTTGTGGAAATTGAATATTTCGTTGCAGAGTTTGTTTGCGGTTTTGTTTGTAAGCCATACTGTATATTGATTAGGTAAAATCGACTCTTTGTAGGCAGATCAATGCTATTGTTTCTCACGATTTTTTCTAAACATATATAAAGAAATTAATAACACTATCCTTCACAGAACCCAAAGTTCAGTCGCTCTAAAAGCAACCAAAATTAGTGTGTCTAGTTTCGAATTATTTTTCTAACGATTTAGAAGTTTTTAAAATCCAAAAATATGATTTTATACAACTTACCTTATGCCAATAAAAATCAATAGAAAACTAACGATTACAAATAAAATCCGAACCGTATTCAGTTCACTGCTCGCCCGTCAACATCTCAGAACATTAGTTTCGGATGAGAGATCGTGTCAGATTTTCTTTGTAACTCCTCCGTAGCCCGAAGCCAGCCACCCCCTGTATCCATTTGACAAGGAGCTTCTGCACACACCCTTACGATCTATTTGTAAGAAGATGAGTATATAATTTTACCCCTGACAAGTTACGACGCGGCGTTTTTCATTCCCTCCAGGCAAACGGTACGCGAGCACATTCAGTGTGTTTTTCTCGTAGACTTTGTGTATGCTTTTAGGATCATCTTTTTGATCACGGAAAAGCACATGTGTACTTATTGCAAATGCACAAATGCACGATGCACATTCTGATGTACTCAAAACTTTTCTCAACGTAATATTTCAAAGTGCATCGTAGAGAATGCTCTCAGACATTCCTTTCACAAACTATTAGGTCCTTACGTATGAAATTGGCGTTTTGTACGGGAGGAATAAAAAGTCGTTTTTTTTTTGTAAAATATATTTAATTAATCAAAGTATGCACCGCTGTTATCTATGCACTTTTGCCATCTTATGGGTAGTTCATTGATCCCTTTTACTATAAAAACCATGGGGGCGAGAATCAATAAACTCTTTGAAGGCGGTTTGGACTGCTGCATCGGAGTGGAATTTTTTTCCTTGTAAGAAGTTGTCCAAATTCCGGAAGAAATGGTAATCTGTTGGAGCAAGGTCCGGGGAGTACGGTGGATATCGCAGACATTCCAATTGTAGCTCAGCTAACTTAGTGGTTGTTTGTTGTGCAGTGCGTGGTCTTGCGTTGTCGTGAAGCAGCAGTGGCCTAGAGCGATTGACCAATCTCGGTTGTTTAATAGCTAGTTCTTCCTTCATGGTTTGCAGTTGCTGACAATAGATATCTGCCGTAATCGTTTGGCCAGATTTAAGAAAGCTGTAGTGAACGACACCGGCGCTAGTCCACCAAACACTTACAAGTAACTTTTTCTGAGTCAATTTTCGTTTAGGGCAGGATTTGGCTGGGTCTCCAGGGTTCAGCCATTGCGATGAGCGCTTTCGATTATCGTACAATATCCACTTTTCATCACAAGCAATGATTCGATTTAAAATCCCTTCATTATTGTGTCGGTTGAGCAAAGTAACACAGCAGGCGACCCGTGTTTGCAAGTTCGATTCACTCAATTCATGAGGTACCCATCGTTCGAGTTTTTTTACTTTCCCGATTTGCTTCAAGTGGATTAATACAGTTTTGTCACTTACCCCGAAGCCTGCTGCTTTCTCTGAAGTGCTTTGTGATGGATCCGCTTCCACAATAGCCTTTAATTCTTCGTTTTTCACTTTGATCTCCGGCCGTCCACGGGGTTGGTTCTTAAGGTCGAAATTTCCAGAACGAAAACGTTGAAACCAAAAACGTACCATGCTGTCTTTAGCGACACCAGCGACGTACACATCATTAATTCTTCGAGCTGTTTCTGCAGCACTGGTGCCACGGTAGAACTCGTACTCGTAAATATACCGATATTTCATGTTTTCCATTGCGCGGTAATAAGCGACGCCAAAGAAAAAATAATGAGGAAAATAACAAATGAATGACTGTTTTCCAAAGAAAAAAAAACCAGCTAAATGAATTTATTAATTTGAATTTCGAATTCTTAACCAAAGAGGAGAAATTTCAGATCAAATTGATCAGTACGACAAAACGCTAATTTCATACGTAAGGACTAATATTAAAATAGACTCAATAAAACTTGATAAAATTACATTTCTGCAAGCTGCACTATCATTTTCATCCGTCAAAAATTATGCAAATTGAAACTTTGAGTAGAAACATGCACAAAAATGGCAATCACGTGCTGGATAAACTTATTTGCATATTAAAGCTGAATTTAAATGTCATCAGCGAATTGTGCAATTGTAAACGTTTGGGTGAAATAATTTGGCCTCACGCGGTTTTACAATACCTCATTTGCTTATCGGCGCGTTATGTGGGACAGTGGCTTTTGATAAAGGTAGGCATGTTTTAATGAACTCGGTGATTGGTTGCAGGAATGGTACGCGCGTACGTTTTTAATTGGATCTCTTAACTTACTACTTTCGTTTTAGAATAGGTACGTATAGCTTTGGTTAGAGGAGTAATGTTCAGCTTTCATAGCCCTCTGTATGTATTGTCATCTCTTTGTTCCAAACATGGTATATTCTGCAAACGTGACATTTTGAGAACGTGATATTGTGCGCCGAGAGGTAATAATATAATCCGACAGGTATAGCGTTTCGGTTACATGGGCAACACATAGTGACGTCAATCAATGCTTAAGCAAGACCGAAATAAGTCATTTACATATAGTTCGAAAGAGACGAATGACTATGACGAGTGACGTCATTACGTGTTTGCTCCCGGAATGCTAGTTCCAAATCACACTTGCTGTCTTATTCATCAGTTCGTGTATCCTTCGTGTACCTCGAAGACAACTATTTCATGCAATATTTTTCATCCTCTATGGAACTTCAAGTGTTAAAACAAACTGTATCGATATTCCTACCACGTTTTAACGTTTTTATTCAAAACACCATCTCTAGATTCTCAACATTGTTTACTCTCGGTCATTCACCATTGTTGCGGTTGCGTTTACTGGGTCGACCATACTAACTGTCACATAATCTGTTGATGTTTGTTGTAGTAACTATTAAGTAGTCTGTGTATGTAGTGCTAGTGGATACTTAGTCACTCGCACGGTGGTGCGAATTATGTTCCGTTTTATGGCGCTGTAATGAAAGACTCCGTATGTGGAGATAGGCATGAAATTGCTGCTGTCTTACAACGACCTAAATACACTATGCCTGTCAGCATAGTCAATATCAATGTACTTGCTAGGTAGTAGAACCGTTTTGCAGAGTTCACCTAAAGAAAATAGTCTTTGCTAGGTAGTTATTCAACCGTCAAGCAGTACATATATTTTTATTTTAGTTATGTGTTCTTGTGTTGTGTAATTTTTGAATTTGACATTTTTGCTGTATTATTTTATTATACATTGATTGTATTATTATTTTTTAAATTGACATGTAAAATTACATTTTATGAATAAAATGAATATGAATATGAATACAAATATCACACTGTGTTCCGTGATTGAAGGACAATACCAGTTGTAATTTTGGAAAAGTTGTCTTTTTAGGAAGTTTTCTTCATGCAAAATAGACGTCTTCGGAGTATACCTCATGGTTATCTATTTCATTCTAAACAATTACACCTCGCATGTTAAGTCTTAAAATCGAATAATAAACTACCTCTTTAATATCCTATTAAAACTTATTGCCTAAATAAAACTCTTCCTCGATCACTCAAACAAAAAGTAAGCTATTATTACAAAGATCATTCTTAATAAATAAACTAAAAACTAAACATAAATTACTTCAGTTTCACAACTATTTAGAAGTTTACATTAACAGAATAGCTTGTTTATATTAATTCTTAAAGCAAGAAGGGTATGCTTAAGGCGAAGCGGTCTTTCAGAGCCGGTTTAAAATAAACAGCATACATAACGAGTTAAGCTAAAATAAACTGGAGCGGATTGATTTATTTGTTTTATTATCAAACAACATTGTTGTTCTTAAGGAATAGCTGATGAAAATTGCTCTCGGTTATTTGTTTCAGTTTTACTTCCCTGTTTTCTTTTAAATTGAAGAATTCCTTTTCCTGATTGGAATTTATATTATTTTGCTGTATTATTTTTTCTCTAGCTCGCAAAATAGAGCAAAAAGTCTTTAATAGAGTTCAAAACTCGCTCAAATAGAGCAAAGAGGTAGGCAGTAGATAGGTGCTTCCATAAATTCAGTCCCAACATTAAAGCAAGAAGATTAGAGGATATTGTTACTTTCAGAACTTTTCATTTAAACTAACTGTATTAAGTTTTTTTAGTTACAAGTATGATGGCATTTGCCGGTTCGTGGGTAAATTTAAAATGCTTAATAGGCTAAGCAAACGTAATTTAGCGAATGTTTCGCAACGAGCCATAATGGCACGATTATTAAAAAGTAAACAAACTGCAAGTGTTTTACAGACGAGGACGTGACCCGGTCTCGTCGGGTTTACGCATACTTTCGCAAGATTTATACAAAAAGTGAGCTAACAGCTCTCTGATACCCTTGAAAAGTTCAAACAAGATTGGGGATAAAATCTTCTTATTTTTCCTGTTATTTTTTTTTTTCGTTCTGTATCATGTTCTGTATCTGTATCTTCACTTAAGATTTTGTTGAAACTTTTGATGATAATAAGATTAATTTTTAATCAAATGCTTATCTACTAATTCAAGTACAAGGTACTATTTTTAGAATTTGATACTTATCTGTACTTTAACATTATGTTAAAGTACAGATAAGTTAAGTACAGCAAGTTTTATGCAAACTTCCAAGTATGATAAATATGAAAACCCTACATCCTATACAGTACTTATTTACGGTAGAATCAACTTCTATTTTGTCGTATTTTAAGTAACAGATGAAAGGGAAAAACTTAACTGACCATTACGAAAATGTTAAACGATTTCATCAGCTTGACATGAAATTGTCGTTAGACTACGGATGATAAACTTCCTTTTTCCGTAAACTATAAATAATATAATTCTCACGTGTTGCAACGTCCATGAAATTCATAGTGATGCGCTTTAATCTTGTGACCTTTAGCAATCATATATCAATGGAGGACTTTTATTTTTTTGAATTTCCGTGGAGAGCGTGCAAGTAGTGCAATGTAAGTACGAGTAAGTTGACTTGAACGGAATATCATGCGAACACTATCATAATCAATATCAGGATCAACTTTATACAATAATATATAATCTGCTAATTACATATTGTCACGCCTGTCCCCACTTCACCGGACGATATTCAGTCCCAAATGTGACAGGGGGCGAGCCTGTCGCCATACTTCGGGTGTCATGTAGCACTTGACATACAATACGCACATAAATACATTATGTTCACAGAATATACAAATTGGCGCGTGCCGTCGGCTGGGTTTGAATCCGCTCCTTCTGGTTTGACAGGCGAGCTTTTTATCGCTTCTGATAATTATAGCCAACAAATAAATTAACTCCACAAGTCAGTAAGCATCATAGTTTTCTCATGACGTGCGACCTCGAATGCGGTTGCCAAACATCAGATTTGCGGTCGCACCGGTCTAGTAACCACCAAGGTGATTGCCGACGGAACAGCCGCCCGTTGAGATAGAGTCATAAACAATCATGTTGTTATTGAACATGGATATTATTATGTTCTATTTTGATAAGAAGAACAAATGATGTTGTTGGAAAACGGTAATTTGTTAAGCATACTTATTTCAACTCTTTTCATGCAAAACCATCAGAATTTTGGACCTGGTTAAATTATTGAGCAAGCGAAGTCCCAGAGCCTACTACGACAATTCGGCATTTGTTTTAACTTAAGTATCGTTGGTCAGATCTTTATAAAATTATGTAGACATGTAGTTTGCATGCAGATCACCTATGCGATGGACCGGTCAAATCTGCTGTGGGCGTTCTCGTGCATGAGTGCACAAGAATGACCTCGAGCAGTGAGACATACCGAGATATCGTGAGGCGCATTACATCAGCCCCTGCCAATAGCATACTGCATGACGACCACGACCGCTCTGTCAAGAGCGTAGCGACCAAGACGAAGAAGAAGTAGTAGTTTGCATATTAGCTAAATAGGACGAGCGTTTGTGGAGATACGCGAGGTCTAAAAGCTTTTATAGCATGTAGTTTAGCTTTAAAACTTTTTTGGGACCCTTAACCTGATAGACAGATAAGCTCTTCATCGTCCAGTTTGTTCACATCAAAAATTACTAGCAAAGAGGTAAGTTAGGGTTGATAAACTACTAGGCTATAAGCGCCATAATTTCAGTTAAACTCATCTCCTTGTTTCTATTTTCCTTTTTTTATTTTTGTCACCTATAAAATTCTGCTAGCAGAAATGGAGCATGAATATTTAAAAGACCCGCTTTATTTTCCCAGTTGCCACGTTCCTCGCAATCTTGACGTAAAGCGTTTCAGTTGGAGTGCTTTCAGCCAGACTAGATAGCAGACTGTTTATAGTTTTGTATACAAATGCAAGTAAACAATATTTTCATATTATTATCATTTGCGTGTTTTGTAGACTTTCATTACTTACATCTGTTATTTTATGTCTTGTATCGAGTCAGCGCCAGTTTATGATTTAGGAAAGTTGGGGATTTCATTGTTGAAAACACTAGCAGAGGACCACCAGGCCTGAGAATTACTCCACCTACACATCGCTCATACATTTTGAATGAATGAATGCTTTCATAAACAACAAAACAAATCAACAAAAAAAACTTAAAATGAAAATCTTTGGTTTAATCATTTTTTTTAGTGGTGATAATTTTTATAAACGTATTATATTATGTATTATCTTTGTCAAAACTTTCTATATGATTTTCTCTACATATTTGTTCTCTACATAGTATGAAATAAAGTCGAAATCCGCGTCTGTCCGTCTCTGTCTGTATGTCCGCTAACTTGTACTAAATCAAGCAATGGATTTTCATGCAATTTTCACCATCAGTTAGAAAAAAATTCACGGAAGGTTTAAATTATTCGACCGAGCGAGCGATAGCGAAGCGTCTATGATTTCTTGAGCTTCGACAAAATGGTTTTTGTATGACTGATTTCTGTCTGGATCTCTTTCCGGATCTTTGTCTTCCTCTACAGGCATTTCTAAACCGATTCTCGTGAAATTTTGTAGGCAGGTTTAATAATTATACAGAATTTTTGTCGAGGTAGTTTTTGAAAATTTTCATATTGTGTTTTTTTTTTATTTCTTTTTTATTTCTTTCTTACTTCTATTTATTTATTTTTTATTTATTTCATGATTACGGTTGAGAAAAGCGACCTGTAGAGGAAGACAAACATCGGCCGCGAGGTCTACAGCTCACAGCTCACTACAGCTCACACATTTATTTTGATTAGAACCGTGTGAAACAGGGGCAGAAGAAAACTACAGTCTTAAGTATACTAGCACCCATAATTAAGTAAACACGATCTAGTATGTTATCTAGTTGCTTGGTGTAGTTACCTATAAACGTCTAACACGCACTGGTTCCTTCAATATTTCCAATCTTCATTCACAACAATTTAAATTGCATTCATACTTCAATCGGCCACAGTTATCAACCTACATAGTTCACATTACTTACGCTACGCTGAAGGCAATCTATTTTTTGCATTGAAATTTTAGACATTTCATTGAATGTTTTTTCATATGTTCAGGTACAGTGGCAACATTTCTGTGTTTGGTGCATTGAACCTTCTATGGGTTTCGTAACTAATGTTTTGTTAACGTTATTATACGTCGCCCATATGGTTCCTTTGTTTTTAACAGTCTGTTTATTTTCTTTCCATACACATTATAAAAGTGTGAAATACGGCTGCATACCTAAAAATATACCTATCTACGCTTTACATGTAGGTACTTGTATGGCTAATACTGATTTTGAGTTTCGTAAATTTTGTCTTTCTACAAGAAAATAGTTTAAAAGAAAACTACCTTTTCTCAGTTCTACTTAAGTTACATTTTGCTTGAAATAAGACTAAAATAACTCGAGATAAATGTTTTATCTTCTCCACTGCACTTAGTTTAGTAATTTTAATCCGCCACGAGCCAGTCTAGTGTCTGGTGTGGTCTATTTACTTATCCTATTCTAGTTTATGTTGTAGGAACTTAACTTGTTAACTCTACTGACTGTAAGCATATCCGAGCATTCGCGTAATCACAGTTTACTTGTATTGTCAATTTGAATACCTCCTTCATGATGCCAGAATGAGTTTTATGTTATCTGTCTTTTGTGCGGTAACGTATTGATTTGCCAGTTTTCGTTTGACGATAGTACAAACAGTAAATTGTCGACCGAGCGAGCGTAAATAAGCGAACAAAGCTTCGCTGTTCGCTTATTAACGCTTCACCAACATGCTTCAACTTTGACAAAAATGATTTCGTATGTCTGAATTCTATCTGGATCTTTGTCTTTCTCTACAAGTCGCATTTAACCGATTCTCTTAAAATTTTGTGGGTAGGCTCGATAATTATATATCTATAGAACATTTAAGTCGAGTCAGTTTTTGTATTTTTTTCAAAATGGGAAAATATGATATTTTTTTCGAGAACAAAATTATAAATCCGCAAATTTGAAAAATTTCCAAAACCACCTCGGCATAAAATATATAATGATCGAACCTTCTCACAAAATTTCACGAGATTGCAACCTGTAGAGGTCACAGAGCCACCAGTGAAAATGGTAGCTGCTCTTTTAATGTTTTTTTTTATGTAGAATAGGTCGACGTTTGACCACCAACTCGCCTGATGTTATGCGACGTTGTGGTCTAAGATGGAGCACGACGACCTATAAGGTACTTATTCACTCTAGCCTTGAAGTTTTGTAGAGTGAAGAAGTACAAAGACGGCAGTTGAGTGAGGCGCTACAAGTGCGCTGCTCAGACCCGTCTTCGGAACGGTTACACCGGACTACATCCCGAAACACGACTAGGTCATTTCACGGCATGGCTTGGTCCGGTGGGTGGTAACTAGCCACGGCCGAAGCCTCCCACCAGAGTTTGCTACCCGGTTAGCACTACCCGGGGACCACGTGTAGGGAATCAGAATAGAGTACACTCCTACGGACGTGGGTAGCTCGGCCCTAAAAAATTATAGGCTTAATAGGATTTTTTTAGATTAGCATTAAGCCTCAATCCATTCAGACCAGTAACTTAATATCTCGGTATTCGTTTATTGTTTCCTGTCTGCTATTCGAAACTCGAAAGCCATAGAGTGCGTCACGGTAGGATGGCTCGTGCCGTATCCGCAGGGGTGTCACCAACTACCGTAGAATGCAGGCTGCAGGGGCGTCACTCGCACCTGGCGTCAACGGACAGCACATGTTATTGTTCACGTTTGTTCTATAGGAAATAGGAAATTAGTGGTCGGTAAGGAAGTAAGTTAGTTCCTTTGTTTTCATAAGTTAAGTGTTGCGTAATAATGAATCAATTTTACTATGAAAACTTACGTGGTTTGAAACATCTATTTAACTTGCTACGAAATGAATTTGTACGTTAAGAAATTTATCGCGGTGATGAAGATACCACCGCGATTCATTTCTAAAGATGACATTTAATTAAAAGCCCCGACACCGATTTTCATCAACACCAATTTTCATCAAACATAGCTAAGAACACTCCCGACTAATGCGCATCAAAATCGGTTCATCCGTTCGGGAGCTACTTACGATGCCACACATACATACATACACAGACACGTCAAACTTATAACACCCCGTCGTTTGTGAGTCGGGGGTTTAAAATGATTCTATATAGATATATCCTACTATTGTTAAAGGATTGGCGCCACAAAATGTCATTTTAGACAGTCAGGTAGTTAGTTCAGCTAAAATAACTGACCTACTTAACAAAATAAACATCCATGCCTATATCTGTCGATCATTGCCACCCGGGCGTTGCCATTAAGGCCGCACCACACATATTATTTTCAAATTGAATATGATCAGCTTAGTACATCGGTAGACGTTGCATGAGTACAGTCGTCTCCGTTAACTTTTTATATCTAAAAATGGATCTTATTCCGTCACGATAAGGTTTTGCCTCGTTTAAGTTTGTCGGTGTAGTCTAATTACTCTGCGCCTCTGCGGTGACGAATGGAAGCGTGCCGTGCGAAATTCCTATGAAATCTTCATTGCCTACCGTTTCAGTGTAGTGTAGCGATTTACACTTGGATCACCTGTCTGTGTAATTGTGTTTTACTTTTGTGAATTTGTGAAATTGCTTGTGAAAAAGTTAAGTGTTAAATTAGTGACGAGCGAAAATTGTGCACTACCAAGATTACAACTATTTTTTCCGTGTCTAATATTTACAAGTTTGTTTTACATTTTACTTAGCGTGCTTTGTTCCTAATTATTATCCGTGGCAGTATTATTGAAGGTCAGTCTTACTAAACTCTTTTCTTTTCCATTTTCCTTCTCAAAAATGAATGAAATTTACTTGGCTCTAGATCTCCATTAGCTCATTTGCGTAATTTGTTTTGTACGTTAAAACTTACGGGTTTCGTGTATTATTGTTTTTACAAACATTTCATTTAGGAAGCTGAGACTAAATAATGTGTAATTAAAATTTAAGCATACCCGAGTTCAATAGTAATAATAAGTTCAATAGTAATAATAAGTTCAATAGTAATAATAAGGTATATCCTTCCGAGAGACTAAGATCGATTTAAATTATTGACACAAATGTGTGCTATTACATTTTTCAAATTCTATTAACAATTATGATTTTATGAAATGGGATTTACTCACGTACAATTTAATCGAATTACTTACTTTTTCGAAGAAGCATGTCCTCATGGGGTCTGAAGCGTTGACACTCTTATCGTTTTTTTTTAACAATTACAACAATTAGGCGTTAAAGCAAACAATATATTTATTATCTCAAAGCTATTGTACCACAAGGTCGTCAGTTCACATCGTCAGCATCGTTTACCCGTCAATCAGCGCAGTCTGCTGATGATGGTACGACGCCACGCCGCCTGATGTTGGCACTGTAATAGATTGTGTAGACGTGCTACATACAGAGTACTGTTGAAAGCTATTCGGTTAGATAACATATATGTAGACAGACTGAGGATCAATCCCATAATTCATACTTGATAACAGAAAAACGCACCTGACTGGTATTTTATTTGTTAAATGTTTTTCAATCTTGCTATAGACATTATCTGCTACTAAAAATAAGGAGTAATTTACTTCTTTATTTGAAGGTTCTTGTTTTCAATGCCTTATTTTCACAAAACTTTGACCAACTTATTTTGAAGTCAAAACTATTCTGTTGTGGTAGAGCGATTTCCAAAAAAACTTTTGACACAATTTATGGTTATAAAATGAAGCGCAAAACATGTGTTATCTTTTTAAGATCGTAAACATACATATACAAACATTTAAACTAGTACACACTAGTAAACGTTGCAAAAAGATAACTCTCTCTTCATAGCACACTTGTGGCTCACAAGTTTGCGAGAACTACTACTACCACTACCTAGTTTTAATTTCCATCCGTCGTCAAGATAATGAGTTGTCACAAGACATCTGTGTGTGCTGAAAAACACATGTTAATTACGTGCCTCTTTCTTGACCTGGTTTCTTTTTTTCAGGTAATGGCTGACGTCAGATATTAGCGGTTTTGCTGTTTGCAGTAAGTTTACAGCTTGGAAGAAATGTTCCAAACAAATTTTAATTGAACCGTTAAGATGGGGCTCGTTGTTTGATAAACGCGATAAATTTCAGCGAATTGTAGCGAGACTTTTCTCAGCAATATATATCATACTTTGCAATATTCTAAGAAGGCACTCGACCGGTTGGAGCTCGTTTAACATAAATATTTGCAATTAAAATTAAGCTTCAGCACCCTATCCGGGCTATTATTCAAATTGCACGCCACAGGAGACCTCAGAAAGTTTCAAATTAATTAAGAGGGTCATAAGACGGCCCGTTAAGGAAATAACAATGAAGGTAGCCCCTTAACTCGTATCCTTATTTATTAGAGGCCTGAGGACTATTACAGTTTGCCCCTGTCATCATCTCTGTGGCTTTTAGCGTTACCCCGGGGAGTTTCTCATATTTCCACGCTTGCAACCCTTCCCGAATGCATATTCATTTTAACTTTAATGCCTCCCCACTAGAGACTGTAGTAATTTCTTGCAAAGCATAAGTTCTTCAAGAAACTCTCGCATTAACTTTTTCATGTATAAATTTATCTCATCTTTGTAACTTTAGCTAAGTGGAGACACAAAAGAGCAATATTTTACCATTTTTAAAAGACAAAGCAGCTAGAAAGTGTTGACGTTCTTTATCTTTTTTTCTTCTTGAAATGTTGACTCATATTTCAGCCTTCACTGCAAGCAACACCATTTTTCACCTGTGGAATCTTGGAATTTATTCTGTGCAATACTTTCAATGCCCCGACACGTAACAAATCAGACTTTTTACAATAGAAATTCTCGACAAAATACGTTGCTCATTGTTCAAATGTTCACACTACACCGCACTATGCGAATCTATTTGGATACTTTGGATAGTTAATAGTTATACTTATATCTCATATATACTTCTTTCGTTCCGCTTCGGATGTCTTCAGTAAAATGTGAAGAATGAATATGACGAATGAGCCTACTTGTAACTATACGCATATTTTGAAAAAATAGTTACCTAAAATTAATATTTCTCCTTTTCATAGCAATTTATTAGGCAAGAACAGAGTTCAGCAAGTAATCATTGTCATAAAAGAACATTAAAAAGAACGTATAGTCGATATTTCTTCAAAACTACTTTTTATCACTGGCTTTTGGTAAAATCAATGTTCTAAAATTCAAATTGGTGCTTTGAAACTGAAAGATCTGAAAATAAAAATAACAGTTTAAGTTAAAAATAAGCCAGAGATCAAAAAATGGAAATAGCTTCAATCACTACGTAAAGCTCCGTCGTGAATGTGATCATAAAGGACGCGTCACATGCACGCGCGGCAGCGTTATGCATGACGCCGCATATGAGAGAGTTGACGTATCGTTTGCACTTCTTCTTTGTCGTCGTAGACACCGCCGCCGACGGCGAATGAGGCTGCACACCAGACAATACGCATTCTTCCAAAGGCTTCTGCCGTCTGCGAACTTTCATACGTATAATTTGCGAAAATTACCTTTTCAATTTATGCTCGGAGTTTCTTTACTTCTTGCGAAGTTCTTAAACTTATATTGAGGTTTTAGTCATTTTTATTTTATTGCGGAACAGTTTTTAAACGCTGCTCCAACCCAGATGCTCCCAAGAAATTAAATCTCTGTGATCCATAATTCCATTTCCCGAACAAAAGAAAACAAACAGAAATATATCAAAGAATGAAAACGAAATCTTTTTATAGATGTTTTATTTATCTCTGAAACTTTGTCAAAGAATATGAAAGTGAGTACAGTTAACCAAATTGCTTTTATCGTTACGTTTTATTTTGTTATGTTGTCTTTGTTGGACCGTGACACTGACAAACTGTTTTATTAGTCAAGTAAATGTGCGTATTTTGGCACATACTTGTCTCTCTTTCTGGTTCAATGTTCTTTTTTGTATGCAAGACTTTTTCTATTTCTCATTTATTGTTCTCGAATGAGGTCAGTAGTGTAATAATCCCAGTCGTTACATTATACGGTACTATTTTTTACAAATCTTTGGTTGGCCAAGCGAGTAAGTATTTGCAATGAATATCACATCAAATTGTAAATAGTTATATGGCTGAAATAACATAAAATGTTACCTTCCGTTATTGATTTACTAAGGACAGATCTTGTAATATTCTTTGGATTAAACTTAAATAAGAGTTTCGTTGTCTTTGATTGGAAGAGATACAATTTTGATGCTGCCAAATTTCGCTCCAAAAATTGTACAATAGCAGCAGCTGTAGCCTGTAAGTAACCTACTTAATAGAGTTGGATACATTGCAAACATTTTCTTCTCCGCTATATTGCAACATTGTGTTTGCAACAGCTTTTATAAGATCATCTATTTCTAATCTAAATCGATAAAACTTATAAGCTTTTGCAACTAAACACATTCATAGTCTCTTCACCGTTTTACAAATATTTACATCCACACGTCCCGAGATCTCAACACGCGATACAACCGACACGTGAGAATTAAAAATATGAGTCGCAAGGCCGAGTCGCGGTCCCTGTGACACTCTACTCCGTGTTTTGTGGTTGATGCCTGCTGATGTTCATAATAAGCTCCTTCAGACTATGCTATGTTCATAGCAATGCGGTAAAATAAAATGAAGTCATAAGAATAAGAAACAAAACTATGATGCCGTACAATAAACATTTCCTGGCTTCCCCCAACTTGCGTTTCATTGCGACATAGTACGAGTATAGTATGGCATATAGCTGCGGATAGAAAATGACTGTACTTATGCAAGCAATTTTGTTGTCTGAAGGCAAGAGACGGTAACAGCTAAAAATATTATTCTATTGATGATAGCGTAGTTTGGAGAGGTCGTAATGATTGCCTGAGAAGTAGGACTACTTGAGCAATCTATTTTGTAATTCTAAATTGCTTCTTACCTATTTTTATCAACAGTATTTTTTCAAATGTGGTTAAAATTGATAATTTGATATTTACAAACTTGCAATTTAAGCTTGTTTTTGTTTCTAGTTTAAACGTAGTAATTATGTTCATGGACCAATAAATGTTTTAAATTAATTATAAAAATAATATGACTTTTATTACGATATAATCTAAATTCTAATATCGGCTAGGTATTTTTTGTAGACACACGTGCACTCTATTAACATGGCAGGCGCAGGTTTAAATTAACATTTTGTTTGGATTAAATACAGTTTGATAAAATATTTTATCAATGGCAGGTGTTCTAATACAATATTTAGGTACTAAAGTTTAGTACGTACTCATTTCTCGATATTTTTTTCAGTAATATATAAAATTTACCTTTATTGTATCAATTTTCATGCCTATGATAAGCAGTATATACCATCATAAAATTCGGGAAGAAGATTACTTTTTGTCCAATTTTCCCTCACACGTCGGAAGAGAGGCAAGCTCTATAAAATTTGTATTCCATTACCCCGAGTTCTCGATAACTAGAAGTTCACGATCTTGAAGCTTTCCGCCATAGTCCCGGGATCTAAGATGCTGTAAAATGGCTTCTCTAGTTGAATTACTGCAAATAGTTTCGAGTATACACCGTAGGAACTTCAAACTGTTGGCTGAGGATGAAAATTTGGTACGTTTACGTCGTCTTGCTTGGCATTTTGGGGTTTTGGTGGTCTAAAGGTGTATGAGGCAGTAAACTAGCTGCACCCTGTGGCTTAACCCGCGGTCCCACAAGAAGGGCTTAATTATTCGGGATGAAAAGTTTATACTCTATGTCCATTGGTGTACTCCTGACAACGTGTACCTACCTACGAGTATAAGATAATCATAATGATCGCTCGAGTAGTTGATGCGTGAAAGCCAAACAAACAAACGAACGAACAAACAAACTTACTTTCTCATGCATTTAGAATCTTAGTTAGGAAGGATAATCAGGAAGTTAGATTTAGGATATACTCGTAAGTACGAGTAGAGTAGTGGGTTTGAGATAGGACTGCAGGAAGAATGCACTAAATTAAACTGTGTCGTGTACATTGCTTATTAACTCAGCCTAAGAACTAGCGGAGAACCGGCTGCAAATTAAAAATTGGGTTTCCTTAATCGAAGCAGCCGTTATGTAAATTATTAATTGGCCTTTAGAGGCATGCCCCTACTCTGGACAGTCGAAGCCAAACTCAATGGACATTCCCAAATTCCGGGCCAGAGAGTGAGTCACGAATGACGCCTAGCTGCATTCCTTCCCCAATCCTCCATCCAGACTATGCCGTTATTATCTCTATTTGAAAGTGATCCGATTGGCGACGGGCCAGCGGCACGACAGACAAATATTTTGAAGGCAATTCATTGGAGCCCAGTGCGCCCGCCGCGGACATAATTCTACCACTATTTATACGGAAGCTAAATATAAACATTTGACATTATTGCCCCGACTAAATTGTGGTCGCGCGCCTGATCTGATATTGCGGAAGTCGACAATTTCGGTAATTTGCCCACCCGTATAGAGATCGTTTCAATAATCATATAACTCGATATTGCGATATTTTACTGCTCTCTCATTATTTACGGCGTCATCAATTTTCAGGCGGTATTTCCCAAAAATAATTCTACTTTTTCAGGTTTTATGGGCTACGAAGTCTACGTTACAGCATCGCCGACATTCTCGTCGAAAAATGCTTTTCCGGAATGCTCCACATATTTAACCACCAATTTGTAACTCTCGGGTCACGTGGAACAGCTTTAAAACATTCGGGGGTGTCTATTCCCGTGAAAATACTCACCTACATACCGCTTCGCGTCCTTTGAAAAAGGTGAAAAAAGCGCGGCTGGGAAAGCCGAGAGAGTAATGTGGAGACGCATGCATTTTTCACGTCGCTCCGAGACTGCTGTGTCACTGGAAACATTGCGGGCGAGAATGCAGGTACCTGCTGAGTGGAGTCACGTGCGAGCAACAAAATGTCGCATAAAACACTATAGCGTGGATGGCAGGATAGGCGCCTCGTGGCTCGGCAGCGGTTGAGGCATGACAGCGCGCTCTAATAAACGACGCTGGATTCATGACTCTGCATTAAATTCTTTCAATTGCTGTTATCGGTTACTTTCAACGCAGCTTTTTGATTGTGTTTTGCGGAAAGATTTATGGCCAAGTTGAAGGATTGTTTTGCATTTATGACGTGAAGTTATCAATAATTAGGTATTCATGCCTCAGTATTCAGGCGCACCAGTAAGAGACACCCTCTTATGGTAGAAATTCCGCCAAAACGCACTGTGCGGTTCAAGTCAACTTTTCTTGTAAGAACTGCAGAGGTGTGGAACTCGTTGCCTGCGTCTGTCTTTCCACCTAAATACAATCCGGGGGTGTTTAAGAGTAAAGTGAATAGGTATCTCCTAGGCAAGCGTGTTACACCTTCGATCACGTCGACGCTTCCCATCAGGCGAGTCAGTGGTCAAACGCATGCCTAGTCTGTTGAAAAAAAAACCTGATCTGCTTTAGAAATAAAACGTACTTGATTAGAAATTGAAGAGCAATAAGTTTATCAGTCTTCATAAATTTACACCTTCGAGGATTTATCTCTCTGTTTACACACATTGCGTGAAGTGTGTAAACTTTAAGTAAATGTTTATTATCCACCAGCAGTACATAGTAAAGTTGATCGACCTTTCGCATGCGAATCGCATTTTCATGAACGAGGAAGAAATCTAAAAATACTTACTTTTACAATCTATTTACTGTAGCATGGTGCGGGTGAAGCCCGCATTTATTTCGCTGCTTAATTTACTGCAGTTAATAAAAATTCCGTATTTTTAGTGTTTAGTGTTGTGATATTTACGTAGTTTTAGTATTTTACATATACATATATCGTCACGCCTTTCCCCCGAGGGGGCTGGCAGAAGTGTAATACAACACCCACACTTCGCCGGACGATATTCAGTCCCAAATGTGACAGGGGGCGAGCCTGTCGTCATACGTCGGGCTCCAGTTATGTAGCAGATGACATTACGCACATATTCTCACAATGTGAACAACTTGGTGCGTGCCGTCGGCTGGGTTCGAACCCGCTCCCTCTGGCTTGAGAGGCGGACCTTCTCCCAGCTACTATTGCATTAGTATTTTAGTGTTGCAATATTTATGGTGTTGCTGAAGTTTTAAGGCGTGGTGCGTAAATCGCGTCAACTTTCAAGGATGAAAAAGAACTATTTTTAACCGACTTCAAAAAAGGAGCAGGTTCTCAATTCGACGGTGTGTTTTTTTTTTTGTTACCTCATAACTTTTGACTGGGTGAATCGATTTTGATTATTCTTTTTTTGTTTGGTAGATCATACTTTATTATGGTCTCATACAAATTTGTTCGAAATCGGTCGAACAGTTTTAAAAATATCAATATAACTTTTTTGCATGGATGACGAATTACAGGATGGGAAGTCTTCTTTAAACTTTGCTTTTGATATTATATATCTAATACATAATATGCACTATCCTACAATGGAAAGAGTTTAGATACTCTAAGCTGACAATTGTCAATATTCAATACACGCTGAATGTTTTTTATATACCTATTCATTTAATTTGTTTTGAATTTTAATACTCACTATTAAAAATATTTTTTTTTCGTAAAATAAAACAATGAGGAGTTTGAATACATTGGTAGCATAATTACCTCACAGTATTTCCAACAAATTATCCCTAAGTTATTTTTAAAATTTCCTCATTGCATAACAAATCCTTACTCCAGTAAAATATTCCGCAGTAAGTTACTTTTCTCTGATAAAGCATTATCGCCCCATCTACTCTATCTTCAAGTAGTTTCACGGTCCATTACCTTATCGAATAACTTAACCACTCTATCTACAGCTTTATGCTTTACTTATCTTGAGTTCACATTTTCTCTTTATCAAAATTCTTTCAAAATTACGTTTTGCGACGGCATAAAAAATAAAACTATTAAAACATAAAGCATATCTACGCATATTTTAGCGCAATGTAACTGCGATTTGGTCTATACTCTGTTTATAATATTACTATTAATACTGTTTTGGCTTTCAATAAATTGTAGTGAGGGTCAATCGGGTTTTTTCCCCTTTTGATCCCCTGTGAGAAACAAATACTGGGGATCAATAGAAACAACCTACTCTGACAACCACTACCCAAAATACCCAACAGCCTCTCAAGCTCCCAAACACAATATATCTTAACGTGCGGTAGTATTGAGGTAAGGTTGTAAATTTTTAAGATACTTGGTTAATCACACTATCTACTCCATAGCTAATTTGGAATACTGAAACTCTTTACTCCCTAAACAAACTCAAATGTAAAACATAGACCGTAAAACGAAACACATGGGTCGGATAAAAAATGGGGTAAAGGGAGCATTTCATTAAGTCAACGGACCCTAAAAAGGCCTTGCTCTACGGAACCCGCGCTCTCTGTAAAGCTTAGTGCCTAT
Organism: Peribatodes rhomboidaria; assembly: GCA_911728515.1. Lineage (NCBI taxonomy): Eukaryota > Metazoa > Arthropoda > Insecta > Lepidoptera > Geometridae > Peribatodes > Peribatodes rhomboidaria. Next base: position 6,482,138 of record OU452178.1, on the reverse strand, counting down.
TAGAGTATACTTTTAAAACCTCCGCACACGAGCCCGGATTCTTTTTTCGTACTTTAGGGTAAACATATGAGGTTTATGGAGTGCGGAACCCTCGCAAACGAAAACACTTGTGTTAATGATTGTATGGCTTTAGGAATGGTGTTTATTTGTGATGTATTGAAGGGTTGTCTTTATGTAACGATGAACTTTTTTTTTTAATTTAAAAGCATGCTGACTGAACTAATGAATTATCTAGGTAGACCCTAAATCACTAGTTCGTAAAGGTCAAAATTTGTTAACTGAATATATTTAGACAGTAATTCATGAGTGAATTAGAAAACTACGCCTAGACTATTTACGCTTGTAAAAGCATGTACGTAACGTAATAGCTACGTAGAGTGGCAGCTAGAACCTACAATTAACTGTGTCTTAACCACGTTGTCAATCAATTGTAAATGCCACTTCCGGTCACTGATGCAGACTGACTAGGTCTGGAGTGGCATAACCTCTGTGATTTATTAAGACTGGACTAACTAGAGCTACTTAAGCCCACTATACATGCTTTAAATTCTAACCCCCTACTAATAAACGTTATATAGCCTTGGAATAGTTATACAGCGTTTTGATTTTTTTAATATACAAAAAAATTAAACAAAATACTGTATTGCTATTCCGAGGCTATACAAGGTTTATTAGTAAGGAAGTAAGTAGTTCTACGAGTTACAGGTATTTGTTTTATAAGATGCTACCAAAATAGAATGCTGACTTTTAGAAAAAAGGTCAATCCCTATGTAAAGTGCGTAGTTATAGTTACCTCTATTCAAAGTCGCCAAAAATAAGGTCCCCTAAGAGCAGGGATTTGTCGAGGGTTGATAATGAATCCTCGCACAGTACATCTTCTACGGGAAATGACTGCAAAGTGTTTTTCTATTCTGTTTCTCTAACGGTAGGGTGGGACTGAAGACAAACTGCATTGTGTCCGGCCTATACATGGGACATACACAGAACATACATATACAGGGCTGTGTTTGATTGTCCGAAAACACTATTATTGGTTTTTGGGAAGAAAAAAAAACAGAATAAGTTGTTTAAGGTCATGAAACTAAAGTTTTTTCTAAAAGAGATCTACCTATATTTTACTTCTAGGTCATGTGGTTGGTCTTGGACTTACACTCTGAAGACATTTTGCTCGTTTGACAACTTTCGACCCTTTGTCTTATAACTCCTTTGTATGCAACTAAACCACATAAATTCAAGTTTAATAAGTCCTCTGACTTATCCTCCTCACAAGCTGAATCGAGATTTGAATCCCAAGCAACCATTATCATGCCGGCGAGTCAGGAAGCTGAGACATTTCGCCGGTGCAATGGTGTACGAAGCTTTATGTACTGTGAACCGTTGATGCTAGGGGTTGCTACCCTTCGATTCGTCTATTGAGACATCTGTCTGGGATGGTATCCGGATAAGGAATGGCGTGCTAATGATTTTGGAATAGCTCCTTGTGAATATAAGACCAGACTGAGAATGAACAAAGTAGAATCTGGAAAATCTCTTTTTTTGATAATGACAACAGCTATTACTATGCATTTTCGATACATATGAAATATTTTTTTACAAAAAATGACAAAATAATTAACTTACCCACCTACGATAAAATAGATACGAGTAAGCAAAATAGTTTTCAAGTTAGTATTCATTTCAAAATAGCCATAGGTAATACCACGCCGCCTACTTGTTTGGCGCGGCGGTTACTATAATTAAACATATCATCACGCCTTTCCCCCAAAGGCTCTTGCAGAGGTGTAATACAACACCCACACTTCGCCGAACGATATTTAGTCCCAAATGTGCCAGGGGGCAAGCCTGGCGTCATACACCGGGCTTCAGTCATGTAGCAAATGACATACAATACGCACATATGTTGATAAGTACACAATGAACAAATTGGTGCGTGCCGTCGGCTGGGTTCGAATCCGCTCCCTCTGGTTTGAGAGGTGGACCTTCTCCAACTAGGCTATCATCGCTTCTATATCTTATCTTATAATTATAATAATCTATATATCGTAACGCCTTTCCCCCGAAGACGCTGGCAGACCTACCGATAACAACTTTATGAGCCGTCCAATTTCACCAACATCACCCACTAACCACAACAGTATTTTTCATGTTCATTGAAGCAAGAACCCTTCTTCCAACAGTGGCTCCGTAGCTCAAAGTATGACGTTCGTTGGTTTAATCAATCAAATTGGGCTGCGCTAATCCTCTTGTTATCTTTGACCTAGTTGTAACAATGGGAGTTTGTTCATTGGTTCGTTTGTCATGCTCGTCGTATGTAGGTATGTAGTGAACACATTATTAATTAGTTTATAAACGAACGTCCTTCTATTTTACTGTTAATAATCTTAACTAGCCTAATGGAACGAAATTTATCTCTATCAAAATTAGAGAAAACATTACATGTTTTATTTTTAGTTGTACGTATTTTTGGAAATGATAAAGCAGAAAAAGAGTAGAAACGACATTATTATAATAGCTGCTATTTTCGGTTTCGAGTAGCAATTTTTTATCGTGATATTGTTAGCATTAAAAATAATGAAGAATTTTTAATTTTAATTCTTGTACTAACAAGAAGTGAGGTCTCCACAATTAAGGCTATGTTTTACAGCACATACACTACTATTAAAATCAACTCAATGTTGTTTTAGTAGGCAACTATTTTAATACTATTTTTTAACACAAGTATCTACTTAAATACGAGTATGTATCCAATCTTCTGAGATAGAAAATACAAAGCCAAAATGTAAAGTTAGTTGGTGGTTTAGTAAAAGTAAAACAAATTTAATTTTATTACATTGTTTATTGTTTTGCTGGTATTAAACAGACAATTTGGCATTTGAGAGAAAGCTAATAAACGAGCCCTAAACAACTCATGCCTTATAGAAATTATTGATTGCTGTGCTTTTAACATCACTGCACATCACTACTGACTGCCTCGGTGGCTAAGTTGGTAGTGAACCTGCCTTTTGAGCTTAGGGGCGTGGGTTCGATTCCCACCTAGGGCAAACATTCATGTGATCAACATTTGTGTTTGTTCTATGTCTGGGTGTTAATATCTATTTAAGTATGTATTTAAAAATATATATGTATGTATATCAGTCTCTGGCAGCCTTAGTACAAGCTTTGCTTAGTTTGGGGTCAGGCGTCCGTGGGTGAAAATGTCCCGAATTTCTTTAATTTATTTACTATGTTCCGTTCAATTGCAGCTATCTTTTTGTATGTTCGATTTGAGCACAACTGTTGTTACTAATCTTAACACATCCTTACCACCTTGTACCTACACAGTTTCACAATATAAAATATTCTATTCTATTCTGCCACATTTCACTCAACTGATTACTAGTTCTCGTTGTGGTTAGACTAACTCTTATTTCAGCACTACAGCAAATTTTTAAATTCTCAACAATGTGGATCTTGACATTTCCATAGAATAGCTTCTCTTTACGTAGTAATAGCAATAGAACTCAATGTGTATGATGAGAAAAGTTGGCAAAGATAGAAAAGGATTTATTTCTTTTAATAATGAACAGACCGAATACCGTGATAGAGTAGAGAATTCTCTCGAAACTTGCGATATTGTAAAATTATATTACTTTCCCGTCCATTCCCTGTAGACAGGAAACAGGGGCCTTCATAACGGACCTCGCCGAGATAAGTACCGCGCTGCCCATCTGCTCTCTCCGTTGGGATTATTTTATGTTTATCTTAAAATATGGAGCAATTTATTGTTTATATTGTATTATTAGCTGCTTGAATATTACATTTTGTAAAGAAGTATCTGGCTCACATTTTATTATGTTTAAGTATTCATTTGCATTTTTGTAAAAGTTTTTAATAAGTTTAACCTTGACAGTTTTCGAGGTAAGCAGACTAGGTAGGAGCTAGGACCAAACCAAATATTGCCTTAAACCAAAAGCTTGAAATATTGCTTTGAAAAAATCCAAACATACGAGTATTTTATTTAATTTTTATTCGAAACTTTCGAAAACAACGTTATTAGATACTTCTTCAGGACTCAAACGGAAGTATTTGAAACTACAAGACATACCTAATTTCGACACCTTCCCTAATACATGTTTTGGCAAAAGTGTACGTTTGTTAACCGTTACAATTTTACAATCTCAAATTTGCGTTTCTAGACAAGCTAGCCATGTGCTCTCCAAATGTTAGACGACTATTCTTAGTAATGTGAAATTCTCACAAGCTAGATCCATCTGCCGGCGCTGTAATTAGGTCCTAACTGAAATCTACATACACAAACAATAAATCAGACGGACGAGAATGTGTTAAATTGTTTCAACATTTTAACTTTACGTTACTAAAAGCTGCGTAGTTGTTCACGTGTTTTTATTGAGTCCGAATCAGGGCGAAAACACGAAGCTGTGTGTATATATTTATGTGGCTAGGCTAGGAATGTGTAATTTTTTCTAAAAAATTAAGTTTTTTCAAGCACTCCTAATTTCTCGGAAAATATGGCATTTCAACTCATCCTGACTCCACATATTTACCATAATGGTTTCTGGCGTTCGTTACAATTTAATACCTGTTTTTCGACCTAACGAGCGATGGCGAGCGAAGCGTCTATGCTTCAGCTTTGACAAAAATGCTTTCGTATTTCTGTCCGGATCTTTGTCTTTCCCTTCAGGTCGCATTTCTTAACCGATTCTCTTGCAATTTTGGTAGGAGTAGGTTTGATAACATAAATAGTTTTTTTTTTCCGAGACAGTTATTGGAAAATTTTCAAAATGGCAGAGCTCAAAAGGTGAATAGTTTTGATACTGGGTAAGTTTTAGATACTCAACATTCATTATTTTGATCCCTTCACAGTATTAAATTTAAAAATTTCACCTTCAAGTTCTCGTAAATAAAATTCACAAATTCAAATATGACTTGATACACCGAGTCCAAATTTGTAAGATTCACAATCAGTATAAAAAATAAGCAGCGTGGGAGGCGCCGCTTAGGCCACTGTTTAATTAAATGTTGTTAGAATCACGTGGCGCATAGAACCTTCTAATCACCGACGATAAAGCGCACTACGCGCACAGAATCCCAATTACCCCAACAATATATTAGTCTAAATTAGAATAAAAATCTCTTCAGATTTAATAATAGATAACGGAGGAAGTGCGCCATATTTTGAGATGCAAAATGGTGCATACATTTTCTTGAAAGCATCTCAGAATAAGACCACCTAAGTGTAAGACGGTACCTTTCAGTACGGTTTTGCAAAGAAAATTTTAATAAGGCAAATGCTGCAGGAGCAATTCTTCTGGGACTCAGCATAATATTGCAGAATTACTTTCTATAATATTATGCTGAGTTAATGCGGCGGCAAAGTTGTTTGGAACTGTTTTTGTTTCTGTCTAATTTGTAGTTGGGAGTCTTTGAAACTTGCACTGAGATGGAGTCAACTTTTTAGTCGAAATAATTTTTAGCTTCGTAGTTTAATGCCAATTGCAGTTTTTCAGAGCAGATAAATAGATTTTTCAAGCAAGAACTTAGTTGACAAGATAAGATACAAAAAAACATTTAAATTTAATAAGTTCACACTATGTATAGGTGGCGTAGTGCCTTAGTTGGTAGTTATTTAGCTAATATTTTCTCGATTAAAAAAAAGCATATTGTCACGCCTTTCCCCCGAGGGAGCTCTAGCTAGCGAGGAGTAATACCCACACTTTGCCGGATGATCTTTAGCCCCAAATGTGACAGGGGGCGATCCTGTCGCCATACACCGACCATTCTCCAGTTATGTAGTAAAATAAAAAGTTTACTTCATGGTTTTTGTTCAATACACGCATTGTTTTTTTTTTATCAAAATTAGGATTAATCGAGGTACTTTATTATGTTACTACATTGGCAATGACATAAAATCACTTTTACATACCTAATTTAGAGGTAAAAATTTTAATTTTCTGAGTATGTTAAAGCTCCGATCTCAAAATCACTTTCTCATAAAATTGATAAAGACCATCTAGTATAGGTACTCCATGACAGTCCTCTCCATAAAATACGGTCTCAATTCAAGAACGTCGTCAAGTGCTTATTATTACGTCTATAAAATGCTTCGGGAATACTCCGATCGTATCCCAGACCGATTCATGAACATTTGTGCTTACCAAACTTACATCATACAACGTGATTGAATCTTATTCCTAACGCAGTATGAATGAAAGTGGGATATCAGACGTTTTAGGGAATTTGCAAAGAAAAGGAAGCTATTGGGTCTAGTCTAGGCACAAAAGTGCAGCTTTAGCCGGGATTTTGTCGTAATTTTCGTTTTGAATTGAATGCATTCATGGTTGAAATGTGAATTGCTGAGGTAGAAAATAAGTATTAAGTAAAAATGAATTGTAGGTTCGTCTTTAAAGCTTACAATTGCATGTTTTATAAAATAATTTTGAGATCATTTTACGTTTAATTTCTGACATACCATAAATATTTTTTTTTTTTTTTTTTTTATGTAAAATAGGTCGGCGTTTGACCACCAACTCGCCTGATGTTAAGCGACGTTGTGGTCTAAGATGGAGCACGACGACCTATAGGGTACTTATTCACTCTAGCATTGAAGTTTTGTAGAGTGAAGAAGTACAAAGACGGCAGTTGAGTGAGGAGCTACAAGCGCGCTACTGCTCAGACCCGTCTTCGGAATGGTTACACCGGACTACATCCCGAAACACGACTAGGTCATTTCACGGCATGGCTTGGTCCGGTGGGTGGTAACTAGCCACGGCCGAAGCCTCCCACCAGAGTTTGCTACCCGGTTAGCACTACCCGGGGACCACGTGTAGGGAATCAGAATGGAGTACACTCCTACGGACGTGGGTAGCTCAGCCCCCAAATAATATAATGTATTCCGAAATCTAAATCTCTTATATCTTAATATAGTTACAGTCTATCTATAATCTTTGTGTTGAACCTTAAACTTTTCTTATGTCCGTATTCCACTTAAGCACAAAAACTAAAATGCCTCGTAAGAAGTGAGTAAACAGAGCATGTTAGAGCTCATGTGGTTGCAGACTGACAAATTGCTGTAATCTAGGCACCATGGCACATTATTACTGCACCATCTTGCCTTCTGCCACGGTCTGTGTTTTTTAAAACCAACTCTCGTGATGTCGACTTAAATAAAAGTAGTTTTAAAATGCCTTGTTTAAAGTTTGGCAATGTACCTATGTTTGATTTTGTTTCTCAACTGCACTGCATTTCCTTTCATTTCTAGTTATTGATTTAAGACAATTGTGAAGCGCGTACTTGTCCAAAAGAGAAACATCTTTCCACCTATTAATAATGGGCCGATTTTGGTGATTTTTTTAATGACTACATCTAATGGCCTACTGTCATGTAATATATCTCTGATTGTTGGTAGGTATTTGCATTGAAATTTCTAAAAGTTTAAAAGTAAGAAGTACTTACTTCCGATTGGTTATACCTACATTCATAATCTAACCTCGGGCTTTTTATTCTGTGGCTCCGAAGACTCCGTCCGTTTTCGAGCTAACTGTTTTATTACACTCATCACATTCACTTACCCCTTAGCAATTATTTGGCATTGGCATTTAGTGCCAGATCGTAGCGTAGGTGCCTACCAACTATCACACAACCTGTGGCATTACCATACAAACTACGTGATTATCTGCGGCGAGAGCGTACTAACTATTTATTAGTCTGCGGTGTTAACAACCGACGAATGTGCCAAATAATCGAAGTGGGAGTGAGCCAAAATGTTAATTAACCTTAAACTTTACCTTGATGGAATTAATCTGGGGAGTTGCCGTCGACGTTACCGCGTCTCACGCTCGAAGGAGCTTTGCAAACTTTGCTTTGAATCATTTTTGTTTGAAATTTTAGATGGCTTATGAACCTCGTTTGGAGTTTTGATGGTCAACTCAGCGTATTCTGTTTTTTTTTTCGTAGTATCTTCAAAAAAATGTTCAAAATGTTTATCAACAGGATATATTAGTCTTTTGCCAAATTGACTTTCTCTTCAAATTCCCTAGTGTAGCAAAGATCAAAGCGAGATTTAAAGTAATAAGCTAAACAGATATACAATAAATTTGGTTTTTGTCAAACGTTTTCCTTAGCTACTCGCAAATAAGTTATTTTAAATTAACCTCCGGTAATAAGCAAATAAATCGTCTTTAACAGCACCCTCGCAAACATGAAACGAACTCTTAAAGTAAGATTGGGGCATTTACATTCACGAAATTAATGTAAACACGATGAATTAGGCGTCCTCATTATATATTAACCGTAGTACCTACCAGGGATCCCTTCCCTAGTCCCTTTTAATCCAAGGATTAAGAAGCTCTGACGATGTCTCACTTTTGCATAATTATACGATATATCAGCGGGAAAAAATCAATTTGTGAGAGCTAACGAGACTTGTTATGTAAATTAATGTAAGGTTTACGACACCTGAATGATGGTGCAGAGTTAAGGCCCGGTATTACATGAAATTAACGAAAACAAGTATTTTGTTTACACCTAGTTTGAAACGAAGAATTGTAATAATTAAGTGTAAAAAAAATTGCTGGTAGAAAAAACAACCAAAATCAGTATAACCAAGGCAGACTTTTGAAAATAATTCTCATTTTGTAACAAAAAAATCATAAAAAGTATCTTCTAAGAAAACGTTTTGAGCACAGTTCTCTAAATTTTCAGCGATTACAATACAATTTTTTTTTATTATTAAATAGCCAGATTAGTTCTCCAAAGTTTAACCGAGTAACTTATTCCTATTTGTGTTTTTAAGATGAATACCAATAAAAACGGCAAAAAAATGCAATTCTAGGCGCCGATCTCATTTTACCTTCAAATATGATTTACGATTTCATCTCTAAATGAAGCGGCTTAAGTAAACGTGTGTGTGGGTAAAAAATCGTGATATGACCGTGTTTTAATAAGATGTAAACGCTTTATCTTCACAGTTATAGAATAATTATGGTATTTTCTGGGCGCTTTCTGGCCCTCTTGACAGAGCTCTAGCGGTGGTCTGTTTGCGTTTTCTATGTTAGTGTGTTTAATTGTGATTGTTTTTATCTTTAATTTTTTCTTGTTGATCCCATTTTTTTTATAAATTTAAAATTCCTGACGTTTTCATGAAATTTAACTAACATTTGTATACTTAGTAACCTACTTATTTTTAAATTAATGTGTTTTTTAATAGAAGCTTTGTAAGTAGGTACTTAATTGGAATTATGTTTTTATGGATCTCGATTATCTAAATTAAATTGATTTTAATTCTATTTAATTTAAATTTGATTAAATAATGTGTAGTAATCTAACAAACGGCTCCTAAGCTTAAAATACGTTTTGGGTGAGTCTAGCTCATTTAATACATCAAAATTAACATTTAATAATAATCTATTTACTATTTTAGCTGCATAATTACAAAATTTTTGTTTTTATTATAGTTAGTAGGTAAGTAATCATTACTGAGTTATTCTGGCTTGAAGTAAAGAGTTTTATTGTTATTATTATTTCAAGATATTTATTTTACTTCTTATTATTATTATGGTAATAATAACTACGACTACAGAAGCACGTAAGTGACCACGGCGAGTCCTGTTTAGCAATAATTTTCACTTTCCCTGAGGCAACTGGACATCGGTCAATCTCTCTCCACTTAGCTGTGTAGGATTTTCAACTTTACCAGCAAAATAATATAGCTCAAAACGGTGCAATCCGTAAGGCTGGTCTAATAATGACTTAGATAAGTACATCTTAGATAATCATAACCGTCATTGTAAAATGTCAAGCTTCCTGTGGAAAGCGGCGCGACTCCTACGTAGAAACTGCAGTGTTGTACATTAGCATTTTTTATTACAGACAGGCTTAGGACGGGATTCTATGATAATTAGATTTAGCTACTACTCTAAGTGTGGCAATTTCCAAGCTAATTAAACTGGCATCTTAGCAATAATTATCATAATTTCAGCCGGAAGAGGTTCACTGCTGGACAAATGTCTATTGCCATGAACGACTCTCGATGAATGGACTCTCGCAATGATCTCCACAACTTGCGCTTTTCGTGTCCATAGAGGCTTCTTGCGACCATCACTATAGATCGTCGGTATATCTTGTGGGAGACATTTCCTCGCTGCGTCTTCCGTTATTGGCCAAGATAGTTTTTTTTTTAAATCCTTTGGTTTTTTAAATAAATAAATAAATTCGGGACACTTCCACACACGGTCGCCTGACCCCAAACTAAGCAAAGCTTGTACTATTGCTGCCAGGGACTGATATACATACTTAGATATTTTTAAATCCATACTTAAATACATATTAACACCCAGACATAGAACAAACACAAATGTTCATCACATAAATGTTTGCCCTAGGTGGGAATCGAACCCACGCCCACAAGCTCAGAAGGCAGGTTCACTACCAACTGAGCCACCGAGGCAGTCAACTTTAAATTACTCGTATTACCCTACATGTATGTATTTTGTTTCATAAGGGAGAAAAGGCTTAACATTTATAATATTGCAATCGCTTAGGTTTTGGTGCATGATATGATCTACAATATTGTTACTGACTACGGTGAAGAAAAAAAGAAGGGGTATTGTTTTTACACCTGTATTTTTTTTTCCTACAATCACTCAAACGTTTTAAATTAAGTAAATTTATAATATTTCACTTAAAAACGTTTGAGTGATTGTGTTATCAAATCTTAAATTGTCTCTGGCGACCTTACCTCGATGTTAAGGCACGCTCTTATTCCGAACTCTATCGTTTACTGAAACACCAGTGTATGAGTAAGCTGCGAGTAGGCACCACTCTGGGCAGTGAGACGCGGGTCATTCCGGGCCGACAAGCACAGATAATCAAGGGCTCTATCACCTTTGTTTCGGGTCACGCGACTGTGAACCCAGAGATAACCGCTTGACTTGAATTTTAAACCCATTCATGATAGGGGTGAAAAGTTTTAACTGAAACTGATGGGTTATAATTATCTTGCTCTAATATGTACTCGTAAATAGGTGAATACCTTCTTGAATTACGTGTTGTTTTCCATTATATAATTAAAATACAATAATTTGAGCCTATTCTTAAAAAAAAGTGTTTTATCTGTTAATCGGAATCGTGGGTTACTTAAGCTTATTCTTATCACTACTGGACAAAAGCCTCCCGTAATGATCTCAACAATAACCGGTGCGCTGCCCGTATCCAGCGGCTTTCCCCGACCCTCTCGAGATCGTCAGTCCACCTTTTGGGAGGCCTTCGCACGCTGCGTCTTCTGGTTTGTGGTCGCCACTCACGAATCTTTCTGAACCATCCAAACCAAACCAAACCAGAATTTTCGTTTAAGTAATTTTAACCTTTGCATAATTTTTGCAGGTGACCATGACTTGGATTAGGGAAAGATTAGGTATCACTTTAGTCTAGACAATGATAAGTCAAAATACTTCCCGCTTTTCTTAACGTAACTTATTTTAGCCGCGTCATTATACTTTGAATACTTCATCAGCCGCATGAATTAATATTTCAGCGTTATTTAAATTAAAAACGCTAAAAGGTTGAGTAAAAGCCATCGTCGGTTTGCAGGCAACATATAGTGGCTGAGAGCTTAAGCTTGGTGCAGTTATAATCGCATTACTGCCGTCGACGGCACAGCACATTTTGTCAGGGAATAGAAAGAGCTTTGAGTGTTAAAGCTTGGGCTGTTTTGAAAACAAGCGTTTTAAGTCAACTTTTCTTGTAAGAACTGCAGGGGTGTGGAACTCGTTGCCTGCGTCTGTCTTTCCACCTAAATACAATTCGGGGGTGTTTAAGATTAAAGTGAATAGGCATCTCCTAGGCAAGCGTGTTACACCTTCGATCATGTTGACGCTTCCCATCAGGCGACTCTGTGGTCAAACGCATGCCTAGTCTGTTGTAAAAAATCTTCCTTCTACAATTCGGCAAAAAAAAACTGATACAAACAAAACAACAAACTGATACAAATAAAAACAAAATTTTAACGTGATTCGGTTGAAGAATGCGACCTGTAGAGGAAGACATACGCCGGCCGCAAAGTCTACAGCTCACAGAGCCACTAGTTAGTAAGTGGGTAAAAGTACAAAACACGTTTTTGAATGCAAGAATGACTACTTGTTGACTTGACTTACAAATTAGTTTCTTAAACCAAGAAAAAGATAAGAACAACTTTCTTAAATTAAGAAAAAGATAAGAAAAAGTTAGGGATCAAAATAAAGAAGAAGAGAGTAAATGAAGTAGACAGGTTACAGGTTATTAAGGTATTTCTTTCTATTTTTAAGGCTTTTTTTTTTCAATGACGTAACTGTGCTGATGCACAAACTCTATGCAAGCAAGCAAAACAAGTAATAAGAAAGTAATTTTTCCTGAAAGTAATGAAGGGGGCAGAAGCTCACGCTCTGTCTTTTATTATAGTGAAACGGGTCTCTGTTCATATTACACGCTTTCCTGCTAAATCTAGTTAGGTTGCCTTGTTCAGGTAAGGAGAATTTATGTAGAAATATGATTTTAGGGAAGCTTAGACGAAGCTCAGGTAAAGTTAGTCAACTTCAAGCGATGTTTACGGATAAATTTAAGCCTCCATAATGAGTGTTTAGTCCATGAATTGAGGGTTGGATATCTCAGTGTCATGTCAAATACATTTTCTTAGTACACATATTATTTTAGTGAGGTTACGATTAGGTAGGTTACCCAACTGCCAAGAAAAAGGAGAGAGGGCTAAGGGGCTCACGCTCCCTCCCAAACTCCACAATACAATAATTGTACAGTAATTAAAAATTATCTGCTTTTTTTGTGTTTGCTAAGGGGTAACCTCAGTCAAAATCTTGTCTACCTTGACAAAGCTTACTTTCACATAAGTCAAGCGTAATCATCAAATCACATAATCCAAAAGCCTGGGTCCTCCACTGTTTTAGATGTATGTATGTGTGTCTATATTACTTTCTGATTTTTTAAGCAACTTCTTTTTTCGGGTTTTATCCTCGTAGTAAGTATCCGTAGTCAGTATCGTCGTAGTATTGCACAATTTCGATTACATTCACTTACCAACATTCTGCAATAACACTTTCTTTCCCAAATACAGAAAGCTGTATTTAATGCTCGATTTACAAAATCAAGCAGTAACGAGAGAATCGATACCCCGTATTGCCTGATAATGTCCAAGCTAAGTGCTTCAAGTGGGCGAGTGGCTGTTATCGTACAGTTCGAGCGCCCTTCGTGTCCCTCGCACGCTGGTTATACAGTATACATTTTCGTGGTCTGTATAGACCGCGTCCAACCCGCTTATTAACTTAAAAACAATTGCATGGTCATCAATGAAAATAGGTCCGTTCATGACAGAAAACGAAAATAGAAGCTGTTGTAGAGCCTTCATAATATTTTATTTTCAACAATTATCGACCATTTGTCATGTTGCAATTTTTTTTTTGACATTAGGCGACTAAACCACATGATGCTAAAATTAATTTAGCTTATGCGTAGCCTACATGGCAAGAGTTGAAAAAATCTAATCCTAAGTACGATAATATCAGCATTTTCTACTCTATGCCCACTTAGTAAATATATTACTCAACTACGCCGTTCAACTAGCTTTTGTTAAAAGTTGAAAAATTGGTTGATTGATGTGCAATACTGCAAAATTTTTCGCTGCGCTCTGGTATTTTGTATTTTTGAATAGAAATGGTATTTCCAGCGCAAAACGAATTCCATTCACACTCTCGCGAATCACGATACGCCTGGTAAATTCTTCCATTCACGGAGTATTGTCACTATCCTTTGTGGCTTAACTATTCACGTGGCGTCGTTTGGAAGTTTCGACGTGACTACTATAAAATGTTGCAATAAAACTGTTGTACCTGGAACGGCAAATCTCAACGGGTTTAAAACTTAAATAATAATCGCAATGAGATTTGCAGACAGTGAAATTGAAATTGCATTTCATTTCCAATTATTTACTAGAGATTAATCACTATGTTGGGGCAGACTACCAACGTATTTCTAAATATGTTGAAACCCCTCTAAAAGGTTTCATTCCTTTTTTCACCTTAAAGTCAATTAAGTAGGCAAAGATTTTGAAAAGCAGAAACTCCACAAACAAGTATCATCATTAAAAGAAAAACAAAAAAGCCGGCTGCAAAATGTGTATGTATTTCCAATACATACACATCCCTATGTATTTCCAATATCAAGACGATTCAAATGACACATCACTGCTCACATGTCGAAATCCATCAAGCTGTTTAGGCTAGTGCATGCCAAATAAACCTCATACATACATACTCGCATACATACTCGCATACATCCAAACATACATACGCTCGATAAACATGACCCACCTTGCGCAGTCGGGTAAAAAAATATGCAGGAAACAAAACAAAAACGGTTAAGTTAACTCGCATACATCCAAACATACATACGCTCGATAAACATGACCCACCTTGCGCAGTCGGGTAAAAAAATATGCAGGAAACAAAATAAAAACGGTTAAGTCTTCATTAGGGACTTATATTAAATTAAGTAATGTTATTTGGAGCTCCTTTGTGCTGAATACCTTAGAAGTACAGGGGCGGTCAGTACTTAATTGAGAAAAACAAAAGCTAACCGTTAGGGCTGTGCCGGCCTACAATAATGCCAAGGACTTCGTCAAGTAGGGTTGCCTACTTTTTATATGAGATACAAAAGGCATCTGACATCTTACGTAAGTATGTGGACTGGGATGGACACCGGATGGACACAAAACAAAGATGATTGGCGAAATAGGGATGAGCCTTTTGCCTGGTACTCGGGAATTGGAACGACGATCAGAATATGAGATACCTTAGTTTTTTCCATATCTGCATCAGGTCCAAGTATTTGTGAAATTGGTTTTTCCAAGTAGGATATTCCTAATATCCTAATTGGAAAAACTACTTGAAGCGACCTAAATTTGGTAGTGTCAACCCTATTCAAAGGAAATAAGTAGGAAACCTCGCGTGTAAGGAATTTTGCAATAAATCTCTTTTTCGTCGTGTGCGTAAATAACGCGTAACGTGTTGCTTTCGTTATTTCACCACTGTAATACACGTTCTTGCTATTTTTCTCAATAATAGTCCTGTAAGTATAAACTTGTTTTTTTTAATTGCTTATCTTACTAGAAAAACAAGTTTATATATATATATATATATATATATTATATCTACCTACCTGAGAAAACTGCAACGGAGAAAGAAAAAACCATTTTCGAGTTAGACTCAGACTTAAATTTAAACATCTCCAATTTCACTCATTAAAAACTGTGTATATAAATAATACAGCAAAAAATTTCAGCTTTCATATATCCAAAGTTATTTAATTTCACCACATCATTACCCGCTAACAAATACCCGCCATTAAACAACACTGCATTAAAATTAATGACGGTTTCAACGCACCTGTGACGAGTTTGCAATATGACGTTATAATTAATTACTGACCGTCATGTCCTCTCCTCCCCAGGCCATTACTGGTGATACTGATTTGTTGTACGGTATCATGTAGGTGTGTGTAGGTGTCATTAGGCTCGTGGGTCCCGTAATTGGTCATTAGGCTTTTGTGGCGTAACGGTGATTTTCAATAATCGGTAAAAAGGTATATCCCCTTACTAATTAACGTTGTTTAGCTTCGGAACAGCTTTACAGTGTTTTGTCTTTTTCGATTGCTTTGAAAATGTAAAAGGAAAGAAAAAGATAAAAGATAGAACAAAAGACAAAGTAAATTTAATTAAGGTGGCAATAAATGTATTTAGTAACGTGTCATCACGCCTTTCCCCCGAGGGAGCTGGCAGAGGTGTAATAAATACAACACCCACACTTCGCCGGATAATATTCAGTCCCAAATGTGACAGGGGGCGAGCCTGTCGTAACAACAGTGTTACGACAGGCTCGCCCCTGAAAAAAAAGATACACTGCCAAATAAATTAGTAACTAGTCTCGTATAGACTCTATAAAATACGCGTCAGGTTCGGGTTACGTCGCTTTTTGTAATGAAGAATGGATTTTAACATTATCGTTTTTATTGCCAGTTACACTGACAGGCTGATTGGAATCCAGACCGTATTCTTTCAAGGGGTGTATCTACTCATTCTAGGCTACCTTTATAGCGTTACGTTACTTCACCAAAAAAATTTAGTTTTGAGATATTTAACAGTTTTGTAAAGATTTGAAAACAAAATATTACACAAAACTAAAATTTTTTGCTGAATTAATGTAACGCTTAAAACACAACTCAGGATGAGTAGAAACACTCCTTGAACGCATACGGTCTGGATTACAATCACCCTGTATAAGCGAGTTTTCCTCTTTCGTCAATGTTTTTTCGTTATTCTTGTCTCAAACTAAGTGCTACCTACGCTTGTTTTAGTGTGACTAATATTTCTTTTGAAATGTAGGTACTCTAACTGCAATCCCAGCCTAAAGCCAAATGTTCTACCTAACGCTGTTTCATGGAATCAAAATCATTTACACACACAATCATACCTCTTTTCTTTCTAGACATACCTACTACTATAGAATGTCTGACATTTTTTAATGAAATCATAATATTAAAATCACCGTTATTTTTTAAAGGTCCTTAAAAATTATATTCCCGACTAAACCAAGCGCTTCCTTCAATAATGCAATTCAACCCATCTCCCGACGCCAGCGTGTAAAAACGCCATAATAACATCGTGTCCGCCTTGACGCCGCGGTGACACTTAATTTGTCACTGACGGTCGGACGGTCGGCCGGTCGCAGACCAGCGGGACTAACGACCGATTTTTATGCCTCGTTACTGAAACTTTGTGTGACGATAGTACTTAATTTAAAAAAGAGCAAAGGATAACTGAAAGGACAGTATGTTAGTTCAAAACTTGGTTGTAAAAAGATTAGGTTCGTACATAGGTTTCATTTCAATAAAATAATTTGTTTATTATTTGAAAAAATAATGCCTCTCAGTTTCTTGCCTGTTCCTCTGAGTAGAGGCTCTTTATCCGAACAAGGCGGTCGAGTCTATTTAAATAACTTTGACGTTCGTAAGTGTATCTTTTATACCTAAATTGAATAAAAACATTTTGACTTTGACTTGACTTGACTAACTACATGATAGGACAGGACCCTTATTTACAAACGTTCACACCACTCTTTAGGTAAAGGTTAATAAAAAAGTTACACAACTTTAAGTCACAGACTTCTCAAGTCCTTATAGCACTACATACCACTATTGTACAATTTCAAATTATCTCTCTTTAAAAATTAAGCAAGTACCTAACAGAACAAGGTACAACGAAACGATTCGTTCATTCGTCCGTTCACTAACCGTTGCAAAAAAACTTTTTCAAGTAGCGCGTGATCGCAACATTCCTGAAATCCGTACAACTGCTGAGTAAGTAATTGGCGAGAATGTTCGACGCACTCGTTGCGTTGTGTAGAGGTTTTTAATTAATACCTACAGCGAGCGTGCTCGGGAAATAAATCTTGGTTAATGTCCCTTTAGTCTGGTCAGCGAGGGGCATGCTGACAGTAAAGAGACGGCTTACAATTTGCCGTCATGATATGATGGTTAAGGTTCTGCCTCTAGATTATGCTTGACGAGTCAGCACACAGAAAGCATAAACATATAAGTAACTGGTGCCATAATATTAACCGATTTACTCATCGGTTAACCCACCAAACATTCCCTGTCCACTGAAGTCAGTTGCTTAAAAAAATATTTAAGTACCTATTTTTATTGGTGTTTAAGTATTGCAGCCTGTTAGGTTAAAAAATATGGACCCATGTTGTTATTTTATGACAACCTGTGCCTGAAAATAATGATTATAAATTAAAAGAATTATTATATATTTTTCTTTGCTAGAAAAGTAAAGGTTGTAGGTTGGTTTTAATTTTTCCAACTAACCGCCCTTTATCCAGACACATTCATAAAACCTGTGCCATGAACTTTAAAACTATGAAATCAGTCTTAACTCAGCCTATACAAACTTAATGCTATAAAACCTTCGATTCACAGTCCTTACTGTCTTTTATCTGTACATGAGCAGTCTGGTCAGTGGTCCCATGTGTTCGTAAGCTGCAGTTAGATGTGAGAGAATCGATTACGCAGCCAATGACGAATCGAGCCAGCCTCAGATAAAACGCCTCTAATGAAGTGTATAACTAAAGCGTGCTCAGAAACTAACGGTTGCTAGAAATTTAATGAATAACTAGTTTTATAAGTGCCTTTCCAAGTATAATTTTGTGATCGTTATTCCAGAAAGTTATTGAATTGATAAATACCTATAATGTTTAACGGTAATACACGTTAATGGCTTCACATCACACTATTACACTAATACTATAAATTAGCAAGATTGGATTGACTGATGTTTGTTACTTAATCACGCCAGACTAGCTGAACGGATCTGGATAAAATTTGACACTGAGATAGATTACAGTTTGGAATAGAACATACGCAAATTTTTAGCCGCAATTAACATCGCAGAGTTGCAGCTAGTTGAACAAGCTAGTTGAACATTTAGCATATCCTAATGTTTTAAATTCTAAAGTTTGTAAAGTAAAAAATACGACTAATTTTAGTTCTTCACGTGTGTGTTTCTTGATATTCATAAAAAATCTTTTCTGTTCCAGAAATGCGACATTCCTCGAGCCGCATCTCCAGGGAGTGAGAAGGCGGGACAGCCGGAGTTCGGACTCCGAGCACGATGAGCGCTCCACAGAGGATGACGAGCGGTGTCTACTCAGGAGCTCACCGCGGACCAGGCTGCCCCCGCCCCCTCCGCCGCCGCCAGACGACGAGCCTCCCCCGTTGAAGCCGAGAGAGTTCTTCGAAAGACTCCAGACCCAAGCGATGAGGGAGGCTCAAGAACGCAAGCACAGAAGAAATCTTCCCTTGAAAAATTCTCACTTTCGACCAGTTGACGTCGATGGCAGTCTCGGCGATAGTCTGAGCCAGGTAAATACATTTTTATCTCAGACTTAACCGAAGCATGCAGAGACATTAATGCTTATTTAAACCTACGGGCTACATTTATGTAGGACATTTTTACTTATTGATAGTTTAAACAGCCATTAACTTAATTGAATGCGGCAGGACGGTTTAAAAAAAATCAGTGAACAGAAAGTCTCCCAACTAAAAAAACGCCCAACTGTCTTTCAAGTTTTCCAAACTTTTACTTAAATCAGGAATCGTATGTCGGACGTGAGTCTAATGAACCGTGCCTCGTTCTTATTTAGTTTTTAGTTCCGCAGAGTCGGAACCATCTCAAACTACGTCTACAGTTTTATTCGGTTAGTTATTTGCATTCCCGATTGCATTACCCAAAGGATCTGAATACATAGCGGGTGCTTTCTTGTGAAATACTGCGTCGATATGAAATTACATTTTGTTTATTTGTACTCATACAGCTCAGTATGTATCGCGGAATGCACCGCTCGTTCCATAAATATTACCATGTGAATACGTCGGTAGTGGGTAACGTTACATGAAAGCTATATTTTCATACTTTTCATTTCTCGTCGTGGAATTAGATTTGCGGTTCTGTCAATAGGCGTTTTGCGAAGATACGGAAGCGTTTCCTTTGATGTTCTATTTGTGCGATTCGAGATGGAAAGTGGATTTAGAGTAGTGAAATATTCAGCGCTCCGGGAAATGTTTATAGCAACCAGAAATAGAAGATCAGTTTTGAGGATCTTCCTACAGTATTTACTGCTAAAGTGTTCCGTAACCTTTTTTTTTGTCAAGTGTTTTCTTTTTACTTTCGATTTTAAAGAAATTGCAATGGCAAAGATCAAGAACATCTACTGAAGTAGACAGACATTATAGCTTATTAGATTAATATGGAAACGAGAGCGGCATTTCGGATTTTAGAGGTACAGCATTCCGAGTCAAAAATGGACACGTGGGCAACACGTAGTGACGTCAATCGATGCTTAACCAAGACCGAAATATGACATTTACAATTATGTAGTTCGAAAGAAACGATGACCAATGACGTCATTACGTGTTGGCTCCCAGAATGCTAGACCACGTTCTTTTAGATCATGGTAGGTAGTATGTTTAAATAGTTGTCGACGTCAGCTCAACAATAATTAGCTACGTTTTATTCGCGCGACAATATTTGCGCTTGTGACACCGACCACTCGAGCCAGCCTAGGCGCCAGAAGCACACTAGAGGTGTAAAACTCTGCCTCAATTGCGGCGCTGTTTTGTGAATACTTGAAACCCTACGGAACCCTCGTATTGTTGACGCCTGGCTGCATTGTCGTTTGTCACAGTGGTGTATTGTAAACATAGTGGGTGTGGAGGGGTTAATGTCGAAACAGGGGCTCTGAGTATCGGTGACTTGAAATAGTATTTGATGGTATTCGAGTAGGTAAATAGTAGGTGTATCACCGTCGCGGCAGGCAATATTTCATTTGATTATTAAATGTGAAAACTGTGGGCTGAGACGAGGCCGAAGCGTTTCTGACGTAACTACAGTCACTACCCAACCAATAATCTAATAGGTAAATGAATATCCAAAGATGTTTGTAAAAAAAGTTTTATACTTTACTAAAAATAACATATCGTCACGCCTTTCCTCCGAAGGAGCTGGCAGAGTTGTAATACAACACCCAAACTTCGCCGACGATATTCAGTACCAAATGTGACAAGGGACGAGCCTGTCGCCATACTCCGGGCGTCAGTCATGTAGCAGATGACACACATAATCGTTTTCATTTATATAAATAATATGTAAATAATACATAACCTAGTAATATTGTCAAGTGAAAAAACTGTAAGCCATCACATAAAGGTCCACAAATTTGCTAAACTAGTTTAGTGATTATTGTTGTTGTTACTACATAATAATATGGGTAATAACAGGTACTTACTAAAAAATAATACGGAAGAAATAAAAGCACACGGGGCTGAATTTGCAGCATCAAAACTAACAGTCCAGTTAAATGCCTCACTGGAGTTTGAAGTTAACGCGATGAAATTCAAAGTAATATTCATTACACTACACTTAAAGGGCGACTATTACGGCTACCTATTAAGGTTCAAATTATACCCCAAACTGGTAGTTAACTGCTCCGTGGCGCCCAAATGACATGTGCGGAAGAGAATTTTAACTCAGATGAAAAGGCGCGCTGGAGTTATGTATTACGCTCTCTAATGGACTTTTTAATTATTTTTGCGGGCAATTTCTGGTGAAGCAATTAAATAGGGTTGTGGGCTGGGTGTTCCGTTAAAAATATGGCGTGTTGTTTTGTGATTAGGACTAATAGCGTTCATTTTATTTCATAGAATAAGCATAAAGCAGTATTTTTTTAAATAATCCTGATGATTAAAACTGCGTTTCGTCAGTTCTCAAAAATCCTTAACAAATCTATCAAACGCAGTCACACATGAACAAAAATAAAAGCGAAAACTGCTCTCCGGAGCCGGAAGTCGAACATTTTCAGCAATAATTACAGCTATTGTCAACAGCGAGCGATTATCGGGCCCCTGGTTCCGCCCCAGACGCCCTCGCCTGGCGCGTTTTAATCGGGCGCATTCCAGACCGATTAAAAAAATATAACGGACAAGCGCGAATAGTGATTGCTTAATTATGGGTCCCGTAGAGTTTGGTTAAAAAATGTATCGAGGATAATATCAAATTAGTAATGTGAGGTTTTGATAAGAATACTTTTTGGGTACCTACTAAGTAAAATGAAAACGCAGGTACACGAAAAGTCAAACTTTTATTTCGCGTACTCACTTTCATTCTCTTAATACGAGTATATGTCAAAAATTCGTTTATCATACTGTGTAAAAAAACAGACAAACCAAGCAAAAGTCTGTTTGTTTGTGTTTGTTCTTCGTTCTGTTTGTTTGTTCCTATTTGAAAGTAAAGATAGTTATCATTATCAAGACATCTCTATCCACAAATATCTAGTCAAGACAATGTGAGCTACAGACCTCAGTAATTACAGAGAAGAGATCCTTCACGGAACCCTAAACCTACCCCTATCTCTAGTTGAATTTGAATGCACCGGCGTCGATTTAGTGCAACAATAATGCCTGATGCCTGATGCCTGATAGTGCCGTGGTGAGTTTAGTTTAACGGTTTAGTGCTTTGCTTTCAATTCAGTGGAGTTTATAAAACGGCAATGACAGTGGAACTTTGTAAATCTAGCGTGCGACACTTTTAAAATAGTACAACCTGAACTATCCCAAAACTCTTGAAAATTTCAACTCATTTGAGCGAAGTTACGTATGAAGCTTAATTATCCGAATTCAGGTCTCTGATTTTTTTTTTTCACATTTGATATTTGATCTCACATTATTATTATGAAGAATGGATGGTCCAGAATTGATGAGAATTGCAAAATATAGAGATAGGTTTTTGGAGGAAGGCTTTGTCGAAAGACAAGCTGTTGATTGAAACATAGATCATCAGTGATAAATACTTATGTAATATTATTTGTAACTTTGTTTTGTAATTTGTTTAAACAGCAATAAAATCTTATTTTATTTTATTTTCAATATTATGATGCCGAGACATCCACCACGTCAATTATTTCAGTACACTAATCGTTGGCGTTAATTAAACCTACCTACTAGCTAAGATCTTTAAGACGTCGTCTTTCAAAGTATATGTATCTTTAGGAATAGTTTCAAAGTTATCAGTTTCCACTTCCCCCTTGCAAGATCCCAGAAGGGCAAAGGGTGACGCGACCAGCCCACCCGAGTATTGACTTGACATCTGACTTATGCGGTCGTCTGTGTCCCTTTATTGGCCGTCTAATCGCATCCAGAGGGCTTTGTTACAAATTAGTCATTAGCTCAGGAATGAGTGATTGAAAGGTTTTGATCGCATCTTTTGTATGAAGTATTTTCTTGGCGCATGGCTTGCAGTATTGGTACTTAACTGGGATAGAAAGTCTGAAACATTTACTACTCTTTACTACAAAGTAGGTAGGTAACAAAGTGTTCATAAAGAATACTTATCAAAAAGCTATATAACGGTTTCGCTTCATAAAACCGTGTCAGAAAAGATCCGCATCTAAATTTGCTTAGAATCTCCTCTAGAAGTCATAAAATAGCGCAGTAAAATAGTTTCCATGACCCGACTTATTGATTACAACCTCGTATGACTCACTGCAACCCCTCTGCATCCCCGTGGACCGCAAACAGTGTTTGCCCTCCTTGATTGAACTTGAAGAAAAAATGCCAAGTTTATTTGCGAACTATGTTGGACTCTAAATTTTTTTCCTTCTTTTTAATGTCGTCTGACTTCGGTCGTTGCTCGTTAAAAGTTCTTAACAAGTGGCTCTAAGGGGTGCTCTAAGATTGTTTGTGTATTTTGATTTTGATTCTGTCAGTTGCATTTATAATTTTGGATCTAATTCCAGCCAGTTGAATTTGACACATAGTTTTCGAATTGGTGTTACACTTTACTCGTTTCTACTTAGACCCAACTCTTGTTTGTAATAATAGCAATCAATTATATTAAATACACACCTAATCATAATACATTCACGCAAGGGAAAGTTACTGCGACCACCATATACAGATAGGTACCTCATTACGGCCTAATAACATTTCACCTAATTACAGTACCCTATTCTATAAGTCGTCCGACATCGGTCGCAGGTGGTCCACGATACTCCCTAAAACGGCACTTCCATTTGCCGCTGGAGAACACGTGCTACTTCGCACTTTGCACTTAGTTCAGGAACTTGTAAAACTGAAGTGTTATGCGACAGACGAGCTCTCGGTGAAATGACTTTTAGTGTGACGCAGCTGCTTCTTAAGAGATTGCGATGGTGCGAAGTGCTTTGAGAATATGGTACCTTTGAGATACGTTGAAAGTTTAAACATTTACTGTCTCGTTTTACCTACTTTTAATAAAACATATATTTAGTATGTATGTGGCATAAAAAGCAAAAGCAGATTATGTTAGTGTTGATTCTTGTTAGAAAGCAAAGAATTCGCTTGCCATCACCTCTCAGGTCCAAAGAGTGGCGGATTTTTTTTCTCAAACCTATTGTTAAACTCGTCGAAACCTAAATAATAGTTACTCAAGCAACTAAATACATGTAAAATGTTCAAATTGAAAACTTGAATGAGACTCGAGTCTGCGTCATTTCAATTCAACTCAAGATCAGTTTAAACCCCGTTGTTTAAACGCATCTCCAATTAAAAACATAGAAATTCTAATTAAAATATTTAAAATCAGGCAACCGCAAACCGCAGATTTCATTAATCCTCGTTCCGAACAAACGACACTGCGATATTAATTTTGCGGCAATTTGCAGCGAACAAACGCGCCTGTTACCACCGGAACGACAATCTACGAAATTAATTCGACGATCGGTAACAATAATAACAGTTATGAATCATAGGCCACAATGCCCCTGTCGACGGTTAAGGTGTTAAATTTTACCTCACAATGGCTCCCTAGCATTTCCAAATATCGCACCGTTCGTTCACACCATTCCGCTTACTGCGAGGTACCTATGCCTCAAAAGAGGTATATATACTCGTACCTCAAAGGAGGTACATATACCTAAGAGGATTTATGCGGGAAGTTGGATTGCAATTAGTCTCCACCGGTGTGAGAGGCGGTCGTGTTGCGGAATGCATGACTTTGGATACTTGCATAAAACCCATAACCGCCACCGCTATTATAAAGCTGAATTTATGAAGTGAGCTTTAGACCATAATGAGTTTCATAGAGCATTACTCATATAGAGGTAGGTTCGTAGTAATATCATGCTTTGTTCTTGGTTTTTTCACGATTAGTTTTCCTTATTATATAGCTTTAGTAATGGTAAATAGCAAAGTTAATGAGTACCTACTAGGTCTTCATAGACTATAGACCACAATGTCGCTTCACATCAGGCGAGTTGGTGGTCAAATGTTGACCTATTATATTTATAAAATAAAAAACATATAAAGTCAGCTATGTCGATGATTTTCCTACATTTTTACAACTGAAAAAGTATCAAGGCCACGACGCTTTTTTAACGGATTTAATCACAAATGATTTGGCTATTTAGTTTAGCAACAGTTACAATAGATTGCTGACGAGAACTATAAAGGAAGCAAAAAATTTATTAAGTAGATAAGTAGGTAAATAATTGCGAGTAAAGAGTAAGTGTGCTCTATGATTTGATCAACTCGTAATATGAAGTGGACAAGCTAGCAAGTAGCTATCATCAAATATTTAAGCACATAATTTATAATTCGAATTCAAACAAACCTTGATCAAAACGTTCCCTTTGAAGTCGTAATCCAGATTAGAACCGTCACAAAACTCTAATTTGCGCTACAAAGGCCTTGCCTCATCTTCGCCTGTAAGTTGAAGCCTTGCTAAAATAATCCTCTTACGCCTATCTTATCCGATTAGAACGTCTCGACTCGAGCATTTCTTGCTAAGACTTTTCTCTAATGCTTTAAAATATCTGATAGACTAGGGAATGAACCTTTTATTAAAAACTAAGTCGCGCTGATAAATCTAGCTGCGCTCCGCGGTTTCAACCGCGGAAACCATTATTATTTTTCGAGTGACAAGTATGTCCTTCTGTCTCTCAAGTATGTTATTGTCTCTCTATCCTTTTCTGTACCCCAGAAATTGTGTATGCAAAATTTCATAATGATCGGTTAAGTAGTTAAGGCGTGAAAGCGTAACAAACAAACAAACAGCAAACTTACTTTTGAATTTATAATGTTACTAGCTATTGCTCGCAACTTTGTTCGAGTTTATTCACAAAATAGAATCCATGAAACTCTTCGTCAAATACTGTAACTGACAAATTATGAATAACAAAAACGTTACCAAAGAGATCAGAATCGAACATTAAAAAAAATACTGGTTTTGAGCGGAGTTTTAATTTAATTGTCAGTTGTTGTTTTAGTGCCAACTACGTACTATTCTGTTATGTTGTCTGACGCATTTCGTAAGCGACGTGTTATTTTTTTACTAATTTACAGAATTTCATGACAAAAAGATTTATTTATTCAGAAAAAAGTATCCAAAACCTTCCTTGCATACTGCAACTATTTATCAAATTTCATCAAGATACGTTCAGACGTTTAGCCATGCAAAGCCTACAAACAGACAGACAGACAGAGTTTCTTTCGATTTTATAATTGGTAAGGATAGGTAGGAAGTTAGGATTCTGATTGGATAAATATTTACTATGAACAGAAACCTCAAGTAAGAAATCGTAAACAACCTAAGAAATCTTATGAAACCGAATAAGATAAACGTTTCGCTTTCCTACAATTAACTTGTGGTAATTAAAGATTTTTCCTTGCAAATTAAGTGGCTGACAAGAGAAACTTGTCGGTTTCACAATTAGTGAAGCTAATTTAAACTAAGTAGTACGAGTAAAAGGAGTTGAGAATTGTTAAATGAAATCTGCACTGACAATTAGATAACTTGAAGTGTAGTATATGTACATTTTACATGAACATACATAGATAAATATTCTTAAACTTTTGTATCAGAACGAAATCTTATTTGGTAACCAACAGAATCGACCGAGCGATCGTTAGTGAGCGAAGCGTCCATGCTTCAGCTTCGACAAAAATGCTTTCGTATTATGTCCGGATCTCTGTCTTCATCTACAGATCGCATTTCTTAGCCGATTAAATTTTGTGAGTAGTTTCAACAGTTATGTACTTGTTATGTTTTTGTCTTTCTTTGGACTATGTACTCAAATTTTTTGACATCTTTTACAAAAAAAATGTTGCAAATAAAATATCTTGAATCTTGTAGATTTCTTTTTGTCGAGTCAGTTTTTAGATTTTTTTCAAAATGGCGGAGAAATGAATTTTTTTTACAGAAAAAAAAAATCTCAGCTATTTGAAAAAAATCTAAAACTGACTTTGCAAAAAAATCTGTTTAATTGTTGAAACTGAAAAAAAGACGTTAGTAATTGTCGAACCGCTTCAAATTTTGTGAACGCTTGACGCGGTTGAGGATGACCTGTAGAGTAGGACACACAGGCCGCGAAGTCTCCAGTTCCAGTCTCAAATATTTATAAAATGAAATGTGGTATCACTACTTCAATAACTGCAATTACCATTTATAAATAACGCTTCCAAATAACAATATTGAAGTATGCGTTTAAACAGTTCCTTCTTCTAGTTAATATCATTATAACGATCTAAAATGTATTCCAAACCTTATAAGCTACTCACCTTACCTGCTAAACGTTTATTTAACAACTCACTTACTGCTAATTACTTTTATCGCCAGAGCAAAACGCCTATTTACTAGCTAACAAAAACATTACCGCTTACTCCTCCCCACCGTCCACTTCAAAGTCTCCCAAATACTTCAAAATAATTTGTTTGTAAAATAACCGAGGGTTTTGCCTCTAGCCAATTTTGAAATTCGTAAAAACATCAGCGGAAAATTGAAGCAAGCATAATTCGGGTAACTTATTCTACGCCGGCTATCATAGAGCGATGACCGAACCAAAAAAAGGATCAGAGTTTTACATATAAACAACACAGCAACTATAATAAGAATGTATGTTCGTATATGAGATTTCCCCGCCTCAGAAAAGCGGCAGCAACCGCGCCGTTTGAGAGAAAATCGAGTAATATTATTTCCGAGTTGGTGAACAAAGAGCCTCCATTCTGTTTGAAGTGAGCATCGCTTGGATATTTGTCCTTTATTGTAACCACTATTTGTAACTTACGTTTATTTGAGGCATCAATTTAAGTCTTGGGTTGACTTGGATGACCGGTGGTTCGCTTTTACGAGGCCTTTCTTTCCCTCTACCTTTTGTAATGAAAATTGCTTTTCTTCGCCCGCGTTTAATGTTTATATATTTATAAAGTTAGCATGTTTATGTACTAAATAGAACACACGGAATAATTACGCTACAAGTAATATACTATGTCGATATGATTTCAAGAGACATGACCAAAATTGCAAATTTTAATCTAAATAATGGTGTAAGTACATTTAGTCCGGAGAGCCATAAAAGCCACGCCACAGACGGGTGCTCACTGAGCCCCTAAGCTCCTCATATAGCCGATCCGTACCCTAACCCTTGTACCCTTACAAAAGGACTTACCAATATTTACCTGCCTATCGTCATAGACAACTCAAAATTAGACAATGAATGTTTAATCCATGAAAACTCACCCCTTTTTATCCACGAATGTATATTTTAGGTGCGGTACCTATACCTCCGGGTTTCGCATACCCGTATAGTTTGATAAAATTAATGTAACGATAGAATTAAGAAACCATTAGATACGATAGCAGTAATAAGCAGTACAACACATTGCGCACGACCGAAGTAAATTCCTAAAGTAGGTATTTACTTCGGTCATGCTTTGGTGTACCTGGTTGATACGTTTTTCGTCTTTTTTCTCACTAAGGTTTTGATCGTTCTCAAAAACGCAAAATACTGAGGTAACTATTTTAAGAACAGGTACTGCACGTTTCTTAATGAAAGAGATTTTTGGAAACGGTTTATCATACTTTTAATACCATTCAACAATATGTGACGTGTCACTGATGTGTGTCCAAAATTTGCTTGCCTTATTACTTCTCTGTAACTTAACTCTTCGATGTCAATTTATGTTATTTGGCGAGCCACAAGAGACTACCCCAATTAGTAGAACATTTTCGTTTTGTAGCTTATATTTGCATTTAATATAATAACAGTGTACGTGATCTAACAAGGTGAATGTAAACCTTTGCTTATTTAATTGGATGTAGGGTAATAAAGGATAATTAAAGGAAGCTAATCCATTTAGAAGTATCTAACGTAAAGCAAAACTCAGTTCGAAATGACGTAGGTGCCTAATCGACTGAGAGAGCGTTAGCGAGCGAAGCGTCTCTGCTAATTTCAACAAAAATACTTTCGTATGTTCGTCGGTTTGCCCGGCGTCTGTCTGGGTGTGTCTACAGGTCGAACTTCTGAAAAAAAAAAACAAATCTTCGCTATTTTGAAAACTTTCCAAAGCTCGAAGACAAAAAAAAAGTATTATAATTACTAAACCTGCTTACAAAATTTCATAAGAATCGGTTGAGAAATGTGATCTGCAGAGAAGAACAGTCGGACAAACGCCAGTCAACACGAAAGCATTTACGCAAGATTTTCAGCTCACCGAGCTACTAGTAGGTCAAGTTGAAACTCCAACTCTAGTCTTAGCCATTGCTGCAAATTACTATAGGTTCCTAAAACACAATAATGATTAATTCCAGAGCCGAGAAAGCCTGTCATCGGACGGCGAAGGCGCGCGCGGCGACTGCTCGTCCGTGGACTCTTCAGGATCGAGTTCCGAGGAACAGCCTCCATGTGATATCGGGCTACTGGAGAGGCTAATCAGAACGCATCCAGTATGGTTTCTTCCGGGGATACAGAGGGCGGGCGCGTTCCATTTGCTGCAAGGGAAGGAGGAAGGCGTAAGTTTTTTTTTAATCTGCTAGTTGACGTAGAGAGCAAAAGTTAACTTACAACTGATTTATTTGAGAGTGTGGTGGTACAACCAATCGTTTTCAAATGCAGGTATAGTTTGTAAATCACATCTTGCGTGTTGTAGTAGAAGGGATTGATTATTTTTGTAACTGTTAAGTTAAATAACTTTGCCATTAGAGTGAGAAGAAATAATTAGTAGCATTGTAGTTTGCTAGCAGCTTAAAGGCTACCCGTGTTAATGAGCTACGATACCTGTGACACAAACAAGAAAAACTTGATTTATTTTTATCCTATTTGCGTACTAGGAAATTTAATCAGTTATATCTTCCTTTACAGAACTTCGTAGTCCGGCAGTCGAGTCAACCAGACACGATGGCGATCAGCGTCCGTCTTCCGGCGGACAAAGGCCCCTATATTGAGCACTACCTGATACAGGCTTCCGGAGGTCGCATTGGGCTGGAGACCTCGCACAACCGCTTCGATAATATACCAGAGCTCATAGCGCACTACTCACAATGCTGGTAAGACTTTTTTTAAATACTATTTGCACCCCGCGTAAAAGCTAACTTTTTTATCCACAGATAAAAAAGTAGCTTATGTCCTATTCCAGACGAAAATCTCTTTGCCAGATTTAATCCCGATCTGTTCCGGTTGAGTAACAAACATCTACATATACAATCGAATGACAGAGTCGAGTTATCATTTAATCAACTTTTTAATAAATACCGCTAACGAAAACATCAAACCTATAGGTATCAACATGAGAAGCATATTCACTAGTGCTAATTTTTACTTTTTTCACAGTGACGAGTTACCAGTTCAACTCCAGCTGCCTCGAGCTCTAAGAGAAGCAAAGAGCCGCCACCAGCTCAGTTCCTTGACGTTACTCGGCCAGGAGTTCTGGGGTTATCCCATGGCAAATCCGAAAAACAACCCAACCAACGTCCTGTCACCATCCCAGGCCAACGGAGTTATGCCAATGGCAATGACCCCGTCTGATACTGGATCTAGTCTTAGCAGTTTTAATACCAGTAAGTTGTCTTAGACTGCGATTATTTTTTCTTTTTGTTATTACTATTTGAACACCTTATAGATTGATATTTTCTAAACGAAACTGATATAATTTGTTTTCATTTAGGTACAAGGACAAACTCTAGAGAACACATTCTCAGCCCGGAAAAAGATCAGAACGTAGTGCTTAAAATGTCTCCAATCGAAACATCAGATTCCCCACCGAGTCAGAGCCAAAGCCTCAGCACATTCAAAGGCAGAACTGCCCCATCACCACCGGCTAAACCAAGCGGAACATTCGTCAGAGCTCCGAGACCAACCCCACCAAACACTCTAAACCTTATGTCTAGCACGGTAAATTTTATTTTGTTACTTTTGATCTTGCTTATCGGTGTTGTTTTGATTACTTAGTTTTAATTGCTCAACCTGTTTTCAGGCGCATATAACACAGCCTCACACATTTCCGACCACCAACACCCAACACTCTCCCACCCAGTCGCATAGTGTTAAGACCACTCCACCTCCACCCCCTCCAAGATGGGCCAAGCCTCCCGTTTCAAAAGCATCCCTGTCTCCCAAATCAGAGACAGCAACCTTCAGCCCCATTAACAAGGCCAATCAGAATGGAAACATTACGGTCACAACAACAGTTACATTCTGTGTGAATAACACCCAAATCCACAACCATCAGATCAATGAGAGCATACAAAGCGACCGGCTGCAACTAACGCTTGCGTCTAACAACATCAATAATAATAGTAGTGCAGAAACAGTATTTAATATTATGGATGTTCCGAAAAGCGCGGAATCCAATGGTGATCTTCCGGTGAGTAATACATTTTTCGAATTGCATGGCATATTTTACAAAAAATATAATTATGTATGTAGTTTTGTTGCATGGTATGTTGGGTGCTTCGAATGATTAATTTATGATGTTCCTAACACAATTTCTTAAATGTTGTTTAATTTTACTTACTAAAACAATTCTTATTCCCATATAGAACATGATACATCGAATGTCACCAGAAGGAGAGTGCATCAATACAATGACGGCTAGTTTGCACGGAAGCTTTAAACGACAAGTAATGGAGCAGAATTCTGCCGATCCTGGATCCCCAGCAGACCAACAATCGCATACCAATACATCCGAATCTGTTGACCCTATTGTCAATAGTTTAACGAAATCTAACAGCAGCTTTGCAGCCAACCAACTAGTATCACCTAATGGAACTAATTCTGTCACTAGTGGCATATTCTCACCGATGAGCCAAATCAACTCTCCAGTGTCTAACGATACTATTTCATCTAAAAGTGGAGTATTTTCTCCTCTAAGTCAAACGAACAAGAGTGAACTATTCTCTCCCGTGTCTAGAAGCTCCCCAATATCGAATAAAAATGTATTTTCTCCTACATCCAATCAGTCTATCGTGTCTCCTATGATAGGAAAAGACAGAGACAAGATTATGTCTCCTAGCACCAATACAGCTAGTTCTACGCCATCTGGTAGATCAAGAAGGAGTAAGCACTCCCATCGAAAGGAGTCCAGACATTACCAGGTAGGAGGCGCAATGTAAATAATTATTTATTTCTTGCTTGGCGTTGTAAAATCATAACTAACCGCATGACATTTCGTTTGTTAAACATTATGTTGTTTTATATTTATGAGTTTATTTTTGCAATTGATTTTCAATAGCATAATTTTTTTCGTGTTCTACATTTAATCTCATAGATCTGTCTATTTTTTTTTAGGAATCAGACATTTTAGAATCTCCAGGCGTGTACTATAGGAGTTCTTTAACGGACAAAGTCTCAGACTATGAAGATATTTGGGGACCAGAGAGCAATAACTGTTCAACTTTTAAACCTTCTAAGCCTGACAACGAAACAAATATAAACAACGGTCTAATGAAGAGTAAGAGACCTGATTTATTGCCAGATACTCTGCGTAAGTTTACCGGTAAATCCTATGCAATTTAAAAACCTAACTAACGCACCACTATTTAACTATTTAATTTTTATATTTACAGCAAAATTGAATGCAGCGAAAAGCACCCAATCAATACTAGAAAAAGAAAATATACACATTCTCAACTCAACAGAAAGTTTGAATGAAAAGAAGAACTTTTCAGACAATTCTCTGCAGAAGAGTTTCAACAGTTCTAATGAAATAATTGCAACAACAAACAGCAAAGGGGACGTTGTGCCAAAGAGACCGGACAAACTTAACATCGCTATGAATATGAATAAGAAATTGACTGAGGAGATTGAAGCCACTTTTAGAAGCAGAGAAATTTTTTATACTGAGAGTATGGAGACTGTAAAAGTTGAAGACATTCAGAATAATGGAGACGAATCTGAAAAAGACAATACTGGCAGCCCTTTCTACGCTGATCCTGTAGATGCTCTTAAAGAGGTAAATGTAGAAAAAATTTGATATTTAATTATTATCTATTGATAAATAGTCGCTGGGAGCTGTTTTAATGTCTCCCTCCAGAGGTTTCATTTATTTTAAAATTTAGTTACAAACACACTTTTTTTATACCAACAAGAACATTTATAAGCATAAAAATAATATCGGTCTAACTAAAGGAGTTGGAAGGGATAACCAAAAAAATATGGACGCTATAAATGTTCAATAATTTATTTTCAGGCTGCGTTACCCCCAGTACAGCGAAGAAAACTCCTCAGGGTCGGCGTGAATATCTCACAAAGGTACTCTGAGCCACCGACCAACCATCCCTACTATCCGCTGAGGGATATGCACAGCATTGAAGAACTTTCTCGTAAGTTTCAAATTGTACTCGTACATCGCTCAAGCTTTACTTCTTAGCTTTGACCTGCTTTTCAGTTCAAAATATGTCAGTAAAAATCTTGTTTATCCACCTACTATCCAACTTTGAGCACGAAATAAACAATTGACAGTTAACAACTACTCTTGGCTTTCCAATTGTGAATGTTAACTCCAACCTTACTACGTAAACTTTCAGCGTCATCGCCAAACACGTCTTCGTCAGTAGACAACCTGGTGCTCCGGACGAAGCCCAAGATGAAGCCGGTGCAGCCCCCGAGGGTCGCCAATAAGCCAACAGGCAAGAATGAACCTTGGATCGTTGATTCCAGTTGGGAGTTTATAAGTCAGTGTAACTACAATAAAAGTAGAGCTTCCAGAACAATTTTCGGTTAATTTGCAATCCTCAATTTGGTAGAAGTTGCACTTTCAAACTCCTTAACTACTTCAATTGTATTTTGTGTTACTAATACATGACATTCCAGCGAACTAACTCTCATTTCACGCATCCATTTTTCACAGATCAGAAAAACAATATTGTTAATAGTATTTTTGTAAATAATTTAGTACTTAGTTGCTTTCGTTTTAATTTTGCTGTAAAATAAATTATCATTAATTTACATCCTATTGCACAGGTTTTAACTAAACGATGGCGTTTAATGATTTCTTTATTTCTAATTCAGTGCCCTTATGTTTGATTAGCAAATCAATCCATTACTAAATTATTTCGATTCCACAGCTTTATGATCATAATTAGACGTAGTTTAAAGAATTTAAGTGATTCAAGAGACATTTTCAAATAACAAAGCTTTTAGATCATTTAAAAAATATAATATTCTAACCATCACACATCACAAATGCTAGTTTCCTAGATTGTCAATTTTTACCGTTTATGTTTCTAGATAAGAACGACGAAGGCTCGAACAGCGAAAGCGGCACGTTTCCGTCTCTAGCCGAGCAAGAGAGCCGCTTGAGCGGCGTGGACGATGGTGCGCAACATTTGACTGTCCACCAAGTTGTCGCTCAAAGGTAACATCCTCAATCGACCTTTTCTACGACGTAGATGAAATTATAGCGCTGAATTAAGGTAGGAGCAGGTATATAGCTCAGCATAAGGTGCTGTACTAAACTACAGCAGAATAACGCTAACGTGAAACAGCGCTATAGGTACTTTTCTTTAACCTTACAATGCGCTTTAGGTATATCTAAAGATGCAAAATCACAATTGATCACAATATACCACACCAAGAAGAAAATCACAACTGATTCTTTCTTTGATGTTAAAGTTGTATTTTACACTTCTGATAAGGGAAATAACATTGATACAAGTATGAATTAAAAAAATTAAAAACCCCCGAACGCCGATTTTCACTAAACTCCTAAGAACACTAAGAAAGTGCTAAGAACACTCCCGACTAATTCACCTTTCAAACAAAAGAAACAAAATCAAAATCGGTCCATCCGTTCGGTAGCTACGATGCCACAGACAGACACACACACACACACACAGACACGTCAAACTTATAACACCCCGTAGTCTTTGCGTCGGGGGTTAAAAATACTTTGTTTTACGTAAATTTGTTTTTCAACAGGTTCCCTGATCTAAGACTGAATGCTGAACCAGCCGCTCTACCCGAGGAAGTGAGGTCACCACCGAGAGCGTCGTGCTACGACAACGTGTACGATTTGAGGCCTCTTTCTGAACAGGTGAGCCTAATTATCAATACTAACAGGGCTGGATTTAGGGGAGGGCAGGCGAGACTTCAGCCCCGGGGCCTCCACAAGAGAGGGCCCCAACTGTAGAGATTAAAAAAAAACCTAAAAAAGATTTTTACTTTAATACCTACTTATGTATGTTAGTATGCGTTCAATAACTTATTTTGTTTCTTGCAATACATTTTTCATTTTATTCCAGTAATAATTAGAGGTCTCCACTTTTCTGTTGCCTCCACACCTCTAAATCCGGCCCTGAATACTGACCGAAAAAAAGTGACACTTTAATTAAAACTTATCAAGTTAGAAACTCTAATAATTCCTGTAAGATTTTGCCATAAAACAATGCAGTTCAAAATTTTCAATAGATACGTGTTTTTCACCAACAATAATCACACTTAACAACATACTTCAAAGTACTTTTCCTTTGTTTTAGGCCAGCGATGACGGAACAGTATTCTCCGAACCCTGGGATAGTTCTCAATGGGATGGACTGATACCACCTCCCGTGGAGCCACAGCCTTATGAAGGGGTAAGCTGGATCTAAACTTTTGAATCATCATAACTTTTATCAAACAAAATGGCATGGAAATCTATTACAGTTTAAAGGTAATGAATGAAAAGATAATACTGAGTCTTTTCCTCCTGTCCTTGACTATCCGTATATTATTCGCATATATTCCGTATGATTATAATGCGTGAAATATTAAATAAATATGGTTGTTACAGGAGGAACCATCGGAATGGGAATCTCCGCTTCCACGAAGAGGCGCTGCTGTCCCCACCAGAGCCAAGAGCTTCCGTGACCGGCTGGACCCTCTACTTGGTTCGTTTCACCTACTTGTTTTCTAAATAAAGCACATTAAACACCATCATCATCTTTGCTCCTTTAATTGACTGGATGGAATCGACAACACATGTTTATTCGACTGTCTAGACTTCAATGGCAATAAAAATAAATTATTTTGAACAGCTGTATAATTTATGCGATAATTTAAAGTAATACCAAATGATGATATGTCAAAAATGATACAGCCATTGTCCTAAAAATCAAGAAATAGGACTTTGTTTTGAAAACTAGAAAGCTGCAGATGCGCATGCATTACATCATTATCTCTCATAATATTTGTCGGCAAAATAATGCATTAAAACTGATAAACTGACCCATATGTTTGTATGACGACATGCATAATTGCAGATGTTCGTTGTCATACAAATTGATACTAAAACTCAGTTAACTGCCCATCACTGTTCATTACACACTTTATTATCAAACAATTAAACAATTTTATAGAACGTGTACAATGGGACCGCGGCGCACAACCCTTATCTAATACCACATTAAATAGTAAACATAATTAATTATTATTGAAGAGCAAAGGTCTGCGCGTGCCGCAAATTTCTTAGTCATGATCCGTACCTACTGCATGTGATCCACTTCTAATCACAGTTGCTTTCCAACATTCGTTGTGGGAGCATCGTCGCGCAACCCTTTCCGTTTGAATGAGAAACTACCGCTTTAAGTCTTTCATTCACGCGGGAAAAAACCGCAGAGTAATCAGTCATGAAGTGGTTCAAAAAGTTGTTCCGAGGAAAGTGCGTGAAGCTAACTGAAGAAAAGGCTACTACCAGCAAATCTGGGCCTTGGAATAATCGTTTGGAAGCTGTCGGTTGCAGCAGAGATCCGAAGAGCCAACAATCGTTGGATCCC
The DNA here is from genome assembly GCA_911728515.1 of Peribatodes rhomboidaria. Taxonomy (NCBI): domain Eukaryota; kingdom Metazoa; phylum Arthropoda; class Insecta; order Lepidoptera; family Geometridae; genus Peribatodes; species Peribatodes rhomboidaria. The sequence continues at coordinate 6,445,486 of OU452178.1, read as the reverse complement.
TTGCGGATGTCAGTGTCTGTGCCAAGTGAAGTGTTCGCGTTGACAACGATTCAGAATTTTCGAAGTGATACCCTGCAAGAGTTCGTATACGAGAGCAACTGGGTGCTGTTAACTCGAGAACAGCTGGAAGAGCCGAGATTTCAACAGCACCTAGCCAAATCTGATTCTCTCACCTCTCTGTGCCAATCGATGTCAGAGAGAAGCGTTGATGTAAGACGGGCTGACGTCGTAGCTAAGCCACCGAAATGCCTCTGTGGCTACAGATCCTCAGGAAAGTCCGAAACCATTCCTCGAAGAAATATATTTCGACGCTTCTTTGACTCGTTTTCGAGAGTTTGGCGAGGTTTTCGCAAAAAATTAAGACACTGTTTTTGTAAAGAGAAACCAGATACAAAAGACGAAGAATCAGGACTTTCATTTACAAAAGATTACTTATGTAGGTAATAGCGAAATTCTAAATACAGATTCTCTTTATAATATACCTGATACTCTGCTCTAATTAGATAATTGTTAATGAATGGACGTCATTGAATATAGTTTACTGCAATTACCTACTTATTGCTTATTTTAGATTAGAATACACCTATCATTGCGTAAATTACTCCTAATAACCCAATTAAGTGTTTGATAATAAGGCCGCACTTGTAATAATTACTGCCTGGGCTGTCATAATGTCTGGAAATAGAACCCAGACGATATTACCCTTTAAATATAACATGTCTACATTGTGACCAATTGGCCTACTTTCATAGTCAAGATGCTATTGTTATTACCAAATACCTAAGATTCCATAGAAGCGATGTCGATAAGGTCAGAGCATTACTTTCAACAATAGAGCGTTCATCACATAACTAGTAATACAGATAGTACGAGATAGTAACGGATCATGAATGGACTATGCACACAAGACGTGGACGTAGCGTGTTATGTTTTGGACACGTGTAAAACTCACTATTAGGAAGGGTAAATGTTTTGTCTATTGAATGAAACCAACACAACATTTAACCCAATAAAAAAAGCTTTTGGGCAAAAATAAAAACCATTAAATAAAGTCTATTTCCTAAGAAATACAAGATCACAAAACAGATACAAATCTTACATACCATACGTATGAATATTTGATATGAAAATTCAATAAAACCTTCAAATCGCGGATAGTATAAAAAATCTGCGAACTAGAGAAAAAATACATATTACACGTGGTCTTAAATAGTTGGAGCAGTTGCACTATTTAATAAATTTAAATGTATTACATTCATAGCTCCCCACTAGGTTTCCCTGTCTTGAGGATATGGGATCCTCACAACACACACACACACACAAAGACATGAACAACTAACACCCATACCCAGAACAGATATCATAATTCAAACACGCCCCGGCTGGGAAATGAACCCCAGGACCTCCTGCTTATAATATATAAACCCCTTTCCACACGATACAATATGATTGCCAACTAGGCAACTCTGACTAAGCTAGGAAAGTCGTCGTAATGAAATACAGTCAAGTAACGGTACAGTAAAGTTCAATTCAACTGTTTGTCAGCAGCTGCGGGTCGTGTGCGCGCGCTCCGCGGCGGGCGCTCAACTCGAGGCGTGGGCGCAGCTCTACGTGCTTATGCGCTGCATCTCGCACAGGACAAGAGCACCACGTTCGCGCAAAACATCGACAATTTCATCGCTTGCACTCTAGACTCGAAAGAGATAAGCCCGCAGGTAGGCTCTACTTCCTATATAAACCAAGTACTAGAATATTGCCACGAACGCCCGCGAAAGTGTTCCTGTTGTTTATTGATGGCTTTTTGACCGATGGGAATGGCGTATCTGCTCTTCTACGGACATTCGTGGCAATAACAATATCTGTCCATGATTTTCGTCAGAATTACCGAATATTATTATGCCTATGCCTAATTGAATAATGATAAGGACAGATGTGAAACGCCAGATGTTTTGCATTTAAAACCACCCACAGACCATATGGTTTATGTATGTACCTACATCCTATCGGTGACTTTTATCACGCTATTGGCCCTTAACTTCTTTAATGAACTATTAATTAGTAGTTAAAATTCATTATTTCACTATCATAGCTACATACGTGTACTGATGATTAAAACGACTATCTTCCAGGTGATGATGCGCAACATAAGACAATTCATGTCTGGAATGAAGAACTACCTCGTGAAGCATGGTGAGAGAGAGTTCGAGAAGGAAGTTGAGAAAGAAAGGCTAAAGGTAACTAAGTCTATCATTTTATTTCATCTTCTTCGGATTAAACTGTTCTTGTTGATCCAGACATTTCTTTTTTTGTTTATGTGTGTTCTTCTTGACTATTCCTGCTTAGGCTTCAGTCGACGCGAGAACTCACCCAACAAGCAGCAGTACATAGTTTTATTTTAGAAATGCCAAGATTTTTTTTGAAATATACAAGAAAAACAAAAAAAAAACTAATTTAATAAAACCTTATGGCCCAGCACTTTCCTAACGCTCGGTACGCCGTAGATGCCTCAGTGGCTAATGGCATAGTCGATTCAAATACTTTCATTTCAGACAGTTGGACAGTAGATCCATTTTTGTTAGTTACAGTCACTCAAAAAACATATTTACAATGACCTTTTAAAACGAGTCGCCATCACTCGGTTGATGTTTGTTTCAGCTAAAGCCAACGGAGTTCCTGAACCTGGACGCGATCCTGGAGGGCGTGATGCACCGGCTGGTGGTGCGGCCGCTGCGCGCGCGGCTGTACGCGCTGCTCGCGGCGCGCCACGCGGCCGACGTGCGCCGCCTGCACGCCGCCATCGAGCGCGCGCACCGCGCCACGCCCTTGCAGCTCGGCATCAAGGTCAACTATCGCCTTCTGCTTCTATCCTAATTCTTAGCTTCCTAATCCCCAATCCATGCTTTCCTTATTCTTCTTCTAAACTTGGAGGCGTGGGTTCAACTCCCACCTAGGGCAAACTCCCATGTGATAAAAGAAAAATTGTTTGTACTTTCTGTTCTGTGTCTGTTTGTCGGTGTGGGTGTTAACATCCATTTAAGTATGACTGTAGAAATATATAAATGTATTATGTAAATCAGTCTCTGGCACCCATATTACAAGCTTTAGGGTCAGACGACCGTGTGTGCAAAAATGTTTTTTTATTTATTTAATTATAGGCGAGCAGCCTAGGGCTGATGTGCCTACATCACACTGTGTTGAATTAAAATTGTACAAATTCACTAAAAGTTCGCACAAATATTGTTTTATCCACATTTGAATGTCTGTCAGACATATGAGATGTCCTGAATATTATTTATTTATTTAGGTTGTTTCTTCTACTAGACCACCCACACTATCCTATCTTCGTACTGTACCCTAACTGGCCTTTTATGCGGCCGTTGCGAGCTTTTTATCCACCATTAGCATTAACGATCCAAAACTTGGTCTTAGCTATTGTTGCGCCCCTGCAAAGTCTTAGAATTATGCATTGGCACCGTTTACACCGCTCTAGATACGCCACTGTTTTCATAATAACAAAATATCTTGAAATCTTCCTGTTGGAGTTTCGAGCCGCCGCCGGTAGAAACTGTTCCACAACTATTTTATCTGGATTTCTCTAAATTAAATCGCCGAACGATTTCTAAGCCAATTGTGTGCGGGTTTCTTTTTTCAGGAGTCCACAAAAGTACCATCATCTGCGGTGTTGGCCGTGATCTCAAAGCATTTCCTCAAGATGCAGGAAGCTGACTCGCCGTTGGACAAACTGGAAAATCTCTTAGCTGCTATATCTGTTATGTTCAATTCTGTAAGTACCTTTCATAATTCACTGTAATTTATTTTACCTTTTTATTCTAATATTAGATTTCAAATCCAACCGATAAAGAGAAGTATTAATTTATTTAAGACAGATTTATGTAAAAAAGTATTATATTCTTTGGGTTCCAATTATCATCTTAAGGCGTTTACTTCTGAACAAAGGCATTCCCCAATGATCTCCACGTTTTGCGCTTCTTCGCATCTAGCGGTTTCCTTCAACCCATAGGATGTACGATATATGTAGATTCCAATAGTTGATTAAACATAAAATTCAAGAATGATCCCCAGTATATTCTAAATAGAAAACCTCCGTAAAAGTAGTCCAAAGCGCCGTGTGGCATCTCGAAAGAGCAACCAGAACTGACTTCCAGACTTAAATATGAATTCATTTCTATTTCAGATGCGCGGTGAGCGTAGCCTGGGTGCGGACGATTTGCTCCCAGTCCTAGCATGGACGGTGGCCCGCAGCCGCCTGGTCTGCGCGGAGCTGGAGGCTGAGCTGATGGCCGGCTTGTTGCCTGCAGCGCTTTTGGCTGGCGAAGGGGGATACTACCTCACTGCCCTGTTCTCTGCAGTCGCTGTGCTGAAGAGACTCGCGCCTGAATCGGGGCCTGATAGCGGTACTCCGGTAAGCTTACATGTCGTTTCTCATGGTAAACGACTTTGGTTAAAAAAACTGGAAGCGAATTGCAATTATACACATACAGAAGAGAGATAGGAAGAAGAAACAAGTTTGGTGTTCTGTCTATGTGTTTATTAAGGCTCGGTCATTCCACGATTATCTACTACACATACGTTTACGTAACCCTCTTTATTTAGAGTTGAAAATCGTAAATCATATTTGATGGTAAAATGAGATCGGCGCCTAGAAATATTTAGTATTAATCATATAGTATAGTGTAGTATTAATATTAATACACTTTTAATACACTACTACATATTAAGAACACAAATATAAATCGCTTTAGGTGATAAGGCCGCCCTTGTACTGCCGAATGATATTTTATTTTTAATATTCTCTTTATGTTTGTTTTACTTTGTATTTTTGGTGTGCAATAAAGATGTATTGTATTGTATTGTATTGTATATAAATAAGTTGCTCAGAACTAAGTAATCTGGCTATTTAATAATCGAAAGAAAAAAAAATGGTGCAATTTAAGAAAAAAAACTTTGAGAACTGCGTTCCGATTGTTTTTTTTAAGAATATACTTTTTGTGATTTTTTTTCCAAAACGAGAATGATTTTCAAAATTGTACTTCGGTTAAACTTTAGTCGGTTGTTTATTCTACCAAGCTGCATTTTTTTGCACCTGATCATCGTGATTCTTCATATCAAACTAGGCGCAAACAAAATACTGGTTTTTGGTGATTTAAAGAGATAGATAGATAGATAAACACTTTATTGTTCACATCAGAAATAACAAAACAAGAGAACAGAAAAACTTAATAGATAGATAAACACTGTTCACACCCGAAATAACAAAACAGAAAAACTTAAACTGTAATGCAACAACTGGCGGCCTGATCACTAAAAGCGATCTTCTTCCAAAAGAGATTCCAAGAGAGATTTAGACTGATTTCGTGTAATACGGGGTCTTCGTTGTCCAGCAGCGGCGCGGGTCCGTGGACAGCGGCCGCGAGCCGTGCCCCGTGGCGGTGGTGCGCGTGGCGCTGCCGGACGAGTGCCGCGGCTCCATCCGGCGCGTGCCCGTCCCGTGCCGGCCCGGCGCGCGCGCCCGCGATCTGTGCCGCGCGCTCGCTCACGCCGCCGCCATCACCAACCCGCAGGACTACGCGCTCTTCGCTTTGCACGATGGACATGGTGAGATCATTGCTTGATGTTAATCCTCTCGGTTCACAATGTCACCTTCGCATAATGTAATAGATTGATAGCACAGGGCTTTAACAGCTGGCTTGGTTTGGGGGCTGAGCTACCCACGTCCGTAGGAGTGTACTCTATTCTGATTCCCTACACGTGGTCCCCGGGTAGTGCTAACCGGGTAGCAAACTCTGGTGGGAGGCTTCGGCCGTGGCTAGTTACCACCCACCGGACCAAGCCATGCCGTGAAATGACCTAGTCGTGTTTTGGGATGTAGTCCGGTGTAACCGTTCCGAAGACGGGTCTGAGTAGTAGCGTACTTGTAGCGCTTCACTCAACTGCCGTCTTTGTACTTCTTCACTCTAGTAAACTTCAAGGCTTTATGGAGTGAATAAGTACCGTATAGGTCGTCGTGCTCCATCTTAGACCACAATGTCGCTTAACATCAGGCGAGTTGGTGGTCAAACGCCATACATACATAAAAAAAAAAAAAAAGTGAAACTTATTTTGTCCAGGTAAGGAAGGCTGTGGGTGATAGTAATGTATGACGGAAATACTGCCTAAAATGTACCTATGTTGTCATAACATGTCTAATTTTCCACATTATCGGTATGCAGCCCTTTCGCTGCGTTCGCAACGTAGTAGCCCTATACAAGGCTTAGATACCTACTTATAGTGTGGTTAAGCTAAGGCACGCATGATGATAAAAAGATGGTACGCATGTAAAATTTACGTGGCTGTCGTAGTCGACCTCGACAAATTTATTGAATATTTTTACGCGTGCACACGCGTACCTAGGTGTCATAAATGTCTCTGCCAATAGTAAAATAATAAATAATTTGTAAGCAATAAATGGGTAGCGGGCAATTTATACCTTTCTTTATTTACTAACAATGCTAATGAGTTCATTTATATTTTATCGCGTGATATTCGGATCCATAGTACGAGTTCATAGTAATTTACTAATGACAGTGCACGATACACTTGACTTAGACATTCTTTCGTGATAGTTCTAAGTACATAAACAATGACAGGACATTTATATTCTAATTAACTGAGAAATAACTCGACTACTAATTCAAAATTAGTCTGTTATCTTAACTGTGCAAACATTCCTTGACTTTATTTATTGTCTATATTTGTCAACATATTGAGCACACAGAAATACTAATTATCAAAAGAAGACGTAATAAATAAATTGCGTTTAATATTATAAATAGATAATTTTACTACGCTTTTAACATCCACAGCCTTCCCACATTTAAGAACTCCATTCTTAAATGTGGGAAGGCAGTTGATTCAAATTTGACTACAAGTTACTAAGAGAATAGCAAGTGTCTGCGTTTGTTCATTCGTTGCCTGCGTCAGTGGGTGTTGTTGTCTTCTTCTGGACTTAGGCTAGTCACAAAGCTACTCAGTCAGCCTAGCCTGAACTAGAGATTTTATGTGCAAAACAACTAACAACGGTTGTCAGCCAACGGATCACAATAAAATTTGCAATTACAGCACTTCTTTAAAAATATAAAAATAACGCATAGCTCTCTGCTAGGTTTCCCTGTGTCGGGGATGCCATTGGACACACACAAAGACATGAACAATCGACACCCAAGCCAGGGCTGATATTTAAGTTCATCATTATTCACCCGGCCGGGAATTGAACCCGGGTCTTCTGCATATAAAGTAGCCAAACTCCGAACTAGGCTAGGAATTTGTAAAACATTAATGTAAAACAGACAAAATAAGTCTTAAGTTTAATCAAACTAATATTGAGATTCTCATGAATCTATTTCTTTCTCAGAGACGATGTTGAACGAGAACGACTGTCCCCAAGAAGTGATGTCGGAGAAGAGCGGCCAGAACTTCACGCTGGCGTACAGAAGGATAGACGCGAAGATAGCGTGGCCACAGCAGGCGCTGCTGTCTTACCCATAGCTTCAATAACTATATTAAAACCTGCAAGGTAAACTTTAATGAGTAGGTACTTACTTGGAAAAAAAATAGTAATTGCACTCATTATAGCTCAGAAGTTCAGATTTTGTTCTTGTTGAAAATAAAAGTAAGCAAAACGTCATATTCCGATCACTATCAGTATGAAACGTAACCACAAACGATAAAGAAATTTTCGCAATGAAAGTATTTACTCAAATAAACTTAGCTGCGGTGATTAAAGTTCAAAATCCTTAAACTTGTTAAACTTTACCTTGCATTATGTTTACTTAGGGTAACTTCATTCGCTATTGGATTTAAGTCTTAGAGAAAACTTCAACAAGTCCTTTTGAATAATGCCTTAAGAGGCTTTTTCTTATTCTCTTTCCCACCTCAGGCAAGTTTGGATCATTCCCATCACTTACAAAAGAAGTTACCCAAACTATAGTTGATAAATCTCAAGATTAAACAGTGTGGTTGTCTATCCTACTCAGTATGAACAAGTCCTACTAACAATAACTTCGAATGGAAAATAGCTATATTTTTATCGCAATTACAATAAAATAAAGTGATATTTTCTACGATATTAACCCATTTTCTAAGTGCTATCTCTTCATTAGCTTAAAACTTAAGCAGTATTTTTAACATTGCTATTTCGAGCGTATGTCGTGTAACGTAGCTTTTTTACTCAATTACCTATTAGTAACGTTTTTTATAATGAAATGTATTCAGACTGATCCTTTTGGGGTACTTCACTCCCTTTTGTACATTTTGTATAAGGTGTGTTTTTGTTTGTGTGACTTGTGATGTATGGGGTCTATTAATTTATACACAGTACAAAAAGTAAGGGATATGGGTAGAAGCACCTATCAAGTATTATGTTACCTGACGGACAATTAACATCCTAAAGCCTGCCAAAAACCTGTATTGTATTGTATGGTTTTAGCCATCATTGTTTTAGCCATCATTGGGTTAAGAATTTTTTTAAGTGGCCTGATAACCATTGTTTTTATTTTCATAATTAATTTTAATCCTACTAATATTATAAACGCGAAAGTTTGTATGTATGGATGGATGTATGTTTGTTACTCTATCACGCCAGAACGGCTGAACAGATCTGGATGAAATTTGGCACAGAGATAGATTATAGTCTAGAATAGCACATAGGATACTTTTTAACCACAGGTGAAACCGCAGGGCGCAGCTAGTCTATCATAATTCACTGATCTTATTTTGCGAGTAATCGAGGTAAAAACATCCTTACTGATTGTACTGTGTTTATAATTCTTTTCTATTAGATTTTTAGTTAATAAAAAACAGTTAGAAAACGATTGCTTACCTTTAAAAGGGAGTCACGTTTTTTCGTGTGCGTTTGTATTGTTCCTAAAATTTAAAGCGTACGATTAAACTCACCAAATTGTTGTTTTAGTTACATTTTAAGTATTTCTTTTTAATCTAAAAGCTAAAATTAAATTTACTTTTAAAGTATCGGTATTGTAACACTTACCTACTAAATTTTTTATGAACTGTGATGTATTTCGTATTAGTATGCTGTAAGTTTTGTATTGATTTTGTATATTGGTAGAAGCGTTTTAATATAATTTATTTATGTGTAATTTTAAGTCATATTTAACTCGACCATAATGAACTATAAGAAAATTTCAGCGTAACTGTAAACTATGTACATTGTTTTGCATGAATAATGGTAATCCAACGAGCTGGCTACAGCATGTTATAATGAACCTATATTCAGTAAATTGAAATCTACTTTTTACTTTTTGATCGAGCGAGCCATTCAATTTGAAGACCAATGTCTGCAAATGAATGTAGGTTCTATGACCTAAATTCTTCATGCAAACCATGCCTAGTTATTATAAAGCAGAAAACCGTATAACTATTATTAAAATTAATTCTTATTAGTATGTATTTAATTGGATAAAAACGGGCCTAATTTGTAAACCGAGGCGTAGTCTGATGGGGGTGCAACGCACAGTTTGTATTTATTGCATTACTTATCGTAACTATTAACGTTAGTTGTGTAACGCGTATATGTTTTTATAACATTTTCAGTCATTTGTGAAGAATAAAGAAATTTTTACCAAAATTATTGTGTTGTTTCTTCATACTGAAGCTGAACCCAAAAGGCTTGCTCCCAACGACCACCACCAAAACGGACATCATTGGGGGTCGTTGGCACAAAGTTTTAATTTTTGTCCTAACTGCTGCCAGTGGGGCTCGTTAGGACATAAAAAAGTAATATTTTTTAAGGTCGCTCAGGTCCCATAACAGTGTGTAATGGTGTGGCCTAACTGGTTGGTGGGTGGCATATCTTCTTTCACATGGATACAACTGCATTTTTAATCCATTTTCCTGTCGTATATATGTAGAGTTACTACTATACTTTCGACAAGTTTGCTAGGGGACAGGTCATGGGCACTGGACTACGAGAATATATTGATCTAACAGTATCTGATGCGATATTTGCATAGCGGCGGCTAGCAACAGTTACTTTGACAAATAGAGTTTTATATTAATGTAAAGAACAGCTGTAAGGATCAGTGATGACGTAGTTAAGTAGAAAATTAACGAAGCGGTTACGGACCCACAAACATACATTAGAAGTAGAAGATACCTAGCGTGATTAACTACCATTCATTTAGTTGAGGTAAAAAATTAAAATATGGAGAACATGCAAGCTAACTATCCAAAGAAGTTGCCCAGGAGAAACTGGGACCCCGTGCACGTGACGTACCCTGTAAGGCAGTTCCCCACCACGGGCGTGTCGAGTGAGACCACCGGGAGGCAGTGGAGGCCTCAGCCAGAGGTCTTGAAAGACTTGGTAAGTGTATGACACACCTATAATAGCTACTTAGGAAAGACCTATTTTGAATTAATTTAGATTTCATTAAATGGAATAAAAAGAATGGTATTCTTAGGGGTTCTTTTAACAGAATCAGAATCAGAAATATTTATTGACCCTATTTAACATTGAATGTCACTGGTAAGTCATGATTTTTAAACATCTCTGAAATTAGGTAAAAAATAAAAAGTAACATACTCATAATTGATCACAAATTTAAGAAAATTAATAAATTATTTTTACAAAACTTGATTTCAGAATAAAAATGAGGATTCCGTGAACTCAATTGACAAATACTGACCTAAATTGTAAAACGGATTGTTTTCAAAGAAATGTTTTAGCGTCTGTCTAAATTGGTTATTATTTAGTTCGGTTACACGATTAGGTGATATGTTGTGTATTAAAATTTTACCATAGCGCCCCTGCTTCTTAAATTTAACTAAAATTAAAATTAATTAAAACTTAAATTTAACCGCGGTACAAATAAGTAACTTATCTTTATTTCTTATTCTTTAATTTTTAACTAAGTACGATTAAGTATCTACATGGTATGGCCAAGGTAGCTACTATAAAATAGGTAATAGCCACTAAGGTACGTCGTCATAAAAATATATTTTTATGCTAATTGACTGTCCTTGATACTTTGGCCAAGGTAGGCTCTCTGACTACGAATCATGTAGGTAGAAAAATATAGGTAATTAATACCTACACCGGATACTCTAGATTTCTCTCCGTAAATATTCCGCTACTTTACCACTGCAGAAAGAACCAATACAGCAGCTCAAGGAATACTTGCGAGATTACAACATCACTAAACAGCTGACTCGGTCGCAAACTACTGAAGACTATGGATTCAAACTCCCTAGCACCAAAAGACACAATAAACATACTTCGTGTCTCGAAAATGAATACGTCTATCCAATATGTAGAAAGGTGAGTAAACATATGTTATTTAAATGATTTTAGTTTTAGATAGGTAGGATAGATACCTACATTTATTAGGTATATACTACACGTGTGACACGTTTTAAATTAAAATTAAGAATCTTCGTCTTAACGGGTAGACTGGACTTTGTCAGTTCTTTGTATGTTATTTGTATAATATATATATGTATATAAATACACACAATACAGATAGAATAAATTGTAAAATTCTTAAAATAGCTCTACGCAAATCAAATGTGTCAATATTATGTGGTTCAGCGTAAAAAAATATTGTTAGCATCATCAGACTTTGTGTTTGATCAAAACAATACTTTACAATTTTTTATGCACCTTGTGAAAACCTCATATTTTTTAGTGTGAGATTAAAGGTAGCTACGGTATGCTAGTATTACTATTGCTTTTAGGTTGAAGATAGAGTTCCCCAACTGCACGCACATGGGACAACAGAAATGCGCCATGCCTACACTCCGCCCACGGTTCCACCTAGGCTGGTCACCAATAAGGATCAATTCAAACACCCGGCTACTCTCTTCATCGATCCAGTAAGTATGATCTTCAGACCTTTAGTGGTGTGAATAATCCAAACGTTTATTTTGTACTTATGGAAAGCTAAGTTTATTACATGTTTAAGTTTCTGTGAGTTTGGTTTATAAAGTTGGAAGTAAAGAAAATCAAACACTAAAAGAACGTGTTTTCAAGCTTCCAGAACCCAGCTGGCATAGAGAGCTGGAACCGATGGACACGACGCATGACGGCTACGAGAAACTCCTCGACCCGTACCTTACGACCAACCGGCTCCACCACCGCCCTCACACCGCAGACCAGCTGCAAAAGATCTCCAACTCAAAGGATGTCGTCACTTATTATACTTACAAGGATATGCCTTGGGTGAGATAGAAGTCTGTGAAGTAGCGAGCAATATTGCAGTATTGTAATAACGATGCTGTAGATAAAAAGAATAATGAAAATGTCGCTAATAATGTATAACAATAGCTCCATCATTACATTCAAAAATGTACTTTAGCAGCTTGTACCGATTATCAGTTAATTTGGTTTGCAGATTCGAACTCCGAAACCTGAAGTTGGCGAGTGGTGGTTACCTGTGAGCAGGCCAAAGTCGATGTACGATAGAGAAAAATTCAAAGAAGACTGCAGAGAAATACGAACTCATAACAAACTGAGATGGGTACCGGGGTATGTAAGATATTTTGAATTGTTGCTGCAACAACTGCAAATTTAGCGACAGAGCCAAATCCAACGAAATCTCAAATTTCTACTAAATACAAACTACTAAAATACTAGTAATTAAGTGAAGAATGATTGGTTCTAGGACTTTTAGGACAGAATCCAGGGATAACTACGTACAGCAGACTGCACGTCCTGAATCCCAGATCCACAACTACGAAGAAGAAGTGAGATCTCTTTACGAACGTGCTGTAGCCAGCTTACAAACAAACGCACCAGAAGAACATGCTTCAGTGTTAAGGAGATATGCTACTGAAGGGACTACCGTCGGTTCTAGAAAGCCTCTGTGTTCCGTGTTAGAACAACACGCCGAAAAGAATAAGCGGTTGGAAAGAATGAACATGACTGCCCGAAGTGGATAGAATTGAATTACGCAAAAACCTAACAATGTGCTAAGCTTTGCTAGAGTAGGTAGTTTGTAAGTACAAGTGAATACCCATCTAATAAAATAATAATTTGTAGCATATGATAAACATTGTTTAATGAAGCTTTTTAGCGCAGAGAATTGAAGTTTCCGGTCCTAAGCGGCAGATGGGCTGAAACTTATCATGTACATACGTATAGAATAGCTCCAAGTCTGGTTTCGCGTGACCGCATGCCCTATCATAGACTCTAAGAGAAATAGAAAATTAGCATCAAAGCATAGTTTAATGTCTTAGCTTGATGTACTTGTATACCAAACTTTTGTATTATTTGGTTATGACTCTTATGACTCTCTAACTCTCTCTCTGTATAACCTTTTTTATTATGAAAAAGAAATAACAATACTTGTCAAGTACCAAGTCAAAAATTGCCTTTGACATGCTCATGTCATGCCTTTTACAATCAAAATTTCAAAACAAACCCAAAGGCTGCAAACACCGCAAAAATGCCATAAACGAAATAAAAATGTCACTACAAAATAAATGGAAATCGTTTATTTTATAGTGGTTCTTTTTATTATCGGCTATGGCATATACCTTATACAACCTTACTGGATCATAATACTGACTTTAACAACCATCTACCTAATTTACTCAAGTGTGGCCATGATATGTTGAAGCAATAATGAAGAATAAAGAACGATAAGCTTTTCATTTCTACCAACGCCAACAACCAAGCTCTCTCCACTTACTAATTCTATATATTTATTCTCCAAGATGTCGCTTGCCGGCCCTTGCCTTATCCTCGCCGCAATCATAACAATTGGAGAACTTATGCTGGTTAGAGCAAACTGCATCTCTTAACAGGATCTTGCAAACGAAGTTCTTTGGTTATCTATGAAGGTTACTTCTTAAAACAAAGGATACACCAACAATGATGGAAAGCCTTCACTGAAATTAGAAAATAAAGACTTTTGCAATGCTTCCCCCCCAAAACCCAGTGACTTTATTACTCTACAAGCAAAGGTAAATAATTATGTCTTTTTAATCAGAAAGTAGACATATTGTTCTACAAATATGTCTGTTATACAATATTGGAAGAAATTAACCAATAAAAAGAAGATGAAAAGTGTGCAAAGCAAGCTGCATCTGCGACTCTCTCATGCACTATCCTTGTAAAAGACTTATTAGACAGACAGAATTATTATCATACCTACTCGTAGTCGAAAGAATCAGCTCAACTTTTTAGGAGATTTAAAAAAATAATAATCAAAGGGCACATAGAAACATGCAAAAATAAATAGGTACATTCCTACTTATCATGAATGTGCACGCGAAAAACGTTACCATCCTTTTGAACAATGCTCATGAAAAATAACTATGACCTACAATTTAACAATTAAATAAATAATTCTATAACGAGTACCTAACGTTACTCACTTAACTTCACAGATAAAATCCATAAATAATTAATGCTGCACACACATAATGGGTTAATAATTTTAATCTAATCGTTGTCAATGTTACGGCTATTCACAAAACTGTCGAGCACGACACTGTACGTCCACATATTGGGTAACTCCGCTCACCATGTTTGCACAAATGATCCACAGTTGATACATACAACTCGTCCTGTAAAGACAACTTGTTGCAGATGAAATTAATATTCAGTGCGTTATTTATTTCATTGTTTTAAGTTAGTACTCAGTCAGTAAACAAAATGAAAAGTTTGTTGGTAATATTTATTTTGGTAGCGTGTCAGCAGGGAAAGAGCGATTTTACATCTAAGGTAAGATTTAAAACTTTACTTGCTTTTTTGCGTAATTTTAAGAGGGACAAATTCAGCTACTTTGTGTGTACAACTAAGAATAAACATAGGTACATTTTACTTTGTGAAAACATGAATAGGTTTTTTTTGTCTAAATACAAAATTACTAGTGACCCACCCCGGCTTCGCACGGCTACTTACCTAGAAACCTTTTTTCGCGAAAGGTGATGGTGAAAACCGCATCAAAATCCATTGTGAAAGAGATCCATTGAGAAGTTATTAGCGGATATACAGACAGAGGAACAAACAAACGGGGAAACTAACTTTGTTTAATACTATGTGGAGATAAGTAAAACTCGTAGCGCGATACCTAGTTGAATAACAAGTACCTAGGTACCTATGACAATAAATTAAGGTGAAATTAAAGAGCATTGTTTAACTTGACAGTAATGGTTTTTGAACATAAATTTAAGAAACAATAGATTCTGTTATCGGTGTGGAGTTCCACGAGTTATTTAGATTATGTAGAGTTAATTGAAACCAGCAGAGTATATGTATTACTTTTAAGACATTTAAGAAAAATAATGTAAAAAGGTTTAAAACAAGTTACCCAGTATTTTGCATCCTTTCGTGTCGCAATAGGCTATCTCGTTCTCTGTTGGAACGAAATGTATGAATTAATTAAATAGGCAAAATAATTAGAAAACTGACAAAATCCTACTAAAATTATAAAGGCGAAAGTTTGTAAGAATGGATGTATGGATGTTTGTTACTCTTTCACGCAAGAACGGCTGAACAGATCTGGATGAAATTTGGCACAGAGATAGATTACAGTCTAGAATAGCATATAGGATACTTTTTAACCGCGGGTGAAACCGCGGGGCGCAGCTAGTACTAAATAAAGTGGGCACAAAAACTACAGTTAATCAATAATAATAAAAACACCAGCACAAAGTCTACAAAAAGGCAAACTATAATTAAGTAATAATTATAATTAAGAATGGCGTTATGTTTCAGAAAAAAATGCTATTTATTTACAAAATAAAAAAACATTTTAACACAATAGGCACATGGTGTCCAATTGAGTCACATAGTCGAAAATTATATTATTGTCCATCGTTTTAGTGTCATTTTGGTAGTTTATCCATAATTTCGGAAAAATAATGTATGAAACTTTAAGTCAACAAACTATTTTATGTTAGTTGATGTTTTTAGTTAGATAAAGTTTTACGTTAGTACCTAAACTTTAAAATTGGTGACCCAATTATCTATCATAAAAAAGACATGAATTAGGAATAACTATGTCACATTTAAATATTACCCTGTACTTTAGTACTTGTGTGTTCGTGAATTCGAAAAGTAGAGGCTAACGGGTTCTAGAAATCGGAGCAGTGAAAGTTGTCCTGTTATAAGTATAAGGTGCCGTTTAGTCGCAAAATAAATAGGCACAGAAGGCCGGCTTCTATACAACGATTGATAAAGTGATAACACGTGTGTACACGCACTTTCATATACACAACTGTCAAACTTTTGTTTAAAGTCACATAATGCCGCACGCCTTTCCCCGAACGGGCTGGCAGAGGCTGTATTAAAACACCCACACTTTGCCGATATTCAGTCCCAAGTGTTACAGAGGGCTTACTCTAGGGGGCTTTTCAATCATATTAATATCGCTCAATAAAAAATGTACAAATTTAATTTCTTATAATATACAAATGTACATAAACGTATAACTATAATATATTTTAATCTAAAAGGCCGTTGATGGCAGAGGGAAAGGTGCCTAGAATGCTAGCAGCATTGCCACGCAGAATGGCAATGCTAAATTTCTGGCCAAAATAAATGCCAGCATTCTGAACACCTGACGCCTTCACCAACCGTTTAGCCAGGTCTCTGTAGAGAGAAAGGGCCGCTGGGCCCCACGGACCTAAAGTTTCCACCGCAAACGGCACAAAAATGTAGACACGGTCTAACCGCGAATACTTGTGCCGTTTTAGGATCGTGGCCTTCGCAGCGGCGGCGCCGGCTTGGACAGTGGTCCTAGGGGGGTGAGACGGAGCTAGTGTCTCCACACAAGTGGCATCCCACACTAAGGGGCGTCCCACCTTCTAAGGGATCAGTGTCATCCCGTCGGGTCTTTTACCGTCGTAAAAGACCTTTTAGACCTTTTCTTTTCTCAATAAAAATATATCGAGAAATTAATTCAATATCTGTGCCCTATTTAGCTTGCAGCATTGACATGCTAAAATGACTAATAATCATGGTTTTGTCTTTGTGTTTTAATATTTTTCAGAGCACTTAATCCTAATACATATGTATATTTATTTATTAATTGAAATTAAATGACCACCAATTTTCTTTGTTCGATAATGGAGTACATTGCTTAGGTACTTACTGGTACTGGTGATAAGCCAAACTAATATAATAGTATAGTTACTTTTTTAGATTAATAAACGATTTCAAGACGAGTAAATAATGGATTGCTCAATTATACGTGTGTTTATTTTAATCTTAATTAACAAGAGACTCTAAAGATACTTAATGTGAGAAAGATAAGGTGTGTTGATTGCTATGTACCTGGTACCTTCCGTGACTTCGTAGCAGTTAAGATATTTATACAATACGAGCTGCGCCCCGCGGTTTCACCCGCCATTATAAAGTATCCTATGTGCTATTCTCGACTATAATCTATCTCTGTGCCAAATTTCATCCAGATCTGTTCAGCCGTTCTGGCGTGAAAGAGTAAGAAACATCCATCCATCCATCTATCCATCCATCCATCCATTCTTACAAACTTTCGCATTTATAATATTAGTAGGATAGGATAAGTACAATACTTAAGAGACTTGAGATCATCGAGATTTTTTTACATCGGACTAAGGCATGCTTATACTCGTATACCACTGACTCCTGATTGGCAGCGACGGCGACGTGATCAAATTTGTAACACATTTGCCTAGAAAATTCCGATAAATCCATTCTAATATTATAACTCAGTCTGTCTGCCTGTTTGTAGGCTTTACGCCGCTAAACGACTGAAAGGGTCTTGATGAAATTTGATCATTAGCTACAGCATATACACAAGAAAGGTTTTTGGATCTAATTTTCTAAATAAACACCAACGAAGTCGCGAGTAACAGCTAGTATAAAATAAATATTCAACTGTGACGTGTAACTATAAGATTTATCAATAAAGTGTGATTTCTCATTTACTTCTATCCTGGACACCCCCGATCTAAATACAATCTCCGAATTGTATTTAGATGCAGAGACGCAGCCTCAGTTATTGTGAACAATTATTATTTATTTAACAGCTTTCTAATACTGTATTAATTTATATTTTAGCTACAGCTTTCTGTTTACTATGAGAGCAAATGCCCGGACAGCCGGCGGTTCATATCAGAGCAGCTCGTGAATGCCGTGAACGTGCTACAGGACTATTTGGTACTCACTCTCATCCCGTTCGGAAAAGCCTCTGTAAGTTGATATGACAAGTTTCATTTAAATACTTTAAGGCAAAGCTAAGTTAGTAAAGACATAGTTTTCTAACGCAGCAAACTGTGAGCGGACTGTTCGAATGGAGTTTCGAATAACGCTACGCTACAAGTCTATGTGCTGTTCGGGCTCTTTATTTAAAATATATAGGGTGGCAAACTGGAGGCAAACAGCTTCTTACAGTTGTCTTAATTCTTCAATGGTATATCTAATCTATAAGTTGTTAAACATTTTGAGTAAAAACTACTTGTTTTCGCCGTAACTTATGTCCCTACCCTTCGATCAGATATACAAAGAGGTCGAGTGTCATTAAAAATCAGTCTATCAGTGGCAATCAGTGGCACCGCATCGACCTAGCATAACGTTCTATTCAAAATAATCAAATACATTCAACTTCATTCGAATCTAAGCCTTTTGAAATTATTCCGCAGTAACGTTGATGACATTTGCTCAAGTGTTTTTAGCACATTTAGGCGTCGTCTCGTGACACCAACGCGATCACAGAGCGACTGACAGCGAAACTAGGCTTACACTTGATTAAGCCCTGTTTTCAAGGTGCCATTTTTCGTATTGAGACTTCTTAATATTTATGTATATATCGATGATTGAAAGCCTACAGTATCTAAGCTCCTATATCAACCTTTAGATTGTCTTCTTCTTCTTCGTGTTGGTGCATCGACATCGAATATTAACATTTTTTTTAAACTTTCGATTGTGTTTTTTCAGAGTATAGACAACGGTAACCGGGGCTTCCAGTGCCAGCACGGGCCGTCAGAATGCCGCGGCAACCTCGTGCAGGACTGTGCTCTATACCACATGGGGGATAGAACCGACGCAGAGAAAGTGGCCTACGTCTCGTGTGAGATGGAATCGTTGGCAGGCACTGTTGGGAATCTTATGGTAAATTTCTTTTTTGATTGGTTGATGATAGGCTTGCGTTTGGCCGCCATTTCAACTAATGTTAAACAATTATGCGGCCTATGATGAAGCACGCTTGCCTAGAACGACCCAATTCACTTGAGACTTACAGATTAACCCACAAATGTCTTTGTAGATAAGTCTAGTTTTAAACTTTATTGATCGAATGAGAGGATGAAAGTGAAATGGGTAGGGTGAGGTGGCGTTAGTTATAATAAGTTTTTAAATTAAACAACGTGATTTTGTTTTAAAAATCTACATTTGTAATGGATTTTTTTTTACGAAAGTTACATGACATAATAAACATTTAATAAACATAATAGATCTATAAGTAGGTAAGTACATAAAGTTCATACCAACGGGTTTTTTATTAAAAGCGTCATTTTTGATTTCAGTGCGTCCAAAACGCAAATCTGCCTGTGAACCTGGTTCGAAAATGTGTATCTTCCAACGAGGGAATAGAGCTACAGCTGGTTTCTGAATACGCTACCAAACAAATCAGCCCTAAGTTTATCCCAACTGTCACCATTAACAATGTAAGTATTTACATGAACTACCAAACCTTAAAGTCTGAAATACAACAAATCCAGTTGCAGTTCGTTCTGCGTGCGTGCTGTCAGCTGTTGTCAACGAGCAGTCCGTGCGTCACGCAATTAGAATATTGGACTTGAAACGGACTGCTTTCGGTGTGCCGTCTTTCATAGAATTTAATACTTTACTGTTCCTCGCAAGCCGGACCGGCAAGCACACGGACTGCACTTGCATTTGGTGTGCTCCAGCCTTTAACCGATCTAAAACTCAGGACGAGCCGCGACTTAAACTAACTTTCATTAAAATTGTGATTATCATATTAGTAAGTTGTCTCATTGTTAAGCAATGAACTAGAACTATATAAACTTACTTTTCACTACCTCTTCTACAAATTTTATCACGACCGCTGCATCTTTGAGCTTCGTCTAATGTTAAGCATGCTGTTTCTCTCGGGATATTTTCCTTTATTCTAGTGAGGAAATATGGTAAATAATTTATAACAATATGGTTAACTTTAAATTAAGGTCCGTCCTACTTACATATTTTGATACTAATCGTTGTTGTGTGCTGTTTGACTGTACTCACCATTCAGCTATCAAAAATTCATACTATTTGTCTTTATTATCAGGTGTTCAACCAGCAAATTCAAGACCACTCCCAAGTGGATCTCCTCGGCACTCTCTGCTCCTTGATGAAAGACGCTGAGCCTTGCGCTACCCATTACAACCACCGGGCTATGAATATTGTTTTATTTTAGTTTATATACAAGTACATATAACAAGAAGGAAATACATAAGTTTTATAAAACTAACTTTTTTTTAAACTTTTTCCATAATTTTAGAATAAGATAGCAATAGAATCTCTCTCTCGCTCTCTCTCTCTCTTTATCTCTCTCTCTCTCTGTGTGTGTCTCTGTCTCTCTCTCGACATGAGAGAGACATAGAGAGAAAACGAAAAACGAATGGATGGATTGTGATGAAATAGCTTTTGCCCTATTTTGAGGAAGTAAATGCCCTCGCACGTCCCTTTCGTCGCAAAGGGTGGGGGGTGATAAAAGGCGGCTTGAGGGGGATTTGAACCCACTATAATCTAAACAATAGAAACGAACTAGTTGTCGTATATTTTTTTTATTGCATTTTCCGCTTATAGTCTACAACAGATCGTACTTGGTAGTTAGGAGGGTGAGTTCTCGACGATCCATCGGTAGTAGTGTGCGATGTTCGTGTAGACGCTGGGGACGCCTTCGCTGCCGCAGTTCTCCGAACCGAACGAGACTATACCGAGCTAGAAAAGGAAAGGTCTACTGTCATTGACCGAGTCTTAAAGCCTATTGGAAGAAGTCGGCATTTGTTTGTCCAATGATAACTTGAATAGTTTCTTGCCTGTTCTTCTGAGTAGAGGCTCTTTATCCGAACATGGCGGTCGAATCTATTTAAAAAATAACTTTGACGTTAATAAGTGTATCTTTGATACCCAAATTGAATGAAAACATTTTGACTTTGACTTTGAAATATTGTTGATCAGCGGTGCTATTCACATTTATTTGGAAACGTTTCCCATCGGATCCCACAACTTTCAAACTCAAATTGTTCGAATCTCAGTCTAAATATAATGATATTCAGTCATAAATGTGACAGAGGGTGAGCCTATCGCTATACACAGGGCTCCAGTTACGTAGCAGATGACATTAAATACGCACATCTGTTCACAAAATGAAAAAAATGGTGCATGCTTTCGACTGGGTCCGAACCCGCTCTCTCTGGCTTGAGAGGCCGAGCCTTCTCCAACTAGACTATCATCGGTGCTTCAGCTATCCAGTAACACTTTACCTGCATAAATTGTCCATCCCGGTTAATCAACAGCGGGGCCCCTCCGAACCCAGAACAGGCGTCTTTACCCTCTTCTCCCCCCGCACACAGCTGGCCCTCATGAACCGGTACCGAGTCGCCAAAGATTTTCTCGCAAGTTTCTATCGATACAAGAGGAACTTCTAGTTGCTGTTGACGGCTCACCTATAAAATACGAAAAATATTGAGGTTTTTGACCTATTTCAGGAAAGGAGGAGGTTCTGAATTCGGATTACTCCGCCAACTATGAATCGATTTTAGTGGTTATAATACTTTCGAGGTGGCCCAATAGAAATTTTATCGAAAACGGGTAAGCAGTTTTAAAATTTCAACAAAATTCTAAAAATTGTTTACATGACGGGAAGTGGTTATTAAGCTTTACTTTTTAAATATAACTCTGTTAGTCAGTGGCGGTATGTACGGTTAAGCAAGGGGATGGCGAACTTCGTATCATGTTACGGACAATACCTATTTCAAATGTAGGTATGCTTAGCTGCTTAGGTCTTATCGTTCCTTTTAATGTATACTACATAACTATTGCTTCCGTTTCCTATTTTTAGCTAATATATCATCAAGCATTTGTTTTTATACTGCTGTGGAGATAGGAAATCTGGCTGCCATAATTTACTGACATTATATCCGCTCTACTGAAAACAAGTGACATCAGCTAAGGTCGAAATAATTAACTTTGTCAGAGCTCAGTCACGTATCATTCCAAGTATTCTATTGTGATCTATGTGATTGAATAGGTACTTAACTAATGCTATTATGATTCTACTGTCAGATAGGCCAGTGCTTACTGGGTAAGTAGGTACAAAATAAAATGTTTATTCCAAGAGATGGCTAGAGGTGGCTAAAGCTATAGAAAAAATACCTATTTTAGGTACCTAAGTATTAAATTGATGGTAGAGTTTGGACAACCAAGAATGTGATAGTTAAAAAAAGACAGAAAGAATCGGTTGGATGTGATTGCATTTCATTTTGTATTTTAGAGCTGATGAAACCGCAAATCGGGAGGCGGCTTTATCTCGTAATGATACTAATGATATACCTTTTATTGAGTTATCACATGAGATACAATAGTTTGCTCCACATTTTTTTCACTTTAGGCTAAAGCCTAAAGTGAAAAAAATTGTTAATTACCCTGGTTTTTAAACCAGGTTAGTGTACATAATATTACAGCTCGACGACTCGTTGCTGCGGTATAATATCTACTACCAAGATAGATCTAAAAAGATACCTATAAAAAAACGGCAAGTTTGAGCCGTCTTTAATAAAGTGGTTGTTTATCTTTTTAATAAAAATTACATTAAGGTATGGAAATATTACTTACTACGTTGTTCTGCCCACACAATTTCCCCCAGCCGACGAGCGTAGCACGCTCATTTATGTATGGAAATATTACTTACTACGTTGTTCTGCCCAGACAACTTCCCCCAGCCGACGAGCGTAGCACGCTCATTTATGACGATTTCCGGCTTATCGTTGAGGCAAATCGGCGCCGCTGTCACTGAAATGGAAGTGATTACAATAAGCCATGGAAATAATCACAGTAAACCAGAAGCAATTCTGGCGCAGTCGAGATTTTTTCCTATCCTCATCACTATATTTCCCAAATCTATGAGACAGATGATTGAAAAATGGATGTTGTCCCTGAATGGCCTAACTTGGACAGATGTCAGTCAATCGTAGTTTGGTAGGTATGATCCTGTCAGTCAACTGGTGCTTTGTGGTGTTTTTTAAAGGGCATGGTCAAGGTTGTACACAGGAAGTTGTTTGGGAATCATTTTCAATTTCATGGTTAAATGTCATAACATTTCAATCGTTGTAAAAGACATTAATGTGCCTTTTAATAGAGACGAATCAGTTCTTTTTTGTCGAAAAATGGCATAGTAATTGAATTTAACAACGAATAACTGAGCTAACTAGGAATAACGAGTGCAGTTGAGTAACGTTATCAATGTTACATAAAAGTTGACTTTTAGCAATGTCGATCGAAGCATGTGCTGGAAATTGAAATGCTGCGGATTCCGAAAGCCAGCCTACTTTAACGTTCATATCAGATTAATGAATGAACGATTTGTTGATCTCTTCACGCAAATATTTGATAGTTATGAGTAGAAATTAATAGAGCTAACTAATCAGGACCAAGCAAGATACTTCGTTAGTCAAGTCACTGAACTCTCTGTGCTTACCTGTTAAGCATGCAATTGAATAAATGAGTAGTCAGCGTTTTACTTCAAATTTTACACGCAATTTTATTTAAACAACTGCTTAACACCTTTAGATATTTTTTTATTAATTAATTTTCTTACCCGAGTATTTGATTTCCTCCTTTAGCATAATAAGCGCTATGTCATGGCGAAATATTTTCTGTTCGTAGCCAGGATGCACAACGACATTGTCCACTTTGATTGCCTGAGTGGGAGGGGCGCAGAAGAAGTCGTTGCAATCGGGACTGCGACCGATATCCCACTCGCCCACCACCACTGTCGATCTGAAAAATAATTCTATTTCAGTATCTATATATCTACCTACTAGAAGGTAGATATATAGATACGCTTATACGATATATAGGCGCGCTTAAAGAAGACCTATCCAGGTTTATGGGGTTAGGGTGTACCTAGCCAAAAGGAGATCATTGTACTCATTATTATGTATAAGCAAAAATATCTACGTGGCTGTTAAGGCCCCACGTTTTTACCGCAAACGTCCGCGAAAGCCGTTTTTAGGCAATACAAACGCCGCGGTGAAGAGGTGCTTTTGCAGGCGTTCGCAGCAATAGTGAACAGCCGGTGGAAATGTCTTTAAACAGCCAAGGCTTCGTGCTTCATCATCTGATATAGTAAGAAAAATAGTCTCAAGTATATTTTTTTTTCCGCCTAAGATTTTTGATATATAAACTAGGAATCCCCATGAGTAGCCATTAATGTACCGGTATCAAAGTAACTCTCATGCAATGGCCATTTGCAGCCGATAATTCGAGCTATTGCGACAAGTGTAGCCGGTTAGTTTGTCACTCGGCGATTTATCAGGCGAATTATCGCATATGATTTTAGCGTGACAACTCGACACAAATTATCACGCGCTAATGTAGCCCCAACATCAATTCAGCAGTGCTTTGCTTTTTTTTGTGAGTTTATACCATTGGTTTATACTTACAATTTATACCCCTCTGGCTTGGCCAAGGCACAGTGAGCCGCTGTAAGTATGGTCCGCTTGTTGATGATGGAACCGCTGCAGGCAAACCTGACGTTGCCAGTGTCTTTGTCTGTAAAATAAAAGTACTTCAGCATCAGAGTGGGGAACTTCTTTTTTGTCTTTCTAAAAACGGGCATCATGGTAAACTCACGCGAAACGAGCGTTGCAAGAAATAAAAAGAAATGGAACATAATTACAACTTGTGTAGTCAAGTTAGCCAGTAAATAGAGTAGTTTAATAAATAAGCTTGTGTTTGGCCGCCATCTCGCCTGTTTTTAAGCATTGATGCCGCCTAGGAAGATATCCAGATTATAAGAATTATCGAACTCTCTGGCAGATCATTCCACACTCTAGCTGTTCTCACAAAAAAAGACAACTAACCACACCATTAAACAAAGTTTACTCCATACTTACTTGTGAACCCGATCCTCGCCACCCAAGGATGCCCTCCTATCCCGTTATAGTCCACTCCTCGCACCATGCTCTGCCCGCACTCCTGAGTCCCGTCCTGATACACCTTCCCACAGTCGCAGGACGGACAGCACACATAGTCTTCATTATTAGCGTGACCACAAGTCATTTGGTTTAGACGATGAAAGTACCTATAACAATAATTACCTACCTCTAGCACATAACTTGTAAGTAACTCAAGTAGGGACGTACGTGTTCTAATTTATTTTTTTGGCAGTTCGTGTACCGACTTATATTTATTTAACTGAGTGTTCGTAGTTTTGATCGAAGATTTTATAGAATGTACAAATTGGAATAGAGATTGAAAACAAGATCGCAAAAACGAAGCTGATAGCGGGGATACGGGCTTCATGATAGGTTGCAAATTGCGACAAAATAATAATGTAGTACTTAAATTAATTGATGATGATTCAATCAACATTTACTGGTATACACATGGAATATCTGATTATAACTGATTAGAACTAAATTTTGAGGTAAAAATAGGTAAGTGTGTAAACAATTAAGTGTCCTTTGACATTACCTGTCTGACGAAAAACACGCGAAATCAAGAAGATCTTCCATCATTGGACACGAGCTGATGGCTACACATGAAGTGTTAGGTGGACAAACTCCCTGAAAAATGGAAACCGATGACTTGTATGACTTATTTCAAGAGTTGCTAGAGCACAGATAGAACAAATAAAACTTACTCTGACATCTGACGAGCTTTCGTCATTTCTCACTCCACCCATTCCTACACTTACAGCTATGCCTGCAAATAATGAAATTAGTAAACGAAAGTTTGGTAGAATTACTCAATACTCGTTAATTTGTTGCTCTCATATAATTTATTGTACTTAAGTATTTTATTTATTTATGGCAACATTGTTCGGACTGGATTTATTCTATTAAATATTTGTCGGTTAAGAATTCATGTAGAGTATTAAAAACGTTTTTGGATCAATATATCTTTTAGCATTCTCAACCTGAAGTTAAAACATAAAAAGAAAAGTAAAGACAACCAAGACAAGAAAGAAAACCAAAGTTATTGATGCCCTACAGCATTGCAAGACACTGAAATGGAAATGGGCGGGCCATCTTGCACGTATGAGCGATGAAAAATGGGCAAAAAGAATAACTACATGGAACGGACCAACTGGCAAGAGACCCAGAGGTAGACCGGCAGAAAAATGGCTCGATGAAATAATAAAAGCAACTGGAATAAATTGGAGAGAAAAAGCTAAGGACAGAGCTATGTGGAGAAAAATGGAGGAGGCCTTTACTCTCCAGGGAGGTCCTTAATAAATAAATAAATACAAGAATTAATATACCTACATAATTGTACAAATATTAATATGTTTGAAATAGATATATGTAATTTAATATAGATATTTTTTTTTTGCATGAAAATAAAATTATACTTATATGAATGAACTAAATTATAATTATAAAAAAATTCAAAATTATATATTTAAAATATTGCATGAAATGTTTATAAATTCAATTCTATTAAGGAAATAAACAAGGCTTTATTATTATTGTATCTTTTAGCGTTTTAATAAATTTGACCTCATCTTCTATGTTTCTTAACTGTTTGGGTAATTTATTATGAATTTTAATAGCCATTGGGTTTGGGCTGGAACCATGTATTTTTAATCTGGAGGTTGGTGAAATTAATTGGTAAGTATAAATTACCTTAAGTTTAGGATAAATATTTAGTAAAGTAAGTTTTGTTTGAGGTGTTTCCTCACCGGAAGCATTCATTTGCTCAATGATCTTGTTCTTGCTTGTACGTTTAGCTCTAGATTCTGTTTAGGTACTTCCTCACGTCAGCGTAAGAGCTTAAAATATTTGAGTGAAATTAAGAATGATATGGCTTAAAATTACTAGTGGCTGGAGCTGGAGACCTCGCAGCCGAAGTCTGTTCTCTTGTACAGGTAGCATTTCTTAACCGATGTTCGTGAAGTTTTGTGGGCAGGTTTGATAATACAGTTTTTTTTTGTCCAGCCCAAAAACTATCTGAACAAAAAAAATTGTATTAAAACCGAATATTTTATTAAAATATCCTTGAAAAATTTGCAGGTGATTCCATACTTAACATACTTAGCTTTTGGCAAGAAAAGAAAAATTTAAGTAAATATGTAACCGAATGTCCGATCTGTACTTTGCAGATTACGACCTAAATGCCTAAGTAACTTAAAATTCCTGAAACAAAAAACGATTCTCCTAACTGCTGGCCGCATCAATTTTATATAGTCACTAGCGGTCACCTGAGACTTTGTTAGTGTTTATTCAGAAAATAGTATCCGAAAACATTCCTCGTGAAATACTGAAACTAATTATCCAATTTCATTGAGATCCATTTAGCCGTTTAGCCGTGATAAGGCTACAAACAGACTAACTTTCGATTTTATAATTTTAGTATGGATTATGAACTCTCTCATTATTATTTTTGTTTGGATTACTTGTGTTTCGACCTTGAAACTAGATGCTATCGTAGTGTCCTAATCGAGGCTGCTCTTTGTGCCGCTTGCAATTATTGGTCGCGTGCATTACATTACGTTGCCATGACATGGGTAACGAGAACCACATATTCTACCAAATGTAACTATTACGTGTTTTACCTACCTGTTTCGCAAAACAAAAATGAAAATGTTTTTCCCCATTCAATTCCCGATTTCCATTTTTATGGTCATCGTACTCAAATAGTAAAAAGGCTATCTTATCTTAAGGCGAAACTTTGATGTTAGTCTTTCTGTCTGTATATTTCTTCGTTTCCCTCATGATACAAAAAAAACAAGGTCTAGCATTTAGCAAACACGTAATGACATCCATCATCCATCTCTTTCGAACTTGTTGTGAATGACTTATTTCGGTCTTGCTTAAGCATCGATTGACGTCACTGCGTGCTGAATGCTATACCTAGCGGAGTAAATCAAAGGATACCATGGTATCCCTTCCCTGATGTGACATATCGCTTGACACGCGCTTGAAGAACTTCCTTACTCGTAACACCCTTGGTAGAGCATAGGGTACAAAAATCAGATCTTGTGAGACTTCTCCAAAATCAGTACTTATTGCCATTTAAAGTAAATTTGAGTCAAATTAATTGCGTAAATTTATGTTGCGAAAACTTTTAAATAAAAAGTAAACTTCATCATCATCATCTCATCATATTTTTAGTTGGATTCAGTTAGATTGGTAACATTCAACTGAATTGCTTTAGTGACTGACCAATCATCGCTCAGTTTTACTGATGATCGATTAAGTTTTTTTTAGTCTTCGAAATAATTTGAAATGTACTTACTACCAAACTGTGCTTTTACAGTCCATTCCAAAACACAAACAAATAACAGAAATATGACACGCATTCCACTATTCATTAATAACATTTTAATTAATTCTAAAAAAATTACTAAAGTGTTCTTAGATTCACGGGTTCATAATTTATTTCTGAACATAGCTAATTTTAGTATTAATTCACACAGAGGCCAGACACTCGCACCGGGACCATAACAAAAATGTTACGGTACAGAGGCGTCGTTTCGACTGACGTGGGTCAGGGGTGCTCAACATACAGTTCTGATGTACCAAAGTCTGAAGTACTATTTAGATCTCTCTTTTTGTGTAGGTGTCACACTAATAGTGTTTCTTTTTTCACGCTGAGACGGATTTGCTGAGCTTAACGGATTTGGATGGAATTTGGTAAAGAAGTAGTAGCTTAATTTACAAACATGCCTATTTCTGGTGAAATTAATGGTTCCTTTTGGATAGCGAGTAAGATTGTGGAGCGCGTTGAATACAAGATTGATTTTGGAGAATCATATCAGTGCTCCGTGTGCTGTGTGAACATATGTAAGTGCGTAATAATGTTTAATAGCATCTGCTATATAACTTGAGCCCGACTAATAACAACCAAGAGCGTTTCTCCTGCCCGACTCCTCTATCAGAGCAAATCCAACTTAGATTGGCGAGGTTAGTGAGAATGAAGCGAAGCGAAGCTCCCACCTTAGCCTTCGTGGTTAATTTTTTTATAACAACCCGAAACCTCCCCTACTTAAATGATAGAGTAGGCTAGGCAAGTAGTCAATTTTGTCGATCAAAATCATTTTGCCTATACAGGCCGGTCATTATTCATAGTGACCAGATTTCTTAATGTATGTGTATGTACGGGCAAAGTATGTGCAACATTTTCAGAATTGGGAAGTCTTGAAAATACTTATTTCCCAAAAAAAAACTTAACAAAAAACCAATTAATCTATTTAGTTGCCGACCTCTGGCCCTTTTGTGATGTGATTCACCGCTACAAAGAATCGCTCCAACTTTAAATTAATGCAAGCGTTTACACCTATTCATGGGAACCACATAGTACAATCGCATACAAAACTGTTACAAGCATAATTTGAAAATAAAATACTGGATTGGTTGCAATGTGCAAAGACGAATGTAACGACACCTTGCGATTGTCACTATTTCGGTAGTAGGTCACATACGAACCTACATACACGTACATACTTACAAACATCAGAGAAATGTTATCTTCGTATCGTACCAATCCAATAATAAAAATTAAATTTAGGAAATTAAAGAAATGCTTAAACAAGATTAAGTACATAAACAAAAGTTAAAATTAAGTTAAAGTAGATTCC
Source organism: Peribatodes rhomboidaria (assembly GCA_911728515.1). Lineage (NCBI taxonomy): Eukaryota > Metazoa > Arthropoda > Insecta > Lepidoptera > Geometridae > Peribatodes > Peribatodes rhomboidaria. The sequence goes on along the minus strand of OU452178.1, from coordinate 6,415,673 downwards.
TAATAATAATATACAATTATATTATTAGGTATATACATATAATTAGGTAAAAAAATACAATGTGTTTAAAATACTTATGCACAAATAATAATAGTTGCATCACACTAATATTAAACAAATAACTGTGTATGACTAATATACATAATAATTATGTTTAATTATAATTAAGCATATAATATTTATTTTTATACGTATATAATGTTGAGCAGATGAGCGCAAAAAACGTTCCCAGCAGACCAGCGCGCACGGACCGTAGCAATCTTCGCAAAATCAGTTTTTTTTTATTGAATTCCTTTGTTGTGCCAAGTTTTTGTGGGACTTCGGTGTCATTCACATCATTAGGTCATTGCGGGCGACTGGTATACGACCAGCTCAGATCGGTTAAGTTATTTTCAATGAGTGATCAATTTGATAATATTATACAGAACACAAATTTAACAACGCAAAGTTTGACTAACTTTTGTTAAATTTTTACAAAAGTTAGTAAAATTTTTCGTTGTGTTGTTAATTATACGGCACGAATTAATGCAGCAGTTTTTTTTTTTTTTTTTGTAAAAACTATCCGTGATATCGGTGTCAAATTATAATGATTATGAACAACTACCTGCGCCCCGCGGTTTCTCCTGCGGTCTCACAGGAACCGTTTATTTTTTCGGCATAAAAAGTACCCATGTCCTTTTCTGTACCCCAGACAACATGTACCTATGCAAAATTTCAAGACGATTGGTAAAGTAGTTGAGACGTGGAAGCGTTACAAACAAACAAACAAACAAACGAACAAACTCACTTTCGCGTTTATAATATTAGTTAGGATGAAAAAACGTACCGTTATAGGTACTTTAATATGAGCATAAAATATCTTCAGTTTAGTCGTAAGTACTTTGAAGGCAAAGATTGTTGATTGATTGTTGCTCGTTGATGTCTTTTGTAACGCAGTTTTGAATCTTGAGTCACATAGTAAATTACCTAACCATTTGTTATCTACTAAAAGAGCAGTTACGAGTTCTAAATTCATTTACTTTTTTATATACTAAGAAATATTATACATGATTATACTAGGTACAGAAATACAGTTCATTTTAATGGTTGACAAGCTGTACGTTTAAACCAAGCGATTAGATATTAAGGTTACTTTCCTGTTAAACGTTTACTATTATCGAGGTAGTACTAAGGAGAGTCAAAAGAGGGTTACAGTAAATACGTATAGCAGTGAAATAAAGATGAAAAACCATTGAGCTACAGTTACGTAATTAAGGCTTATTCCGGCGACGATGCGATGTGGACATGGTACAATTGCGGTGACACATAAAATAGTGTTAATTTAAAATGTGTGAAAGCGACGTTCTTTTTTAAATCATACACAAGCAATGTGCAAAAGGCACGCCGCTTCACAGTTTTCGCTTGCGTTTGACTTTCGTAAGCAAGTCGAAAATCGCCCAACGCCTTAGGGTTGGCGCGGTGTACAGTTTTTACCAAGTCTGGCCTGCGCAGTTAAGAGCATCGTGAAGCTGGTGCGTGTGGTAGGCCTATATTACGTCCGGCCTATAAATGTTTTGCGTTTAAAAAATCTTGCTTATGCCATAGAGAAACTTAACTATACAGAAATCAGAAATCAGAAATCAGAATTTATTGATAACTCCAATAGTTACACGTCACAGTTCGATAAATGTCAAAAGTGTATACATGTCAAACCAGTAATTACATGTGTCAAATGAAATAAATAATTAATGTCAACAAAATAAATTGCATACCTATTAAGTATAACTATCATTATATAAAATATTAATAATAATTTAAAAGTCTCTTATTTTAAAATAAGATTCAAGGTCATAAAACAGATTATCTAGTAACCAAACAATTAAGCTTACGAATGCCACAGAATGCGCTGCAGCCCTTTTCGTTTTAATAAAATAAAACGAGATGCAGTATATCGTTGGGCTTCGTTACCTTTGGTCTGTACGCAGCATTACAGAAAATCTTGACCAATTAGTAGTTCTAGATTTAAAAGTGAAACCTATTACGACCAACAAAGGTTTTAGCAAAAGCTGCTTTGAGCTCAAAAACGACTGCTAGAGTGGCGCTATTTTTCACTATCCGAAAATTCCGTGTTCCATGCAGGGTCATAGACCAGCTTCACACCATGACAATCACATTGTTTTGCGGACAGATAAAACCTTTGAAAATCGCTTCCTAATCTGATAATAGGACAATGAAATTTATGGCATACCACTTCGTACGTCACTGCCGGACAACTACGAGTATACGCAATACGCTGTATTAATAGTAAGTACTTTAATATTAATGAACTCGATGAAGGTTATTGTTGTCTGTACTTTTTAATTAAGCGTTTGTGCTTTATTGAAATTTTGAGTTGGGTTTGTTCACCTATGCGTAGCTATTAGGTATCTGTTTATATTTTTACTCTCAGTCAAATGTAAAGTTATTAAATATTCGGTTAAAATAAAAGTGTTTTGTTTTTGGTTTAGTTTGATTTATTTTGGTTTTAATTCTGAAGTTTTCATTAACAATCTCTCACTGTTGATGGCAAAATTGCCGCAAATCCGTAAGGGGCAATCCCACTAAATAAAAAACAATTAAATAAAAACCTATTGTAACTTATGATTGTAGTTAACCTTGTTTGTAGAGTAGGTAATTTTAGATGAAGTCTAAAAAAAGAAGTAATAATAAGAATTCTATCATCCTGACATTTCTGTCACATTTCAAAAAAATCTAGGAATAATGCAAAAACAACACCCATAGTTTTTGAAAAATATATACTTCTCCACTACTTTAATAAGGTAAATCTACTTAATTTAAATTCTGTAAGTGTGCTCCTAGATGGGCCATGTTTTCACTGCAATACTGACCCGGCAATAGTATATGAGATTGAGTGAGAGCAGGGGGGCTATTCCTGCGCGTGAGATGAGATGAGATGATATTTTATCTTGGTCACTCTCACACCTATGACGTTTCAAACGAGAGCAACAAGGACGAAAAAAAGTGAGATGAAAATCTCCGAATAGGGCCACAGTATGTGTGTGTGCGGAATGAGTGGCGAGGACAGACAGTACGTTCTGCGGGACTGTCCTCTGTATGGGGACTTGCGTGAAAGACTGATGAATGGGACTACCCGCTTCAAGGCGAAGCTGGTCTACTACGCAGATTTGGTGCGCAACGCGGTCTGTTTCAGGCAACTGTGCTTCACAAATGGCACGCCGTACGCTCTACGTACGAGTCATAGGAGCCTATCATGACATGTTATTGCCATAATTTTTACGTTTGTTTTCGACGCTGCGCGGCTCCGAGTCGTATCGTCGCGCAATAAGGTCCATGGTCGCGCAGCATCGGAAACGAAATGTAACCATCATGGCAATAAGATGTCATCTGACAGCCCCAGAAAGGCGAGAGTGCTAAAGGGGTAGAAAGAGACAAAATTTGTAGAGCAATTTCCCTACACCCCGGGTAGTGCTAACCGGGTAGCAAACTCTGGTGGTAGGCTTCGGCCGTGGCTAGTTACCACCCACCGGACCAAGCCATGCCGTGAAATGACCTAGTCGTGTTTCGGGATGTAGTCCGGTGTAACCGTTCCGAAGACGGGTCTGAGCAATAGCGCACTTGTAGCGCCTTACTCAACTACCGTCTTTGTACTTCTTCACTCTACAAAACTTCAAGGCTAGAGTGAATAAGTACCTTATAGGTCGTCGTGCTCCATCTTAGACCACACCGTCGCTTAACATCAGGCGAGTTGGTGGTCAAACGCCGACCTATTCTACATAAAAAAAAAAAGCAGTCTGCCGAAAGCCAGAGGGCTTACAGTTTCAGAAGGGAGAGAGTGCTAAAAGGGTAGAAAGGGACAAAATTCGTAGAGCAGTCTGCCGAAAGCCAGAGGGCTCACAGTTTCGGTCTGCATAACCGAAAAGTCGGAAAGACTGCTAAAAGACTGCTTCAATGAAACTATTTTTTTAAATATTAAACACATTGTTTTTTAGATGACGAAGAACCAAACCCCGACATTTTTACACCATTTACTAATGATATAACAAACGTAACTATGAACTACCCCATGGCCGAAATGAAGCTAACAAGCAGCGCCTCGGAACAGAACGTATTTCTAACATACGTATGTACGATAAACGACTCAAATCCAAGGAACGACAGGCTTCATACTGACAGCAAGACCAACTACAACCTCTTCGAAGATCCGGGAGCCCAAAATGTAAGAGTTGAGTGATTGAAGTTGAGTGATTGAGAGTGATTCAACTGGACAGAAAATATTACCATTTGTATAATTTCATCTTTCTACCCAAAGCGACGTGAAGCAAAACCCGCTCCGGTCGCAGTGTAAAACGTGCTTAAGCTTTTCGCTGCGAGCGGAGCGGATTTCATACGGACTCTCTTTATTATAGGCTGAGTGCTTGGTCCTAAAAGAGTCCTGATTTTAAGGCCAACTTCTCAGTCCAATGAATCAGAATGTTGAGTACGGTGCTTAGTGGTCTTGTTTTTCGTCCATCAAAAGTATAATCGTTAAGACTAGCCACTAGTTCATCTCGGTAAAATTAAAAGGTCCCGTTGGTTACCCGATTTAAACGCGAGAAGATGCTATTTACACACTGTCCTATAATGTTTATAGGTGAACGACGATGAACACATCAAAGTAGAGCGGTCTAAGGCCCTTCACGAACTAGTAGAAGCGCATGCAACTGATCATGTTCCGATAGTCGGAAAATATCCTAACACCACTAATACAACAGAAGCTGTAAGTAGTATTGACAATGTCTTGTCTCTTCAAGATATAGCCATTTGGCTTTATCGTATCCTCTTCTTCTATCTGATTCTTACCTCTAGTAAAGATCTAGGTACTTTTAGCCACTAAGTTAATATTCAGAGCAATTAAATTTGATTACCTGATACCTTAAATATGATTTACCTGATATTATAGTTCCCCCCCTAATGACTTGAAGACTATTAACAAATATATAGTGTTAAAATTTAAAAAAAAATTGTTGTTGACAATATAAATACTCCAAATTAGGCCCCAATTGCAAGCGACAGCGACGATTCAGCAAATGAAGACACGATAATCCAATTAAATGACAACACAAACATCTTAAAGCTGACCAAAATGAAATGGCTTACTGAAGGCAGAGAGGGATATCCGGATTCAAGGTAATACAAAAGAGCAAAGTACTGTATAAAATTATTCTAAGGCTAAACAATGGTTTTTAGTGAGGGGGTAGGGCTTCTGTTAAGAATCGTCTGAGCGAGCGTTAGAGAGCAAAGCGTCTATGCTTCAGCTTCGACAGAAATGCTTTCTGATGTCTGAATTCTGTCCTAATCTCTGTCTTAACATGTTTACAAAATTTCACGAGAACCGGTTGAGAAATGCGACCTGTAGAGGAAGACAGACGGCGGCCGCGAGGTCTTAAGCTCACAGAGTCACTAGTCTAAAAGCTCGTCATTGTCATTGCTCAATTGGGTGTTAATATCTATTTAAGTATGTATTTAAAAATATGTATGTACGTATATCAGTCTCTGGCAGCCTTAATACAAGCTTTGCTTAGTTTGGGGTCAGGCGACCGTGTGTGACAATGTCCCGAATAAAAAAAAAATCATTTGATATGAAACGAGATACAGTGCATTCGTCTAGTTTCAGTCGATTAAGAGTCTGGCGATCTAACTAATTTCGACCTAGGCGAACTAGACTAACTTCGCATTGGCTTAAGGTATTCTATAGCCATTTCGTCTAGAAGAAGAAGACGAGCGAAGAGAGCGAGTAATGATACTGACGAGCCTCTAAACTTACCTACAGAGTGACAAAGTGCAATTTTAATTTTTTTATGACTTTTGCACTACTGTAATCATTCTTAAGTAACTAAGAATTTCCCTTGTATTATTGATTCATTTAACAGCTAATGATGTAGACAACCTCCCTATGTAATGGAATTTTTGATTTGCTTTGTCTACCTATTGAATAAATCAGTCAAAAATGACCCCTTAAAATGCGGATATTTTTCATAGCTCTATATTCGCTTGAGAACGTTTTTAAAAAAAATCAAGAACATAGGGGCGAAGATATTGTTAATTTGATTGTACATGCTAAATTTCATCATAATCTGACAAACGGTTTTCAAGAAATTTGAGTAGTGCGTTTGTATGGAAATTTCAGAACGTCGCGGCCCTCTTTAGTCTATGGTTCTATACGTAACATTACGTTGTGCAGTTAGTACCTTTGTCGGAACATTTAGTATGAAATGCGTTTTTATGTGCGCAAATATATAGTTTTAATTCTTAATATGGAAGTACAGCACAATGATGTCATTCCAGAAAAGTAAATGCACTAACAGGTGCTTTAAACAGAGGAAAACATTAATACTTTAGCAATGAAAGAGGTAACAAGGCAGAAGCAATCAGTTTTTAAAGAAGAGTAGGTTTTCGGGTTTTGCGTTTTTGCTCGCAAGCTCAGTATTTTTAGAGATATACAACTACTGCAAAGGGAATGATTTAAAAAAGTATTCCAGCATTTATTGTGCAATTAAAAAAACTTTATATTCCGTTAAAAAAACAATACTTAAACAAAAATAGTGTTAAAGAAAATACTTATGCGATTAATAAAAAAATGTTCAAAAAACATTGTCTGTACTTATATCCCCTTCAAAAATGTTATATCTTGAAAAATAATGAATGTGCGAGCAGAATAGAAAAACCCTCAAAACACTATGTGTTTATAACACTTGGTTGAATTGAGTCATCTAAATTCAGAAGCTTCTAAATTATTCAGTCAGTCACAATCCATCCTTGCTTCTGAATTTAGGATGTTAGCTTCCTGAATGCGATTATACTCGACTAAATTTAGTAATAACTGAATTAAGATGAATAAATTCAGTCAAGTGTAATAATCGCTTTAGATAAATCTAAATACCTATTTTTAGATCGCCATCTCTCTCAGTCTCGCCTGTCTCGTCAAGCACCAGCTCGCAATGTAGCAGAGAATCTGACACCAACTTGAGACAGCGCATGAGCTTCGGAGATAAATATTTGTCCACCATACTTCGACTGGACAAAGAGCACAACCTGTTTGGACTGTCTAACATAGCCATCGTTGGATCGCGAGTATCGAAGAAAATATCCAAGAAGGATGAGAAACCGGTGTTCCATCAAACTGCTATAGTGCAGATTTGCTGTGGTAAAAGTTGCTGCAGACACAAGGTATATTTTTTAATTTTTTCAAAACAAATCAAACAAACAGAAACCGAACAAATCAGAAAGTACCATGTTTTTGATCCAACTGGATCGCCAGAAAAACAGATTCGATCTGTATTGTAATTCAGACTATTCCTACGAGTGAGATGAGATTTTATCTTGGTCACTCTCACACCTATGACGTTTCAAACGAGAGCAACAAGGACGAGAAAAGGTGAGATGAAAATCTCAAAGCTCCGAATAGAAACGCATGTGTGTGAAATTGGTTCAGTGATGGATTCAAGCTTGCAAAACATAGTTTAAATACTTATAGGTACATAGATAATTCGAAAAGATTATTTAGCCAATCTTTAAAAACCTACTACGCTTTAATTTTTATTCTTTTTGTAGAGTAACACCGACCTGCCGTCATCATTGAAGGTATGCATGCAGTGCTTATATAATGGCGATTGTACACTCTCACTCATTGCCTATCTTATGGGGTGTCCACACAGGGCCCGCATTCGTGGCACATGAGACGTTCTCCCATCGAAACAAATGGTTAGCATGAGTTGCAAAGCCACCGGTCAAACCGGCATGTGTGGATACGCCATCAAGGGGCCTACCATGACATCTTATTTTTTATGTAGAATAGGTCAGCGTTTGACCACCAACTCGCCTGATGTAAAGCGACGTTGTGGTCTAAGATGGAGCACGACCACCTATAAGGTCTATTCACTAAGGACTATTCACTCTAGCCCTGAAGTTTGTAGAGTGAAGAAGTACAAAGACGGTAGTTGAGTGAGGCGCTACAAGTGCGCTACTGCTCAGACCCGTCTTCGGAACGGTTACACCGGACTACAACCCGAAACACGACTAGGTCACTTCACGGCATGGCTTGGTCCGGTGGGTGGTAACTAGCCACGGTCGAAGCTCGAACCAGAGTAAATGCTAATTGCTATGATGGCTAAGTTTTATTTTCGACGCTGCGCGACCATGGACCTTATTGCGCGGCGATACGATTCGCGGTCGCACAGCGTCGAACGTGACCATCATGGCAATAAGCTGTCAAGTACGCCCTCTAGATGTCTCGGCAAAAATGTACAGCCAATATAAGAATATTTATCTATAGCATTTTTGTTGAGTTTAATCGATTAAAATATTTCAGTGCAATTCCTGCAACTCGTGTTGTTATAGAGCATACAACGTTTGCTCGTCTTGTGAATATCCTTGCGTAAGTAATACATCATTTTTTGAAAGCTGTACGAGGTGTTGAGGTATGCTAGATAGATTACATATAAAAACTACCTACTACTTGACCTCCTACATTTAAACACTGTTTATGATTGTTTTAATGATTTCTTAGTACCTGCAAATTAAAGATAACATAGAAGAAGCCACAGAACCATCTGGTAAGAGATTTCTGAGCGAATTGTTTACATCAACAATAATTAATCATTAAGCAGATGCATAATGATTTAATCTTATCTTATATCTTTAAATGAGCAATTCTTTTACATATATATATATATATATATATATATATAATAGGAATCTCGGAATCGGCTCCAACGATTTTCATACAATTTAGTATATAGGGGGTTTCGGGGGCGATAAATCGATCTAGCTAGGAATCATTTTTAAAAAATGACATTTTATTCGTGTTTTATCGATAATCAACTTAAACATAAACTTGGAAGAGAAATAACAAAAAGGAGGCGTTTGAGTAGTCTCAACTGAAAAATATGACTCTTCCTGACATCTGTTGGCGAATAATAATACTATTTTTTGTGTGCAACTAATTGCTTTAACGACACAACAGCAGATGGCGTTAAGTAACACGAAGTCAATGAGTGTTTGCTTTGAGGTTAGACTAAAATCAATTGTTTATTTTCAAAAAAACACAATTAAAAAAAATAAAAAATACCGAGCAAAGCTCGGTCATCCGGGTACTAAATAGTAATAAAGGTAGTTATATTGAATCCTACTTTCTACATATATATGACGGCGCGTGATATCATTGGATAAAGAAAATCAGTTTCCGAGTTGTTAATCGATAGTTTTAATCTGTGGTTTTTGACGATTAATCGATTTGTTTATGGTCATTTAGAGCGGTTAACACCGAATGGAGTTGCGTTTGGGATTTCGGGCGAACGTCATGTCTGTCAGTCAGTGGTTGACAGGACTGGGTGGAAAGCGGTCGCACGCAATGGTCATTCGTAAACCCATTACTCTAAATCGCCAACTATATTTGTTATCATTCATTAACTAAGTAGTCTAAGTGACTGTATAATTAAAATAGTGAAAAGCCTACATTGCTGTCCCCTTTATTTCAACGTTCCTGAAGTTTGACGCCCACCATAAATGCCCGTGATAGCGAGTTCACGGATCAGAAATCAGATACAACACCACGGCCTACTAGATTTTCCCCGTCACCAAAAGTGGAAGGTTACAGCGCGGCGGCCTTTCCTATGTTTCTCCGACATCAGTGGGATCAGATGCGACGGCGTGGCTCCTTTCCCTACATTTCCCCGATATCAGATGGGGGATGAGATGTGAAGGCTCGGCTCCCTATTCCTGACATTTCTCCGATATCAGAACTGGGATGAGAGATACTTCGGCTTCCTTTCCCTGATTTCTCCGACATATATTTTAGATACGAAAATTTGGACAGATGGATCTTTGTGGATCTGGATGAAATTTGGCACAGAGATGGCACAAACTTAGGCTACTTTTTAACCGCGACGCAGGGAGCACCGCAGGGCGCAGCTTGTTTATTTATTTATTCAAGTAGCACCGGTTACCCGACTTACGCTAATGATAATAATTAATTACAATAAGGGCCGATTTTTCAATGGTCAGATAAACAAACAAATAGTGTTTATTGAACTGATAGCTAATTATTCTGTTTTTCAATGGTCAGGTATCATTTACTAGACGAATAACTCATCTATCTGAGGTATAACTTTATTTGTCGGTGGAACGGCCAGGGGGGCTATTCCTGTGCGTGAGATGAGATGAGATTTTATCTTGATCACTCTCACACCTATGACGTTTCAAACTAGAGCAGCAAGGACGCAAAATGGTGAGATGAGAATCTCAAATCTCCGAATAGGGTCCCTGATAGCAGTTTATTCTATGGAATAAATTGTTGAGACTGTCTAAATGATGGTCTTATGGGTTGTCACTGTAAAAAAAGATTGATATTTCCGACACGCAGAAACTAAATTAATTTTAATTAAAAAAAAACTACCATGAACAAACTACATGAGCTATTTACCATAGCCAAACCAGCCGACGACTTTTGCACAGATTAGGAGTACAGTGACCTTTAGACTGAAACTGACAAGACAGTGGCAAGCGAAAAGTGAAAATTCGAAGTCCTTTTCTAACGCGTAGATATTTTATAGTTTTGTTTCAACTGTCTGAAGTTAGCTTTTGTACACACTGAATAAATGGTCAAATAGTTATTCTTAATTTAAAATTGTATTGAAAAACCGAACACTGTTTATGAGTCGAATAAACAGATTAATAAAGTTATTGGCTCGGTAGTTATTAGGCGAATAAAGTAAGGATTGAAAAATCGGCCCTAAATTCAATAAACAACAAATTAAATTAATCTCATAAATCAAATTACCAAATAAAAATTAAAACATGTCATGGTAATAAAAAGAGAAAAAAAAGAAGTAGTGAACTTGTAGTGAACTAATAAAAATTCCCAGATTGATTTTGTTTGACTTTACCTAATTAACTTGTTTTTTAGGGTACCGTTCCAAGACCATGCGCATCTAAAGTAAGTGTTTAATAATGTCTGTGATGATTTGTTTTATGTATCAGGAAAACAATAATTTAAAAAATTATCGTTAACTTTCAGTGTTCCACCTGCCGTAAAGGGTGTTCTATTTGTAAGGTGAAATATGATATTTATTACTTTTTAATCACCTGAATTTTTTTTTGGATTTTTAAGTCTAAAACTTTTAGTCTTATTTTGTTTTTTTTGGACTTTTTTGAATTGTTTTTTTTTCAGACCCCATGTCGGACTACTTCCAGATGTCGCATAGACTGCAATAATTGCTACGGTTTAACGGTAAATTATTATAAAATACATTTATTTCAACAATTTTCAAGCGATTTGTTAAGTGCTAAGCGATGATAGCCTAGCCGGAGAAGGTTCGCCTCTCGAGCCCGAAGAAGAGGGTTCGAACCCAGCCGAAGGCGCGCACCAATTCGTTCATTGTGTGAACAGTACTACATACATGTCATCTGCTACATGACTGGAGCCCGGTGTATGGCGTGGCTCGCCCCCTGTCACATTTGGGACTGAATATCGTCCGGCGAAGTGTGGGTGTTGTACACCTCTGCCAGCCCCATCGGGGGAAAGGCGTGACGATATGTTATGTTATATTAGCAAAATTATTCAGAAAATTTAGTTACATTTTCTTTTCAGTTAACGCTGAAAAAAGCACCAAAATATGAAGAAACATACGTTGAAATAACACCTCGGTCTAGCTGTATCCAAGCGAAAGTAAGCTAACTGTTATCAATAATTAGGCACGGAAATAGAATATAGCGCGGGGGAAGTAGCATAGGTATTTTATATATCCTGTAAGAATAGACGTGATGAGAAATACAAATAAAAAGAAATATACTAATACAACTTACATACAGCATAGTTCTTTTAGTTAAAATACATGACTAACATTGACTATGCACCAATTATAGTGAATAAGAAGATATAGAGTTTTAAGGTTATCACTCATTGGAGCGACTCGGGATCGCCTTGACCGGTGATCAACGGGTGGTCCACGGGTAAACGCCGCGTGGTCAACCAGTGAACGTCGCGTGGTCAACGAATTTCCAAGTAGTCTGTCAGCGATTGTCACTTGTCCTCGCGTGAACCACTCGCAGGCTGCGGGTGGTCACCGAGTGGGCCACTTCGCATCCGCGCGTTGATAGTTTACGCCGAGGCTATCCGGAGTATCGTGAGCGTATATCCATAGAAGTTCATCTAAAGAATACCTAGCCACACGAGGCGAAGCGATGCGTGTCGGGTCCCGGGTGGCTGTAATGCGTGAAAACCTTTGAACATAGGTACCTTTAACAAACCCTGTTGAATAGAATCAGTGCTATGCAAGGTAGCGCTTACTTTGCATCAATGACTATTTATCTGTGCTTTGCATCCACTGCGTTCAAATTGTATTTTTTTTAACTTACGGCTAAGTTCGGGTGCTAAGTAACTAGAAATATTTTGCTATATTTAAGCTGCCAAGCATTTTAAGATGACGTCATGGATGTGACAATTTACACTGGGCTGTTGACCTATAATAAACTACTATCTGTAGCATATTCGAAAACTAAAGTTGTCTGACTTGGTATGTAATTTTACATTCCTCTTCCATAGCCTTTTTCCGCGAGAGGCTGCAACCACCTGCCACAGTGCCTGCCTCCTTCATCGTGCTTCCCGTACCTGATGCCCTGCTTCTGGCCCGCGAGGGCCGGCGCTCCCTGCACCGCCCCAACAAGATGCTTCCACAACCCTCCATGCCCTCCAGCTAGGAAACCACGCACGAAAGATCCAGCACTCATCTGCCCTCCAGTAAGTTTTAATGCCGCATCTCCATTATGCCGATACCTATACTCACTGTTATTTTTACATACTACACTGTCATTTTCTCTAGCCACGGCCCCACATTGGTTTAACTTCGGGTCCAAGCTTGGCTTCAATTTCAAATGGACCTTATTAACTTATGAACCTTTACTGCGTGACACGTTGGCTTTAATACCAACTTTGTGTTTAAGGACTGATACACACATGATGTCTTGGCTCCAAGGGAGCGACATATTATGTAGATTGGTGCAAATATGACCAACGTGTGGCCACTGCCACTTTGATGCGCTTAAGTTTGAGACAATCTTAGAGCCGTGATTTTTGTCATATCTAAAAATTCGTTGTAAAACTTTCTTAGTTTAGTATTTGTGTAACCAACAAATTGCTTGTAGGTACTTTTATTTATTTAAATTACAAAATTCAACGTTAAAATCATTGGCAATCGTAATAGTTGTTGTTTTTTGTGATTGGTAAGGTTACTAAAATAATTATTCTATTTTTCAGAAATGTAAAGCTGCTAAAGATGCTAAATGCACAGTGCCAACATGCCTTGGGGTAAGACTTACAAAATACTTCTTTTAATATTTATTACCTCATTAATCAATAGGTTTCTTTGAACCAGTGTAAATGGAAAATGGCCAAATTGGTCCAAAAAACTGAGAACAAAAACTAAATGCGTCCCCAGGTTGGTCACTTGTACGTTTGAAAAGAGTGATTTAAGAAGTGCATGTTCTTATATGGAACTGAAACTTTCTGTCTCACAGAAACGTTTATTGATATTTAGCCAGAAGTTTTAAATAATTTATTTTACAATTCTTTACTTTACTTTGACGAAGCAAGATTGTTTCGTCAGGCTGGCAAAACCATCAAAGTCAAAATCCTAATCCTCACTAATATCATAAATACGAATGTGAGTTTGTTCGTTTGTTTGCAACGCTTTCACGCCTCAACTACTCAACCGATCATCTTGAAATGTTGAATACACGTTGTCAGGGTTACGGAAAAGGACATAGGCTACTTTTTATCCCAAAACAATACCGGTTCCTATGGGACCACGAGTGAAATCGCGGGACGCAACTAGTCAATTAAAAATGGTCCCCCGAGTGCCGCCGCTCGCGCATGCGCTTGTTTCGCGCATTTCACGCACGGAGTGTTATTTTGACTATGCTTTACGCTGTTATCTAGCCGCCTTACTGATCAACAATGTTGATGAATAGTTGGTACCTATGTTGTTTTGTCTTTTTCGAGAGCGTTAAAGATTTAAGAAAAAGAAAAAGACAAAACACTATCTAACTATTACGAGGCTATCCAACGTTTATTACTAAGGAGATAGGATTATTATTGTACATGATTTGATTTTTATTTCTTTATTGAAATCTCTTTATTTTCTAGATATAAAAAATATTCGTCTTTAAATTATTGATTGATCTTGGTAATCATAACAGTGTCATTTGGTTGCAGAACATTCCTGATCTGAAGAAAGAAATTGAAACTAAATATTCGGCAAATGGAAAGACTAAATAGGACGGATAAACGGATAGATTGAACGCCTTACAAAAAGTTGTGTTACGGAACTCTCAGAGTTAATAGAAACATTTAATCAAAATGAATAACAACAAAAAAAGGTCGCACAAGTCTTGTTGCTGTTTGAGTGATGAGGAACTGGCGGTATGGAAAAGTTTAAATACTTGGGTGCTCCTAGACGGGCCATTTTGAATGTGACCCAGCAGTTTATTCATACATTTCTAGCATGGCTGGTGACGGCCGGACTACGCAGTCGGCAAAATTGCCGGCATTATCGGGCCAGTTGTGCAGTAAAAATATAGCCCGTCTAGGAGCACGCTTAGGTACTTAAATATTTATGTTCAATGTACACCTAATGTATACCTACATCGGTTATTTATATTGTAGAGCAGTAAAATTCGTTAAGTGTAGTTTGAACTCGCAATATCTGGTGGTCCGATTCCGAATACGTGAGTTCAAACATATTTACGTATACGAGTAATCAAGGGTGACAAAACGTTTAATATGGTTCGTGCTGGATTAAAGGATAAATTTAGTGTCCTTTTTCCCAATTCCACCTTATTGCGGCCAATTTGGGGTCTTATTGTGGATTGAGGCAAAAGTTTATTGACCCTTCAACCGTCTCATCGCAGTGTTGAATTTAATTGAGAGTCTTTAACTATATCTTAGAAAAAATCACTTTAAACTTTCAGCCTCCGCCTCCGACCAATAGCAAAAGGCCGATTCAAAAAACGCATATTTTGAGCTATACAGAAGAATACCAGAAAATTACATGTGTACAACAAAAACAAGAAATACGAAGAGAAGGACCGGAATGTGACAAGAAGGATAGCGTAAGTCGCTATTTCCTACTTACTGAAGGACAAAATACTGAAACACGAAATCCTGTTGCAGTCTAGCCCATGCAGTCCGTTCCGTTTGCAATACGGGTGTAGTCCGGGAGGTGTCACTTCAAGCTGCACTCACTTGCATGCACACGGACTGCACTAGACACGGATTGGAGTGACGCGCATTAAGAAAGTCCGTTGAATACTACGTCACTCGCGCCGTAACTGCACTGCACGCACTAGTCCCATTCCACGCCTGCGTGCGTGCTGTCAGTTGGTCGTTGTCAACGAGCTGTCCGTGTCTCACGCAGCGACTGCAAACAGACTGGAAACAGACTGCTCTCAGTATAACGTCTTTCATAGAGTTCGATACTTTAGTGGTCCTCGTAAACCGGACCGGAATGTACACGGACTGTACCTGCATTTGGTGTGCCTTAAGGACCTCCATTTACTTGCTAGTGCATCGCCCTAAAATAGCAAAAAATATTGCCAGTCCCTTTAACCACAGTATATAAATATACTTAGCTATGATATTAAGACTATAATGATTTTATCCTTCGAATTTACAGAAAAGCTGCGTTAATTGTGAATGCAGCACCCCAAAATGCGTGAGCTGTTTCGTTAAGAAACCAGATGTAAGAACTTAGCTATTATAAATGAGGTTTGTTTCTGTTATGAATCGCCCTTAAAACTATATAATATTAATAATTTCAGCCAAATTCTTGTTCTTCCAATACGAGCAACAGAGATTTAAATTCGAATATGAGACGCAACAAGAAATAAACATGTCAGTAAGTTATGGAACTTTTCTACCGACGAGTCAAATTAAAAACAAATTGCTTACCTACTAATACATATGTAATCTTCTAAAACTAAAATACAACTAATTTTCACCAAAATAAAACTTGAAAAATCAACCAAATCTTTTATTAAAAAAATTCATTACTACTCCCAATCAGAAAGTCTGTTCAGCATCTCTAGAAACAATAAATCTTTTGACACAAGGTTTTCTGGCGGGCAGGGGCTGTACATGCTGGTCTATGATTGTGTAGGGGGGTGTTCCTTGAGCGATGTGGCAGTAGTCACTGCAGTACATGAACGGAGCGATGTTGGTCTGGTACGGGTTTGGAGGGAAAGGCGCCAGGTCGAAGCTTTCTCCGTGAGACCATGACGAGAGTGGCGATGAGGCGTAGGGAATCTTGAATTTCTTCTTGGTTTCGGATACGAAGACGCTAAAAATTGGGTAACTTATGAATTTCAAAGATAATTGTGGACCACTCTCAAGCTGAATTGTATTTTTTGTCTCAGTTGGGTGGCAACATTAACATTTTCAGTTCGGGTTGAGTTAGTGCATAAGGTAATTTCATTTGAATTTCAATATTTAATAAGCTTGTACATAATCTTTAAAAATAAAAAAAAAACCTACCTCCCGTCATAAGGATTGTATTTTGTAAATAAAATGGATCTAATCTATAAGCATATTTTTTCCTTTTAAATAATAAAATAATTTTCAAAAATCGGTTTATAAATAACCGAGTTAATAATTGAGACTTGAGAATCTCCTTTTTGAAGTCGTTTTGAAAATGTACTGAATATTGTTTTACAACAACGAGAATGATTGGCACTTTATAACACCTATGGCCACTTGCACTGATTATAAGAATTGCCTAAGTCCTTACTTAACTAAATAGTTCATTATATTTATATATATATATATATATTCATATATTTATATTTATATTATAATGGACAGTACTTAACTACTTTAAATGACTCGAAAGCGAAATATTCGCTTATGGGTTTATTATAATATTATGTTCTCTGCTTATGGGGCACAAAAGGTTAGGAGTCTCTTAAGGTATGGCCAAGATTCGTGCAAAAAAAATAATAGGTAGGACCTCCCTACCAGTAAACTAGTTAAGTGTAAGTGGCCAGTACTGTTATTTTTTATTTAATAATTACACTCCACGGACTCCGGGGACCGTGACCTTTGTTAACATAAATCTTAATTATTATTTAAGGAGAATACAGGTAGAGGGTAAGTCTTAATCTAAGGTTAGGTTAAAGGTTATTAGATTTACTTATTACATTGTGAGTACATCACGAGCAGACCAGCGATCCGCAAGCAGCACCCGATCACGAGTATGACGCATATGCCAGCCATCGTTCTCCTCAACTATATTTGAGGGAAGAGAACGACCCGACACACAACGCCGCTGCAAGAAGACCAGTACTGTATAAGACTTACCCCTTAAGATTGTTAACAGGATTGCGGCAGGCAGCAACTTCATGGAACTCTTTCCTCACGTGGATTCTGTCGTAGACTCCTCTGTGCACTGTTCCCATTAAGGGCATCCACACTTCCTTATATCTCGGTCCAAAGCCTTTTACCTGAAAATTAACGATATGCTAGGAAAAATAGAGTTCATAATTGGTTGATCTCAAACCATCACTTGGAAACCTCAAAAGTTAACAAGTTTTTCTGAGGTGTATAATATATCTTTGCTTTAGTCGTTCTAAGGGTACGTTCCAACTAAGCAAACTGGGCGGCTAACTGTTTGCTTCCAGTTACGAGTATTAACCCTTTTTTTAATGGAGTATCCTAACAGAGCGTACTGTACACAGTTTCTGGCATACCGCTTACTGACTCATTTAGTGAGTATAGATTCGATTTTGTTTGCTAGAGTTCGTTGCTTGCTCTTCTACATTGAGCTTGCCTTATACGCGACTCAGAGCCAGCCAGCGGACTGTCAGCCACTCACAATTTGCTTAGTCAGGACAAAGCCTAAAGTGATGAAGTCATATAGACTGAAGTATTGAATCACTGAATAACTGCAGTACCTTTTAAATTTGAAGTACTGAAATTAACAAATATTTTGCAGTTTTTTGGAACTAATATTCACATGCCAAACTATAAAAGTTGAACAAGAGCAAAATTAATAGAAGAATCTAATGACATCTTAACCCCCAGCAATTTAATTTACCTTAGGCGTGTTAAATTCCGTGTAGAAAGTGATATGATCCTTTGCACCGATGCCGTATTGTTCCTCAGTCGTAAACGGCTTGTGGTACGCTCTGTAAGTGGACAAGTAAGGGTCCATCTGTTTTCGGAAGCCACTGTCGCTGTCGGATATGGCTGGAACGTCGGCTCTGCCTTTCGCTACCACCTGTAAAACAAATCAGTTGATCTTTATTTGACGATGGGTTTTCGACACTAACGTTTTTCAAACACAACCAGTGAAAAAGGTCAAACGGTCAGCGTTGATGGTACCTGACAGGCTCTTGTTATAAACTAACTGCAACCGCAGTTTCACCGGCGTTCCAACAGGAACCGTTAATTTAATTTGGGATGTCCTAAAAATTGGGTACCAATGTGCTTTTCTACACTCTTGGCAAACGAGATACCATGCGTTTATCACCACAATACAAGAAGGGGCCTAGATAAAGCTCTCGCTTCCAATTCTGTTTCTAGAATCGTTAACGCTCGATCGTCAGCTGTCAGCTACTGATTGGACAAAACACGAGGCTTAAAAATCTCAACTCGACCAATTAGTAGCTTAGGGCGTTACTTAGGACCACTTGGAAGCTATTGCAACTTGTTTAGGGCCCTAGATCTCGACAAACTTTATTTAATTAGGCAATTTATTCAGTTGCGCTAATTTTTTTTTGTAAAAAAAAACTTACGTCAAATATATACTCCGGATCCGGAGCTTTGATGATGACATCAGATGGGGCCAAAGGAGATTTGGAAAGCCCTCTAAAGTTGTCCTTCATTTCCGATATCATAGTTGGCTGTGTTACATTTTTACTTTGGATCTGAAAATAAAAGATGAGATGAGTCGAGGTAAGATGTTAGGGCATCACCCTAATAAACCAATGCAATACCAAGTATGCGGCTTTATTGACTCGGAATCGGCAGCATTCGGACATAAATGCAATGAAAACTTTGTGACGCGAAATAGGACTCAAGTTCTACAGTTTTAAGCTTAAATGATGTCGAGTCTGTACTCGACATCATTTAGGCTTAATTTAGGGTGGCTTTCCCTCGACAGCGTGGGAAAGCCACCCACACCACCCGGTGGACCGAAGGTCTGGTGATAGACTCGGGAAGGCACTGGATGCGACCTGCGCAAGACAGTCGTTATGGAGATAATTGGGGGAGGCCTCAGTCCAGCAGTGGACGTATTCTAGGCAAAAATGATGATTTTCAGAGATTTTGGTGATGGCATGTAAGAATAAACTCTAAAAATACTTACGTTTTTCTCCACCCCAGTCATGTATATGACCCGACGGCAGTTAATCGCGCAGTCTGAACGTTCCATTGCCTTATTAGGGTTGGGTTTGACGCAGTACTCTCCAGTGGTGGTCCTGTACGTTTCCTTCTCCGTGACCATGTCGCGACCTGTCACCCTTTCGGGTAACGGCTCCACGACTTTCTGAAGATCACAACACACAGTGCCCTCTTAAATTACGAAGTGTGCTCAACTTACTAAGTCTAATAGCCACTTGCATTAAACATAAGAATTACCTAAGTCCTTGCTTAACTAGTTTAATCTACTCCTATCTAGCTCCTACCACAGTACAAATTACAATACTACGTATAGAATGGCCACTGTTGATCCCCCAAATAATATCATAGTCGCTCCAGTCATTTTGGAGTCCAAAAACACACATACATTCACACGACGATTTTTATAGAAACAGATATTTTTCTGTAGGTATTGTGCCACGTCCAACAGGGGACGAACAAGAGGCTAATGATGACGAATGCACACCCGCTCTGGGCGAAGAAAATAGCCATAACAAGATTTATTTAGAAAACTAGCTGCTACCCACGACTTCATTCGTTTTTATTTAGAAAATAGTATCCAAAAACCTTCCTCGAGATATACTGTAACTAATTATCAAATTACATCAAGACCGTTCAGCCGTTTAGCACCCTTTATAGAGACATACCTCAGTGCCTCAAGTCGAAAGTGTTCGACCAGTGTGTGTTACCAGTGATGACTTATGGCACTGAAACGTGATCTCTCACTATGGGCCTTATAAATAAGCTTCTAGTAGCCCAACGAGCTATGGAGAGGGCTATGCTCGGAGTCTCTCTGCGAGATCGAATCAGGAATGAGGAGATCCGTAGACGAACCAAAGTTACCGACATACCCCAGAGGATTGGCAAGTTGAAATGGCAGTGGGCAGGGCACATAGCACGAAGGACTGATGACCGATGGGGTCGAAAGGTCCTCGAATGGAGACCACGTTCCGGCAAGCGCAGCGTAGGACGTCCACCCACAAGGTGGACAGATGACCTTGTCAAGACCGCAGGATCGCGCTGGATGCAGGCCGCTACCAACCGGTCTTATTGGAGGTCTATGGGGGAGGCCTATGTATGTCCAGCAGTGGACGTCCTATGGCTGATGGATGGATGGATGGATAGAGACAGAAGAGTTACTTTCGGTTTTTATAATATTTTTGTGGATAACTTACACAGTCCATGGCATGTGGAACAGCCGGTATGTACCGAGTCCCGATGGAACTTGCGGTCCTGGTTTCATTGCTGGAGAGTCTCAACGGTATGTTATACTGAACATTGCCCCACGTGTTCACGTTTTGTATCAAAAGATCGTTGATGGCCAGCGGCTTAGGTGGTCCTAGAGACATTGTAGAATAACTACTGGACTCGTTAAATTAGTAAAAAACAGCAAAATATGAAAGTAATTAATAACGTGAAATAATAATATAAAATTACAAATTGTAAATAATTTAATAAATATTAAAGTTCGTGTTTGACGTCTTTGTCAGGAATTCATGTCTTCCAGGCGTACGTCATGCACGAGTGACTTCAAGGAGAACGCCTGTAAAAAGGTTTTAGCAAAGGTTTAATAAATATTATTTTGTAAAAAAAAATTTAAGGGACAATAAAGAAAAAAATATTAATTAAAAGAAAAAATAACCTGTCTGCAAGCCAATGTAACGGCTTACTCCCGGGCTACTCCCAACGGTCACTAGTGGTGGTGGTTAGGACAAAGTTTTAGTTTTTGTCCCAACTGCCAGTTGGGTCGTTGGGTACTTAAAATTATTTTTTTGTACCAACGACCACCAAACTGCCACTACTGGAGGCTTAGAGAGTAAGATTCAATCTCACCATTTTTCGTTCTTGTTGCTCTCGTTTGAATAGCCATAGGTGTGAGAGTGACCAAGACAAAATCTCATCTTATCTGACGCGTAGGAATAGCCGCCCTGGTGGCGTTTAGGGCAAAGTATTATTTTTGTGTCAACCGCCGCCCGTGGTTGTAAAATGTATATGATACCAAGGATCAAAATCGGTCCAAGCGTTCACACGTACAAGTTGCAGGCAATCAACCTGTACGAGTATTTTACCTATGTACCCTTTAAATAACAAAGAAAATACTACATACTTACAATAAAACCAGCCTCAAAAAAATCAAACATGTCATAATAAATCTGTTACATTTCAATTCGCATCACTAAGAAATAGAATCCCGGATCAACTCCATCATCACAACCCTCTTTTTCTTAAACATCGGCATTCTCTTAACGTCGTGTAGAAACTGTATTTTCTCCGAAGGTTGCAGGTACATAGGCAGTAGGATATCGTTTCGGGACAGCCATTCTATAACGTAGTCCGTCACTGCTTCTAGGTAGGGGCTCGGTTCAAAGTTATTGCGTAAGTTTAATTTCGTGGTCTGGTAAAGAAAATATCAGTTTAGCGTAGATCGACTATTTAAGTAGAGCTGTAGGGTCGATTCATTGTAAAGTACTTGTCGATTTTAGTTTGATCTTGTTTTTTTTTTATCTTCGAACTTAACTTAAATTTGACGCGCCGCAATCTCGCTCTTATTCGACATTTTTAAAGTTATTAAATCACTAAAGGTAGTTATAAAAAATCGCCATGGATAAATTTAGTACGGACAACTCTAAAAAGGTTTATAAAGTACTAGTTGCGCCTCGCGGTGTTACCCGCGCCGCGATTAAAGAATAGCCCTATGTGTTGAGCCAGAATGTAAGTTGCCACCATACCAAATTTATATTTTTTAATTTAAATTATCCAAAAATCAGCGTGAAAAAGTAACAAACTTACACACAAACTATCGCATTTGTAATATAAGTAAGATAAATATAGGAAATAGGAATGATAGGTAAAGTCTAAGTGAATACAAATAAGATAAGGTCAACTGAGGCAATTGCGTCTTTTGACAAACCCTTCACAAATCAGGCAACTAACGCCATCTTGTACAGATTATTGCAACTAAAGATAGAAAAAAAGATGTAAGTGGCACCTAATTTGTGAAGGGTTTGTAAGTATTTATCCAAAGACGCAATTGCCCCTACCTAGTAGTAGCTACGAGCCGAATAAAACAGTTTTGAAACTTGGTTACCTCATAGTCATGGTCAACATAATCCAAGATTGTTCGCAAAGCTTCTGTCATAGTTACACCTTTATTTGTTGCATCCTAAAATAATATGGAAATATTTTAATAAAAAATCAATGACTTATCAACCTGAAACGGTGTGGTTTATCAACAACATTTACGCTCAGAAAGGTAAATATATGTAGATGACTACACAAAGCTTTTACATTAAGCCCTCTCTTCATTATGGACGAGTAAGCCCTTCACACAACGTGCCAGCGGGAAATCGTCTATGATCGCCAATTGAGAAGAGGGGCATTAAAATTGTGTTTCACAAAGTATTTGGCTTTTGCAGTAAGTGCTAAATTGGAATCTTGTATGGACTAAGTAATT
Source organism: Peribatodes rhomboidaria (assembly GCA_911728515.1). Classification (NCBI taxonomy): domain Eukaryota; kingdom Metazoa; phylum Arthropoda; class Insecta; order Lepidoptera; family Geometridae; genus Peribatodes; species Peribatodes rhomboidaria. The sequence continues at coordinate 6,392,772 of OU452178.1, read as the reverse complement.
AAAACAAATACTAAATTAAACGTAACGTACCGTAAAGCAACAATAATACTATTAATACACTTACTATTAACCTACCTAAGGTATCTAATTATAATAAGTAATGTACCTTCGGCAAGAGTTCCTTGACCATAGCGAATAGATCGTCACTTTGGTCATGGTACAAAAAACAAGCCCACGGCGATCGGAAGTACTCGAAGAAATCGTCCAATTTCTTTGTCTGACAAAAAATAAATTAGGTTTAACAAACTACTACTGTCAATTTACTTCTATCTTGTACCTGCAAAAGCATAAATCAAGCTACCTTACTAAAAACAGAACTATTAAAACTTGTTACTAATTTGATTAAATGCCTAACGATCAGTATTGAAATATTTAAAACTGGCTGCCCCCCGCAGTGAAAAGTATCTTATGTGCTATTCCAGACTACAATCTATCTCTGTGCCAAATTTTATCCAGATCTGTTACCCCGTTCTGGCGTTATTGAGTAACAAACATCCATCCATCCATCCAAACTTTCGCATTTATTGTATTAGTGCAATTAAACATTTATGTATCTAGATAGATGAGATGCATGTTTTTGTATTTCCATGTGAGTAAACTCGACGACAGTCCACTGTTACATTTAACCTAGTCTTACAACTATTTTTACACATAAATTGGTAACTGATATTTTAAATATCGCGGGTAGAACCTAGGCGAGACTAGCACAGTGCCGAAATGAGTAGCGTACTAGACGAGAGGTTGCATGCTCAGTTGCATGTCAGTATGTCAGTATGCGGCGGTGTGTGTTTACAGGCTAATGTTAATTAAATTTAATAAATAACGTTTCACACTCATAGCTCTCCATTAGGATTCCCAGTGTCGGGGTTGGGATGTTATGGCATGGGATGGAACATACACCAGGATATGAACAAGTGTCACTCAGACCCAGAACAGATATTTAAATTGATCATTCAAACTTTAGCTCGGCTGATCGAACCCAAGACCGCTGGCTGATAAAGCAGTAGCTACTCCCTTGAAGGGGCGTCAAAAAATAAGTATTACGTAGTAATAAGTATTACACTTACTGACCATGTATCTCAAATGCACATTGTTAAGTACAACAGACGACCGCCCGTAGAGTTGCTTGAAGTTCTCCAAGGGTTCCTTCTCGTACGTGAGGCAGGTGACGCCGTCCACCACCAGGTCGCTAGTCAGGTGCAGTTTGAAGTAGCCTCTCTTAAACGTCTCCATTACAATGCCCTGTTATGTTAGACATTTTTACATGCTGCGGAATCACATTGGTTCAACTTTGGGTCCAAGCTTGGCGTCAATTTGAAATGGCCAATACTGAACCTTGTGACCATTGCATTAGCTTCAATATAAACTTTGCGTCCAAAGACTGATGATTAATTATAAGAATTGCCTAAGTCCTTTCTTAACTAGTTTAAACTACCTCTGGGTAGCTCCTATCCAATTTTATTACTACGAATTTGGCGTATTCGAGTAGAATTCGCTAAAGGTTCGAATATTCACTAGAATTCTTCTAGCAAATATTTCGCTAGGAGTAGTTTAAAATTGTTAGGCAAGTACTTAGGTAATTCTTATATTCAGTGCAAGTGAGCAAGATCCACACATCGGTGTCTTGGCCCCAAAACTTGTGTGTGTGGCCGCGGCAACAGATAAAACTACACATTAAGGCTGAGTTGCGCCAACTAACTTTAACTATAACCAAATCTTAACCGGCCCTAGAATCTCTGGTTTATCAGGGACTTTACGGCTAGTTTCGCTTTGGTAGCGTTTTTTACGATAATCAAATTGTGAAAGTAACATAATAAGCCGTAAAATCGCCAGTAAACCAGAGATTTTAGGGCCGGTTAGGCTTTGGTTATAGGTTAGTTGGTGCAACTCAGCCTAAAATTCTTATCATTATTGTCATAATTTGGTCTTGAAATTAAATCTGGATTATTATTGTAAAGATTTGCAATTTACACTGGTCATGCAACGCCATAATATTTAAATCCGACCGATATTATATCCGGCGCGAATCAGTAGCCTTAAGGTGCAAAATAGCAATCATGGACTAACATTGTAATGTAGAGATTGCACGTAATGGTGAGGGATCTTATTTCCCGGAGAGCGAACGTCCAGATATTGCAAGCCACCGGGAAGCTTGCAGGTCCTCACTTGAGGCTTTACAAATACAGGTAACATGTCCTTCGGTTTTACACGGTCATAGCTGGGAACAAAGTCTCTCTTTACGATTGGACGCCTGGGTATTTTAAAATATAGGGTCAACTGGGGCAAATGAGATGAGAAGAATTTGTGGAAGGTTTGTCAGTAATTCTCGAAAGACGCAATTGCCCCACAGACGCGTTTACCCCAGTTAACCCTATTCATGATATCTGCGCCTGAGGGGGTAGCCCACATGATCAAGCGTCGAGGCGTGGTAGCGGGTGCGGCGCATCTGTTTCCTTCATAATGTGTGTGTGTGTGTGTGTGTGAGAGAGAGAGAGAGAGAGAGTGAGTGTGTGTGTGTTTGGCATCGTTGCTCCCAAACGGATGAACCGATTTTTTTTTTTTGTTGAAAGGTGAATTAGTCGGGAATGTTCTTAGCTATGTTTGAAGAAAATCAATGCAGTAGGTTTTTAAAAAAAAAAATTATTGTAAATATTATTTTGTTTCATTTTGTATGAATTAGAATGAGAAGGAAGAATATAGACGCCCGCGCCTCGACCAACAAGTGAGCACAAGCATCGACATCAACGCGACGCCGCGACCTCAACGCCGCTTCGACTCCCAAGTGAGCTACGCGCCTATAAGACTTGACTGGTTTCCAAGCCGTCCAGCCGGCATGTCTTATAGACACAGTTGTCGTGAAAGGAAACAGAAATAGGTATGAGCTGTTAACCAGCGGTGTTATTCGGAAACGTTTCCGACCGAATCCTACAAATTCCAAACTCAAATTGTTCGAGCCTCAATCTACTTTTATAAGTTTTGGAATAGGGAATCGAGTTTAAATCCGATCGAAAATCGAAAAAAATGCATCATGTTTAAAAATTTATAATTACGGACTGAGGATCAAATAATTTGAGTTTAAAATTTTTGGAATCCCAACGGAAACGTTTCCGACCCATTCTGAATACCTATGCAGCTTCATATGGCCTATGTTCAAAGATCAGTAAATCGATGAAAATTTAAGTGATTAAACTTACAGAAAAGTCATTTTGCTACCACTTGATGCGTCATTCTCTTCAGTAGCGTCGTTTGTGGATCGTGAACGAGAATTGGAGGTGAATCGGACGAAAGAGTGCTTCCGTTCAGGCTTAGCGATAAACAGAGGGTCTAGTTGGTTCCTTATCTGTTTCCCCAACTGAAATGATGAACGATTCGGATTGACCGCAATAATGGTTGAATAGAACTGGAGGTCAACCAAATATGTAGGTACCAAATAAGATGTTGCCATTAGGTAGGTACGTTTTGTTTTCAACGCTACACGACCGCGACTCGTACTTCTGCGCAATAAGGTTCAAGATCGCGCAATAAGATGTCATGTAAGATACCCCCTGAACTATTCTAACTATTGTTTGGAGGAAACGTAGTTAAAAAGTAATTTATATATTTCCTTTATCGAAGATTTACGTATATTTTCTTTAGATCCGATTTGGTAACGAGTTCTCAAGATTTTATTTCAACTAAGTGAAATGCTTTCTGATCCTTATAAAGAACAGATTTAAAATGCATAAAGTGCATCCAATCTTGTTTTGTGCATGGTATAATATAATATATTTTTTGTTTCCAAAGCATATCGTGAGACCTTTTCCTATAGCCACCGCGATTCAGCAAGCTGCCGTAGCAGGCTGTTGCAATTAAACTTTCCACACTGTAAAGGGTTCTTTCCTCCCCGAGGGGTTAGGTAGACTTTAGTTAAATTTTCAATAAAACAATGAGTGAAATATACCACTACACAAAGTTTATTTCTATGCAATTGCTATTTTACAATACTGAAGTGAATACCACTACTGAAGAACTTAAATATTTATAGTCTAATGTATAGATTTTAGAAATATAATTTAAGACGGTGGTGTCGCTTTACGTAAAATCCGCACAATGTTGCTATATCCCAGGTCATTATTTACCTTCTACCTAAAATGTGCTAGTAAATTTCATTAAGGTTGCAATAAATGTATTTAGTAACGTATCATCACGCCTTTCCCTCGAGGGGTCTGGCAGAGGTGTAATACAACACCCACACTTCGCCGGACGATATTCAGTCACAAATGTGACAGGGGGCAAGCCTGTCATGTAGCAGATGACATACAATAAGCACATAAATTATGTTCTTACGATGAACAAATTGGTGCGTGCCGTCGGCTGGGTTCAAGCCCGCTCCCTCTGGCTTGAGAGGCGGGCCTTCTCCCAACTAGGCTGCTACCGCTTTTTTTTTAATTAGTAAGAGAGACAGAGAGGTAAGTACGTACCATTTCCCCAACTTCAGCGCTGTCATAATATTTATGGTTCTCAGTGGCCCCGAAGTACTGTCGGTAGTAGGCGGTGGCGGGCCCCGCGGCGTATATCGACGGATCCTTAGTGCGGAACTGGTGGTCGATGAGGATGCCAGCGTTGTACGCCATGCCGGCCTTGTTTACAGCTGCCGAGGAAATTGTAGTTAACAATGGTTTGCCTAATGTCGCGGCCACATTAACGGGAAACGCCGATAATTATCGCGATGCTGGACGTTGCACGTATGTGCGGCCACGTCGCCTTAACTCGGCCGCATTCATTTTACAACGGCATTACGTTGCTGTTTGACGTTAATGGGCATTGAAGTTGCACATTCAAATGTGGCTACCCAATGTATCGCGTTCAATTAGCGCAATAATTAACGGAATAATTGTCGCGATGATGGGCATTGGCGTTTCCCGTCGTAACATAATAGTAATCTGGTTGTCTATTTTCGAGTGAATCTGTTTTTTCTAAGCAAACGTGCGTTTTGGTAGGCCGCATTTACTAACGTCGCGCGAGATGACTGCCAAACGCAAGCCTATCAACTAATAAAAAAAAGGAATTATTTAAGTACATGTACTAGATAGACCATGATTAGACGAGTGGACTGTTATCTAGTATTTATCGAATAAGAGAATAATTTCAGTTAAAATTTTGGATAAAATTAAGTACCTAGCTCAAGCAGCCCTACATCATTTTATTCCCGACTACCCAAAGGGTATCAGTTTTTATAGGTTAAGTAAAAGTAAATTATGTTGGTATGTTTGTCTGTTTCTACATATGTGACCTACCGTCGAAATAGCTCAACCAACTTTTTCATACCATAGAATAATGATAGTAGGATCATTAGTTTATGGTCTTACCAAGAAAAGTCTGCGTGTTAAGGCCTCGTCTCCCGTAGTAGAAGAAAGCGTGACAGTCCAAGTTAACCATCTGGTGCTGCGACAGGAACTCCACGCTTGTGACTATATTGTCGTGAGTGGTCCACGATTGGAAGTAGTATGAGCGGTAGACTTTCACTTTTAGCCGAGCTAGAACTTCGCTCACTGTTTTGTCGACCTGCGAAAATGAAAAGCAATGAGTTTTAAATGAGCAGGTTATACAGGGTTATAGGTAACTCACCAAAAACCTCTTGAGGGTTCATTGTACTCATCAATATGAACAACTTTTACTATGAAGCCAATCCTGTAATCGCGAAAAAAAAACAGCTGTTCCATACAAAAAGTTCAATCACTTTCAATTAATAGTCTTAGAGATAGCGACAGCCCTGTATGGGTTTTGGGGTTAGAGTAGGTATTTAAATCTCCCACTCCCCCGTGGGTTCCGGCCTTGTCGTGGCGGGGGGGCTCAGTACCCGTGACTTCGGCAACCACGGTAAGCCAAGAGGAATCTGAGGTGGGGCCGCTTCTTGGGGCTTTTAGCCCAAAGCCCACATGGAAGCGGCCTAAGTAGGGTGTGGGTCTGTGTGATGAGCAGACCCACAACTGAGGCGGGGTGCAGTGTCGCATGGGCGACACTGCAACCGAAGGCTGGGGGCCGCGGCGGGAGAGGACTGTTGGTGTGTCGTTGCCACTTTCCCTACCTTCCGCGGCCAAACGGGGTCGCTACCGTTTTATGGCGGACGCGGTGGGGCCGCAGAGGAAGAGGCGTGTCGGTGTGTCGTTGCCGCTCTCCCTATCCTCTGCGGCCGAAGTGGCAGGCGGCGGGGCCACTCATCTGACCCGTCGCATGGGGACCATGGGCGCCTAGGCACGGGTGCTGGCTGGCGCCCACGGTCAAAATTGGTCCTCGAGGAGGTGGATGATGACGATGTGTCTGGTGTTCGACACATCGTCATCGAGAGGGAGAGAGCGCAAGCTCGGGGTGGTGCCCGAAGGGGCTGGCGCTGTCGGGGCTGTGGAAGAGTCCGAAAGCGTACCCGTAGCCCCGACATTTTGCGCCGAGGTGGAACACCCTTGGGTTTTTAGTGGGTAGGCCGTCAGTGGCGGAATTCCCACATCTCTCCCCGCACCCAGGGCTGTTGGTGGTATCCATAAAGGATTATCCCAAGGTGAAAAAAAAAAATAAAGGTATTTAAATCTCGCAGGGGCCTCGAGTTGACATACTATTCTTGTTTCTACTATGGCTAAGTGGTATGGTGGTATGGTGTGGTAGCACAGGGTAGTTAAGTTGAAAAGTCTCGCATGTGCCTCGAGTTATAATAAATAAATTCGGTATTATATCAGATACTTACATAAGAGTTAGAAAAGACCGAAACCCTCGCTTTAGCCGGGTTTTCTGAAGGAAAAGGGTCTACGAAGACTATGCACTCTGGAGGAACGTTAATCTCCAGCAGTGCTGTGAGGCAACAGTACGTCTGTATTGTTTGTCCGTAGACTATCACTGTAACTGGAAAATATAGGCGCCATAAGTTATGTAGGTTTGTATTGTCCATTTAAAAATCCGGTCGGTTCTGTAAGAAGTGTGAATATTCTGACGATTTCGATGATGTCTAGGGGGAGGCAGAGATGTGTTACAACACGTACACTTTGCCAAACTACATTCAGTCCCAAATGTGACGGGAGCGAGCCTGTCGCCATACGCCGGGCTCCATAGTATGTAGCAGATGATAATAATTACGGACATAATTATGTTCACATAATGAACAAATTGATGCCCGCCTTCGGCTGGGATCTAACCCGCGCTTTCTGGCTTGAGAGGCGAACCTTCTTCAACTAGGCTAAGGCTTGTAATTGCCATTTTCAATTTTAACTTAGAATAACGACCGAGCGAGCGATAGCCAAGCGTTTCTGCTTCAGCTTCGACAAAAATGCTTTCATTTGTCCGAATTCTGTCTGGATCTCTGTCCGGATTTTTGTCGACCTTTACAGGTTTCACTTAATCAATCGTTTCGCATTTCGTATAATTATCGAACCTGCTCACAAAATTTCACGAGAATCTGTAGAGGAATGCGATCTGTAGAGTAGGATAGACGTCGGACGCGAGGTCAGATCACAGAGCCACCAGTTCTAAAATAACAACAGAAATAGTACCTACAAGAATACCCTTCTGTGAGCAAGTCCTTCACATACTTCAAGGCGCTGGCCGCCTCGCGAGTGTGGTTGATAATAAACACGTTATCAGGAGTGTTGTAGTTTATGTAATCAGGCTCTATGTACAAATTAGGGACGTCTAGCCTGACGTACGGAGAATCTTGCGTGCACCTGTGCATTTTGTTAATTAAAATGTTGTTTGACTGTTGGAATTGAGTTGGCGTAGTGACATGAAATAAGTTACAATTCATGCATTTTCAGTGGACTGGCGTAAGGCTGTTTAGAAAAACTTTAAATAAATAAATAAATATTCGGGACTCTTGCACACACTGTCATCTGAGCCCCAACTAAGCAAAGCTTGTACTATGGCAGCCAGAGACTGACGTACATACATATATATTTTTAAATACGTACTTAAAGGGTTTAACACCCAAACATAGAACAAACACAAATGTTCATCACATAAAAGTCACCGAGGCAGTCATATTAAAAAGAATGGTTCAAGTTTTAAAAACTTTTTCCACGCTAGCGAATAAAATGCACCTTTGTACTCAGATTTCGAATATTAAACAGAATATTTCCGAGGTTGTGAGGTAAAAAATTCATTTAAAAGTTTTCACTTTACGAGTACAAATAGATAATTAGAAAGCAGTGTTTCGTAAACTAACTTCATGCTTTGCTCTATCAATGGCTTCAGATATTCTGGATGCTGGTATTGTTTGCCGACGAAAAAGAATAGCAAGTCGTAGAAATACTTGTTACCATTCGTAAGGGTGACAAATTTCTCTTGTCTGGAAAATAAACTTTCTTAATTAGGACTGGCAGATAGCTTACACCCAAAGAACTGCACTTTAATATATATTTTTTACTCTATATTAAAGACTAGTTTCACCCGCGGTTAAAAAGTATCCAATGTGATATTCTAGACTATAATCTGTCTCTGTGCCAAATTTCATCCAGATCGGTTCAGCCGTTCTGGCGTGAAAGAGTAACAAACATCCATCCATCCATTCTTACAAACTTTCGCGTTTATAATATCGATGACGGAAATTTCAATTGGCGTAAGGGACATTTGGTCGAAAATGAGTTATGAATGCCACTATACTCAGTTTTTTCCGCTCTTTCGAATGGTATATTTGAAATCTCTCTATCTCAAAAAAAATGTCCGTTACTCCCCAACTTTTTTTAGGCTTAGATCAAATATTTACTCAAAAAAATGCTTTAAGTAACATTTTGGTTTTAATGTGTGACGTAAAGGCTTTCCAAAAAATATTTAGTGGTGAATTTTTAACAGTTTTGTCATTTTGACCTTTACGACTTTCGGAAAAATTGTGCTAGATTTATAGGTCATGGTTTTAAGGGACACACTTTTCTTTGATGTCCTTTATGACCTCAAATAAAATCCAAACTGTACAAAATCACAGTAGTTTAAAGTAAGTCTGAAGACTTAAAAAAAACATCTAATAAAAAACTAAGTCCCCAGTATGTCCTTATAACGAGACTTGGGTCTACAAACGTCATTTCGATTTAAAATTACCGCGCACGCATCAATTTTGATACAGCGGAAGTAGTAGCCACGCTATTTGTTGCTTGTCCTTGAACAAGTAACGTGAAGTTCGCCAGTCATCGACTCGAAGCCGCGCGGTGCCGCCACTACTACTAGATGGACTTGCCATCTAATAAAAAAGAAAAAAATATCATACTTAGCGACGAACTCCTTGTTTGGAAAACCAGCACACACAATTCAGGTAAATCTTCTACAAAAAAAATTACCCATAGCGACAAAGTCCAGGTTACAACAACAAGCACATTCATTTGATTCATCTGGTGAAAAAGAAAAGGTCCTCACTGGAAAATTATAAGCTCTAACTGCCGGGCTATCTAACTACAAGAAAGAACGTGAAAACCGCAAAGCAAAGAAAAATTAATCATTCATCGATTTTGTTTCCGAGGGGGAAGGAGATTTTTCCGGTGGAAGTTCAGGTCTGTGAAGTGGAAAATCAGAATCAGAGTCTGCTGATTCAGAAAAAGATACAAGTGAAGAAGATGAGAGAAGAAAGAAACGAAAGAAAGTAAAGAAAACTACAGAATAAACTTCGGTCCAACAACGAATTAAGCATAAGAACCAAAGTAAGTTTAGAAAAGGTAAAGAATATAGATATATAATTTAATAAATATAGATATAACTAGTCTGGCCATAAATATTGTTACAGTACGAACTCCTTCAGTTATTTTTTTTTTGCATTTAAGTAAATTAGGAATGCGTTTATTATGGCGAAAACTACAATCAATTTCCCGCCATTTCATATATATTTTTCGTGATTATTACTAAATTTACAACATGAAATGGGGTGTTAAAGAAAACAGGATTGCAGTGATTGCATTGCGCAAAGTGGGTATGGAACCGTCGGTCATTTTTAAGACTGTTCAAAATCTTGGTATCAGTCGTATGTTCGTATATCGTAGTATCGACAGATATACCGACACTTCCTCTGTTGAAGACCATAAAAGATAGGGGCGGCCGCATGCGATGAGAACCACTAAGGCTGGTAATGCTGTTAAAGCCAGAACTGGCCGAAACCCAATGAGGAAACAAAAAATCTTGGTGCAAATCGATCATATACAGGACATGCCCTTAATCAATCGCTGCAGTTAAAGAGAGTGGATAGATCGAAACGTCTTCTATCCCGTTACGCAGGTGAAAGTTACAGAAATATCCATTTTACCGACGAAAAAAAATTCACGATAGAAAAGCACTACGAAAAGCAAAACGACAAAGTGTACGCTCACAGCTGTAAAGAAGCTACGGAAGTGGTCGGAAAGTTACAGCGTGGTCATCATCCTGCGTCAGTCATGGTTTGGTGGGGGGTATCCTATCACGGCGTCACAAAGCTTCATTTTTGTGAAAAAGGGGTGAAAACTTCAGCCAAAGTGTATCAACAGACCGTCTTAGACGGTGTTGTAAAACCCCTTAGCAATACACTTTTCAAAAATCTACCGTGGAGTTTCCAACAAGACTGCACCTGGTCACAAGGCGCGAACTACCCAAGCCTGGCTGGAAGCCAACGTTCCGGACTTTATAAGGGCTGAAGACTGGCCCTCCTCTAGCCCAGATCTAAACCCCCTGGACTACAAATTATTGTCAGTTTTAGAGGGCATGGCCTGCTCTAAACGACACGCCGACATAGAGTCACTAAGTCAGTGGCTAAATTTCCCATGGAAACAGTCCGTAAATTCATAGATTCTTGGCCAGACCGACTAAAATCCTATATATAATAGTTATATTTTTGTTAGGACTTCAATACATGTGTAGTGTGTACATATAACTTTTATTAACATTACATTACTGTATTAAAATAAATGCATTTACATTTGTAACAGAACTTATGGCTAGACTAGGTATAAAAACACATAAAGATAGCGAAAAATGCTACACAACTCGATCGGGAAACCCTAAAGTAGAGAAAACGATAAAGAAAAATCCCTGTGAGAAAGGCAAATGTACTAGGGGATGTTACGATATACCTGAAGCAAGACGAGAACAATTATTTAAATATTTTTGGGAGCTAGATACTCTAAGAAGGCGTGATTGGATAGTGCGAAGTGTTCAAACAGTAATAGTGTATAAACAGTATAATAATATATGTTAAAATAATATAAATATTATTATATGATATACATAAATAATATACATAAATAATACAATATATTATATTAATAAAATATAAATATCTATAATAGTGTGTATACACTATATTATAATGTGTATACACACAAAATACGCGTTTCGTGAGGAAGAGTCACAATTAATTCAAAATTTTACAATAAATCTGTACTAGATACAACCCAAAATTTTAGACATAATTTACTTTACGCCTCACATAAATCGAATTTCTTGAAGATAAAAACGCATATACGACTGCTTTGGAGTAAAACACAATGGACTTACGACCTCTTGATTTTGCAAATCCAATTATTTTGTTGAGTCGTAAGGGAAAAAGTTGGTAAAATTGATAGGGCGTAAAGAGCAAAATCTCCTAAACTATTCGTTATAGCTCATTTTAACTAAAACCATTGAAAAGATCATTAAAAATTAAGACTAAGCTTCTCAGACGAAATCGCCGTAGACCAAAGACAGCAAAAGTTAGAACTGATTAAAAAAAAAAAAGTCATAAAAAACTCGTTTTTTGGCTCTCCTGAAAAGTCGTACTTTGTCCCTTACGCCAATTGAAATTTCCGTCATCGATTAGTAGGAATATTAGTAGGATAGTAGGATAATCACTTAAGTGCAGGACGTCGCTCTATCACTGAAGCGACAGACTGTCTAGGTAGCCCAACTCGTCTCGTCTAACTATCATCATAATTTTGTATATATAATTTTAGAGTTAGGCGAGATATACATCGGACGACTGTGAATCAAGTGTATATGTCGCTTAACTCTAAAATTAAAAAAAAATAACTTCTCAAACATACAATGCCAACATGTCAAATTTCATCAAACTTTAAAGAATACTGGAGAAAACAGCTAAATTATAACTAGTATAAAACTCTTACTTGTTTACTTCAATCACAGTCCCGTTAATTATATTCATGTAGTAAGTATATGGCACGCATTTAAGGTACTTCTCGGATGTAGTCAGGTGTCTCGGGAACATCATTTCGACGGCTGCGCTCGTGTGTTTCGAGTACGGTAGGCCAAATATTGATATAAGGGTGATGTTGTTGAAACGAAGATACGTGGCTGTCTGACTGAAATAATTTTTTTTAAAAAAGTAGGTACTCATTGCAATAAAAAAGTTTGATAGAATACTTTTGTGTCTTTAAAAAAAATGTGGTTCTTTAAGTTGAACTTTAACTTTTTATGACAATTTCAGGGTGTCGATTGGGGAATACAATGTGCCAGTTTTTCTTAAATTTTGCTAGAGTCGACTTATGGTAAACAATATCTCAAATTTTATTGGCAGTGGAGATGTTGACAACTAGAAATATAAGTCTTATTGATTAATTTTGCAGGTAAGATAATAATAATAATAAATTCGGGACACTTGCAAACACGGTCGCCTGACCCCAAACTAAGCAAAGCTTGTACTATGGCTGCCAGAGACTGATATACATACTCACATATTTTCAAATACATACTTAAATAGATAATAACACCCAAGACATAGAACAAACATAAATGTTCATCACATGAATGTTTGCCCTAGGTGGGAATCGAACCCATGACCAAGATGATCTATACCTATTGAAAAAGCGGCATAAAGCCTCAACTTACTCGAAAAGCAAAGCATCCAAGAAAGCAAAAGCTGTCCTAGAACTTCCAATAACTACGATCCTTGTGTTTACATTAACTATCGGTATGCTGGTTAACTTTTTATCCAGAAACCACGTGTTGAACGGTAGCCTGCAACATAATCGTGAACTGACGGTTAGACTTGCAGAAATCTACTTACAAAATTAATCAAAGTAAATTTTAGTCCAATGAAGCTCGCATCATTACGCTTTGCACATTTCATAGGACTTGCTAGAAGTTTTACATAGACATACCTGCGTAAAACTTCTACATTCTAACCTATCCATGAATAGCGAAAATATTTTGTTTACACTCTTCAACTTCAACAATTTAAATTATAAATAGGTTATAGTAACCTAGCACCAGGAGTGCTATTCCTACGCGTGAGATGAGATGAGATTTTATCTTGGTCACTCTCACACCTATGACGTTTCAAACGAGAGCCACAAGGACGAAAAATGGTGAGATGAAAATCTCAAATCTCCGAATAGGGCCACAGGAACTCTGTTCCTACCAGCCGAGATATTTTTTGGTCTTTGTCTCTCTCGTTTGAAAAGTCATAAGAGTGACAGTGACAAAGAAACATCTCAAACGTCGAGAATAGGGGGCCAGAATAAAGTAAGACACTCTTCTAGTAACATAACATATCGTCACGCCTTTCCCCCGAGGAGGGCTGGGCTGGCAGAGGTGTATTACCACACCCAAACTTCGCCGGACGATATTCAGTCCCAAATGTGACAGAGGACGAGAGTGACGCCATATACCAGGCTCCATGTAGCAGATGACATACAATACGCACATATGTTCACACAAAGAACAAATTGGTGCGTGCCTTCGGCTGGGTTTGAACCCGCTCCCTCTGGCTTGAGAGACGGGCCTTCTCCAACTAGGCTATCATCGCTTCTAGTAAACAAGTAAGTAAAATCTCGTAACTTACATTCCTTTTGACATGCTCGCGAGCCTCACAAATTCTGGTACTCTCAAATAGTCAATGTCAAATGTTCTAGGTCGAAGAGGCACCATTGCTGCCACCAACGTATTTGATTTGTGTCCCACCTATCATCAAGTGTGTAAATCAGTAGCAGAACAAGTTGTTTCCTGTACTAGTTCCTAGCTTCGATGTACGTCTATGCTAGATGCTTTTTTACTTATGAGCTTATGACCGAAGCGAAACTCTCAAAGTCCAATGGGATAATCGGATCTCTATCTGTTTATATTATTGTCCGAAGATAAAATGAGTATGTACGCCTGTTAAATGTTACCTGCTCTTCATCAGGTCTTCATATTTTTTTGTGGGCTAATAGTTCATTTTAATTTAATTACTAAATACAAATATGAGACAAATCAGACCAGAGATTGTGGATTACCAAGGTCTGTGAATTACGAGTTTTAAAGATGTTGTTTGATACATGAAAACCCAGTTGCCATAGCCTACCATTTTACTCCTATGAGCAGTCATCCAAATCAGCGTCTTACTGCCGGATAATCTCATCATCTCTCTTGCGAAGAACCTGAAATGTACTTCGTAGACTGGATACGCCAGGATTATCTTCACGGCAGCGAAGCCAGCTTTGGTCCCGCCGCTTACATGGTACTTGTGGTTATGCAACTCGTCTAAGTTGTACTTAGCTCGGATGAAATGTAGTTGCTCTGGTGGTCTGAAATATTAGATTCCTCATTTCCTTTTATATCATTGCCTGCATTACCAATCTATGGCAAGAACTTTTCTTTCGTTGCGAAACGGTTAGTCTTTCTCATTAAATAATCGGCGCTAACAAACAGACAGACAGATATCGGTGTCTCACCATAAGTTTCTTAAGTCTTACCAGTCTTATAAGTCTTACCAGTCTTATAAGTCTTACCATCGTTTTCACCATTTTGGTACGGAACCCTAAAAGTATGAGAGTTTGGTGTTACAGACACTCTAAATACAAAAAAAAATCTAAAACATCTAGACATCTTGCAATCTGAAATCGGTGAACGGTAGGTCTCAAAACATCCATTTACATACAAACTTTCATACAATAAAAACTACCCTTCTTCATAGCAGTAGTGTAATAATTATATTAGCTTACTCCAAGATCCCAAAGCCAACGATAGACAAGCCGCTATAAAACACGAACGCTTCGTACTTGTCGTTGTGTTGGAAACTGTGGTGGATCATGGTGATAGTTTCTTCTAACCCTTCCATGTTCTGTAGAAAGCCAGCAATACTTGGGATGTCCATCAACTCAGCGCGACGGACGCGAATTCTCCTAAAAATAACGAACAAAATTTTATTTTGGCTGCGGACTAGGTCTGCTCACAGTTTCGGTGTCGTTTCATAATCTAGTACCTGGATGGCCGAGCTTTGCTCGGTATTTTTTTATATTTTTTAATTGTGTTTTTTGGATAATAAACAATTGATTTTAGTCTAATCTAACCTCAAAGCAAACACTCATTGACTTAACAACGCCATCTGCTGTTGTGTCGTTAAAGCAATTAGTTGCTCACAAAAAATAGTAGTATTATTATTCGCCAATAGATGTCAGGAAGAGTCATATTTTTCAGTTGAGATTGATTATCGATAAAACACGAATAAAATGATATTTTCTAAAAATGATTCCTAGCTAGATCGATTTATCGCCCCCGAAACCCCCTATATACTAATTTGTATGAAAATCGTTGGAGCCGATTCCGAGATTCCAATTATATATATATATATACAAGAATTGCTCATTTAAAGATATAAGATTAGTACTCAGTAATTTAGTAGTAGTCTTAAAAAATCGGACCAGAGTTTATCTCCTACGAACAAATATTAATGTAGACAAATCCATGATCTAAAAAACAAGGTCTAGCACTCCAGAAGCCGACACGTAATGACGTCACCCGTCATCATCGTCTCTTTCGGACTATATCGTTTGAAAATAACATATGTCTTGCTTATGTATCAATTGACGTCACTACGTGTTGCCTACGTGACCATTTTTGAGTCGGAATCCCATACCTGGCGAAGTATATTATGATAGACGTTTACCATAAACCAATTCGCCGTGGTCGACGATTGAAGATCAAACTGATTGTTTTTAGTTTTCATAAATAAATTGACTGCGCGTTTTCCCCGTTCCGGTTTTCCGTAACCATACAGCCGATAAAGCATTTCTTATTGTATTCTCTCTTGGAATATAAGTTAAAACTCACCCAAATAATGAAGCCCGATGGGCAATGAATAGAGAATATTCGCTGCACCGTTTTGGTCTGATTGGTACAAACTGAAAATTTAAAATTATACAAACACTAACAGCGTTTCCCCCTGTTTTTAGGATCAAAAGTAGACTATGTTGTAGTGTAGGGTAGCTATTACAATTCTAAATCGTAATTAAAAGCGCGAAAATAGTAACGTACACACACACCTTTTCACACTTTCTCATTTATAATTTTTGTGTGTAGTGTGATTACCACTAAAATGTTGG
The DNA here is from genome assembly GCA_911728515.1 of Peribatodes rhomboidaria. NCBI lineage: Eukaryota > Metazoa > Arthropoda > Insecta > Lepidoptera > Geometridae > Peribatodes > Peribatodes rhomboidaria. The sequence continues at coordinate 6,376,507 of OU452178.1, read as the reverse complement.
CCGTTAGTAAATACATTTATAAGAAAATAGTAAATTCTTACAGTAAAATACTGCAGTAGAGGAAACGGCTCCTCTGCCGCAGGTATGCGAATGATGCAGTAATCATACTCCTTTATTATCTCGAACGCCACCTCCAGCAGGTCGATACTGGTACTGAAAATACGGAGAGCTTGTCTTAAGTTAAGTAAAGTAATTTTTTATGAACATTAGATGTACATAACAGATCAAAAACAGTAGTGGTAGCTGAAGATAGAACAATTGTTGTGGATATTATTTTGCAAACCTTAAACTCGGCTAAGCCTGTCTTTTGGGGTAGGCCCCAACGGTCTAGCGTTACTGTGTGATACATTTACTGCGAACGCTTTATTTAATATTATAATTATGTACATTAGCTGCCCAGGCATTAAATAAATAGTAAAAAGTTCTTCTAGGTAATGTATTGTAGGTGTATGTGTAATGTGGGTATTGTATTTGTGGGTGTATGTCAAGACTGGAGCCCGGTGGATGGCGACAGGCTCACCCCCTGTTACATTTGGGACTGAATATCGTCCGGCGAAATGTGGGTGTTGTATTACACCTCTGCCAGCCCCCTCGAGGGAGAGGCGTGACGCTATGTTAAGTTTTTTTTGGGTTGTTAACTCCCACTAAGAACAGATCTCAGAAATAATAAGAATAAAAAGGTATGTCCTGATGAACGCATGCGGCTCGAGGGGTATTTTCAAGTCTCGTACGTTTGAGTTCTATGATTCTCGATATAAGGGTAGGGCGATGGCCCTCACTGCCCTATATCCTGATTGAGAGAGTGATTGGGCAGCTGGCTCAGTGATTGGTTGATGTCACATTTCTTTCAAACTATTAATTCTAGGACATTTCAAACGCACATAAACTTTTTCTACGAGAAAAGTTTATTGATGCTCGGCCAGGATCGACCTCAATATAAAAAAGGTAATAATTTTAAAAATTAAATCTTAAACCTTACTTCACATCCACATCGTGCCGCAGGTCAAAGAGCTCTATCATGAAAGCGTTCGGTTGTCCGTTGAAGACAGGTGCCACTGATTCCATTCTATCGTTCATACCGATCGATTTCATCCCTGGAAAATTAATGGTCCTGCTATACTACTGTACTGCTATAATGTGCTTTGGAACAAACTGAGACAAACGAGTACTCCAGAGGAAGTCACAGGTTTGTTTGAGTATTGGTACAACAATCAAGGCAATATGGTAAAGTGGTCGGGGGAGGTTTCCGATTCATATAGGCTGAAATGTGGGGTGAGGCAAGGTGGATTGTCTTCCCCGCGCCTTTTCAACCTGTATGTTAATGGGCTTATCGAGGAGCTGAGCAGGGCCGAAGTCGGCTGTTCCATAGATGGAACCTACATTAATAATATCAGTTATGCTGACGATATGGTCCTGCTCGGTCCCTCGTTAAGTGCAGTTCGCAAGCTTCTCAAGATCTGCGAGGCCTATGCTAGAGCTCACGGGCTCAGGTACAATACCAGAAAAAGCGAACTCTTGGTTTTTCAGTCCCGAGGTTTCAAAATCACCAATGTGCCTCCGCTGTTACTAAATGGTATACCGTTAAATAGAGTACCGCGGTTTAAGTATCTGGGTCACTGGGTCACGGAGGATCTCGCAGATGTTGAGGATATTGAGAGGGAGCGTAGGGCGTTGGCAGTCAGGAGCAACATGTTGGCGCGCAGATTCGCACGATGTACAGACTCAGTTAAAATATCGCTGTTTCGAGCATACTGTCAGTCGTTCTACACGTGCAGTCTGTGGGCGAACTATACGCTCCGGGCTATCAACGCCCTGCGTGTGCAGTATAACAACGCGTTCAGGATGTTGTTGGGGTTGCCTTGGCGCTGCAGTGCGTCCGGGATGTTTGCGGACGGACAGGTAGATGGTTTTCAGGCCATACTCCGCAAACGGGCCGCCTCGATGCTCTGTCGCCTTCGGGGCAGCACCAACACCATTCTGCGCGTTGTAGCTGCTCGGATTGATTGTCCAATACAAATGCATGCTGCGCGGTTGCATTGTTTAATTTAATTTAATTTAATTTTAATTTATAATTTGGACTACATAATTATGTTTCTTTTTTCACTTTCATTGACCATTATTTTATTTTATTTCAACTTATTGGACTTTTTATTTTTATTTTTATTTTATTTTTATTTTAAATGTGATGATGTAAATGTATTATGGACTATGTCTGAAAATAAAATTATATTTGATTTGATTTATACGATCGACAACCGCGTCCCGACAGATGTAAGGAACTTTAGTGGTTTACTGCCGTGAAGTAGGCGGTATACAGCAAATTTCGAAACAGCTCTATCTGTCGCTGACCAAGGTCACCTCTGTTGGGAACGTGGCTGTCGATCGTTTAGCAGGTCCTTAAATAAATTTAAAGCTTTACTCAAATATAAGACGATTTCGAGAATAAAATATTTAGTTAGTTTCGTACCAAAATCAAATACTAACTTTTCCTTCTGCATAGTGCCATGTTAGTTGAAACGGAGGATCGTATGGATGATTGTCTCGTTCTTAAAATAAAATGTAAACTGTATTACAAATACTAATAAAAAGAGTTAAAAATTAAAAAAGTTCACAAACGCTGCAATAAGTTTCCATAGCAGACTATTTGAAAGGCCGCACTGAACTAATTTAGGAAATAAATAAATTCGGGAAATTTCGACACACGGTCGCCCTACCCCAAACTAAGCAAAGTAAATAAATGTAAGTAAACTATGAATTACAATCATAAGTATACCAAAATTTAAAAACCCCCGACACCGATTTTCATCAAACATAGCTAAGAACACTCCCGACTAATTCTTCAAACAAAAGAAACTAAATCAAAATCGGTTCATCCGTTCGGGAGCTACGATGCCACAGACAGAATCTGTCTGTGGCATCGTGTCTCTGTGTGTGTATCTGATACACACACAGAGACACGTCAACAACCGTAGGTACTTATACTTTTATAAATAACTAGCTGCGCCCCGCGGTTTCACCCGCGGTTAAAAAGTATCCTATGTGCTATTCTAGACTATAATCTATCTCTGTGCCAAATTTCATCCAGATCTGTTCAGCCGTTCTGGCGTGAAAGAGTAACAAACATCCATACATCCATTCTTACAAACTTTCGCGTTTATAATATTAGTAGGATAGGATAAACGTACTTATAACAACCCGTCGTTTTTGCGTCGGAGGTTGAAAATTGCCTCTTCACAACCGGCGAGACGATTACTTACCAGCGAGCACGATTGTGTGGAGAGCTTATTCGTCTGTAATCGACGATCAATTTCTATGCCCGTGTGATCGAATCACCGATTGTGAAGACGGGTTTTACGACGTTTCACAATCTTTGACGATAGTGACATTTAGCACATGGCAAGCTTCGGTCATACGCCTAGTTTGTCCTTAATAAAAAAGAACCACACAAGAACTTACTGGAAATATAGCCCAGAACTTGTATAGTCCATTCATAAATTTATGAGTTGCATATAGAACAATCCATCCTATTACTAAACAATCAAAAGTAGGCCTGCCTATCTGTCTGTTTGCAGGCTATTCACGGCTAAACGACTGAACGGACTGAACCACTGACTCGCCTGATGGGAAGCGTCGACGTGATCGAAGGTGTAACACGCTTGCCTAGGAGATACCTATTTACTTTACTCTTAAACACCCCTGGATTGTATTACAACGAGTAATACAAACTACTTACTGGTAATCACAACTGGTATTACTGGTTTGCCTTGTATACCATGTGATACAGTTGATGTCAATTATAAGATACACCCAAATTCCTAATTTCTAGCGTTGGTTCCGATTACTTCTACGTCCATGCCTTGTACGATAATTAGATAAACGTCAAATTAAACTTACAAAAAGTCACTTGAAGGAGCTTCCATCAAACTCAAAAGACTCTTGTCAATATTCACTATCTCGTAGTCAAATGGGTCTTCTTCCAAAACACAAGTCTCAAAAGATTTGGATGATCTCAAAGAAACTGTGGGCGATGGCGCTGTTATTGCGTAGTCCGAAATCTTAGTAACAACACTATCCATATTGATGCGTGCTTTTCTCACGCGCTTAAAATCGACTTTGTAGTTTTTCTGATTCGATACAGTACTCTGCCGAGGTATCGTTTCTTTAGAAACGGTTGAAAGGTGGTGGTGTCCCTGTTGGGAAATCATAAAGACATAATAAAAACGTATTAATTTATCTTGTAATTTAGTAGTAAAAGCGATGATAGCCTAAGCCGGAGGCCTGCCTTTCAAGCCAGAGGCAGCGGGTTCGGACCCATAGCCGGCGGCACGCACCAATTTGTTCATTGTGCTGAACATATGTGCGTACTTATATGTCATCTGCTACATGACTGGTGCCCGGTGTATGGCGACAGGCTCGCCCCCTGTCACATTTGGGACTGAATATCGTCCGGCGAAGTGCGGGTGTTGTACACCTCTGCCCTCGGGAGAAAGGCGTGACGATATGTAATTTAGTAGCTGCGCCCTGCGATTTCACCTGCTATCGTACCAAACCGGTTTTTGTTTAGGATAAAAAGCCTATGTGTAAATCCAAATAACAAATTTCATCCAAATACGTCTTGGACCATATATAAGGGAGATCTCGTACGAAAATCTAAAAATAGACCGCATAAATTAGGTGCTGCACACAATTCACAGTAGTCACAACCAAACGCAACCAGTCGCAACAGTGATAACTATTGTTATCTCGTTCTCGCTATAGTCTTTTCTACGTCTTTATTATTGATACTCGTAACATAATACTATCAACGGAGCTGTGCAGTGTCTGTTTGCTTGTAGTTATGTTGTGTCCATGCGCTGTGTCCTAAAAATAAGACTCGTGCCGCTTCTCCCTTACATTATTTCGATGAAATCCGTGCATCCATTTGAGGGTGAAGAAACAACAAACAAACTTTCGCTTTTAACAATATTAGTGTGATACTAGGTGCACCCCGCGGTTTCACCCGCGGTTAAAAAGTGAAAGAGTAACAAGCATCCATCCATCCATTCATTCTTACAAACTTTCGCGTTTTTTTTTTTTATTTAAAAATTACACTCCACGGACTCCGGGGACCGTGACTTTTGTTAACATAAATCTTAAATTATTATTTAAGGGGAATACAGGTAGAGGGGGGTTAGTTATTAAGTCTTAATCTAAGGTTAGGTTAAAGGTTTTCACTTATTGCATTGTGAGTACACCACGAGCAGACCAGCGACCCGCAAGCAGCACCCGCTCACGAGTATGACGCATGTGCCAGCCATCGCTCTCCTCAACCATATTTGAGGGAAGAGAACGACCCGACACACGACGCCGCCGCAAGAAGGTGCCTTCGATAGTGAGCATGAATGCTCGAGATGGACCCACAATTTATATAAAACGAATTTATATAAACGAACGAACGAAACGAACGAACGAACGAACGAAACTTTCGCGTTTTTAATATTAGGACAGGTAGAGCTACCCACATCACTATGAGTGTCCAAGTTATCCACGCCCTTTGAATGACGATGAAATGGACTAAGCTGCCCCGTCATAATCGGATCTCTGCAATAAATAGACGCAATTAGTAAATAGAACGTATAGCTCTGGTCAGTTAAAGGTGTTACAGAATACAAGTGCAGCAAGAAATCGAGAAAACCGGCAGAGACTCCTATACTTTGGCTCTCAACTACTTTCAAGGAATGTCACCCCTTAATAATTCGATCGATTGGTCGTTACTTCGATATAAACTTGAGTTCAGAGGGAGCGGGTTCACACCCAGCCGACGGCACGCACCAATTTGTTCATTGTGTGAACATTTAATTTTGTGTGTATTGTATGCCATCTGCTACATGACTGGTACCCGGTGTATGGCGACAGGCTCGCCCCTATGTCACATTTGGGACTGAATATGGTCCGGCGAAGTGTGGGTGTTGTATTACACCTCTGCCAGCCCCCTCGGCGGAAAGGCGTGACGATATGTATGTACACTGGAGTTTATTTCAGACCCGATTACACAAAATATCAATAGTAAATGTAGCATTGATTTGATGTTCATAAAAGGAGCTGTAATATAGTTACTAGGATTTTTAAATCTTAATATATTTAAATTACGTGTCACGTTGTTTGTCCGCTATAGACTCCTAAACTACATAACCGATTTCAATCAAATTTGCACACCGTGTGCAGTTCGATCTAACTTAACAGATAGGATAGCTCACTTAAATATAATATAAATAATAAACGCGAACGAAGTCCCGGGGTGACAGCTAGTATTTTATATATCAAAATGTTAAAAATGTAGACCAAACTTCGATTACTGAATAGAATAGAATCTTCTTTATTCTGGGGCTTTCGAATATAACCTACCCGTAAGTGCTGAGCAAGATGTTAGCCCGTTTCATCTTCTCCTTTTCAAAAGGCGTGGCCTTCATCAGCCCGTAGTACGGACGGAGTTCGTACAGAGCCTGGAGATGTGCATAGTTTATGTCAGAGCTCAGACACATCACGCCCACCGCGCGCTCTTGATACTGAAATCATTATTTTCTTTTTAATTATTACATGTATGTGTATTTAGCCAAAACTGCTACGAAAAATACTAGTCGTAAGTACTTACATAGCGCGGGAGCGCGAACCCGTATGCGATCCGCCGGGCGTTCTCTCTATTAATTTATATTAAAAAAATATATATATATAAATAATAATAAATAAATATATAAATAATAAATAAATTCGGGACACTTCCACACACGGTCGCCTGACCCCAAACTAAGCAAAGCTTGTACTATGGCTGCCAGGGACTGATATACATGCTTAGATATTTTTAAATACATACTTAAATACATATTAACACCCAGACATAGAACAAACACAAATGTTCATCACATTAATGTTTGCCCTAGGTGGGAATCGAACCCACGCCCCCAAGCTCAGAAGGCAGGTTCACTATCAACTGAGCCACCGAGGCAGGAGGCAGTCATCATAATTAATATAATATAATAGCCCAGCAATATTGCGACAATATTTTGAGTGTGGCCCGTCATACATTTCTAGCATGCATGGCTGATGAAGCCTGGCTACAGTTGGCAATGTTCCAAGTATTGCGGGCCAGTCTTGCAGTTTAAAATATGAGCCGTCTAGGACCCCCTTTACCGATTCACGGTTGGACGTTGATGAGAAATTCTTTGAAAAAATAATGCCCCTCAGTTTCTTGCCTGTTCTTCTGAGTAGAGGCTCTTTATCCGAACAAGGCGGTCGAGTCTATTAAAAAAAAACTTTGAGGTTCATAAGTGTATCTTTGATACTCAAATTGAATAAAAACATTTTGACTTTGATTTTGAAAATTACCAATAAGCTATGTTTTAGTTCAATGAGTAAGGCTGGAACTGGCGCTTATCATATATTCATAAATCCCTATACAGATAGAACGCGCGGCGGATCGGATAACGGTTCGCGCCCCCACGCTTTTTACAACTTGTATTTTGCGTAGTTCTACAACTGTCTTAGCTAAATAATAATATCTACCCTGCTAAAGGGTTCAACAAAGAGTGTGCTTCGTTAAGCTAAAAGTTAAAGTCAAGACAATAACAGACCGAAGACAGAGTCGGGATACCGAAACCGTTCCATTGGTTTAGGCTTTATTCTTGTCTCGTACTCACAAGCGAACTGACACACATACAACCGCCTAGAGTCTAGTAACGGCCTCGGCCTCCCGTCTCGGATTCCTCTGTTTCGACGGGAACTTCGAGCATTAGATTCTAAAATCTAGACACCGATAACATTAAAATGTGATTAAACATAATAAGTAAATAATAGTAGCATCTTGACCATGGTATTGGTAGTAAGATATTTCATATGCAGGCTTTAGGGAACTTTCAGAAGTATAACATGTACCTAAATCTTACCTCTGGCACTATAATCTTCCTTTTACTATTAGGGTAGCAGCCGACCAACTCACTGATGTAGTAGCTTCCGTACAGTTCCTTGAGGCGAGTGCATTTCTTGTCCAATAAATCTACTATGTCGTCGTTATCTTCCTCCCTAGAATTGATAACATGAATTGAAAGTCGAATAAAAATAATGTTAGGTGTAAGCCACGTCAATAAATAAACAAATCTAAACGAAGCTCTACTCATCGTGTACTCTCTCTCGCACATTTAGATTCGTATCCTTGTTGATGTACCTTCATACCTTCCCTTAAAATCAATTGAGGCTAAGATATTTCTTTTCTAAGTAAAAAAAATGTAAAGGCACTTACACGGCGCATCTTATTTTCAGTTTCGGGCAGTATTTGTGCCGTAAAGCGACGTGTATGACGTGAGGAGTGATCTCACTGTCATCGAACCGCCGGGCGCTATACTTGTGCATAATCTTCTTTTTCTTGAATTTCAGGTATCTGGCCACATGTTCTGCAATAGTAGTTGAAAGCAAAATCAAATAAAATGCAATAGTCAAAACAAAAGTAATGGCTATTTTAGTCAAAAAGTTACTTTTGAAAAATCGTGACTGTACGTACAATCAGGTAAAAATTGGAAAGTTTCCGAGTAGGATATCTGTTTGCCTTTGAACAAAATATGTTTAGTATTCATACAAATATGCAATGTAAACCTACATACGAATTTGAAATCTTACCTTGGTCACATACTGAGTACAAAATGATTTGTAATAAATATGTATCATTTCGAAACACAGATATAAAAGCTTCTTCCAGAAAATGTTCTAGCACTGAATCCATGCAACACATGAAGTGTATGAATAATGTATTTCTAGACAAGTAGTATTTCCTAAAATATTAATAAGCATTATCTACCAGTGATTTGTTTCTCAATTCAAAATGGACTGATTTTCAGTACTTCGAATAACGATTTTCATTATTAGGTTAGGTTTTGAGACATCCAAGAGAGTCCCAAAAATTAACCATAGTTTTAGGTAAAGATGCTACTAACTGAAACATATTCCTCATCCACATCTCCCAATTCTCGGGATCGACTCCCAAAACGTTGACGTAATCGTTTAGAGCCATGAAACCTACCACTTCTTTGTTCTCGTTTATCATACATATTGATAGTACTGACAGTTCTCTGAAAAATATGAAACGAACAACGTTCGTAGTTCTCTAAAAAATATGAAACAAACTACGTTCTAGCAGTCGGATGTAGAAGATTCGTTTTGTAGGAATGCCTACTCATTTTAAAATCAAGCAGACAAGTGAGAAGTGCCAGAGCCAGCTTCGCGCGTTCACACTAGCCACGAGTCCCCATCAGTCTGAACCCTATCTTAGGATGCTCCTAGACGGGCAATGTTTACTGCTATACTGGCCCGGCAATATTGCGAGGATATTTTAAGTGTGGCCCGGCCATATACTTAGTCATTTGTATATTTCTAGCATGGCTGATAATGGCTGCGCTACAGCCGGCAATATTGCCAGTATTGCAGTAAAATATGGCCCATCTAGGCACTGACCTCAGTATTTTGATGACGAAAAATTGTCAGTACAAACTTACGAAATTACTTACATCAAGCTACCAATGTCTACTTCTCCAAAAATTTGTTCAGAACGTTCACGGTCTATTATCAGTTCCACATCACCTTTATCGTCAGCTACGGCTCTCCTAATTCTCCTGGCTGAAGCGCCAACATCGAAATCAAAATATATTGACATTTTAACTCTTATTTTGACTCATCAACCTGTAAAAACTTATAACAAAAAATCTACAGGGCCGTGATTAAAACACAAAATAGTTTTTAGCAAATATATTACAAATTTACACGCCGGTTCATTATAATGGGCGAAACAATAGAATACTGCACATATTGCTGGACATAGAACCCTAACAAGCACGGCTTGTTGACTATTAGCTGTCCCAACGTAGGTCCTATTGCGTTTTACAACTCTTAGCTTTTAAGTACACCTGTCGCCTGTACATGAGACGGCCTAGAATAACCCTGCGTCATATCACAAAGCTGCCGTTTATACCAAAAACAAACCTATCGAGAATCTAGCAAGACTACATCCTACGAAATAAAAATGTTAGTAATTCTAAAACACTAAAACCTACTACAAAAGAAAATGAACTAAAACTAAATAATTGTATTTTGTAAAACTGGGATTCTTAAACAAAGTATAATTAAAATACTATTGAATAATCCTCGCGAGCTAATTCATGGGCAATAGATATTGTCTTTGTCACCTGCCACTTTGCTTGAAATTTACTTGGTAATGACTGGGAACAGAAACAATAATAAATCCAGAATCAGCCCGTTGGAAACTACAACGCTATCATAAAATTAACATAGAGATTCAAATATACATAGAAAATTAACAAATTTAAAATTACGTATACAGAAAGAAACGCAAGCTAAACAACTCGTATAGAATCAGTTTACTTCGTTTTCAATGGGTAGGTCTGTAGTGAATGCATACATAAGTATGAAATCACAACTTGTGGATATTTATTTATGCTAAGTTAGTCATCGCTTAGCTTGCGATGAATACTGCAATTAAAACCTTATACGAATTAAAAAAAACTGCGAACTTTATAAAAAAAAACAATCAAAACATTCATGATAAAATAAGTGAATAAACTGACTAATACGTTATATTTACAGCGAGCGAAAAAAGCTCTATGTAACTATCTAAAGGAAACTTAACTTATTCACACATTACTATGGAAATTTTTAATAAAATCAAAACCATAATTTAAAGCAATTTATGAAGCATAATTAGGTCAATAATTTAAAAAGGTCAGTTTACACAGGTCTTAAAAGTATGAGATACCTCACATGAGAGGCGGCAGATTTTTGACTCGCGCTTGAAAATGCGTGTGAGACTTGGACCTTCGGACGTCGGTCTGTTTGGTTTTAGGCGTTAGACTTGAGACCGTGTTTTGTCTCTGTAGGTTGGGACTGAACGGCGTCCGGGGCGTCGCGAACCCATCGTTGTTAAGCTTCAGAGCGGACCGGGTGAGCCTCGTCGGCGTACATAAGTTATTACTCGTTGGCGTCATCAAGTTCATATTCTCTTTATCACTTTTGGGCATTTTAAATTTCGAAGTTTTTTTTGGGGTGTTGAAGCCGTTTTTCTGGTCGACGATGATTTCCGGCGGTTTCGGGTTCACCATCGAACTGCGGCTGATCTGCTTCTCGTTGATGTTGTGCTGGAGTAGAAAGAGGTGGTATTAAGTATTTGAAGATCGTAGTATTGTAAAAAAAGATTGATCTATAATAGTGAAAAAAATACTGGTCCGATTTAAAAATATTTCACTAATAGAAAAGAAAGCTATACAATCACTAGTCATATAAATGTTGATGAAACCGCGGACAGTAGCAAGTTGATAATAAAGTATGAAAAACCGTAATAGTTTACATAGTTATAACAGTAGTTATATCCTAACCTTAAAACACTATATATAAAAATGAATCACTATTTCCCTTGGTAATGGCATCACGCGTAAACAGACGGAACATTTTCGCTAAAAATTTTTTTGTTGTGTTTATTATTGCCAGGAGCAGGATCTTATGAAAGAAAAAAATAAGATAATATCCAAAAAAACGGTTCCTGTGGGCGCAGGTGAAACCGCGGGGCACAGCTAATCTTCTTCTTATATATATATAAATTACGTGTCACGTTGTTTGTCCGCTATAGACTCATAGACTACTTAACCGATTTCAATCAAATTTGCACACCGTGTGCAGTTCGATCTAACTTAACAGATAGGATAGCTCACATATATATAAATAAATAAATAATAAACGCGAACGAAGTCGCGCGGTGACAGCTAGTAATATTACAAAGGTTATTATATAACGGTTCCCGTGTGGGGATAATACATTTTATAATAGGATCCGAGCGAGGGTGAGGGAGCGAAGCGTCTCTGCTTCAGCTTCAACAAATATGCTTTCGTATGTCCGAATTCTGTCTGGATCTCCGTCTATTATGATTATTTTGATTTTTTGTGAGTAGGTTCGATAGTTATTTTTTTTGTCGAGTCAGTTTTTGGAATTTTATCAGAATGGAGCATGATATTTGGAATTTTGAAAAAACCTAAGTCTGGTTTAAAAACTTAAGAAAGAAAAAGACAAAAGACTGTTGAACTATTCTGAGGCTATACATCGTTTATAGTAAGAGGGATAGAGTATAGTGGTGTAGTGCACCTGCATGGTATAATGATATACTCCGCCAGGTAGGCCTATAGCGTTCCGGTCACGTGGGCAACACGTAGTGACGTCAATCGATGCATAAGCAAGACCGAATTCAATCATTTACAAATAGTGTGAAAGAGACGGATGACGATGACGAGTGACGTCATTACATGTTTGCTCCCGGAATCAAAGTTAAAGTCAAAATGTTTTCATTCAATTGGGTTTCAAAGATACACATATAAAAGTCAAAGTTTTATATAGACTCGACCGCCTTGTTCGGAAAAAGAGCCACTAGGTACTCAGAAGAACTGGCAAGAAACTGAGCGGCATTATACATCGCACATGGAGAGTATATCACATTCCCATTGTCTAACTTTATTTGTCTTTACTTTTATTCTTATTATTTAATTCAATTCAAGTTTATTAAATTTTATTCAATTTTAGTCAATTTTATCCAATTTTATTTGATTTATTTCAATATTGGTTACATAATTCGATCATGTTTTAATTATTTACTTTATTTTTATCAAATCAGTAGATAATAATAAAACATTTAATATTTATGATGGAAGCAAATCTGGTATTAATAAAAAATAAAAACATTTTTTTTCAAACAAGTAAATAAATTACTGTCTCACAAATATTTGCTTACAACTAGGTAATATCTCTGTAGTAGTGGCTACTTGGTGGAAGTGGAAGTCTTCAGACATCTTTATCTTCTAAATAATTGTTAACCTTATACTCTCTTCTTTTCATCAATATCGTTTTATTATTTATTTTATTTTATTTTTACATTTCAGGTCAACCAACGGCCTTACAATAACAGAATAGTAAATTTAATATATTTACTAAAAAGTCATTTACAGGCAGACATTTCTAAGAAATATAGTAGAAAAAAAGGAATTGACGCACAAATAGAATGATTTAATAAATAGAATTTAAGTAGACGTAACAAAAAAATAAAATAATAAACAACGCAAAATAATAGAATTTGAAATAAGATTGAACTAAAAAATATATATATAAAAATAAAAAGATAGATAGATAAAGCATAGTATCAGTACTCACTAACAAAAAGAAAATACAACATGTTTTAACATGTGATTTAAATTTTCCTTCAGTAAGCCCTGTTATGAATTCTAGACCTAGACTTTTGGATCATGCATACCTGGAAGTCGGTGTATGTGGTCAGCAGCGTGGTCTCCATGAGAGGGTTCCGCGGCTGCGAGTCCTGCGACTCCTGGGAGGGAGCAGAGCGCGAGCGGTTCATGGAGCGCCGCCCGCCGCTGCGACGTCGGCCGGTAGACTGCAACAACGGATGGACGGTCACATGCGGAACAACTGATTTTGACTAGAAAGCTAAGCTGCTAGGGATTATGCTGTAATGAGCATGGTATAATAATATTCTCAGCCAGGTATTCGATGTTTTTTATTAAAATAAATTCACATTCAAAACATTTTGACACACAGTTGCCTGCCAGAGACTGTACACGTAAACGCTTACGTGTATACGTACAATACGTACATATATATTTTGATTGATATTAACAACCTTTTTTTTATATATCATCCTTCCCTGAAGCAATCTATCTATTAAGACAATGAGCTTCATTTTTGGCTTGTGTCATGAGTGACGCGTCTTGAATATGGAATACGTCCGATAACGCACCTTGCCAGATCTCTATTTTAGGTCTTGGGGTATCCTTCGTTTCAGCCTCCGTGGAGGCTTTCTGGTCATCAGTGTCTTTGCGAGATCGTTTGGATGACGCTGTAGTCTTTTTTCATGGGTAAGGAGATATTTTTTAACCCCCTTAATGCCTTATGATATTAAAAACCAGACATAGAAAAAATACAAATGTTCATCACACGATTGTTTGCCCTAGGTGGGAATCGAGCGCACGCCCCCTAACTCAGCAGGCAGTTACTACCAACTGAGCAACCGAGGCAGTCAAATCGAGGTGTATATTTTTATTTTTTTTATTTTTGGTATGCAATAAAGAAGTATTGTCAATTCAAAACAGTCAATTACAAAAAAGACCACGTGGGTGACTCGCAGTGAAGTCAACTGATTTATAGACCTAAGACCCGCATGCTAAAACGACGCTCAGTCATCAATCTCGATTTAAAGCTGTTTTTATGTATGGTAAAACCAGTTTTAAAAAGAGGTTCATGACTGAGCGTTGTTTTAGCAGGCGAGCCTAAGAAATCCATAAACAAAAAATTTTGTTCTTCGACAATAATTGATTAAATTATGACCAAATCACTAGCGAAGTTCATTGACGTTGCTGTGACGTCACGAGAACCACAAGTGCTACTTAGAATCCTGTGTAGATTACCACCCCACCCTAAAAGCGGAATCCTATAAAACGCAAATCATGCTGTAATTAAAAACCGATATAGGTAAAAACATAATTCCTATACAACAATATCAACTTGGCAACTTTACCGTTCTCTTATGCTTGAGAATGTTGCCACTAACTGTGACCTTTGGTGTTTTCTTAGCATCAGCTCCATAGTCCAGTTTCCTCTTGACCTGTTCAGTTTTAGGTTCGCCGATCGCTCTAGCTGCTAAACGACCGCTTATACGCCTGGAAACGAACGAACATAAGCTTTATACTGTAAAAGGACAATAGGCAAAAATAAATGGACGTCGGTCCAAACGCCCGCAGGGTTGACACTATAGCCAATTTGTAGTTAAGGTTTATAGGTTGTCGCATAATAAATCTCGCTGAATTCGAACCCACAGTTTTGGAGATTTTTGTATTGTAGTTGTCAATTAATAAACCTTGTGAAAGGAAAATAAAAAGCAAAATTGAAGACATTTACATAATATTCACCCGCCCACTGTACCCACCATGCAGGTCACATCTTCTTGATTCGCGACGACACCATGGAGGTTTTGCTTAACATTTCTGATAATATATTCATATTTTACTATTCTTAAAAATTTAATATATAGATTTCTGTCGGTTGAATTTTATCCTGTCACATTTGGGACTGAATATCGTCCGGCGAAATGTGGGTGTTGTATTACACCTCTGTCAGCCCCCTCGGGGGAAAGGCGTTACGATAAGTTATGTTATGAATTTTACCGGTGTCGTACTTTTTTTAATGCATTGAAATAATCTACCGAACGCGCTATGTGCCAACCTCGCGGGCAAACTTTTTTTTTGGACCAATTTGACCATTATCTTTTAAAGAACAATTTCATGCTAACATGCCAACAACAATAAAGCTATTCTTTATAACACAGCGCGACGTGATACGAACTGTTGCTCACTAAATACAGGTTTTTTACTACAATTATCTACTATAATTTTATTGATGTATGCACTACATAACTGAAAAATAGTCTACAGATTCGATAATAACTAACGGCTATTGGGTAATCCAAGATCCAACTAGTTACAAACGCGCATTACCTCTTAGAGTACATACCATTGTTTTTTACTGCAATTAATAAACTAATGACGCAAGTCTAATGAAGTTACGTTAATATTTCTCATTCCTTCTACTTAGGTAACTTAATAAGATAGTTAACTTAAGCTAATATTTTATTGCCTGTGACATAAACTTGCCTCGTTATATTAGATAATTATAGGCGCGGCTGTTGACGTCTTAGTATTCAATAGCGAGCGCTGAAATTATAAAGGAATGAAAAATATCTTAATGCTTGATACATGATTGGTGTTTGTGTTCATGTTGAACTCAGAAAATGTATATTATTACGAAGCAGCAGGACCTCGCGATTCCACTGATGTTAATAATTGTTAAAACCTCAAAATGGGCACTTCTTGTATGCCCGAAGTGTCAAGAGAAAGCAATTCGTAAACAATTAAAAAACAAATGGTTAGTAGAATCGAGACCCAGTTATCATGTAATTTCACTCATGCAATCGCACAATATTGGTAATATGAATGGGAGGACACGATGATCGCATCTTCTTTTTGATATGTTTTTCTTTACTGATGGTGATTTTATGAAAAATGTATTATCAGGTACAAAATTTATGATCATCGGAACTTCTCGCTCTTTCCTAATATACTTGTGTACTTTTACAACTTCTTACTTGTTAATTTAATTAATAATATTGTGAAGTAATTATAATTAATATAGTGCAATGTAATTGATCAATTTCCCGAACATGATCTATTGTTGAGTATATTTTTAATTGCATGTTTTACAACTGGGCTACGTAGGTATAAAACAATTTGTATGTAGCAAGAAGCCAGATACGGCACGGTCAATTAATCTGTGTGTTGTTTTCGACACGACTTGTTAGACTGAATCGTTGATTCTCTCCTTTTTTTTTTTTTTTTTTTTTTTGGGAGGTGGAAAATCTGCAAGCAGACGCCCAAACGCGATTGAGGGTCGCGTTTGGGCAGTGTGGGGTTGCCTTGTTTGCGACCCACTAAAAACCACCTGGTGGCCAGCCTCGATGCATGTCAAGGGGTTCCGAGATCTCCACTGAACGCACCGGTACCCCTCTCGCATCGTGCTCAGAGCACTGTCCCGGGAATGGCACCCACAGCCACGCACCGGCACCCTCGCGTGCTACGGCGACACCTGCCAAAAGTGCCGCCGCCCTCCCGGGATCCGTAAACGACCAACCGGAGCCCTCACTCCAGCTGCCCACGGACCCAAAAGGTCCCCTGTTTGGCAGGGGATACCACTCGCCCCCTCACGGGGCAGGCGGTGCGGGGCGGCCGTTGTTCGCGCCCCGCCGCCGCCTCCTCCGAGCGGGATCGGCCCTCTCCCGATCACGCTCAGCTGCCTCTTTCTGAACCATAACGGTCTCGCAGAAAGAGGCTACGGCCTGCCACGCTGCCTCATCTGCCAGCATAGCCGCTACTACGCTCGGCAGAGAGAGATCCTGCCCGATCCTGTTGACCAGGATTCCGCGCTCCGCGCTCCACGCTGAGCATTGCTCGAGCGTGTGCTGCGCGGAATCCAAGTCCCACCCACAATGGTGGCATTGTGGTGTCGATTCGCGTCCGATCCTGCTCAGGTACTCACCGAAGCAACCGTGCCCGGTGAGTACCTGTGTGAGTCGATAGGTGACGTTACCGAACTCCCTCCCCAGCCAGGCTTCGAAGTTTGGCGCTATGGCGCAGACGATGCGTTGGCGCGAACATCGTGGCTCCTCGAGCCGCTCGCGCCACATCCGGAGCGCACGTCGGCGCTCTTGCACCCGCACTTCAGCAGGCGTGGCTCCGCTCCCGTCATCCTGTCGGAGACGAACGTACACACGTGCGTCCATACCCGCCAAGACGTCCAAGGGCGGGAACCGCGCCAGGATGGTCGCCGCCTCAAAGGATATCGTACGGTATCCACGCGCGATGCGGATGGCCATAGTGCGCTGTAGTCTATTGTATAACAACCTACAGCGACTAACACCCAGTCTAGCAGACCAGACGGGTGCTCCGTAGAGGGCCATCGACCGCACGACACCCGCATAAAGGCGGCGCACGCCCTCCCTGGGTCCCCCGAGATTAGGTAGCAGTCTGTGCAGAGCACCCACTACCCTTTGGATCCGGGGGACGGTGCGGCTGAAGTGCTCCCCGAAGTCCCAGCGCCCGTCCAGAGTGAGGCCGAGGTACTTGAGGTACCGCCCCACCTGGACGTCAACGTCACCTACGCGAATCGACAAGCTGGGTGGTTCCCTTCCTCTCGGGAGTTTGTGGAACCATAACGCCTCGGTCTTATGAGGCGCTATCCGCAGACCCAGCTCGTGGATCTTGTCCACGACACATGCCACCCCAAGCTCGGCGAGCCCTTTGGTCTCGTCGAAGGAGTCCCCGCCAGCAAGCACAAGAGTGTCATCTGCATAGCAAACAACTCTCACGCCGGCGGGGAGATCGACGCGCAGGACCGCGTCGTACGCGAGGTTCCACAGCAGAGGGCCTAACACGGACCCCTGCGGAACTCCGCAGCACACCTCTCTCTGATGCAAAGCACCGTCCCTGCCCACATACTGCACACATCTATCTCGCAGGTAGGCGCCAACTATGCGCTGCAGGTAGAGGGGCACTCCGTGAAATACGAGTGCCTCCCTAATAGCCTTCCAGGGCAGAGAGTTAAAGGCGTTGACAATATCAAGTGATATTGCCAACACCCTCCCACCCCGGGACACTACCTGGTCCGCCAGCGTGCGGACGCGAAGAATCGCGTCCACTGTCGAACGCGCTTGTCGGAAACCGAACTGGTCATCTGACAGGTTGGGACCTTCCTGCCACAGATGTGTGCAGAGACGGGCGGCGATTATTCTTTCAAACAATTTGCCGGCCTCGTCTAGCAAGCATATGGGACGGTACGCAGAGGGAGAATCCGCGGCCCTGCCATCCTTCTTCAAGAGGACCAACCTTGCCTCCTTCCACTCCTTGGGGAACACACCAACGCAGAAGCAGCTATTGAATAGCTGCCTCAATTTGTCCCCCAAGCCGGCAGATAGAGCCAGCACCCAGGCCCGACCGGGAATTCCATCAGGCCCAGGTGCTGTGTTACGAGCCCTGAGGCGCTTTATTGCTCGGTCCAACTCCTGCTCCGTTACCCCCATATCGTCGTCCCAAATGGTAGAGTCCGACGAAGACACGGGGGCAGAGGGACTGTCCTGGACCCTTGGGAAGAGTGCATCAACCACTCTCCCCACGAACTCAAGGTCCAGGGTTTCCGTCAACGGAGGGACCCATGGCCGGAGCTTGCCCAGTACCATTTTGTACGGGCGCCCCCATGGATCCCTGTTCAGACCCTCAAGGAGTTCGTTCCAGGACCGAGCTTTGGCGTCGGCTATAGCGCGTTGGAGCGTCACCGTAGCGCCTCGGTATGCCTCGTAAACTCTATCCACCTCTTCGGCAAGGGCTCGCCTTCTTCTCCGGGCCCTGGTGTACTGGCGTCGGGCGCGCAAGCAGGTCTCGCGCAGCCGCGCTATCTCCTCAGACCACCAATACACCGCCCTTCGCTTGGTAGGCCTGCTCCGGGGCATCGATAAATCGCAGATCGACGTCATCGTTGCCCGGAACCAGGCCGCCTCCCTCACAGGATCGGGTAGGATTCCTTCGGCATGGCTTTCCGGCCAGGCCGCGACGATGGCTGCAGCTTTGAGCAGATTGCTGTCGAGCCGTTTGAGGGACCATCGTCGCGGCGGACTGCTATTGCGGCGGGACACAAGGCCGGGGGGACGAAGAGCCACATCGAAGACGATGTGGCGGTGATCGGATAATGTGACCACCTCCTCCGCGACTCTCCATCCGGACACAAGATGGGTGGCGGAAGGAGTCGACCATGTTAGGTCCACAATCGACTCTCCCTGCCACCGCACACACGTGCTTACGGATCCCCGATTTTGCAATCGGAGGTCTAAACCCGCCGCCCATTGCAACATGGTCTCTCCTCTACGGTCGTCCCGGCGGCCACCCCACTCACGAGAGTGAGCGTTAAAGTCGCCTAGGACGAGTACAGGACGCGGCAGGCACCTGCGGATGCAGGCACCCACCGAGTCCAAGTACGCCTCGAAAGCGGCGAGGGTACAGTTGGGAGAGATATAGCAGCCCACAACGGCTAGGTGACCCCATTCGGTAGCAACGAATCCCTGTCCCTTCTCCAGCAGGGAACAGGGGGGGTCACCTTGGCCTCCACCACCCCAGTATATAGCGACGTCACCCGACGCACCACCGAACCAGCGAGGATGATCCGGAATGCGATACGGCTCCGCCACTACAGCAAGTGCAATAGACCACTGCGCAAGGGTTTGCAAGAATAGATCCTGCGCGGCTCGGCAGTGGTTCAAATTGCACTGGAGGACTCGTAAGGTGTAATCCATTACGAAGCCTCCATGGTCTCCTGAGGTGGGGCCGTTTGGCCCATCTGAGCGGCCCCCTTAGTTAGGGCCTCCCTGCCATCCGATGCTGGGGCTGAAGGGGCAAGAGCTGGAGCTCTCCCCTTTGCCTTAGGAGGGTGACAATTCTTGCTACCCATCCTATGGTCAGCCTTAAGCCCCTTTTCAGAGCACAGCGGACACTTGCGCGGACGCGTGCATTGACTCGCCCGGTGATTAGGTTCACCGCACGCGTAGCACAAGCTGCTACGATCCTTTGCGCTCGGACAGGTACTTCGTACGTGCCCGTATTCCAAACATCGGAAGCATTGGAGTGGCCTCGAGGTCAAATAGTCGACTCGGGCCGAGACCCACCCAACAGTGACGTGCCCTGCCGCTGCCAGCTTCCGCACGGAAGCTAGTGGACAACGGACCCATACCGTGCCCAGAGCAGTGGGTGACCGGCGAATGTCGCCTACCCGCACGTCCGTGACCGAGCAGCCTCCGAACTCGGCAACAGCAGTCTTTACCTCTTGAGCTGTGACGCTGTCATCGAGATCCTTCAGCCGCAATTCACCCGTCTTCACTGGGCGCGCAACACGCACACCCAGATCAGCAAGATCCACGCTCATGCGTTCGGCCAGTCTGTCAGCTTTGGAGCTACTATCAGGCCCAGACACCTCCAGGATAAGGCCACCAGTGATGGCCTTCTTCGAGCGGACCTGTTCCACGCCGAAGTCGGCCAATTTTATACGAGCCTTTGCGCATGCCATAGCCGCGGCGAGAGTGACTTCCGAACCCTCCGGAAGGGTCAACGTAATCGCCGCAGAAGTAGGCAACCGCGCAGGCTTCGCTTTTGCGCCAGCTTTTGCCATGGGGGGAGCCCTAGGATCCGATTTATGAGGACTGGCCTTCGGGCCAGCCTTAGGGCCAGTGCTCTTGCCGGCTTTAGAGGCAGGCTTTGCTGCCGTTGCCGTTGCGAGGGCCTTCGCTGTAGGCTGTTTCGCTTTCTTTTTCCTTGCCACCACTGTCGCCCACGAGGACGCTTGCACTTGCGCCTCCGCGGAACGCGACTCTACGGGTGGCAAAGAAGCTGGTGGCTGGCGATTTGTTTTTGCCTTACCACTCGGCCCCTTTAACGGTCCCGTTGCAGGTGCGGGAACCGTTTGCCTTTGGGAGAAAGCAGAAGGCTGAGCCTTAATAGCCGCAGCTAGCTAGCTTCCGGTCCATTAACGTGTTAATGCGCTCCAGGAACCTACCCTCCCATTCCTTCTCACCAGCGGCAGGTGTTGTTTCCGCCGGCTTGGCCACTCCCGAAGCACCAGCCTTGGGGCTGGCTTGCTGGCGCACTGCCTCCGTTAGCTGCTCCACCTTCTTGGTGAGAGCGGCCATCTGGGCCCGCAGGTCAGCATTTTCTCGCTCGAGCCTCGCGGTGTTAGCATCCGCAACGGTGCGCTGAGAGAGCTCCGCTACGACTGCCATTGCCTTCCGCACCGACATCCGCAGACCCTTAACAAAATCGCCGCGCAGGTTTTTAGACCTGTCGGCGATTTTTTCGATTGTCTGCAGCTCGACCGTGATGCAGGTGCTCAGCTCCTCTGTAGATTGCGCCTGCATCTCTTGTCCGAGCACATCTGCTGATGGCAATTTTTCCTTTGCCCGGCTGGTCGTTGGCACGACCAGGGGGTCGAAGACATCAGAATCCTCTTCCCCCTTGTCCTTCAGGTACATGACGCGCTTTGGTCCCTGAAGGCTTAGTGCGCTTGCCTCCTGTTCGGGCTTCCGGCCCCGCTTCCGGCCTCGAGAAACCCCGGAAGCCGATGAAGCACGAGAGGAGGCCGACAAGATGGAGCAGTCAGACTCTTCTCCCTCACTCGCCACATTTAGCGGCGTTGCTGGACGGGCAAAGGTCGTTCGCCTAGTCCGCATCCCTTCCACATTTCCGCCTTTACGGCCACCTTCCGTCAAGTTTTGGTTATTACACGAATCCATATAATTCCCACGAGTATAGGCCGATATACAAGCCGCATCCGGGTGACGCCCATTCCGAATGCGAGGGTAGATACTGCGGAGGTCCCCAGGTATCCGCAGGTGTTTACGTGTGGTCTCACGGGTTTTTGTTTCAAGCTTTTCCTTGCTCTGGGGCCGGCTAATTAAAGCAAGCCCCCTACGGTTCACACTGATGCAACATACCACCTTATCGCCCAATGGGGTCTTTGAAGTAAACAGTGTGAAACCGGCTGGACAGACGGCGTAGTTCTCTCCGACGACCCTGGGCGATAGTGTTAGTACCACCCAGGCCATCCTTCCTAGCTAATACTCCGTCCACTGCGCCATCTGCTAAGTCAGAGGGTCGCGCGGAGGAGCTCTCCACCCCAGGAGTGTATCCCGCACACTCTTCCCCCAACCACCTTCTACGCACCCTCCTCTAAAAAGAAGAGGGGAATGCGGAGAAGGCCCACCCCGAGTTTCTCTTAGTTTCACCGTGACTGGCTTGCCACGGCTACTTAGCCCCCCCGCCACGACAAGGCGGAAACCCCTCGGGGGGGCGTTGATTCTCTCCTACAGATACCTCAAACGAGATCTTTATGCGTGCAAAAGCCCACTAAAGTATAAAAATTACATGTTGCGGGAAGGATTGCCTTAGGTCATTTTTAGTAATAACAGTTAGTTTTTTAAACGTGTGTTTTAACCGATTCGTAGTATGCTTTTATGCGAGTCTGGGCTCTGGGTGTGAAATCTATTGAGATAATCTATGATCTAAATATACTGTGGCATTTTAAATAGTGCAATTAATCATTTTAACCGAAAAAGTATGAATTATGTGCAAGTTTTTGTATTCATAGGTAATGCAAATTGTACAATCGTAGCATAGTAATGGCCTGTATTGTAGGAGTGCGAAGTTTGAATAATTAAATGTTAGTAGGTATACATTACACGACAGTGCTTTGAGGTAAATTGGCCTAAAGACTAATGGTCTTTCAGATTTGATTAGATTAATAGCTTTGCTATTCAACGAGGCCAGCCTTTTGGGTACTGACTTGAGCTCTGTTTTTTCTATATATGTTTATGTATGTTTGGGTTGTTGTTGGTTTTAATTACAGATTAGATAGAAAAGTCAAGATGTGCGGAAAGTAATTTACCTTTTAACAGTAGTGATGGCTGATCTCTTGAACGCTGAGATGTTGTTGGTGAAGTTGGAGACAGCCTTTGTGGCGCTGCCTGTGATGAGCTGACGCTTGGTGGGAGGCCTGTGAAGTTAAAGACGCTTTATGAAAATGCTATTGTGAAAAAAAGCACTAGTGTAGTTATGTTCGAAGACACAGATAGCCCACTTTTGAAAAATACTGGTTTTACATCTCGTATTTTCTTATAGAACAGTTGCTTTCCGTATCTGTCTATCTATCCGTTAAGACATCCTAAATCACGCAAAGAATTTTGAAGCGGTTTTAACAATCAGATAATTTTTCATTGAAGGTTTATAAGCACGATGTGCGAATCCGGGTGGGTCGCTAATTAGAACATAAAACAAAACTTGTTTTTCTAATTTTTTTTTCTTGTTTTCGTACTCATCTGGAAGTTGGTCTAATGATAACTTATTCTGTTTTGAAAAAAGTAAGTATAGTTCCTAGTAAGTAGTCCGTGCCAAAGATCACCAAAGATCGTGCAATATTGTATGTGATATTACACCCCTCATTTATTGCAGAACAGAACCCTTAGACAAATTGCATTCTATTTCTATAATTGCTAACGATTAAACGTTAGCTGCTAATTGGACGTAAATACGAGCTTTATGGCTGTAACATGATCTTATAGGCAACTCGTCCAATCAGTAGCTAGCGTTCGAGCGTTAGCGATTGTAGAAAAAAAATCGTTTGGAAGCGATTGCAACTTGTCTAGGGCCTCAGAAGACGCCTTATATATGTCGGCGCATAGTTTAAATATTGTAATTATTTAGTTAAGCGCCACCTAGTATTGCTTTGGTGAACTAGAGTTGTGTAAAGTGGCGCCAGCTCTGGTGTAACTCTTTGTGACGTGCGCTGTTCGCTGATTGGTCGTTGGCCAGAAGTCGCGTGAGTCAGGCAGCCAATCAGCGGGTGGCAATAGTTCGGCGGTATTCGTGTTCCGTCCGAAAGAGTGCGAGTGGAGGGCGCTAGTATAAGTACGCGGAAATGCTCCGAGGAGCTCACTTTGAGTTGGGACGTTGAGGAGTGAACAGTGCGCGTTAGTAAGTGGAATACCTTGTTCACAATTTATATCGAGACAAATTATAATCTACCTACTGTGTAAATTAATTATCGGCCATTCAAATAAAGTTGATTTAAGTACGCGAGATGTCTCATTCTCCTCGCCCGCTATACCCACGCCGTAGAACCATGTCTGATGCGAAACGGATACCTCTCGAGTTCCGATATACATATACAGGGTTATTGGTACCTAATCAAAAACCTCTTAAGGGTTCATTGTACTCATCAGTACGAACAACTTTTACTATGAAGCCAATCCTGTAATCGTGAAAAAAAAACAGCTGTTCTATACAAAAAGTTCAATCACCTTTGACAAAATGTGTGGAACAGCTGATTTTATTTCGCGATTTCGGAGTTCGCCCCATAGTAACAGTTGTTCATATTGATGAGTACAATGAACCCTTAAGAGGTTTCTGGTAAGTTACAAATAACCATGTATATGTAGTAGTTACCTGGTTTTCTCAGCGGTAGCGGCGAGTCCGGCGGCGGTGCGGTTCCTCTTGCCCAGCGGCGAGGTGGCGAGCGAGCGGAACAGCGGCACTAGTAAGTAGTAGTTACCTAGTCTTCTCAGCGGTGGCGGCGAGTCCGGCGGCGGTGCGGTTCCTCTTGCCCAGCGGCGAGGTGGCGAGCGAGCGGAACAGCGGCACTAGTAAGTAGTAGTTACCTAGTCTTCTCAGCGGTGGCGGCGAGTCCGGCGGCGGTGCGGTTCCTCTTGCCCAGCGGCGAGGTGGCGAGCGAGCGGAACAGCGGCACTAGTAAGTAGTAGTTACCTAGTCTTCTCAGCGGTGGCGGCGAGTCCGGCGGCGGTGCGGTTCCTCTTGCCCAGCGGCGAGGTGGCGAGCGAGCGGAACAGCGGCGTGGTGGGCGTCAGCGCCTGCTTGCGGGCCGACAGCTTGTTGTGCCGCTCCTGGGACAACACACCGGGCTCAAGACTTCCCGTCGCGGCAGAAACTGACACCGGACACCAGCACCCCTAGCAAAATTCTTCACGACACTTATTGTCATGCGAGAACGTGACAAGGCTACGTGCATACATACGTCTGTCTCGATAAAAAGAGTCGACACATCTTTGTCGCGTTGCACATGCTAGGCCTGTAGGACGGAATACAGTTTCTTGCTTTAGGCGTTTGTGTCGCGAAATAACGTACATGCAGAAGCCTAGCCTAGTCAAGTAAAGGTCTCGGGTCTCCCATCTCGGTTATTGGTTTCGGTCTTTGACACCCACGACGCGAATTTCCACCCAAAGATAATTGACAAAGAATGATTTGTGACGATGATGGTATTCCATTGTGCATTCAAATGTGCACCTTATATAGTGTTACATCGAGCAGTTTTCAAATGAACACAACGGAGAGTTGTGTGGATCTTCAGAAGCGGGATGACAGGTTAGGTAGGTATTTGTCATTTGAAATTCCGCTGGACATAACAAGATGTAAAGTTCAATTTTATTGTTTCTGTAGCGAAAAGGGCAATACTGACAAAAAAAATCTGCTAATAATGATTCAATAGCCACAGGATTAGATTTCCGATATGACGTCAAAATAACTTTTAAAGTACAAAACGATACTAATTAATACATTATGCTTTTAATATTTTTACATACCATTGTTTTGTCCAATCGGAATTCTAGACTTGAAGCGAAACAGAAATATTGGAGTTAGTACGAAAAATAAGCTTCTAATACATTGTCGTGTAGCGCATTACCTGCGGACAACGACAGGTGCAACAGTACATAACATGTTATAAGCCTTATTGTGATGTGTTAAGGTACAAAAAGGTGCAGCCGTCTTTCGATTATATAATACACAAGCTGCGCCCCGCGGTTTCACCCGCGGTTAAAAAGTATCCTATGTGCTATTCTAGACCAGAATCTATCTCTGTGCCAAATTTCATCCAGATCTGTTCAGCCGTTCTGGCGTGAAAGAGTAACAAACATCCATCCATCCATCCATTCTTACAAACTTTCGCGTTTATAATATTAGTAGGATATTAGTATAGATACGAAACTAACAATAAAACTAGGGCAAAATTATGTTTCAACTGTGAAAAACAAATAGCGTAAAATACAACGCAGTCATGCAACGTCGTATATATTTTGATGGACAGCGTTGCAAGCAACTCATTTTCTCTTCAAACAACATGCCAATAACACAGTGTTACACGACAAAATACAAACAGCATATCACTTGAATTCAATTTTAAATGAGAGCATTACAACTCATTACTCAACTACATGTTGTAATGTCGTGGCCACACATAGATAATAATTATTTGCACCGATTTAGGTCTTGGGGCCAAGACACCAATGTGCGTATCACATCTTTGGACACATTGATTGGTTAATATTAACTTTTTTGAGCCTTATTACTGCATGACACATTGGCTGCAATGAGCCAACGTGTCATGCAGTAATAAGGTCCAAAATTGCCCATTTCAAATTGAAGCCAAGCTTAAACCCAAAGTTGACCAACATAAGGCTGCGGCATAACATATTATGTCAAATCGTCAATTAGACCATACTAAATTTACACTTGACAATCCGATTAAATTTTTAACCAACTCTTTTGGGTCTTAAGTCCATGTTCACGGAACTGGGCGATTATTTAACTGTTCATTTTTGACATTGACCTTATTGAAGGAGCTATCAAAAACAGTCGTTTATAAATTTAATCTTTTGTTTAAGTTTTGATGAACTAGAATGTATTGTGGGTACTGTAGGCAACTTTTTACTTACTGCTTTTCTGACTTCCCATTCATCCTCCATGAGTT
Source organism: Peribatodes rhomboidaria (assembly GCA_911728515.1). Lineage (NCBI taxonomy): Eukaryota > Metazoa > Arthropoda > Insecta > Lepidoptera > Geometridae > Peribatodes > Peribatodes rhomboidaria. The sequence goes on along the minus strand of OU452178.1, from coordinate 6,349,522 downwards.
GAAGCAGTGGCTTCCCTTCCACAGTGAATGTTTTGCCATTTATAGCTTCGTATTTCATTACAAGTTCACGGAGCTGGTCTTCAATTTTCGGCAGCTGTAAACGGAAACATCGTGTTAGTTAATTGACAAATTAGTTGTTATTCCCTTGGAAGAGAGACTAGGGTTGCCCGAAATACAGCTGCTGATTGGACAATACGAGCTTCAAAAATGTCACGTGATCAGATAGTCAACAAGCCCAATCAGCGTTAGAGCGTTCACGATTCTGGTGGACCAACCTACTCGTTACCGCCGAAAATATACTTTAAAACTTTAATGTACATATGTACAACAAGCTACTTTCTTTAAGAGTATTATTGTATCTTAAGTAATTTTAATTTTTCCTATGTATTTTTGGCTTGTATCTATGCAATAAAGATTATTATTATTATTATTCTAGAAAAAGAACCGACTGCAACTCGTCTAGGGCTCTAGGTAAGCACTCGTTAACGCTCGAGACACTTAAACTGAACTGTACTAGGATTGGCCAGAACGAAATGCCAATCGGTTGAATGTACGAGTTCATTTTTTTACGTAATATAATAAACGTATTATTATTATTATTATAGCATTTGAGACAAAATAAACAGCCGGACATACTAAGCGTTTTCCCAAGCTAAAAGTGATACGCTTCGCGCTCACTCGGTCAAATTAGTAAGCTAAGTAGTGTACTCACATTGCTAACGATGGCCTTTCTTTCTTTCTCCTCCTTGAGCAGTTGCCCGCCGCGGTTGTGGTAGCGGCCTGGCTCGTTGGAGCGCGCTTCTAACTCCGTCATCTTTAGCCACAGGTTCTTGCGGGTCAGAATCATGTCGAATATAGGCCTGAAACAATAAATACAAATATAAATATATATCAGGACACTTGCACACACGGTCGTCTGACCCCAAACTAAGCAAAGCTTGTACTATGGCTGCCAGAGACTGATATACATACTTAGCTATTTTTAAATACATACTTAAATAGATATTTACATCCAGACATGCTTGCCCTACGTGGAAATCGAACCCACGCCCCTAAGCCCAGAAGGCAGTTTCACTACCAACTGAGCAACCGAGGCAGTCAAATGTTATTTACTTAAAACCGGCTTCATACTAAAGCCGCGTTATACTAATCCTAATCATATCATAAGCGCTTCAAACTAATTAGTTTGGGGTCAGACGACCGTGTGTGCAAGTGTCCCGAATATTATTTATTTATTTATTTTATTTATGTATGTGTTCACTCTAGTCTAAGGCTGCCTTTATATCAGAGTACATCACTACTCTATTCTAAGGCTGCCTTTCTACTAAAGATGTACTATGCTATGTCGCTATGGTTGAGTTTGATATCCACCAATCATACTTAATGGTCAATAGCATAGCACTGGCGGAACGGGTCCTACCTAAATATGTTTTTTCAATGAATGAATGCGTGCTATGGATATCATGCTAATATTATAAACGCAAAAGTTACTCTTTCTCGCCAGAACGGCTGAACAGATCTGGATGAAATTTGGCACAGAGATAGATTATAGTCTAGAATAGCACACAGGATACTTTTTAACCGCGGGTGAAAACGCGGGGCGCTGCTAGTATGCTATGAATCGTCAAGGAAGTCACAAGTGTAGCGCCTACTGTACCCTACTGTCGAGGCATCGCATAGCTCAAGCAGCGCATCGTTCTCGCAAAGCCTGGCACCTTGGCTTCTCTACATGGCTTAGCATCAGTGGATACAGTCACAGTATCATAGCTCAGCTTTCACATCCTCGCATCATAGCTGCATGGCACATATTCTCTGGTGGAAAGGCAGCCTAATGCCAAACCCAGCTTAACAAACATACCTATTAAATATTGCATTTTTTTAAGGTAAGTATCCAGTGAATAACTCACTTGTGCTCATTGTAGTATTTGGTGATCTTCTCCAAATACATTTCGTGCAGAGTGAGTGTGTCCTCAGAGAATATGTCCTGGTAGTAATGCACGAACTCTTCTCTCTCCCTGGTCGAGTACATTATGTTGTCCCACATCAGCTTGATCTTAGTACGCATGTTGGATACGAACACCTGCACGATAACATAAAATTAAATGAGTTACAGGCGGTACAATGAGTTGGCGACAGGCTCGCCCCGTCACATTTGGACTGAATATCGTCCGGCGAAGTGTGGGTGTTGTAATGCACCTCTGCCAGCCCCTTCGGGAGAAAAGGCGTGACGGTATCTTATACCTTTAAATGAGCAATTCTTGTATATATATATATACACAGTCTAGCCATAAATATTGTTACAATACAAACTCCTTCGTTTATTTTATTTTCTGCATTTAAATTTGGAATGCGTTTATTATGTTGAAAACTACAATCAATTTCCCGTTATTTCACATATATTTTTCGTGATTATTATTAAATTTACAACATGGAATGGGGTGTCAAAGATAACAGGATTGCAGTGATTGCGTTGCATGAAGGGGGTATGGAACCGTCGGTCATTTTCAAGACTCTTCAAAATCTTGGTATAAGCCGTATGTTCGTATATCGTAATATTGACAGATATACCGACTCTTCCTCTGTTGAAAACCATAAAAGATCGGGGTGGCCGCGTGCGATGAGAACTACTAAGGCTGTTAATGCTGTTAAAGCCAGAATTCCCAAAAAACCCAATGAGGAAACAAAAAATCTTATCACGAGAAATGAAGATACCCGCTAGGACTCTATCGCGTATAATAAAACAAGACCTGAAGTTGGTGCTTATCACCGATATACAGGACATGCCCTTAATCAATCGCTGCAGTTAAAGAGAGTGGATTGATCAAAACGTCATCTGTCCCGTTACGCAGGTGAAAGTTACAGAAATATTATTTTTACCGACGAAAAAATTTTCACGATAGAAGAGCACTACAACAAGCAAAACGACAAAGTGTACGCTCACAGCTCTAAAGAAGCTACGGAAGTGGTTGGAAAGGTACAGCGTGGTCATCATCCTGCGTCAGTCATGGTTTGGTGGGGGGTATCCTATCACGGCGTCACAAAGCTTCATTTTTGAGAAAAAGGAGTGAAAACGTTAGCCAAAGTGTATCAAGAGACCGTCTTAGATGGTGTTGTAAAACCCCTTAGCAATACACTTTTTAAAAATCCACCGTGGAGTTTCCAACAAGACTCTGCACCTGGTCACAAGGCGCGAACTACCCAAGCCTGGCTGGAAGCCAATGTTCCGGACTTTATAAGGGCTGAAGACTGGCCCTCTTCTAGCCCAGATCTAAACCCCCTGGACTACAAATTATGGTCAGTTTTAGAGGGCATGGCCTGCTCTAAACGACACGCCGACATAGAGTCACTTAAGAAATCTTTGAAGCAAGCAGTGGCTAAATTTCCCATGGAAACAGTCCGTGAATCCATAGATTCTTGGCCAGACCGACTAAAGGCCTGTATCAAGGCCAAAGGTGGTCATTTTGAATAAAATAATAGTTATATTTTTGTTAAGACTTCAATACATGTGTACATATAATTTTTATTAACATTACATTACTGTATAAAAAAATAAATGCATTTTGATTTGTAACAGAACTTATGGCTAGACTAGGTATATATATAATTGGAATCTCGGAATCGGCTCCAACGATTTTCATACAAATTAGTATATAGGAGGTTTCGGGGGCGATAAATCGATCTAGCTAGGAATCATTTTTAGAAAATATCATTTTATTCGTGTTTTATCGATAATCAATCTCAACTGAAAAATATGACTCTTCCTGACATCTATTGGCGAATAATAATACTACTATTTTTTTGTGAGCAACTAATTGCTTTAACGACACAACAGCAGATGGCGTTGTTAAGTAACACGAAGTCAATGAGTGTTTGCTTTGAGGTTACACTAAAATCAATTGTTTATTATCCAAAAAACACAATTAAAAAATAAAAAATAATACCGAGCAAAGCTCGGCCATCCAGGTACTGTTATGTAAAATGAGCTATGTGTTAGAAAATGTAACCCAGCTTTTAAAATGACTATTTTATCGTATTGCTACCTAATTTACAAATGTATTACAAATCTTCTGCAGTTTGAACCGATTGCATCGATCTCCACCCGAGGGCTGTTTCATACTACGCGTGGTAGCCGGGGTGTGCGTGTCACTTAGGGAACCACTGACGTGGAAGATAGAACAAAGACCTACTTGAAGATATGAATATGTATTAAACTAACCGAAAACTATTTTTCTCCAAATGAAATTAGCAATTTTTTTTTTTTTACTAACACTAAATCACTTTTAATTCCTTTTTTTTTTACATACAATAAATTTTTTAAATTTTATTTGCACACCTGCATGCAAAAATATTTTCATTTCAATGTTTTAATTTTTAATTATTATTTCGAATCTTTTGATAGCTAAATTTACTCACCTATATTTAAGAAAAATTGTATCAGACTTGCCTAATATAATGGATCATTATTATAAGGTCATTAAAGAATCTGAATCTGATAGCTGGTTATGTCTGCGCGTAGCAGCCGGGGTACGCTTGTATCTCTAGAAACCACTGACGTGGAAGGTAGTTCAAAGACCTACTTGAATCTTCTGGCGCTTGATCTGATCACATCGTTTGATCTCCTCCCGGATGGCTGCTTCAGTCTGTGCGTGGCAGCCGGGGTGCGCGTGTAAGAAGTTTTCCCGGTAGATGTGGTCTTCTTCCAAACATTCCCACAGCTTTGAGAGACGCTCGCGTAGCTCAAGTACCTAAAGCGGAGAGGTTTGTTTTTTGTTACAATGAAGTATAATTTTTTTTAGTACTGATCTCGAACGGAGATTGGTCCGAGGCGAAGGCACGCACCAATTAGTTCATTTGTGAACAAAATGTGCATAATTATGTCATCATCAGATCTGCTATATATATGAAGCCCGGTGTAAGGTGAGGCGGTGGAAGGTGACAGGCTCCTTCATGTCATATTTGGGACTGAATATCATCCGGCAAAGTGGTCACGTAGTAACACATTCTGCTAGCTACTATTAAATACCGAATTATTTTTTCGTCGTCCAAACTACATGTAAAAAGTTTCATTAAAATATGACTAAGCCAAAATTGACTTCAAAGATTTTTTACATTGTTATAGCTGAAACTAACAAAAACACGCAGCCGAGTCGCGAACCTACTCCTTTTTTTTGAAGTCTGTTAAAAACGTGAATATAGTTATCTCACCCTATTGTTGGTCTGTTCATATTTCTCCTGCAACTCCTGCTGCAGCTTAGCGAGGCGGTCCATGTTGAGATCAGTCACTTTGAAGTCCACCGACAGATCGGTCCCCACACTCTGTTCAAACTTGTTCTGAGGCCTTATTTGCAGTTTATCTGTGAATTATACAAGAAACTATGGATTACAAAACTGAACATAAACTTTGTCACGTCTTTCCCCCAAAGGGGCTGGGCGGGCATTTCAATATTTAGTCACAAATGTGACAGGGGAGAGCCTGTCGCTTTACACCGGGCTCCAGTTAATTGTATCAAAAGACATTAAATACACACATATGTCTATACAAGAAATAAATTGGTGCATGCCTCAGCTGGGATCGAACCCACTCCTTCTGGCTCGAGAGGCAAGCCTTCTGCAACTAGAAAGCAATGATAGGCTTTAATAACTGAACAACAGATTATAGATCAAGATTCGGGTCGATCTATCCTTTTTATGTAATCATGTTCCATCATACATATCATGGTTTTTAATCAGGAAAGATGGCAGCTAAATGAAAACCTCTAATGACGGATGGTCTGGAAATAATAAGCAATTACAACAAAATACACCTTGAGATAGTAAAATCTAGGCAATTTCGAAGGCTAGTCAACAAAATCGAGCAACCCGGGTTTTGCTAATCGGTAGACATACATAACTAACGACATTGCCTGTGCAAGCGAGAGGGCGTGCCGAAGTGGCCGTAATGCTAAAAATTGCAAGGATTTGAATTTTGTCGATTTTCGAAAAACTACGAGTTCCTATGGCTTGTTTCCACTTACCCATGATATCCTTGATCTCGACTTGGATATTAAGAAACACTTCAGCTCTCTTGTCCCTCTCAGCTTGGAGGACTTCAAGGTGCGCCTTCAAGCGGTCCAGATCTTCCTCTGAGGGCAGCGGAACATCCTTCAGCTCTTGGATGGTGACACCAAGCTTGTCTGCCAGGTCCTGCTGCCATTCCATGAGACGCTCCATCTTCATGCGGCGCTGTTCTACTTGCTCGCGATATCTAAGAATTAATTGCTAATGTTAAGGTGTGTCTAGGACATGCCATATAATATTTTACTGCAATATGTTGCCACTTATCCACTGTAACCCGGCCATCAGCCATGCTAGAAAATTTTCAACTACATATATGCTCAAACTATTGTCGCCATATTGCCATGTAGCCACGAATTGCAGTAAAAATTTGGCTGGTCTAGGAGTATGTTTAGATTTATCTGTTATGGGGATTTTGAAGAATAAAAATATTAAGTTAATCGTCCTTCTTTCGCAGTTAGATAAAAAATGGTATTATTCTGTCCGCAGGGCAGAGTCTTGAATCTTGAGTTATCCCATTTTCTAAACCAATTAATTAACCAACCAATCACTAAAACTTTGTTTCTTTTTAATGTGTGAAATAAAGCTTACAATATTTAAAATTCAAACCAACACATTTTTAATATCATCACATATCGTCACGCCTTTCCCCCGAGGGGGGTGGCAGAGGTGTAGTACAACACTTACACTTCGCCGGACGATTTTGATTCCCAAATGTGACAGGGGGCAAACCTGCCCCCTGTGTGCGTGTTTTCAAGGCATTAATTTCAAGGCATTAATTAAGTTTAGAAATAGGTTTTCTTACCCAACAATCTGCATTTCCAATTCTTTTTTGTAATCAACCAGCATCATTTCATCTCTGTATTCTTGAATTGTGATGTCAACAGACAAGCATTTGCTAAGTTCTTCTGTTTCTTCTTTCAATTCTGTTGATGCAAAAACAGTAATTAGGTACCTTTAAGTATGTATTGGACTGTAATTTATTTCTCAAAGACTCAAAGTATCAGCACACCTGGCAAAGCTTGCAATCAATTTTGATTATTGGACTTATTGGATTATTGAATGGACTTATTTTGTTACCAATATGAATTTGATATTTGAAATAAATGAATTTGAATTTGAAAAAGCAATTTTGATAGACACAAAATTTACTTAATGTTATGTGTAGACAGATGAACGGTGACATCATGCAAATGGTTATCCTTTTATTAACCCATTACTGCTGTTACATAATTTTGTTATGCAAATACCAAAATTATCAATAAGGAATAGTGTCTTCAAATCAATTGAAATCACTTAGGTATTACACAAAAATATTACAGAGGTTTTAAAGAAATATTTAGGTGGCTGACCTACAGGTATGCGAACATAACATTGTGATTATGCAGAGAGGGCAATGACTGAGTATTTAGGTATAATAATATCATTTGAGTCAGACATGCAAAATTTAAAGATTAATTTTGTACATGCTGTTAAAATAACAGTATGTCATAAGTTAGTTATTATTGTCAAATAGTTTTGATGTCCAATTTACACATTAATATTGCTAAAGAATCTAAATGAATGAAAAAAGAATTGTAGAAATAAGAACAAGTAATTTATCACATAATGCAATTAGGCAACATACCCATAACATACAAACATAATGTCAGTAGTTTAGGGGGTTATCTATTAGATGATGAGGCTTTCAAAGTCTCTTGTTAATATTGTTGTTAGGGATCCCTAATCCGTAACAACAATTCAAAAACATCAATTGTCTTCGCAAATTGCAAGCAAAATGGAACTCTTTAATGGCTTACTTTCAACTTGAGCCTGCAAGTTCTTGACCTTCTGCCTGGTCTCCGAGATGACGTCCCGGTGTAGATCCTTCTCAATCAGCACCAGTTTTGAGATGTAGTTAACCTTGGTGCTGTGTTCTACTCCCAGGTGGGACCAGTTCCGCCAGAGCTCCTCCATCATGGCTCGGATGTTGGTGGATATTTCATGAAGTACATTATCGCTGGAAAAAATATTAATAATGAGACAATTGCTTGCATAGTGTCATAGTGATATTGACAAACATGTTAAATCAATGGTTAAAAAGTCAATGGTAAAAAAAGTTTTGAACAAAGATCACCTTCATACAATCATAGCTATTTTGAAACGAGCTTAGGCTCTACTTAATGTTTGCCAAAATAGTTACGATTTTTAGTTTGATGATAACAATTAGTTTTATTTTGTGGGCATTAATGTACATAAGTATTAATATTACTGTAGTAGTTTAAAAATACTCAAACAATTTAAGCTGTAGGTATGTTTATTTCCCACAAAGATTCCTGTACTGGGTGAATAATAAATACACTGATTTTATTCGTTTTTGTTTCTTTTATTTGATAGAGAATTGTAAAATTGTTATTTATTGTGTGAACTTTCAAACTTGCCCTTGAAGAAGCAACGCCTTTTTTGTTCAAATCAAACTATAAAAGTGCACAAACCGTAAATGCATTAGATTTGCCGAAACACATTTCTGGCATGTTTTTTAATAAGTTGTGTGGAAATAAGGACAGAATGAAGCAAGAAATGGGAGAAATAGGGTTAATAACTGTTGAATTTAAAAATAATACTTACAAAATTTTCTTTACGTCCGCAGGAGGTGTGGTCATTTTGATATGTAGTTTTCCAAAATGTACATTAAATATTTAAGTTCCTGATCGTTTATCACATCAACAACACTTTTATCTACGTGAATAGTTTAAATTTAAACAAAATTACAAAGTTTTTGAAAAATTCTCGCACAACAGAAAAGCGAGCCAAGGCCAACGTTCATTTTATTTTCAAAAAATTTAGACGTTACCAAATGAACCGTCAGACGCTGCGCTGTGATTGGTCGAAAAATTGAAGTTGTCAGTCGAGTTTACGTTTCGTGTCACGAAGATTTTGTATTAAAAACTGGTTGCGGTTTGTGTTGGTGTTTACTATGTAAAACCAACACGAAGTTACTGTAAAATTTTAGTAGTAACCAAAGCACACCTCAATTACCCAATAAAAAATAACGTAATTATTGACACGCCTTTTCCCTCGACGAGGCTGAGGCGTTTCAACACATTAGACAAGTATAACTTAAATATTATCAAAATTTTTAAACAAAAAAAAACATCGATTCGGAAGCTACGATGCCACAACAGCACACACAAACACACACACATACACACAAAGACACGTCAAGCTTTTAACCTCGTCGTTGTTGCGTCGGGGGTTAAAAGTCACACCGCTAAAAGCCGCCGTTCAAAAGTGTTAGCTTGCACCGCATTCAACATATTGCTATGCATAAAGGTCCGGCCACACGTTCAATCTCACTTAATTCCAATTTCCACAAACAAACATGTACGCTAAGACGGCAAAACGCATACCGCAGCAATGGCTTGCACAAAACGCTAATTTGCTAACTAGTGCAGCCAGGCTAAGAGCTCGCTACATTTTTTTGCGAAAACTGCGCATGCTAATCGCTGTCGTATAGCCTTAAAACTCCACGCTATTACGCTAACTTTTGCAAAAATTGATTCCGAATGCAAGACGCTGCGTGTACTCAGGCCGTTAGCCAAATAATGAGGCATGTTACAATGTCAATATTATATCACGATTCACGATCCTAGATATTATCACATTAAAGCTAGTATTGAAATTGGCGATTGCTTAATGTCCTTGTTATCACCATCAGTATGCAGTTGAATATTACTAGAGTCAATTCGTGAGAAATGGTAATAGACTTACTTCACACTGAAAATCTAATTGCAGAAAATTTGGGTGGGTGGATATTTGTTATTCAATCTTATCAGTACGGCTGAATGAATGTGAATGAAATTTGGCACAGAGATAAATTATAGTCTGGAAAAGCACATAGGCTACTTTTTGACCACAGTTAGCCCCGCAGGCCACGGCTAGTTTTTTAATACTAATGTTTAACTTTACAAAGACGGGCATGTTTCAAAAGCAAGAATCAACTCTTTTCAGGGGCCCTATTCGGAGATTTGAGATTTCATCTCATTTCATCTTTTTTCGTCCTTGTTGCTCTCGTTTGAAACGTCATAAGCGTGAGAGTGACTAAGACAAAATCTCATCTCATCTCACGCGTAGGTTAGCCCTCCAGACGATTTTTTGCTCATCATCATCAACGATAGAGCGTAATTCGTTTTTGTTATTACTCGGGCGGCATTCCGCCATGGCTGAAAGCGAATTGGTAGGTACCTACCTACTGACAGAAAAATTATGGTGAAGCGCTAAACGCTCAAGTTTCTGTATTATTGCCACGTCCATTTTAGTATCGCACATTAAAAGATTTTTGAAAATTCTGTTGTATTATCATAATATTATTATACAACATTGATATCGTGATGATTTTCACAGTGAAAAATGCCCCGATTTTTTTCCCGGGGGGGGGGGGGGGGGGGGGGGGGGAATGATTAGATTGAATCTCTGTCCATACGAGTAGTCCTATAGAGTAGGGCCCTATTCTTTCGCGTAAGATAATTTCTGGCCATTGTCTCTTGTTTGAAAAGTTTTAAGAGTTAGAGTGACCAAGATCATTCACATCCACAGACCTAAGATTTTTTTTGCTTCGCAAGAGATCTGTGTTCACATCTAACGATGGTGGCCAAACTCTTTTGAAAATGATATTATATTATGCCCAGATGAACTGAAAAAACATTTCACGGGCCAAAAATAATAACAGCCAACTGTTAGGTTCTAGATAAACGAAACGTATGACGCAACCCTAGTGAAAGGCGTACCTGACGCACACTAGTTTTTAAGTTGGCCTCGAGTTTTTTTTAGCGGGAACCAAAAATGTGGCGACGTAATTTTGTTTTATTTTTAGAACTTGTGATTCTTCGAGTGTCAAAGTGCAACAATTGTGGATTGATAAGTTTTATCGGTTCGTTAACGTGCACGAGTGAAGGCAAATGATACAAACATTGCGAAACGCGAGTTTTCGTGCTTTCCACAATCCTTCACTTATAGTTTCATTATAGGAAATACCTATCAGGATAAATAAATAAAACCACATTAAGTTGACACTGGCAAATGCACAAGACGTGCGACGCCAAAACCCCCTGAATGAGTGCAAAAAAAAGAAGTTGGTCTGTCACTTTTTTTTCAAACAGTGCGGAACTACCATAGACATAGAGTAATGTAATAGAGCATATTCTGTGGGAATTATTAGGGTTGTTTGGCGTGAATCGAAAAGGTGAGGTCGTAATTTCGTACTATTTCCAAACTCTTGTGATTTTTCGAGTGTTAAAGTGAAATAATGGTGGATTATTATTAACCATTATCGGTTCGTTATCGTGTACGAGTGAGGGCAAATGACAAATGGCGGTAACATAACGATACTCAGACAGAAATGTAGAAGAGAAATCATAGACAGATAGAGCATGTTTAATGATGCTACCTCAGATCAACCTCGAGGAAAAGATGGAATACTGCGTTTTAACTCGCTGAAGCCACTTCTTTTTAAACGTGTGTGCGTGGTAATGTTGCCATGATAAACATTTACAATTGCACGAAAACTAATATTAATTCCCAAACTCTACGTTAGCCATTTCCTTTTCAATAACGGCACATATTTGGAAGAGTTTAGTGTTACGGCTTTTTCAAAATTGACTCGTAAAAAAACTGCATAGTTTTTAAAAAGAACCTCAAAATGTAGTCCTGGCCACACTTTCATGATGCACTATTTAAATTTATGTATACGAAATTAAACCATAAACCAATGCCTATAATGTCGAGGTAAGAATGACCAAGCGAGTAGCGTAGTTTTTTGCGTCAATGTGTGCGTGTTGTGTACATATACGACAGTAGCGTAGGTTTTGGATGATTTTGGTTTCACCTAAATCATACGCCGTGCGCCATCTTATTCTCTAGGTTGATCTGAGGATGCTTTATAGTATTGCTACGTTACCGTGGCTCGCGACGCCAAGGTGGAATCAGCGTTAACTTTTAGCTACAATCGTTTTCAAATGTAAATGTTGCCATGCTTAAATAGATTTTTTTTAATGATGTTACTTTTTAGTTTAAAGTGTGTTTATGCGGTTGTATCTGTGTTTCTATCTGAGGCACTTTTTTATGTTTTGCCCACCGGGCAGGCCATGGTATAATAATACACTCTGGGCAGACTAAATAAAGCCCTGACGCCATACCGCCTCAGTGTTGCCAGATGTACGATTTAAATTGTACTATTACAATTTTATTGCCTTTTATTAATGTACGAATGCACCAGCGAAATCGTACATAATTGTACGACTTTTCTAAACAAACTATAATTATTATACAATACAAAATATCGTACTATAAATTTACGCACATACTCGCAATATGGTATTGTTTTTTTTTGCAAATGATTTTAGTTTGTCGGCAAATATGTTTACTTGTAGGCACTGAGAGCGTTTAGGTGTTGTTGCGCGCGGTAGATGGGGGATTGCTGCCGTGCCAACGTGCGGGCTGGTGCCTTCCTATACATTTAGAACCTTAACCAACCCTTTACCGTGGCCTATTTCTAGCAGTGCAGTATCAAATCAAAGTCAATGTGTAAATTTTGACAGTGCTTACATTGGTTAGGTATATTTTTAAACTCTGCATGTGGAAAAAAAAATCGTACTATTTTTTTTAATTTATTCTTCGTAATATGACATTTTTTCCTGACTAGCGTACGATTGCTCTTAAAAACATCTGGCAACACTGAACTGCCTAGATAGTTACTCTGCATAGGCATAGGTAGCTAATAGGGATATTCTATTCTATGTTATTCTAAGATGGAAAAGATAATAAAATGAGAATAATCCCTCCTCTTTCCCCATTTTAGTAAAGACGTGATATTTTACTGAAACTTTAAATAGAGTTTTGTAGGGGAACACAAAAAGCATCTGTGGAATTATAGCTTCCAAACGAATGAATTTTAAAGCGGTTTTTTTCTATTTGAAAGCTGGTGTGGTCGAGATCATGGGCGTACCCAGGGGGGGGCAGGGGAGGGCAGCTGCCCCCCCTTGAAAATCTCGCAGGACATTAATGAACTCCCCTAATTACTAATTAAAGTGTAAACGAGTTATGCTCTAACTTTTAAATAAACCGCGCAGTAGACACTGACAAAATGCACGATGCAATAGGGAACTTGCATCGAAATTTTAATCACAAATTAGGTTAATGATTCACTTAAGAATATAGTAAAATGTACTTCTGTGACAGAATTGTAAAATTTTATTTATTTAACTACCTATAAAACAGGATCATTTGCGGGTGTTTGCCCTACACACTACACTACATACATCTAATGACTCATGTAGGTGTGTTGTGTAGTGTGTATGACAAAACAGCCGCGGACGATCCGATCTAAAAAATCTGAGTTGCCCCCTCCTACGCCAGAAGCTGGGTACGCCCATGGTCGAGATGAGAGTTTGCTACAATTTGTGATGATCTGTTCAGGCGTTTGAAGACCCTCAGCTCATTTTTGAAATATATTTTTTTAATTTGTTTAATTATACATAAAACAATTCAATTAGTGTAAAAGAGTTGTCTTAAAACCTATATTAGGTTTTAGACAACTAGTTCTCGAATAAAATACTTGCATTAAAAGAATCTTACAAAATACAACAAAAACCAAATACCTGTACATTACCTACACAAAAACGATGCGCTCATCGCACAAGACTGCTGTCGCTAGAACAAAAAACCAGTTCTATGTAGTAACCTACTCGTCCAGCAGTTGCAGCGATAGCGCACCGTGCCAACAAACATACTCGTAGGGTGCTCCAGTAATACAGCATTACCCAAATCAATAACAACTAAATTGGTCTTACCAATTTCAACAGGTCTAAGAGATTTGAAATTTAGTGTAAGTAGGTACTACTGTTACTTCGTGATACTTCCTAGACATGGCAACCTGGAGCTGATGCTACAGCATCCAGTAGTTTTCGGGGTACCCAAATAATCAGTAGTTTACAGCCGATATAGCTTGTTGGGGCTCTCAAAAGTCGCAATAAGCAGGCGTTACCTACGATGATGATCGAAGCCGGGTTTTTTTTTTTTTAATTTCATCAGCACTTTTTTTCTAACTCATTATTTAAAACGTTAGTTAGGTACTTTTTTTTAATTAGTGGCTTCTGCGTACTTAATCACGGTATTCTTAGCTAAGATTGTCGATTTTTTTTCTAGAATTTCAAGTCTACAATATGCTTTTACTTTTATGTTTTTAGCAGTGACTAAATCCTCTCTCTATCACATCGGTACAATTATTATGTATGCCCTAATGGTAAATACATATAAATGTGATGTAATATGTCTTTACACTAAACAAAGCTAAAAGTTTTATTTAGTCACTACTAATTAAGTCCGGTAACGATTTTAATATCGTTTTACAGAACAGGAACTAGCAGAAGTAGGTACTTGCATAACGAGTCGGTAAACACCGCAGTACAAAAGACTTCAACGAGCTCGCACATGATACGGTATGTCATGAAAGTTTGATTCGATATCCGATACAGAATTGAATGTGTGTCGTTTTGCTTAAATATACAAGCATCGAAATAATGTAAGTACGCTTTCGTTTATTCTTTACTACCTGCCTCCCGCGGTTTCACTCTTTATCCCATAGGAACTTTATTTTTTTTGTCGGCATGATAAAAATAGACCTTTCAGGTATCCCTTATGTCCTATTCAACCGGACAACGTGGTTATCAAAATATGTTGTGTAGTTAAAACAAAACAACAAAGAGTGAGACGTGATAGCGTAACAAACAAACATACATGCTTTCACATTTATATTACGTATTAGTTAGGTGAAAATAGGAATATATTGGAGTTAGGATTAAGCTTTTCAAAGCTTTAAGTTGTTTCAAGGTACTATAGAGCTATAACAACAAACATACTAACAAACTTTCGCAATACACACACCTTCATATACCACACTGGTATTTGTATTAAATTTTATTTTTAAGCTAATAGAGATCTTTTGAAATTGAACTGAAATTAAAGCTTTCGCATTTTCAATTACGCAATTGATCAAACAAATAAATCCTACTTAATATTATAAACGCGAAAGTTTGTAAGAATGGATGGATGGATGTTTGTTACTTTTTCATGCCAGGACGGCTGAACAGATCTGGATGAAATTTGGCATAGAAATTGATTATAGTCTAGAATAGCACATAGGATACTTTTTAACTGCGGGTGAAACCGCGGGGTGCAGCTAGTAATAAATGAATATTCGGGACATTTTTGCTCACTCGGTCGCCTGACCCCAAACTATGCAAAGCTTGTAAATGGATGCCAGAGACTTATACGTACCTGTACCTACCTACATTTAAAAATACATACTTAAATTAGATATTAAAACCCAGACATAAAACAAACGCAAATGTTCTTCATCACATAAATATTTGCCCTAGGTGGGAATCGAAACCCACGCGTGAAATTAATGTGATCAATGTAATACATTATATTTTGTGTGTTAAAATTCTTATTTCTCACTTTTACTACAGAATAAATAATACTGAAAGTACCTATTTACTACTTGCATGTAATCACACGATTATTAAATTAAAATATTAAAAAAATAAGAAACGCGTTGACTTGTAAACCTCCTCAGTTTTGTCGGTAAAAAAATGAGTTCAAACAAACGCTCGTTTATTGTGCGTGAGTGTGGTGTAATGAAATGACGCAATACAAAATGATGAGTGCGGAGATTGCTCTTGAGATACTGAATAAAACAAATGTTATAAATTTCAAGATCATAGTTCAGTATATGCTTGCATAAGTATAATTATATTTTATCTATAATACTACACGTTAAATCTTGCCTTTTGTCTATTTATATTTTTCTTAGATGCTTGTACCGACCGACGTGCGAAGCGGCGTAGAGATTATTTGTTTGTTTAACGGGTTCAGCGACGTAAGGATAACGCATTAAGTAAATTTTACACAACTTTGTTTCTCCAGAATCCAGTAAGGATTATGTAATACTAGCTGCGCTCCGCGGTTTCACCCGCGGTTAAAAAATATCCTATGTGCTATTCTAGACTGTAATCTATCTCTGTGCCAAATTTCAGTTCATCAATCCAGATCTGTTCAGCCGTTCTGGCGTGAAAGAGTAACAAACATCCATCCATCCATCCATTTTTACAAACTTTCGCGGGATTTGTAGGATGGTAAGGATACCATCGTTTATTTTTGCATGCCACTAGTTTTCCATAGTTAAAAAAAAAAAGACGAAAAACTTTTCTATGATTTCTCTGTTATTTTGCATCTATGTAAATACGAGTACTTCTTTGAAACTACCTACTATAGGTAATAATGAAAACATTAGAATGAGTAAAATAAATTAAACAAAATAATGAAAATGAAACATTTTAACATACGAGTACATATTGTCACGCTTTTCCTCCGAATGTGCTAGCAGAGTTGTATTACAACATCATGCCGAAAAAACAAAATAATAAAAATAAATGTCTTTAATTCCATGTTCAGGAGGTAAAAAGTTTTTGTTAAAAATACCATTGCTAAAGTTAGTGTCTAGCGAATTCACTATGCATTAATAGCAGCATGCTTACAAAAAAAATACACTTTGCCAAAATTAACTTAATTTAAAAACAACAAAATTACATAATACGTAAATAGTAGCTACCGACTAGCAGTTATAGTTTTGGTGGATTATTTAATGTACTTGCCTTCTAAACACTTGTACGGCCAAATTATCATTGTTAAAAGGTTTGCGTGTGTGAATGTAATGCTACGAGTAAGTGTCCCTTCACTTCACTTTAGACAAAATAACACTTTATGGGAGCACACTGTCATCATCTAGATTTCTAAAAAAATGCTAATCTATGTAATAAATTGCCTTTTTTAAATATATACATTTGGGAAATCAACTTTTACTTCAGCTCATCTTAGTTTTTGCGCAAACATGAATAATAAGTAGAATAAAGCAATATTGATATTAAAAAAATCTTTATCTGATCTTTTTTTTTTAGTACTCTTTTGCAGACTCTACCTATCGAGAGAAGTAAATGTATATAAGTGATCCGATTTTGCCAGCTTTTTCATCTAGCTGTAAGATAAGTTTTACTTACCAAAAATCCCTAATTAAGTGATTAAAAAAAAAACTCAAATCTAACCATCCATCAATACTAATATCAAAAAATTGAAAGTAACTCTGCGCATGTCTGTTTGTGGACTTTTCACGGCTAAACAGCTGAACGGATCTTGGTAAAATTTGATATTTAGTTACAGTTATATCACGAGGAAAGTTTTTGGATACTATTTTCTAAATAATAATTATGTTTTCCAAATAATAATTTGGATAATTATGTCAGTTAGTGCTGCACCACGACTAATGTGCGAGGCGCGCTTCCCGTCCATGTGACTTAAGTGAGCTCTATATATACTGTTGCAATGCCGTTTTTAGTTTGCATCAATAATACTAAGGTGCGAGTATAGGCATAGTCTTACTAATATCTTACTAATATTATAAACGCGAAAGTTTGTAAGAATAGATGGATGGATGGATGTTTGTTACTCTTTCACGCCAGAACGGCTGAACAGATCTGGATGAAATTTGGCACAGAGATAGATTATAGTCTAGAATAGCACATAGGCTACTTTTTAACCGCGGGTGAAACCGCGGGGCGTAGCTAGTTAAAAATAAATGATGCTATACAATTCGAGCCACGGAAACATTTTGCGAAAATATTCATTGTCTCAAAATGATTGAAGTGCCTCGTTTGGCAAGTAAATACGTTGCGAAATCACAAAAGCAGCAAGACAATTAAACAACCAACTTAATCACATACAACGTAACTTAAGTATAAAGTACATATAACAACAATTTGGAGCAAGTAGCTCGACAGGGATTCCAATTAGCTCGAAGCAGGAAACTCTTTAACTAAGAAAATTGTTACTTTGACCATACGCTCCATATTTTATTCAAATTATTTCGTAAAGCCGTACGTAACTCAGCGAAATTATTTTCTTGCAATAAAATGTAAATTAAAGTATCGTAAAATGCAAATAATGATTGCCCTTCACTTGGAATTTTAAGATTTTTTGTGCAAAAGTGTCTCTCACAATGATGAAGAAAGAAATTTTTTGGCTTTTTGCTCTGAGCCCTTACTCCTTTTTAAGTTTACTCTGTTCCAATATTGTATGTTGGATAAAGGTATTTCACGAATAATGTTATTAGAGAAATTAGCTGTTCCATACATTTCGTCGAAGCAGAACGAAACTTTCTATGGACAGTTGATTTAATTTTTTCGCAATTTTAGGGTTAATACTAAAATTTCTTATTTTGACGAGAGCAACGATATTCTAGAATACTTCCGTCCCTCAGTTACTGTTTCATTGTTTTTAAAATGTGTAGTAAAATCGATATGAGATCCATCCCACTTTTCATAATTTTTTGTTTGTTACGTCTTATTCATTTATTTATTGAGGTAAGCTGACAGCGCTCATATTAGAAATACAATAAATCTTTTCATAGTCCCATGCTGATACATGATACATGCGCCAATTATGGACATACACTACTTGTGACAAGGTACACGTTGAACTTGGACGGATTTTGGTGAAATTTCGTATGGAGGTAGCTTATGCCCAGTGGCCCTATTCGGAGATTGAAGATTTTCATCTCACTTTTTTTCGTCCTTGTTGCTCTCGTTTGAAACGTCATAGGTGTGAGAGTGACCAAGATAAAATCTCATCTCATCTCACGAGCAGGAATAACCCCCCTGGATTAACACATAGGCTACTTTTCAACCACGGGCGCAGGAAGTAGATTATAATATATGCAGAGGTGAATCTTAGATTCATCCAACTCTGCATAAAAATGCCTATTCCATTATTTCAAAAGCACCGTCCTCGCTCTGAATATAATGCATTCGCGCATTCTGTGTAATTCTCCTAATTACTTTTACAGCCTCTGTTTACAGCTTATAAAACAAGGTCAGGAAAAGGAGTGATTGTTCTTGAGATTGTACGGTTAAGATCAAAGGAAACCAAGAATTCGTGTCTCGTCTCTCTCAGCATAATATTCAAAATACAAGTAATAAGATTACACAAGATCATTTGTGTTTGTTCTATGTCTGGGTGTTAATTATCTATTTAAGTATGTATTTAAAAAATATCTAAGTATGTATATCAGTGTCTGGCAGCCATAGTACAAGCTTTGCTTAGTTTGGGGTCAGACGACCGTGTGTGGAAGTGTCCCGAATTATTATTATTATTATCTTTGGATCTTCTTAGGACTAAATAACAAAATAATATACTTATACTTGTAATAAATACTTTACATAGATATCGATTATAGTTTTCCCATAACGATTAGTGTAGTAGTTAATTAAAATAAGTACTTATATTTAAGTCCAGACACAATTCAGTTCCAGTTTCCCTATGATTTGCTGGTAAAAATGTAGAGAAAAAAAAATTGCTTCTATTAAATACATGTACTCGTACGTATTAGACATTTAGAAAGATTATAATATTATGTACGTAGGTATTTAGAAAAACATTTTTTCATACCTAGCTCCAGAAACTTGTCGTTTTACATGTTTTGGAATGAACTTGTAATTGGCACGCGAGAGTTAGTCTAATCTTAGATTAGCCAAATGCTATTGAACTATGGAAAAGATATCCGATTTTTGAGATCAAATTGACATTGTGAGTTGCCTAAATTGTCATTCGATACCAACAATTAATTTACGCGTCCTTGTCGGTGGCCCAGACCTGGCTGTCTTATGCTAATGTTCTCACCTTCTTTACGACATGATATCTCCGGTCTGTCTTCTGCTTGATTTTTGGTCTATATAAAATTAACACATATAATTGTCTAATTAGTCCAACACATAACAAAATATTCATAATTAACCGTCGATAGAAACATTATGTAAATTGAAGCTCGTTGCGTGTCTACTCATTATCGATCCATGACTTGTATCTCGATGATGTTACGCGATGATTAAAGCAAAATATATGTATTATGCAGATGTCGATACAAACCTGCACTTTTTCCGTAAATCTCCCAACAAATTTCTATCTATTGTTCTAATTGAGACGCGGATCGACTGACAATGCGATCGATGTACACGTAACTGCAAACAGAGCACTCGCACTCTACTCGGTTAAGTGAAACCGAGTATAAAAGCGATGCAAATTACAAGTGTTGGCATTACCCACCACCCTCTCGTGGAGTAAGGTGTACGCTGCAGTAAGCCGACCAAAATGAAATACCACGTGCGTACATTTGTGCTCTGTCCGTGATAGTTACTCTGGTTCACATGTGCGACTATTAGCTAATACCGCGTAACCGTGTCCGATGTGTGTGTTGTGTCTCGAAATATTAGTCTTGCATGACGATTGGTTCATAGTAACACATTGTCGATACATGGGAATTTTCCTCATTATTCTTCCTGATCATCGACATAGTTGCATTATCTTATAGGAAGCCTTTCGCGTTACATAAAACAACCGCAGGGTATTTGGAGTTAGTGCCCTCGTTGAAACTGGTTCCGACATAGTAACTGAGCTCTTTCGCCGATTCTTAACTAACTAATTGCTACCAGATTTCCGCTCTTACACAAAATCTGATATTGGCTAAATAATGGTTTTTGATCGATTAGGTATCAATAACGTCTTATTGTGATAAACATGTGTTTTGCAGATTTTCCTGGGATTCCTCGCAGTAGTGGCCGCTTATCCCGGCATCATCCACGATGAGGGCCCGCAACTGGAAGCCAAGTACGACCAGCACGACCTGATCGGCGAGACCGGACACCACCATAATATCGTACACGAGCACGCAAAGTCCCATCAGTCAATCAAGTTCGAGCATTTCCATCCCGTTCCCGTATACGTGAAGAAAGAACACAGCCATCTCCTTAAGCACCCACTGGAGAAGGGTAAATCTGAGCAGAACCTGAAACAGATCCACCCCGAGACCGAGCATAGCCACGGTGGCGGGCTCGTGCTGGAAGATGACAGGCATAACACCGAGCACCATTTCGGCGGTTTGCATGGAGGTTTCGAGCATGGAGGGTTTGAGCATGGAGGCCTTGAGCAGGGTGGCCACGAGCAGGGGGGTTACGAGCAGTTGGCCGGTGGATTCGAAGGATACGAAGGCGGCGAAGGCCTGAAAGGCTACGCCGAGCTTCAGCCGGAGTCGCATGGTTACTATATCACTGACGGACAGGCTCATGGAAGCGAAGGCAGCGAAGGTTATAAACACGATAGCTACTAAACGGGCAGAAGCGTGGTGATTCTCCACAGTTTAATCTAATGTAACCTTTATTTCTATTTCTTGCCTGTCGATGTTAGTATAGAGAATACCGTGTAGATCATAGCTCGAATCTGTATTCGGCATACGCTGTACAATAAAAGCGTAATTCGAATGAATGTAATGTACCTGACTTAGATGTAGCTCTCATAAATAAATGTACTTAGGTGAAGTATCGTCGTGACTAAAATGTATAATGTTAGAAAGTCAATGTTCTCAATTCTTGTTGAAATTTTAAAATTTCTTGTATAAATGTATTCGAAATAAATGCGTGAGATCGTTAGCTTGTAGGTATGTTTGTTAAAATCGTCTCTTCGCTCGAATCTCGTTAAGTGTAATTTTGTCGTAAGATTGTCGTCGACGGAGTCCCAGTTAAATTGTGATATTATTAAAATGTTTGTTACTACCAATTGTTTTGTTACAAATAGGAGACAGTAATCAAGCACAACATCATGGAGCAATCGTGGCAGTCGGTGGACCCGTTTGTTAATAATAACTTACAGTATAATTACCCTGATGCAATGATTACAAGTTGATTATAACCCGCTGGATTGTAATCTGCGTAACTAGCGCATAATAAGAATTCACTCATGTAATTATGATCCAATCAGTCAGATGAAATCAATCAATGAACATTTCCATCTCTCCTTATTGAATAACACTCACTTCCTAAACACATTTACTTGTTAACATCTAATCAACGTTGGACAAGCAAATAACTACCAGCTATCTAGAAATATCTCGCGTCTACTTTTACGAGATAGATGAACTTGGTCATAGTCTCAGCGTAAAAAAAATCGTTATCCATATAACACCGCCATGCAACATTAATTATTGTATACACAGTTCGCTTCCCGACTTACCTAACGTCAATAAGTTGTGAAAGAAAAGCAATATCGAGTGAACAACGTACTCTCTCGTATTTTATGAAATGTCTCCTATTAGATAGAGGCTAGACTTTCGCTTTTAACGGTCACGAAATAGGAACTGATCTTTACTACCTCGGGTACTGATTTATTACTTAATCTAGGTATGCTTTCATTGTGCTTATTTTCCTTGTTAGGAGTATGCTCATTTTCTATGTTGTTAAAAATTTAAAGCTTTAACGAATTCGCATGTTATTTTTACAATGCCTGATATCGGTGTAAAAGTAATCTCGAAAACTATTCTATCACAACACAAAATGAAATGGTCTGACCATATTTTCATGAATATTTTTGCGTTTCGACCACACAAAGTTTTTATCTTCATGTAAATGAAAGCTACCTATTGGTTTACTGATTCGAAAGTTTTGAACACAACACTAACCGTTTGGCTGTATTTTGTATTGTCAATACGATTTACATAATGACATCATTTGAGTTAATTTAATAGGGTGATGAAGATTTTATTCTAATTCTACTCTACTGCCCAAAAGGGGATAACGTTTTTCGAATGTCTGTGTCTTAGTGGCCATATTATGTTTCGGCTTTACTAATTTTGATTTTGAATGTGAGGTGTCAATGAATTTGTCTTCTTCCGGGTCACACATTGAATAAATCAGTCAAAAGTGACCCTTACAAATGCGGATATTTTTCATAGCTCTATTTTCTCTTGAGGACGTTTTTTTTTATAAAAAACCAAGAACATAGGGACGGAGAAATAGTTCATTTAATTGTACATGCTAAATTTCATCATAATCTGACAAATGGTTTCCAAGAAATTTGCCAAGCGCGTTTGTATGGAAATTTCAGAGTGTCGCGGGTCCCTCAAACCGACCAAAACTTTTCGCAACTTCTTTTCGTTAATTATTATCTTACATTATCACGGCAGCCTAAAAAACTACTATAATGCGCTCATAAAGCACCAAAGTGGGACAACGCAACGTTCGATGGCCGATTTGCGCAAGGTATGAATACAAATCTTGTGATTTTAACCGACGTCGCAGCTTCCTGGTTGATTTAGGAGCCAATTTCGTGAACGCAAGTAGGTGGACGCTTTCTACACGATGATATCCAAAATATTCAAGAGTTTTGCAATTTGAGCGGTCGAAAAGTCAGTTTGAATCTCTGTGGATATTTTTCATTCATATTTCGTCAATCGCGGCCTAAAATGAAATGGTTACAATATTTGAATAATAATGCTGAGAATTAATTAATTTAACCTACCTAAATACTTTTATTGATTTTAGAATTCATAATGAAACTCATTTAAAATTTAACCATAATTATTACAATAGATTTTTACTGTCCCTGTGATTTTACTCTTGACTGTGGTATTGTTGACCATATCCTTGGTTATAATTTTGGAGTTTTTTACCCAAATGGTCTAATACGTAATAACTTTGCCTGCAAATATTTCAAATGGATAGCTGTTTTTTAATAAGTAGAATATTGTATTATTTTAATGCTTACTTTCAAATATTTACTAACGTGAGGTAAAGTAACAATTACCTACTCACGACGATGGTTAATCACAGCTAAACCGAAGCCAATATTGGAGCTTAATAGTAACGCCTGTAGAGTTTCATAATAAACATGCGTGGGAAAACTGCCGGCTTTGAATTGGTACCTCATAGAATTAAAAAGAAAGAACAATGTTACAAATATAAAAAGCGTATCATTTAATTTAATTAAAAAAGTAACAACAATTAACACAGATTTTGACAACAACTAACAATAAATGCTGTAACAATTAAACTTTAATAATCAGTGCTCCCATAGGTGCCTGAGGATAGTTAATCTCTGAGATTTTTGGATAGGGATCTCTACCGGGATCTCCTTCTTGATATCCACAGGAACGATACGCTCTACTAGGTATGGTTTGTTTACTTTGACATAAACATTTCTTGTAACAGACGCGGGAGCGCGTTTTCCACCTTCAGTTACAGGTCTTGAAGCTTTTTGAGTTTTTAGTACTGGAACAGGAACGGGTCTCGCTACTTCAACGGGCACGGCTTGAGGTTTTTGTGCCCTTTGCTTTTGCGATTTAGGCTCAGACTTACGCGCTGCAGGAGCTGCCGCCTTGACTAGCTTTGCAGACGGGCTTGGCCGACGTTTCTGGATTTCCTTTTTGATCAACTGAGGTGCAATTTTTGCAATAGCCTCAGCTTTAGCCAGAGCATTTTGCTTCTGAAGATTGGTTCTTAGTTTTTCAATCTCAATGGCATACTTTTGGTCGTTGTATTTGGATGATTGTTTCAACTCTTTTAAAATAGCTTGAAGCTCAAGCTCGTTTTGGGAAAGCTTGTTCCTGCGCTGATTGATTATGTCAGATAATCTTTCGGGACTAAGAAGAGGAGTCAATAGAGCACTAAGCCTCTCTTCGTTTTCCTGTTGCTCGGTTTTTGGCTCTTCTGCTGGTTGCTGAGCCTCCTGCTGCTGTCCTTGTTCTTGCTGCGCCTGTTGGTCTTGTTGTGCCGGTTGTTCTTGCTCCTGGGCGGGTTCCGCAGATTGCTCTACAACTTCATAAGGCACTAGTCTGAATCGTTTTAAAGCGGGAACTTCTGATTGGACCAGATCCTGTGGCACTTGGTTCTGTCTGGCTTCCAGCTGCTGACGGGGAAGTTGCACTATAGTTCTCAGTGGTACTTCGTTGCGTTGGTATCGAATAGCATCATAGACTTTTGAGCGGGCTTTCTGTGCAATGGGAGCTAAATATTTCTCCTGGTCTTCCTGTTGAGGTTGTTGCGGTTTCGGTTGCTGGTTTTGGCGGCCTTGGAACCGGGGAGGAATTTGACGCTCTTCTTCAGGGATGTCCTCTTCAGAAGGTTCCTCTGTCACTTGCGGCTCGTTAAGGGCCTGTTCTGCTGCTGCTTCTTCTTGCTCGAGCTGCTCCTCATTCAGTATTCTGAGAATCTCTTCCAAAGCTAAGTCTTCACTTTGTAGTTCTTCATCATTTGCTTGCTCCTGCTCCGGTTGCTCAGCTTCTTCCTGTTCTTCAGGCTGTTCAGCTTCGTTATCATTCTCTTCTTGCTCTTCTTCCTGCTCTTGTTCTTGCTCTTGTTCCTGTTCAACATTATCTTCAGGCTGGTCTTCATTCTCTTGCTCAGCTTCTTCAGAAGCTTCTTCAGGATCGTTTTCAGGCTCCGCAGGTCTCACCACAGCACCACCAGCCTCTAAGGCTTTTATTTGACTGGGTGTCAAGTATAGGACTACTTCTTTGGCTGCAGCATTCTGATCTCTTCTTGGAGCTGGAGAAGGGGACTCGTAGAACTTTTGTGGGCCCAGATCAAAACGAGCTGCTCCCGCCGACACAATCAATATTGTTGCAAAAATACACCACACCTGAAATAATGCAAAAAAAAACTGGTTATACCTCTAATCACTATCAGTTGACACTACGAGTAGATGTAGTTAATCGAACACTTGACACTTCATTAACTTATTGATTGAAAATATTATAATATTGAACTAACGTTGAGATCCATGGCTGCTAATTTGATGATGAGTGCAGCCTGTGGACTGTAGGAAAGGTGATGCTCGTCTGTACCGTTTTCAAAAAGATAACCAATTTTATATACATGTTGTGAATTCGAAATGTATGACAAACGCGGCTAAAACTAGTTCGTAAAATTAGTGAAGCGACCACATCGATGCAATTTTTTATTTTGAAATGTTTCAATATTCTAATTGATTTTGAGCCTAATGTTTTCGGAATCACTTTTTTGAATATTTCGACATTTGCCACTTTATGTAATACCAATTTGATTTGGTCAAAATCCTCACAAAAAATAATAGCTTTAATATGCAAAAATCTCTTGGGTAGATTTTTGCTAAGCTCTATTTTATTTACTACTTTATTAACTTAATTTATCTTTTATCAATGTCAGAACATGACCTAAAAAACTATAAACTAGGGCTGTCCCCACTTTAAAAAACCGGCTAAGTTCGAGTCGGACTCGCGCACGAAGGGATCTGTAAAGACGGCAAAAAATACGTTTTTTGATTTACGTTGATTACGAAAATATCGAAATATAATCACCACGATAAGTTATTTTACTTATTTGTACATATATATTGAGATTATGCGTTGTTATACATTCCTAGCCTGGATTGGAAACTGGCCTTTATGCAAGACTGCTGAGCACCTACTTTGAAGAATTTGTTTTTCTACTTAATAACATCAAAAGAACACCAGAAAATTAATTTTCAACATAAACATTTTTACAATGTTTCCTTTCAAAAGATTTGAATTGGGATTTGTGGACAGTCAGCACAGCGTAGTGTTATACCATACCAAATCCTGACCTAGCAGCACCTCAACTCGTTGCCTGTTGTTCTCACCAGAACTCGTTGCCTGTGTCTGTCTTTCCATCAAAATACAATCAAAAGGTGTTCAAGGAAAAAGTGAATAGGTATCTTCTAGACAAGTGTGTAACACCTTCGATCACTTCAATGATTTCCATCAGGCGATTCAGGTCACTAGTCCTTTGTAAAAAAAACCTCAAATTCGACAACAAAACCTGTGCAGTAATTTACTCTACAGAACCTCTGCAATCGATGTACATCACTCAAAGTCAATATTAATATCGACTCTGCCGATATGGTGCTTGCTCATGCCTATTCCGATACTTATTGTGAATACGATTTAGATTTTACCTAGTTGAATGCCCACGACTTCGCGCGCTTGATCGAGGGCTCAAAACGGCCCTTTGTAACTTTCTTTGTTTTTTGTTTCTGGTAACTTCGCACCGAGCCCCAAGATACAGGCCTAGAGCTTAGTTTGGGACTCACTGTCAACCCTTTGTTACAGTACTAGTTCATTAGGTTAATTCTATTTAAGGTCAACCTGTCTGTATGTACTTTTCTTTTTAATAAAAATAAATTTGATTTGATTTGATTTGATTTTGTGATCTCTTCAAAAAAACTTACTGCCACTACACTGTAAACAGTAGGTACAAGTAAGAAAATAGAGGTTTATTGATAACTTTGTCAACTTTATGCCGCGGCCGCACATTGGCTTTAACTTCCAAACTTGGCTAAAATAGCAAATTGCCAATATTGAACCTTATTACTGCGTGACAGACTAGCTTCAAAATTAACATTAGGCTCAAACGAAATTGGTGCAAACATGACCAATGTGAAGTCACGGCTTTTGTCAATCAGACAGTCAGGACAATAATTATCAGTCTGCATATTGTATTGTATCAATCTTTCAGTCTTAGATGAAGAAATTGGAGATAATTTCTCAAAAATTTTATTTCAATTAAATGTTAATCCATGAATATTAATTAATCAGTTAGTTTAAAATGGAAATGTCAAAGATGCCACTGATATCTTTGGAAAAATTGCCTTATAAGCTTCCAGTATAAAGCAATAGGCCCATGAATAAATGTTTTTGATTAAGCGTTTTGTTAAACAGTTTAAGGTTCCACGCAGGTCAACGATTCATTCAAAATACTCTAGCTATTACTATTGGGCCTGTTTTTGAATAAATTCGTTGTGAAATTCGAGTAGGACGATTGCGAAGTTACAAAAATCATTGTAATTTATTAGGTTACTGTTTCTTATATGGCTCTAGTGGAGATCACGTACCTACTTATTCAAATATGTTTACCAACATAGTATTTACCTAATAAGTTAAAAATCGGTAGCAAACACCTAGTTATAATTAGTTGAAGGTAAACTGATACAAACTCATAGGGCTTCTTAGGGTTTCCCTATTTATTCGCATAGTATTGTTAGCCATAATTTAAAATTAAACTAAAATTAATAACGTTTGAAACGCATAACCTTTTATGCCCTAACTATTTACAGCTATATTATTTTATATCATAAACAAATCATGCTTTACAATTTTTCGCCATATTAGTCATAAAAATGTAAATCAAATTTAAATTGAAAAATGGTTAGTTCTACAATAGTAAGTACTCATTTAGACAGTGTTATGTTTTAAAATTTAATTTTAAATTCTAAAACAAAACACAAACATAAACATGCGCCTTAACGGTGGCCAAAAGGCCACCTCGCCGCACCATAACCTACTTCTCTACCATAATAATCACATTTTTATCGTTAATATATATTAGGAAAAATAAACAATAAATTCAAGAAAATTGCGAAAATATGTCTTTTTATCATCAATTTTGAAAAAAAAACTGACTCGACATGAAAATTCTATAAAATGATTTAGCCCACACACAAAATTTCAAGGGAATTGGTTAGAAATGCGACCTTTAGAAGAGTACAGACGGCGGCCGCGAGGTCTCCAGCTCATAGAGCCGCTAGTAATAAATAGATCATAAAATATATTACTTACGAAATATATTTTCATAAATAATATATTTTATTTTATAACTTAAATATTATGAAAAGAAATAATATACATTAAATAGCTTCTGCCCGCGGCTTCGCCCGCGCGGCTTGCATAGAAATGAATGAAGTTTTTATCTTCAGAAATAAATATTAAAAGTGGTCACACTCGCCCTCAATTGAATACACAAACTGACAATATCCTAAACAGAGCAATGAGGACGAAGTATGAGTGAGTGGAATGAGGGAGAGAGAGAGAGAGAGAGAGAGAGAGAGAGAGAGAATGAGTGTGTGAAGAGATAAAATTAAGAGACAACCAAAAGTAAATAATTGATAATTAATATTGTTTACAACGAAGACCTACCTCAGTATTTCTTTGTAAACCGTATTTTTTTTTTTAGAAACACCAGGCTGCTCCGTGAGCTTACTCTGAAACAGGCCATGTATAACTTACCGTGTGAAAAGCATTTCAGTAAATTATGAGTTTGGCTTGAGATTTATTTATGGTCATGGCAAGGCAGACTTTGAGGGGAAAATGCACTCTTTTAAACTCGAAGGGATAGTTCCATGGTGTCAGAGATATTAGAGGAATCCTCAGCATGAACACACACTTATTCGGAAACCACACCAGTACACGCCACAGCGTACACACCAGCCAGTACGGTGGCAGACCTTTAGTTAAGACCTTTGAAGCAAAGGCAACCCGTATTGTAGGTTTTCTCTCCCTAATACTAAAGCTGCTTCTTCTATTGACTTCTTATATTTTCACTAAATACATACTTCTTCTAAGACCAAACCAACACTAATTATAAATTTCATCTCCTAGCTACTTGATTTGTAATGACAGAAAATCTCTCCATTTGCCGTTTGTAATCTTCTGACAGGCTTCTTGTATTTTTCCCTTTCTGATTAAGTAGGTTTGAAATCTGATAGAATGTCGGCAATACAGTTCACACGTTTTAAGCAGAGATTCATATGGAAAAGGCAATGATAGTCTAGTTGAAGAACACTCGCTTCTCAGGGCAGAAGAAGCATTCAATCCCAGCCGAAGGCACCACCAAATTAGTAATTGAGTGAACATAATATGTTCGTAGTTCATCTGGCTACATGACTAGAGCCCGGTGTATGGCGACAGGCTCGCCACTTATTACATTTCGGTCTGAATATCGTAAGGCGAAGTGAGGGTATTGTTATACACCTCTTAGAAGAAAAGGCGTGACGATATGTTATGGTTTTTTATTCACATAAGGCTGCTTCCTATAAGATAGAATCCCAATATTTGTCGTCCACCAGCAAGCCACGGGTCATGAAAGCTAATTGAAATTTTAAATGAAATACGCTGTCAACAGAGAAATCTTCGTAGATGGATGATAGGCCCCTAATCTTGTGCTGAAGTGAGCGAAGATGGTACCTAACACTCGGTGTTATTCGGGTGAACTGTAGGTATATAGATAGATACTATACTCTACCTAGAGCGTATTCTTTCTAAAGTTCAACAGGTTTCCCCTTTTCCTTCTTCCATTTTTTTTGCCATACAAAGCACGGAAGGTCTTCGAAATATAATTATAAAATAATTTTGGCAAAGTCCTCTGTTCTACATAATTGAAATAATCACGCCAAAGTAGCAAGAACTCGGTCGAAACACTCTCAACACTCAACTACCGTAAAATTATTAAAAACATAACCTATCAAATATAACTATGGGGTACAGACTACAGATAAATCAATCCTCAAAAACCTTGAAGTAAAATGTAGACTAAAGAAACTATGAACGCTAATTTAAAAAAGTACAGAAAATTGCATACAAACGTTTTTAAATGCTTAAGTTAAGACCTTTTAAAGGATACCCCACAAGACTTTATTGCAAGGGTTCAATCCCTCTTTCAGACCCCAACTATCTGCATACACTTTATTACACATATTGTACCTACTATACATAGCCACTACCGTTATCTAGATTCAAAAATTGCAAGTCGCTAGCTATTATAATTTCTAAGATAATCAGCTCACAGGCATACAGACTGACAGACATCGGAGTTTCAAGATAAGGTTCCTTTCACCATTTTAGTACGGAACCCTAAGAATGATAACAGCGTCGTTTGTGGTTTGTTAATAACTTTCTCAGCAAAGTTTTCAGAGTTAAAAGAAGCCCTATTAGACTCCGTTGGTGTCTGTTAAATGATGATTTTGGAAAAACTGTGATATACACGTATATCACTCGTATATCGTGTTCACGTATATCGTGGAATTTCGAAAAACCCTTTCTTAGTGGATGCCTACAGTTTACAAAGGACACACCCTCCAAATTTCATGTTTCTAGGGCCCGCGATTTAGGCTGTGCGTTGATATTTCAGTCAGTCAGTCAGGAATTTGAATTTTATATAAATAGAAGAAGAAGATTAAGATTATAACCATTATATGCATATTAGTTTTCGTTAAGTTAATATTATTAAACTAAATGATTATGAATACAACAAAATATGCGCGTCTAATAACATGACTTTAAACAATATATTATAACCAGTGATGTATGTAGAAAAGTTTTATGACAAGAAAATTATGCGAATGAATAGGACACCCTTCTTAGGTACGTCTACTTGCGTACCCAAGAGGCCATATAAGTTTCTACTGCAATACTGTGTATAGTCCAGCCAGGTCCCTAACACTTACTCGTATGCAATACTTATGGCTCAAAGACGATAAAAATAACATTATTGCATTGTTTTCTTTTTGAAACTTCGCTCTAGTCTAGAGTTTACCCCTTTACTAAAAAATCCAAAAATACTTCCATAAGAAAAGAACGTCCGCTAAATAACGCCTGATTCAATTTATACGATATGACTCTTTACTGTATAGGTACGTTGTATATAGCCTCGGAATAGTATACAGTGTTTTGTCCTTTGATATTGCTTTACATTTTAAACTCATTCGAAAAAGACAAAACACTGTAAGTACAAATAGCTATTTCGATGCCATACTTACAATATTTAATAGAGGGGGGGTTAGAGGGGGGGTATTTGGTCAATAGGTCTAGGCAGTACCGAACATTTTATGTGGCCAGTGCAAGCTTCTATATCTGCTACTACCATGCATGGCCCATTTAGTTCGATACTTCTACTATTATTTATTCTATGCTACAGATCAGTCTTTCAAGTATGCGGCCTGTCCCAAGGTGCCGCCGCCAGCACCACCCAAATTATAGCGCTAGGTCAACGATATTATTAGTATTGAGTATTTTGCCAATGGATTCAACACACTACTTACTAATGGTACGTCTACACATATATTTATAGGCTACTAGTTGCGCCTTGCGGTTTTACCCACGGTTAAAAAGTATTATATGTTATACTATTCCAGACTATAAACCTATATCCAGATCCGTTCAGCCGTACTGGCGTGATTGATTGAGAAAGGGTGCTTCTAGACAGGTCATATTTTTTCTGCAATACTGCGACTACAATTGCGACAATATTTTGCGTGTGGCCCGGCGTGGTTGATGATAACCGGACTACAGTTCGCAATATTATCAAAATTTGGAAAACTGTTTTGGCCAAGATTTTGGAAAGGGTGATCCACAATCACATTTTCGCTGCTCTCTGACGCTACTACTAGACTGGACTAGACTACTTCACGCCACAACAGCGCGGTTTTCTCAAAAGGAGGTCAGCAGCATGTAATCTTATCTCGTTTACTGATACGGTGACTGCCGCCATGGATGGTGGGGTGCAGGTTGACGCGATCTACTACTGCTATAGCAAAGCTTTCAATCGCATCTATCATTTCTTTCTTCTTGCAACGTTAAATGCGGCTGGAATTAGAGATGATCTGCTGAGGTGGTTTACCTCTTCAACAACGATCGATGTCAAACTGTGGTCCTGAATGTTAGAGTGAGAACTCTTTGGGCTTTGTATACTGCACAGACATATAATACAGTAGCAGACGAAACATAAATTGCTAGTTATTATTATACATATAGATAATCAGTTTATCCTTTTCATTCCTCAGTAACAATTCAGTAATGGTGTCTCTTTCACTTACCTATTGCAACATTATCTCACACATACACAAGAGACCATCCGTAGCCATGCCGCCATGTATATCTTAGGATGGTTGTCATGACAACAGCACGTGAAAGTTTGGTTGGTTTGATGACATTTATTTTAGTAACAAAATATAGCTTTTTTGATGATTTTATTGCAAGAAAATCGGTGAACATGGTAGAGTGCAGTGCATACCGATGTGAAAGTGTTTCATACAGCAAATCATCCATTGGATTTTCTTTCTATCGGTGAGTTTGATGGTTGCATTTTTGCTCTTAGAATTCTATTCGTTTTCTCCAAGAAATTTAAATATATGTTCAAACCAAAGGGTTTCTTTCGCGGATAATCTATCTTAGATGCTATTTGTTAGTGTTTTTTTATTTGAATTAGAGTAATAAGAGCGTAATAAGTAAAATTATTGGGGGTGGGACAAAATTTGACAGCTCAAGTACCATTTACAAAAACAGGGAGCGGATTGTGAATCTATAGGAATAAAGTTGATAACATAGACGAATAACGAACGAATGACGAATAACGAATAAATAAAAGGATTGCTTAACTTCCTTCCTTTCCTTTGTCCATTGGTCAGTATCAGCCATGGCAGAGGCCACTGGGCGGCCTAGAAACTCTGACATCAGGACTTGCCACTCGGGTTATACGAACTTGCTTGCTTAGTGTCAAACCTTTACCTTGGATAGAGTAAATATAGGTTGAAAGATGTATAATTGAAAGATATTGACTGAGTCACATACGAGTATAACCTTTGTTCCAGATATTCAACGAATAAAAGTAGTGGAATGCCTGAATAAAAAAAAACATGAAGATCCAGGATTGACAACCCAGTTTGGCTAGTGTACTGTACTCAAAGCACTGGCTTGATTTCAGTAATTTTCGTACAAGATTCCGTCCTGGAACAATTTCTACTTTGTTTGAATTGCCTATAGCTGCAGAAGGAAGTAAGTAACCATATATAAAAGTATTTAGTCACTCCCCTTTTAAGTAGGTATAACAGTTTTGTCTAATTATGACCTAAGATAATACAATTGTATTATTCCAAAACAAATAAACGAGTGTTGTATGTGTACTTTAAATTTAATTTCTACGTTACCTATAACTTGAAAGGTGTTATTTAAACCTATAACCGCCTAAAAACCAGTGGGCAATTATTAGACCTATGCTTACTTGGAGAACATAAAATCTTCACAGATCACCAGTCTTATAATCTGGATTACAAACAAGGAACAACGAACATCCTTAATGCGGCCCCTTCTAAGCTACATGTCTATGTGTGTTTTCATACCACGCTGTTAAATACCTAATGTTTAGTCTGCTACTGTATTATATGTCTGTGGTATACTGTAGATTTTGTACTTTTGTTTTTCGAATTGAGTGTTGTGTGTCATGTCTGCTAGAACTGTTTAGATTATTTTAATATACTTTCAAAACTGTGTTTATCGTATTATTCCAAGAGAATGACCTCTTTAATAAAGATGTTAGAGTGAGAACTCTTTGGGCTTTGTATACTGTAGATTTTGTACTTTTGTTTTTCGAATTGAGTGTTGTGTGTCATGTCTGCTAGAACTGTTTAGATTATTTTAATATACTTTCAAAACTGTGTTTATCGTATTATTCCAAGAGAATGACCTCTTTAATACTGAATGGGTTCACTTATCTCTTCCAGTCTCTTTCCCAAATATCAATTCTCAGTCCTCTGCTCTTCATCATCTTTACTAATGATATCGGAATATGTTTTAATCATTGACACTTTCTGCTGTTGTTGTGTGTATCTAAAAATAGACTATATTAGGAATTACTTCATGGGATCTTGATAACCTCCATAAATAGTGTTTGTTGAACAAGCTTGATCTTAATATTCTCAAATGCTGTTGCATCACTTTCAGTAGATTTACTAGGACTCACATTTATGACCACAGAATTAATGGTCAGGCTCTTAGAAGAACTGATTCTGTTCTTGATCTTGGTATCACTCTCGACTCCAAGCTTCTTTTTGACAAGCATATTGAAAGCATCTCAGCTAAAGCTATGAAAACTTTCGGCTTCATTTTTATGGTTACCAATGGTTTTATGATTATTAAGACCCTGAAGATTCTGTATTGTTCCTTGGTGCGAAATCAGCTTTAATATTCCTCCCAGGTCTGGACTGGAATCCATGCTATGGTAAATATGTGCATAACCCTTCTTGAAAAGCATCAAAGACTATTTTTACGTTTCATTAATTACAAGGCCCAAATATCCAATTTTAACTTTGACCACGAAGGAAGTAGCTGGCACCATCGTTTGTTGCCTCTTTATCAAAGAAGAGAGGCTGCATATCTTTCTTTTCTCCACAATATAATACCAAATAGTATACTGGTCATCCCTGCTAGGTGCTAGCTGAACTCAAGCTTTTTTCGCCATCTATTTCAACTCGCAAAATACACCTTCATCTTTATATCCCTTAGGTAATATGATTGGTAATGGTCCCTTAGGTAATAATACAAATTATCTTTACAAATAAAACAATAATTCCTACTTTTTGCGCACATTAACTAATTTCAACTCTTTTTTCGGCATGTTCACTTATTCTCAATAAGGCAAAATGCATTCAACATTTTCATGAATAAACCTTCTTCCTTATAGTATATCAAATTTTTAAAGAGCCTATTTCATTTTTCGGGCTTTATCAGGCTTTTCATTATTGTTATTGTTTGTATTCTATTTACATATCTTTTCAGTTTTTTCTATTTTTTTTTTTGTGTTTGTGGTAGGTTCTTTTAAACTTGTATTTGCCTTTTTTTCGTTCGTTCGTGTACTCTATTTCTTTTTGCATACTAGTACTCTGTTCTATAATGATGATCTACATATATAAGGCCTAGGCGTTTTGTTTTGTTGTACTTTATGTTTATGTTTAAGAAGGCTGTTTGGTTGTCCAAATAAAATAAAAAATTACCAGTAATGCCGGACCAGTATTGCAGTAGAAATATGACCAGTCAAGGAGCACCCTAACTAACATACGAGTACATCCATTCAACATTAAAAGCTTTATCCTGATTGCCTGATTATTATTTCCGAAGCATAAAAGCTTTAATTTTCATAACCGCCTGTTGATTTAAACAATATCTACGCAGTGAAGTGTATAGATAACACTTTTTCGAAGGATTTTTGTTTTCTACTTGGCTTGGCGTTCATTGTTAAAAAAAGCTTCGACAAAAGTTTAAAATGCCTAAATACCTATTCTAAATTCTAAAGTGAAATCAAAAATCACAATTGGGAAGCATTTTAATGGTAGTAAAGCAAACTGTAGTTACTCGGCTCGTTTGCTGTTCCGACTTCAAATAATGAAACTTGTCTTTAAGCGCCTAACCTCTAACGGTATACCATAGAAGTCAGTCTCTGATGAGAGCCAGCTTTTATTTCAAGCTAGGCGTTTATAAGTTTACTATCACTTGCATTGATGAGCTGCGAGTAACCAGTACAATTACCAACAAAGCAACTTTCTGAATAACTAACTTATTTGTAGCTTAACTGATTTAAACAACGCAACTTAGATTTTTTAACAGTACCTATGGATAGTTTTATCATTGCCGCTTTCTACTAATTCCATCGACTTATTATCAAAATACGCTGTGGTTTCATTGCTATTCGATTCGTATTATGTTGTTGGTTGAAACGAATATTTTCTGTAAAGATTAGTAAGGCCTGTTTCTTTTTCTTGTCTTTTACAGGATAAAATCAATTGTCATTTTAGTTTAGTAGCAATGCTATGATCCAGAGTGTTTTCTTATTTTTCTTGTCCTTTACAGGATAAAATCAAATGCCATTTTAGTTTAGTAGTAATGCTATGATACAGAGTGACATTTTTATCTCTCTCGTTCTGGCTAAAGCGATGATAGCCTAGTTGGAGAAGGCCCGCCTCTCAAGCTAGAGGGAACCCAAGTTTCAAACCCAGCCGAAGGATTTGGTCATTGTGTGAATGTTTGTGCGTATTGTAATGTCATTTGCTACATGACTGAAGCCCGGTGTATGGTGGCAGGCTTGCTCCCTGTCACATTTGGGACTGAATATCGTTCGGCGAAGTGTGGGTGTTGAATTACACCTCTGCCAGCCCCCTCGGGGGAAAGGCGTGACGATATGTTTTGTATATTCTGGCTAATTATCTCACAGCCTTATTCCTGCGGCAAATTACTTCCCGTCACCTTAGTCTTAGAGCTCATTCTCACATCCACATAAAAAATAAAAAAATACTTTTAAGAAATCCCTACACAGCACTGTCGCTAATTTTTTCCTATATTTATTATGATGAAATGCAGGGCTTCAACATCTATTATATTAATAATTGAAAGATTTAATAATGGTTAAAACTTAAAATTTATTGGCTAGATGTATGTACCTACTAATATTATAAACGCGAAAGTTTGTAAGAATGGATGTAAGATGGATGGATGGATGGATGGATGGAAGTTTGTAACTCTTTCAAGCCGGAACGGCTGAACAGATCTGGACGAAATTTGATACAGAGATAGATTATAGTCTAGAATAGCACATAGGATACTTTTTAACCGCGGGTGAAACGGCGGGGCGCAACTAGTAATTAATATAAGAATACTACTTACTCGCTTTACAATACAATAGGTGGGTACCTGCGCTTGATCCGCGCTTTTTCAGTTTTCGTATGGTTTTCGGAAAATATTATGTCGAATAATAATTCTTGTTTCTATTCTACACTCTAGTTTCAGACGAATCAGTCGCTGAGTATTAAATGTACACCCAAGAAACAAGAGGTTTGGTGCTTCTAAAGAGGTCCCGAAATACACGCAAAATTTGAGGTTTTTACAAAAACCTTGTTTTTCTGATTATATTTTTTTTTTTATATTAAGTCCATGGATTATGATTACGTATGTCAAAACACATCGGGTCAATTAACTCCATTGAAAAAATCAATCTTCGACTGAGCGAGCGTTGGTAAGCGAAGTGAAAATTGTCTGTGCTTCAGTTTCGACAAAAATGCTTTCGTATGTCCAAATTCTGTCTGGATCTCTGTCCGGGTCTTTGTCATCCTCTACAAGTCACATTTCTTAGCAGTTCCTCTTGAAATTTTGTGAGTGGGTTTGAACTCACCAACTCAAAAAAAAAACCATAAACATAATTATCAAACCCACTCACAAAATTTCACGAGAATCGGTTGACGAATGCGACCTGTATAGGAGGACAAACTTCTGTCGCGAGGTCTACAGCTCACAAAGCCAATGATGAGATTTTTCTATTGTATAGGTATAGTTAATTCGGGGTTAGAATTATTGTTAGCCCCCTAGCTAGATCATGTGATTTAACTCTGGATTTCTTTTATTATATCAGGATCCGTATCGCCGCGCAATAAGGTTTACGGTCGCGCAGCGTCAATGGCCTATACTATATCCAGCTCTGGTAATACACCTACACAAAATCATGGTCATGGAACATTTGAAAGGTCTTGTATAGGCACCAGTAAAATCCATTTGCCTGATGTGTTTTGCCATACATAGCCCGATTCCATAGATTCATGTTTCAATAAAGAAATTGCAACTTTATTAGTTACAACGTTTTCTATGAAATTCAAAGCTTACGCGATTTTAGGACAACTTTGGATACCAATAGGTGCATTTTCATATTATATTACCAATCATATACCGTCGTTCAATGCTATTGTACCAAAAACTTGGCCCATCCAAATGTTTAAAGGGATGGAAGAAATCGCTTCTAGCGATAAGTCTTTTGCTTATTAATAATTATTCTAGCCATTTTGTTTTATTAATGTTGATCAAAATGACTTTCATCATAAGTTCGTAGTTGGGTCCACGAGAAACGTGTGTCATTTAAATTTTAAACAGTCCTTTAACTTTTGGAGGAAAATTTTAATAAATTGGTTTATTGAGTCATCTTAGAAAGTAAGATTGTGAATATGTAAATCTATTTATGACACCTAATCTTATATTCTTCAATTATTAGAATTTAATTTCACCGCACTAAGATAAAGAGAGACCTGCCTACTATTTTATAGATCTAGTTTTGTAATGTTATTCGATGGCCTACTTTTGTTAAACTTTTAATGTTTTCCATTAATCTACTTATTACGTAATCCTGTACTTTTCAAAATCGGTTACGCAATAAACCATTTGATTTGATTGCGTAAACAGTTGCTTTTCTTGCGTTTCTTTTATTGTCGAATTTTATTAAAAATAAAAAATAAGAAGAGAGTTTCATTTTTTAAATCCTTTAATCTATATGTACAGCTAATGACTATTATTTACAATTACATTGACTATTTGGCACAATCACGGCTGTCTCCTACTTTTCACCAGCAGCAGCTCTTCTTCTTGTAGTGGGTCACGTGCTTGATGATATGAAGAGGGTAAGGCTTCCATACGGGCACAGGGACTTCGACGTGCTTTTCAATTGGGACGTGCACCTTCTTGATCACCTCGTAAGGCCTGTCGACGGGGACGTGAACCTTCCTGATGACTTCTACGGGCACTTCTCTTACAACTTCAACGGGCACGGGCCTCTCGACTTCTACGTGGTGGGTCTTGTACACCGGGTAGGGAACTTCTTTGACGACGTCCACGTGGACGGGGTAGGGCTGCGGGACGGGCACCTTTACTTTCTGGGGCACGGGTACGGGGTGCGGCACTGGGACGGCTACCTCAATGTGACGGGTCACTTCAACGGGCACGCGACGGACGACATTCTGTACGACAGATTGCAGCTCGTATCTGGCATGGCTCGAGTCGTGTCCGACGTTAACGGTAGTTCCGATAACGCGAGAAGATCCCACGGAGACGGCAGCACCAATAGCTGCACCGCCAGCACCGATTCCAGCTCCACCTTCAATAGCACCGGGACCGCTCAGAAGAGCACCTGGGCCGCTGCCTCCACCGATGTAAGCTCCACCGGGGCCGCTTGCACTGCCGAGGTCATTACCGAGGTACGCACCAGATCCAGAGATAGCGGCACCTTCCGCGTAACCACCGCCTAGAGCACCACCGTCGTGGATGTCATGGTGCTGAGTGAGGATGTCATGGTGGTCGCCATGCTCGGCAATCAGGCTCTCTTCGACATGCACAGCGTTTGAGGGACCTTCGTGGAACTCGGCGATGGTGTGAGATGGAGCAGGTGGTCCATACGCGGTAGATGGCGCCCCGAAGTTGGCCGAGGGAGCGCTCAGGGCTGATGACACGAAGGAGTCACCACCGTGGTGCAGGTTTCCGGCATTAGAGCTGTACACTAATGCGGACAAAAAGAGGATCTTAGCCTGAAACAAATTTATTACATTTTAGAAATATGTTTTTCAGTTTCTATCATTTGTATAAGTTTCATATATGGCATGGGACTTACAACAAACGCCATGGCTTTTAGCTAATCGCTTAGAAGCCAGCTCAAAAGTAGCTGTTGTTGTCCCTTCCGAGTGTCGGTGGTTTGTGATATGATAACGAAACGACGCGAGATATTTATACAAGTCGCTCTTTTGGACAACGCCTTTGAATAAATTATATGCCAGTCTGATCGGATAATATAATCTTTCTTGGCCGCGTCACAGCTACGAAAAATTATAATAGATACTTATGCTAATAGTTGCAGATATTGATATCGCGAACTCTTCCTTGTTTGAGCAAGAAAATTGGACGCTTGGAGACAGCTCGTCGGCCAAAGTTACCTATTGTTTTTAGCCAAAGAAGTTTAACTAAACGACATAGCAACAAGGCCCTTATTTGTTAATTATGTTCAAAGTACAATTTATTAGATTTACTGGTGAAAATTATGAAAATACTAACATTTTTACGTTACAGCTCTAATATGTAAGTCACTTTTCCTAATCTCTTAGACAGATGAGATTGGAGCTTGACTTTTTGATTAATTTCAACGAGCTTTTATTTCTCATAACTTCAGCTATTGTTTTGGAACTTGTTATCTTATTAACATCAATAACATTGGCATTAGAGTTTATGTGCATAATATACTCTACAGATTATTACGCATTAGAAAGTTAATATTTTGTTTAGGCTCTACTACGTTTCGACTCCTCTAACAGTTTCTAATTAATTAAGTAGAACAGCGCTAAATTTTCACAACTATATTTAGAATTGGTTCCAAAATAAATAAAAATAATTGGGTTACGTTTATAGCACACCATATTTTTGATCTCAAAGGTCAATTTTAAAATATTGGTGCTAATGTAAGCAAAGATTACGCAAGGTGTCACGATGTCGTCCCTATACATTGATCAACACGAATTTGTTATTATAATGGGCCTGTAACGTTTCTCCATCCAATTTCACTATGTCCGTGGGAATAACGAGTTAATATCTAAATATCTAATAAAGTATACGTATGACACGCTTAACTCACTGACCGATTTTTATTTCCGGTTACGCTTAGTTAAGCCTTGCGTAATAATGGTAATAAAATTATAAATTATCGTCTACCTACTAAGAATAGCTTTAGCCTACAATTCATTTTTTAGGTTTAACTTATTGAGTTGTGCAGCTGCTGTGACGTTGATTGATAAACGATTACTAACTTAAAGTTTGGGTTTCACTGTTCTTTAATCTTAAAGGGCATTCGTTTGAAAGTAATTTACCTATTTGAAGTACTTAAGAAATTAATAAGTCGAATCTACAAATTTAAAATAAATCGAAAAAAAAAACAACTGTTTACTTACTTATAGATATTAACATAATGAAAAGAGGTCTCAGTGTCTTATGGGTCTCATCAGCGTTTTTTTTTTAATGTTTATAATTATTTAAAATTGTCTGATTATTACTTTAGTATCGATTTCAAAAAAATTAGTCAGTATCATTATCAGTATTTCGAATGTAACCGTAAATCGGTCCAGGGTTTTGAAGAGGTCACAGTTTGATTCGAACAACTAGTATTTTTAAATAGTATGAGGTATTATTATATACCTTGATGTATTTATTATTTGACGTTGTTATTATTATATTTACCACACCGGAAGTTAAACACTTTTATTATGAAACAATAAAAATTAAAACTAAAGATAACTGGCGATCATATCGTAAATTGATTTTTCAGTAGATAACCTCTGGGTGGAATGTAGGTAGGTTAATATTTGTGTAGAAATTGATGGACCATTAATAGGTTTTATCTTATAAATGGTTTCATTAGCATTTGTTAGGTAGTTGTTCTTCTCTCATTTCAACACTGCTTTGTTTCTCAATAGGTCGACTTCTGAGTTGAAGGCATTTGAATGACTTCATAAGGGATTTTTAAATCATGGTTCGACAAACCTGCTGTCATATATTATTTTGTCTAAATGGTTGTAGTAGTTTTCAATTTAATACTACGCTACAAATTGTAAGAAAATCTATATTATGTAAGAATGAGCTGGCAAAAATAAATGTTAAAGATTAAATAATACTTGCATGCTTAGTAACCTTACAAATCCATTAAAACTCATAACGTTTGTACCTATTTATCAATAAACCTAATCAAGTTATGTAGGTGTTCAGATAACTATCATTTCACGGAGACTTTACCCTTTTAGAAGGTATCATTTAAGTGCACTTTAAGCATAAAGTTTAAACAGCGCAAAATAGTTACATTAATGAAACATAAAAATAAGACATCAGGATGAGTTTTCACATTGAGCCAAAGTCTATACATCCGACACACCTAATAATTTCTACTTTCCGGCGACCTACATACCTAAGCTCAAAATCATAACCACTAATATTAAAAACATTAATAAATTTTACCGTCTTGTTGCCAAAGGCTCAATTTCTCAGTAATCTATTTACGAAATAGTAACAGCCCATTAAGAAGCTTAGAAAGATGAACTTATTAGGAAAGTTTCTCAATTCGTCTTGCAAAAGTTGTATATTTATCGGAGTGACAGTTGAAAATCCTTGATAAGATTTCAATGACAATATTTCACGTTTATTGAGATTTTATGTATGAAGCGGCTAAAACTGTAACGTATTTATCATACCTATTCCTTCTCTAAAATCTACATACAAATATATTCTACTCTCTTTTTAGTTAGAAATTCAAGAATTTTAGCACCATTTAATTAATATATTTATGTATTTTAAATAATTCTTGTTGTAATTAATTAAATTAGGCTTTTTAAAAACTGACAAATAAATATACTCAGTATTATTATTTTACAATGATTTTTACTAGAAATTGGTAAAATAATTATGACGTGGGAAATTACCAAAACGGTCTAACAGGACAAATTATCCGTGGCGTACTTTCGAAGAGGCTTTACGGTAAGTATTACCAATGCATGGGTAGCTTTATCAAAATTAAGGTAAGAAATATTTACTAAATTTTGTGTTTTTTTTAAATTGTAGTCACATCTCAGCTTTTTTCGTTTCGATACCAAACGAGATATTTTTGGTCATTGTCTCTCTCGTTTGAAAAGTCGCGGCGGAGCGGCGCTGTGACAATATTTTAGTGTAAAATTTTCATTAATTGACTTGACCAAAAATAAAATATAAATCTATATAATTTATCGAACCTGCTCACAAAATTTCACGAGAATCGGTTGAGGAATGGGACCTGTAGAGGAGGACAGACGTCGGCCACGAGATCTACAGCTCACAGAGATACTAGTAAATAAATAGATTTAACGTATCTCTCTTTTACTTGTACTGTAGAGCCTCAGCATCAGTTAAAAGTCAAAGTCAAAATGTTTTTATTCAATTTAGGTATCAAAGATACACTTATGAACGTCAAAGTTATTTAAATAGACTCGACCGCCTTGTTCGGATAAAGAGCCTCTACTCAGAAGAACAGGCAAGAAACTGAAGGGCATTATTTTTTCAAATAATAAATAAATTACAGTCTCACAAATTTTGGCTTACAACTAGGTAATATATATAAATACTAGTGGCTACTTGGCGGAAGTGGAAGGCTCCAGACATCTTTATCTTCTAAATAATTATTAACCTTATAATACCCTCTTTTCATTAATGTAGTTTTTACATGTGATTTGAATTTTCCCTCGGTGAGCCCTGTTATAACAAAAGCAAGTTAAACATAACATATTGATGTGCGAAGCTAAAGTCAGTAGAGTTTGAGTTTGTTAACTTTTGATATCGACTTACTAACCGTTTCTTAAGTTTTTATCTTCTGTTCACACAAAAAAGAGACAAGAACTTTTTACTAGCATTGGCATGATTATTTTTTAAAATAGGTAGAATGTATTTTCTGCTATGATAGAGTAGGTATTTACCAGCGTTCATATCTGACTTATACCTTTTTAACCAGCAATTTGCATTCTTAGTGATGCAGATAATATATACTTTGGAATAAAATAAATAATAAATAGACATTTTCGATTTCTATTTCTTATAAATTTAAAGTTTGTTACCTAACAATGCAAATTGCTGATTTAAAAAGGAGGCTAGGGTATGAAACATTAAAAATATTTTTTTTCAAAGTTTCAAAATAAATAGCGT
Source organism: Peribatodes rhomboidaria (assembly GCA_911728515.1). NCBI lineage: Eukaryota > Metazoa > Arthropoda > Insecta > Lepidoptera > Geometridae > Peribatodes > Peribatodes rhomboidaria. Next base: position 6,305,448 of record OU452178.1, on the reverse strand, counting down.
ACTTGAAGCCTATACAGTACAAAGTTTAGCACTTTAGATAGTTTTCCTGAAATTCTTGCTAGATATTCATACAATCTAATAATCTAAGACGTTCAATACCCTTTGTAGTGAGCTAGAAAATAATTGCTTAGTTCACAATTTCTAGAATTGGAAAATGGTGGAACATTTTCCACTAGGAATCATAATCCTATTCATGTTCATAGTTTCTTAAAAAATATTGTTATTTTATTATAGCTGCAGGGCAGAGTAATAGCAGTAGTAGGGTAGGGTAGGCATAATGAAGTAAAATAATTAAAATTCTTTGGAAACTTTTAATAAAGTAATAATTCTAATATTACTATTTACACAAGAAAAAATAGACACACTATTTGTGTTTATCACCTAAATTAATGACTTAGTTATCACCCTAGAAAGCAGCCTCTCGATGAGCTATGTCGCGAAAAATATTTACAAAAGACCGGACTAGGATATTTAATGAGAGGTGAGAGGTATTGTGGCTGATGCCGTCACTGGGTTTACCAGCCGTGGCCGTGCGCGTAGCTGTGTCCGTGGCTGTGGCTTTTAAGAAGGCTGTGGAGGTCGATATGCCCATGTCCATGATGTACATGCTCATGCACTTTGTGGTGGACGGTCTTCACAACCGGCACTGGGTAAGTCTTAACTATATGAACGGGGACCTTGATGAGCTTCACAACAGGAACCTGAACGATCCTTTCAACGGGAACTGGGTTGTCAACAGCTACCTCAACCACTTTCTCGTAGGGTACCTTGACGATCTTCTCAACCGGGTAAGGCACGGGCTTGTCGACCTTTACGTGCTGGATCTTGACGACTGGGACGGGCACTTTCCTGATAACGGGGACCTGGACGGGGTAGGGCTGAGGGATGGGCACCTTCACAGGGTAGGGCTGGGGCACGGGGTAGGGCTGGGGCACGCGGTGGGTCACTTCACGCAGGACTTCGTAGGGCTCGTCGCGAACGCGATATTGAGTAGGTGCTCCGTGGTTGTTAGCTAGTCCGTGGATTTCATCGATGACGGGAGCCTTGGGGCCGTTGGGAGGCAGTTGACCACCGGGAAGGGGTCCGATAGGGCCGCGGAAGCCTCCACCGAGACCAGCTCCTCCGATAATGGCACCACCGAAAGCAGCACCACTGGAGAAACCAGCGTTTCCTTGGTATCCAGATACAGCGAGGCCGGAAGACAGACCAGATCCAAAGCCGCTGTTAATTTGTCCATGGCCGTAGGATCCTGCGTATGAGGCAGATGGGAGAGATCCAACCGGGAAGCTGCTGGGAGAGAAGCTGGAGATAGCGTGTCCTGGGGCGGTCAGCTCGGCAGCAGGCAGAGGTGAGATGTGGTGATGATGATCATCATGAAGCACTGCTTCTTGCTGCTCGACCACTTCAGCGTGATGACCGTAGTCATTACCATTCAGGATACCGGCGTAGGTGCTGCTTAATAGGATGGCTAAGCATGATAACCTCATCTGAAACAAAGTTATTTTTTCATTAATTTTGAACTTCTCATAGCTAAGTTAAGACTTTCATTGCTACTCTTGTTGATACTTACAAAAGTAGCCATATTGACTAGCTAATCGCTGGCCACTCAGGTGAACTTGTGTCTGCCTCAACAAGCGACGCTTGTTTGTGTTCATCGCCATCTTTTCTTGATATTTATATTGATGGTCGGAGCTTTGGTGCGATAACAAGAACGATACCAACAAACTGGTTTCGGAATTATCTCTCCTTTTCTAACGGAAATATGCGAGTGAATTATTTATGCGTATCTGTTACTCAATACATACTATCATAATATGGGCGCATCTAATATGTGTCCGTTTGATTTCCTAACGAAATGAGCGGGTCACTTTAGGGCCCTAATATAAATGTTATTCCAATTTAATCACCATAAAATAATTTATTTACATCAGCAGTATGCCCGTCTGTCTGTCTGTCCGTCTGTCACCAGACTGTATTTCATGAACCATGATAGTTAGACAGTTAAAATGCTCACAGATGATGTAGGTATTTCTGTTACCGCTATAACAGCAAAAATAAAGAACATTATTAAATAAATATTTAAGGAGGCTCTTTTACAACAATCATTATGTTTTTCCCGATTTTATAGATAAAAAATGGTACAGAACCGTTCGAGCACGAATCTGACACGCACTTGGACGGTTTTTATTTTATTTTAGACCTACGATTATTCATTAATTTTGAATTTAAGTAGTAGACGTAGCTCGTTGTAGTGTACTATTTTACTAGTAAATACTAGAAGAGCTACTTCCTAAGATACAGGTATTTAGACCTACCTAGTTTGGGGACTAGCGCTACAACACAGAATAAATTGACCTACTTTGAGTGAATAAAATGAATTTGACAATAATAGTTATTTGTTATGCAGGGCTACAAAGTTATTTTTTGTCGCGAGCACTTATATTGAAACCTGGGCAAGCGAAGGATTTCAAATGTACGAGACGCAGAATAACTTTGCTGCCAAGCGAAACACACAAACTATTAACCTCACTATAGCGAGGAAATGATCATTATGCCAGAAAGAATATTAAAAGTGTAATTTTTAATTTTAATGCAGTCGTGCTGGCCAGTTCGAATATTCTAAAAATGAGGTTGTGGACTGACATAAAATCCTTTTTCAGATGCCTGGCAGTTTAGAAAATAATTGAAAAAAAAAGGATTGAAATTTTAAAAACTTTTTCCACGCTAGCGGATAGAATGCACTTTTGTACGTAGATTTCGGATGATAAACAGAACCTTTCCGCGCTTGTGAGGTAAAAATAAAATTTTGGTCAATTTATGTCATACTTTTACTATGTGATCGTCAACTTTGTTGTCAATAACATCTAGATAAAGTTATATTTAGTAAAGTGATTCAAACAAAAATTCTCAATGAAGAGCTACGAAATTTACTAGTACACAACAGCTTTATCCACTTTCCAGTAAAAAATACACTGAAAACATTCAGTGTATTTTTTATAGGACAGACGTAGGTTTAATTATAATTTCTTTCTGCTTTTGCTATCAAGTAAAAAGTATATAAACATCGATTTAATGACAAAAGTATCTTATCAATATTTGCATAATTGTGGAAGGTACAGTTCGTCTGCACATAATGTCTTAAACCAAGGTAACAAATACTAATACCAGTAAATACCAATAAATACTACATACTTGAATTGAAGAATTACTACTAGACTTACTACATACTCTTGTCACTATTTGTAATGTTAGTGTAAGGTGTGAATTTTTTAATGTCCGAAAAGACACTGTGAGTAGAATGACTCTGTGAGTAGAGTGACTCTGTGAGCTGCAGACCTCGCGGCCGACGCCTGTCCTCCTTGGTCTGACAGGTCGCATTCCTCAACCGACTTTCGTGAAATTTTATGATCAGGTTAAATAATTATTTATCAATTTTTTTTCGAGTCAGTTTTTGAAAATTTTTCAAAATGGCAGAGATATGTTTTTTTTAAACTAATTACAAAAATGAAAAATGCGACCTGTAGGGGAAGATCCGGACTGAGATCTGTGGCCCTATTCGGAGATTTGAGATTTTCATCTCACTTTTTTTCGTCCTTGTTGCTCTCGTTTGAAACGTCATAGGTATGAGAGTGACCAAGATAAAATCTCATCTCATCTCACGCGTAGGAATAGCCCTTCTGGACAGAGATTCAGACAGAATTCGGACATAGGAAAACATTTTTGTCGAAGCTATAGCATGGACGCTTTGCTCGTTATTCTTATTTTTCATGCTATTTTTATTTTTATTCAGATCTCTACATTAAAAAGAAACGAAAAGTGAAAACGACGTTTTGAATTTAGTGGAAACAACAAGTACATTTGTGGTAACAAACGTTACATACACAAAATTTCTCATTTAATACATTGATATTATATTTCAGCCTGTTTTGATCATACTTCTTGGACGATTGGCAACAAAAGTATGGTACCGTTGAGTGAAGAAAGCGAATCACACGCGATCCCACAGAGGAGATCCATAACAGCGTACTAAACAGATGTGATTGTTTCAGAAACGAATCTTATAATTAGTTGATGATATTAATCTAGCAATAAATAAAGTCGAGACAAATGTATTGCAGAAACTGCAATTGAAAAACAAGATCGGACCAAGTATCGTGTCTTGGGGAGGCCTAGGAGTCCAGTAGAGATTTTATGGCGCCTCAGAATGATGATGAATCTATCAAAATGGAAGCCAATTATACCGTAGCCCGTACCTAGTCGAGTGATGGGCTTCTGTATAATTGATGGCAGTGGCGTAACATTATTGATGTTATGTGCTATTAAAATTGATCTTTGAGAAGCACATCTATGACACATGGAATAATGTGATGGGTATACCGCTATCTTTATTTCAACAACGTGATAATTTAGTTCAGCTAACTTAATTAAAGAAACTGACCTTACCTCCTACTTATCTGCCTTGGGATGGTTGACCGCAACTGACATTTAGGCACAACTGAGTGATACTGATACCCCGTTTCAACATTTGGATTTGGGTATTAACTTAAGACAGGCGTCATTCATATAAAGTGATATGGCTTAACAATGATAATAAATACTTTTTTATTATGGAAACTGACGTGGTTTTCAAACATGATTTATGACACGGGAATTACTAAAGTTGCAAAAATATTCTAAATCAAATTGATTTCTACATTAGTAAAGGGGAAGTGCTATGTGCGTGCGCACGCGCCTTGATAAAGATCGCGGAATGTGGTTGAAACTAAAGTTGCAATGAGCGACCAAATCTTACGTGAGTAATTCTCGTGTCATAAATCATAATGGATAATAAATACGTTATGTAAGCCTTCAGGTGATTCAAAAGAGAAAACCTTTGACTAATAGTATGAGTTAATCTATACGGCAATCAAGCCTGCAAAATACGAGGTACCTATAAAAGTCACCCTTTTTCCTCCGAAGTGAATGGCAAAGGTATATTATATAAAAAACCCACACTTTATCGGACGATATTCAGTCGCCAATGTGATAAAGGGCAAGCTTGTTGCCATACACCGGGCTCAAGTTTTTAGCAGATGACATTAAATATGCACATAATATTTACCAATGAACAATATTGTTGCTTGCTTTTGGCTGGGACCAAACTCGGACCTCTTGGCTTAAGAGGCGAGCCTACCAACTAGGCTATCATCTATTATCATCACTTCTATAAAAATTAAAGTTACAGATTTTTGTTTGATATTTTTTTATGCTCTTATTCATTTAATAGAAAACTCTTAGAGCTATTTTTATCTAACGAGTTTTGAATCGATACACATGAATTGCGACTAATTAATTCGAATAATTATGTCATTTGATCGGGCGTCATTCATCGCTACAATTTGCATTATTAGAGTGAAATCTCTGTTTTCTCTGCATATTGTTTGCTTACGTGATGTTATGTCATTATCACTTCTAATCATTATATATTCGGAACATGCTCAATGATCATTGGCCTCTAATAACAATAATATTTTTCCTGAAGGTTCTCTTTTTACTAGATGAATAAATTATATCTACCTATTTGAAAATCATAAATTTGTTAGCTAGAGAAAAGTAGTTAGTTGTTAAAAGTTAGTTAGATGTAAGTAAGTAGTAGGAAAAGTTTAGAAAACCAAATGAAAGTTCATATTACTCAGTTTTCTTTTATTTTGTATGGACAATTAATATAATGTTACACTTAACAATTACACTAAACATTTTAATTTCATAACGACTTATCACAATTACAATCATCTATTGGGTACAATTATTTAGGTCGCTTTTTAAAACTTTTTCATCGTTAAATATTTACAAAGTATCTACAGAACTATTTTAGCTTCTAATTACTCTTATACATATTTACAAAATACTTAAGCTAAGTTTGAATCAAAACATTACAAAATCAATACTATGAACATTATATTAGTAAATGCCAAAACGTACATCCAATCGTTGGCGTTAAATTACCATTAACATAATTTTATTAGACGGTTAATTTAAACCTAAATAAACATTTTATATGCTTTTTATTTTAAATAATACAGTTTACGTAAAAATTAACAACACTGTATTAAAAGATTATAAGTCACAGAAGATAATAATTAAAGCCTTGTACATGGTCAATTTATAAATACTGATTAAAAGTGCCTAAAGATATAAAACACCTAAATATAGATTATTCAGAAGATAAAAATTCTAAAGTTCTATGAAGTCTCTTCAATATTCTCAACATTGTCCGATTTTGATTCGGCAACAGGCGGCGGTGGCCTTAACAATGTTGGTACTGAGTTTTCTTCATCGTCATTTTCACTATCAGCTTCTAACAGTGGTTCAGTTTTGAAAACTTTGTACACTCTGGGCTTCACGCGACGCCTTCGACCTTGCTTCTCAGGTTTTACGTGACTACCTCTACCTCGCGCTGAGTTTGGTGGCGGAGGCTTCAGCAATGGATATGGTTCTTCTACTTCTGATTTCGGATATTTCCTTTGATATGAGTGCCCGATGCGACCCGATGTTAATGAATTTGGATGTCGATGCCTGTCTCTTACCATTCTATTACCTGTTAGGAAAGATTTTTTCGCTCTGTTATCTTCGAAATTGATTGCAATGCTCTCTTCACCTTGCGCAGTCGCATCTGAGCCTGTACTTGCCTCACGTTCATGAGTAGGATCATCTTGATCTGTAACGGCTCCAATTGGATGATTACTTGAGGCATCGGCGATGGGGACTATGGTTTCCTCTTCTTCTTCTTGACTTCGTGAATATTTCACACCTTGGTAAGGATATCGTCCACCATTGTAAATTTCTATGAAAGGGTTGGAGAGAGCACTCAATCCTTCATTAATAGGTGCCAAATTACCAATGTTCTCATTCTTTAAAATATATTGTAGCTGCGCCAAGTCAATTTTTTGTGGCACTTGCTTACTGAACTGGTCTCGTAAGGGTCCCATTATGTTTGTAGTTTCCGGATTTTTTCCTTTTAGAAGCTCAGCGACCAGTTTTAGGTCTACATTAAATGGGTTTGCTACTTTAAATCCGTTGATTGTCGATAAGCCATTTGTTGCTTGAGATTCAAAGTCTGGCCTGTTAAAAGGTAATCCTACTTGCTTATTCAGCAACAACTTGTTAAGTAAATTAGAAGTCACATCAAGCTGGTGGCTTGCTACGTCTTGGTTTATTCTCACGGGTAACTGCGTTGGTAAACTTCCGCGATCAAAATCATTGTTCTGAAATCTGAAGGATTCGGGTGACAGGCTCTGAGTAAGCTGGTAAGGAAGGTCGTTGACTTTTAAAATACTGTTGATATCAGTTTGTCCTTGAATTTGCGGCCGTTGCAATCCTTGTTGAACATTTGCTGCAGATTGGATGGCTTCTTGGAAATTATTTTGAGTGTTATAACTAGCACGTTGCGATCCTGCTGTAAAACCACCTTGATTGTAGATAGATTCTGAAGGTTGTTGAGGCTTTGCGTAATATGGTGTGTTTGTATCAAATTGTTTTACGCTGTCTGATTGGTATTCATCTGGCTTGGTTTTGATATTCAGTCCGTAATAAGCATTTTTATCTTTATAGTAAGAGTCGGATAGATGACGGAACTGCTGTTGTTGTTGTAGTTGCTGTTGGTTCTGGTTGATTTGTTCTTTAGGATAGTTTGGAATAGTATACCTGTTGCCATCAAATCCTATACCTTTCGGTTGCGACTCAGAATTTGATACGACGTTGGAAACGTCGATTGGAACTATCGTTTTCAAAGCTTTCGCATGATCAAATGGTTGTTTCAGCTTGTTATCGAAACTGTTTTCTCTTGAATTGTAATAAAATGGAGACGCCGTGATCAAATCTGGTTGGGAACTATACAGGTAAGGAGCTGGTGTTGATACTTCAGTGTACTTATTCTTCTGCTTATCAACGGTTCCATAGTAAGGATTTGAATTATAAGATGTACCTTGATTATTACTATAATTATTTGAATAATTATTTCCATAGTAACTTTGCTGTTGTTTCATAAATTCATGCGCGTTTGCAGCTGCTTTAGCAAATTCTTGCGCCTCAATATTATCTGTTGCAGATTTAGATACTTGATCATTATTGTTCGGTCTACTGGTATCCATGTGGAAAGTCATTTGACTCATTGCTTGGCCGGTATTTTGTATGGTAGGTGTTTGATATCTTTGATAGTTTCCAGAGCCTGCTGAAGAATAACCGTCATTGTTGATTTGAGGTTTTCTGTCTGATAACTTCCACCCGTACTCTCCATTAGAATAATATTCTGGCTGTCCAGTTTCTTGCTCCGTATCTCTAGTTCTACTTTTGCCGTTGTTGTATGTTTGATAATCAGGTTGAGCATAATTTAGGAATAAATTGTTGGCTGAAGCTACTGCACCCATTCGATGAGTCTCACTATTTGTATCTAAAGTAGAGTCTGATCTAGCTTCTTGTTGATTATAAGGGTAATTTTGATACTGTGATAAAGAAACTTCTTGTTGAGATTTTGCTATAGCATTTGCACCAGAGTTTAAATTATTTTGCCATGTATCTCTTGAATCTGAGTAAGAAACAGAAGTCGGAGACAGAGTAGAAGAACTATATTCGTTTTGATACTGCTGCTGCAAGTTCACTGGATATCGGATTCCATTTGCAGAATTATCGTAGTGATCTATCTGTAACTTTTTATTTTGATCATTACTATCAAAGTTCAAAGAATTGCTACCAATCGTTGTTGTGATTCTGTTGTTGTTGTTGTAGTCTGGAGTACCAGTTTGAATGCTTGATAGTGGTGACGACACATATTGTACATTAGATGGGCTCGACAAAAAGATTGGCGAGGAGCTAGATACGTAACTACTCCCAGAACCAACGTACTGGTTATTCGGTAAAGCAGTCGAAAGATAAGCTGTAACGGGAGACGGAGTACTCTGAACACTATCGAAAGGAAATGTATTTTGTGGATTAAACTGATACCCGTTATTAGTTAAGTACTGATGCGATTTTGAATCGAGTTGAGGGATCGAGTTGGATTGTTGATTGTTATCGAAACTACCTGATGAGATTGTTGAGTACTGATACTGTGGCAGTGGCGTCGCCGTGTACCCTAGATTAGGCGCTGGCGTGGTTTGTTGTTGCTGCTGTTGGTGATACTGATTTTCCCTCATCTGCTGTAGAAACTCCTCTGGTGGGAGCGAGTACTGCATTGAAGCATACTGGTTACTAGCCGCGGTGCCGCTGTCCAGTGAATCCGCGCCTTCATTCTGAGTGACCTCCTCTAGTTGGTTTTGAAACGGGTTCTTAATTCTGTACACCTTTCTAGATCGCGTGCGATCAGCTCTGTTGTAATCATTAGTGTCACTTATGACTTGATACTGGACGTTAACAGAATTTAACTGGTTCGGATCTCGCTGTACATTTGAATTGTAGCTGGTGATGGGCTCGATCTGGCCCTCGTTAGCAGCCAGCTGCTGGTAGCGCAGGATATCGCGATCACTGAATACATCTTGACAGCGGACGTGGTTGGCGAGTAGTATAATGACTAGTATCCGTATCTGAAATGTAAATAAGGACCACATTTAGAAATATTGTTGCAGAAATTCTAAACAACAGATTTCACATTGACTGATGGTCTGATAAAATTTACATTTTTGATCTTCCAAGATATCGAGTCTTGCAAAGGAATAAAACAATACTGACATGGTATTGTTTAAGCATTTCTAATAACTACAGATTTTTAAATATTAAATTCTTAAGTAAGTACCTAATCTTAGCCTGTTAGCTCTGCTATTTTTATCCGACAAATGGTAACGAGTTTCCCTTTCAATGAGCGACCAGCAAAAGTATCAACTATAGCTTTCCTAAGACCGCAGATTTTATCGTTAGCTAACCTTTCAGCTTTCACATTCCTAAAAAGCGTAGCTTGAACTAATCCTGTATAGCCGCAGCAGCGGGTGGACAACACATTACGTTAGTACGAAAGAATCTAAACAGGAAACACTACAGTACATGAACTTTTCTTGTACTCTCTAACCGATTCAAAAATTAGATGCAATTACTATGACGATTGTCAATCGTGGACGGACTTCAATTGTTTACCGCTACGAGTACCATCTAGATAACTCCATAGAAATCTGTCTTACGTTTCGAAGATAACCTTAATCTTGTCAGCATTTTCGTACTCGATTGAGCTAATTAGAGACAATAGCACTATATTTAGTCCGTTATTAGCTGTAAGTTTATCTATAGGTTTATTTTTCATGTATAATTTAGAGCAGTGGATTTTGTTCAAATAAATAAAATAAAATCAAGTTCATTGCTTTATATCTCTAGTGTGTTGTGTTGGCGTATTACAAAATGCAATGCGTTAAGTGTCCACGGGCAGTGACCGTTCGGAATGCAACGCACTCACAATGGCGATAGTGAGATGCAGCTGTCTCCTCGAGCGTGAACGCATTTCTACCAGTCTTTAACTTTAAATGAGCCCATTAACTACATTTATTACACGAAAAAGTGAATCGAAACATTCGCCGTCTTGAGAATGCACGATGCTGTTAGCAAATTTTATTACACCTAATAAATTATTAAAGTAGCGACGTGATGAAGTTTTATTAGGAGTATTTCGTTTTTAATTGAATAAAGAATATAGTCAGCGAAAATAAGAAAATATCTCTTTTTTAAATCACGTTTTCTTTGAGTCAAAGACATCAATGCGCACGTAGGTTCGTGTCGCGTCATATGTGCGTGCACTGATTATTCAATAATTAAATATTTTCGCGTAAGTATAAGTTTTTAGGAGAATAATTTAAAAAGGAAAGCTTCTAGTTGTCCGAATTATATTTTGTCAATTTTAGGCTTTTATTGATAATTTAAAAACTGCTTGACCGGTTTTAATGAAATATATGGAACTACTTATAAAGTATGATCTACCAAACAAAAAAGAATAATCAAAATCGATTCACAATTGGCGGAATAATCGCGTAACATCCATACAAAAAAAAAACCACACAGACGAATTGAGAACCTCCTCCTTTTTTGAAGTCGGTTAATTAATAAATTTTATTATTATTAGTCATAGACTATTACAGGCCGATACTTAATTACGGCTGTGAAGTTGGGCGCGAAACGCTGCGCAGTAGAGAAAACGAAGGTGTGCGAGGGAGTCAGAGAGGCAAGACGCTGCAAAGTCTCGCTTGCGGCGCACTTCACAGCCGCCATTCAGTTTGAATCAGTCTATTACTATTACTAAAATTATTAGCCGACGGCACGCACCAATTTTTCATTGTGTAAACATACTCGTATGTGCGTATTGTATGTCCTCTGCTACATGACTGGAGCCCGGTGTATGGCGACAGGCTCGCCTCCTGTCACATTTGCGACTGAATATCGTCCGGCGAAGTGTGGGTGTTATTTTACACCACTGCCAGCCCTTTTGGGGAAAGGCGTGACGATATGTTATGTTAAAATTATTACAGTCTACCAAAACAAACCGCGGGGCGCTTGCATAGATATAATAATAACTTGCGTAACTTTCATTCAATCTTTTTACTCACGAGTAAACATAAATATTATGTTCACTTTCAATTTATAAATTCAAATAAATACAAAACTGATCAAGACGTTGAATTTAGTAAATATATTAAATCTATACTAAGTAAAGCGGACCATAACGATCTTAATGCGAGATAAACCATTACTTGTTTCATTTTCCCTCCAGTGAGATGTTATATCAAGACATCATAACTATGGTAATAACATGTTAACTAAGTAGATATGTTTATTAACCCCCGACGCGACGGGGAGTTATAAGTTTGACGTGTTTGTGTGTGTATGTGTGTCTGACTATGACAGCTCCCGAATGGATGGATTTTCTTGATCGGGAGTATTCTTAACTATATTTAATGAAAATCGATGTCGGGGGTTCATAAATTGTTAAATTATAGTTTTAATATTGCACTAACCACTGCACTCTGACTGTAATTAGTATTATACTTAAACTATCACTATAGTATAGAAATTTTCGGAAATTTTTACTTAGTGATAGTCATAAACGTCTTTGCTGCGCCCCGCGGATTCAGCTGCGGTCCCACAATAGCCGTTCAGGATTCAAAAGTGTCCTATGTCATTTCCGTACCCCCGACAACGTGTATGCATTATTTCATGATGATCGGGTCAGCACTTAAGGCGTAAAAGCGTAACAAACATGAAACAAACAAAGAAACGAACAAACTCACTTTCACATTATTTTATAATATTAGTTATTAGCGGAATATACAACTGCAACTATTACAAGTTTCATAAAGCTACTACAATACTAAGCACATAATTTACTTCTCAATCGCAGTCAATAAACAAAGCCGATGTAATACATACCCTTTAATTTACGACCTAGGAAGTCGTGCCCGGATTCACACAATAGAAAGTTCCGTCGACGCTAGGAAGCTTTCAACGGGGACTATGCTAATTCTTACGATTACCACGAAGGGTGAAAGGGCAAATTTGCTCTCTATTGCCAGGCTGTTTTAAGCCTTAAACGGTTGTGGGATAAAGCAAACTATGTAACTTGTCAAAAGGTTTTGAGTGCTAAAATGACTTTAAGTTGCTCTATCAAAGAATATAATTCGATTGGTGAACTATCATTTTTGTTGTAATTGATTGTAGTTAAATAGTTTTAACTGGTTTTTGACATAAGTAAATTATCTAATAGTAACAATATTTTTGTTAATTTTTTAGTTGTGGTTTTTCGAATGTTTTATATAACTAAGTGTATGTTGACCTGTGATCAGCAATAGCTACTGGCTATCAGAAGCCAATATAAAACATATATATTTAGTACTGAATGATATAATTTTAGTGTTTTAAGAATGCCGTTTTTGAGCATTAAACTTTCCTTTCTCAGCCAAGGATGCCCATAAATTAGTGGCAAGTTTTCTATCTTCCAAGTCAAGGTTTTATCGAAACCTGCCTGTTCTATGAGAATTAAAATTCATGAGTCAACGAAACAGGTATGAAAAGTCCGTTAATTTAAGCGGTGTGTCAAAATCTTAGGTCAGGCTTATAAAAGTTACGTCAACGGTAATGTTTTATATACATTAATCGACATAATACTGACAGTATTATAAACATAGCTCTCTAAGTTGGACATGTATTTCATTTCAAACATTTTTTTTTCCTTCACCTTTAGTAATTTATGTATACAATACAATAATATACAAAAACTCTTTAATGACACCAAATACAAAATAAATCTGAACTAAACACTCAAAAATATAGGCGCAATGGGCGGTCTTATTGCTTAAGAGCGAACTCTTCCAGACAACCATTGGATGGAATAAAACATTATGAATGGACGGTGGTGTGTGCTAAAAAAAATTATAATTAATATAATGTACTTACACTACTAAGAGTTCTATACCTACCTATAGGTGTATGTAATATTTACTGTTTACGACCAAATAGACCGCCTACGCTTACGTTCATTCATTAAAATAGCTCCTAGTCAGTACAAAAAACTAGTGCAAGTACGTCAAGCATATCGCATTTATAAAATCGAAATCAGAAAGCTACGCCTAAAGCTACTGCCGACGCAACTAATAGCTGCTTCGATTAATAATTCATGTATACAAACACGTCAAGAACACGTTGTGGAGTTGTCAGCGAGCCTTCCATGACTAACGTTAGATAAACCCTGAGGTCGGAGGTGAGCGCGACATGCCTTAACTGGCAACACTAGGATGCTCCCCGTTTCTCTGGCCTTTACCGAGCTGCGTTTCACCCGACATGCCCGGGGAAAGTGAATACTTCCGATGTACCTTTAGCTACTACCTGATCGGACTTGTTTAGGTTAGGTTAGTTCCGTGGGAAAATGAAAATATTAGACAAGGACTTTAATGGCAATTTTGATGGAAGACAGTCTTAAAAGAGTGTCTAATCGCGCGGTAATAGTTAGCTAAATTTAATACAATCTGATTATAATCTTAAGCTCTTGTGACATAAGATATCATTAACCTGTTTTTGCTTGGCAAGATTACATCTCTACAGAATGACACTGAAAATGTAAATTCCTTAAATTATGTTTATTCACTTTTATTTCAAAATTTAGCACATTAATGACCAATATTTAAAATTAGCAAAGCTGATACAGAAAAGATTTGATGATAAATGTTATAATATTTGTAAGATTATAAATACTTAAACCTACTTTGTAGCGCCCTTACAGGGTCTTTGTACTTGTAATTACTCGTAGTCTAAGCACTGTATATTGGCAATAAATAAACAAATAAACAAAAAAAAATATGAAAATAGGGGGTGGACTTTACTTACAAGAAACACGAGTATCATTGTGACACTAACTTTCCTTTTGCCGATGTCACATTATTTTAAACTTTAACTGTATATAAAAAGTAAATATAATATATAGGTCAGAGAAAAAAATGCTATCGATTATTATTATTTTTTTTTTTTACACAAAATATTGTATTCCGCACGTAGCGGAGTCTAAACTGTGTATGAAGAAAAAAAAGCTATTTAACCAGCTGTTTGGTTCGTTATTACGATTTTTATGTAATTTTTACATAGGGAAGTGTGTAGTAAAGAGTTTATGGTATTATTTTCTTAAAAATAATGACCAGAAGAAACAATGAATCTGACCAAAAGTCATATTCAAAACGTAATCTAAATTACATAACAAAACGTACAGTCATCGTCTGAGATCGGAATCTTTCTACAATATGAAACTTGATTCATTGCACTGCCAAATTTTTTATGATGCACATTTATCAACGGATTGTCCATTCATAAAATACATTAGCGATCAAACGTAACATTTTTGTTTCAATTACTTTTGTCCATGAATCGTAACAAGCTACTCTACTACGATGCCGAGTAGAAGCTACTCGTAATGTGTAATAGGGGTGTGGTTGTAAACAGGTTTGCAAAACTCATTTTCTGCGCTAGTCATTTGCCAATAAGTATGTATTACATAAAGAGAAAATAGTTTAATTTATTTTAGGTATGTTGCCTGAAATAGAGATTGTTTAAAACTGTCATCAATAGGCATAGATAAATTACATAGTTTCTCTATGCTACCCATATGCCCCCATAATTTTATTATCATATTATTTTAATAAAAATTTATTAATTATTAGAATATGTACCTAACAAGCTTTTGTTACCTAATGCCTTTAGATGCTTAAATAATCTCCAGTTAGTTTATTTCAAATTTATTTGTTAATAGTTTAATTTCTCAACTTTAAATATAACAGTTTTTAAATTTTGTTTTGTAGTGTTTGCTTTTAAGATATTTCATTGCATTATAAAATAAAAAATGAAGAAATATTTGAAAATTGGTTTATTATAAGCATGGTGTTTTTTTAGCAAAGCTTTATCAGGAAATGAATTTCAAAGACAGAGATCAACCAAAAATACTAAAACACCTGGCGTTCTAGTTTAACCAATATGCAAATTAAGAATGCAACAAACCATTTCATTGGCCTAGAAATGAGACATTACATAATTTACATATTTCGAATTTACGACAGTTTCGAAGTGGGACGTGACATCTGCATCTACCTAAAACGAGAACAAACTTCACGTAACCTTTGATAAAATCAGTGAAAGTTTAATAGTCAGTTTATCTATAGGTTTTATTATTTTTAAACCCATTATAACTAATAATAAAGCGATGATAGCCTAGTTGATAGGTCCGCCTCTCAAGCAAGAGGGAGCGGGTTCAAACCCAGCCGACGCCACGCACCAATTTGTTCATTGTGTGAACATATTTGCGCATTGTATGTCATCTGCTACATGACTGGAGCCCGGTGTATGGCGACAGGCTCGCCCCCTGTCACATTTGGGACTGAAGTTGCGAAGTGTGGGTGTTGTATTACACCTTTGCCAGCCCCCTCGGAGGAAAGGCGTGACGATATGTATGTATGTACAGCTATAATTCCCACTTGCACTAGACATAAGACTGGCTTAAGTCCTTGCTTAACTAAGTTTTAAACTACTTCTAGCGAAATATGCGCTTATCGGGCACATATCTTTTCTTATACGGAGCGCTAGAGTGTGGTCTGCCATAGTGTGTATTCCCTCACACTTATAATCTGGGTGTCTTCAAGTCTCGAGTGAATCGGTTTCTTCTACGCAAGCGTGCTCCATCGTAGGCCGCATCACTGCTTATCATCAGGCATGTTGACGACCAAACGCAAGCCAATTAAGTTAAAAAAAAAAAACTTAAGTTAATATTCTCCTAAGGAATGGCTTAAGGTTTGTATGAAAATTTTAGATAGGAGCTAGCTAGGAGTAGTTTAAACTAATTAAGCAAGGTCTTATGCAATTCTTATATTTAGTCCAAGTGGCCACAAGTGACTTAGATCAAAGTGTACCGAAACTCGACAAATGATTAAATTTTAACTGTCTGTTTTGGACAGCTATTCAATAAGTTATTTGTCAATAATAGACAGTTAAACCATTAATCGCCCTGTTAAATTTGGTGAACATAGGCTTCATTAAAAGAATTTATAAAATTATTAATGAGATTGTTGGTTAGACATAACAAGCGGCACTAGCCGATGCCTACCACAGCTGTTTTGGGTGAGCGCGCGCAGTGATGTGCGTTAAGTCTTAAATTTAAATTGTTACTTTATAATAAAATATTATGGTATAAAATGGTGTATCTAAGTTAATTAAGGGCGAGAACTGTTTGTTCTAGACAAGCCGTATTGGTTTTTGAGGCATGTTGACGTATAAACTATAACATATACGAGTAAGTTAAATAGTTTAAAAAACCGCCTATTGTGACATTGCAACAGGTGGACAAGATTTTAAAATGACATCTTTTTATAAAAAATAAACTACCTAGATGTTTTATGAGTTTTTTTTAATTTTATACTAAGGTGCCACTAATACAGTTTTAAGTAAATGCAAACAATTTCTTATGTGTCTCTTCTGAACATCTTAAATACTTAATCTTACATCTTAAGTACTTAAATATACATAGTACATTATAAAAGTGTGGCCAGGACTACATTTTGGGGTTCTTTTTAACAGTGCAGTTTTTTTACAAGTCGCAATTTTGAAAAACCCGTAACATTAAACTCTTACAAAAATGTGCAGTTTTAAAATATTAAATCTGCTAAGGTTGTATATTGGAACGGAAATGGCTAACGTAGAGTTCAGGAATTAATATTAGTTTTCGTGCAATTGTAAATATTTTTCAGGGCAACATTAAAGTTTAAAAAGAAGTGGCTTCAGCGAGATATAACGCAGTGTTCCATCTTTTCCTCTAGGTTTATCTGAGCTCACACATCGAACAAACTCTAACTTAGACCAAGTTTCACTTGTCGCCCATCGATCATAATACAGCCCGTGCGTAATAAGGGTTTGTTACCGATAATCGCTTTAAGTGGCAAATGACTGAGCACCGATCCAATTGCAAACGCAGTGTATCATTCAAGCCATGAAGCCTGTAATTGTGTTGTCAACTGGTCGATGAACTGCTGTCTAGTTATAGTGTGAATAGACTAAAAAGTCACTGAACATAATATATATACCAAAGCTTTAAAACCGACTTCCCATCCTGTATTTCGTCATCCACGTAAACAATTTTTAGACTTTTGTTGAAATTTTAAGAACAAAATTGAAATGGTACCACGTCTTAAGTATGATCTACCAAACAAAAAAAAAACATTAACATATTTACAAAAAAACACAGTTGAGTTGAAAATCTCCTCTTTTTTTAAAGTCGGTTAAAAAAGCACCGACCAGTTAAAAAAGCACCGACCATCAAATTGTTTTTTTTTTTTGCAAATATTCTGTTTGCGTTTGTTTGAATTTGGGAAAAATAAACTTCAAGAAGTAGATTTTATGAAATAAATAGTTGCAGTCGATATTTGATCGCAGATATTTGAGTGTCCTACTCAAATATGACTCAAGTTGCTAGGTACGTTGCTAAATTAGCGGTAAAGTATGAGTAAAATAATTAAACTATGAATGTAGTTTACAACACTTGCTTCCGTTAATATAAAAAATGTTTAGTTAATTTATAATTAGCTATTGTAGAATGGATACAACTTTCTATTGTTTTAATTTAAAATGTCTACATGGAAACAGAAATAACTATGATTAACATTACGATTAATGTGATTAGTACAATTAGTATGATTAACAATTGCGTTTTAAAATTCTTCTGTCTATTTTTTTAACTTTTTTATAAACACCCTTTTAAGGACCAAAATGGCGGCAATTAACAAGATATTCATCAGTACGTAGGTAATAATTAAATCAGTCTGTGAGCCGGCGTGGCGCCCTTCTGAATAACTACGATTAAATAATTAATGTCTTGAAACTTATCATCTTTAATCTCAATTAAAGCAAAAATCCGCGATGTAATTTTCATTCAAAATGTATAATAGTACTAGCTGCGCCCCGCGGTTTCACCCTCGGTTAAAAAGTATCCTATGTGCTATTCTAGACTATAATCTATCTCTGTGCCAAATTTCATCAAGATCAGTTCAGCCGTTCTGGCGAGAAAAAGTAACAAACATCCATCCATCCATTATTACAAACTTTCGCGTTTATATTATTAGTAGGAAGTAGGATTCCAAGAGTGAAACAAAAATTAGGTAAGTAAATATTTCAATCCTTCATATTTCATATCTTTCCACAAATGTATTTGACACATAGGTACTTAATGGTAAATTTATACAGAATATTGGTTTGGAACTGTATCAAATCATTTAGTGTTTTATATTTTTAAATAGATATACATAATAATATTATACAATGTGAAATAAATACAGATAGAATATGCATTTTAGATACAGCTTAGATAAGAAATGTGTTATTTATTGTATTAATCGCGAATTATAGTAATCTGAAAGTTTATTTGATATCAACAAAAATTAATCAGCTATTTCCTCGGAAAAATATCATTGACGTAATGTTATTTTTGTCATGACGACTGTTTTTTTTTTCAATTTTAGTGTTTTTTCCACAAAAAAAAACAATTTCAGAATTATGAGTACTTTCTATAGCGTGAGTACCTACGTATTTTCAGCTGTGTGCATCCCAAGCTTGTAAACTTGTTTAATTAGGATTGTTTGTTTTAACATTATTTACTGTGGGCCTGGGCTCTTTTTCGAAAAATTCATCGTTTATGATAACTTTTTGTCAAATTGTTGCTAAAGAGTTAATATGAAAAGTTTTGATTGAATAGAATAGTTTACTGTCATAAAATCCTAGTCGTACTTTTAATAATTTATTACAGCGTATTCTTCTTCTATCATGTACTCATCATTTTACATACATTGTTTTTTTTCGTATAGATGCACAGATAGATGTGCAGTGTAATTCACGCAGTATTGTTTTCAGCATTTTCAGTTTCATCCAAATTCAAAATACAACTTACGATTTGCTGTACGGCTTTCATTTTCACGTGTAGATATTCAACTTCAGCACCAAACACAGTTCACCGCAACATTTCACTCAACACTCAGTCCTTTTCCTGGGGGCAATGACCTCTGGGGGTTGCAGGGGTGTCGATGCGTCCAGTGATCGCTGCAGTGGTGAAATGAAGTTCAAGGTGAGGCTGAGTGAGGCTTATATACGGGGGTAGTGTAGCGTGGCGCTGCACCTGTGTGGGGGACGGTGGGTGCGAGTAAACAGGACGGTGCACACTTGTAAACTGCAAGTGCATCTCAAACTTTCAAGTAGTTGCTCTACAACGCTATTATGAGAAAACAGTTATGGCATTACGACTTTTTTTTTCAAAAGAATTTTCACCACATTACAAAGTAGGTACTGTTTTTTTATGGAAACTGACGTGGTTTTCACACATTATGATATAGAACACGGAAATTACTCACGTACGATTCAGTCGATTATTCCGACTATAGTTTTAACCGCATTCGACTGAATCGTACGTGAGTAATTCCCGTGTTTTAAATCATAAATAGGTACTGTTTGTTATGTACTCGTATGTTCAAAGATGGATAATGTAAATAAAGTTTAAGTCAAAGTCAATGTTTTTATTCAATTTGGGTATCAAAGATACACTTATGAACAGCAAAGTTTGCTTAAATAAACTCTACCGCTTTGTTCGGATAAAGAGCCTCTACTTAGAAGAACAGGCAAGAAACTGAGGGGCATTTTTTTTTTTAAAGAATAAATATATTACAGTTTCACAAATATAAGAAATTAATTGTTGGTGAAATAACATGATAAATTGGTTTTCTTGCACAAATATTTTTTTTAAAACTGTAATGTTAAAACACATGTTGAAATTGAATTGTTGTTGCGATTTAATCCAGTCACATGCCCTTAGCAACCATTAGCTAACAAATATCAATAAATCAAAATAAATGATCTCAAATGCAACTCAAGTAGATCGAAATTTGAAAGACTTACAACATGGAGACGGTTAATAAATGGTGTTGAAAATTCTAAATTAGGTAAACATCTATAAATAAGGTGAGATTTCGTCTCTGTCATATATTTTATATGCCATCAAATTTATTAAGTTGCTCAATGATAAAATCCTATGTTATAAAGCGATGACGGATCAGTGGACGCGTATTCACAAATACGCCAGCTGGGTGATATGTGGATTCGTATATGGCAACATGCTTGAATTTTTAGATATGCCTAACCAATTATTGCCTTTTGTACCTAAAGTTAATGGAACAGTGACCATGACACACAAGTAGTGGCTTTAGACTAAGCTTGAAAATAACCAAAAAAAAAAAATCGGTTGTCACAGACAATCGACTGCCTCGGTGGCTCAGTTGGTAGTGAACCTGCCTTCTGAGATTGGGAGCGTGGGTTCGATTCCCACCTAGGGCAAACATTTATGTGATGAACATTTGTGTTTGTTCTATGGGTGTTAATATGTATTTATGTATGTATTTAAAAATATCTAAGTATGTATATCAGTCTCTGGCAGCCATAGTACAAGCTTTGCTTAGTTTGGGGTCAGGCGACCGTGTGTGGAAGTGTCCTGAATTTATTTATTAATTTCAAAGAAATTTGAGGAGTCTAAAAAGACGACAGGGTTAATTCCTCAGCCTTTAGGAAACGTATTAGTTCGCCTGTCTTGTTTTGGAGTAATAAACGCAAAATAAATTATATTTTAGGATACTGGCAGAATTCTTACCTATACTTATATTGTGTGATGTCATTAATTTATATTACGGTTGGTGGAGGCGTCAGGTGTTCAGAATGCTGGCATTTATTTCGGCCAGAAATTGAGCATTGCCATCCAGCGTGGCAATGCTGCTAGCATTCTGGGCACCTTTCCCTCTGCCAACGGGCTTTTAGATTAGTTCTAGTTTTTAGTTAATATTTTATGTTTTTTTTTTTTTTATAAACATAAATGTGTTATATGGCATATATATTACCCCCTTCGGCGAATAAATTAATCACAGTCCTTCATCGAAGCTGTCTGATTGTCTGTGGTACTGTAGAAGTGTTGAATAATGGTTAGCTGAACGACTGAAAAAAGTTTTGAAACCAGTGACTAGGTAAGTATCTGAGCACTAACATTTCCTCGCCTAGAGCTACAGCTATGAAAGGGAATCTTTAAGTTGTTACATAACATTACAGAATACTAAGTATTATGCACATGTTTACATTTGTGAAACGAATTAAGTACTTTAAGGATGTTATAGAACGGATTTCGTTTCTTGTAACTACTGAGAGTTTTAGGAATGAAATCGCCCAGAAAGGAAAACACTGGTTAAATGAAACCTAAATTTTTGTTGTAGACTAGCTGCGCCCCGTGATGTTACCCGCCGGTAAAAAGTTGTCTATGTGCTATTTCAGACTAAAATCTATCTCTCTGCAAAGTTTCACTCGGGTTCGTTCAGCCGTTGTGGCGAGATTAAGTAACAAAGATCCCATCCATCCATCCAAACTTTCGTATTTATAATATTATTGGTGTGATGATTATGAGATGACTATTAAATTATTTTTTTCCTGATATGTCTTAATTTTTTTCATTTCTATAGAATTAAAAAATATAGGTGGGTAATCTACGAGTACCATAGGCATTGCGGAACTGCAAGTGATACTAACTTCCTTTTGTCATATGTGCTTCCTCCTATTGTAATAAACATTGTACACTACTGCCTATGTTACTTTGAAAACAATCTTTATTATACATCGGCAAATTTCTAACTGTAAGCAACTAATTTGAATCATTATAGTTTAAGGAAGTATACTCAATTGTTTGTACCTATATTTAGAAACAATTCCGACATAAAACACAATCTCTGCCATACATATATAAAGTCAACATAGTTATAGGTTGATTAAGATAAAATTGGCTAAAGACCGCGAAAAGAGACGCAAGATAAAAATGATATCAGAAAGACTGTATCTATAGACAGAAGAAAACTTTGAATGAAACCTATAGAATATATTTTAAATAATTTCCTTCGCTTTCCCCATGTTGATAAGCCAGAGATTTTTGACAAACGATAGGAACTATCGGTAACCTATTATCTCTAGTCAGACACCAACATCCTGTAGCACTGGTTGCGCAACTGATTGCCCACGGCGTTTCCCTTCGGCTTCCTCCTTGACTGCGATACACACCGGCGCCTGAAGGGAAATGCAAAGCACCGAACATAAGCTCGTTTTGAAAGTTTGATTCAGAACTTGAATGTCTGATATCTTCAAAGCTCGTCGCGGTTGTGCTTGTTGCTCTGCTTTTTTTGGTGATTTAAAAAAGTTGAAGAAAGCGGTGCTTGTTATTTTATTCAAGCAAGCTCCCATAACAAATGTTGCGATTGAAATACATATGGGTTCCGTAGTTAACTAGTTTCCCTGATTGCTTTCGGGATAAAATGCTTAATATATTAATATTATTAGCTTTTCTCGTCCCTACTTCCCCACCTTCAAAGATAATTACTAAATTAAATTAATTAAAGTCAAAAAGATAGTTACTTACTTTATTATATTACTTGTAGTGTAGTGTGATATTAATGTCTTACCGTTAATTTTCCATCGATCTAAAGCTGACATTCATTCGTAGAACATTAAACTTATCCACACTGTGTATAGTAATGATACCCTGAACAAGCGCAAGCCTTTTCCTGATTCAACATAAACGCCGAACCTGCCCGGAAAATGCGGAAGCTGACCGGGAAATGAGAGTGAAACGCTGACACCCAACCCAGCAGGTTCAGCATAAAAGTGTTGCCTGATCAACTAGTTTTTATCTCCACCCAACTGGTTGTACTACTGCAGTTGATAGTAAATAAATCGGCAATAAGCAATTAGTAGATTTTCCTGATCGGCCATCTTTCGCCATTTACGTTCTTAGCTCGTGTAATGAGGGCAGAAATAGCAACTGGTATTTTACAATTTTGATTTTAGATGGGTACTACGAATTTTTATATAGGTAAAATAAAGTAATAACGATATTGACAAACCTAACACTCGAAAAATAAAACAGTAAATAGTAATATTTACTGTTTTATTTTTAATTTTTTTTTTTATTTTTTTTTATTTTTAATAAAACAGAAAATAGTAATATTTACTGTTTTATTTTTACTATTTACTGTTTTAAAAATAAAACAGTAAATAGTAATATTTACTGTTTTATTTTTTCTCTCTTCCTCTTCAGGTATAACATGAAGATCGTATTTATATTGTATTTTATCAAAAAACGCAAGTTTCACTCGTACTCATGATTAAGTTACAATTGACAAAACATTTTTTTTAGTTATTTAATTGGTGACTCATTTCGATAAAAACCTACTTTAATAATCATCTTAATCTGATACACTGAGTATGACTTCTCATCCTATTACAGGTATTCATTCTCGGGTAGCATTGAAGATTCAAACTCATCCATCAAACAATTAATTAATTTTGAGTTTTGTTTTAATTCGATTCTCACATGATACCTACTTAAAATTGAATTGCTTCAAGTAAAGGCATTCATGTTAATGACAGTATAATTTAATCGATTAATGATCTAAGCTTGGATAATGATAAACTAGACTTCATTACTCATCCGAGATTGATACTGCAAACTAGATTTATGACTCTCACTCACACAATTAAGCACGCTTATATGAAGTGGATAAAAATCTTGTTATTTTTCTTTGAATTATGTACCTAATATGTTTCTTTGTAGTTGAGGGGTTGATAATTTACTTTATGTTTTACAATTCACAGCTTTAGTTATCTTACTGCTAGTACCAACAAATGCGTTACAACAAATACGGCCTGTAACTCTTAGGGAAAATTCAGGGTTAAGTCAGGTCTGAAACACAATCATAAGCAGTCGGAAACGTTTCCGATCGGATTCCAAAAATTTTAAACTCATTTATTTTGAATCTCAGTCTATTTTCATAAATTTTGGAATAGGTAATCGAGTATAAATTCGATCGGAAAATGAATTACGTTTAAAAACATTTGAATACGGGCTGAAATTCGAATAATTTGAGTTTTAAAATGTTTGGAATCCGAACGGAATAGTTTCCAAATGATTGTTTATATGGGTGCAGGTCAATACGCCTTTTTCCAGGTGGTCCCGGGAGAAGGCGTACTTCGTGGCTTAAGAACCTTCAGACATGGTTAAGCCTGATTACTAGATCCCTGTTCTGCGCTGCTGTGTTCATGAGAAAGATAGCACTAATTTTATTATAGCCGACCTCCGGTAGGAGATGGATTCTTGGAAGTCTTCGTGGTCTTCGTGGAAGACCGGGGTTGGCACCCGTCTTACGATCTGGTGCAGGTACTTACCGAAACAACCGTGTCCAGAAAGTACCTACTTGCACCAATCGGAAGCGACCCAAAACGCCGCCTAACCCACCCCGAAGGACTGCATGAGCGGATGGCTTCTACCGTCCACTGCTCAGGGACAGGTGGTACCAGGTCCTCCGTCCACCGCCGCAACAAGGTGGCCCATGCTTGCCGCCGCATGCGTGTGACCTCCTCCTATGCTGGGGGGGTCTCCACTGGATCTCCTTGACACCACCAAGTAAAACACTTCGGAGGGTATACCTGTCTTAAGCTATGCTATCTTTCGAGTGGTATTCAAGACCAGTTCAACCACCAAGTTATCGTCGACCTACTTCACAGCTGAACGACCAACGTTTTTGATTGCTTTGTCTCAGTCACTAATCATCAACATCCAAAACCTGACTGTCACAGCTTCTCTTACCTCCAAATTATTTACTGAATATTTTCCACAGTTTTCTTGGTTGTACAGTTTCCGATATTTGCTTGTACCGTGTTTACAAGTAACGTAACATAAAACTGTTAGTAAATATTATGTGAACCTATACCTAACTACTTTTCTGTAACAGTAGCTAGTACTAACTAACTAAATGCGCCTAGTAATTTGTATTATTTCTACGCATATCCACTTCAGATCGTTTACTGCTATTCCAACTTTTAAAACCTTTGTTTACTGAAAAATATGTCAAAACAAATTTATAAGTAACTAGCTGCGCCCCGTGGTGTGACCCTCGGTAGAAGGTATATAAGCTACCTCCATAGCACATTCAATCAACAGCCGTCCACCCGTTTGAGTGTGAAAAAGTAACAACCAACACACACTCAAACTTCCACATTTATAATTTAAGTAGAAAGACTAGCTGCACCCCACGGATTAAAAAGTATATGGCCTCTGAGCTATTTCAAACTATAATCTATCTGTGTGCAAAATTTCTTTCAGATCCGTTCAGCGATTCTGGCATGATTGGGTGACAAAGATTCATCTATCAAAACTTTCGCATTTGTTATATTAGTGTGACTGTGATGTGAAGTGTGACTGAGGGTTAAATTACAAACTGTGAGATTAAAATTGTGCAGATATTTCGTTCAATTTTATTGTACCTACTCAATAGCATGCGATTCGTGTCTAACTAAATGTGATTAGTTATAGCGTGTGCGTAACATCAAACACAATTTATCACAACGTTTATTGAAATTCAACCATTTAATTTTAGATCTACATTTTATATTGCACTTAACACAGCAATTTACATTGCAAGCATAATAAATAACAATGAAATTGGAAAATAATCGACCAATTTCTTAAAGCAAAAGCAAAAATAGAAGGACCGAAAAGATTTTGCCTTCTAGTTTCTTCCTTAAAAAAAACATTTCATTATCAAACTATTATAAGGCGTTAGATGTAACGCCTTATAATTATAGGAAAGAAGGGTGTCTCGATTTTTGAAAATATCTTTACACGTAATACTTACAATGGCTTAAAAACTAATATTTACAAATTGACTTATTTAGAAGTAAATTACAACGACTAAGATGATTTTTTATGATCGCTATGTTTCCTTGGGTGTAATAATGTGGATTCTGTTTTGCTGTCAGGCCTCACCATTCGCTTTGGGTGTGAGTGGTAATTCCTGGGATAAGAAGGGGGTTTTTGTTTGCTGATTGGTGGAACGTAATGAGGGCCCACAGTATACTCTGCTTCAGGGTTGTATTCCTGCTGGCTAGGATGTGTGTATGCTGACACTGAATGCGAATTAACATAGGCCACTTTCTCAGTAGTTGGGTTCCCTATGAAAGTCTGCGGTACCATAATTCTGTATTTCGATTGATAGTTAGAAGAATACGGCATCGGGGTCACGTAGCTTACAGTCTGAACAGTACCTGTGTTTTGGTTCTGCAGCTTTGAATTGTAACTGACTGGGAAAACTGTCGCGATGGTATGATCCTTGCTTGGATAGTTCTCCGATATTACTAGAGTATTGTCATCGGTTTCTTCACTACTTTGTTGCTGATATTGATAGGTTTGACCGTGACCTATCTCTGCGTGGCTTTGAATCTGTACTCCTGGACCATGACTTTCCTCAGAGGTGACCGCTTGGGAAGGGTATGAAACTATTTCTTCTTTTTGGGTTACTTCTTCGTGAGTCTGGTATTCTTGGGCAACATCTGAACCTGCCGAGTTTCCGTAAGACCCAGTTTCCACGTTTCCTTGTTGAATGTACTCGTATGCAGCAGCTTTAGCTGATTCATCGTCATCATGTACTTGAGGGGTCCTGTATTCATATGCTCCGGTATCGTGCGAACTAACTTGCGGAGATGTTTCATGTTCAACTTCAGCGGACGTGACGTGAGAACTTGTTTCAGGTGCGTTAACTGGCGCTTCATGAGATTGCTGTTGGTATTGTGACTGTGTGTAGTAAGTTTGAGGTACCGCCGCGGTGCGAGGCACATACTGATACTGATACTCATACCTCTGTTGATGCATTGGTTGCTGGTACAAAGAATGGCCATGAGATAGAGTGTATCGTTGGGGATATGTCGAAGGATATTTTGCCATTACAGGCTGTACGGCTGAATACTGAACTCCAGAGTGATCGGCATGTGTATAAGATGGTTGCACGTAAGGAGCGGCATAGTGCTGTCTTCCATAACCAGACGCGCCTCCGTGAGATGATGTATCAACTACAGTTGGTCCAATTGCACTTTGGTAGTGCATCACTGGAGGTGCAAACGAGAAACCCATTTTCTTAAAGTACTGGTTAACCAAATCTTGCAAGTTAACGTTGTTTAAATATCTCGACAAAGGGTAGTTTGGAGGCAAATTGGCGAAAAGCTCAGCAGTAGGATTCTTTAAATATGAACTGGGAACCCTCAATACCAACACTGGAACTACTCGCTGCTCAGTCACACTGTGCGATGAGGGAAAACGTAGATGATCATTCGTCAAACCAACATTTTGGTATTCAGGAGCTTTGAGCAGTTGCGAAGGATCAACAAAGTAGTTTGGCATTACCTTTGGGAACTGTCCACTTAAACCAGAAAACTCGTGACCATTATATGTGGTGTAGAGAGTGGAAGGAATATTGTAGGACTGCGAGGCTCCATGGGAATGATGTCCATGTGAATAAGAAGGAGAAGAAAGCCCACTGGATGGCTTCGGATAATTGTATCCCTCATTTTCATCTTTAACTGATACTAGTTCGAATGCTTTCGACGGTTGAATTTCTACATGGGTTATAGAATTACCTGAAGAGCTGCCATGCCCACCTGGTGGTAAATCTTCTTGAGAATAAGGATATATCATGAATTTTCCTTTGTCCTGGACTGGTTTACCAAAGTAAGAGTAGCTGTAGCCACTATTTGTTTTATACCCATATCCTAGATTAGCATCAATTGTTCTTTTTCCTTTTGTTTTTGAGTCTGTATCGTTTACTATTTCTATGGCAATAACAGCGGGAAATGGCAATTTCAGATCACCTAAACTATTAGTAACTTTGTCTTCTTTATCATCTGTTTTGTCGTTTTCTTTCATATCTGGTTTAATACCAAACTTATGTTCAACTTCTCTTAAGAATTTTCTTTCATCATCAGTTAAAGTTGCGTTGGCAGGTTTATTCTTCTTTTGCAGCACCTTGTATTTCTTTGGGTCTGGTTCAGCGAGAGACGTCGTGAGGACCGCGCATAACAGCATCTGAAATTGAGATACAAAAGATTTTAAAAAGAGATTCACTATAAGGTCTTGAAGTAACAGGATGTTACAAAGTATTATAATTACAACAGTAGCAGCTGGCTTAAGAACAATTAAATAATACCTAGTTTTTACAAATCGAAGGTTTATTACTTTTTAATTAGGTAGAGAAAATTAATCAGTTCTAAAAAATACGAAAACACTGAAAATACATCTAAGATCAAACAACGTTTGCTGGCTTGCATAGTCTACAATCCAAATCTGTTGCAAACGGCCTAGCTACGGATCAAAACTCATCTCATTAAACGATTGCGTGCAAGTCACAAGTGTTCACTCTCTAGCGAGCTCCGCAATTAGGTAACATAGCATTATCTTACTTCTCGGTATTCCATCATTGAGTCTTATTGTGAAATTCTTACTGCCTAATGTTGCGATGACCGCTGATGTTCGACATTGCAAGGTTTCATTACATGCTTTACTAGAAGTTGTTTGCAAACTTTGTATTTACGCTGTATCATGCCATTTTTTGGACACTTTCTTTAGGTTTTAACTGCATGCGTTGGATTATTCATATTTAGATCAATTTAAATTAATGTAACGTCAATTATTACACAAAGTGGTTCTCAAAATAGGTTTTGAAAAAAAAAACAAAAGTTTTAAAAAAATCGTTAAGAAACGAACTCGTTGCTCTAGAAAAACTTAGGCCGGATGCAATTGACTACCTACGCAGCATTTACTGCGGACAACCAAACCACAAAACGAGTAATAGGTATATGACGGAAATATCAAGACGGCTTGCCAAACAATAAGTCCTTCTCCTTTTCAGAGTGCAATGTATGCAACTTTTATAATTATCTGGGTTCTTGCGAATACAATAATTGCACGATCCCACAATGGGCCCGCGTTGCATAACGCCAGTTTTCTCGCGACCTAGGCTTATCCGCTCTGCCCCTGCTTTCCACGACCTAGGGGTCAGGTTCTCGCCTCTTATTGACTAATAACATGCTTTCAATACACCCTACTTCACGTTTTATCCGATTTTCACGTAAGATAGATGATAGAAAACTCTTAAAAGTGAGTGTAAGATAACAGTCGTGTTATTTTATTTTCACTTTACTTCAGAAAGATGCTGTTTTTCATTCGAAGTCTAAGTGGAAAAGTGCATTTTATCCGCTAGCGAGGAAAGAGTATTAAAAATTCAAAGTTTTCCATGCAATCATTTTTTATACCAGATGCGTAAACCTCATTTTTAGATTAATCGCACTGAGCAGCATGTCTGCATAAAAAAAAACGCCTCATTTTTCATCGCCGTAGCGAGGTGAAAAGCTGTATATTTTGCTTGGCAGCAAAGTTATACTGCGTCTCGTATCCGTCGTTGAAACCCTCGCTGCGCTCAGGTTTTAATACAAGTACTCGCGCCAAAAAACAATTTTGCAACCTTGCATAACAAATAACTATTTATTGTTCCATTCACAGAGCAAAGAACGTAAGGATTTTCTTATGTAACTGTTGAATAAAATATACTTTCTTGCACCGGGAACCTGTTGCCTCTTTACCGCTTTCACTGACCCTTAGGTCACATTAATACCTACTATAATCAAAGGTTGGACAAACCAGTGCAGACGCCAGTTCAGATAACTCCTACTCGTTCTCTATCTACGACTTGTCAGGATGTGGTTTGTAGACCGCATTACGCACCAGAATTTTGTTTAGGAACTACTTACTTACTTACATTTGGCTGTTACTTAATGTCGATACAGTTAATACTGATGATCTAATGGTTGCTAGATGTTATACGAATTGTATCTAGAAATCAAGAAGAGAATCCATCATTTTGCCTGCATAAAAATCTCGTTACCAATTCTGTACGGTACTATCTGTGATCATACATCATCTCCGGTCCTACATGAGATAATTGAGCAAAAAGTCTGTCCGGTTACGACACTCACGAAACGCTCCACACCCTGTTTGCTTACTGCCCCGCCTACCTGCTTCCTATGGCCTCAGGGTACTTGAATGCAGATTGCTCGATAAGACGATAGTGCACAAATTATTAATAGATTATTTGACTACATTAAGAATTATTAACGATGATACTATTACAAAGATTGAATTACTTCGAAACATTTGTAAAGTCATCACTACCGAATCGCTAACCGAAGAAAACAATTTTAAAGTCAACCGATAACAGCTGCTATGGCATTATAAAAATGACAATGTGCTTATTTTTACCCGACTGAGCAAGAAGGAGGATTATTTTTTTCTAGTGTATGTATGGATGTCAGTATGTATGTATGCATGTATGTATGTAAGAATGTATGTATGTATGTATGTTTGTACGTATAAGATTTCTTTGGCACGCCCTACAGCCTAAACAGCTTGATGGATTTCGACATGTGAGGTGTCATTTGAATTGTCTTGATAGTCGAAGTAACATAGGATACAACATTTTGCAGCCGGGTTTTGTTTTTCTTTTAATAATGTTACTTATTTCGATATTATTTTAAGAAACGAAATAGCTTGCTCTACATCCTAGCTCTA
The DNA here is from genome assembly GCA_911728515.1 of Peribatodes rhomboidaria. NCBI lineage: Eukaryota > Metazoa > Arthropoda > Insecta > Lepidoptera > Geometridae > Peribatodes > Peribatodes rhomboidaria. The sequence continues at coordinate 6,274,466 of OU452178.1, read as the reverse complement.
CCCATAATTACGATGCTCAAAAATTCGAAGCAATTTAAAGTGATTTTACTTTACTGATGTTGCTTAGAATGTTACTATTTATGATAAGGAAAACAAATTCATCTTTTGTTTCCGCTAGAAAACTTACAACAACTTACAAAACTTAAGAAAAAACTTAAGAACATCCTTGTACAGTCTGCGCTATTTTTAAATTCACTTATGTAAGACCAATTTTTAAGTGACGCTAGTTCCCGCTTTCCTCGACCCAAGGGTCGCGTCTACACTGTGATTAATTAACAACATACTATAATAACATTACCATGTTGCAAAACGTGTTGTAACCTACTATTTTAAACTAATCAAGCGATATAAAACGATGGACGTATCTTTACAAATTACTAACTCATCAGGCTATTGATTAAATTTTATAGAGTAATTGGATTATGCGTTCTTAATTGAACCAAAGTTAATTATGCTACGCAATAGATATTTTATACTTAGCACGTGTTAGCAATTAATTATTGTCTTACATACCGTTTTTAGTATGCGTAATAAAATGAAATTGTTGTTATAAAAATCTATCACAAAATTGAACAATGAAAATGAAACATAGAGTTTGCTATAACACACACATACATCGTCACGCATTTTCCCCGAAGGGGCTAACAGAGGTGTACAACAACCACACTGTAAACCCTACAATAATTCTAGATTGACAAGAACAACGCTAAGTATTAAAGTAATATTCAAACCTCTTGAAGAAGGAGGTCCGGAATAAAATCTTTAAAGCCAAGATAGACAATAAATACAATATGCAGATGTGACTTATTCAAAACAGTTTTTCTTGAAATAAAAACCCTGCAAAATCAATAGAGAAAACATGTGCAATAAGGGTAAGCTATGGGTAACGCTCAAAAGTGCAATAACTGCTGAAGAGGCACCTTCTAACTATTTATTAGTCAAGACTCTTGCGTTCGCCGTTCGCGGCGATTTACACATTTGTTTTATTTACCATAAAACTTGTATCTATTGATGTAACATCACTATCTCACTGATACATAACTAAGATAAGACTAATTTCTCGAACTTTAGTTATGCAACTGTCGATGTGTAAATTTATTGGTTTTAAGTAAAACGCAATGTGGTTTAATTATCATGTTAAGTTTTGCTTGGTTAAAGTCAATGCAGGTATTATCATATATTTCTTCAAAGACGTGATTTACTTATCGTGTGCAGTACTCTGCTAGTATATTAGTCAAACTATCTGTATCCAGATTGTTATTGACTTGGTGAAAAAGTAATAAATAGATACCCTATTACGTCGATGCAAATAAGTACAACTAGAGTTCAATTTATTGAAATATTAATTAAATTGCTACTACATCCAACACCGAGACGTTCATTTCTGAAGTACAACTTCTCGGTAACTGCAATTGTACTTCAGAAATTAACATTCAATCTTTTTCTATGTAAATTTTAATAACACCGACAGGAACACAAATTAAAAGCTATAAAAGAGAAAGTCTTCCCGCCTCCAAGGATTGCAACAGAATAACAAACGTTTCCTTGCTTCAATCTCCTGCCAAGCTAAAGTAACGGCAATTTGCTCTAATGTGGAGCAGACGCCAGACAGCCCACAAATGTCCGATGTGAACTTTGTAACAATGCAAATGAAACTTGGCTTTATTTTCACTCTGCAAATTAGGTTTTTGTAAAATCTCGTGCTATTCAAACTATTCCTAAAACTCGCACGAGTATGATAGCAATAGGTAGGTATATGAGTTAGTTACAAAATCTACACGATTAATTGGGCACATACTAAACATACGCGGTGAAGCAAGTATTCACGTCAACTCATGAACTGGATGGTGTTCTGATTTTTTTAATACATACTTAATTTGTCAATGTTTGACCACCAACTATCCTGATGTTAAGCGACCTTGTGGTCTAAGATGGGACACGAATACCTAGAAGGTACTTTTTGACTCTAGCCTTGAAGATACCCAAAAATACTTAGTGACTTTTACATACAAGTTTTAAACTTTTTACCAAGAGTACCTACGGTTAACAGAACAAAGTACATGACAAAGTGCCTACACTGAATAGACATAAAAGTTGTTTTAGCCGACTCGCATAGTATTTTCTTGGATCATGCTTACTCATGAACATTATTTAAAATGATGTAGGTATACTTATAGGAAGTCGACCGAGAAACACGCTTCTTTCTTACAACTACGCGTTCATATTCCACAAGTAATAATAATAATAATCCAATGTAATCTCACTTGACCCAATGACTTAACTTTTAACAACGCTATGCTGAATGCACACAAGGCAATAAACTACGCCATATTGGACAAAAGACCGAATCATCTCGAGATGATTGAGGCAATAGGGTTGCAAGATAAATGACATGATAGATCGCTTCAATACAGTGTCAATTCAATAATAATGTGTTTTGTCCCATTCACATTTACATTAAATTTTCGAACAGACGCACATTCGCTGACGATTTTGACAACAGTTTGTACTGAAAGAAACATCTAGTAAGCCACCTCTGTAAAACTACATCACAATCAAAAACTTTGAAAAAAGTGACCTAAACAGAAAATGAACACATACACAAATACAAACAGACAAAAATCAATATCCAAAAGTCTAATTACATGAATTACGAACGGTAAATACAAATTGAGCTCACAAATAGAGTTGTATCAAGTATCTACTCGTATTTTCGCACGACAGCCCTAATGAACACCCGCGATGTGTCATTATGTGGTGGTTACCGCCGCGTGCGCAACCTCTATTACACCAGATACAGTTATCACAGCTGACGTAATGTCAAAATATTGAACCTTGTTTGATGATGCTCTATTTGACACTTTCATTCAATCGCAGCTTACTGTCGTTAAAACAGCCAGTAGCAGTACAGCTGCTTATGAAAATATGACATTGACGTCATTGGGATTAAGTCTTTGAGCAGGAAAGTAGGTACGCAAGCTTTTTTTTTTTATGATGCGTTGGCGTAAAATAAATTACTTCAATACGTCACCTTAAAAGTATTATACCTTTACTTATTATTACCAAATTCTGCTAGGCCGTAGGTTTTAGTAAAATCCTAGACTGTGGCTCAAAATATAATTGATATACTAATAGTGTTTGGGACTTCAATCTATGTAATAACTTTGAAAAATAAAAACAGAAAGCAATTTGAGCTATTTTCGCAATTATATCTCATCGGCATAATAATAGCAATTACTAGGCAAAACCAGTTACTATGCAAATGTACACAGAAAAACAATTAATATTCTTACACGCTCACATAATAGGTAATCTTACGTACAGTTAGTAAGTGCGCAAAAATTCACTAAAATAATAATTAGGTTACTGCACAGTTACATCACTATGTAAAGTAGAAAAGTTCGTTTGAACTCTAGTTATGTAATGTAGAATGCAGTTTTTGTTTTTTCTGACAGCTCTATAAGATTTACTACAAACATAACATGAATAAAAGTGGCCTGTGTAAGGTAAAATTTACACCTCGGGGTGAGATAGTGAATGCTAGCGTGACCCCATCTCAACCCACTTCGTCAGAGGACTGTTCACGCCATACTTATAATTAAGGGTAGGTAGATTACGGGACTATAAAAAATTGAAAATTGAACAAAATTTTCAGAAATATGCTTAAAACATACAAAAATATGAAGTAACTAGAACACAATTTTCAGAAGAGTTTTTTTTTTTCAGGTTGGTGGTTGATAGTGAACCTACCTTCGAAGCTTGGGGAGTGGATTCGATTAAACAATAACACATTAGGGTAAACATTTATGTGATGAACATTTGTGTTTTTTCTATGTCTGGATATATATTGAAGTAAGGATGTATTTAAAAATAAATAATTATGGATGTATCAGAGTGTATCAATATATCGAGGGGTGAGTGATAGAACCCGATAAATCGAAAAAAAACTAATTTTAGTTTAAAAGTCTGCTGTACCCAAAATCCTACGCTCTTTTTAGCTATAAAATCCAATAGGTCATTTTAAGGCTCAATACAAAAATATTCATTCCAAATAATCCAATAAGTGCTATTTTTTTATTTTATTTTAGGTTACAATACTGTAAAACAAGTTATACGAAGAAAAAAAAGTTTTGTTTTGTGAAACAACCACAATACCCTACTTATAATCACCATATATGAAGGTAATGCTTATGGTCAAAATGGCTAATTTGGTTTATCGGAGTTTAACACTGAGGTAAATTTCCAAAAAATCGAAATTAAGCTAAAGTTAAAACCTATCAAATATAATTTTCGGGATATAGCTCTATGTGATTTTTTTTAAATACAACGTGTTTTAAAAATCTAAATCCAATAAGTATATTTAATGTATTAAATATCTGAAAAATATCGTAAAGAATCATATTATATTTACTTAGTGGGTATTCGCACTATCCGGAATCAAGCGCTTTACTCAAACTCTTGCGATACAAAACCCAGTAAGGTGTCTTTGAGCTTTGCGCCCGTGACGTCATGCGAAGTGGAGTGTCTCCCGCCAATCGCAGCCGAGCGTCGCGCGCGATAATGCGCTAGATTTCGCGTGCGGGGCGGTCAGCTGCCGCAGTTGCATGATAACACGCGCCATGATTACGCGCCCCGTGGTTTTCTCTGCTAGTATTTTAAGCAAGGAGTTGATTTTTTTTATTTAAAATTTACCTGCACGGACTCCGGGGACCGGGACTTTTGTTAACATAAATCTTTAATTATTATTTGAGGGGAATACAGGTAAAGGGGGGTTAGTTATTAAGTCTTAATATAAGGTTAGGTTAAACGTTATCAGATTTACTTATTGCATTGTGAGTACACCACGAGCAGACCAGCGACCCGCAAGCAGCATCCGATCACGAGTATGACGCATGTGCCAGTCAGAGTTGAAATTTAAAAGTAGGTACATAGAAAAAAATCGAAGTAAATAGCTTCGACGTGAAAGAATTTAAATACAGTGAGATGATGGACCTGAAGAAGTTAAGTGCTCTCCTGATTAAGAATAAAAACAATGACAATAAAAACGAAACCGTAAACTAGCTTAAAATCAAAAGAATTCGATATGTAAAAGGAGATTTAAAGATTCACTACAGCTATATCCGTCAGTTGCCTAATTTTACGAACCGCATAAGCAGCAGAACTAAGTCTCCCAGACAGCGCATTAATATGTGGACCCCATTGCAGTTTGGAATCAATGCTTATACTCAGGAACACCTTCCCGATAGTGAAGCAGGTTGCCGGATTTTAAGGTAATCGTGTCCTCACCCTCTCTACGGACTTCGGATAACCCCACAATATCCCAGCGCAACCTACTCAACTCTTCCTCCAGCTCAGCAACCTTCTCGTCAGTCCTCATTGTGCGCACGTTGTGCGTTACCAGGGCCAGTCGTCGTTTGGTATGACAGCCGTGCATCTGCCAGCGATTCTTAGCACCCCCTGCTCCGCCGTTACCGGGGCCGCTGTCGTAGCCCGGAATAGCATCGCTGCTGGGGACTGGGGGCCTGGTCGTATTTGTGCTCGTCATTTAGGGGGGAGTTTGCCCGTAATCGCCACGCTGGGCAGGCGTGGTGGCGATCGCAGAAAAACGTGGCTTCGCGACAAGGATGCTGCTGCCCATCCCTGCCCTGTGCCATTTTAGCTACGTTTTATTTCGAATGGTTATACCGCCATTTGTCGGTTCCGCTGTACTTCAGTTGGCTCTTACGACGCCTGGTACTAGAGGGGGGTGCTATTCTACTCTGCCGGCACACCACGGCAACCGTCTAAAGCGAGCGGTCCGCGCTATCTACGGAATGGGTCCCGCGAATCATTGAGAGATTTATTTAAAGAAATAAATATATTAACTTTACCTTCTTTGTATATCTTTGAAAATATTATGTACGTTCGCAAAAATCTACATAAATTTAAATTGAACTGTGACTGTCACAATAATAACACTAGAAATAAGGATAGGATAGCTGTACCGAGATTTAGTTTTAGACTGCGTTCGTTTTTACAATATTATCCGAAAAATATAACAGGGCTCACTGAGGGAAAATTCAAATCACATGTAAAAACTACATTAATGAAAAGAGGGTATTATAAGGTTAAGAATTATTTAGAAGATAAAGATGTCTGGAGCCTTCCACTTCCGCCAAGTAGCTACTAGTATTTATAGATATTACCTAGTTGTAAGCCAAAATTTGTGAGACTGTAATTTATTTATTATTTGAAAAAATAATGCCCCTCAGTTTCTTGCCTGTTCTTCTGAGTACAGGCTCTTTATCCAAACAAGGCGGTCGAGTCTATTTAAATAACTTTGACGTTCATAAGTGTATCTTTGATTCCTAAATTGAATAAAAACACTTTGACTTTGACTTTGAATCAAAAGGGATATTCCAAAAATTGAGAATATCTAAATATTTGACGAAAAAAACGAATACAAAGATGCAGTTCGAATCTATAGACGGCCACTACTTTTCGGCTGAAAAATTGAAATTGTTTTCCAAACTAACTAACTTTTACCAATTTTAATCATTCATATTCACCTAAATATTCTTAGTACGTACGGAACCCTCAGCGCACGAGTCTGACTTGCACTTGGTCGGTTAATTTTAAGCAATAAAGTAGATTTTAAGTTTGATTTTCATACTAATAAACCGTGCAATTGTAAAATTGTCTATTTTATTTTGTGATGTAATCCAATAAGCTCATCCTTTAATTTACTTAAGTCTGTTTTTTTATAAAAGCTACATTACTACTTTTGGTAATCATGAATAATAATAAAATACAATATGTAATCTTCATAAATAGTTAAGAATTTACACATGGTTTTCACAGAAAATCATTTTTTTATTGGCAAGAAACTTTAACATGGAATATCTCGCAACTCACTTTTATGAATTTATCGGGTTTTATCACTCACCCCTCGATATAGATCTCCGTCAGCCATAGTATAAGTTTTACTTAGTTTGGGGTCAGACGACCGTGTTTGCAAAATGTTCCGAACTTATTAACTAACTAGCCGCGCCCCGCGGTTTCACCCACGGTTGAAAAGTATCCTATGTGTTATTATAGACTATAATCTATCTCTGTGCCAAATTTCATCCAGATCTGTTCAGCCGTTCTGGCGTGAAAGAGTAACACACATCCATCCATTCATCCATTCTTACAAACTTTCGCGTTTATAATATTAGTAGCATTTACTGTTACCTAAGCATACAAAGGGTAGAATTCAGATCAGAGATACTTCCGCCATTAATAATGTATGTTTTAGTTTTCGTGATCGCATTTAAATCACCCTAACTAAACACTTACCTCAATGACTAGTCTGATTTCTCTAGAGATCTATATTATGTAAGCTTATTAACGAAATTAGTAGATACTAACTTATGCTAAAACACATATTGGTTCAATTTCAGATAATTAAGAACCGGTTTACGGCCGCATTAAGTTATTTTGTTGCACCTATTTACTAATTTTTTTAAATAATTTACCAATTAGTAAGTAAATTATTTACCTATTTGAATATTTATAGGTTTATTTTTACGTACTTATAAATGTTGTTTTTGCTAGTTTTATCGGACCGATACCCGAACAAGTGATTGAAGTATTTAGACACCAAAATCAAGAACGCTATTCAAGTGCCCTCATATTTACATCTGCAGAAAAGAAAGAGGTTTTATGGGTTCTTTGATCTTTTTAGGGTTCCGTACCCAAAGGGTAAAACGGGACCCTATTATTAGTAATAGGGTCCCGACTCCGCTCTCCGTCCGTCTGTCACCAGGCCGTATCTCATGAACCGTGTTAGTTAGACAGTTGATATTTTCACAGATGATGTATTTCTGTTGCCGCTATAACAACAAATACTAAAAAAATACAGAATGAAGTAAATATTTAGGAGGCTCCCATACAACAGATGATTTTTTTGCCGTTTTTGTAGATAAAGGTACTGAATCCGTCGCGCGAGTCCGACTCGCACTTGGCCGGTTTTTTAAGTTGTTTTTTTGGTCATGTCGATGGATTGGCATAAATAGCGATAACTATCTAGTCCGGAAGATTGCCGGTCAGGATCATCACGATGCGACGATCAGCCGTGACCCGTACTACCAAAAAAGGAGAGAAGTAATGTTCTATAGTATCTACCCTACCTAAACCGGTTTCAATGTTGGCCGAGGTTCGAATTTTCTTCGTTTCACCGACTCTTTCTTTTATAACCTTACACAATAACATTGGCCGTCGATAAACATAACGTCCATAATGGCTCATCAATATGCATTCAAATGAAATGATGCATAAACCGGATTTCTTCTTGATGCCACTACTCTTTAATATGTCCATCAATCTCTTTAACGCTAGCAAATACCGCGTCCGTACGGAACATGGAAATACCCTACTAATGCTTAATTACCTACTTAACTACTTATCTTGTCTGTAATCTGTACAGGCAACACTAGCCCTAGTATAGGTAAGGCAGTGTGGTTTGAATACGAAGGAATTGAAGGATCTGAATGGCTCTGAACATGGTCTTCTGATTGTTATTTTATGGATAACAACTCACTTCTCGTCTAAAGTACAGTTCTGCCTTAATTAAAATCTGAATCTACTTTAGTACCAAGTGAACTGTAAGCTGACCTTAGATTTCCGACCTAGGTTATAAAACCCCAGAGAGATAAACTGTTAATCGAGAAATGTATTAGATATTACAAGTTTACGAGAGACGTAATTATAAACTTTGACACTAGGGCTGCCCACTCAGTCTATACGAATAAATTTATTTTATAAGAAAACTAGTTGAGCTCCCCATTACAAAAGTAGTAAATGTTTTCGATTCCTGACAATAATCTATCTCCATGCCAAATTTCATCCAGATCCTTTTTTAAGACGTTCTGGGGCCCTATTCCGAGATTTGAGATTTTCATCTCACCTTTTTTCGACCTTGTTGCTATCGTTTGAAACGTCATAGGTGTGAGAGTGACCAATATAAGATAAGATAATTTATTTCTGGCTACATTGAATACACATTACAATCATTTTTAAAAAATTACAAATAAAAATGAAATTTTAATTAGGGTCACTAGCCACCGCGGTAGGATACCCTGAGTGGCGGTAGCTAGTAAACTTCCTGGGAACATTTTTTTTTTTTTTTTTATCAATTAGGTACATTATTTTACAGATATATAATATAAAGAATATAAAATCTCATCTTTTTTTTAAAAATGTAAAATAGGTTGGCGTTTGACCACCAACTCGCCTGATGTTAAGCGACGTTGTGGTCTAAGATGGAGCACGAGGACCTATAAAGTACTTATTCACTCTAGCCTTGAAGTAGGAATAGCCCTCCTGGCATGATAGAGTATCATACGAGTACAGTATCTTCCATCTATCCAAACTTTGGCAATTAAAATATTGGTGCGATGATAGCATTTTCGGTCAGTAAGACAATCAAAATCAATGGTAATATCATCGAAACTAAATTCATGTCAAAGTCACCTTACGTACAGTGGGTGGGTTCTCTAAACATTGCAGAAAATGGTGTCAATCCAATAATCTTCTTTATAGATATTCTTGAAGTTTGTTATCCTTTGCATTTACATCTCTAAATTTTTGATTTGCCTCTTCTGCATTTTTAATTACCGTTAAAACTTGCCTAAGAACGACTAGGAGCATTTTATACCGTAAGCGACTATAATAGACCAATTTTATTCGTTGTTGTTATTACTATGGTTTATGCCTTGCAAGTAAATTGAATACGGGAAGTGCGAATTATAGTGAGTTTATAGCATAACGTTATTGATATTTTATGACTACGAGTACGTAAGATGAGTTAACGGTGTATAGTTGTATAGCTCGGATCGCTACTACAAAATGTATCAAGTATAACTGAAATAAGGCGGTCGTTATTACTTGAATAACTATAGGGTATGATTAATAATGTTTTGAAATTCGTATTAGGTTTTACCTACCTGATCCCAACTGTAACAAGTATTTGTTAATCCTATTCTACTTTCTACTAATATTACAAACGCGAAAATTTGTAAGAATGGATGGATGGATGGATGGATGTTTGATACTCTTTCACGCCAGAACGGCTGAACAGATCTGGATGAAATGTGGCATCTGTGCCTGATCTATCTCTGGATAGATCATATTCTAGAATAGAACATAGGATACTTTTTAGCCGCGGGTGAAAACGCGGGGCGCAGATTGTATATAATATAAAGAAAAACAAAAAGCCCATGGGGTGCAAAATGTTATACCCCATGTCACTTCCACTATCAAGACGATTCAAATGACACCTCACATGTCGAAATGCATCAAGCTGTTAAGGCTGCAGGGCGTACCAAAGAAACCTCATAAATACATACCCACATACATACATTTATACATGCATACACTCGAAAAGCATGACCCTCCTTCTTGCACAGTCGGATAAAAAACGAAAGTGTGTTTGTTTGTTCGTTAGTTTGTTACGCTTTCACACCTTAACTACTCAACCAATCATCATGAAACTCTGCATACTCGTTCTCAGGGGTACAAAAAAGAACATAGAGTACTTTTTATCTCGAAAAAACGGTTCCTGTGGGAACGCGGGTGAACCCGCGAGGTGCAGCTAGCTTGTTTATCAAAAACAGTATTAAGTGAATACTTATGAAGTTAAAGCTTAACCATAAAAGTATTTTAACTACAACTTAGAGACAGCAATTGTTTAATTTTGTTAAAAGTAAGCCATCATCATCATTGGCCTCGTTACATCTTCAAGAGATGATTGTCATTTGTAGAAACTCGATATAGAAGGTCTAGAAGCTTTTATTTGCTACCACTTTCTAAACAAACCATGTTTAAGTTCAAACCCAAAACCATTAAATCACTCTGTAAACCACCACATATCACTATTTACCAAAACTCAAATTGACAATTACCAATGTAAACAACCGCATGGTGCTTGTGACGTCACTGGCCGGTTACTATCTGCCAAAAGAAAACAGATCGATCAATTCCATGTAAACACTTCACATCACTACACCGCTGACATCACTGATATCACTAGTAAATAAGAGCACGTGGTCACTATCACTGCGATGTACCTTTTGTGTATTCCAGTACGAGTATGTGCAAAGCAATGGTTCGGCGAAACACTATGTTACGTTCTTTTATACCTCGGAAACGTTCTCGAGATGCTCAGAGGCTCCGCTTGACCGAAAGCGCTCCGAGAGCCGAGTGCCTTCTTCGGCTACTGTCTACGCGACAAACCAGACTGCGCTTTCACCGACCACCTCGCCATTATCCACAATCGATATGTTTTTGTAAAAATTTCACAACTTTCACAAATTCGCAAAGAATAAGAAGAGTTTATCCAAAAATGCAGCGAGATCGACGGGTAATTCACACTTGTTTTTCTGCGAGCAGATTTGTTACGCTTGGTTTGGGCACGAACTGTCAGCGACTGTCAGCGTTACTCAAAGAGTTCATCACTAATTAGGTAATGCTACATAAACTTTAGTCAAACTAACATTACATCAAGTAAATTTATTTATTTTTCAACTTTTCAATCGAAGATACATTTTACACTTTTAGCTGACTAATCCTGCAGCCTATACAAATTCACTTTATTAAAGTAAGTATCCCGTTTTCTGTCGTTTATACTAATTCTAGCTTCACCCCGTGGCTTTACTCACAAATAAAAAGTATTTCATGTGCTATTCCAGACTATAACCTAACTCTATCTCAAATTTCATCCAAATCCATGCAGCCGTTGTGACGTGATTGACAAGCATCCTTCCATCCATACAAACTTTCGTGATGTGAAGTGCGATGTGATGTTAAATCTGCAAGTGCCACTCTAATTAAGCGTATGCGTTGTAGCAGCGCTTTCGATTTATTTACATACAAGAATAGTATAGAGTAGTATAGCCAGTAATGCTGTCCATTACCCGACGGCATCTCACTGCCGAAATCTGTTTGCTCTGACAACGTCGCGTCGCGTCGTCCTCTTTAACTTTGGTAACTTTACGACAAAATTACGCTACTTCAGTAGTAAAGCTATAAGTTAAAAAAATATGTATTCTATTACAAATGTTAGGTACATAAAACTTGTTCTTCTTCTTCATGTCGATGGTTTTTATTTTTTGATTTGTATGTGCCCCGACCAATAGTCGGCGACAGCTATTCCAAGAAGAGAGGCCTTCATCAGGTCACTTAAAACTTGTTAACTGACACGAGAAATCTAAGTGTGTAATTGTATTAACCTATTGATTGAGACATGTTGAATAATGATTTTGCAAACTAATTTGCGATAAATTAACGTGAAATTATGGCGTGTGTTTGCTTTGAGAGATGAAGCGATTATACATTAGTGCAATGCCAATAAATCATTGCAACTCTCATTCGAATGGTATCAGTTTTAATCAGGTGTTTTAAAAACGTGTGGTTAATCTGACTACCGTTTTATTGCATGCATTTATGATAGAGGAAGAAGATTTTGCTACTAAATATGTTTCACACTAATTATGTCTTAATACTGTTAATTTATTTAAATTAAAAACCAATAAATGTATTAAGTGAAATCGATGATAAATTTATTAGTTACACTTATTTGTTATTTACACATGTACAAATATTTGTCTGTACAAATACTTACACCAGATAAATTTATTTTTTCCACAAACTGCGCCCCGCGGTTTCAACCGCGGTTAAAAAGCATCCTATGTGCTATTCTAGACTATAATCTATCTCTGTGCCAGATTTCATCCAGATCTGTTCAGCCGTTCTGGCGTAAAACAGTTACAAACATCCATCCATCCATTCTTACAAACTTTCGCGTTTATAATATTAGTAGGAAGGATAATAGGAGTAATTCAGTTCCCTATTGCGAATCACTTAATTATAAACCATTGAGTAATTGACAGTAAGATTTGTGTTTATTTCATTTTAGAAACGGGTAATTAACATTAATTCAGAGCAAGATCTGCGAGTTTGACGAATAGCTGACGAGTAGCTATAACGATTCTGAGATTACATTTCCGTGTAACATAAGTAACAGTTCGGTTTTCACAATAATTTAGCATTGAGCGCATAAGTGAGAATAAATTGAGGAAATCTTCGCACAATAATTACTTACTGAGTATTGCAATACTTACCAGGGTGACTATAACTGCTAAACGTGGTTTATGTCTACCTACTTATGGCTTATGGATATTTACTACCTATACCTTGGTCAGATTGTAGAGACATTAAGTAATTACCAAACATAAAGACAAAATACCTAGATGCAGCCATATAATAAACGCAGGCTTATTCTAAGGATGTATATAGCATCCAGCATTAATATGTGCATAAGTGTATCGGTCTACTTAACTTTAAAACAAGATAAATTTCGACAAGCTAAGTCCCAGTCCCCACTAATTCATAACATATCATCACGCCTTTCCTCCGAGGGGGCTGGCAGAAGTGTAATACAACACCCACACTTCACCGGACAGTATTCATTCCCAAATGTAACAGGGGGCGAGCCTGTCGCTAACAGACATTTGGGACCCCTGTTACACCGGTCTCCATTCATGTAGCAGATGACATACAATACGCACATATGTTCACACAATGAACGTGCGTGCCGTCAGCTAGGTTCGAACGCGCTCTCTCTGGCTTCAGAGGCGGGCGGACCTTCTTCAACTAGGCTATCATCGCTTTACTAATTCACCTTTAAAAAAGGGGTTTAAATATTGACTACTAACCTAGTGCTACAGCTAGCGTTGAAATAAGACTACTGTCATGTTATTAAGATATATTTGCATTGAGGTGGATCATTTACTGGAAGCAAATGATGGTTAGCAAAATAATATCAATGCAGTAAAAACCATCCAGAGTTTTTCTAAAACTACAATTATGTAGCTACTAGCTACGCCCCGCGGTTTCACTCGCGGTTAAAAAATATCCTATGTGCTATTCTAGGCTATAATCTATCTATGTGCCAAATTTAATCCAGATCTGTTCAGTCGTTCTGGTGTGAAAGAGTAACAAACATCCATCCATCCATCCATTCTTACAAACTTTCGCGTTTATAATATTAGTAGGAAGTAGGATAGCTTGGAATAGATCAAAGTACTTATCTATCGTAATATCTCTCTACTTAGAGTTTTCATCTTTATCATTCTAAAAATACATGATAAGTTATTTTAGCGCTAACACCCACTGACTACCATCATCCTAAAGCATGTCTGCTAACTCTCAAACTTGCGCAAACTAGAGCGGCACCCATAAAACAAATGCGCTCTGTCATAGAGTGTAATAATATTTCGACGTCGGAATAATAGAAATTACAGCCAGATCCACCTGATCACATCCATCTGCATCACGTAACGGTTCCGCCACGTACTCCACGTAACAAATTATGTGTACTTTTAATGCAAATTGTGAATTTGGAAACAATTGTGGGACCCTCGACCGCAGATGTTGAGGAGACAGTTACTGAGATGGTTAAGATGTTTTAAATTGTTTTATTACGAAATGTACTTCCAATCTACCATGTTATGGAAGATTAGCTAGTACTAATGTTATTATTATTATTAGGTGACTTTGTTAAGAATTAATTTGTTTGTTTTTATGGAATTATTTTCTTGTAAAATAAAAGTATTATTTATTAGTTACTAAACGATGTTATACAGTTTTGCTATATACACATAACTAACTAAGCACATAACAGAATTTAACAAGCTACAAATCTTAATCTAATAAATCGCTGCCAGCTGTAGGCAATGTACCCAAAATGCTGGCCGCATTGCCCCGTTGGATTGCGATACTGATCCTTTGGGCAAAGTACCGGCCAGCATTTTGGTCACGAGTTGCTTCGACCAGACGCAATGATAGATCTTTGAAGATAGTTTTTGCACCTGGTCCCCACGGTCCTAAAGTTTCGACCCCAAAAGGCTCAAAAATGTACCCACTGTCCAGGGTACTATACTATACTTTTCTTGTGGTTGTAGAAGAAAAAAATGCAACTGAACTATGTAGTTGAAATGAAACTGTACTTTCCTCATATTATTATTTTTCAGATACTTTAATTATCAGCCAACGACTATAACGACTATAACGACAGCGACCACTATAAGGACGGTAATATTTACAGCAGAAAAATACGGTTAATCCAGGGTACAAATGGTCACGAAAGAGTAAGACAGTGTACCCGTAGCTTCGAAACATAAGGCGTCGAGGTGGAACACTCCGGGTTTTAGAGAATAGGCGGTCATATGGCGGCTAGTTTAATAACCGTATAACCCTCCCCGCCCCAAGGTCGACCCATATCTTATATCTTTAAATGAGCAATTCTTGTATATTTATATATATATATACTATATATATAATTGGAATCTCGGAATCGGCTCCAACGATTTTCATACAATTTAGTAAATAGGGGGTTTCGGGGGCGATAAATCGATCTAGCTAGGAATCATTTTTAGAAAATGTCATTTTATTCGTGTTTTATCGATAATCAACTTAAACATAAACTTGGAAGAAAAATAACAAAAATATGACTCTTCCTGACATCTATTGGCGAATAATAATACTATTTTTTGTGAGCAACTAATTGCTTTAACGACACAACAGCAGATGGCGTTGTTAAGTAACACGAAGTCAATGAGTGTTTGCTTTGAGGTTAGACTAAAATCAATTGTTTATTTTCCAAAAAACACAATAAAAAAAATACCGAGCAAAGCTCGGACATCCAGGTACTAGTATTTAAAGAAATTATCCTGAAGAAAAAAATGGGTGAAAGCCACCTCCATTCTATAAGTCATTCTAAACTTATTAACAGAGCTTTACAAGCCACCCTACTTGATACAGCAAGTAGCTCTCCTAAGCACCATTTATTTCTTCTGTCGCATAATATTTGCGAGCGGAAAGAGTTTGCTTCCTCCTAATTAAGAGTTATGTAACAGTTTATAGAGCATTTACTTGCTTAGATGCG
The DNA here is from genome assembly GCA_911728515.1 of Peribatodes rhomboidaria. Taxonomy (NCBI): domain Eukaryota; kingdom Metazoa; phylum Arthropoda; class Insecta; order Lepidoptera; family Geometridae; genus Peribatodes; species Peribatodes rhomboidaria. Next base: position 6,258,502 of record OU452178.1, on the reverse strand, counting down.
AATTCATTAGTGTACGTGAACTGTTACACACTTAATGGTTCATGCTTTAATTTGTTTATAAATAATTTGATTATGTAGACGGTAATTAGAAAATAATCATGTTTTTGTCTAGACACAATTTAAAATGAGCGACGAATTAGTGGGATCTAAATAATGGTAAAGATTAGAGAGCCTAAAATAATAGCCAATTATTCGTTCAATTATCGTTTACTTCTAGTTAATCGATTAATCGGTTAAATCAATAACTATCTAAATAGTTATGATAGGGGGCCCTCTTCTACCCAGGTTCCGGTGATCCATCGCTCAATCAACAAATACTTGGCTTGACTGCCTCGGTGGCTCAGTTGGTAGTGAACCTGTCTTCTGAGCGTGGGGGCCTGGGTTCGATTCCCACCTAGGGCAAACATTAATGTGATGGACATTAGTGTTTTTTCTATGTCTGGGTGTTAACATCTATTTATGTATGTTTTTAAAAACATCTATGTATGTACTCGTATACCAGTCTCTGGCAGCCATAGTATTAGCTTTGCTTAATTTTGGGGTCAGGCGACCGTTTGTGAAACTGTCCCGAATTCATTTACATAATACTTGTAGCTTTGTATTTATTTTAATTTAGTTCAAGGCATCACAATCAAATTGCAATTCAAACTAATAAACCACTATACAAAATAATAGAACATAACTATAGTTAATTATTACTTGATACACGACTATAACCTTTTCTGTAAAACTTACTTTAACTTTAAATAAGACCTTAGGTGTTAAAAAGCTCTACAGGAGCTCAACGCGATCGCATCATTACGCAAGTAAGTGCGAAGGGCTAGGAAGTAAAGAAAATTACAGGTGCTTGCGAGCTGCAGTTAATCGGACTGCGTAATGTGCTCTGCGTAATCTGTAAGTGCTGGAAAAGAAAACAATAATTGTTGCTCTAGCAGAGTAGATAAAGTAAAGGAGGAAGAGTTTTAGACTTCCTAACTTTAGCATTGTATATACGAAAGTGATTTCTTTTGTTGGCTTTTTACGCTTTCACTCCTTAACTACTCAACCGAACATCATGAAATTTTGCATACATGTTATATCAGGGGCATGATCCAAAAAAACAAAGGCTAGCATTTCGGGAGCAAACTGTATTGTATTTCTATATATACATGTCTATTTGTATCTTATATCTTTAAATGAGCAATTCTTGTATATATATATATAATTGGAATCTCGGAATCGGCTCCAACGATTTTCTTACAATTTAGTAAATAGGGGGTTTCGGGGGCGATAAATCGATCTAGCTAGGAATCATTTTTAGAAAATGTCATTTTATTCGTGTTTTATCGATAATCAACTTAAACATAAACTTGGAAGAAAAATAACAAAAATATGACTCTTCCTGACATCTATTAGCGAATAATAATACTATTTTACTAATTTGTACCTGGATGTCCGAGCTTTGCTCGGTTTTTCTTTTATTGTGTTTTTTGGAAAATAAACAATTGATTTTAGTCTAACCTCAAAGCAAACACCCATTGACTTCGTGTTACTTAACAACGCCATCTGCTGTTGTGTCGTTAAAGCAATTAGTTGCTCACAAATTAGTAAAATAGTATTATTATTCGATAATAGATGTCAGGAAGAGTCATATTTTTGTTATTTTTCTTCCAAGTTTATGTTTAAGTTGATTATCGATAAAACACGAATAAAATGACATTTTCTAAAAATGATTCCTAGCTAGATCGATTTATCGCCCCCGAAACCCCCTATTTACTAAATTGTATGAAAATCGTTGGAGCCGATTCCGAGATTCCAATTATATAATATATATAGAGGTATATATACAAGAATTGCTCATTTAAAGATATAAGACTTAATTCGGTCTTGTTTAAGCATCGATTGACGTAAAGAACTACGTGTTGCCCACATGACCGGAATTCTATACCTGGCGGAGTATATTATTATGCCATGATTAGAGGTACAGAAATGGACATAGAATATCTTTTATTCCGAAATATTTAACGGTTTTTGTGACACCGTGAAGATCGGCTAGTTGTCTGTATATTGAAATCGTAAATCAGCTATAGCAAAGCATTAGGATGAAAGTACATTGTGTATAATATTCACCTATGGTGTTCGTATACTTTATTTGTAATCCGTGGAGCTAAAAGCGCTCAAAATATTCCTCACATATTATAACGCCGCCATACTAACAAATTAGCGTGCTTAATTTGATAAAGAAGAAATTGAATTCATTTAGAAAAAATTAAAAATAAAAGCCAAAAAATTATTCCTCGCAATTAGCCAAACCTTTCCTTCAAAAAGAAAAAAAAACATTCTGTAAGAATCTGCCATATTACGTCACGATTATAGTTCGTTTTAAAATGAACTTAGATACGTTTGAGCAAACAAAATAAATAATCAAAGCAAATGTAGTGTGGCAAGCGAAGATTAACTAACACGTGGTGAGTTAGAGATGAGACAATGGTCAAAAATAAAACCATTATCAGCATTACCGAACAATAGTAAAAAATAGCAGTATTAACGGTATATCTTGAATAGATGGCGCCTCAAAATGTTGTATGTTACAGAATTTTGTTATACAATAAATTATGTTCATATTTTCATTAAAATTCATTGTCATTCGTGGTGGCACAACGTAATTTGAATGCTTGATGTTCTGCAATCGACTACTTAGTTAAAACTAATGTTGTCTAGTCATTAGACATAATATGATTTACATAATAGAATGTAGGTCTATGTAAAACAGTGCACGCTTGACCTACATCAGGCTGCACTACATTCTGAGTTTCTTCGTATTTATCGAATATTTTTGGAGTTCCGTAACAAAACGGAGCGTTAAAAGTTTGGACTACTCCACTGCTTTTTATCTCGGTTGTTTTACATATTGATATTTACGCTTCAAATAAATTTAAAACACTTTAAAAATACCTTTCACGGATAGATAGGCACTTTTTTTATTAATTGCGAATGTGGGTAACATTTTTACTAAATTTAACAAATTTAACATGATTACAGAACCCTGGCACAAGCTTATCACTACACGCTTGTCAATTTTAAATTCTTCTTAATAATTGACGGTTGTGATCTAACTAAATATAAATGTGGTAATATTCACCTAACATATCGATATGTGCAAATAGACTAGCTAAAATCGTAACGATTCCATCTCTAACTGCCGGTATGGTATTACAAAAAATAGAACAAAGATAAAAGTTTGATATATCGCTATTCGATCTCTAATAAGCCTTAATTACGAGTATCGTGCTCTAGAAAATATCTACGTACATGAATGTAACACAATTGGATTGTTGCAATCTGTCTATCAGAATTACGAAAACATTTCTTGCTAATGGTTCAATCACTAGCGCATGTAAATAACGTATTGTGTATTAGTGGAACGTGGTACAAACTATAAAGCACTGGCAAGTGGTCTATAGTTTTAGAAGTTCGAGATATGCGTTCACTAAAACGTGTAGAATACTCTGCCAGGGTGTGTGTTCCCTGACACTTATAATCTAGAATCTGGGGGGCTATTCCTGCGCGTGAGATGAGATGAGATTTTATCTTGGTCACTCTCACACCTATGACGTATCAAACGAGAGCAACAAGGACGAAAAAAGGTGAGATGAAAATTTCAAATCTCCGAATAGGGCCACTGGGGGGCTATTCTAAATGAAATGAAATGAAAATATATTTATTGCCAAAGAAAAAAAAACACAATAGAAATAATTAGGTACAATAGTTAGATAAATACGGTGGCAAAGGGTGTAAGCTCAGCACTGAGCTGCGTAAACTAGATCATAAACTGATCTATAATTATTTTAAAAAAAAATGCAATGGTTTGGATCTATACACTCGAAATAGCAGTTATAATCTGAGACTAGAGAGAACTATAAATCCAGGTCTTACACGGGTATCGGATCTTACTCGGGACTTATTCAGGTTTTTCGTGAAATTACCGTCTGATTTTTCTTTTTTTTAACCCTATTTTTAGGGCTAACTTGACCGGGCTAATTGTGCGATGTTTCAGCAATAAATACCAGTTTTATTATCAAAGCACAAATACCAAAGAACATGGCTTTTTAAACTGACAAGACGTGATATCACAGTAGTTAAAGTTAATATTATTAAGTGGGGAACAAGGAAGCAGATAATGATGTCAAAACAAATATCTTTATGTATTAAAAACATCCAATCAATCACCACCCCCAATCACCAACGTAGGGTAGGTAGGGTAGGTTCCTGCAGTGGAACGTAAAATAATGTAATGATGATAACTAAAAACACTTAATGATTAGTAACTAATGAATTAGGTATTACTCAATCGAAAGGTTAAGGTTTATAAAGCTGCCAAAATGTTACTAAGGCGGCTATTCTAGATCAATAGATATAAAACAATTTCGAGCGCGCCAGAATGGACACCAATATGTTAGGTGTGTGGAAGAAATTGCTAGTTATGTAAATTCTGCAATTAAGGATCATAAACTAGAAGCCAGTAGAGGACTAATTTAATGTTCTTTATTAAAATTTACATACTTATGAGTAATATTATTTTAGTATGTCCTAGTCGGAATGGCGTAATAGTAGAAATCATATAATTGTATGACAATAAATATTAACGATAAGTACGTGTTATTAAATGTCCTGTGCTATTAGGTAAAATATTTCCTTGTGTGCATTCAACTTTATCTTTTCTAATAGAGTATGTAAATACTTTATTTTAATATTATTTAAAGCTACTATAAAATTCGAATGCGATGATAGCCAAGTGGAAAAGGCTCGCCTCCAAACCAGTGGGAGTAGGATTGATGCCAGCTGAAGGCACGCACCAATTTGTTAATTGACTTAAAATTGCAAAATAAACTACCTGACTGTCTATGTTTTACGGAATCGAATATTAAAGAGGGGAATCAATGCATGGTTAAGATAAGAGGTTATGAGTTAGGATCAAGCTACTGTAGAAATAAATCTAGAGGAGGTTCGTGTATTCTAATTAGAAAAGGAATAAAATATAAGGAATTAGGGTTTATTAAGAACTACTCATGCTGTGGTATTTTTGAATGTAGCGGGATTGAAGTTCTGAAGCAAAATCTTATAATAGTGTGTATTTATAGAAGAGGAAAAACAAATGTTGACATGTTTTTAGAATACTTAGAGACTCTTTTATTTAAATTATTATACAAAAGTAAAAAAACCTTAGTTTTAGTAGGAGATATTAATATAAATACCTTGAGAGAAAGTACTGCGGTTAGAAATCTGGTAGAATTATTAAAAAACTATAAATTAACTTTACGAATAAACGAACCAACACGATTGAATTCATGTCTGGACCATATCATAAGTAATGCAAAAGAAGGTAATAGTGAAATTTTAAAACTTGGTCTCTCGGATCATGACACGGCACAAATGATTAGTATACCTTGTAAAAAGACGGTTCTTCCCGTACATATTTACTACACTACAAAACGAGACTTCTGTTCAGAAAATGTTAATAGATTCATAAACTATCTTAATTGCTTGAGTTTTGGGGAAATATTTCTCACTCCTGACTTAAACGAAGCCTTCAACCATTTTCACGAGGACTTCAGTTTACTTTTTAACTTATGTTTTCCTAAATTGAGATTTAAAGTCACTCAAAAAAGGCGAGACCTTAAATGGGTTACTCGAGGTCTTCGAAAAAGCTGCCAAACTAAAAGAACACTTCGATGTAAGTTTTACAAACAAAAAACAGTAGAGAGTAAGAGTGAGTATGTAAACTACGCCAAAATGTTGAGAAGATGTATATATAAGTCGCAACAGATTTGTAATCACAACTTCATCTCACACTCGAAAAACAAATGTAGAGCGGCGTGGGACGTAATAAATGATGACACAGATAGGAATGTACAGAGCAACTTCATCGATAGCATAAAAGTAGGGGATAAATTATTAGACAATTCACAAGAAATAGCAAATGAATTTAACGATTATTTTATTAAGCAAACTAATGCAAACAACTATTTTTGTAGAAATACTAACAAGACTCGCTTAAATTGTAGTATGTTTTTAAGACCATTGAGCTGCATAGAAGTCCACAATATAATTAAATCCTTAAATAATACACATTCTGTAGGGTATGATGAAATAAGAACTGATATTTTGAAAAAAAGTATGAATGTAATTGTCCCTATATTCACATATCTCATAAATCTCTCTTTTGAACAAGGTGAGTTTCCAAATTTGCTAAAGAAATCAATCGTGAAGCCTCTTTACAAAAAGGGAGATAGAACCGATATGAACAATTACAGGCCAGTCACATTGATACCGATAATTTCAAAAATTTTTGAAAAGGCTATGCACAAAAGATTAACGAGTTTTCTAGAAAAGTTTTCAGTTATTAAAAGAGAACAAAATGGTTTTCAGAAGGGAAAATCGACGACTTTAGCCTCTTTTTATTTAGTGTCCAATGTGCTGGAAAATCTTAATAATAAATTACAAACTATGGCGGTGTTTTTTGATATGTCCAAAGCGTTTGATTTTGTTTCCCATTCTCTTCTTTTACAGAAATTAGAAAATTATGGTGTGCGTGGTCCTACTTTGGAATGGTTAAAAAGTTACTTGTCGAATCGTGAACAGTGTGTTGAAATTTCAAATATGTCTAAAAATTGTGAAATAAGACATAATCGATCACAATACCACGTAAATAAGTACGGAGTTCCCCAGGGAAGCGTCTTGGGACCTCTACTATTTCTTTTATACATAAATGATTTACCTGACATTACTAGTTATAAATGTACATTATTCGCTGATGATATTTCTATACTAATTACAAGTGACATACAAATCACAAATTTTGACATTGAAATAAATAATACTATTAAATCAGTTATTGAATGGCTAAATGATAACAATCTTAAAGTGAATTTGACTAAGACTAACTATCTTCAATTTCTAACGCAAGGATCAAAACCTATTGCAAGACATGTACGGTATAATGATATTTTACTTAAAGAGACAAATAAGATGAGCTTCCTGGGTATTACTGTAGACCAATATATAGATTGGAAGGAGCATATAAGTAATGTGTGTACAAAAGTAAATAGATTTGTGCATGTTCTAAATAAGCTTAGGAAATCTTCATCGCGACAAACTGTGTTACTGGCATATCATGGCCATGTGAGCTCTGTGTTACGGTACGGGCTTCTTCTTTGGGGTAACTCAACGGCAATACAGAAAGCGTTCTTATCACAAAAAAGATGTATACGAGCTATAGTAGGCATTCGTCCACATGAGTCGTGTAAGCCATTTTTTAAAGAACTGCGAATTATGACCCTGACTTGCATGTATATTTTTGAATTAGCAATATTTGTGCGTAACCACCCTGACTTGTTTACCACTGCCAAGGATTTATACCCTTCCAATTCTAGGAACGGACTAAGATTGGTTCACAAGCATGCGCTTCGATTGGCAGTATGTAGAAAGAATTGTTACGCGATGTGCATCTCTGTATTTAACAAGCTTCCTTCGACCCTTAAAGACCTACCCTACGGAATCTTCCGGAGGAAATTAAAAACATGGTTACTAGACAAACGCTTCTATTGTATTAAAGACTTTTTAAAATAATATTGTTACCTAATATAAGATTTAATTTAGAATACTAAGTATATATAAAATAAATAAATTCAATAATATTAGATAATTTTTAAATTTGATATTGACTGACATAACTTTAATAATTTTAATAAACTAATATTTCTATTATAATTATATTAATTTTAACATATTCACATGTCAGGTTATCTGACAAATAGGCAGAACTAAATTATATATTGAAGAACTTTATGTACTTACCCTATTTAAGTGAATAAATACTTTGACTTTGACTTTGACTTTGACTTTGTATGAACATATGTGCATATTGATGTGATCTTCTACATAACTGGAGCCTATAAATTATAATATAGTGTATGGCCACAGGCTCACACACTGTCACATTTGAAACTGAGTATCGGCCGGCGCAGACTGAGTATCGGCCGGCGCAGTGGGTGTTGTAATACACCTCTACCAACCCCTGCAAGGGAAAGTCCTAATTAATAACTTTATAAGTACCTAGTAGTACCTACCTAATAAAAACTGTTTGCCTCCGTACACTTTGAGATCGATATGTCAAAATGTAAATCTAGTCAGATTAGCAAAAATGCAAAAGTGACATCTAAATAATATTTAGACAGGTATTTACATATTTGTCACATATCAGTCTTCTCTGTCATTTAGCAAATCAATACAAAACTTAAATCGACTATCAAAGTAAATTATAGCAGCTAAAGTTTTGTTCTGACTATTTTATACAGATTAAATTGTTGTGAGATTAGAAAATTACGCTTTTTTTCGTAATAAAAGTGTAAAGGAAGTTTGAACAGGCTCGCTTTGACGACGACGTTAACATTTTCAGGTTGCCTGAAAGTTGTTCTGATATTGCTTGGCAGTTATTGTAGTAGCTACTCATTAAGGACTTAGGCTTTGTCCTAACTAAGCAAACTGTGCGCGACTGACTGTTTGCCTTCAGTCAGCACTCTATATAACTCTATAGAACTGAGGATCAGGAGGGAACTTGCTCTCATTTCGTATGTTTAAGGTGCTCAGGGGTAAGGTACACAACGGCGATATATTAGCCCAAATATGTTGCAACGTCCCGGACAGATATGTGTGGCGGCACCGCGCTCGCACCAACCTCCTCGGCCAGGCGCCGCGCCGCGCCGTTGACGCGCGCACTGCGTACTCTCAACGTTGTCGCGGCTGATACAGATTGGGGGGGTATTCCTGCGCGTGAGATGAGATGAGATTTTATCTTGGTCACTCTCACACCTATGAAGTTTCAAACGAGAGCAACAAGGACGAGAAAAAGTGAGATGAAAATCTCAAATCTCCGAATAGGGTCCTTGTTCTATTGTACTCTGGGTGAATTCACAAAGCACCACATATGTTGTGTTACCGTAAGTTCCTTATAGGATATAGTTAGTTAGTACTTATTACTACACTATCGCATTAGGTACAGCTGTAAGTTGTGAAATAAATAAATAAATATATTTTGAATTGAGTGTCCGAGCATAGCGTATTATACGCAGTTTGCGGCGCATCGATTGTCGACTCATTCAGTGACCAACCGGTTCGCATTTTGTTTGCAGCTTGCTCAACATTTAGTTAGCCCAATTTAAGACTGAGAGTGAGCCAGCGGACAGTCTGCCGCTCACAGTTTGCATAGTCAGGACGAAGCCTTAGTCTTACAATTTAGTAGGATATTTTTAAGGTTCTCAAGTAGTTATACTTGATTTAGGCTTTTCTTTAGACAAAGTAAGCTGTTTTTGATAAAATCCTCAATTTGGGTTTGAAGACATAATAATAACTAACATAGTAAATGAAGTAGTCTTTTAAACCGTAAATAGAAAAATTTAATCCCTCGCTAGGCGGTTTTAAAATATCTCTACCATCATACCGTCATAATTATCTACCCCTTTACATATCCGGTTGACATAGATTGTCATTCATAACAGCAATTATTAAATAAATTAGCATATTTTCTATAATAATTGAATTACATAAATTGCATAATCTCCGCAATTATATTATAATGAATATTTCGCCATAAATTATCTACCTCTACATTTTTGTATCCAAAAAAATGCTGGTTACTCAACTTCTATGTATAATGACACCCGAATAAGAAAAAAACGTCATGTAGTAGGCCAACCGTCAGTCAAGTAAATACTTGTGTACTTGTAAATACGAGTACGCAATGTCTAGCAGAGATGATTTGCCACACGTGCTTTCGTTTTGTACTTGTTTGTTTACTAGCCTAGTTTTTGCGCACACGCTGTACATCACGCTAATATTATAACTGCGAAAGTTTGGATAGAAGGGTGTTTGTTACTCAATCACGCCAGAACGGCTGAACTGATCTGGATGAAATTTGGTACAAAGATGGATTATAGTCTGGAATTAGCATGTAGCTACGCCCCGCAGTTTCACTCGCTGTTAAAAAGTATCCTATATGCTATTCTAGACTATAATCTATCTCTGTGCCAAATTTCTTCCAGATCCGTTCAGCCGTTCTGGCGTGAAAGAGTAACAAACATCCATCCATCCATCCATTCATCCATCCATTCTTACATACTTTCGCGATTATCTTAATATATATAAATCTCGTGTCACAATGTTTGTCCTCAATAAACTCCTAAACCACTTAACCGATTATAATAAAATTCGCACACCATGTGCAGTTCGATCCAACTTGAGAGATAGGATAGTTCAAAACGCGAACGAAGTCGCGGGGTGACAGCTAGTAATATTATAAGTAGGATTTTTTACCACGGAGCGCAGTTAGTATAAGTCATGTACCTACATGGTTATTCCTGTTAAGTAATTTTAGTACTTCAGTGTAACTCATCACAGCTGATCAACCGTTTCTAAATAAAACTCTAGGCCTAGCAACTTGGGTCGAAAAAGTAGTACGTAGCATATTCGATATTAAATTGTATGGAGAAGTAGACACCGAAAACTTCAATCTTAATTCATATGTTAATGGTGTTAATATCTATTTAAGTATGTATATATGTATATCAGTCTCCGGCCGCTATAGTACAAGCTTTACTTAGTTTGGCGTCAGACGACTGTGTGTTCAAGTGTCCCCAATATTTATTTTTGATTTATGTCTACCAAATACATACTTTTGACATAATTTAAGCTAGCAAGTACGGCTAGTTTTAATCGTTGATTCTACAAAACCATCCTTTTACAAATAGTGTCTGCAAAATTAAAGGTGCATCTCAAGAAGCGTGCCGTACCACTGCCTTACTTTCGTTTGGTTTCGGTGCCAACTGACCGCTATCGGCGAGGTGACCAATAAAAGTGTAGATGCTATCTAGATGGCCACAGTTAAAGCGTACCACAGACTAGCTAAAATATGTTAAGTATGAAAATGAAAAAAATTTAAACTTTGAGCCCTTGGGGTCCAAGCGCATGGTTGCTCTTCAATGAGCTGTCAAAACGTCTGATAGAGAGAACAAACGACCAAAGGGCTAGTGCTTACCTCGGTCAGCGAATTAGCATTGCTATTCAGCGAGGTAACGTTGCCAGCCTTTTGGGTACTCCGCGGATACTGACTTGAGCTCTCTTTATTATTTGTGATTTGTTGTTTATGTTAGGTTTATTTTATAGGCTTATATTGTTACTTTTTTTAAATTAAACCTTATGTTATTAATGATAATACTATTGTACATGATAATAGAAAAAGTATGAAATATCTTATCCATTTCTATCTTTTATATTTCATTAGCAGCTTCCATACTTTTGTTCGGAACTACACCGACCCATACATAGCAGTTAATATATATTTTGATCGTATTTATTATATATAAGTAAGTGTGTATTATTATTTTAATACGATTTTGATTGGTGAAATGATATCATATTTTTTTGTATATGTTTTTCTTCTCCTTTTTATGCGAAATTCCTTCTCAAATTGTACTCAATTTTAATTATTCCATCTCATCTAAATCTTGATAAATATATGTATAGAACTTTAACACTACACTAAACTGTTTCTATAATTTGTACACTATTGTACACATGTTTAAGAATACGGTCTAGAACCAATCTGTTATTGTATTTTGTCTAATTATATTGTGATATTCTGTTTTGTAAAATAAATAAATAATATGTTATATCTAGTCTATGTCAAGCTTTAGAGTGGAGACACTAATGCCCACGGTTAATGCTTACTTTCCTTTGATCATAGCGAGAACAGAATTAGGTTTGCTCTTTCGCCTGCCATTTCAAGGCAAGCGAAAAAGCAAACTACAGGCATATTTTAATTAAAACGAAAATCAACCGATAAAAAAAAGTATCCATGAATCCACCGGTGGATTTAAGAGGAGATAAAGGTATCTGTGGATCCACATGTGGCGCCGAGCTGTGGATCCAAGTGGAGGAGGGATTAAACTTGGCTATCTTATAAGACGCTCCATGTAAAGAAAAATATTGTCCTACTTGTTCAATAAATTCTAGTGTTAACAATTTTAAGAGTTTTCCTACTTATTTATCTATACAAATATTGCCTTCTATGTAGGTAGGTACAAATCTTTTATCAAACATTATAATCAACTTATTGTTGTTTCAGAATAAGTTTTTAAAATACCTACTTACAATGGGTTTGTATAGCCCTATAAATCAACACAGATTATTGCATAATTTTGACACATTGATGTTTATCCAAAAGATACTCAAATACGAAAACTGTAAAATTAATGTGTGTAAAGAGAAAATGTTATTTGATAAATGGAGGATTTTACGACGTATCCAAGTATTGAGGCGAAAATTACGTAGCCTCGGAATTTCATCACGTGAATGAATACTCGCTTGATTAAATAATTAAAAGAATGATAGCCTACTCGTTAAAATCGATGGAGTTTTCAATTTTAGGCTGCGTCCTATCTAAGCATAGACTAATGATACTGCCTATAAGCAATAAGGGTGGTGAACTCAAGGCAAGCAGTCAGTCGCTCACAGTATGCTTTGTTAAGAAAAGCTTAAACTTTTTAAGCTAACTTTTTAAACTTTTTAAGCTTTTCTTATTTTTCGGTTAAGATATTGCTCACGTAACTTCTCATCATCCGAATAGGATTTTGTAAAAAAAAAATGACTTTGTTGATATTTTAAAAACTACTTGACCGATTTTGATCAATTTTATATGGAAATATCCCTAAAGTATGATCTACCAAACAAAAAAAAAGAATCATCAAATCGATTCATAATTGGCGGAAAGATCACGTATAAAAAAACATTTTGTCGAATTGAGAACCTCCTTCTTTTTTGAAGTCGGTTAAAAACCTAGGTATAATGTCGATGCACTTTACAACTCCGAGACACGTTAACTACTAACTATTTCGTCGCTATCCAAAAAAAGCAAGTTCGTATAGGCCGAGTGTCTGGCCTTGATGTCAGAGTTTCTAGGCTGCCCGAAGGCCTCTGACATGACGATTGTTGTAATTGAACAATAAACCGGGGCCTTCAATTTAACGTGTAAGATACAATTTTTTTGCTATCCAAAGTAGGTCGCGTTCAATGCCTACGTTACTATTTTAGTTATTATTAAGAAAGATAACTTATGGGGGGTTTACATGGGTAACTATTGACTAACCCGCACGATTTTTGCCGCGCAGCAAAAATGGCAATTCGGCAAAGTTGCAAGTGGCTAAAGTCAAATTATAGGTTGCAATCGATTTGTGAGGCAACTAGCCGCACAGCGAAAATCGACCCGTGTAATTAATCCCCTCATAGAACATAAAATTTTCTTAAAGGCCTAAAGTGTAGAACTATGATGCTCTAATCAACTTAAACAGTAGCACACGTACGGAACCACAAAATAAGACGACAGTTTTATTGTTGCAGTTCAGATTCTTAAATACGGAATCTAAAGAGAGAAAAAAAGGATTTTTAGGTCATTTTGAAACATTTTGAGTCGCTCCGCTTCTATTAAACAAACTTTAAAATAATAACAGATTGTAATAGTTAATCAATCGTTCTGTAAGCACGTGTCGTGATAGCGTTGAACAAGCCAAACATATGTAAATATTAACTAGTATTTTTTTCACAGAAATGTGGCCAGTAGCTTATTTTTGAAGAAATAGAGATCAATCTAAGTGTTAAATTGTTTAAAAATTACAAATTGTTCTCAACCTTTACCAATACTTCTTAATTTTGTTATAAATTTTTTTTTAAGACAAGGTACCCAGGGTTACGAATCATTGACTTTCAGATTGCTTGAAAAGCGATTTAATGAATTAATCAAGAGATATATTTAATACATAGATAAAGAGCACGCACTAAAAAGGCTAAAATAGCCAAAAGGGTGGTAAAAGGCTATTCAATACTTAACATTATTTTTGTCTATTTTTGAGATTATAACAAGTAAATATAACAGGTAAGGACAGAAAGACATTTTTTTTTTTAAACTTAAGTATTCATAAAGAATATTGCATACCACATAGCCTTAGACTTAACCTTAGCTGGACTATATTATACTTTCAAATCTATTTGGGTAAACCACATTGTATGCAAATAAAGAACTTTGAATTTTCTTTTTAATGGGAACTTTTTCCGTGGGTGTCATTTGCAACTGAGCGCTACCGTGGCTCGGATTACGCGTTAAATTGATTGGATGACGCGTTAAATTGTAGGCCCTGGGTAACACGTTGACATGTTGACACGTTAAATTTGTTCTATGACAACAATCGTCAAGCCAAGGCCATCAGGCGGCCTAGAAACTCTGACATCAGGGCTAGCCACTCGGCCCATACGAACTTGTTTCCTTCTTTACTTTTGAAGCTAAACTACTGTTCAAAAAGTACTGTGGCCGAAGCGTCCGAGTCGATCGCAGCGGTCAGACGCCGCCGCGTCAAAGACTCAAAGTTAATTGCTCTCGACTGCCATATTTTCACTTTTTTCCTCAGATGAAGCATCTAATTTCGCTTAGCATGCATGAATTCGGGTGTAATAACCGTTGGAGATGCATTATTTATGAGCTTGCGTCTATTTTACGCATCTTAAGATCTCACTTTGTCGCATGAGAAAAATCTACGTACTTACGCTGTGTATAAGAGAGGAATGTTACGTAACTTGATCACTGATCATACTGTTCATAGATCTTGTCCTAGTAGTGTGACAAAACTAATGAAGTGGTGTTGTACTATGTTTGTTATTAGAATGGATTGTGTTGTGTTATGTTTATATATTATGTCCAAGTGGAATAAAACCTTCATATAAATTTAAGAAAAACGACTAAGTACTTATTTGTTAGTGCTATTATTTTAGTTAAATGGATTTTCTTCAAATACGCTTATAGTTCTTTAAAGAAATAAATTTATTTGACTGAGCACCTAAATCCTACTAATATTATAATCGCGAAAGTTTATAAGAATGGATGGATGGATGGATGGATGGATGGATGGATGGATGTTTGTTAATCTTTCACGCCAGAACGGCTGAACAAATCTGAGTGAAATTTGGCACAGAGGTAGATTATAGTCTAGAATAGCACATAGGATACTTTTTAACCACGGGTGAAACCGTGGGGCGCAGCTAGTAAAATAATATTTTTGGGATATTTTGTCTATTTTTTTTATTCGACTGTAGGTAATATTTGCAATCACAATACAAACTGAAACTGTATGTTTCAGTTCATGTTGTTTTTTTTATTCGTGATTTTGTATTGTGATTGCAAATATTACCTACAGTCGAATAAAAAATTAGACAATATATCCCAAAAATATTACTTTAAGCACAACTCCACTCTACAGTACTTCACTAGTCTATACACTCTATCTAATAGATTTCCGCAATTCATTTGAGTTCATTAGTGTGAGTACGATTTCTTTATAATATTAAAGAATATTATATTATGCTGTAGCCAATTTAGGTCTGCATTTGGAAGTGTCATTTATGTTTGATCGCTGTTGTAAAAATAAATCGACTTCCGCCTTGTAGGCGCCTAATGACTGAATCTGTAACAGTAACTCGTTTCGAGTACTCTTTGAATAACTTTAATGACGACTTGAAAATTTTTACCGACTTCAAAAAAGAGGTTTTTTTAATCATTGTTCAATAACTCCGTCATTTTATAAACCGATCAACACACAACTTACAATCTGTAAGTAGGTTTTCAAAAGGTCTATTTTTTTGAAAATCTAATTCTGATTTCGGGAAGTCGATTTACAGAAAAGATTTTACGCAAACAGTAGGCGACGTAACTAAGCTTATTTACATCGTAAATCTACCTTCGTACAAGTATGGTGCCGTAGGTTAACTGCGCATAAATTATGAGATAACAAGCCATGGAGATTTACGGACGTTACATGCGGCTATCTTTAGAGCAGTCAAATGAAAAACGTTAAAAATGACACAATAAAACGCGTGAAATAAACAAAGGACTAAGGTTCAATGTCAATAAATAATTTGAAATTGAAAAAAGAACCTTTTTTACGTAAGGAAAATCCTTTGGATACCACCACCGCCCCGGGGTGGTCAGGGTGGTTATGTGGGAGTCTAGACACTGCATCACCTACCAAAAAACAACCTGGGTGTCAAACCTGGGCCCTAAATATCGAGGCTATGGGGACACTTTCGCACTCTTCAACGGCCTCGACACCCTTCTCGGGCTCCGGCTGGAACCTGCGCTCTACCCCCCAATGACGATGTGTCGTCAAGTTTGCTGGTTGCCTGATAGAATGCAAATACACAGTAAGTACAAAACAGAGCTCGTCAGTGCAGCAAGCTACTGAATTATTCGCCAATCTGTTTTTTTTTTTGCCTACACCACTTTCGTGTCATTCGCAATGGAAATGTCAAAATAATATTATGCATTGAATGCTATTGGAGAACCAGCTAGCAAAATTTACTCCCAATATAAATAGGAAAGTAGATCATGATATGTATGATGCAATGTAACGCTTGCAAATGTCCTAGTGTATTGCTTCATCTTTTACCTCATCGCTACTTTCCATCATAAGTAGAAGCTCTATAAATAGCTGTAAAGAGTTGTAAAGAAAATTTCGCACATGTTATGCAGCTGCTTTGATGGCCTAAGTATTTCACGGCAATAAAATTAAGTAAGTGTGCCCATAAAATACAATGTGACCTACTTGTAATAGTACCTATTTGGTAAGTATAGGTAAAATGAAGCTGAGGAATTTATTATTACAATTTTTTGCGCTCTGCTTTCTTACATAAGTTAAACATCCTCTCAGGATGTAATTTTTAGAGGCGATTTGTATCTAAGTGAGTTTTTAACAGACACAATTAATTTTATTCACACACTACGCTATAACACTTAATTATCTAATGAGAACAATTATATAATGCTACATAGTACCACAGGTGAATAAGTACACTGAATTTTATTTGTAAATGATTATTGTAAAAAAGAAATGCCCTCTATCGATTTCAACACGAACCACTACAACTTTAAAGCTTTTCTATTCAAACTCAATCAAAGAACACGAAGAGAAAGGCATACAACAGTTTGATTAAGTTCTTGCCTATGTAGAGATAGACATGTGCTGCCATCTTAAATTTTACGTTAGAAGTTAGGTCATATATGCTGAATGGTAGGTGAGTTTAATTTGCAAGAGAGTGATTAAAATCATTGATTTCATCAAGTTTCAGCATCGTGCATTGAGCGACAATGGGTAGATGGAGACTGTCGTACGTTGTATTTTTTTACTATTGAGGGAAATGTAACTATTGCAATTACATTTCCCGTGTTTATAACAGTTACATAATTATATTTCTCTATTTTCCGTTAAATTTCTGATTGTTTAATTTGAAGAATATGGAATTATTGATTTCAAATCTGGCCATCGACATGGTTAAAAAAGTGTGGTTATCACTCTTGATGCCAGTTTGTGGTATAGTTTTTTTCAATTTCAAAAGTTATTTACTACACGAAAATAAATACAGTTAAATACTTAGCTAGTGTACATAAAATCCTAGCAGTACTAGACATGGCACAGGTACGTGTTATAGTGCAACCTTACTTTAAACTTAACAAGTGACATTGTTAAAAGAAAATCATAAAACCCGGCTCCAAAATGTATTACCCTATGTGACTTCCGCTATCAAGACAAATAAAATGACACTTCACATGTCGAAGTAAAAAGTATTTTCATAAACATTCAGAAAGTATCTCTTCAAAGTCGTCTCTAGCAATAATTACATAATGTAGGTAAGTAAGAGTAAATAATAATAAATAAAATTTGGGACACTTGTACACACGGTCGTCTGACCCCAAACTAAGCAAAGCTTGTACTATGGCAGATAGAGGTATACATACATATATTTTATATTTTAAAATATGAGTGTATGCCGGTTGTCTCAAACAACCCTCTTGTAAGGCGCGATCAAATAAGTAATAGACATTTTGCTAATAAATCATGCTACTGTATTGGATATAGCATATTATTCTATGATATAGCTAAGATTTACCATTTTACCTACAGCTTGAATTAATTGAAACCGCAAAAAAGGTTTTAAATCTTAATAAATTGTAGGTTTAGTACCAAAAACAAGACCATAAAGTTATCTGAGTTCCAAGGACTATTGATGTCAAAAATGTGTACTTACTTATTAAGTACTGGCGTATAACTTAGTCTTGGGCAATCTTGCCTAATGTAATGAAAATGACTCACATATCCATGAGAGAGCAAAAAACAGAATCTTTGCCCAGGTTAGTGTTCTTTTAAAGGTAATGATATACAGCTATGTGTTTAACCAGAACATACACCTGCAGCTTTTTTTGTGGGGTAATGCGCCGATGTGTCTAAGAAAAGAACCGTTGTAGTAAATTTTGTTAGGTATTTATTAATATTTTAAAGTTTAATACTTAAAAGTAGGACTCATAGAATGTGTAGCGTTTTTGTAGCGTTGTTAAGACTTCTTGTCAGAAAAGATTTCAGTTTTAGATTGGGCTTGCCTCAATCCCACTAAAAAGTCCAAGTAGATGGGTACGTATTAATTTTGTAAAGGTAGCAGGTACTTACGTACGTATTGATTGCAGATACTTACACATGTCAAAGGTAACACTTACTGCTGATCATCATGAATCTTTTTTGCCTCGTTATAATTCGAATATAAGTTAAAATATAACAATACATTGAAAAAGCTTTTTCCAAAATATGCACTATACAAGCTTTATCATAAGCGTCCTGTTTGTTTTTCTATAGGGCATATAATATTATCATGATATAACAGCATAGCTTAAAACCGACTTTCCGTCATCCGTGTAAACATTTTTTTTACTTTTGTTGATATTTTAAAAACTGCTCTACCAATTTCGATAAAATTTATATTGGACCACCTCTTAAGTACGATCTACAAAACAAAGAAAGAATCATTAAAATTGGTTCTCAATTGGCGGAGTAATCGCGTTATAAACATACAAAAAAAAACAGTAGAGCAATGGCAGCCTAGTTGGGAGAAGGCCCGCCTCAAGCCAAAGGGAGCGGGTTCGAACCCAGCCAACGGCACGCACCAACTTGTTCATTGTGTGAACATATGTGCGTATTGTATGTCATCTGCTACATGACTGGAGCCCGGTGTATGGCGACAGGCTCGCCCCCTGTTACATTTGGGACTGAATATCGTCCGACGAAGTGTGGGTGTTGCATTACTGATTACACCTCTGCCAGCCCCCTCGGGGGAAAGGCGTGACGATGTTTGTATGTTAAAAAAACAGTCGAATTGAGACCCTCCTCGTTTTTGGAATTCGGTTAAAAATAAAGACCAATTGCGGAACTCTTACGATCAATGAAAACTGGTAAATAAAAGTTAATTAAAGTAAATAAAAGTATTGTTTTTTGCGACAGATTTGGTCCACTTTATTATGGATATCTAAATTCGAACAATCAGTTACGAGCTCCACATTAGTTCTGCCTTAATTGTTCAGGTATTTCACATTGGACTAGGTATGTTAATGAAGCGGAGTATGGTGATTTCATTCAGCTTTTCTGTTTCGAATAAGGTAACGATTGCATTCCTACAATATTTAGATACCTACCTATTTTTAAGGCGTGAGTCCTCCAAAACTAGATAGAAATCTGGTAATTTATGTATATTTCTGTAGAACATATCTCACAACACATTTGGTATATGTTTTTTCAAGGCAACCTCTATCAACACAGCTCTGATTAGATTTATTTTTTCGCTGGGTATCACCAGATAACAATATTGCTTTAATTTAAAGCTACAAGTACTTTTGTAAGGGTATATAGGTAAATACTGTTTTAAGTGTAGGTACTGTTATCAGTTATTGGGTAAACAAACAAACAATCTTAAATTGTAAACAATTTAATATAAATAATACAACAATTAGCGGATGTCTTACGTTATTTTAAATAACTAGGATAATCTTCACTTTGCAACGTGCACAAGGATAAAACGCCTGTTAATGCTGTGTACATTACAGTTTTTTAATATCTTAGGTACATAAATATATGTATTTTCAATTACGAAAATATGTAAGTACTCAATAGTCTCTTTGTACAAACGATAATTAAAATAGTTTATAATATTACTGTAACAGTCTCGGCGAAATACCTATGCCTAAGTGCCTAAATCTAAAATAGTGTATATAATATTTTACTTTTCTTAATTATACTTAAGTTTTGGCCTATTTTTGTAATCTAGTTCTTCTTAATCTTATCTAACTTGGGTGACCTTTTATAGTGTCCGAAAGTGACACCACCACTGGCAGTGTGGTACATTTGGTTGGGCAGGAACCCTCGCTCGAAGTGTCGCGGAGATGGCGCGTGCGAGAAGTGGTGTCCATTCGAAAGATCCTCGTAAGCTTGCAGAGGATCATTCGTGTAACCTCTCTTCATGTACTCAATTTGAAGCCTCGATGGGACGTATGAATCTAGCAGGGAAGTCGGCCGCCTTTTAAACGTAGGAAAATGCTCGCTCGGCCTCGCCGCTAGAATTCCTGGGGGTGGGAGACCTCCATACACTGGTTTGTTCAATGGTTTATACATCGGCAATGCTTTTGGTATATGTGCCAAATGAGGAGGGTGGGGTTTCAGCAAAAGCGGACTTGGATGTGGCAGTTCTTGAATATGATTATGTCTATGATAATCTTCTCGTAGAGGAGGCCTGGCAGAGTAGAATCGGGGAAAGTCGCCAACAGGTGGCTTCGAGTATGATAATTCAGTTTGAGTGTATTGCTTTGGACTCTCGTCTACACTTGCATGTTCTTCTATTGCATTGGTATCTTGGTAATGCGTGTTCTGGTAATAACCTTTGGGAGGTGGTTGAGGAGCAATAACAGCGGTTGGGTATTGAACTTGATAGGTGACTACGGGAGCTGCGGTGGGCACCACCGTCGCCGCGGGCGGTGCGTAGCTCACATACGTGACAGGCGGTGTTGAGTACTGAGGCACGTAAGTCTTAGCCGTAGGGGTTACATACGTCGGCACTTCTATGTAATTATTCTGCGTTTGTACTGCTTCAGGTGCAGTCTGGTAGCCGGTGACTCGCGCGACACCTTGCGTCGCTTGCTGTGGAGCAGTGTATTGACTACCAGTCGTGTACTGTACTGCAGCGTGGGTGTTCGCTCCTTGCTCTACCTCATTGTAATACTGTGGGACTAGATATATTTGCATCGGTACATTGGACAGATAGCCGACCATCGCTTGCTGTGGCTGCGCAGCGTGATGCGAGTACTCCAGCTTAGCCTGGATCGATGGATGGATGGGTGGTGGTGGAGGAGGTTCTGGCGCTTCCGTAACCGCGTACATTCGCGTCGACTGAGGAGGTTGAGCCGGCTTTGCAAAGTAACTATAACCCCCACTCTTCAAATATTCCGCTACAGCCATGGAATTAGGTCCAGGATTTTGGTACCGTGGATCCGTCTCGTATTCCTTCTGCTTTTCACTTTGGAGGTTGTCATCCTCGATGTCTTGTAGCTCGATTTTTTTATCAGCTGCCACGACGACGAGGAGGAGGAAAACGGGTGCGACCTGAAAGTAAAAGCGGAAAAGTGAGTTAGATGTGAGGTGGACGGCCGCGCGGGCCCTTGTGCCGCGTCGGTCGCTCCGG
Organism: Peribatodes rhomboidaria; assembly: GCA_911728515.1. Lineage (NCBI taxonomy): Eukaryota > Metazoa > Arthropoda > Insecta > Lepidoptera > Geometridae > Peribatodes > Peribatodes rhomboidaria. Next base: position 6,236,875 of record OU452178.1, on the reverse strand, counting down.
AGACGGCGCGAGGACCGCCCGCCCGCGCCTCACGCCAAACAGGTGAATGGCAAAAAATAGACTAGAGCTTATTATGAAACCGGTTACCATCGAACGGGCAAGTACTTAGAAACGGGAGTGCTAGCTTTTACTCCAAGCAATTTATGTCGTTAAAAAATTCCGACACTTTCGTAGCGTGTTGCGTATACCTACATTACATAGAGATTGCCGGTATCGTCTTGGGATTCCAGGGCATTCGCTAATTGCTTGGTCGATTATTAATAAATATTTATTTAAAAACCCGTAATACTCTTGACACAATTACTTATGTAAGCAAACATTACGTCGTCGTTACTCGGCTGAATAGAGATACTTAATTAATAACATTTTTAATTTGCAATTTAAACAGATAAAAATTAACTGTCTGGTATAGTGTCTGGTAAAAATAAATAAGCTTTTGTTTTTGGATAATCTCACGCCACGATTGATGTGGTTATGGAGTGAAATTAAAAACAATGACTAGCTTCTCCGAAACGTTCATTGTTCTTTTTTACTAGTCTTCAAAATAATCAATTAGGGTTCTTATTTTGTCAGGATTATTGATATTTGAAGAAAGCTTGAACTATGTTACTTTTAGTAGGTAATAAAGGCTTTTTCAGTTTTGTTATTCACTCATAACATAACATATTGTCACGCTTTTTCCCCGAATAGTTTGGCAGAGGAATATTAGAAAACCCACACTTTGCCTGACGATATTCAGTCCCAAAATGTGAAGGAGGGCAAACTTGTCGCCAAACACCGGGCTTCAGTTATGTAGCAAATGACATCAAATACGCACATATGTTCACAAAATAAACCAATTGGTGCGATCTTAGGCTGGGATCAAACCCGCTCCCTCTGGCTTATGAGGCGAGTCTTTTACTACTATGTTTCTCTTTTTTTCAGACTGCGTAAAAAGGAGTGCGGATTGAGGATTTGCTCAAAACAAAATAATATTTCTCTGCTCCTCTCTTATTCTAATCGTAAGAATATCTTTTTTCAGGTTGTCAATCAAACTACCTATTAACCCGGCCTCACCTGTGGGCTAATTAAGGCCAAATCGAATTAATCAATCGAGTGGAGGTGAAGACGATGGAGTCACGAAAATTAACATATTGCACTACCGACGTCAGTGCCGCGTGAGTGATTCATAACGGTTGCTAAATACGATTAGTCGAATGTAAATACCAGGTCGAGTTGTAGTTTTGTATGTTTTTTGTAGGTTTGTTAGAAATGCTTGACATGCAAGTTATACGAAATTTCAGAATCAGAATCATTCATTGTTAAACATGAGTGCTAAAAATATATTGTTTCAACAGATTCGTCCTTAACCAAACAATGTTATTATAGGTTAAGAAAGTAAATCTTTTAAAAGTAAATTAAAAATAGAAATTATGTCAAAGTTACATAGTTTTAAGTAAATTATCTTGTAATTAATCATTTAAAAAGTCGTCTACCTTATGATAACACTTATCAAAATTTTAAATAATTTCTTTTTAAATGTTGTCACACTATTCGATTACAACACAGCATTTTTGTTTATAACATATTACAGAAGATAATATTTTAGGATAGAGATGTATTAAAATTGATGAGTATTGAGTATAGTTACTTTTTAGCAAGAGAGGTAGGTAAAAATAGCATAGAGTATCAAATAAAAAAATCGGAACCTAACTGCAAATTAATGACACACCCGATCGATAAAAGACGAATGTAACGACAATCAGCTTGCTATCTGAAATTGGTCAAGCCGTTTAGATACTCGAAGGTCATATAAAAGCATCCATAATATATAAAATAAATAAATTTGGGATTTATCCACACACGGTCGCCTGACACCAAACTAAGCAAAGCTTGTACCTACTATGGCTGCCAGAGACCGATAATTATTATACATACTTATATATTTTTGAATACATACTTAAATAGATACATTGCATATATTTACACCGTACTTCTCTGAACGACATATTCTAGGAAAACATTGTACTCAGCATCATTACCAACTTTTACTATGGAATCAACCCTGAAATCGAAAAAAAACAGCTCTTCCATACCTCTCGTGAATTTTTGTGTTATGTGATTTTTTTTGCTGATTTTTTTCGCGATTCCAGAGTTGGCCCTGTAGTAAAAGTAGGTAATTTAAAAAGAGTTTAACGATATCCTTAAGACATCCTAAATAAATCTTACATAGCAAACTAGCTGCACCCCACGATTTCACCCGTGACGCCCTTAAACTCATCACCTATCCATAAACCAACCCTGCCAAATTTCAGCTTCGTAAGTCTGATGGTCTTCGAGCTAATTTCAGTGAGTGCATGATTGAGTGACCTTTCGCTTTATACCTCTAAATAAATTGACATATCTACTTATGTACTTATGCTCGAAATAAAAATATCTACCCGTCTTTTGAGCAGTCAGGTAAAAATTTGCGACTCAGCCAAGGTTGATATAAATAGATACTTAGAAACTTTGGTGGTACATCTTTGGTGATTATTTTATGACTCACACTGTGTGGGTCCCGATTTCGCTTCGACTGATATTTTTCACGTTCACTCATCAATTGCCCTTTTGCCCGCCACGACAGTAACGTACTAAAATCGATTACGAAATAGCTTACAGACTAAATCAATCATAAATCAATAACCGTGGGTCACATTATGAGCGTGGGTGAATCAAAGCTACATTACGCAATCTGTCTAGATCTCTAGATCTCAGGTTTATGTAAGCGATGTTTATGTGAAGGCAGTTAGGAAAAGAAAACATTTTGATGTTGACGATCAACGATATTAATATGTATATTTTAATTCACATTTCAATATTATAATAGCCTGTGAATGAAACTGTTGTTTCTAGAAAGACTCTTTTTACGATGATTATGACTTTTTGCTATCAATTAACTTGTTCCGGAAACGCAGTTCTTTCATATTTTTGCAAATTTTAAATGAGTAAGCGATGATATCCTAGTTGGGAGAAAGCTCGCCTCTCAAGCCAGAGGGAGCGGGTTCGATCCCAGCTGACGGCAAGCACCAATTTGTGTGTGTGAACATATATTATGTGCGTATTGTAAATCATCTTCTACATGAATGGAGCTCGTTGTATGCCGACAGGCTCGCCTCCTATCACATTCGGGAATGAATATCGTTTGATGTGTGGGTGTTGTATTGCACCCCTACCAGCCCCTTCGGGGTAAAGGCGCGATATGTGATTTTAAATGGCTTCAGGTTCAAAACGTCAAATTCTCTAAATGTGTTTTTACATGTAAAATATCTTCCGTATAAAGAAGATAAATATAAAGATATTTTTATTTGCAATAAAGCAAAAATTATTTGGTAAAGCATGCGTTTGGTGGTATACATTTTGAAATATGCCCTTCAATGTATTCCTGAAAAATAATAATAATGATAGATAAGCAGAGCAAGTTATGATTAAACTTAGAGAGAAAAAATACAGATCGCATACTGTTTTTAACCAGATCCTGGACATATTAAAGACCGTCCCCACTACTACACGTATACTCAACCACTCGCACACGAAGAAGCATATTTTTTTGTTATATTTGGTACAAATACTGTCAGCTTAAATTATTTTTGTTCTGTGCACTTGGGCAAGAGGTAATTGCCCACTTGTAAATGTGGTGCATTATTACGTGAGCGGCGTATCTCATCAAAAACCAGTTGAAAAGCCTGCCAAAAGCCATAACAGCGCCATCAAGTGACATTTAGGAAAAAGCGTAGCAATTGTAACTCGAGCCTTTTTAATACAATTATCTACTTAAGCCTGCTTCCACAATACTCGGTTATCTCTAAATCTGTCGTGAAGAAACTACTGGTTGCAGACGTTTATCAGAGCATTAAAAATTGCGTATCTGCAAGTAATTATATTTTTACCGGACTACCCAGGAAGAAGGGAATATTTCAGTGTTTATGCTAGTTTTTCCATTCCTATGGGACGACCTAGTACTTAAAAAATGCAAAACGTCATCAGGTGACTGTTCACTGGCTAACCCCGAGTAGCGTATTGGGCCTCAGATCAACCTAAAGGACAAGATGAAACACTGCGTTTTATCTCGCTGAAGCCACTTCTTTTTAAACTTGTGTGCGTGGTAAAACATTTACAATTGCACGAAAACTAATATTAATTCCCAAACTCAACGTTAGCTATTTCCGTTCCAATATACAACCTTAGTAGATTTAATATTCTAAAATTGCACATATTTGTAAGAGTTTAATTTTGCGGCTTTTTCAAAATTTACTTGTAAAAAAACTGCACAGTTTTTAAAAAGAACCTCAAAATGTAGTCCTGGCCACACTTTTATAATGTACTATGTATATTTATGTACACGAAATCATACCTTATAGCAATGTCTATATAATGCATATATAAAGTCGATATCTAAAGTCGAGGTAAGAATGACCAAGCGAGTAGCGTAGTTTTTTTGCGTCGCTGTGTTGTTTACATATACGACAGTAGCGTAGTTTTTGAATAGTTTTTGGCTTCACCTAAATCATACGCCATGCGCCATCTTATTCTCTAGGTTGATCTGAGTATTGGACTAACTCAATGTTGAGCTAGCGGCGAACTGTAGCAAACAAATTGCGAATCAAGTGCTCGTCAGCAAGTACGCCGCAAACTGAGTACGCGGGTACTCAGGGCATGCTGTTTAGACGCTCCGTTGAAAATATGGTGGGTGGCGAACTGAAGGCAAACAGTCAGCCACTCACAGTTAGCTTAGTTAGGACGAAGCTTAAGGGCTTGATCGAGTTTGGATTTCGATGTCTTTAGCTATGACTTAGGCTACATTTTGCAATCTAGTCTCTAGTCTATTTGTTATTTTTTAAGCTTTCCTTCACAAGCTAAATTTCAGTTTTACTTTCAACATTATTCGACTACGATAAACCGGAACTTAATACCGTTTACGTTTAGTATGTGACACGAATCTTTACGAGCAAGGCATTTACGTTACATCACATTACAATATGACACGCCTTTTATAATATAAACTGGTCTAAAAACGCCTAAAACTATGTGAGCTCGGCATAAGGCACAGATTCGTGTTCTCTATTGCACAAGCTATGCTAGAATCTTTCGAATTAAGCAACTGTCCACGGATTTGTTTTGATATCGAAACGTGACGAAAATAATTAAGTCTGGGTTAACTCAGGGGTTAGGTCATAAAGTTTTGAATTTAAAAACTATAAACTATGTGAAATGAATGCAAAAGAGATGAAGAAATTGTTGTTCTGTAGTCTAGATACTATGTGGTATTGACTTATAGAAAATCTTCGTTTTTTTATCATAATAATAATAATAATTGTCTGCGTGGTTTTAACTTAAACCAGTCAAAAGCTTTACTCTCTTTTTCATTACTGTTAAATAAAAGTAGATATTACTGATCATATCTAAGCCATCATATCTAATTAGAGTTTATTTTTGCATGTAACGTACATGCAAAAATAAACTCTAATCCAATATAAATACAAATTAAAAAGTAACAATGATTTAAGTACATGTAGATAAGTTTAAGTAAATTGGACTTAAGTAGTTAGTAAGTAAGTAAGTACCATTATGTTATTCTATTTCTATGACCTATTTATATTGCTCTACATTATAGAGAAAGTAGTTATTTAGTTTAGCTTATTCTATTTCTTTTAATTTCTATAAAATGCGAAGTAGCTGTTAGTTAAAAATAGTAATAAAGATGTCAAGTTCGTATAAGCTGACTGTTATTGTCTTACCTAGTAAGTAATAGTTTTAAGCGCTATATATCAAGAAATAGTGCTGAAAATAATCTAGTAAGAACGTAAGTAAAAATATAAGTATGCTGAAAGCTTATTGGAAGCTGGTATGCGGATATCCACCAGGCAAACTGTTTGATTGGAACAATAGTTTGTTAGGTATCATTTCAAATTTACTAGCTTACTCACTTTTTTATTATTTAAGTAACGCAAAACTTTCTAAAGTTCTCTTACCTTTAAAGCCACCATCTCGAACTTCTCGCAAGCACACAAAGTCCGAATGTAATTCTTCACTCTTCAGGAGTCACACACGAGTATCAGTCACTGATTGTCTATGGATAGTCACAGCACCGCACTGGCCAGTGGTCACCGCATCTTGGCGCGTCGCCCGCTGCACTGCTCTATCCTCATATCCGGTGTTAGTCCACTACCCACGCAAGCGCAGCCGAAGGAAATCCTATAATTTCAGAAACCATAGGTTAGAAAGAAAAACTCTTACTTCACCAATGACTGCACTCAGTAATCGATGCGACAACGCGCTAATAATCGTTTCATTATCGAGGAATTAGGCGGGGAAATTTGTATTCGATTTTCAAAATTACGCGGGAATCATGTTTACTTTTTAAACATTTCGAATAATGCAGTTTATAAAAATATAGTTAATTTTTTAATGTATTATTATTTTTATTTATGGTACAAACTTTTTTTATTAAGCATGGGTCGCAAATGCGATCGACAGGCAGACCGGGCGGAAAGTGGTCGCGCGTGTCGGCGGCTGTGTTGTTAAATACCACACTACTCTACATATCGCCGTGCAGAAAGGCGTCTGCTTCAGCTCTAGCAGAGGAGCTTGCTTAGCTTGCCTAATGGCCTGAGTTTTCAGAACTAGAGTACTAAAATAACAGTATTTAGAATACTAACTAACTTAACATTCAAGGTTGATCTAGCCAACGTTAGGTCGCCTACATTGTCCTTTGAAAGTCAACTAAGTATAAAAAACTGTTTACTTAAATCTTTCAAGTAAAGTAAATTTATTTATTTACCAATGCATTTTTATCAAATACGAACAGACCATATATCAGATGACAGAAAGCCGCAATTTGCATAGTGCAGTGAGCGAACAGTATTTTTTTTTTCTAAAGAGATTTCAACTTACCACTACTTACTTACTTATTTGTAAAACTCGCTTTTACTTTACTTAAAAACTTATTTACAGAACTGGCCTGTTCTTCTGAGTAGATAGATAGATAAACTCTTTATTGTTCACACCACAGATAACAAAACAACAAGAGAAAAATAATGATAAAACTTATTAAATAGTGTAACAACTGGCGGCCTTATCACTAAAAGCGATCTCTTCCAGGCAACCTTAAGTACCTTGAGTAGAGGGTCTTTATCCGAACAAGGCGGACGAGTCTATTTAAAAAAACTTTGACGTTCATAAGTGTATCTTGATACCCAAATTGAATAAAAACATTTTGACTTTGACTCAAAAAAACTACTTACCTAATCTAGCTGCCAACGTATTATTTCTTGTGCAATTCCAAAAATGAAAAAGTATCGTGTGGCCAGACAGCGTTACAAAATAAAATAATTTCACTCAGCCATCATCATCACGTTTAACACAATTATTTAATGTAACATTTACTTCCCAAATGCCAGCTTATCATTTTTCCGACCGCTTCTTGAAAACAATAGAGCAATTACGTTACGTACAAAGTTTCAAGTAACGTTTAAGTATTACAGTTATTTAGTAAGTTATACAGTTATTTGCAGAATAAAGGCATGATATTTGTTAAATATTCGTTACCATGGTTGTAAACCAATTTACTAGCAATATCTGTCTTTTATTGCGATGATTGTCGGTTATGTCGATTCGTTTTTAATGATGGTACTATAAAAGAAGTATTAAAGAAAATTGGTCTATTAGCTTATTACTATTCAAATGTCTGAAAAGAGGTTACATTGTTTTTTAATTGTGTTAATGTTGACTACGTAACCTCCTTTTAGCTAGTTAAAAATGGCAAAAGTTGCTTATTTAAGTCAAAGATATTGAAACTATGGATTTCAGGTCAGCGCTATAAAGTGCCCAAGCTAAAACTAGAAATCATGGATATGTAGTTATTTTTGTAACTGTACATTTAGGCCGCAAGATTTATCGGTGTTTCTGAAATGTACTTTACTACATTCAATCTTAGGATTACTTAGAACATTATCTTAGTAACTTTGTGCTAGATCCAACATTCATACTTTTAAATATCTTTGCTTTTACCTGACTGTCCAAAACGTACGTAACCATACTTAATCATTTAATGTTTACAGAATAGAAATAACTCTAATGACAAAAACACGTTTTTTTCAAGTAAAGTAGTTTTGAAAGAGTTTTTTGGCGGGAACCGAAAAGCTGTTGTCGTAAATTTGTATTATTCTCTAAATCTTGTGATTCTTCGAGTGTTAAAGTGTAATAATGGTGGATTATTAACCTTTATCGATTCGTTCGCGTGCACGAGTGAGGGCAATAATACAAACATCGCGAAACGTGACTTTTCGTGTTCTTTAGAAAACTCCACTTAAAGTTTCAGTAAATAACTTAACTGAAATTGAAATAATATAATTAAATAAATTATTCACTTTACTGAAATGGGGAAAAGGGAGGGATTCATTATCGTCATTATCACCTTATCATCATCACTCCATCATCTGTAAACTACTACATTAACTTGACACTGGCAAATGCACAAGACGTGTGACGCCAAATTCCCCTGAATGGGGGAGCACAAAAAAAGTCGTTTTAAAATCAAAATATTAACAAGTGTCAAAGTGTGACTGACAAGGAACAACAGTCACTGACGAACCGTGTCATTTCATCTTCTTTGTTACTTAAAGCACTTCAACAGCTGTTAAAGATTTTTTTGCCATTTTAAACTTTATGTTAATTCAGACAAGGTTTCTAAGAAAGTGCTTAAATCGCAATCATAATTTGGTTTCAAAAGCTAACCGTCTAAACCATAGTTAGTTTTATTTCATACTTTTGTTGTTCTAAATTATAGTTCAGTTGAAATAATTGCGATTATTAGGAATAATTTCAACTTTCTTTTCAATTGGAGTGCGTAAGATTTTAAATGCTTATTTTGCAAATATACCTACTACATTCCGATGATATTTTCATGTCTTAAGTACTTGAAGTAGTCACAATAGCCACCAAACGTATTGCTCCTAAAAAAAGCACCGATATCTACGGTCTGTCCGCGAATTCATTAAAAATGGCTATAGAACCAGTGGCTTCCGTTATTAGTTACTTGTTTAGCTCCTGTTTGCGGGAAGGTATCTACCCTACGGCACTCAAAAAAGTTAAAATTTGCCCCTTGTACAAAGGAAAGGGCAAAAAAGCAGACCCTAAATCGTACCGCCCTATATCCCTCGTCCCTGCCGTCAGCAAGGTGTTCGAGGTCGGTCTCAACCGTAGGTTACTGAACTTCGTCGTAGATCGTAATATTTTATCGCAACGCCAGTATGCGTATCGGGCCGGCCGTGCGACCACAGACTTAGTTCGCGAAGTAGTGTGGCGGGTGTTGAGCGCGCGCGAGGAGAAACTGCAGGTTGCAGTGCTTTGTTGTGACCTATCGCGCGCTTTCGACACTGCCGATCACGTTCTCATTGCGAATAAGCTGCGATTTTACGGCATCCGCGGACCGGCACTGTCCATACTTTCCTCTTTTATGTCGAAGCGAACGCAGGTCGTTATGGGTGATAGAGGCCGCGTCGTATCCGCTGAGATGGAGAACGAGATGGGCGTCCCGCAGGGCTCCTGTTTATCTAACACATTGTTCAGTCTCCTCCTCAACGACCTTCCTGGCGCCATTGACGGTGCAGAAATCTACATGTACGCTGATGACGTCGCCGCAGTGATCACCGCGCCGTCCCATATTGAGTTGGAGGCGAGACTGAATACGGTGGTGAACGAACTCGATGTGTGGTTCCGGTCGAACGGGCTAGCGCTAAATAAAGATAAGACCTGTTTCCTTGCATTTAATCTTAACGGCCACTTGACAAATGCTTATTCGGTAGCAGTTGGCAATACGGCACTCCAACAGGTCAACAGTACAAAACTTCTAGGTTTCCAAATCGACAGCGCGCTGACGTGGGAGAAGCACATAGACGAGCTGTGCGGGAAGCTGAGCCGCTCGTGTTTTGCGCTCCGGCGGCTCGCCAGCACCGCCACCCGCAACGTCGTGCGCTCCTGCTACTTCGCGACCGTCCACAGTAACATCACGTACGGGTTGGAGCTATGGGGCCGTGCTGCCGATCGTAATAGGGCATTTGTCATGCAGAAGCGAGCCATACGTGCCATATGCGGGGTTCAGGACGACGTCTCATGCGTGGAGCTGTTTCGGGAGCTTCAGATATTACCTCTGCCGTGTGAGCTCGTTTACCAGGTAGCCCTATTCACCCATGTAAACCTAGATATTTTTCAACGTAGGGGCGTCCATAGTACGTTCAATTTACGTAGTAATAAAAAGAAGGACCAACTAGTAACCCCCTCACATCGTCTCGTCAAGTCGAAGAGGTTAGTGTATATTTTAGGGCCGGCGGTCTATAACCGTATACCAAATTCCGTTCGGGATGCGCCTTCTACCGCGTGCTTTAAAACCAAGATGAGAGCTTGGTTACTAGATAATATGTTTTATGACATTGAAGCTTATTTTAAAATAAGAGATTTTTGAACTATTATTATTTTGTATAATAATAGCTATACATAATATTAAAATATTTTTACTATACTTATCTGTATAATGACATTAATGAATTATTTTTATATTTGACATAATTATCAATTATTATTGTTCCGACATTCGTTTTTAATTTTAATTATAAATATTCAACTGTGACGTGTAACTATAGGAGTTATCAATAAATTCTGATTTCTGATTTCTGATTTCTGATTTCTGATTTCTGATTTCTGTACTTACCTAAGTTTGAATAAAAAATAAAAAGAAAACAAATAGAAATGCCTATCAATTTCACTTTGTATTAAATTAAGTTTTGTCATAGAGCACTTGTAATGCAAAGAAAAATATTGGCAAGCAGAGAAATTACTGAACCGTTGAACCCGTTGAAGTCTTGTATTCGCTATAATACAGATACATCATAGTTAAAAAAAAATATCTTTGTTGTTAAAAAAAATGTTACTATTTTCAATTCAATAGAAAAAGTATGTTGGCACTAGCATTTTTATTTACAATTTGAAAATATGTACCCAATATCAAGTTTCATAAAAATCGTATGGTTTCCGACAAAATCTTCCTCTCCCTAGTACAAAAACTGTCAAAACAATGCTCGAAAAATACATACTAAAAACATTTCCATCGAGTACGTGCCGCATATTTTTCTATAGCATTTGTGGCAATTTACAAGTGTATCATCCATTCCATAAAAGTATAAAATCACAATATCGCAGGTTTCCCCAGTGGATCGGTTTCACTCTGGCTTTCTACGCAAGTCGAGCGCACCCTGTCACTTTACGCACTGTCCCTTCTGTAACTAATCTATGCTAGTTTCCGATTTTACTTTTCATTAAAATGCAGTTAGTTCAGTTCTGGACGATGCAGCTTCGGTTGAGTGCAGTCATCTGGCACTTACACATATTTTAGTTCTTTGGCATAAACATACTCGTATTTGTTTGTTTGTATTTTGTTAAAGTTGGGTATAAGTATGGTTATAGTATAGGTAGTGGAGATGCTCGTCTGAAGTTCGTGTACATTTTCTCGATTTGTTTTAGTTTTACATTTTCTTGCATTGAATTTATTTATATTATATTCAGCTGAAAAGGTAGCCAATAGTTGGTTATTCAATGCTGATGATTATAATCCATATTCATGTTTTATAAAAATTAAGCAAAACTAACTCTGTCTCTCTGTCTGTTTGTAGCGTTTTTCAGACTAAGCGAGCGAAAGAATCTTGAAGAAATTTTTTAAGGAGTTAGAATATTTTTCACTACATTAAATACTTTTTTTGAATTAAATCTAGATATTATGTACACGCGAACAAAGTCGCAGGTAATAGCTAGTTAAACAGTATGCTATATGTGAATTTCTTTTTATGACAAATAAATCAATCAAAGACACGAAGCTAAACAAATAAGTTCTCATAAAATTTCGAAACTAATGTTCTGGGCACCGACCTTTAGTACTTTCCCTTGGTAGCAATAAAACAAATGCTAAACTGCGGTAAGCCAAGTTCAAACCATAATCAGAACATTACAGGGCAGAACAACACCAGCCGCAGGGGGAAATTCAGCTAATCATAGCCGATACTCAACTGAACCGTTGATGTCGCGTTAGCCATAAAAAATGAAAGAGACTGGCTAAATACCACAAATGTTTCACAAACGTGACACCGGTAGTCTAGCTGACACGTTTGTGAGACATTACTGATGTCATACTGAGAGAATTACGAGTATCGTCGGTTTTTTTTTTACAAACGCTGCGTCAACGTTTTAGTTAGGGATCGGCTATGGTTAGCTGAATTACCCCCAGATCCATAAGCACACGGGCGGTAACCACCAATTTAGGGCCGGAAGTGTGTGGAGCTAAACGGTGCAATTTGAGCTTCATTGGACACACTAATTTATATTTCACTAGTGACTCGTCTTGACTTTGTGCGTGTTCTACATCTATACTTCTATACTTACCTACTACTGTTTATTTATCTACTTCTATTTATATACTACTTCTTCACGCTCAAACGAATGGCTGGATTGGCTGATATGGATGTAGCTTATACAAGAACTTAAACTTAACAAGAATCCAAGGCTTCCAACACATGCCCTCGGAGAACTTTAGAGTTTTGTGGTCACATAGCCTGTAAGCCCGGTGACAACCTCCAAAAACTAATTGTCACTAGGGAAGAACAAGGGAAAAGACTACGAAAAAGGAGCCCAATGCGCTGGACAGATCAAATCCACACCACTCTCAATATCAACGACGCCGAGGCAGTTCACGCTGCGGAGACCCGGAACAGATGACGAAATATAATAAAGAAAAAGTTGTTTCCATGATGGGTCATGACCCCCAGCATTGTGGAATCGAAGCAAGGAGAAGGAAAAGTTAGCTTACACCATGGAGTAACACATAAGCTACTGTTTAACGGTGGGTAATACCGTGGGATGCAGCATAATAATGTTTTCATGTATCCAATATGTATCCAGTCATTCATTTTAAGACCACATACAGTAGAAAATTTTATAAACTTATATTAGCTAAATAATAAAAAGAGCTATGTATTTTAGAACCATTTCATAATAATAACTGAAAACTATCTTAAAAGTATTCAATCTTTATTGTCGATCGCACGCGTTGATGTCTTTTGTACGGAAAGCGTCGTAAGAAACCAAACGTACAGGGGACTGTTCCTACGCGTGAGATGAGATGAGATTTTATCTTGGTCACTCTCACACCTACGACTATTCAAACGAGAGCAACAAGGACGAGAAATGGTGAGATTGAATCTCACTCCGTAAGAATAGCCCTCCTGAAACTGTTACAAAACTTGATCTTTTTTATTTGCCCGTCTAACAAGCCAATCAAATTGTTTGTAGGCTACCCTACCTTACCAGTGTAACACTTTACTTGTGAATTTTGACATGACCGTACCTAATTTTCCGAACATGGTACAAAAAGTTACGCAATCGACGGTATCCATTCGTTTGTGTTCGATAGTTTAAATTAGTGCAACATCGAGAATAGTTACAATTTGTACGGTTTCGAAATTAGCATTCCAATGTTCGCATGTTCGCAAACCTACATGTTCATGTTCAAAATATGTAGGTTCATTTACCTCCATCCTGTATGTAGGTATTGATTATCATCCAACAACTTTATAAAATTTACATAATGTTTGTTCCATGTATCTGTTTACTGAGCTCCTTATAAATAGCTCAGGGTTGATTTTCAAACAGAATGATTATAGCCTAGTTGGAAAGGAAAAGGCCCGCCTCTCAAGCCAGAAGAAGCGGGTTTAAACTCAGCTGACGGCACGCTCCAATTTATTCATTATGTGAACATATGTGCGTATGCACAGGCAACAGGCTCGCCCCCTGTCATATTTGGGACTGAATATCGTCCGGCGAAGTGTAGGTGTTGTATTATACCTCTGCCAGCCCCCTCGAGGGAAAAGCGTGACGATATGTTATACTAACATATCGTCACGTTTTTCAAGCAAATTAACGATTATGAAGAAAATTAAAGTGTGTGATTGAATGCATCAGAAATCAACAATAGTGTGTATTCCGTTGCATAATTTTCTAAAGTCAGATCTAAATTGTTATGATTCCTTTCTAATGCAAAAAATAAAATGAAGGTGTCTAATTTGATTGCAGCTTTAGTTATTAGCTAGCTTAGATAAGCTTTTACAATGCAGTCCAATTATTATGCATAAAAATTGCAATAAAAACACGATACTCTAATCCGCCAAATTATGCAAAATTAACGGAATGCAATCTCGCATCACGTGTTAGAAACTGACTTTGTATAGAGTTGTTGCATAACGTGAAGTGTTATACACGATGTGTATGTCATTGTTATCCAATGCTTTCCACTCCAAGGAAGTTTCATGCTCCATGGAGTTTTGGCAACGGAACTACGGGATGAGTGTTACTGTAGAGTGTTGGCAGTATTGCGTGATGGAATTAATGAACGGCTGATGTGTGATGGCTAAAAATATGTTTTTGTGTGTGTTAAAAATGGTTATGGCTTAGAGAAATGATAAGAACCAACAACTAAAAATATCACTCACTTATTACATTGAACTTAATTTTTTTGGCAACAATCATAAATACTGTCTCATATTATCCAGTCATGATTTTCAAAAAATTGTAAATAAGCAAAGATGACTTAATCAAGCATAAGTATATTTTCACACCACCTGCTCGACAATGACCAATTACATATCACGTAGACTCAACGTAAAGCAAGGCATTGCCTCCCAAGTTTTCGAGCAAAGAGGTTAAAATTGAGTAAAACTTAGCAAAGGGACGAGTTATTTGAAAATCCAACTGGCCACCAAAAAAAGGACGCAAATGCTGTTTAATACAAAAAAACGCTGTTTTATTTCTCCTCATTTTTGGCAGCGCTTATGAAAAATTATAAAGGTCCTCCAAAGTCACAACACCTCCTTTTTGTTTTCCAGCAAAAACTCTACAAAACGGTGTTTCATGTACAATATACTTTCTCAGTTCCTTTTTAATGCTCGCAGAACACGTGTAGAGTAGAGTATCCACCTCTGGGATAAAGCAGTTTCTTCGTCTTGGGCAGCTTGAACTCCTCGCTTCACTCAGGACTCTACAAAACTCCTGCTTAACTCACTGCTTAACTCCCTCGGTGCATAATCTACTATTATTTATTCTTGATTAAAAGATCTGAAGCGATGATAGCCTAGTTCGAGAAGGCCCACCTCTCAAGCCAGAGGGAGCGGGTTCAAACCCAGCCGACGGCACGCACCAACTTGTCCATGGTGTGAACGTATGTGTGTATTGTATGTCATCTGCTACATGACTTGAGCTGGTGTATGGCGATAAGCTCGCCCCCTGTCACATTTAGGACTGCATATCGTCTGGCGAAGTTGATGGTGTTCTATTACATTTCTGCCAGCCCCCTCAAGGAAAGGCGTGAAAATGTATTATGTTAAAAGATTTTTTTACGTTCTCACATTAATGACAGTCATTTCCATGGTTTCGACTTCTCATAATTTGATTTTTTTTTACTATTTTCATATCCTCTTAAGTAGCTGCTTTCTGGTTCTTCATTTTCCCGGTAACCATAGCCACTCATGTCAACTCAAAAGTTTCACAATATACTCAGAAGTATCTACACAATTAACACCAAATAATATTATATATCTATCACTTGATTCAAATCAACCAAGTTTCCTAACAATAATTTACCCGAGTCATGGTAGTTATTACAAACATATTTATCAATAACGTAGTAAGCAAATGCCAGTAAATATTGAATGCAATTGACGGATTAGCTTATAGACCACCCATGATTTGCATAAATCTTAGTCAACTTCATTACGAAGTATGAACTTGTCGACTCTTGGCCGGTGGGTCATAGGGCTTGGACAATCATTGAGTCAGTTACGAAGTGACTTTAATACTTATTTCAACTAATTCTTACAGCTTGGCAGTTACGTAGGTAGAATGTTAAAAAATAAATTTAATGTATACACTAAAACTGACATTTCGAATTAGCTAGATTATTAGCTTTGGCTAGCCAGAGCTAGTTCGCTTGAGACCATTGTCCTAAATCCGCGTTCTAGTGAAAACATTAAGATGTTAAGAGAGATTTTCTTGTTGTTAGTGTCTGTTTAGTAAATTGCAGTCTTAGCAGTGAGCGAGTCAATCAAAGGTTCAGGCGTATACTTTCACGGGAAAGGGATAAACGACCAACGATAATGGGTGTTAGGAATGTTGCGTCATGAGAAATTTAAACAAATTGCATTTTATTACTACATAGTATAAAACAAAGTCGCTTTCTCTGTCCTTATGTCCCTTTGTATGTTTAAATCTTTAAAACTACGCAACGGATTTTGATGCGGTTTTTTGAATAGATAGAGTGATTCAAGAGGAAGGTTTGTATGTATAATAACAACCATTAAATAGTGGAGAAATACTGTTATTTTTGAGGTTTCTAATGTGATGTCGTTAATTATCATTTTTTTCCGCTTACATTGCAAACGCAGACTGAACTCTACGAGATTTATCAAAATAATGTACTAATTATTTGTACACATTGTGAAAGGTCTACAGAAAACTCCGCGATGGTATATGTCTATATCTTATGGATATCCCACAATAACATTTTTTTTGTTTATACCCGTGCGAAGCCAGAGCGGGCCGCTATGTTTTTATATACAACGTTCACAGTTTTTCTGTAGTGTATTTAGTATCAGCATTGCACCCGTGCGAAGCCGGGGCGGGTCGCTAGTTTACTACTATTTTCTTTGAACTTGTATTACACCATCAACCTAGTACTAATCCTATATGGTTTTCCAAGATGTTTACCTTTGTATTAGCAAGAATCTTAGAAAAACAATGTTGTAATGAATACCTAAAATAAGCAACGCTTTAAATATTTTGCAATGGCGTTCAATAAATAGGCAACCACACCTACAATTCATACGAGGACGATGTATGAGAAAATATGCACCTATATTTTAAAATCTAGTTTTTTCATGGTAGGTGTATGCAAATTTTATTAATCTAACATTTAAGATGTGCTAATAGACATAATCCATATAACTCATGCTCTAGGCTGATTTATTAGCTCTTCAAGCAAAATGTTCTTAAAATGTCTCATGACGAAAGTTGTACGGTAATTTAGAAATAAGAATGTAAGTACAATGTATTTGCTAAAACAGTACCTTGGTGTCAGTACAACGCACAACAAATGTAGGAATCCAAAAAAAGTAGAAGAATTGCTTTCGAGTTCCTGCATTAATGTGTCTGTCGATAAGTCATGCACCGGGATCCGTAGCTAATTCAATCTGATCCCGGGATAAGTGGAGAAAAACCCAGTAAAAGGCTCTCAACGGGATTCATTTTTTTGCCAGCAGCTATCAACAACGTCGCGTTATCAAGAAATTTATACAAATTGAAAAAAGGGTTTTCCTCGCTGTAGGTGAGAAGTTGTGTGTTTCGCTCACAGACATCCAATACTGTAGGTTTCGCTCGACAGGACAGTTATCCTGCATCACGTACTTTTGAAAGCTTCTCTACACTCAGGATTCTATATTTGAACCACTCTCTGTGCTCGTGGTTCAACCCTAGAATCCTTCGCTTCCTCAGGTATCAATACAAGTACTCGCGCCAAAAAACTTTTGTCCTTGTATAGGAGGCTCACTCACAAAATTGGCACCGAATATCGTTCAGCGAAGTGTGGGTATTAATACACCTCTGCCCATCCCTTCGGAAGAAAATCGTGACGATATATTATGCTATGTGCAAATTTATAGTTGTTAGCAAGTATCTGAAGCTTTTTCTCTGTTCAAGTAATATGTAAATGTCTACTGTATTAGGATTGCAATTAATAGAGGTTACGTGCAAGTTGTTAACATTGCGATGCGTTTATCGAGATGAGCGGACCGGTTCGGATGTAACCAATCGAACTAGTTTGATATGACTTCACTTTTACTCAATTTTATATGTACAGGAGGATTTTTATTTCGATTGTTTCAAAACATATTTCTAGCAAAAAAAAAATTATTTCTGAAATATTTTTGTTTTGTTTTTAATTCATTTACAATTCAATGACATTCAATTATTGAATCTTAATAACTTAACAGCTTAATAGCATAACATTAATTAAATTTGTCTGTTTTAACTTTCAACATTATTGTACTTACCATTTACTTACTTTATTTACTTATATTTGACGATTTTATTTTTTGAACGATAAAGTTAAAAATGTGCAATTAACAAATTATTTCTTGTTACACACTTTGTTTTTATTACGCTATAAAGTTTTAATTCAAAATTAATTAAAATCAATTAAATTTGAGACTTTGAAATAATGTTTTAAAACACAGACAGTTTTTATTTAAGTCACTTAACAAATTGAATACATTAATTTTGCATAACTAATTATTTTTTGTGAAAATTAGATAAGTCTTTTTGGCTATAAATTTATTTGCACATCTAATTGGAAAAGGAATTCCAGTTAATAGACTGTTTTATGTCGCTATAAATTAACATAAATACATTAGGATTTAAATCTGCATTACTAAAAAATTAACGTCATTGGTCATTGGCATTGGAAATTGGCCAAATAGCTTTGAGTTCTGTGCGAAAGAAACGCTGCGAGAATGACCTAGACATTTACTTGCAATTTGTACTTTTCTAAACTTTTTGCCCTAAAAATTACGAAACGTATAATAGAGAAATACTTTCCTAACAAATATTTGTACTGTTCACTACAAAGCAATTACAAAGTTTCAAATAAATATTCTTCGTTAACGTACAGGATTTACGTAGATATGTATAACTATTTTAAGTTTCTCTGAAAACCTTAGCTGGTCATCAAGCATAGGAGTATTTATTTATTAACTATATATAGTTTGTAGCCAACGGGTGTCTACAAAAAAATAACACTTGAAAGTATATTGTTTGTTGTCTACGCAACACCAGTTGTATAAATAGTCAAAATCCCACTTATTATGACATTGTATAAAATATAAAAATGAAGAAAAACATTATAATCCTAAAAGACGGATGTTCAGATTAATTAATCAATAAATTCCAAAACAAATTACTTGCAAACGTCTTACGTACTCATGAATTGTGATGAAATGGTGACTGTTACCCAGTCTCTAGGTGTTGATACTTTTTAAGAGAAAAATGCTCCGAATACCTAGGACAGCATTTCGGACTAACGTATCCTAAAACAGCTCAAGGTCACGACTAGACTCTACCATCTGTCTTAGACGGGCTCTTGACTACTTCGGCCACAGTGCTAGGAAACAAGGCGACAACCTGGAAAAGTTGATGGTGATAGGGAAGTCGACGGCAAGTAAGAGGTCACGAGGCCGCAGCCCGATACGTTGGTCCAATCAGATTCGCACCGCTCTGGACATTTAAATTTACGAAGCGCTACATGTTGCGGAAGACAGAAAACTTTGGCGGAAGATCACAAGAGAGAGAGTAATTGGAGGTGGTGGTTACGACATTCAGACATGAGAAATGCGACTTGAGGATAAGGAGGTACTTTATTATAATTTAAAGGCAAGTCCACGTTTTCCCGGTTTAATGACAGACTTCAAAATAGAAGAAGATTCTTAATTTGGTAGTTTTATTTATGTTTGCTACCTCTAACATAACATATTTCGTCACGCCTTTCCCCCGAGGGGGCTGGCAGAGGTGTAATACAACATCCACACTTCGTCGGACGATATTCAGTCCCAAATGTGACAGGGAGCGAGCCTGTCGCCATACACCGGGCTCCAGTCATGTAGCAGATGACATACAATACGCAGTTATATTCACACAATTAACAAATTGGTGCGTGCCGTCGGCTGGGTTTGAACCCGCTCCCTCTGGCTTGAGAGGCAGTCCTCCAACTTGGCTATCATCGCTTCTCTAACCTATGAGTACATATATGTCTGGAGAGAGCTCCGTACTGTTTATGAACGAAAAGTGACAGGAGAGTTTTTTTAATACTAGTGTGCGTGACAGACACTTCTTTTATAAGGGTTGCGTCATACATTTTGTTCATTTAGAACCTAACAGTTAGCTGTTATTATTTTTGGCCCATGCAATGTTTTTTCAGTCCATCTGAGCATATAATTTCTCAAAGCTCGTAACTTCATCCTACTAATATTATAAACGCGAAAGTTTGTAAGAATGGATGGATGGATGGATGTTTGTTACTCTTTCACGCCAGAACAGCTGAACAGATCTGGATGAAATTTGGCACAGAGATTGATTATTGTCTAGAATAGCACATTGGATACTTTTTGACCGCGGGTGAAACCGCGGGGCGCAGCTGGTCATTTATAAAGTGATATGGAAAATTCGTTTTTTATTTTATAACTACATAGTTCTAAAACTAATAATACGAATAATGCTTTAGGCGATTTCTTTCTCCGTCCAACTTGCTGCGCATCGTCTCCTATTGTCTCTCTTGGTCGCTTTATCTTTATCTATTGACATATCATAGAAATAGTTCTGCATTTACAAAATGACTTTTCATAGTTTTCAGGCATCGATGAAGTGTAAACCTAATAAAAAAAATCATGTCGTTGTATTCAGGCAAGTCTTTCTTCCACAGCATAATGTCATATGTCATTTTGCTGTGGGGATCAGCTGCTGAAGTAGAGGCCATTTTTATTTTGCAAAAGCGAGCGGTCCGCGCTATCTACGGAATGGGTCCCCGTGAATCATTGAGAGGTTTATTTAAAGAAATAAATATATTAACTTTACCTTCTTTGTATATCTTTGAAAATATTATGCACGTTCGCAAAAATCTACATAAATTTAAATTTAACAGTGACTATCACAATTATAACACTAGAAATAAGGATAGGATAGCTGTACAGAGATTTAGACTGACTAAGTCAAAAAAGTCATTTTTAGGCAGCTGCGTTCGTTTTTACAATAAAATCCCGAAAAATATAACAGGGCTCACCGAGGGAAAATTCAAATCACATGTAAAAACTACATTAATGAAAATAGGATATTATAAGGTTAAGAATTATTTTGAATATAAAGATGTCTGGAGCCTTCCACTTCCGTCAAGTAGCCACTAGTATTTATAGATATTACCTAGGTGTAAGCCAAAATTCGTGAGACTGTAATTTATTTATTATTTGAAAAAATAATGCCCCTCAGTTTCTGAGTAGAGGCTTTTTGTCCGAACAAGGCGGTCGAGTCTATATAAATAACTGTATCTATAGAAATAAACGTTCATAAGTGTATCTTTGATACCTAAATTGAATAAAAACATTTTGACTTGACTTTGACTTTGACTGACAAAGGCCTCCTCCAAAGATTTCCACGCATTCCTGTCTCTTGCTAAACGGGTCCATACCGGACCAGCTATTTTCTTGAGGTCATCTTTCCATCTTTTGATTTATCTGCCTCTATTTCTTTTGCTATCTCTTGGATACCATTCTGTTACTAACTTAGTCCATTTCTCTTTGATATCTCTCTTCTCTATGATCCTAATCCTAACTAATATTACTCGTGGCTCTGTAAACTGTAGACCTCGCGGCTGACGTTTGTTCTCCTCTACAAGTCGCATTTCCCAACCGATTATCGTTTGAGGTTTAATTGTTTTTTTTTTAATTACTCCTAAATTTTTTTAATTACAGTTAGCAAATCTCGGCAAATAAAAATCTGTATAATTATTGAACCTGATTACAAAATTTCAAGAGAATCTATAAACTATATTAATAAAGGTTAAAAAAGTGACTTGTAGAGAAAAGCAAAGATCCGGACAGAGATCCAGACAGAATTCGGACACACGAAAGCATATTTGTCGAAGCTTAAGCAGAGCCACTTCGCTCGCTGAACCTTGCTCGGTCTATAAATGCAAAAGTGAGTCTGCGCTTTTGTTTGTTTAGGTATTCTTTTTTTGTTTGTTACGCTTTTACCGACTACTTAACCGATTATCACAAAATTTTGCATTCACTTTGTCAGGGGAACAGAAAAGGACATAGAGTACCATAAAAAACAGTTTCTGCGGAACCGCGGGTGAAACCGCGGCTAGCTACATAGCTAGTTAATTTATGCAAAACATTCTAATTCTAATTCAAACTTTCAACAACATTCTAATTGTAATGCGTTTTTTAAGTAGATTATGTGTTTTATGATTTTTTATTGGTTTTGTTGTACATCTTTCTAGATGATACTTGTTTATATTTTTGCAAGAAATTAGCATTATTAAATAAAAAATAAGACCGAATTGCTCTAGAAAGTATCACGTTTTACGAGCAACTTGTTATAGTTATAACAAGAAGCTATACTTGTCTACTTAAAACTATATCAATCAATCAATCAATAATTTATTTATTTGACATAAAAACAAATTTTACAACAAAAAATATTGAAATCACTGGTTTCCGAACTAGTAAAAAAACTGTGCTACGGAAACCATAGACCTCTCCCAATATAGTGTACTTAATTTATTGTTTTTATTATTATTATGCCATAACAGTAATAGTAGTGTTTTATACAAAACATTTTCAGACAGCATTTAATTACATATTGCGAAACTACGGAAACCGCTGCATTGGCCGCGCCCCAAATCAACAGCGACCAGTGCATCGACCGCAAGTTTGCTGATGCAGCAACGCACCGAAGCCGACCCGGTGGGAGCCTCACCTTTAGACGACACACTTTAAGCTAGGCATCAGCTGGAGTAGTCATTACTTAGTTTTAGAATATTAATTGTAATTTTAATATTAATTATTAATAAATTAGTTAAAGCAATTTCGGTTTTTTTTAAGTCCTCCGTCTGCAGCTAACGTAATTGGCGCAGTCGGTAGGATCCTAGAATCAGTGCGCGGCGGTCTCCTGCTTCACAAATCGTCCGGCTTGACTACCGCTAGTCGCTGATAGGCTCTTTAGCCCTCATCTGGGATTCGAATCACTGGCCGCGGAACGGGGACGAGTATCCAGCTATCGATACGCAGAGGAATCGAAATGTGCATGTAAGTACGCAAAAAATCCTTTTTGTGTTGCTTCCGGACCCTATCTTGTGTCCTCCTTACCTTTTAAGTCTTCAAAATTTTTCATCCCAGGAATCGGGACGACCGGGAGACTGTATCTCGTCAGTCTCGCCGTAATAGAGAGTTAGAAAGTATTAGAGAGGTAGATTTAGAAGTAGATTTAAATAGTTCAACTGTAGCGATGGCTCAACAACCCGATTTAATTTTTAAGGCTTTACGCCCGGTACCCGACTTTGACGGGAATCCAAATGTACTCACTAGATTTATTAAAATATGTGACCAGTTAGTGGCAACTTTTATGTCCGCTCAGCCCGGCGGCGAGCTAGGAAATTTATGTTTACTTAACGGCATACTTAACAAAATTACCGGTCAAGCAGCTACCATTATCAATTCTAATGGCGTCCCGGATACTTGGTTAGGGATTCGGGAATCACTCATCAATAATTTCGCGGATCAGCGCGATGAAACAGCGCTGTATAATGACCTATCTTTAGCCACACAAGGACACAGAACCCCGCAAGAGTTTTACGATTATTGTCAGACACTGTGCAGTACAATTATGACGTACATCTCGCTACACGAAACTTTAGATACGACCATAGAGTCTAAGCGCATCTTATACAAGAAATTAACCATGCAAGCTTTCGTGCGCGGTTTACAGGAACCACTAGGGTCTAGGATACGTTGTATGCGACCCTCAACTATTGAGCAGGCATTACAATACGTACAGGAGGAACTGAACATTGTTTATCTGCAACAGCGAAATGCTGATGTACAAGTTAAAATTCAGCACCCTAAAGTTCAACCCCCAATTTTAATGCCTCCTCAAAAATTGTTCTATCAGCCGCCACCACCGATGCTGGCACCCACGAGTCAAAGACCGATGCCTGTACCACCTCAAGCGGTTAATCCACAACCTTCATTCAGATTTAATACAGGGTATAATAATCAACCCCCTGCTAGAATGCCGACACGTACGCAACAGATGTTTGGTGCGCCGCCACCAAATTATAACGCAAGGAGCAACACGTTCCGACTCCAGCCCCGACCACAGTTGCAACCCAAACCGATGAGCGGTGTGCAACATTTTACCCCTAGGGCACTACCCCCAACAGCACCTAGGCTTAATGGTCATGACTGGAATAAGCACGGCAACCCCCCACCTACAAATTATTTTAAAACCTGTGAGATGAATTTTAACGAATTTACTAACGATGCGTATACTGATTATTACTACGATTATGGTGAAGGCTATGCAACTGATTGTTACGAGTATCCTACTTATGAGCAGGACATTAATAGTTACGGTTATGAGCGTTACGAACCGGAAATGACAGAAGTTCATGACGTCAACTACCCGACTTCAGAGCCGCAGGCTTCCACTAGTCATGATGAAAATTTTCCGAAGGTTTCTATTACCGACAAGCCAAAATAGAAATAAACCTACAAACTCAAAGATGTCTACCGTATATACAGATATCTAATCCGCCGTTAAAGCTCTTAATAGACACCGGGGCAAATCAATCTTTTCTTTCCCCTGATGCTGTGCAAAAATTTTATCAACATATACGGTTAGATTATGATCCTTTTGAGGTCACCAACGTGCATGCTGTCAGCCAAAATGATTACTCGATTACTGTACCTTGCTTTTCGGAAATTAAAGACCATGACCCGATAAAACTTTTTGTATATAAGTTCCATGATCATTTTGATGGACTGATCGGCCTTGATTTATTAACTAAATGGGAGGCAAACATTGACTTAAAACAACTATGCCTCAATACAAGGTCAGCGGTAACTCCAATTTTACTGCATAACTCGCGCAACGTCAACTTGTACGAAGATATCATTCCGGCAAACAGCAGAAAATTAGTTCGCATACCAATCAACGCTCCGGATAGCGAAGTATACATTCCCGAGCAAATTCTATGTAATTGTATAGTTCACGAATGCGTTACGAGCGTTGTTCAGAACCGGGGTGTACTCGAGATAGAAAATTTAAGTAACAGTGACGTAATATTTTCTTTAGACCGTCCGGCTCACGCGGAGCTGTTTAATGTCGAGTGCGCGCGCACCGAACAAGCGCCTGCGCGAACGAAAGAAGTACTATCGCGACTTCGCACGGAACATCTTAACGAAGAAGAAAAGGCTAACTTGATGGCTCTTTGTTCAAAGTACGCGGATGTATTTTATATTGAAGGCGAAAATTTAACCTTTACCAATAAAATAAAACACCGTATTCGAACAACTGACGAGACTCCAGTTTATACAAAGAGTTATCGTTATCCATTTGTTCATCGACAAGAAGTTAGTGAGCAGATAAGTAAAATGCTGACACAGGGCATAATAAGACCCTCTGAGTCTGCATGGAGCTCACCGATTTGGATAGTTCCTAAGAAAATCGATGCATCAGGAAGACAGAAATGGCGTTTAGTGGTAGATTTTCGTAAAGTAAACGAAAAAACTATAGACGATAAATACCCTATCCCGAATATAGCCGATGTTCTGGATAAATTAGGGAAATGTCAGTATTTCACAACCCTCGACCTAGCGAGTGGTTTCTATCAAGTAGAAATGCATCCATCGGACATTCCAAAGACTGCATTCAACGTAGAACATGGTCATTTTGAGTTTCTAAGGATGCCTATGGGTTTGAAGAATTCTCCTTCAACTTTTCAAAGGGTAATGGACAATATCCTTAGAGGACTACAGAACCAGATCTGCCTGGTTTACTTGGATTATATATTAGTGTTTAGTACCTCCCTACAGGAACATATGGTCAACCTGGAGAAGGTATTCCAGAGATTTAGGGACTCTAATTTCAAAATACAGATGGACAAGTCTGAGTTCTTGAAGTTAGAAACAGCGTATCTAGGCCATGTCATAAGTAACGAAGGGGTGAAACCTAACCCTGATAAATTATCAGCGATACAGAAATACCCAGTACCTAAGACACCCAAAGAAATCAAGCAATTTCTTGGTCTGTTAGGCTACTACAGGAAATTTATCCCTGACTATGCACGTATTACAAAACCATTGACGCAATGTCTCAAAAAGGGTAAGAAAATCTCATTGGATTCTGAATATGTTAATAGTTTTGAAAAATGCAAAACTCTTTTAGATAATGACCCCATTTTGAGGTACCCTGACTTCAACAGTGAGTTTCTCCTCACGACTGACGCGTCTAACGTAGCTATTGGCGCTACTCTATCACAAGGGCCAATAGGATCTGACAAACCAATATCCTATGCCTCACGTACCCTTAACGACAGTGAGCTGAATTACAGTACCATAGAAAAGGAGTTGCTAGCAATAGTCTGGGCTACTAAGTATTTTAGACCTTACCTATTTGGCAGGAAGTTTAAAATACTTACGGATCATAAACCACTCCAGTGGATTATGAGCTTAAAAGAGCCTAACTCACGCCTTACTCGTTGGCGTTTAAAGCTCAGTGAATACGACTACACTGTTGAGTACAAAAAAGGGAAAGCGAACACTAACGCGGACGCTTTATCCCGTGTGGAAATTCACACGAAGGATGTTCAGGCATTGATAGAAGAGATTGACGATCTTAACTCCTTGATGGGAAACCCATCAGACTCCATAAATGTTCCAATTCAGCCAAACTCCTTAACTGTGACAATACCAGATAACAACTCTGTGACTGCAACAGTTCATACAAGCCAAGAAGACCCCATACTTGAGGTTCCAATATGCGACGATCCTCTGAATAAATTCCATCGGCAGCTTATCTTTACAGTTGTCAGTGACGTCAGAAAACGACCAGTGGTATCAAAACCGTTCGAAGCGCATACGCGTGTTTCTGTCCAGATCACTGAAAGCAATTTACAACAGGACGTTATTAACGCTATCAAAGAATACGTAACTCCGAAAGTTAAAACAGGACTTTTGATTAACCCTCCGTTGGCTCTATACTCAATCATTCCAGTAATCCAGAATAGCTTTAAAAACTCAGCAATGAACCTTGTACTAACAAAAGTTGAGCTTGAAAACGTCAAGCCATATCTCAGACAGCAAGAGATTATTAAACATTACCACGAAGGCAAGACCAACCACAGAGGTATCAACGAGTGTTACCTGTCTCTTTCAAGAAAATTTTTTTGGCCAAAAATGAAAGACGACATTACGAAATTTATAAATGAATGCACTGTATGCGGCCAGGGAAAATACGACCGCAATCCCGTAAAACCACGATTTAGTATTGTTCCACCACCAACTAAGCCTCTAGAAGTAGTCCACATGGACTTATTTACAGTAGACGGCGAAAAGTACGTCACATTCGTAGACGTTTTTTCTAAGTATGGGCAAGCCTACCATCTTCGCGACGGCACTGCCATCAGCGTTCTACAGGCACTATTGAAGTACTGTACACACCACGGGCTACCGCTTACCATAGTGACAGATAACGGAACAGAATTCAGCAATCAACTGTTTGCGGAATTTTTACGAACTCACAATGTTAACCACCATAAGGTCCTTCCGCATTCACCCAACGACAACGGAAATATAGAGCGTTTTCATTCAACATTACTCGAACACCTAAGACTACTTAAGTTGCAGCGTAAAAACGAGCCCGTAGTGAATCTGGTACCATACGCGATCATAGCGTACAACAGCTCAGTCCACAGCTTTACTAAGTGTAGACCTTTCGACGTTATAACTGGACATTTCGATCCTAGAGATCCTGTAAGCATAGATATGACTCAACATTTATTACATAATTACACACAGAATCACCGCGATCAAATGAAGTTAGTTTATGACGTCATTAATGAGTCCGCTTTACACAATCGCACCGCATTGATAGAAAACAGGAATAAAGATAGGGAACCTGAGATTCAGTACGAGCCCGAACAACAAATTTTTGTCAAAAATCCGCTGGCTAATAGACAAAAATTAACTCCGAGGTACACCAAGGACACGGTACTTGCTGACCTACCTATACACATTTACACATCGCGGAAACGCGGGCCAGTAGCTAAATCTCGCCTTAAGAGAGTCCCTAATAGTGCGAAATTGTTTCAGAATACTGCTGATGACGTTGGCTTATGTAGCCCAAGCGCAGGAGATAAGACTTGAAAGTCTTAACGACGGCCCCGGGCTTCTACCCTATAAACTCGGACAAACTCGGCTAATCTCACATTACCATAGTTTCTTGCAATATATTCAATTATATGATTTAGAGAATAAAGCTCAAGAAATTAGGTCGCAACTTTTACACTTTGAAGAAAAAATAAATAATGATACGTTTGCACTCTATGAGCTCCAGATTAACTATTAGTCGTATAAACTTGACGTCTTGAATCACTTGAGAGGTTTTGAACCTAGTCGGAAAAAGAGAGGTCTTATCGACGGTTTAGGTTCGATTATTAAAAGCCTCACTGGCAGTTTGGACTATCAGGACGCAATTATATTTGATGACAAAAAAAAAAATATTAAAAACTTACGAAAATAGAATAACATCTTAATCGAAAACTTTATTGAATAGTGATGCATATAAGGACACTAGTTTCTTAAAATTTGCACGATTTTTTTTTTTTTGGTCAATTTCTGACTATCATAGCAGAAAACGTAGACGATTTACTTAGATAATTAATTAGACTAGAAAATGTTTTAGCGTTTGTGCGCGCCTTAAGCACACACAATTCTATGGTAGATATAGATAGATACATTAAGCAAAATGATAGCTAGACTCCATTTAATTTACGGAGATACTAGGGTATTAAGTTTAGATTTACGCGATTACTATAGTATTATAAGATCTGGGGCATACTTCGCCGGTAAGCAGTTAGTTATAGTTTTTAAAATTCCAATAGTCAGTACAAGTATATTCGATTTATACAAACTCTCGGTCGCTCCGAATAGGTACAATCAAATCCTTATTCCTCCCCTTCCATTCCTTGCAACCAATAAGGACAAGTATGCGTACATGGAGGCTGAATGCCCGAAGGTAGACAAGCAGTACCTCTGCGTAGAAGACACCGTTACCAGAATCAAGTACCAGCATGACTGCGCACGGGAACTCATCACGCACCACTCGCTGGGAGCAACCTGCAATCTCACCACTGTGAGCCTGGACACAGAAGCCATGGAGCAACTGGGCAACAAGGAATACATAGCAACCTTCCCTAAGCCTACTGAAGTTCACCTACAATGCAGCAAGGAAGAGTATAAGCGACTTCAGGGAAGCTACCTCATAACCCTACCAATGAACTGCACCCTATCTACACCAGAATTCACTATAATCAACGAGAACGATGAAGCATCCGGACAGCCACTGCTAATCACCAACATCGACTTTAACTTCAAGGAACATACTTCACCTCTACAGAAAATTTCATTGAAATCTATTGACCTGAGAAAACTACATGACACCTACAATCGAGTCATATTGCAGCCGGAGATAACTCAAGATACGAAAGCAACACATTCATTGTACCACACCACTATCCCCTTCTACGTAGTGCTATTAGGTGCATGTGCACTTGCTGCAATTGAAATTTTTCGACGCCGCTGCTACAAGAAACTAAGAACATCTCCAAACTCTCAAAGCCAAGTTAAAGAAGTCACGCCGAATTATGAAGACGTTGATTCTAAAGAATTTCCAGCAACATTTTCACTAAAAGTTGGAAAATAGTTGCTGATCTGCGGGTGGAGGAATTACATATTGCGAAACTACGGAAACCGCTGCATTGGCCGCGCCCCAAATCAACAGCGACCAGTGCATCGACCGCAAGTTTGCTGATGCAGCAACGCACCGAAGCCGACCCGGTGGGAGCCTCACCTTTAGACGACACACTTTAAGCTAGGCATCAGCTGGAGTAGTCATTACTTAGTTTTAGAATATTAATTGTAATTTTAATATTAATTATTAATAAATTAGTTAAAGCAATTTCGGTTTTTTTTAAGTCCTCCGTCTGCAGCTAACGTAATTATTTTCTCAACATCGTCATAATTTAGATCCTTAAGCCATGTAAATACGAGTTTTTTAAATTCATTACTTGTAATTTTTTTAATTTTTTGTTTTTTATTTAGTATGTTGTACAAGTAAGGGGCTACAAAATCATAATGTCTACCTGCAATTTGGGAACATTTTCGAGGCAACGGGCATCTATCGGTACGTATGTTAGATTATATATACCTATCTTATAACGCAAAAGAAATCAGATGGCCAAATGACCTTTCTGATAGCTCAATCCATCATTTCTGTTCTTGCACAGTAGGCCATCTCCTGTGATCTGAGAGCCATGACAGCTCCCAGGTAGATAGATGGTTCAGCCACCATCTATAGCATGACAAGCGATCTACTGGATAGATAAAGCGTTCAACAAAGTATTTAGTAAAAGGAAAGCTGTTTTAACCCCCTACGGAAAACGACGGGGTGTTATAAGTTTGATGTTTCTGTGTGTGTGTCTGCCGGTGGCATCGCAGCTCCAGAACAGATGAACCGAATTTGTTTGAAAGATGAATTAGTCGGGAGTGTTCTTAGCTTGTTTGATGAAAATCGGTGTTGATGAAAATCAGTGTCGGGCGTTTTTATTAATTTTGAGTTTTCTACATAAGAACTAGATTCAGTTGCTGTCAAAGACGATAGCGTCTCGTTAAAATACAATGCACACATAGATGTCAAATACCCGGCTTGCTCCCAACGGGCACCATCAAAAACGAACACCAGTGGTTATTAGGAAAAAGTTTCAATTTTATGTCCCAATTACCGCCAGTGAGGTCACGTATGTATCTACAAACATTAGTATGAGCGCTAGAACGCACACAGAAAATGTATACGAATAGTAGAAATCATGTAGTACTGAAAAAGGTCGACATTTACTTTGTGAATGAGAAGTTAATGTTTTTTATTATCAAAATTTGACCTGCGCTACCGGGATAAAATGTACTCTATGTCTTTTTCTGTACATCTTAAATCTGTATACAAAATCGATGGTTCAGTAGTTAAGGTGTGAATGCGTAACAACCAAACAAACAATCAAACGTACAAACTCACTTTCGCATTTATAATATTTATAGAAATTATTGTTAAGTTATTAGAATTAGGATATAATTATTATATACTCGTTTTATTAATTTATTTCATATTTAATCAATTTCGAAACATACATTGGGTAATAAGTATAGAAAAACTAGGATGCTTGTAAGCGATTTGTTCATTCAAAAAAGAAAAAAAGCATAGTAAAAGTAAGCATACGTTTTAAATAATTTATAATTAATTATTAGATTTTGATTGTGGAATGATCTGTAATTAAAGTCTTTGTTTCTTTATAGTCTATATTTTTTTCAAATTATGTAAAGTTTTTTTGTCTATTCGATAGCAAGACTGATTGAAATTCGAAAGATGAATCTAGACAGAATCAGTATTCAAATTGTCTGCAAAAGTGTGCGAAAGTTAACTTGAATCCGGCTCTAGATTATTCTACGAGCCTAACAATAAAATTGAGACACAATATCCGTTTATAATGTAAATATTATTCATAATAAAAAGTTTATTAACATACAATAATTGATTATGCGTTGTATTGTGAAATGAGCTTTAATAGATCTGCATTTTATGCAAACTCAGAAAAAATTAGCTAGCCGTGCGATACCATAATCCTTCCTAACTAATATTATAAGTAAGAAAGTGAGTTTGTTCGTTTGTTTGTTTGTTATGCTTTTACGCCTTAACTACTCAACCGATCATAGGTAGGTGTAGAAAAGAGTAGTGCATGATATACTGCGAAAGGTCGCCAATGAAAAAACACTATTAAGCGCATATCGTGCTGACGTTGGATCTAAGCTAAGATATGGAGTCCTATTTTGGTCAAACAGTACGGGTAACCTATCAGTATTTAGAGCACAGAAGAGATGTGTTCGAGCAATTTGTGGACTTAGGCAAAGGGACACGTGTAAGCCGTATTTTAAAAAACTAAAATTGTTAACTCTTCCTTCGATATATATCTACGAGTCAGCCATCCTAGTAAAAAATAATATCAACGACTACGACACCCTGTCTAGTAAGCGATACGAAAGCACACTATGTGCGCCAAAACGTAGGCTAGCACTTTATAGGAAAAGTACGTTTGTAATGAGGGTTGACATCTTTAATAAGTTACCACGGACTTTGAAAGATATTCAAAGTAATAATGTTTTTAAATGTAAGCTAAAGAATTTACTAATTTATAAAGCATACTATTCAATTGACGAATTTCTAAAGGATAAAATGGACAAAATATAATTCTTTGACATAGAATTTATGTATTCGCTAAATTAATATTATTTTTGGAATGTTTTACAGTGTTAATGTGAGTGTGACATTGAAATTGTTTGACATTAATTATTGACATTTTATGACATACTTCCAAAAATAAATAAAATAAAATTGCATGTCCGTTGCCCAAATGACATTATTGTTATACTCGTAATACTCAGTTGCCCTCTCTATACATTGACAATGTTATTTTCGCATGCCGAGAGGTTAAGACATGGCTCAGCTACTTTGAATATTTATTTTTTGAAATTTGTAAAATTTACCCATGTTTTGCGAAATAAATGATTTGATTTGATTTGATTTGATTTGATTTGATTTGATTTGATTTGATTTGATTTGATTTGATTTGATTTGATTTGATTTGATTTGATTTGATTTGATTTGATTTGATTTGATTTGATTTGATTTGATTTGATTTGATTTGATTTGATTTGATTTGATTTGATTTGATTTGATTTGATTTGATTTGATTTGATTTGATTTGATTTGATTTGATTTGATTTGATTTGATTTGATTTGATTTGATTTGATTTGATTTGATTTGATTTGATTTGATTTGATTTGATTTGATTTGATTTGATTTGATTTGATTTGATTTGATTTGATTTGATTTGATTTGATTTGATTTGATTTGATTTGATTTGATTTGATTTGATTTGATTTGATTTGATTTGATTTGATTTGATTTGATTTGATTTGATTTGATTTGATTTGATTTGATTTGATTTGATTTGATTTGATTTGATTTGATTTGATTTGATTTGATTTGATTTGATTTGATTTGATTTGATTTGATTTGATTTGATTTGATTTGATTTGATTTGATTTGATTTGATTTGATTTGATTTGATGATTCAAAAAAACAAGGTCTAGCATTCCGGGAGCAAACACAAAATGACGTCACTTGTTATCGTCATCCGTCTCTTTCGAACTATTTGTAAATAACTTATTTTGGTCTTGCTTAAGCATCGATGACGTCACTATGTGTTGCCCACGTGACAGGAATGCTGTACCTGGCGGAGTATATTTTTATATTATGGAGTAATGAACCTTTTATCTCGAAACATTTACGGTAACCGTAGGACCGCGGGTGAAACCGCGGGGCGCAGCTAGTAATGAAAAACAATAATTAAAATATTCTCACCTTTAGATATAAATAGTTGGTTGGCATTTAACCAGCCTAGCTATAAAAGTCTAGATTTAATACATTGTGTAATTTTTAATTCGAATTAAAAATTGTAACGCTCCTTTTCCATTTCATGAATAAATCGTTATCAGCGTACCAAATGAAAAGGTAACATTTCTTCATCGACTGAATATGTAATTTAATTGGCAACTGGACGTATATTTCACTGGGGCAAGTCTCAAATTTGTAATTCTAATTTTAAAAATTCAAATCAAATAAGACCTCATTAAACGTAAATATGCTACTTAGTCTCCCTCCTGTCGACTTGATCCACTTCCTAACTTTGTCTATTTCCAAATGAGGCTAGTTTAAGATACTTTAGTGGTTTGTAGGTAGTTGATTGTTTATGTTATGTCATAGACCACTACTATGTAAACACTCGTAGTTAAATATATATAGTATCTTCATCTCTAATCTGCATCTTGCGTGACACTACCTTGACTAATATTTCGTCTAACCTTACTACATTTCGCTGATATCATCATTTCGTTTCAACACATCCTGTATAATAGCAGGTGCGTAAGATTGCGCATCTTAAAGTGATACAAATATATAACACCTAGTTATCTCCACAACCATCAATTAGAGTCGCACGCGTTTCCCTTTCACTGCCCTGGCCCACACTTTACCTACAAGTAAACATAACATACCTAGCTGGATACAAAATATTATATACTTATGTAACATGTGAAGATTACATGCCTTTTTCTCACGTCCATCAAATAGGCTGCGCTTAATTTATTAAATCAGCTTTAACTTTGAAGCTTAATAAGCTTTTAAGAAATATTATTATACTACTTCAAAAATTATTTTGCTAACGGTTTTAATATACCTAGCATGTATAACTGTACAACCATAAGTGAGAGGTAATATCTTAATAGCCAAAATTATGTAATTTAGTAATTTATTAAACGCTCGTCTCAGAGATTACTAATCCATCTTCGCGAATGTTGGTAACATGCTCACTCAGATGATTCAATTAATTAGTGATGTCTGCTTTCAAAGAACATTATAATTAAACTTCAATGAATAAAGATTTAATAAAACAATTAAGGGCCTTTACTTACCCAGTTCTATTGAAAAGAGTTTAGAAAGTAGATAATATTGTTATTGCTTAACTGCATATTGAAATCTCAAGACCATGTTATTATAATTGTTTGAGGTATCGACTTTTGTATGGACCTCCTATCTGATGAAATTAAGTGTTTAATTTAATTTTTTTAACGTCCAAAGGGCTGTTACATAACACTAACCTTTAAAATCTTTGTTTGAATCACATGATATAATAATTCAGCGCTCATTTTAAAATTAAAATAAAAGACT
The DNA here is from genome assembly GCA_911728515.1 of Peribatodes rhomboidaria. Classification (NCBI taxonomy): domain Eukaryota; kingdom Metazoa; phylum Arthropoda; class Insecta; order Lepidoptera; family Geometridae; genus Peribatodes; species Peribatodes rhomboidaria. Next base: position 6,202,104 of record OU452178.1, on the reverse strand, counting down.
TAAGAAACACATGCAACAGTTATATTCCCACAAAAAAGATAACAAAGTCAACAACGTGCATTATGGCATAAACCCGTGCAAATAAATACAATTGATTAACATAATGGCCACAACAACAACTAAACTACATTTACATTTATTATTTGGAAAAAAAACTTTCATATTCATCTAAAAAGTATCTAAAGCTTCAAATATGAGGATCGACTGGATGTGTAGCCGCTCTTGTAACCAGCACTTGAGTCTGAAGGCGCAGAGGTGTATTCACTCGTATTTGCTCCAGTTATTTCGTTTTCTTCCTTTGAAATATTCTGTACAGCAGAAACTTGCACGTCAGGTGACCCTTGCGGAGCATAGGACAAGCCGTATCTAGGCTGGTTATTAGATGGGAAGTAGTTGTACAAATTCTGACCAGGATTATTATAAAGATAGTTGTTATATGGGTTCGGTTGAGCGAGCACTACCATCGTCGACGGTTGACCTAAGTAAGAGTTTCCGAGAGAGTACGGTAGGGTTTGAGGAACATTAAATTGTCCAGGAGTTGATAAGGAGCTCAGGAAATTTTGATGAGGACCGAGCGAGTTTGTAGGATTTGGAGTGAACAGATTTTGGGGATACGATGAAGGATATACTGAAGGTGTCTGGAAAGAATTTGGTTGCTGCAAAATAGCCAGTTGGATGTTTCCTTTGGCTTGTGAAGGTACAAGTTGGTATTTTGATTGGTAGCCTGGGTTGGGCACGAAGTTGATTGGAACGAACTGAGACGAAGACGGTGGTAAGAGGTTGAGTTGAGGCTGCTGAGCATACTGTGGAGACGGATCAGTTGGAGCATTAGATGGTGTATAATACTGACTCGCCTGGTTTGGATAGAAAGAGTTAGGTACTTGAGACTGATACGGAGGACTAGACCCTGTTTGAGAACTGGGGTTTTGAGAATATATGCTGTAAGTGTAGTCCTGCTTCTGTGCACCGCTAGGTATTGTATTCAGAGTGTTCCCTTTCACCACGCCTCGTTTCTTTTGGTCAGCATCATCCACCTCAGTGCTGCATGCTAGAGCAGCAAAAGCGATGATCACCTGAAAGTAGTTGGATAGCAGTTAACCATCAATCAGTATGTATTCGTAGGCGTGGATGCCAATCAATCAGCGTCTACGTTTGCAAAGTATCTAAAGATAACAAATGGTACACAGTTTTAGTAGCGAAAGTCATTTATCTCAAGTTGAGTTAAAGAGCACTCACCAATAGTTCTGTCTTCGCCATCGTGTTATTTGATTCGCATGCAGAAACAGATGTTTATCACATAATTTTCTTTAGGAAACGCGTGTTGCGAAATGAAAAGTGTTCTATACTCGGGGGCGCGCGGAAAAGTGGAAGTTAGTATCAAGTTCATGCATTTATATGAGCTAGCATGGGCAACTTTCCTCGGCTCCAGATTGGACGAGGGAATGACCGCACGATAGGTCTTTGTCCCTTATCGGAACATATCCAGTTCACGCGAGATTGCCGGCTTCCTTACTTCGGCCTAGCCGCGGAAGTGCACTGCATATAAGTACCAAGCGACTTACTCGTTTTATTAATCAAGTTTCTGCTTGAACGGCATATCGAACTCAGTTAAGAATGTACGTAAGTTCTCAATTTTTGACAGGATATCTTTGCACTAAATATTTAAAACATCCTAAACCACGCAAGTTACAGAGTTAAAATGCGAACGTTTGATTGAAAAACAACGGATATCAATTTCCGATTTACGTTACCTTTTACGAGCATCATTTTGATTCATTGCAATTCCCTAGATAGTCCATGAGTTAACGCAGCTGTTTGAAAATGGTATCTAGGTATTCAGATGTATGTACATATATATTCGATTGACTTTTAATAGTACTTACTATGCCTAATCTTAACCAAGCCAACAGTGCTTGTGTACTGTAGAGTAAAGGGCCACTGTAAATTACTGCGATATCTCACAAGCTTTCTACTGAGGGAAGGTGGGTAATAGTAATAGTTACCTCTAATTGTAGGTAGCGCTAATGTACACTCTCAATTATTATGAGAACGTCCATCTCGAAATTGGCCACCTGTATTGACGTACCTCATACAAACCCACATGCTCTTTTTGTTGATAATTTTAGTGTAATGATGATGTTACATCAGAAGCTTTCGTAGCCTTGATTGAAGAAATAGTTACATGCATTTAGGTACTCTGATTCTTAAATAAACACACTCGAGTATTGCCTATAATTTGAATGTTGATGATGGAAAAACGTAACCTTAAATCAACATTCCTCGTTACTTTCATTTGTTACAGTTCCATGTGGTTACTGGTTGGAGGCGGTGATTTTCTTTACGGTATTGCATATTACGTTTCTAGGAGTGACATGTGTTACGTGCTAAGTACTACCGTGAATTGTAAAGTAGTTTAAGTAACTAAGGAGAACGGATACCGTATTTATAAGCATCTTACTTTTTGCTCTACCTCAACTCAGCAAAGCAACACAGCAATTTTGTGACTTTTACATTTTACATTTTCAGATATAATCGTAACAAAATTAAAATATAAATGTTGCACATCAATGTAAAATTGAAAATGTCAGATGATTGCATGAAAATTATGCGTCTCGCACAAAAAAAATGCTAATAAAGAGCAACTTTGAAAAATATGGCTAAATGGAGAGACAACGTAATTCGACTAGCTAGACGTCATTAGAAGTCTCTGCTTGTTATACATATTATACTTTGTTTAAATTGCAATTAAATGTGTCCTGATCCTAGTTTTCTAACTTAACATTGCTTAACATAATTATGCGAAAGTGAGTTTGTTCGTTTGTTTGTTACGCTTTGACGCCTTAACTACTCAACCGATCATCATGAAATTTTGCATCCACGTTCTCATGGGTACGAAAAAAGATGTAGGGTACACTGTCATCCCAAAATAAGTAACGGCTCATGTGGGACTGAGGGTGAAACTGCGGTGTGCAACTTATGCTCATTATTCAGATATTAGCACAGACAATCTAGTTCGTTGGAAATTAGCTTAGATAAATTTATTATTAATCTCTCAGAATAGGTTTAGAATTAATTCCAAGGCGTAACGGATAAAAACATCTTTCCTGACTTCATGATAGCACTGATGATGCTTTAACACAATAATCATTGAACTATGAGAATTCTGTCGAAAATGATTTTTATTGATTTGAACAGCGCCATCTGTGTCAGTTCGGTATCTTTGTCGCCTCTCTCGCTAGACATTGAGGCTGCGGCTAGCATGACGAGGTGAAAGTATCTTGCCGGTTTTTATCGCGAGGTGCCTTTATGAGAGAGTGCATGAAGTTCCAACCCAATCATATAGGTGGAGCTTTTTATTTTATCATCATCATAATTATCAATTATGGTATAATTTATCTATGATAATTATAATAATAATCTTTATTACATAGATACAAGCCAATTTCACATAAGAAATATTAAAATTACTTAAGATATAATTATACTCATATAGAAGGCTTACAGTACTTATGTACATTAAAGTTTCAAAGTACATATACGGCTTATGGTAACGAGTAGTAATGTCATCTGCTCATTACTTTTATATAAGCTATACTATTATTTTAATATTTGATAATGGCACGTTTACAATATGACTGTAACTTGACTGTAACAGTAAAGTGCAAACAATTGACTGTAACAGTAAAGTGCAAAAAATAGATTAAAAGCCAAATAACTAGCCAGTTTAAATGAGAACTAACAATGCCCAATTTAATTTTTAAGAACAATTGACCTAAACCATAATTAAATATATACTTATTTAGAAGAAAAAAAACAACTTTTCTAATTATGAATAGGACTGTCGTTCTTCCGTATGAATTACCTATACGTTAAAGCGACCTATAACAGTGATAACACTGTTATAATAATGCAACAAGTTAAACAGGCTAAATGTTATAGGACAAGTTTTCGCTAATTGACAAATATGTATCCTTGCAAATTTCACTGTGAATTTGACATTCGTGTTTCGTTTCATGTTTCGTGACTTTGATCGACAATTCACATTTTTTACAACAACTTTTTACTCTTGATTAATGGCTCTTGAGGAGATATTTCTCAACTCCACCGATGTCACGTTGAATAGACCATCAAACGCAGAAAATTATAAAGTTTAAAAAATGTTTTTGTCCAGTAAATATGAGATGCAGGGTTTTTTTTTTCAAAGTTTTGCGACTTAATGGATGCATGGCTCATTTCTTCACGTAAGTTCTATCTAAGTTTAAACAATTAAATATATATGTCACTCATAGATGTATTAAATAAGGTCAGTTGTCATTCAAAGTCTGTGTTTTAATATACCAATGGAGAAAACTCAAAAAAATATTATTCTAATGTCTTCCTTCATCTAAATTCTAGAGCCAAATGGATCAATTAATTCATTTTAGGGAAAAAGCAAGACAATACTTTCTCGTATATTTGACATAGGCACGGACCTTTATTTAGGTATTGAAACGCTTAACTGAGTATACAATCTTTTTGATGTCTTTGTTAACTATCTCTTGTGTTACTCCTCTGTGTATTTAACTATGTATTTTATTACGAGAGACGTCTTTGCCATAAACAATGTGGTGGAAGAGCACTTTCTAGTATTCGACTGGCTAGCTACGACTCAGTCGTAAATTGGTTGGCTAAATGCATAATGGACATTTGTGAGCCTGTTCTCTTCCCTTGCAAAATGTGTAACCATCTTTATCAACCGCACCCTTGTTTGAGAAGAGCTTTTCTTAACATCTAAGTATTTGAAAGACTAGTTACGCCCTGTGGTTTCACGGACGTCTGTTGCCTAAAAACAACGTACCTGCCAAATTGAAACTTCGTAGGTTTAGTTTTCGAGATTTCATGTGTAGTTAGTGATTGTGCTTAGGATGAGTGAATTTTCGCTTTAATATATGTATAGTTTCAGATTAATCTATACTATTAATAAATTGAAAGAAACTCTGTCTTTTTTTTATTACATAATAGGCTTGCGTTTGGCCGCCAACATGCCTGATGATAAGCAGTGTTGCGGCCTACGATGGAGCACGCTTGCCTAGAAGAAACCGATTCACTCGAGACTTGAAGACACCCAGATTATAAGTGTCAGGGAACACACAGTCTGGCAGAGTATTCCACACTCTAGCAGTCCGTATGAGAAATGAGGAACCAAAGCGTTTCGTGCCTGTTGTAGGTATGTCAACCATAAAACGATGCCGCTTTTTCGTACTCTTGGTTGTTTTTGTCAGTATGTCTATTTTCAGGCTTTTCATGGCTAAACGGCTTAACAAATCTTGATAACAATTTTTAATTAGTTACATTTATCACGAGGAAGATTTTTGGATACTATTTTCTGCATAAACGCGAACGAAGTCGTGGGTAACAGCTAGTGTAAAATATATGTGCACATGGATCTGGGGAGCTATTCCTGCGCGTGATATGAGATGAGATTTTATCTTGGTCACTTTCACATCTATGACGTTTCAAACGAGAGCAACAAGGACGAAAAAGGGTGAGATGAAAATCTCAAATCTCCGAATAGGGCCACTGATCCGGATGGAATAGAGACGAACAGTGGGGTGGTGTTGAGTTGAGGGCAGTGCAGCACATCGAAGTGGAGCGGAGCGGTGGTAAGAAGCGGAATGGCGCGAAGCTCTGCTTGTTCTGCTCTCCAGCTCCCCAGTTCCGCTCTCCAGCCCTGCTTTCCTACTCCGTTTCCCTGCTCCTCTTCTCAGCTTTGTTTCCCCGCTCAGCTCCCCCCTACCTCGTTAGCAATAAACGTTGTATAGCCTCGGAATGGTTATACAGTGTTTTGTGGTTTTCTTTCTTTTAAATATTTACCTCGGTCGAAGAAGACGAAATACTGAATAAATATATACTTATCGACTATTCGCTATACAACGTTTATTGCTAAGGGAGATTAAATAAGTTTACTAAAATTATGTTATACTTGCCTTTTATTTGTTTTTTGGTAATATAAATATTTTAACACATGCCATATGTTTTAAATATTTGTAATATTTGTATTGCTTAAATAAATATTTCAGTATTTTTACTACAATAAAAACTAAATGTTCAATAAAAGTTTTATCAAAACGTCGAGATTGACGTCCAAAACTCTTTAGATATAAACATATTTAAAAATCATTTCTATTACCAATTTTAAAACAAGACAACTGTAATTCAATCAACATACAATTTTCAATTTAGCAGCCTACCATTTCTCGTAACAACGTAAGTGACAACATATACGTAAGTGACAACCTATATTAACCTAAATTTAAGTTGGTAGAATATTAATTATTTCACTTTACTAAAAGCTAGATCATTAGCATAGATTTATACATTAGTAAACTATGCGTGGATGACAATAGTTTTGCAACATGGAAAGTTTGACCCTAGCCTAGTAAATATATTCAGGCATCTCGACAAGTCGACACCCAAATTATCTCACAATAGGTACTTACATAATGCAATACTTAAATATTCACAGGCAAAGATATACCTATTGTTTTTAGCCTAAACTAGCTATGATGATTCTTTTCCATTCATACCTAACTACACCCACCAACACACTTTCGTCTACTCCGCATCTATCAGATTACCTAAATTTTTTGGTATCTTTTTTTCCGTTGTGCAACCAAATTGAATAAAAGCCTTTGTTGCTTTAAAAAGTTCCAACAAAATCAAAATCTTTTCAGCATTCTGAACTTAAATTACATAATGGAATCTGCAGTTTCGGAAGTAGCATTCACTTCCAGTATAAAACTACATGCGCCCTCGACCGTGAAGGTATTAAGTAACCTACTGTTTACACAATGTAAGTCAAATAACAACGTTCTTATGTCTTATACACCACAGTTACGTTTTGCACTATTAAACCACTAATCCTACCGTTTAAAAACCTATTAGGTAATACCAAAATGAGGTAACATTTCTGCGTTTAATGTTCTATCAGTTTTAGTCCAGTTTTAAAGATCCGGCTTCCGAAATAACTCTAGCAACTAATCAAACGTAACATTCGTTGACTTAATTAGCTGTGTTACCTAATCCGTTTGGCGACGAGTCACGTGCTTTCAATATGGACGTTTAGCACTAATCGTGATCACTAGGAAGTGACCTGATCGTGAGTAGCACTTGGCCGGTGACGGAGGTATTTCAATTTCCTCGGCCATCTACTTTCTTAGTGAAACCGGTGCCTGGTGTTGATTACTCAAGCAGGGCATCATGTTTCCTTCGGAAGCGGCCTAAACAGTTTCTTTACGTTACGCTGTCGTAATGATGTTCTCATCTATCATTGTCGGTACTTACATGCGCTTGTGTGTAACCTGAATCATGTAACTCCGAAACAATGGACAGAGCGTTAAGCATTGGCACACTCAGGGAAAATAAATACTCAGACAATTTTTAAAAACATGTTTATTTAATAACAATTAACATTCTAATTACAAAATAATAAATAAGCAGTCCTAATCTAATTATTTACAGAAATTCACGGCGATGGTAATATCACATTCGTTTCCTCGGAGTTTCGCCGAACCGGTTTCTATGCAGAGATAAGATTAGCTGCATAATTATGCACATGTCGAAAGGAAAGCACGAAGCTAGAACACGACGTGTAAGTAACAGCTGATGGTGAGAATAAAAACGGTCGGTTAATCTCATTTCAATTGACGTAACCCAATCCAAACATCAATATTATCAATATGCCTTCCCAGTCTTGCCAACATATCTTCCGTCAGCAACACAATCGATGCATCTCTCACAAAAGACTATTTATGTCTATATTTACAAGAAAAAATCTTTTTGTGAGTACTATATTTTGTACTACATTCAATGAATACGGGGTTTAAGCTCTTCGCTGTACTTGATGGTATTGTAGACTGACTCGCTAAAAGCTCCATGAGAATCCTTAGGCGACGCGTAACGCGAGCTATGTCCACCGAAGCTGTACTTAGGACCGGAATGATGAGAACTCAGAGAGCTATGTGATGAACTGGGTGACTTGTATGATGAGCTTCCCTCGCCAAAACTAGACGAGTACTTTGCAGGGCTGTAATACTGGGGACCACCCGATGATGCGGCGTGTGTAGCACCTGCAGAGTACGATGATGTGGGGAATCCATAAGTCGTTCCAGGAGGAGAAGCTAAATGTCCAGCTGATGAATAAGCTCCGGCAGAATCAAATGAACCCTCAGATTTTGTGTATAACGGTGAAATTTGTTTGGATCCACCGCCAAAGCCAGGGAAGGAGGGGAAACTGTGTCCATGACCGCTGAATGATAGAGAACTGTGTCCACCAGAGAAACCGGGGTAAGATGAGGCACCGTGAGAAGCAGACTCACTTGGAATAGAAGCACCCAAGAAGGTAGAAGGCTTGAAAGAAGATTTTCCGGGTGAAGGCTTTCCGCTGCCCAAAATCTTGTAATGAGCGCCCGATGAGCTTCCAGAACCACCAAAGGAATGTCCTGAACCTCCATAAGAGTTTCCAGGACCACTTTGACCGTGTCCTCCAGAACCACCAAATGAATGTCCAGCAGATCCACCAAGAGAATGTCCTCCAGAACTACCTTCAGAATGTCCGGCACCACCCTGAGATCCTGAACCACTTAGAGACCCAAGAGAATACCCTGAACTACCTAAAGATGCAGAACCACCCAAGGAATGTCCAGCACCACCAAGAGTGTATCCAGTACCATCGAAGGAAAGTCCTGCTCCGCCCAGAGAGTGTCCTAATCCAGCTAGAGAATATCCAGATCCAGGTAAAGAAAGTCCTGCACTACCCAGAGAGTGTCCAGCACCTAGAGAAAAACCAGCGAGCGACTGTCCTGCGCTACCGAAAGATGATGAGCCACCATCACTAGCAGCATGTCCAGCACTGGGTAGAGGATAACTGAAACCGCCCTGTTGTGCACCGGCGTGTTCTTGAGAGGGATTAAACAACACTGGACCAGTTTGATAGGAGCTCAGACCTTTAGTACCGGCAGCGTATGAAGGTGCGCTAGCTACCTGACCACCAAATTGATACTGTTGTTGGTATTGGGGAGATGCATACTGCTGAAGTTGAGGGAAAGAGTACGCCTGACCGGTTTGACCACCCTCGTGGAATTCCGCAATGCTGTTTGATGGTTGCAGAGTCAACGCTCCAGAGCCTAGACTTTGTTGGATTTGACTCATAATTTGTGACAGATCTTGACCGGGTTGTAATGTTATCGGGGCGAGTTGAAGTGCTCCTCCCTGGCCAGATTGCAAGCCTTCGCCTGAATATTGAAGTCCAGCACCTGATCCATGTCCAGCGAAGTTGTAGCTAGGCTTAGCGCCTCCGATGCTGTAACCGGCGCCGACGCTGATCGAGCTGGCATCGCCGTGACCGAGAGAAGTTCCAGGTGCTTGGTAGGCGAGTGATGATTGACCAGATGAAGATTGTGGATAGCTCGACGGGGCTTCTCTCTTATCCTTTTGCTCATCCACTCTCTTTGCCAGGACTGCCCATGATGTTGAAATACTCAAAAGAGTGACGAATGCGACCTGCAACAGATGTTTCACAGAATAAGTTTTTTATGTAACACACTTCAAAAGGAATCTGAAACCAGTTTCCTAAAAACGGAAGCAGTGCGGCCGCACAAGTGCCAAGTTGAATGCCGACCCGCATGTTGTGTTCAAGATTATAGCCCATATAATAAATTTGATTTCACTTTCCCACTTTTACTTTACGAAATAAAATTATGTTAAAATCTTATCGTACTTGCATTAGTATTTTTAAATTAATACAATGAATCCGAGACGTGCAAATGATAATTTGCTATTTTTCATAAAGTTAATGATAACTGTGTCTGCACTAAACATGTTAACTCTTCAAACTACTCAATTACACATCATTTTTTACACAGATGTTTCCTTTCTCTAATAGTTAGAGATTAGTCACGAGCTTTATTTTATGCTCCAAACGGAAGAACATTAATTTAATTAATTCATTTTAATAAATCTACAATACAATTGCAGTTCGTTAATTAGATTAATTACAATCACAACACTGCTATAATCATCATTTGCACTTGTCTCGTTTCTTTGATCACCACGGAACGCGCACTCACCGTGAATTTCATTTTTAGATGCTTATTTAGTATGCTCGTCTCGTTGAAGAAACTAAATCACTTCACAATGTTTTGTATACAACGCAGAATTATAAAGAAGCTGTGCGATCGGTCGGCTGCCTTGTACAGCCGCCGAATTTGTAATGTGATGTCGCAGTATTTTCACCGAATTTATAAGAGAGCGAGCGGAGCACACCCGGGCGGCGGCTAGCAGGCGCGCTCGGAAGGGTAAAAGTGCGGAGGACCCTTTCACTGGCTGAAAGAATGGGAGCGAACCACCGGGCTTCCGAACCCAACAATGAGGTAATAGAGGCCGGAAGCGTGTTGCATCATAAATCGATCACGGTTTTTTTGCACCTATTGGACAGATGTCGTCCGTCCAGTCGCATGTCGCGCAATTTACAGATAACGAGTACTGGTAATTTCTCACGAGTACGAGTCGTGAAGTTGTTGCTCTAGTTTTTTGCACTTAGAAACAACCCTTATAGGGAGTGTGGGACCCTGTGTGTATTTGTGTCACTGTGACACACAAGGTAATTATTTATTGTAAACCCTGTTATTTGTAACCCGAGACTTTTTGATAATTTTAAGTAAAATTTGACCAAGGACCAAGGTCTCAGAATTTAAAGTGACAAATCGGCGTTTTTATGTATATTTGTCCGAAAATAAATTTCATGAAGTTGATCTGATCTGTATTCAATTTTGTAGGCATGTTGTTTATTTCAATGACTTTCAGTTGAAGAGCTGGATAGATTCCAAGGTTTCAATTCAACATGCACATCTAGCTAGTTACATAACATATAAAATCAATTATATTTAAAATGTACCTACCTAATTTTTTATTAGAAATCTCTGATTAGAACTCCATCATTTAAATTTATTGATACACATATGCATATAATCACGCCTCTTTTCCATAGGGGTAGGTAGAGACCACTTCTCTCCACTTGCTACAATCCTGGTACACATCTTTAGCTTCTTCCACGTCCATGAGTATTTTTATACATGCTGGTCGGTTACGGGCATTCTTGACATACATTTATTGATTACATATCGCAAAGTTGTTATTAGATGTTACTGGTCAATTTTCTCTCCTAGCCAACACTTTTACTGCTAAGTATTAAGATCCTTGGCTGATCGCCATCTTCAGACATAAAGCGACGTGTGTTTGGAATTTGTAACAACGAATTGCACTTTCATTCACATGACGTTATTTGCAAACATTGTTTGTATCGAGTATGCCTATTTACATAGGAAAGAGAGCGATATGAAGTACTATGCGTTGCTAAAATAGTAGTTTGCAAAAAATTTAGCTATGTGGAACTTTTATCTTCTTCTTAAGATTTTGCTCATTTTCGACTTAAAAAATAATAATTGGGAAGCAGCTATGTGTCAATGGACTTTCATAAAAATTGCACTAGCTTTACGAAGATAAAATAAGTGTCAGATTAATGTGAATATACCTCAGGTAAATATAAATTACTGCTCAAAGCAACATACCTAGAAACATGCCATAACAATATCAACTCGTATCCCTAGGGTCTGAAACTTTGATTAATAATTATTATTATTGCTTTACGAGCACGTACTTAATGATTTAACAGTAATGGCAGGTTATATGATTCAGTTGAAAAATTAGAAGTTATACGACTATTTTCATGAGTTAAAAGTAGAAACTTTATATTAAGTTGGTTTTAGTGATAAGGCCACCATTTGTTACGGTTTAATTTAAATTAAAGCGATTTCCTTTTATGTTTTGTGATTTCTGGTGTTGACAAAGAGTTTATTTAACCATCATATCAGCCCAGAAGACGTTTACTTCTATGGATAAAGACCTCTCTCAATAACCTCCACAACGACCGCTCATGTGCTGTCCGCATCCAACGGTTATCCAAGATCATCAGATCATCGGTCCACCTTCTGGGAGGATGATAGTAGAGGCTTACTTTTAAGACTCTATTTTCATCTCACAGGCCTTACGGATTCCCTTTACGCCCCTGATCTGACAAATATTCTTAGGCTACAAAGATCGCTTTCCATCAAGCGACCAGCTTGCTTGTTTGCTACCAATGGGATAAAAAGTCCTCAAGTAAATTTTCGAAAGTTCCCAAAAAATGATAAATCATGTCCTAATACAGGTAAGTCATAAAATCATCACGATTTTGCCTTATTCTTAAACGGAACGCATCTATCTTTTTACATGACAAAGCCTTTTATTGCAAATTTCATAACTTTTTTTTTATAACGCCATAACTAAAATTGGCGAATCTCTCCATTTTCATAATTCTGAGGTCATTACCAGTTATATTATGCCAACCAAAAAGTACTACTACTACACTGACGTGAATCACTTTCGAGTTTCTCATTTTTGTCAACGAGTCCATACTAGCCTTTGTTATGTTATTTTGATAAATACTAATAGTTCTATTGTTACCTTCGCATCCTACAGCTTTGTAATATTTATGATGTGTATCAAAATGATTGCAGTCCATTGCATAAAACTATTGTGAGTCGATCTGACATTGGACGTACGGTTTGAATGCTTTGTTATATTATGTAAGTTATGTTGAATGAATAGTAATTTAGGGACTGTTTTAACATGTTTTAAGTGTTATTGACATGACAGAATAATGAAAGTAGGACTAAAATGTAAATGAAAAGACTGAGGAGCTTAATTAGTTATTAGTTCAATTAAAGAGAAGGCAGATGTCATGTCGTACATGGAGACTAAAACACTAGCAGAAGACCATCAAAGCCTTAGCATATTCTCCAGCGGCGGCCTTACTCATTGCGAGTCTCCAAGCGGCAGGTCTTTCCGAAGCCCTTTGTCCTTCGTAAAGTATGTGATACGAAAGTAGGTCTGGTTCTTTGGTTTAGTTATTTGTCATGTTTGACAAGAAATGCTAAATGTATACAAATAAATAAAATTTGAGTTTAAAAATATTTTACTTTGAAAGATTTACAATACGAGTATTGACAAATACAGATATGATACATTTTAAAATTAATGTTTGCGGTTTTTCCTAAGACTAAAGTTTTAATAAAATAATGTTTAAGGAAAAACTCAAAAGTTTTAGATTAAAAAAATACAGTTAAAAAATTGTTTTTAAAGATTGGGTTGTTGCGCAAGGCCCCAGCAAGAGCGAGGCCCCGGGCGATTGCTCTGTTCGCCACCCCCTAAGGCCGCCTCTGCATTTCTCCATCAACAAGAGCAATGCTGACCACATTAATGGTGATTCGTTCGTCACCTTAGCAAACTACCTTTGTATAGAGCCAAAAAGAAAAAGTTTTCGACGCTGATTAAGTGGCTAAGCTTGTTCACTTCCGATGTTTCACAATCAAGACTTCTTTCTTGACAAACTTTAAATTTGCAATACCTACCTATATTATACTTACTGTAAGTAGGTATATGACAAACAATTATAAAATATTTAACATGATATCAAGGCCAAACTCAACTCTCTCTTCATTTAAACCATTCTCATACAAAAGACATCAACGCGCGTCACCTGATCGACGTATGAAAATAATAGCGATATTAAACAAAGATCTTATGTTAGCGGCGAAAGTAAAGCAAATTTCTCATTAATCAGAACTTTCAGACGTCGTCGCTCAGTAAGTAGACCAGCAAAAGCAAACAGTTTCAGAGTAATAGCGTTACCATACGAGTCAGTGGTACATAATGTACTCCTTGCAAAATTTTATTCATGCCCCAAAAACGCAGGTGGAATTTTATAGAAAAGTATACTATGTATATATATTTTATACCCAAGCTATGAAATTTTATCATACTAAATTTCATTCAAATCCATTGAGCAATTTCAGCGTCATCCACATTACATGGAAAACATCCAAAGATACATCCACCCTAACTCAATCACGAACTTTCGAGTTTATCATATTGGTGCGATATATTCAAACTTTAATTGAAGTTTCCCAATTGACTAGCCTTTAGTTGTCTTAGTAACAAGTGCAATAACTTTCAAGCCAATTAATAACTAGGTATTCCACAAACAGACACAATTAATGCAAACCGCTTATTCACAAGTAAACTTGGCATAATTAGTCAAGAGCCTAGAAACTAAACCATTTATTTGCGTTAATAGTTCGCATACTTCTGTTATGAGTTATGAATTACAATTTACTACCTACCATCTTGAATTAACACCCATCATAGTTAAAGATGTTACGAGCCAATTTTACACACGTTAGATAACATGCGATGATCCATTGCTTCCGGCAATATTTTGATGCGTTGGTGACTCTAGCTGGGTGATACGCAAATGGGTGATAATGACCACAGGTGGACGACAATATTTTTCTACGTTTTTCATAAGCTTTAAAGTGACATAGTGATATGCTGCACACGGTGAAGCTGGTCGTGGCAATATACGGCCACCTCGTTTTCTACCTTAGATTACTTCTAGCTTAGATCAATAAAACAAGCTACTCACAGACTTCTAAGGGTTATGTTCTTCCTCAACTAGCTTTCTCATTTATCATGCAGTCTGGCCCTTAGTTCCTGTGTACGCCTATAGTGCCTTCTATGTCTGTTTTTTGTATAGTTTTCATATTAAATACGTTCAATTTTGTATCTACGTTTGAAGAAAATTCAGTGATTGTACAATATACAATCTAACTATTTATGTATGCATGTCTAATTAGAAATGTATATCTTGCCTAACAATTAACAACCAATTACCGGTTAAATAACTAACTTCATAACTTCTGTAACATTGTTAACTCAGTTCTTGTTGATTCATTTCATTAAACCAATCAAAGAACCATGACGTCATCATTCATTAACTTCAGAATCCCCGTTGCGAGATTTTTGTACCCTTTTAGTGGGCGTCCAGTTTATCTCGGCACTCAGACACAGCTGACCAAAATTAGAAGAATGCTATTTGAACGAAATAAGATTCAAATTCTAAAATCTCAAGTTCGGTTATTCAGTCGATGCAGAGTATTTATAACTGGTCATGGTCTGGCTGTAATTTGATTATTATTTGTTTTATTTAGCGCCTCCAATTGCATCGTATCACTTATCTCGGAAAGTGGAGCGTCCTACAAAAGAAGTTTTACAAGTATTACGCAAGTTTGGTTTTACCAGATACCAGGTCAGCGTTTGCCATGATTTTCACTCTACATCTGCTCATTACCTACCTTGCATTTAGTAATTGAGTTTAGGTAGTTGCATTTAGTACTTTCATTTAGTAATTGTATTACCAATAACAATTATATCTATCCGCCGCACTTATTAATGATCACACGTTAATTATTACTTAGACGTTAAGGGCTACATTTCCATTGGGAATCTTTACTTAGTTATAGTTTAAGTAATCATTAACGTCTCTAAGAGTGCCAATAAAAGTATTTTATAGGCTAAGTTAACTTAATGCATCTAAAATTAAAATTAAAGTCCAGATTTGAACACTTTAGAATGAACTTTAGAATGCTCTGCTTTGCCTGAATTATCTACACTACCTACCTAGCTACATAAGGTACATCTCACTTGGAATCCACCTCTATTAATCTGCAGAAGATTTTGACCACAAGTCTTCGTAAACGGCTTGCTTCCAACGACCACCACCAAAACGGACACCAATGGACTGCTTGGCAGCGTAACTTGCGACAATATCTTTTATTATGTAGGTAATTAAAGAGCAAACTTTTGACATTGCCTCATTGAAGTTCAGAGAAAGTACTGACTGGGACTCAGTACACAAAGACAAGCCTGCGCTAATAAAATATAACTACTTGTTTCCTAATAATAAAAACATTTTGTGCATTTCAAGACGCTCCTGGCATTTTTTTCAGCACCATTAGTAACTACCTAAATTTGTCGCTAAAATTGTAAAAGTATAACTAAATAATTATAAGAACTATATGCTTGTGTAGGTACTTCATTGATCCGCAACACGTATATATACGTGTTGCGGATCAATGAAGTACCTACACAAGCATCAAGTACAGTGTGTCCGTATATTATACATATGAGTAAACCTTTATGTAGCACTGGGCGAAAGGCTGGTGTGAATTGTATCATGTTCCATACCGTTCGTAGATATCATCCGTTCAAACCGGAAACATTAGAGATATTGAGACCAAATACGTAATCATTCGCGGACCGCTATTTCCTAATACTTTAATGACAGTGTAGACTAGTTGCTTTAATTTAATTTTGTATTAAAGATATAAACTCTAGATACATTCTAAGCTGCATCATTGCTTAACATTAGGCACTTGTCTGACCACCGGCCGCCGGCGGAGATGAGCAATTAGCAGGGAAATAAAATTCTCGCTCATTGTTGGCGCTCAGACAATTTCAGTAGGCAGGTAGAGTTAGGCAGGTTGTATTCAAATACAAGACATATTTGAAAAAAAAATTACCACCACTATTTCTAAACAAATAAAAATTCACCAGATTTAAATGATTAGAAGGCGCACTTAAATAACATGCTTATGTAAACGTGCAAGAATAGAAAATAAAAAAAAAGATTGCATAAAAAAGATGAAATTGACTAGGCGCTAAATTAAATATTTTCACTAATTCTAGGCGTTTTTTAGTGCTAATAACTTATTGGCTTTCTATTCCAGTCTAGTCAAAATCACTAATTAATTATGTGCAGTCTTATCTAATAGTGCATAAAAGTAAACAATTAGCACAAATTATAGGGGCATAAAACGTGATAAACGAATTTACTAGTTTTAAACACCATAACCAATACTAGGTATTACTTTTTTTGTTACTTGCTTTTTTGGTTACGAGAGAGAGAAAGGAGTATTTTAAAGATTTGTGGGCAGTCGAAATCTTTCGATGGCCCACCTCGCAGAAGTAATACTCACTGGTACCGCCAAAACTCGTGGTCCTAACTCCTGATGCAATAAGAGCATACCGAAACCTCCTAAGTATATGTCCCGATACAACACTGGAAATGCTGGGATCATTTCCTTCCTCGACGGCGTAGACCACATCGTGTTGACAACCTTCTTTGACCTCGCTTGATTCAGATCCCTAACAAGAGAACAAGAGTTAGGGAAGAGAAAGCGAAAGCCTGAAAGCCTGAAAGCCGATTTAGGTTCGTGGATGGTTCTTACCATCCACGAACTTAAATCGGCTAGGATGGCAATCTAGGATAGGAAGGAGATACCGGAAGCATATGCTCTTTGCACCTATAATTATGAATGACCTAAGTAAATTACTAATGTGAAGGTAGACTTAAACAAATAACCTATCTTTAAATTAATCTTACTTCCTACTATCCTACTCCTACAAATATTATAAACGCGAAAGTTTGTAAGAATGGATGGATGGATGTTTGTAGCTCTTTCACGCCAGAACGGCTGAACAGATCTAGATGATAGTTTATATAGATTATAGTCTAGACTAGTACATAGAATACTTTTTAACCGCGGGTGAAACCGCGGGGCGCAGCTAGTCTATTATACAATGATCAAGTCAAGTCAAGTCAAGTCAAAATGTTTTTATTCAATTTAGGTATCAAAGATACACTTATGAACGTCAAAGTTATTTAAATAGACTCGACCGCCTTGTTCGGACAAAAAGCCTCTACTCAGAAGAACAGGCAAGAAACTGAGGGGCATTATTTTTTCAAATAGGTAATAAATATATATCAGTCTCACAAATTTTGGCTTACAACTAGGTAATATCTATAAATACTAGTGGCTACTTGGCGGAAGTAAAAGGCTCCAGACATCTTTATCTTCTAAATAATTCTTAACCTTATAATATCCTCTTTTCATTAATGTAGTTTTTACATGTGATTTGAATTTTCCCTCGGTGAGCCCTGTTATATTTTTCGGGATTTTATTGTAAAAACGAACGCAGTTGCCTAAAAATGACTTTCTTGACTTAGTCAGTCTAAATCTCTGTACAGCTATCCTATCCTTATTTCTAGTGTTATAATTGTGATAGTCACTGTTAAATTTAAATTTATGTAGATTTTTGCGAACGTGCATAATATTTTCAAAGATATACAAAGAAGGTAAAGTTAATATATTTATTTCTTTAAATAAATCTCTCAATGATTCACGGGGACCCATTCCGTAGATAGCGCGGACCGCTCGCTTTTGCAAAATAAAAATGGCCTCCACTTCAGCAGCTGATCCCCACAGCAAAATGCCATATGACATTATGCTGTGGAAGTAAGCAAAGTAAACCATCCGAGCTGTAGCTATATCCGTCAGTTGCCTAATCTTGCGAACCGCATAAGCAGCAGAACTAAGTCTCCCAGACAGAGCACTAATATGTGGACCCCATTGCAGTTTGGAATCAATGCTTATACCCAGGAACACCGTCGCCTTGTCTATGTTAAGTTTATCGCCCTCAAGCATTACGTTTGGTTCTATATATCTAACATTAGGCATGGAAAACTTTAAACACTTAGTTTTTTTTTGCATTTAGTTTTTTTGCAATTGCAACAAATTGTTCGCAGCGAACCATCTCGAAATAATAGTCAGTACGTTGTTCACATGCACAAGTTCACTATCTTTCCTATCTGTTCTAAAAATAAGAGATGTATCATCAGCAAATAGAACTATGTCTGTAAGGTCCTTAACCATATACGGCAAATCATTTATATACGCCAAAAATAAGAACGGGCCTAAGATAGAATATAGATCAATTTAACATTACAAAGGTCTACGACCAACGCAACTAACCCATATTTCAAATTCAGACTAAACTATAATGTAATACATATTTTATTGTTCTCAAGTGACCGTTACCGTAAAGTCAGCATTCTTATTGGAGCAAACACAAATACAAAACAAAGACGGTGACCCAGTCCGTAACTTAGAAGCGATTTAATCAGAGATTCCATTCCTTTTGACGCTGATACCTATCTTTAGATGCTAATGGAATTCAAATCTGTTAAATCAATCTCAACAAAATTATAATAGAGGCGCTAACGCTAAAAAATGATTTCGTTCAGTTTTTGAATAAATTTTTAGCAGAAACATGGGATAAATATATCATTTTTAATGTGAAAAAACAAATAAATACCTACTTAGAACGAAGTAACAAACACACATCAATTTATTTTATTAAATTATATAACGTTTAACTTCCAATACCGCCTTTCCAATCTATTACCTTTCTAAATAGGTTGATTCACCTAAATCTCTGATTCACTCTTACGTAATAGGATAGAAGAGTTTATCACCAAATTATATAAAAATAAATTTTATAAACTGCATATAATCCTTTTAATCGTCATGTAAGTCATAAGGATATGGCAATAAAGGTGAAATTGTAATTTTTTGCTCATGGTGAAGTTGTTTTGTATGTTGGTGATCGGCAAGGCCGTTATGTGGGTCGCCGCAACTCGTTCGCGATAGTTTTCGTCGTTTTTTTCCAGACAACCACTTTTACCGTCGGAATGGGCCGCTCGAATGGTGATTTACATTGTTTATGTTCAATTATGTAATGCGATGATGTCAGACAAACCTTCCGTAAATAGACAAGTGTATCTAATTGTGGTCGATTGGGTAGTATAGAAGGGCTTAGGAAAGTAGATTGCGATTACTTAGAGACCGATGTTTTTGTAAGGAAAATAGTTAAGTAGGTACAGTAATGACGAGTAAGTTTAATTAAATAAATGAAAACATAAAAGTACTCTACATGCGTGTTCTAGTAGATTATGATTACCTACTAACTGGGTGACCTATGTTTAAGTTGGTACTAAAAATAAATAAACAAGGTTCACTAAATTACAGATAACATAAAAGTGATAGGTGAGTAGGTGGTGTTTTTGATGTCTTTTATGTGAAATATTTTGAAACATTGTTTTGGAGTACTTTGCGAATAACCCCTCTACATCTGTTCTATACAAATCATGATTTGAATCTCGGAAGAGTTTTATTTCGTTACCTATTCTAATTTCGTGTCAAAACACTTCATACTTAAGTACCTAAGTATGTTATTTTATGGCATTTGAAGATGAACTTCCGTAAAGTATAATACCTAGGAATAGACTGCTAGCTGCAACTAGGTAGAGATCATAGACCTAGATTTTTAGAGATTATGACATTTAGAATGTAATAAAAAAACAAATTTTAGTAGTAAGTAATAGTTAAGTTTTCATAGTTAAGTCTAGCTATTTCATAACATCTTATTTTCAAAGTTGTATAGCTCGTAAATAAGTTTAAGAAATGTGTAGTCTAGCTATGGGTCATCATCATCCATAGTCTACTTACTGTCTACTTTATAACACTCCGGGGTATATTTCCGGGGCTCTTTTTTTAACCAACTTCCAAATAATAGGAGGTACTCAATTCAACTGCGTGTTTTTTTTAATATATATATACGCGATTACTCCGCCTATTGTGAATCGATTTTAATGATTCTTCTTTTGTTTAGTACATCATACTGCAGAGGTGGTCCCATATAAATTTAATCGAAATCAGTCAAGCAGTTTGTAAAATATCAACAAAAAACTAAAAATTGTTTACATGGATGACGGCCTGACAGGAAGTCGCTTTTTAAGCTTTGCTTTTAATATTATTAGGAATGAAATGAAATTTATTCACTAAAAATAGGGTATTACAATGGTCTTAGTTATTTAAAATATGTTCTCATATTTTGCCGTTATTCGGCGTGTGAATTTGGTCACATCTTAAAAATAAAATTATACTTAGCTTACAAAATCATGAAAAGTTATTAAAAATTAAATTGGTACAATTATATATATTAATGTGTTGTCAAAATTAATGTAAAATAATATAGAGTCGTAGGTGGCATATTAGAGTTCCGTAATAGACAAATGAATAATGTATCCTTACAGTTTCGCTATTTCTGCTGTCTGTCCACCATCTATCTGTCAATATACTTTTTGTTAGTGATCATCATAGGTATAATTAAGGCTGTAGTTTTTAATGTTCAGTATAATTATTAGTCTACCTGCCATTGTCGATAACGTCGACTTATCACGCTACCGCGTAAGCAACTTTGCTTGCTCTGCTTATATATACGAGATGACGTCCAAACGCATGCCTATTAACGAATTAAAAAATTAGCATCTTATCTCTCATCAAAACCGCCAAACCGAACCTTTTGAGCTTTTCATCAAACATTTCTATAACTTATTAATGGCACGTTTCCGTTAAACGGAAACACATCAATAACTTCTTGATAATACCGTAACGAAAACAAGATCGGCTCGACATAAATATAACATGAGACAACATTATGTAACTCACCATCTTTCCGCTCTAACATTGCCAAATAGTTTTATTTTAGCTAAGATGTTAATTCTCGATTTAGAATTTTTAAGTGTGTATGACATTCTACGTTGACACTTTCTCATGCATTTTTATTATGGGTGTGTTGGGCTCTCCCTCATGATCTAGCTAAGATATGAGCTGATTTTGAAAGTAAGCTTTTGAATAGTTCGTCACATATTTGGTCACTGCTACATAACAGTCCAGCTAACCCGTTGTCTTACGTGAGCGATAAACGCGACATCGCGACGCGACGAGATCAAAATTTCGAACAGATTTTTTTCCCTACTCTATGTCCTGCGTTGTCTACGTACGTCGGCCACACATACATAGTTACGTTTACGTACAACGATAACTTTTTATTTTCGCGTCGCTTTGCGTTGTCGCGTTTGTGGTTCATCTATGACAACGGGAAAGCTGAGTAAAAGAGAAAAAAATCATTAAGCATTTATTTGGCGTATCGTTGATGCCAGTGAAATGTTTACTACTCCTTCCTTTATTATTTCTCATTACGAGTATAATTTCCGCTGCACTGATTGTTACGTAGCTAAATACAGGTCTACGCGGAGTTGTGGTACCAAGCAGAAAGGGAGTAATCGTTAAAAAAGTACGTTATCATTATTAACTAGCTGCACCCCGAGATTTCACCCGCGGTTAAAAAGTATCCTTTATGCTATTCCAGACTATTATCTAACTCTATGCCAAATTTCATCCAGATCTGTTCAGCCGTTCTAGCGTAAGAGTAACAAACATCCATCCATCCATTCTTACAAACTTTCGCGTTTATAATATTAGTAGGATCTCTTACTATAGGGCAATCCATGAAAAAGTAAAAAAAAAATCTGTTCAATGTATAACGTTGTGTAAGTGACATTTTTCTTAGTCTCGTCTGTCTCGCTCGCTCATGACACCATTGGCCTCATGACTGCCTCGGTGGCTCAGTTGGTAGTGAACCTGCCTTCTGAGCTTGGGGGCGTGGGTTCGATTCCCACCTAGGGCAAACATTTATGCGATGAACATTTGTGTTTGTTCTGTCTGGGTGTTAATATGTATTTAAGTATGTATTTAAAAACATCTAAGTATGTATATCAGTCTCTGGCAGCCATAGTACAAGCTTTGCTTAGTTTGGGGTCAGGCGACCGTGTGTGGAAGTGTCCCGAATTTATTTATTATTTATTTATTTATTGTATTAGATATATGATTATAGCATGTATTTTTTGATAAATTTGCATCTTTCAATACATTAAGAACAGTATTACAAAGTATTCAGAATAATGAAAATTACCAACATAAATATAGTTTCTTGGTTGGAGTAGATAGGTAGTTATTAAGTGATATAATACCTACTCGAACCAAGAAACAGCCATGCAATAAGTTTATACAGGGTTACTTGGAACCGTGATAACTATAAATTTCAACATGAAAATGTTCATGTTGAAATTAATAGTTTTTGCTTAGAAACGTAAGCACGTGAAAAAAAATACGTGTTTACTCGCAATACACTCGCTTTAGTATCACGGTTCCAAGCAACCCTGTATAAACTTATTGCATGGCTGTTTCTTGGTTCGAGTAGGTAGGTAGTTATTAAGTGACAATTGTATTTATGTTGGTAATTTTCACATCCTATATCAATAAAACAAGAAAGGTTAAACACTTTGTTAACCAGCTGCGCGTGTTAATTAGGTAGACACTTTATTATAAGCTTTTTAAAAAACTTTTGGGAAACCAATATTTTTTATATCAGATTTTATCTTTTCGTTTTCCCTATACCTAACTAACTTATTTTTTTGTTTCAGATATTTTCCGCTGATACCATATAAGTAGGTAGAGAAGATGGTCAATCAATGAAATTTTGAATCAAATCATCTAATGAAAAAATGTAGTCAGACGAAAACGTCAAATATGAAGTCATAAAGAAATTGTTACGTAACATTATTTCACTAATCTTCCCTATTTCTTCTAGCAGATAATTAACTAACTAGGTTTAACTTTGAGGTTTATTTGCAAGCATATAATAATAAACAAAATTGTTGTACAAAAAGCCATTAATTTATTCCACAAAAAAATATGTACAATTTCTACGATGCCAATGGTAGTGCAGTGCGTTGCAGATAAGACAGGGTCGTATTAAGGACATACAGGTTGGGGGGGGGGGGAGGATTAGAAGAAGGCAGGTCCGACGTAGCCGGGGGCGATGATGCGGCCGCCGTAGCCCAGGCCGCTGTTAACCACCGTGGGGCCAGCTACCAGAGTCTGAAATAGAACAAGGGTTTTGTTATTTCGGCTAACGTACTACTTATTTTCTTTGGGCTTTTTCTTAAATTTTTGGGCAAAAGCTAGAGATATAGTAAATAAATATTATTTAGTATAGTATTATGGTGTGTATAGTCATTTTCATTGTCATGGCAATCAGTTGCTAAAATATGTACCTATGGCGTAATAAAATCACGATTTACAACACTGTAGTTCTACCCATTGACATTTACACAATGTAATGTAACATAAAGTAAATAACTTTATATTAAACCAAAAATGTCATTTTATGTCATAAAATAAATAAATCAATTTTAACCGCCTTAAAAGAGGAGGCTATCAATTCGGCTGTATATTTTTTATTGTAAGTATGTATGTTACGCGATCATTGTGAATCGATTTTGATGATAGTTTTTTGTTTGGTAGATCATACTTCAGAAGTGGCGCCATATAATTTTTATGAAAATCGGTCAAGCAGCTTTCAAAACATCAACAAAAAACTAAAAATTCTGTACATGAATGACGGCCTGACGAGAAATCGGTTTTTCAAACTTTGCTTTTTAAATTTTTCTCTAACTTGGGCAAGTTCATGGCAGACCACATCATGTTTATGTAAAGCTGCATTATACCAAACACAGATTTACGATAATATTTACTATCGTTAATAAATCAATAATAGTTTATACCGTATTTCACTAAAGAGCCATACGAAGAGTTTCGCATCGGCGATTAAAGATAATCATGTAGTGATACTACTTTCACTATTCAATATAACCTCTATTAATCTGCATGAAATAATAATATTACGTTACTGTATATGTATATGATTGTAAGTATGTTTAAAGTTATGTTTATTACTAGTATTTTGTTTCGGGCGCGGGCCGCACGCAACCCGTGATGTATTCTGGCAGTACAGTAATAAACTTAACACCCTTTTTTCGGGGTTGAAGATACCCGATTACCATGAGGTGCAATTATAAAGAATTGTACCAATCCAGCTTCAAGTCTATTTTTGTATTTCGTTTTTATCATGACGCGTGGAAACCAATTCTCCCATAAGTAGGACAACGAGCGTGTCGCGCAAGCTAGCCAGTCAAAAGTCATCAATACTAGTGGCTCTGTGAGCTATAGACCTCGCGGCCGACGTATGTTCTCCTGCACAGGTCGCATTCCTCAACCGATTCTCGTGATATTTTGTGAGCAGGTTAGATAATTATTATCCAAATTTATTGCTAAGTCAGTTTAAAAAAAATGATTTCTGAATTTTCGAAAAAAAATTAAAAACTGACTCGAAAATAAGTTTTTTTTAATTATTGAACCTACCCACAACATTTTAAGAGAATAGGTTACGAAATATGACCTGTAGAGGATGACTTACTACTTTTGTCGAAGCTGAAACATATATACGCATCGCTCGCTCGGTCGAAAATAAAAATCTTGTCCCGAATCCCCTACAATCAATAGCGATCCCCTGGAGGTTCACGTACCCCACTTTAAAACGCTGTTCTAGTGTATAGTGGGAGAGGATAGGAAGTGGAACTCACGTTGGGCACTCCGCCGAGGTAGCCGGTGCCGTAGACGCCGGGCCAGGTGGTCAGCAGCTGCGGGGCGGCGGCCGCCAGCGCCACGCACACCACCAGGAACAGTACCTGATACCACAAACATCATCAGCTGTTTGTGTACTTTTTATCCACTTATTGGGTATTTTTGAAGCTAAATCTGGCAATTTTCACTGCGTGTTCATAGGCGAGATTCGTATCTTCTTGTACGCGTTGCTTCAGCACAACAAATTTTAATAAACAAACATACATACATATCGCCACGCCTTTTCTCCGAAGGGGCTGGCAGAGGTGTATTAAAACACCCACACTGCGCCCGACGATATTCAGTCCCAAATGTGTCAGTGGACGAGCCTGTCGCCATACATCGGGCCTCAGTCATGTAGCCGATGACATATAATACGCACATATGCTCACACAATGAACAAATTGGTGCGTGCCGTTGGCTGGGGTCGAATTCGCTCCCTCCGGCTTAAAAGGAGGGGCTTTCTCCCAACTAGGCAGCCATTGCCATAATTTTTTTTGACTTAGAATAATGATAAATATTGATGATTAACAACCTAGGTTAAATTCTATAGAGAAGTAAAGTCTAGTGTAAGACTGCTTTTCCTGTAGGCCTAGCATGCACGTTGCAACAAAGTCTTCTAGTCAACTTTTGTCGTGTGAGAACGTGACAAGGCTATGTGTAAATATACGTCTGTCTCGATAAAAAGAGTCGATAAAATTTTGCCGCGGCGTGCATGCTAGACTTACTAGGCGGTCTGCGATCAGATGGAACAGCTCAATGAAACTAAATAAGGCCTACGTCCAGCAGTGGACGAAGAAGGCTAAAATGATAGTAATTATGCTTGCCGCCCATATAAAAGAAAAACTGAAAGTTATTTTTAAAAAAAAACGGAAACGGGCACTGTATTAATCTAAAGATTTCGGAGAAATAAGAGAGCAAATTGATTTGTTTCTTAAGCTTCTTTTTATATAACAACTATGATAAATCAAACTTTTTTCACTTATCACATAATACTCACGACGTATTTCATTTTGAAGGTAGAGTTTGGTAGATCTCACTAGAACTGCTCGTAAACCTTGCTAGTGCAACTATGCCGCCCTACGGAAGGCAGACGGCATATATACCATGCTAGAAGGCCAACAACCATACTCTACGTATCCCTAGCCCGCCTTAGAACTTCCTAAGGTCACTACCAATCTGAATAGCTAATGAAAATACCAGTATCTATCGGAAAAACTGTGCGAAGTGATTATGCGCTCCAGATATGGGCCGCATTATAATTTATTGAGTAGTTGAGAATTTACTACAATGTTGATAAGGAGTCGTCCATTAATTACGTCCGTACGTTCGGTACTCCTTACGTTCCTCACGCCTTGCTGAGATGACGTGAGATTCGACTGGACGCCTCCCCCTCCCCCTTGTCACGTAAAGTTTTGCAAAATGCTGGTTTGCGTTAATTATAGTTGTAGTTTTGTGCTCAGTGTGTAATTATTTTTTCCGTTCTATTAGTTTGTTGTGAAAAAAAATTACGTGGTTAACTCCTCCTCACGTTTTTAATGTACGATCCCCAAGTAACTACTATAGTTATCGTTAGGTACGAGTAGTATCATAAATTAATAGTATACAAACTTCAATCCATCAGTTTGTTTGTTTGTTTCTTTTTAAACTGAATTTAATACTGTTAGAGAGAACTTACTGTTGGTATTTTGATAATTTAAAATTTTTAAAAACAGCTTATCCAGATTCCGTTTTGGAACCTAGCTGAACGGAATCTAGCTAGAGAGTGTGGGCGTAGCTTATACTCTGTAATTTATGTATTTCGACCGCATGTAGCATTACGGGGCGCAGCTCATAAAGTATTCCTCGTGATTAAAAAAAAAAAACTATAGGTATATATATTTACTAAGAATGATTAAAAAATTAAATATATTATATATATAGTACCTGGATGGCCGAGCTTTGCTCGGTATTTTTTTTATTTTTTAATTGTTTTTTTTGGATAATAAACAATTGATTTTAGTCTAACCTCAAAGCAAACACTCATTGACTTCGTGTTACTTAACAACGCCATCTGCTGTTGTGTCGTTAAAGCAATTAGTTGCTCACAAAAAATAGTAGTATTATTATTCGCCAATAGATGTCAGGAAGAGTCATATTTTTCAGTTGAGATTGATTATCGATAAAACACGAATAAAATGATATTTTCTAAAAATGATTCCTAGCTAGATCGATTTATCGCCCCCGAAACCCCCTATATACTAAATTGTATGAAAATCGTTGGAGCCGATTCCGAGATTCCAATTATATATATAATTATATATATACAAGAATTGCTCATTTAAAGGTATAAGATATATATATAATATATTTAATAATTTAATTATATATATTAATAATTGATTATTAAATATATTAAAACAATAATAATTATTTTATTTACCGTCAACCGTTAGTTCAGTACTAGTTGATTTAGTTAATCCTATTTTAGGTCAACCTGTCTGTATGTAGGTACTTTTCTTTTCAATAAATTTGAATTCGGAAACAGTGCTTACCATTTCTTCATCTTAGTTTTAATTATGTAATAAATAACAGAATATGTATAGATCTACATAAATCATAGTTATAGGAAGTCAACAAAGGTTTACGTACACGTCCAGCCACTTGTGAACACAGTAAAAGCAAATTTCATCACGAACCGGTCTGAATTAACGAGTTATAAAGCATTATGCATTTTCATTGATCGAATACTCTTTGTTTTGATGCAAATAGGAAGTAATATGCGAGAGTTATGCGACTTGATATCGCATAAAGTTGTCACTAGAGGCTTGAAGGCGTAAAATATTGGAATAGGTGTAATACAGTGCCGGATTAGGCATGTTTTTTTATGATTGAATGGGCCCACGTTTGACCACAACACACCTGATAGAAAGTGACGATGCGGTCTAAGATAGAGCACGCTTGCTCATGAGGTGCCTATTCACTCTTATCTTGAAGAGACCCAGGATGTATTAGGTCCTTACGTATGAAATTAGCGTTTTGTCGTACTGATCAATTTGATCTGAAATATCTCCTCTTTGGTTAAGAATTCGAAATTCAAATTAATAAATTCATTAAGCTGGTTTTTTTTTCTTTGGAATACAGTCATTCATTTGTTATTTTCCTCATTATTTTTTCTTTGGCGTCGCTTATTACCGCGCAATGGAAAACATGAAATATCGGTATATTTACGAGTACGAGTTCTACCGTGGCACCAGTGCTGCAGAAACAGCTCGAAGAATTAATGATGTGTACGGCGCTGGTGTCGCTAAAGACAGCACGGTACGTTTTTGGTTTCAACGTTTTCGTTCTGGAAATTTCGACCTTAAGAACCAACCCCGTGGACGGCCGGAGATCAAAGTGAAAAACGAAGAATTAAAGGATATTGTGGAAGCGGATCCATCACAAAGCACTTCAGAGATAGCAGCAGGCTTCGGGGTAAGTGACAAAACTGTATTAATCCACTTGAAGCAAATCGGGAAAGTAAGAAAACTCGAACGATGGGTACCTCATGAATTGAGTGAATCGAACTTGCAAACACGTGTCGCCTGCTGTGTTACTTTGCTCAACCGACACAATAATGAAGGGATTTTAAATTGAATCATTACTTATGATGAAAAGTGGATATTGTACGATAATCGAAAGCGCTCGTCGCAATGGCTGAACCCTGGAGACCCAGCCAAATCCTGCCCTAAACGAAAATTGACTCAGAAAAAGTTACTTGTAAGTGTTTGGTGGACTAGCGCCGGTGTCGTTCACTACAGCTTTCTTAAATCTGTCCAAACGATTATGGCAGATATCTATTGTCAGCAACTGCAAACCATGAAGGAAGAACTAGCTGTTAAACAACCGAGATTGGTCAATCGCTCTAGGCCACTGCTGCTTCACGACAACGCAAGACCACACACTGCACAACAAACAACCACTAAGTAAGCTGAGCTACAATTGGAATGTCTGCGACATCCACCGTACTCCCCGGACCTTGCTCCAACAGATTACCATTTCTTCCGGAATTTGGACAACTTCTTACAAGGAAAAAAATTTCACTCCGATGCAGTAGTCCAAACCGCCTTCAAAGAGTTTATTGATTCTCGCCCCCATGGTTTTTATAGTAAAGGGATCAATGAACTACCCATAAGATGGCAAAAGTGCATAGATAACAACGGTGCATACTTTGATTAATTAAATATATTTTACAAAAAAAAATCGACTTTTTATTCCTCCCGTACAAAACGCCAATTTCATACGTAAGGACCTAATATTTATTGCTAGGAAACACGTGCGTTCCACTCCTTGGCAGTTCTTATTAGGAAGGAATTCTGGAAACGCTTCGTGTGGGCTTTATCAAAGCTGACGACATATAGGTGGAATGTCTGTCTCGATGACCTGTGGCGGAAGTCAAATGATGAAATCAGCTCGTGTAGATCCTGTGCACATTCTCCAAAATTTTCTCTATTTGCTCACATTCAATCTCGAAAAGCCTTATTGCAAATGTTTTGTTTCATTTACATCTAACATTTTAATAGAGATTTTAATGAAAGGCCTGTTCACATTGGCTACGGACCCCGCGCTTGCTTAATCCGGCAACGCAGTAATGTAAGTGCTCGTATTGTCTAAATTCTGTAATCTAATTCTAACTTAGGTACTCTAGGTAAACAACTGGTTAACTACCTACAGGCAATGGCGGACTAAAAGGGGGGCGGAAGGGACGGCTCGCCCAGGGCCTCCGGTCTTGGGGGCCCCCAAATGCCTCCACGTTCCCCTGATTAAATCCTAAACAAAACTAAAAAAATATTTTTTTTATTTCATTTATTTATTTAAAAACATTACATTGCCAATACAGTCGAAAGAAAAATTTCGTCAAGATCAAAACACTACAACCGTCTAGACTTTTTACGCGGTACTAACGTTCTTTTAACTTTGCTGAACGCGTCCAATATTTAAGATTTAAGATTATAACGAAATTAACATTTATACATACCTACAAATGTAAACTGAATAAAAAGCTTGTAAAATTACTTTTTTAAAGCTTTCAGCTTTTCCGCCCCGGGTCTCTGATGGATTAGTCCGTCACTGCAATAAATATACTAGCTGAGCCGCGCAGTTTTCCTTTCTTTTCAGTTTTTTGTTTGCATTTTCCGTCAAACACTTTTAGTCGAATTCCGCTTCTTCCGCCGCATGATGAACTATAGGTATTTATTTTCATTTCGTCAAGATTACCGATGCAATACATTGCCTCAAAAAAGGAAGTAAAAAGTTATATAAGAAACGGACTCAGCGATGGAAACCGAGTTACATTTCGTATCACACTAGTAGTATAAATGCGCAACTTTGAATGTTTGTTACTCAATCACGCCAGAACGGCTGAATGAATCGGGATTAAATTTGGGTTTTTAACCGCGGGGTGCAGCTAGTACCTAATATTCTTAATTTCGACCGAATATTGTTGTGAAATTCGATATTATACACACACACACACACAACAGTGCAGAATCTAGATGTAAAGTCAAAAACAAATCAAATTTTTTTATTTATGAAAAGTCAAATATTTTTTTTTTATTTATGAAAAGCTTACAAATTATCCTTATAGATAAACCTTAAAAATATATGAGTAACATTAGTAAATTTGTCTTGTAGCACCTACACTAAGAACATAAATATTCTTATGCTGTAGGTGACTACATTCCTTCATTTTTTTTTATAAAAAGAGTAGGCGTATGTGCTATGTGTGTGTGAGTGTGTGTGAGTGTGTGTGTGTGTGTGTGTTTTTCTTTTTCGTTTCTGCGAATTCTACGGCTGCCTTCCCACCAGAAGATAACCAGTGCGAGGATATGTGCAGCGAGGCAATTATTCGCTAATAGGAACGCGAAAGTTTGTAAGAATGGATGAATGGATGTTTGTTACTCTTTCACGCCAGAACGGCTGAACAGATCTGGATGAAATTTGGCACAGAGATAGATTATAGTCTAGAATAGCACATAGGATACTTTTTAACCACGGGTGAAACCGCGGGGCGCAGCTAGTTGTTTTTAATTTAGCGTCCTTTGTTCGATTTTGTTCTCGTCCATCCTCGTGTCGCTAATCCTCAGAAGGACAGGCAGCCTTACACTGACCTTACACATTATTGCATTTTCCACTGTATCCCCTCAGCATTGCAGCGGTTTTTCGCTGTCCAGCCTGATGTGCTCGTGAGAAGGTTTCTCGTAAGGCTCGTAGGCGTCGGCTCTGTAGACCGCATTCTCTATCCAGACAGCGATGCGGTCGGAAATGGCCACCATGAAGCGGGCCAGGCGGCCGGGGTGCGTGCGCGACGGTTTTGGTTCACCTTGACGTGAGAAAACCGTTTGCTTTTTTTATTTTGTAGGGATTGCGTTTTTTATACATTGAGTATAGCAAGTAGCCATTAGAATAAGGGCCACTTATATAACTTATATACTACATATAAGAATTCCAAGTTTTTGCTTAAGTAGTTTTAGACTACTCCTAGCGAAATATTCGCTTATCGGGCACGTAAAGGTTCTCCTAAAGAATTGCTTAAGGTTCGCGTGAAAAAAAAATTAGGTAGGAGTAGATCAAACTAGTAAAGCAAAGACTAGTTAAGCAATTCTTATATTTAGTGCAAATGGCTATAAGTCTGTGTCTAAAGGTGAGTTTATTTCTAATGTTGAGGATTACCGAAAAAGTATGGATGAGCTGCGTAAAAGAAGACATGAACGAGAAGGGAGTGATGTCTGAGATGATAAGTGATGGAGACAAACGGAAGAAGCGTACAGACATACAGTACCCACCTGCAGAGGGCTATAGCACGGCAGACAAATTGTCTTTCCACCGTTTTATCCCGCGAAAAAGAGACGAACATATCCGTATTATAGCTTTGTCACATCTAAACGTGGATAAAAATGGTAAAGAGATAATTTGTCTCCGACCCGTGCCAACCCTGCTGAGTGGGATAAGAATAGTAGATAATTATGATGGCTAAACGTAACTAGCAATGTGTAAGATGCTTTTTTTTTACAACAGACTAGGCATGCGTTTGACCACTGACTCGCCTGATGGGAAGCGTCGACGTGATCGAAGGCGTAACACGCTTGCCTAGGAGATACCTATTCACTTTATGCAACATTTACACGCAAGAAGTGGTGATGACTTCGGTAAGAACCTTAATAGTATGAAAATACCATAACATTTATCTAATAAGCGCACCGAACATTGAATGCTGTTCTCTAGAGCGGAAAACCGTTGAACTGGAAAAAAGTGTACAAGTGAACCAGCAGATTTTTTTGCGATTATAACGTTGATCCCGTATAAAAAGCTGTTCATAAAAACGAGCTCAATAACCTCTTTTTAGGTTTGTAGTCACCTGAGAACCAGGCCCCTTATTCTTGCCGCGTGAGATGTTCCTTGGTCCCTCTCACTCCTATGACTTTTGTAACGAGGGAGACAATGACAAAAAATGTCGGCTTTTAAGAATAGCCCTCCTGCTTTGTAAGTATACAAAGGAGAATGACATTCGAATGAGCTTCCAATCCGATCCAGTCTTTCCAAGAATTAGGCAGCTGTCCCCAAAAACATCTTAATTTTCAGGGCTTAATATCAATGCTTCTGCTGGTAACCCAGGAGCAATCATCCATCCATCCATCCATCCATCCATCCATCAGCCATAGGACGTCCACTGCTGGACATAGGCCTCCCCCATAGATCTCCAATAAGACCGGTTGGTAGCGGCCTGCATCCAGCGCGATCCTGAGCAAAGCAAAAATAGGAGCAAAGGTGCAAGGTAAACCTGGGGACACACTTTTGCTTTTTTTATCAGTTGCTTAGGGCCAATCTGGTCTTTTTTCTTTTGCAAAATGGTTGCGGTATTTAAATCGATGAGCTTTTCATTGCGCGACTAACTGATCGTACTCTACTTAGACTACCAGTCTAAAGTATACATTTTCAATGAAACAGCTGCGCTAATTGCACTAACCTAATATTTCAGCGACACGCTCCAACACCACGTCGGCAATGCTTCTCAGCCTGTTGGAGACCAGCATTTCTTTGTTGCCCTTCGCAATGTAGTCGCAGAGACGGTAGGCCACCTGGCGAAATAATTGGTAATCTGTTCTATGGGTATCTGGTACTATTTAAAGTTAATGACTGACGTAATACTAACCTAAGGATGATAAATTAATATAACAAATAAGCTGTGTGGAATGCCGCCACCTAGGATGTAGTAGGGACCTAGAACCTACTCTTCGCCTTCGCCCTGATGATTTGTGTAGAAAATGTTTAGCTCGAATGAGTGGAAGTTTTATCGTTACCATTGCCAAAAGTAGAAAATAAAATAAGGGCGGTTTACAAAATCATCATTTTCCGCAAAAAGTGGTCAAAATTCAGGATTCAGGGCATATTAGTTAGGTACGGCATGTACGTTTAGGCCCAGAAACAGAATTGTTGGTGATGTTTTTAGCTTTTTCATCAAATCAAATCAAAAATCAAAATAATTTTATTTGGAAGAATATTGTCATAAGGTCTAGTACAGTAATAATAGTATCAAATATTCTACCTAATAAGGTGTCCAAATGTTTCAGTAATTAAAATTAATCATTAAAGGTCAGGGGTACATAAATTTTGTCTTTTAAAAAGTCATCTACAGTATAATAACATTTGTCAATTAGAAATTTAAATAATTTGCATTTTAAACTATTATAATTAATTTCCTTAAAGCTATCAGGTAATTTATTATAAATGGTGATGGCCATGCAATATACATTTCTACTATGCACTCGTACTCTTTGTTCTGGAACCAGTAATCTATGCTTACGTCGTTGTTGTCTATCCCTTCCAGGTGCGTCTTTATTCAATGGGAATTGCGTGTGATTTCGTCTTACAAAAATACACATTTCATAAATGTAAAGGCAAGGCAATGGCAAAATATTACATTTCTTAAACAGAGGCTTGCATGGTTCGAGAAAAGGTGCACCACATAATGCTCTGATGCACTTCTTCTGCACCCTAAAAACTTTCTCCCAGTCTACCGAGTAACCCCACATGATTAAACCATAGCGTAACAGAGATGACACATAACCATGGTAGGCAGTAAGTGCGGCTTGTGGCGTGGCTACATGTTGCATCCGACGCAATACATATACATAGCGGTCCAGCCTTGAACACAGTTTCTGAATATGATCCTTCCAATTACAATATTTGTCAATAGTTAGACCTAAAAATATTGTTGATTCTACTTGTTCTACAATATTATTGTCAGAGGAAACATTAAATTGCAAAGGAGTACTATTATATGTCTGATAATGGATTAACTTTGTTTTATTAATGTTAACACAAAGGTCATTATGTTTGAGCCAGGCTATGATGGAATTAAGAGCATCATTTATATCTTGTTCTAACGTTTGAACATTATTTTCTTTACCTTCTACTAGTAGAGTCGTGTCATCTGCGTATAGAACACATTTGTGCTTAGTTATATCAGGAAGATCGTTTATGTAGCATATAAAACCTAAGGGCCCAAAAATACTTCCCTGCGGAACACCTCTGTTATTTAATTTATACAGAGATCTACACATTGTTTTATCCTTTCCTAAAAATGCTGGTATTTCAACGCATTGTGTACGATTACTTAGGTAACCCCAGTTTTTACTGAGGACGATGAAAAGGCTTTAAAAACCTTTCATCCAACCAGTGGAAGCAACACGCAAAAAAATGTCTTCGTAGAGCGGTATTACCCATGTACATTTAAACTAGGTACTTATACCTATTTATACCTTATACCTCATTAGTGCTATGCTATAGCTAGAATCAAATCAAATCCAAGACGTTTTACAACAGGCCAGGTAGTCCAGTAGACAAGCATGTATGGAGGGACTCATGGAAGTAGAAGAAGCGAAAGATGTGTGCCAGGATCGTAGCAAGTGGAGAGAAGTGGTATCTGCCTACCCCTACGAGAAAAAGGACTAACCATATCTGTGTATTATGATTTATAACACGGGAATTACTCACGTAAGGTAGAGATAGCAAGGCGAGTGCGCACGCGCGGCTGCGTCTCGTATAGCACTAATATCTATGTATCTATCATATATCTATGTATGTATGTATAACAAGAAAGAACGAGAGAAGGTACCTAATGTGTACAAGCTTTACCTGAGCGCTAAAGTTGACGAGCCACTTCTGCCGCTGTCTCAACTCCTTTGACTTCTCAGTCTGCTCGCGGCGGTTCACCATCCCGCCCGGGCCCGACCACCGCTTCGACGAATCTCTCAGCGCCATGAAGTACTGCTCCGTTTGTCTGGAACATCAGCGAAAGATCGAGAGAACGCTGTATGTAAACGTGATCTTCTCGCATTTTTGTGGCTAGTTCAAAATGTTTTTTTATCAAAGTGTTGCAATCGGTCGCAAGACCATGAGCTGCTGATGAGTTCAATGATGCCAACGTGTAGGCGGTGGGGCCAGCGCCTCGTCTCTCCTATCAAGTGTTGATCAAGACTTCCCCATCCCCTTCCGTTTTTTTCTGTTGGACGGTTTTAAAAGCTGTATTGCTAGATGATTAGGGTTTAATGTACTGAATTGGTAACATTTATAAAAGCAAGCGCAGCGTGGGACGTCCACCCACAAGGTGGACGGATGACCTTGTCAAGACCGCAGGATCGCGCTGGATGCAGGCCGCTACCAACCGGTCTTATTGGAGATCTATGGGGGAGGCCTATGTCCAGCAGTGGACGTCCTATGGCTGATGAATGATAAAAACGAACACCTACATAGGCCCAGTTACGAATCTCGGCAAGTAACGACTTTCGCACCATCAAGCATATTCCTGTAAGTTCTCTGAATTTAATTGATTTGCAGCTGGGACAACCTAAAGAACTACGAGTATCTATACATTCAATATCCTTACTCAGGACTTAAGAAATAATCCTCTTCCAGTGCACTCTTGATCTTGTCCCGCCTCTCGGGTGGCAAGACCCCGCATTTCTCGTCCCACACCGCGCGGAGATGTCTCGAATTAGGCCGGGCTAACATCTCCACACGCTCCATGTTACGACGGGCGCGGGCCGACATTTTCCCAGTGTCGCCTATTCAACAAATCAAGTGGTGTCAGGGTAAAATGGTACTAAGGTACTTGATATTAGGGTGCTCTTAGACGGGCCATATTTTTACTGCTTAATACTGGGAATATTGCCGACTGTTGCATCATCAGCCATACTAGAAATGCATGCAATGCAGCCACACTCAAAATATTGTCCCAATATTGCCGAGCCAGCATTATCGGGCCAGTATTGCAATACTGGCTGGCTGGCTAGTCAAGCTAGTGGCTAGTGGCTGGCTAGCTAGTGGCTGGTAAGTCAGTTTTTACAAAGAGCTTATGCCCGAGACCTCTATAGGATTTTTCCTTGGCTGAGTCTATTAATACGGGTACTGTACAGAAGTCGGACGAATAATTTTATTTCATCAATTAGTGTGCAAATGCAAAAAAATTACTCAATCCGAATTCCTCTCCTTAAACTTATTTCCTTGCCAACCTCGAAGTTATGGACAGGTGCAGACGTATCCTTTAGCGTTACGCCTTTCCTTCTTCTCTTACCATTTCCTTTAAAAAAAAACCTAACAACCTAACCTAACTTAACTAATAGTCACTTCGTATACTAATCATCCAGTACCCGTACAAATAGTCACTTCGTTTTATTAGTCCAGTACCAGTACAAATAGTCACTTCGTTTTTCCTTAGTATTTTACGTTTTACTAAGCAAAGGCCTCCAATTTTTTTGATATTGTATTACCGTCTTCACGACTTTGCCTTGGGGTATCTTTTGAAGAGGTAGCCGCAACTGGTTTCTTTGGATTCGGCATGGCTATGTTTAGGGTTGAAAATTATATATTGCAACTGGATTGCAGCAATTGGACTGTGGATTTAAAACATTCAAACTGTGAGTTTAAACATTCGAACTGTGAATTTAAAACATTGAAACCAAAGAATTAATCGCTAAACGAACATCATGACCAAATCATGACCATCACAATATTAACGACAATTAAGTGACACACATTGTCATTTTTTTTTTACTTTTCTTCAAATAGGTTGTAGCGTAGACGGTTTGGAAAAATGACCTCCATAATGGATTTGAATCTCCTTTGAACTCTTTTTGATGCTCAATAAAAGCAAGAAGTTTATGGATAGGTAGGTAATAGGCTAGAGTAAGAAGAAACAAGACAAGTAATAGGTGGATGGATATCTATCTAGAATACTTAAAAGTAGATAAAAATAAATTAAAAACCCTGCGAGCTGCGATGCCACAGCAGACACACTGTGTGTGTGTGTGTGTGTGTGTGTGTGTGTGTGTGTGTGTACACACACAAACACAGAGAGAGAGAGAGAGAGAGACATCAAACTTCTTATAACTTTATCTTATGTACTTTATGTAGGTGCACATTGTCAAGGGCACAAGAAAAAGAAAATCGAGTAATTTTCATTCCAGGACCCGCGGGATGCAGCTAGTTTAAAAATAAAAAAGTACCATCCTCCCGACTTGAGTTTAAGCTATCTTCTAAAATAGTAGAATCAATTGGTCTCTTATGTAGGCATGAAGGCGTGGATTAAATTGAATGAGTTGGTCCATAATAGGTAGAACTAAGAATTTAAAACATACAAAACCAAAGAAAGTTCGCCGCAAAACAAACTGCATCATTTGATTTGCATTTTATAAAACGTAGCGTTTAAAATGTTTTTGTAATAAGCATTGTGCTATCAATTTCGAAGTTTCAAGCTTTACTACAATTGTTCGATAGTTGCAACCATGTTGCAGCAAAAAGTTTTATAATACCTAATCTGGAAAGGCGTAAACACTATGGATGGATAGATGGTTTTTACTCAATCACGCCAGAACGGCTGAACGGATCTGGATGAAATTTACCACAGAGACAGATTATAGTTTAGAATAGCATGTAGGCTACATTTTTACTGCGAGGCGTAGCTTACTAGCTACGCCGTTCCTATATTCCGTTCCGTTATTCCGTTCTTATAACATAAGAGTAAACTACGTGAGTTTAAAGAATATATATATATTAGAAATAATTATGTTTTAAGTAAATATTTGATTAATATTTAATTTATTTATCCTAGGTTTAATGCATAGCCAGCTGGTTAAGTCCGGTGTTCCATCGTTGAACAAGTGCGTGTTTTCTCTGGCTTCTTCCTTTTCGAATGGGAGATGCCATCCGCCATTTTTCTTTTGAGCACAGGGCGTAAACGATAGTGGCTCCTGAAACAAAAAAAAAATCGATCAATTACAGGCACAGAACAACGGCAAATAACGGCATTGATATTATCATCTGAGTTATTATCATGCTTTGCCCTTCTCGCGCATATTGTTAGCATCATGGTATAATAATGTACTCCTCCAGGTATGGCGATCCGAGTCAAAAATGGTCACGTGGGCAACACGTAGTGACGTCAATCGATGCTTAGGCAAGACCGGAATAAGTAATCTACAACCAGTTCGAGAGAGACGCGCGAGGACGAGTGACATAGTCAGGTGTCAACTCTCGGAACGCAGACCTTGTTTTTTTTTGGATCATTAGCATGTTATTTTACATCCAAACTTCTTAATCCTATAATAATTACTAGTTGTCACCCCGCGACTTCGTTCGCGTTTATTATTTATATATTTATGCGAGCTATCCTATCTGTTAAGTTGGATCGAACTGCACACGGTGTGCAAATTTGATTGAAATCGGTTAAGTAGTTTAGGAGTCTATAGCGGATAAACAACGTGACACGTAATTTATATATAACTAGCTGGGCCCCGCGGTTACACCCGCGGTTAAAAAGTATCCTATGTGCTATTCTAGACTACAATCTATCTCTGTGCCAAATTTCATTCAGATCTGTTCAGCGGTTCTGACGTGAAAGAGTAACAAACATACATCCATCCATCCATTCTTACAAACTTTCGCGTTTATAATATTAGTAGGATAGCAGGATAATTATAAATGCGAAAGTGAGTTTGTTCGTTTGTTTGCTACGGTTTCAAGCCTCAACGACTCAACCGATCATCATAAAATTCATCATTGCGTAGACGTTGACAGGTGTCCAGAAAAGGACATAGGGTAAAAAAAATAACAGTTCCTGTGGGACCGCGGGTGGACCCACAGACCTAAGATTTTTTTTTGCTTCGCAAAAGACCAACGAAGCGTGGGACAGAGAAGTCTACATCGAAATGTAAACTCCATATGAGAGAAAGTCTTTTGTCATTAATGACAGCACCTTTGAACACGCGGAAATTTCTATGATTTATATTTTTACCAAAATAATTACAAATAAACTCAAAAGAGAGCAATTTTTAATAAATGCAGTTATGTCATCTTGTGAGTTTAGCGATTGTGATGTGAATCAAAGATGTAACCCACAAAATTTGTCGTTTCATGGGTAAATATGATATTTCCATTGTGATGTTTTTGTCTGAATGTTGTTTAAAACATAACATAAATTGTTACCAAAAACTGATTTACCAGCGGTGTGTTGTTGTCGTTTCTTCGTATTAACTATAGTACCTGGATGTCCGAGCTTTGCTCGGTATTTTTTTTTTATTGTGTTTTTTGGAAAATAAACAATTGATTTTAGTCTAACCTCAAAGCAAACACTCATTGACTTCGTGTTACTTAACAACGCCATCTGCTGTTGTGTCGTTAAAGCAATTAGTTGCTCACAAAAAATAGTATTATTATTCGCCAATACATGTCAGGAAGAGTCTTATTTTTGTTATTTTTTTACCAAGTTTATGTTTAAGTTGATTATCGATAAAACACGAATAAAATGACATTTTCTAAAAATGATTTCTAGCTAGATCGATTTATCGCCCCCGAAACCTCCTACATACTAAATTGTATGAAAATCGTTAGAGCCGATTCCGAGATTCCAATTATATGTATATATATATATACAAGAATT
Source organism: Peribatodes rhomboidaria (assembly GCA_911728515.1). Taxonomy (NCBI): domain Eukaryota; kingdom Metazoa; phylum Arthropoda; class Insecta; order Lepidoptera; family Geometridae; genus Peribatodes; species Peribatodes rhomboidaria. Next base: position 6,161,961 of record OU452178.1, on the reverse strand, counting down.
GCTCATTTAAAGATAGAAGATTTCCTAGATGAATATAGAATTGATGATGAAATTCAGCATACAAATGTTAGTTAGCATACAAATGTTAGCTCGATTTTCACTAGAGATGGATAAAATGATGACGTCATTATTATCGATAGTTTTTTTAGCAAAGTTCAATAGGAGTGCAATACATACATATATGTACATAAACAAAACAAACATTTTTGATTGCCATCAACAGTAAATTAACATTTTTCCGAGTTTGTACTTGGCAATGAGGCGTAAAACATTAAAAAAAAATAAGTCCCTTCAATTTCTGGTCATAATTTTTAATTCAATTTACAAATTTTGGGTGTCTTACATCCAAGTGTTAATAATTTAAATAAATATGTATGTAAATTATAAGGGTAAAAATAAATAAATCCTACTAAAATAATAAACGCGAAAGTTTGTAAGAATGGATGGATGGATGGATGTTTGTTACTCTTTCACGCCAGAACGGCTGAACAGATCTGGATGAAATTTGGGTGATACCGCGGGGCGCAGCTTGTTATAAATAAATGTACAAAAACAATAAAATACGTATCATTACTTACCCTAATCCAAATACGAGTAAAATTGGTCAAGGGTCACAATTCGAAGCGAATTACTAGTTTTATATTGATCTTATTACTTACTTTTCTTAAGTTAATTTCGATACATAGTCATACTGATATGATATTTTTCTATCTCAGTAGCAGTGTACAAAAAACAACAAAAAACAACTCAATTTGTATGCGAAAGATAACATTTATCGACAAGCACCCGGAGGACCATTTTTGGTCAATCGATAAAAAAATGAGTACTTTTCACTACACTAATTTACTCACGCGTGCGTAAATGATTTTTTGTATCACTATCGAATTGTCATAGTCGATCTTTTACATCCCAGATCTGTGATTATAACTATGGTATAATAATACACTCCGCCAGGTATAGCATTCAGAAACACGTGACGTCCATGTCACAATGTGCCGTTCAATCATGTCACAACGTGAATTTCAATCTTAATTAAGACCGAAACATTTACAGCAGGTTCGAAAGAGACGGATGACAATGATGTCATTATGTGTTTGTTGAATGCTAGACCTTGTTTTTTGGATCATGGATTTAACTGTCTGTCGTGTCACAGGTGGCTCGTCTCGGCGTCAACCCTCAACTAGAAGCCTTACTGGACGATTTTCTGAGCTGGCGGCGAGACGAGAAGAAGAACAAACTAGACGCAGACACGGTCTAAAAGATATCTTAGTCATTTCTTGGGTTCTTTCCTTGTTCAATTTCGGCCGATAGTGCTTACGCGTTTGTGAAAATGTTTTTGAGTGTTGCGTGTTACGCGCTGCCGCGAAGCGAAGCCCCTTTCGGTTTAACATACCCTTTCAAATTATCCCTACACGAGCCCCTTCGAATTTAACATACCCTTTTAAATTACATATCCCTACACAAGCCCCTTTCGGTTTAACATACCCTTTCAAATTATCCCTACACAAGCCCCTTTCGGTTTAACATACCCTTTCAAATTAGCCCTACACAAGCCCCTTTCGGATTAACATACCCTTTCAAATTAGCCCTACACAAGCCCCTTTCGGTTTAACATACCCTTTCAAATTATCCCTACACAAGCCCCTTTCGGTTTAACATACCCTTTCAAATTAGCCCTACAAAGCCTCTTTCGGTTTAACATACCCTTTCAAATTAGCCCTACACAAGCCACTTTTGGTTTAACATGCCACTTTCAGTTTAACATACCCTTTCAAATTAGCCCTACACGAGCCCCTTTCGGTTTAACATACCCTTTCAAATTAGCCCTACACAAGCCCCTTTCGGTTTAACATACCCTTTCAAATTATCCCTACACAAGCCCCTTTCGGTTTAACATACCCTTTCAAATTAGCCCTACACAAGCCCCTTTCGGTTTAACATACCCTTTCAAATTATCCCTACACAAGCCCCTTTCGGTTTAACATACCCTTTCAAATTAGCCCTACACGAGCCCCTTTCGGTTTAACATACCCTTTCAAATTATCCCTACACAAGCCCCTTTCGGTTTAACATACCCTTTCAAATTAGCCCTACACAAGCCCCTTTCGGTTTAACATACCCTTTCAAATTAGCCCTTCACAAGCCCCTTTCTGTTTAACATACCCTTTCAAATTAGCCCTACAAAAGCCCCTTTCGGTTTAACATACTCTTTCAAATTAGCCCTACACAAGCCCCTTTCGGTTTAACATACCCTTTCAAATTAGCCCTACACAAGCCCCTTTCGGTTAACATTCCCTTTCAAATTATACCTACAAAAGCCCCTTTCGGTTTAACATACCCTTTCAAATTAGCCCTACACGAGCTCCTTTCGGTTTAACATACCCTTTCAAATTATCCCTACACGAGCCCCTTTCGGTTTAACATACCCTTTCAAATTAGCCCTACACAAGCCCCTTTCGGTTTAACATACCCTTTCAAATAAGCCCTACACAAGCCTCTTTCGGTTTAACATACCCTCTCAAATTAGCCCTACACAAGCCACTTTTGGTTTAACATGCCACTTTCAGTTTAACATACCCTTTCAAATTAGCCCTACACGAGCCCCTTTCGGTTTAACATACCCTTTCAAATTAGCCCTACACGAGCCCCTTTCGGTTTAACATACCCTTTCAAATTAGCCCTACACAAGCCCCTTTCGGTTTAACATACCCTTTCAAATTATCCCTACACAAGCCCCTTTCGGTTTAACATACCCTTTCAAATTAGCCCTACACAAGCCCCTTTCGGTTTAACATACCTTTTCAAATTATCCCTACACAAGCCCCTTTCGGTTTAACATACCCTTTCAAATTAGCCCTACACGAGCCCCTTTCGGTTTAACATACCCTTTCAAATTATCCCTACACAAGCCCCTTTCGGTTTAACATACCCTTTCAAATTAGCCCTACACAAGCCCCTTTCGGTTCAACATACCCTTTCAAATTAGCCCTACACAAGCCCCTTTCGGTTTAACATACCCTTTCAAATTATCCCCACACAAGCCCCTTTCGGTTTAACATACCCTTTCAAATTATCCCTACACAAGCCCCTTTCGGATTAACATACCCTTTCAATTTTGCCCTACACAAGCCCCTTTCGGTTTAACATACCCTTTCAAATTATCCCTACACAAGCCCCTTTCGGTTTAACATACCTTTTCAAATTAGCCCTACACAAGCCCCTTTCGGTTTAACATACCCTTTCAAATTAGCCCTACACAAGCCACTTTCTGTTTAACATTCCCTTTCAAATTAGCCCTACACAAGCCACTTTCTGTTTAACATTCCCTTTCAAATTAGCCCTACACCACCCGGAACCTAAAATCAAACTTGCCATCCGAAGCACGGTAACGCCCTGAGCCCGCCACAGACATCCTGCGTCAAAGGACCCGCGACGTCGAAGTGAAGAAGTACTGCATTTCCCTGCTGGAGCGGCTCGGAAGCCTCCAGTATACTAGGAATATACTTATTGCACTAGATGACGATGCCAGGAACGAAAGAAAGGAAGGATATCCCTCAAACAAACTGCGTACCATGACATTTTATTGCCATGATGGTAACGTTTTGTTTTCGACACCGCGCTACCATGGACCTTATTGCGCGGCGATACGATTCGCGGTCGCGCAGCGTCGAAAACAAAACATAACCATCATGGCAAGATGTCATGGTAGGCCCCCTTGAGCTGCTTACCCCGGGGCACTAATTGAAAGTCAATTGTCTAAAAAAATTAACGGTATATTTCCACAGTGTTCGAGAAAAGTTGAGAGAAAAACTCATTAGACATTGTTTATGCCTTCAACTACATTCGCGTTCATCCATCGTTACTAATCGGCCGTCACCGGTCCCCCTCTACAGCATTATAACATTTAAGCTAATAGACACCAATAAAGTATAAAATAAGCTTAAGACATACCAAAAATACAGAAACAAACAATACGTAAACGATTCGCTGATATGATATTTTTTCTAGCTCAGTAGCAGTGTTACTTGGAACAAAAAACAACTCAATTTGTATGCGAATGATTACATTTATCGACAAGCACCCGGAGGACCATTTTTGGTCAATCGATAAAATAACGAGTACTTTTCACTACACTAATTTACTCACGCATGCGTAAATGATTTTTTATATCACTATCGAATTGTCATATTCGATCTTTTACATCCCAGATCTGTGGGTGAAACCGCAAGGCGCAGCTAGTCCAACTAATATTATAAGCGCGAAAGTTTGTAAGAATGGATGGATGGATGGATGGATGGATGGATGGATGGGTGGATGGATGGATGGATGGATGTTTGTCACTCTTTCATACACAGAAATTTGGCACAGATATAGATTATAGTTTAGAATAGCACATAGGATACTTTTTAACCACGGGTGAAACGGGTGATGAAAAAAGCGGCGCAGTAAGACGCTTCTGCGTGTGGAGATCACCAATTCCACACGCCATACTGATTAATCTGCCTTTTTATTTTGTATCTTATTTTCCTATAGTAATAAATTACTTTTGATTACCCGAATTTTAATTCCTCTATTGGCATTACTATAGCACATCCACTGGTGTTCCCATTGCCACCTCCTGAAGATGTATTTCAACTGTTCGTCTTGGAGCAGAAACTTGTGACCGCGTAACAAATCCTTGGAGACTATATCCGTGTTCGGACCACTCAGAATCGCGGCTGTTATGAAGTATGGGTCGTCTTCTGATCTGAAACGGAATTTAGTTGGAATTTAACTGACGTTAATAACAATAAACATGCTATAATAGTCAACGTTAAATTATTGTGAATGAGCCTATTTACATTCACAGTAATATTATAAATTGCGAAAGTTTGTGTTAGTAAATAGTTATGTTTGTTCAAGTCAGTAGATGAAATTTGGGAACTCCGGGACGAAGCCACTTATCTGACCCGTCGCATGGGGACCTCGGGCTTCACAATACATGTGCGGTCTGGCGCCTACTGGCAGGGTTGATCTCAGAGGTGGATGATGACGATGTATCTGGTGTCCCGACACATAGTCATCGGGAGGTGGAGCGCAAGCTCGGGCCGGAGCCCATAAGGGCTAGCGCTGTCGGGGCCGTGGAAGCGTGCGAAGCGTCCCGCAGCCCCGATATTTCGCGCCGAGGTGAGATTGAACGACATTGGTCAAATCTGATATTCGTCAAATCGGCAGTTCGTCAAATCGTCTATTTGTCCAATTATGAAATTTGCCAAATACGCTATTGGTCAAGTCCATGTACAGACATTCTAGGGTTTTAGTGGAAAGGCCTCCCACATACTACCCTGCCCGCCGCCGAGGCGGTGGCGGTGGTGGAAGCCATAAGAATTTTCCCTTGGTTAATAAAAAGGTAGCAGCACTAAAAATAAAAGCTTTTTATGCCGAAAATGCAATTCCCGCAGCATAACAATAGAAAATGCGAAAAAATTATACTGATTTATAGAATGCAACATTCGTATCTCCATTTCTAGATGTGATATTTAAGGGGTAATATCTGCGCCCGCGATGTTACACGTGGTCAAAAAATTGCCTGTTTGATAATCCAGGGCATAAGCTATCTCGCTTCCAAATTTTATCCAAATCATCCCCCTGCTTAAGTATGAAGAAGTAACAGTTTCTCATTTATAATATAGCTACGCCTCATGGTAATAGCCGTGGTTAAAAAATAGCCTATATGTTAGAAGAGGGTATAAGTTTCCTCCATACCAAATTACATCAAAATCTGTCTATCTGTTTGAACGTGAATACCTAAGGAACAAGCACTCACACAAACTTTAATCTATTTAATTTAAGAGGGCCGCGACGTTTTGAAATTTCCTTTATAATTTTTTTTTTTTTTTCTTTGAATATTGCTGATCGCAATTCAATTTATTAGATAGTAAATAAAACAAAAACAAAAACGCGCTACTCAAATTTCTTGAAAATCGTTTGTCAGATTATAATGAAATTTAGCATGTACAATTAAATTAACAATATCTCCGCCCTTATGTTCTTGGTTTTTTTTAAAAACGTTCTCAAGCGAAAATAGAGCTGTGAAAAATATCCGCACTTTTAAGGGGTCAATTTTGACTGATTTATTCAATAGGTAGACAAAGCAAATCAAAAATTCCATTACATAGGGAGGTTGTCTACATCATTAGCTGTTTCATGTCCATGCACAATGGCCCATTCAAGAGGCTAAGTGTGGATAATGCCCTGCCAAAACAAACAAACAAACAAAGCTGTTTCATGAATCCATAATACAAGGGAAATTCTTAGTTACTTGAGAATTATTACAGAAGTGCAAAAGTCATAAATAAAATTTAAACTGCACTTTGTCACTTTGTAGGTAACTTTAGAAGCTCGTCAGTTTCATTACTCACTTTCTTTGCTCGTCTTCTTCTTCTAGATGAAATGGCTATAGAATACCTTAAGCCAATGCGAAGTTAGTCTAGGTCGAAGTTAGTTAGGTCGCCGGACTATTAATTAGGATAATACAGGTATTAACAAAATGAAAGTAAAATATTATCAGCAAGTCTACTCACATGTTGTCAGTAAAAAAACTGCAAGTATTTGATGACAATCTGTCTATAGTCCCTCTGCCCCATTTGAGCATGTGCTTTCTGCCCAAGAGCAATATTTTCTTATTTCTCTCCTTAAAATAATCTACTACAGCAAACAACATGCTTAGTTTATTCGCTGAATTGCCTTTCCCTACAGTATAGGCAACATTTAATGCATCTATGACAATATCGTAAGGTGCAGTTTGCTCTATATATGTGGAAAATTTCTTCAACTCATCTGGAGATGTTTTCAAGAATAAATCAGAGCCAACTAATAACTTCTCCTTGATGTTTTGTTGGAGTAGAATAAATTCCTTGTCTGATAACCGCAAGGAGTCTAATGTTTCTTTGCAACGCATGCATTGGCCACTGGAAAATATAAAAAATTAAGTAAGTATGTAAGATTATTTTGTAAATAAGAAGAACCATTATTTTCTATGGCCTAAATATAAATTATTCCTATTTAGTTAGCCTCAGTTTGCCCAAAGTTCCAATTTTGTCATCTACACTAATATTATAATGAGGAAAGATTTGTACTTTTGTAAGTTTGTAACAGATAAGCTTAACAAACATAAACATAAGGATTAACAACTACGGGTCCAATTTCGAAAATTCTTTCACCATTAGAAAGCTACATAAACCCTGAGTGACATAGGCTATGAAATGTGAGTGAAGCCGCAGGCTTATAAGAGCTAGTTTTTATATTATAATAGGTCATAATTGTGGCTTTAGAAGTAGAATTCAGTATTTCTTTCTTGACACTTAGATTATCTAATAAGATGATAAAGTATGGTTCTTACTTAGTTTTTTTTATTTTTGTGAAACCAGCATCCCAGCCTAAAGATTCAAATGATTCTTTTAATTTCACCGCAGTCTTTTCATCAATTACAGCATAATTCCTTGAAATATGCAAAAAAATTTCATCCAAATGTTTTAGTATTGTGTTCCTTTCTTTATATTTCCTAAAAATGTAGTTAATCCATTCATTAAAGGCTTGAAAATGCAGTGGTCTTTTGTCTTCTAAACTTTTATTGATAATTTCTAAAGCTTTTTTCTTTTTGTTATTTTTAAAAAGTGTACCAATTATAATGCTGTAAGCAATGTGTGACGGGACACTAGTTAAATAAACATCTTCTAGAACTTTTAACGCTTTTACATATTCATCTATGACACAGAGAGCTCGGATAAGTCTCTCACAAGTTGCAAAATCTAAAACTTTGTACTTATCATATAAACTCTTGTATGTTTCTAATATAAAATCTATTTCCGCCTTTGAGAGTTTCCTGCTTTTCCCAATCTCATAATAAAGACCTAGCAAACCATTTGTAGAGCCTAGAGTTAATTTTTCTGGGCTACTTTTTAAGTGGTTGGCAAATGATAGTGCTGCATCAAAGTTCTTTTCAGTTATTAAAATTTTTAGCAAGACTCCTTCGAAATTTTTCTGGTTTAGTTGACCCTGTGTAGCTAAGACATTGGCTTTAATAGTAGGCCAGTCTAAATTTTTATCTTCTACTGCCGTTTTTATGTATTCCACTTGTTCTATTCCTCTTCTTGAAAAACTGGGTGCCGGTTTTAGAATCTTGGTGGAGAATCGGTTCACTGAAAATTGTATTTTTGTTTTTATATAATCGATTAGCAAAACAACATTTTAGGTACATAATTTGAAATGAAACTGGGTTTTTATTACTTTAAAAATAAAAATTTCTCGCTTGGAAAGGTAGTGAAAACATTTTTAACCTAAGTATAACCTTACCTTTTCTTAAATTACTACTACGAGAGTATCGATTTAACATAAAACGTGATAAATAAGACAACATTTTCGAAAGTTGGTAGCAGGCTCTATCTTAAAAAATTTAAATTATAAATTCATACATTTATTATTTATTTACATCTTTTTGATTTGAGCTATTGGTTTGGAAGTGAAAAAGTAACGCACGGGCTATTTCCAGACAGTGCAGTGTCAAACAAATGTCACTGTCAAAATGACAGTGACAGATATGAGGAAAATTTGCCATCTGTGGACACAATCAGTAAAAAAAAGTCTATAACGACGTGAATAATCGGCATTAATTTTCCTTTCACAAGTTTTTTTCTCTACCATTTTATGGAAAGTCTAGAAGCCATCTAGCTTATGTTTTCGTACACTGAAATCATACCTTGAATTGGAATTAATAATGGTTTCCATCAAAAAATCTGATTTTTACTTAGCTAAATGAGGATTAAAAAAAGTAACTAAAAACAACTTTTTGACAATGAATTTTTCTGGCAACTTGTGGATCACTGGGCTTTTGAAAAATGTCTATGTGGGAGTGTATATGTTTGAATGTGTTGTGGTTTTTAGGTATGTGTTGCTATTGAGTCTCACGCAATGCGGTTTGTTTTGGCTATTCCCAGAACATACCAACTTATGACGTGCTGTACATGCATTCTTAAAACTATAACAATAAGACTCATTATGCCATGCTACGTGTGCATAAGCGCGTGGTTTTGGCAAAATATTTCTCTGTGTTGTATATGTGCACGACTCTGTGTATAACACGACTACGTTCCTAGATAAGGTAATATTTAAGCATATTATAATTATAGTTTAGTATAGGGCCTAAAAATTTTGATATAAATTTAGATATCTATAGAATTGGTTAAAAATTAAAATGTTTGTATTACTTAGTAATAAAATGTTTAATGTTTCTTGCTGTTTACTACCTACCCTAAATATCGGCAATACTACGGAAAAGCCTTAAGAGTGCGTTATTGCTTTCTTACTCATGAATAATAACAAATTGTGGGTGTGCCTTTAATTTTAAATTTTTGAAGTTTGAATTTCTCCGTCTAGTATAAAGGTATAAAACTTTAATGAGTTTTTTATAACTGTTATATTATTAGCCAAATACTTATCCTATTAACTATTTCCAAAGGCGCCCGCAGTAATTTGTTATTTTCAGTACCGCTGTCTGTGAATTGTCAATACAACGTATACATATCATGGGATTGGATATGGATTCTTGGCGGTTCCAAACAATATAAATTTGACTCGTAAAATCCATAATGAATCTACAGGGCTGGCCAATCAGAGATATAAAATAATTTTAATGATATGTTTGCCCGTTTTGTTTATAAATTCGGAGATAGCTCCGTCACTGAACTCTCTATATGGGTTGGATAGCTTCAAAACTTTGACTATTGGTTTCTTCTGACATTGAAATTGGCCTTAATTCCATTTTAGAAATTGAAAATAAATAAATCCTACTAATTTTATAAACGCGAAAGTTTGTAAGAATGGATGGATGGAAGGGTGGATGGACGGTTGTTACTCTTTCACGCCAGAACGGCTGAATAGATCTGTAGCCCTATTTAGGATTAGGAGATTTGAGATTTTCATCTCATCTTTTTTCGTCCTTGTTGCTCTCGTTTGAAACGTCATAGATGTGAGAGTGACCAAGATAAAATCTCATCTCATCTCACGCGCCGGAATAGCCCTCCTGGATGAAATTTGGCACAGAGATAGATTATAGTCCAGAATAGCACATAGGATACTTTTAAACCGCGGGTGAAACCGCGTAGTGCAGCTAGTAATAAATACATTCGAGACACTTCCACAAACGGTCGCCTGACACTGAACTAAGCAAAGCTTGTACTATGGCTACTAGAGACTTATTTACAAACTTACATTTTTTAAATACATACTTAAATAGATATTAACACCCAGACATAGAACAAACACTAATGTTCATCACATGAATGTTTGCCCTAGGTGGGAATGGAACCCACGCCCCCACGCTCAGAAGGCAGGTTCACTACCAACTGAGCCACTGAGGCAGTAAAGAATCCATAAAGAATCCTATTCATGGACATGGCTGAAGTCAAAAAGAACTTCGGCATCGTCAAAATTATCGTTATTTTAATGGCAAAACCGTTCAATTACCGTTACTTTTTAATCTGTGGCGAACGAACAGTTTTTATATCTGTGTTTTTTTTGTAGTCTGTTATGTTCTGGGAATAGCGCTTGCCAAAAAGTAAAGCACCAAAAGTACTCTGCAATCTGCTATTCTCTTTGGTAATCTCATACTTTTTGGGTAATCTGTGGAGCAAAGTAAATGTTTGTTTTTTTAAATTTCACCCATCGGGCAGGCTAGGCTGAAGCCATACCGCCTAGTCATCCATTTGGACGAGTCGTCCCTAATCGTTATTTTAGACGGTGATGATAAATAAGATGAATCCCTTTTTTTTCTTCATATCAGCCGTGGATATGCACTATTATTCTTATGTGTAGTTTTTTTTGGAACACGAACAGTCACGTTTCGTAATATAATTGTTTATTTTGCAATCAACTTGCTTGATCAGCCTTTGAATTAACAACCTAGCCAGTTTACTAAGCGGCGCCGTTCAACTAGCTTACTGAATGATATTCAGAAGTAGAATGTAAATCAACATTTTTTAATCAACTGGCTGGCTGATGCCTAGGCCATTCATACAATAGAGCGATTATTTGACAAAAATACTATTTTTGACCGAAGAAATGTGTTTTAAATAAATTATAATTAAAATAAATAATAAAGATCGGTAAAAGGAACTTCAATGAGGCGTTTTCATTACAAAGAAAATAGTTCGCGTCATTTTGGTAGATGGCGTTGGAGAAGCACAAAAAAGGTCTGTCAAATCGATAAAGTATGGTCACCTATCGAAGCTATCAATTCCCTAAATTTGGGGTAAAAATATGTTAGAAATACAGTGAAACCTGGCAAAGTGGGACCTGGATATATGAAAAACCTCTATTATTGAGAGTTGCAATGAGGTCCCGGTTCTTTTTCATTAAATTACCTAAGTTAAAGGGACTTTGAGCCTTGTTAAATAAGATTTGAATTCTATGACTTTTTCGATGTGTACCTCTGTAATTGAGACTCTGTAGCTCAATTACCTGTATAAGTGAGACAAATTAATCAGGTTTTAATACGTTTTGACATGTTTCTTTTCATACATTTCGTGTCATCTTTTGCGCATGCTTTGTTTGTCAATACTATCTCAGGGTTTGACCTAAAAACAAGAGAATAAAAGTGTACAAAATGTCCAAACGTACATTTTGACCAACTTTATTCTATCGAGAAACCGATTTCAGCAACTAGCAATCAAGTACAAACAAACATAACCGATTATTTTTAGTCATAAACTTTACCTTTTTTTTTTAGACGCAAAACATTATGTTTGTACATTTATACCTACATTAAATTCATAACACCAAAAATACGCATTTCTATTATAATTTCCACTTCTAAAAATGGAATAACGGCACATTTCGACCTCTGTAAGCGGGGGCCTCTGTAAATAATAAGACAACTATAATTTCTAAACCTGCTTAATTGGAAAACTGGATTATTAGAAACGCTCAATAATTGATACACATGTCTTGGTCCCTTGAGATTCCAATTAACCAGGTTTCACTGTAGTTAGGAATATTTTGAATTAGGAACTGATCTTAGTACTATTTGGAAATCAGGTGGTTAATTATCATATTTGCTGGAAAATTAGTTGATCCACTGGTAGCACCAACTAGCAAGTCAGAAAATATTTACATCAATGTCAAATTTCAATTGATGTCAATGTCAAACATTAATTTTAATTTCAAATTGACATTCGATTTGACAGAACCATTTCATTAAACTCTGTAACGCCATCTATTATATTTTTTGGAACTACAATTTTTTTTCACTGGAAAACGCCTCATTCTGAAAGACATGATAGTAAGCTAACCTAAAATCTCTCCTGCCTGACTCCTTTAACAGAGCAAATCCGATTTGGACTGGTTTGGTTAAAAGGCGAGAGCGAAGTTGTGGTAACATGCAGAAACTCCTTGTAGTTTCTGCCGATAAACCTTCATGTCATATAATAAGTCACTCTGAAGTATAATATTATTTAATTGTATTATAATATATAATATACATAAATGACTGGGGTAGGCAAGTAGTCAACGTTGGTGATCCAAGTCATTTGGCCTAGCCGTTTGATTGATTCGTACATGAGTTGTTAAATCTAAGATGAAGTTGATAGAGGAGAAGGTGATAAAAGATGAGATGAATCCCTCCCCTTTTTCCATTTCAGTTAAGCCGTGGATACTTAATTGAAACTTTAAGTCCAGTTTTGTAAAGAACACGAAAAGTAGCATTTCCTAATGTTTGTATCATTTGCCCACACTCATGCACGTTTACGAACCAGCAAAGGTTAATAATACACAACTATTACACTTTAACACCCAAATAATCGCAAGTTTTAGAAAATAATACAAAATCACGACACCACCTTTTCTTTCGGTTCCCGCCAAGAACTCCAAGATGATGAGCAATAATAATTATGATGAGGATCTCTTTTCCCTTAAGGCCCTAAAAGCCTTACCCTACCGGATAGGCGAAATATTTAAAAAGTGTTGACTGTCAAATTAAATGTCAAGTTGCGTGGGTATCGGGAGGCCACGTACTCCCACCACGATTATGTACAACCCTTTTTGTACGGCCGCGCAAAATCGAGCCGTACCAAACCTGACTGTACACGTTAAACTCACGTTTCAAATCGACTAAATCGACAAAGCTCGGTAATTACCCATTTGGTCGATTAGAAACCTTGGTTTAAATGTCCATACTCGCACTACAAGTACAGTACACGCCACGTAACTAGAACGTAATTTTTGTCTTATTGGAGGTAAGAGGTGCGTGCAGAGGACAAAGCTGCGCAGAGGGATGCCGAATGTCCTCGCGTAATACTTGTTTGCCCCTCTCACTTACAAGTACACCCGCGCCCGCGCTGTCCATGAGTACAGTTAACAAGTGTTTGGTATGGTGTGCTAAGAGATTATGGTGCCGCATAGAAATAAAAGCAAAATAGTTTTACAAATAATATCAAGTATGTTGTATGTGGTAGAAACCCTACAGTGTCATGTCCTCGATAATTTGGTGATAAAAATTGGCATTATGAGAACTATGAAAATAATTTCAAATGTAGTAATGTTGTGCACAATGCATTTCATTGTATTTTTCAAATATACGGTTTGAATGATCCGTCGTTATCTAAATTCATTGAACCATTTTTCGTGAGGGAGTAATAGACATACTCTCATATTTATTTTCTAATTTTTAATTTTAGTGTGATAAGTAAAAAATTACATATCCGAAAATAAATCATTAACAAAAAAATCTCTGAATTTATTATACGTGCGTCGCGTGTCGTCGGACGTCGGACATCAATTGGTTGTACAAAATTGCCCGCACAAAATGTTTGTACAGGCGACTATGTATAGCAAAGTTTTGTACGGCACGTTTTACGTGACATGGAATCGTATGCTCGTGCTGTACAAAACAAATTGGACAAAAAATGGTCAGACATTGTTTGTTGAACAAAACATGTCGTACAATATAGTGACGTACAAAACGCTCTCCCGATTCTGTCTCTCACCTCGACTTCTTTGCCTTCTTTCCAAAAAATATTGTGCCGTGTACGAATTCGAATGCAAATCGATTCCTAGCTAAGTGATTCTTTCTCAGTAAACATGGATGGAAAGGCGACAAAGATGCCCAAAGTGGCAAAGGTAGTTCAACTGAAATGACCTGAAGTAAAACTTTAGAACAGTCCTAAATTCAGTTCTATTCATATATTTATCTATTGATTATTGCAGGTAAAGAATAAAGCTCCGGCCGAAATACAAATTACTGCCGAGCAGCTTCTTAGAGAAGCAAAAGAAAGAGATTTGGAAATCCTACCACCACCGCCTAAGCAGAAGATCTCTGATCCAGAGGAATTAAGAGATTACCAACATCGTAAGAGAAAAGCGTTTGAAGACAACATTCGAAAGAATAGACTTGTAAGATAAGTTTGTATTAGTTTTTAGTAGACCCTATTTTCAAATTCCAATTCTTTCTAGGTTAGAAATTGTTTTATAACTATTCCCGTATAGTGGCTATTGTAAATAAACAACTTGCATATTAATTGTAAATTTAATTACAGGTAATAGGAAACTGGCTTAAATATGCACAATGGGAGGAATCACAGAAACAAGTACAGAGAGCAAGGTCAATATATGAGCGAGCCTTGGATGTGGACCACAGAAATGTTACCCTTTGGTAAGTTCTGTTGTTTCATAATTAAATATCATAGCATGTATATATCATATCCATAGTTCAGTTTAGCCCTTCTGTTCTACCTATGATTTTCTCTCTAACATATTCAAACCCTTTAACTGTAACTATGGCAAAAGAAGTTCGTAACTTTTAATGCCAAATACTTACCTATTTTTAAGGTTGAAATACACGGAAATGGAGATGCGCAACAGGCAAGTGAACCATGCTCGTAACCTCTGGGATCGAGCAGTGACTATACTGCCACGAGTGTCCCAGTTCTGGTACAAATACACTTATATGGAAGAAATGTTGGAGCATGTAGCCGGGGCCAGACAAGTTAGTATCCATTTTCTATACAACATGTATATACCTAATCCAATTTTCTAAAACATCTACTGGGTGTTTTATAAGGCTTAAGTTTATAATACTTAAAAGTAATGATGGACATCCATCTATTATTACATTTTTACCATCCATCTGGATGGATGGATGGTAAAATGGACTGCTGACATGGCTAAATGGGAGTTTTTATAGAGCAAACAGCAAGGGTTCCATACCATGTTCCATAGCATCTGATGCACAGTAGTACTTAGTTCTTCATACCTTCACATTTCGGTGAACTGTTACAATCACCTAGCCAATTTACACCTACTGCTACAGATGCCTATTCTAACTATCACAATTATAATTCTGTTCCAGGTCTTTGAACGGTGGATGGAATGGCAGCCAGATGAACAAGCATGGCAAACTTACATCAACTTTGAATTACGTTACAAAGAGCTTGAAAGAGCTAGACATATCTATGAGAGATTTGTGATGGTCCATCCCGATGTTAAAAACTGGATCAAATATGCAAAGTTTGAAGAAAACCATGGTTTCATCAATGGGGCCCGAAAAGTGTTTGAAAGGGCTGTTGAATTTTTCGGAGATGAAGAACTTGATGAAAGACTGTTCATTGCATTTGCAAAGTTTGAAGAAAATCAGAAAGAGCATGACAGAGCTAGAACCATTTACAAATATGCTTTAGATCACATTTCTAAAGATAGAAACAAAGAGTTGTACAAAGCATACACTATCCATGAAAAGAAGTATGGTGATAGATCAGGTATTGAAGATGTTATTGTAAACAAAAGGAAATACATGTATGAGCAGGAAGTTATTGAAAATCCTACTAATTATGATGCATGGTTTGATTACATAAGATTGGTAGAAAATGAAGCCAATGTAGATGATATCAGAGATACATATGAAAGAGCTATAGCTAATGTACCCCCCTCAAAAGACAAACAGTTTTGGCGCCGCTACATCTATTTATGGATAAACTATGCTTTGTATGAAGAATTAGATGCTGAAGACATGGAGAGGACAAGGCAGGTGTATAGAACATGCTTGGAATTAATACCACACAAAGTGTTCACATTTTCCAAGATCTGGTTGATGTACGCTCAGTTTGAAGTCAGATGCAAAGAATTGAAACAAGCCAGAAAAACATTGGGGCTGGCTCTAGGCATGTGTCCTAGAGATAAGTTGTACAGAGGGTACATAGATCTAGAAATCCAGTTGAGAGAATTTGATAGATGTAGAATTCTGTATCAAAAGTTCCTTGAGTATGGCCCTGAAAATTGCATCACATGGATCAAATTTGCAGAGCTCGAAACATTATTGGGTGATATTGATAGAGCGAGGTCAATTTACGAAATAGCAGTTGGGCAACCAAGGTTGGATATGCCAGAGCTTCTTTGGAAGAGCTACATAGATTTTGAAGTCACACAGGGAGAAACTGAAAAGGCTAGGCAGTTGTATGAAAGATTGTTAGAAAGAACAGTTCATGTCAAAGTGTGGCTCTCATATGCCAAATTTGAGCTCAATGCTGAGAATGCTGATAATATTAATGTCGACTTGGCTAGAAGGGTTTATGAAAGAGCTAATGACAGTCTAAGGAGTGCTGGGGAGAAAGAATCAAGAGTTTTGCTGCTGGAGGCATGGAAAGATTTTGAAACTGAAATAAATGATGAGGAGAAGTTTGAGAAAGTAATGAGCAAGATGCCAAGAAGAGTGAAAAAGAGACAAAAGATCATCAGTGAAGCAGGAGTGGAAGAAGGATGGGAAGAGGTGTTTGACTACATATTCCCTGAAGATGAGATGGTAAGGCCGAACTTGAAATTGCTTGCTGCTGCAAAGAACTGGCGCAAGCAAAAGGAAGTTCCTGAAAATGCTGCAGAAGAAACTGAAAATACAGAAGAAACTGAAAAGGATGCAAATAATGAAAATGATGGAGAAAGTCACACACCACCTCCGAAATCACCATCAACATCATCATCTAGTGAAGATAATGACTGAATATCATAGTACTCCCATCACTACAATAATATTCATCAATACATGAAATGTTACAATGTTCAATAATGTTCATCAATACATGAAAGTAATTGTGTTAAAAATCTTTATTTTCAATTTAATCCACTTCTTCAGGTCTAACAGGATGTGATACAGGTATCACAGATCTTTTAAGTATATCTCTTGAGCAAGCTTTCCTCATATCTGTGAAATAAAACATTATATTATAATTTGTTCAGGGTACCAGTACAAATAGATATTTGAATACCAGTGTATTATAGATTGGTGTCTGGGAAAAAGTGTTTTTTAAACTTTACCAGCTACTAATTGCACAATTTAGTTCACTAAACACTAGTATTGCTCTGTTACTTTTATTAATTACTCTGCGGCCTGCAGTTTAACCCGCGGTTAAAAAGTATCATATGTGCTATTCTAGACTATAATCTATCTCTGTGCCAAATTTCATCCAGATCTGTTCAGCCGTTCTGGCGTGAAAGAGTAACAAACATCCATCCATCTATTCTTACAAACTTTCGCATTTTTAATATTAGTAGAAGTAGATAATATAATTATGTCTTTTCATGTATTGTGTTCTTACCATAAGCATCTTCATCGGGATCTCCTGAATAATACTCTAAAACTGTCCGATACACAATGTACCCCAAATTCTTGTACATGTTTATGGCAACTTTGTTGCTGACTCTTACAAATAGATCCACAAAGTATGCTTTCTTTCTGAAAAACCAAGTCTGTTTAAAGGCCAATATCCAATAGAATGGAGAATAGACTGGTAGCTAGAAAATAGCTGCTACATATCTTCATAACTAATCTGGCTAAGGGACAGTATGGAATACATACTTCTCCGATACATCTTCGAGGTTGTTCATCAGCATGGCTGCAAGGCCCAGTCTCCGATAGTCAGGACTTACAGTAAGTGCTGTGACATGCCCATGCCAGTTGTCACCATGGCCTTCCGCTTTACCCATGACTAGGAAAAAGTAATTATTCTTATGTTATTGGGCTAAAAATAACTTGCCAAGTAATTCAACAACTACAACAGTATTGCTAGAACTGATAAAGTGTGATTTGTTGGATGTAGTGAATTTAGCAGTGATTTGTTTTATTTAAAAATTTTGATTTGGCCCATAAAGAACTAGTAATATTTCCATATACCTAGGTACTTACTGTATCCCATAATTTCTCCACTGGGTGCTTCTACAACTTGAAAGTATTCTGGCCAATGAGCTAAATATTGTGTGTAGAAAGATAGCCCATAGGTTTCTGTTAATGGATCTAGATTCCTGAAAATATAATGAATTCTAAGTGTGAGCAAAAAACTATTTTGATTACAAAAAAACGTATGAAAGCTGAAATTGGTTACATACACGTTGTTGAATTTTAGCATATCTTCACAAGTGAATGGCCGAATAGTAGTCATTATGTAGTTTTTTAAACCGTACTAGGTATTCTATTTCTACGTAAGCCACCAATTCACAAACAACTTAGTTAGCTTCAAATGGCTTCAATTTCTGGCTTCTGCGCTATCTGATATTCTCTTTGTTTTCTGCCAAAGAGATTTTTTTTGCCCATAGGGCAGGCTAAAGCCAACAGCCATACCACCTTGTCATCCGTTTGATTTTTAAGTACAGGGGGGCTATTCCTGCGCGTGAGATGAGATGAGATTTTATCTTGGTCACTCTCACACTTACGACGTTTCATACGAGAGCAACAAGGACGAAAAATAGTGAGATGAAAATCTCAAATCTCCGAATAGGATCCCAGATGAGTTTTTTTTTTTTTTTTTATATATAGTGGCTTCTGCCCCTTAGGGTTTTGGGGCAATTTTGCCATCAACAGTGAGGGAGGTGATAGTAAAAAGTTAATATAAAAGAAAAGAAGAGAAATAATCCTGGTGGGGTAGATGGTACTATAGAAGAAATGAAAGGAAAAAGAAAGAAAAATTAAAGACGGATGTTATTGGACTGAATGAAATTAGCTAATGAAAAAATGATTTTTTTGTTTGGGAATGAGAGCAGAGAAGAAATGTGTGAAATAGATGAGTTGGTAAATCTAAGATGAAGATGTTAAAGGAGAAGGTGATGATGAGATGAATCCCTTCCCTTTTCCAATTTCAGTAAAGCCGTGGATACTTTATTG
The DNA here is from genome assembly GCA_911728515.1 of Peribatodes rhomboidaria. Classification (NCBI taxonomy): domain Eukaryota; kingdom Metazoa; phylum Arthropoda; class Insecta; order Lepidoptera; family Geometridae; genus Peribatodes; species Peribatodes rhomboidaria. Next base: position 6,142,787 of record OU452178.1, on the reverse strand, counting down.
AGGGTCAATACATTGGCAATGCATAATAATAAGGTCTTTTAATAGTAAAATTAGATGTCACTTATAGTCATGTTTTGCCTGTCGTAGGCATGCAAATGTTAAAGATGGATAACGAAATTAAATTATTAATACAAAGTCAGTTCTAGATTACAATGATAAAGTTAAAATTCGAGTCAACAAAATTTAAATAAAATTAAAATTAATGTCAATAGTATAAAATAAAACTTAAATTAAATTCAATGTCAGTCAGTACTAAATATAAAAACAATTTCAAGATTAAATAATTTAAGTAAGTCACTAAAATTTATCATTCAAATACTTGACTTCATGGAGATGAACCAGAATGAATACTTTGATTCGACCTACAAATCCTACTAATATTATAAACGCGAAAGTTTGTAAGAATGGACGGATAGATGGATGGATGTTTGTTACTCTTTCACGCCAGAACGGCTGAACAGATCTGAATGAAATTTGGCACAGAGATAGATTATAGTCTAGAATAGCACATAGGATACATTTTAACCGCGGGTGAAACCGCAGGGCGCAGCTAGTATTAAATAAAGCTAATAATAGTGTCGAGTGCGAGCGAGACAGCTGCCGCACCTTACACCTTTACCCTGAGTTATGGCTACCCGGTAACTAACGCACGCGATGAATGGTAGCCGGCATGATCCAAAGAAACAAGGTCTAGCATCCTAGGAGCAAACACGTATGACGTCATTCGTCATCGTCATCCGTCTCTTTCCCACTATTTGTAAATGACTGATTTCGGTCTTCCTTAAGCATCGATTGACGTCACTGCGTGTTGCCCACGTGACCGGAATCATAGCATTCCGGTCACGTATAATAATGTACTAGTAAATTAATATACTGTTACGAGCTGGGGTTAGGATAAAAGGAATGAAACGTCGATGTATCCGAAGATTCACTTTATTCACCAAGTACACAAACACTGTTACACTACACTAGACACTTGCACTATAACACTCTGAACACTTCTCGTACAATTACTTTGATGTTAGCACTTCGAAAGCGTAATCAAAACTGACTGCCGAGTCGTCGGTCGTCCGCGTATTTTTACAATTTTAAGATATCCAGAGCATTCGATTTAACAATAGCGCAAGCACACAAAAAGTTGTTTATCACGCGGAGCCACGCGTTCATTCTAGAACATTCGGACAGTACAAAAGATTGAAGTAAACATTATATTATTTAATAATAGGGATTATTCAATAGATAAAAACGGTGCACAAAAATTGCTTTCCAGAAAGATTTATTTTGTTCCGGATTTAACAATGGAACGCGCGGCTCGAGCGGCTACTATTGTCTAATCTGCGTTACCTATCGGTAGTTGTAAACAACATCCCCACAGATTAGCGTATAGTTTCTTCATCAGCCGCGACTGGCGTAGCAATACCATAGTAGCCGGCAGCACGGCGCTCGCGTCTCACTTCTCTCACTCGATTGCTCTGTCTAGGCGGCTTTGTCGAACGATTGTAGTATTAATAGGCTGTACTAAATATTATTGTACTAAGCCTATGCTGTCTGTCTGGAAAAAGAAACTGACGTATACAACCTCCAAACTGGCAATCTTGCTCAGGGGCTTCAAGGGCTAATTATTTTCGTGGAGGGAGTTTTTGGCGGGAACTGAAAATGTGGCCATAGGATTGCGTATTATTTTCCCTTGTGATACATCGAGTGTTATAGTTTATTATTATTATTGTATAGTAACTGTAGCGGTGGATTTTTTACCCTTACCGATTCGTTCATGCACGAATGTGGAAAATGATACAAACCTTAGGAAACGTAACTTTACGTGTTCTCTACAAAACTTTACTTAAAGTTTCTGTGAAGTATCCGGTTTTACTGAAATGAGGAAAGGAGAAAGATTAATGTTATGTATCATTACCCTCACCTCCATTGTAAATAAAAATAAGATAACCTTAACAAAGTGTTTGACTGAGGACACAGTATCCATGGTAATGAAATCATAATTAAAAAAATAAAAAAGTCTCTCGACTAATGACTTTGACATTTTATAAAATTTGACTTTGACATCCAAAGAAGTTTTTTTTAATTAAATGTTGCCAATACATTAGGCATTCGCAAATTATTTTTAGATAAAGTAATGATTTTCAAATTTTATTTATTTTGCGGAATTATTAATAAAAAACACTAATTTTTATTTTATTAATGTTGAAAAACTATGAATACAAAAATAAATTACAGAGAAAACATGAAACAACACACGAATTAATTACAGAACTTGCCATGTTCAAATGCAATAAATCGACAAAGCACGAAACAACCGAGATGTTAGCTGACTCGTTTTAACACATGTAGAAAATATATTTATCACTCTTTTACAAGCTAAAAGCTCAAGTGGAGCGATCTATGGGCTCCTTGCAGTTTACCAACACGACAATGGCCGAATTGTCGGAATAGAATATTTTTTATTGGCCCATACATCCCAACCTGCCATGTCTTTGGTTTTAAAAATGGCGTATACAAGCTTTTTGTTTGCCGGTTTACGCTGTTGAATCGTTTCCAAGACCTCGCGCGTCCTGTGAAGAGACATAAACGTCGTGAATATGAAATTAAAGTACATGTGTAGGTATATAAATCAACGCTGTGGACCCCGTCAACGAAATATTGTAGCGTTATGGTGAATTAGAATGGTGCCTGTGGCTTGTCAATCTCTCACGTCGTCAGGTTACCCGATCGTAACGTAAATATCACCCAGCGAGCGTTTTATCTTTCAGATATGACAGCGTTGCAAAACAGTAGATAATGGAGAGCTCGGAAGATGATGCGGGCCCCGCGACGAGCGCGTCCTGCCGTGCATCGGCGCGGGAAAAGGACGTCGGGCTGGCCGAGGACGTCGATGCAGCTCGTAATTTCCAACACGAATCGTCCGAAACTAGAGCGTCATGCGGAACTCCTTCGATGTCGGAAGACAACTTCGACGGCGACAGCGTTCCGTCGCCGTCGTCGAAGGAAACCAGCACTGAGGCAATTCTGGACATGATAGACGACTTCATCGGGGACCCGCGAGCGCCTCGACTGCCGCCGGAAGTGGACGACGACCGAGTCGCGACGCCACCTGTGCCGTCGACCTCAGACGCGCAACACAACAAACATTTGGAAAAGCCGAGTGAACAGCTCACGACACCATCACGTGAACCATCCCCAGCCCCTGTTGCCAATATCGAAATTCTCAGTGAGAGTATTCATGTGCAGCCAGCTGAAGCGGAGTGTACACCTCAGTGTGAAATTTTGATATGTGTAAATACAAGCACTTGTGAGGGATCACCCCAAGCCAGTTCATCTATACAAATAGAAACCAATGAAAGTGATTCTCCTCAACAGCCAGAAATCAGTCAAAATGTGATACCGGAAGTGTCAACAGAGGAGCCTGTTACGGCTCCTCCATCTAGCAGTGTAGAAACTGTACAAGTGACTTTGGACACCAGTGAGTGTGATAGCTTGGAAAGGACAGTTAAGTGTGTGACATCCAGCGAAACTAGAGACAGTGTGACTGTAGAACTAGCTGAATCTACTTCAAGTGAGTGTAGTGTAAGTGAAAGTAAAGCTCTTTCAATGGAGCCCACTGTGTCTCGGTCCCCTCTCAAGCGTCGTCTAATAAGGCCTGCGCCTAGTGATAGGCGGCCAGACTCCACTGTGTCATCTACTGCTGACTCCCACATAGACATTGATACCATGGACCTGGCAAGCGATGCTGTAGCCAAGGATGTGTCTAGTTCCTCGGATGCAGTGCCCATACATGGTATTACCACACCTGAAGAGATTAGCAATGTAAGTGAAATTAGCATCTGCAAAGCAGAGACGTCAACAGCTTCTTCGAGAAAAATTAAACTTGTTAGGCCTAAACTTTCACCTGTGATGAGTAATAGTGTTAGATCTGAGATACAAACCACTTCTGGGGTGGCGGAGCGAGATCGCTGTCAGTCCACATCTTCTGATGAGATATCTACACCGTCATCTGCTGAAGTTGACACCTCTAGCACCTCTAGCAGTGTAACTATTGAAAAATCTCAGGAAGTAGAAAATAGACCTGTCCCTGACGTGTCTACTGAAGAACATCAACCTGACCAAATGTCTGAAATTACCCAGGATGTTAAATCAAACTCTGAGGCTGTGGCAACTAATGATACAGTTGAAAATGAGCCACAATGTACTGAAACTCCTCAATTGGTTGAAGCATCAGTTCCAAACACTGTTGTTTTGCCTGTAAACAAGTCTCCTGTCCTGGAAGCTTCATCAGAAGATACTCATGTGGAAGATATGGAAAATCAAACCAGTAGCAATATTTTAAAAGAGGCAACAGAAGTTCCGCCTAATAAATTGAATTTGGTTGTAACTGAAGCAACTGTGGATATTATAGAAGCTCCATGCAGCAGTACCAATCTTGAACAACCTCAACAGTTGCCCAATGTTGAAAGCTTATCATCATCTCTAGAAGACCATGATGTTTCACTGACCCCTTCAACAAATGATGAGCAAGATAAACAAATAATTCAGGATGTTGATGACTGTGATGATTCCAAAATTGAAAAGAAAGTTCCACCAATGAAAAAACACCTGACCAATGCAGATCACAGTAGAAATTCAGAATTACCAAGCATAGTTCAGAAACCTGAAGTAGTTGAAGATCAACTAGAAGGTCACAAAGTCGAAGACTCCAACAAACAGGTCCCCAAACTAACTATTAAATTGACAAATAAACACACTGAAGAAGTAAAATCACCCAAGTTGACAATAAAACCTTTACGACCACCTGTTGAACAAATTCCTGATGATCATGCAACTCCACAGGTCTCTTGTGTGACAAAAATTAATACAAAACCAATACCTATATTGACTGAAGAAGTGGTTAAAAGTGTATCAAAACCTGTTCATACACCTACAGAGAAAAGTTCGGATGATTCTGACGGAAGTGAGCAGATTCCAAATGTAACGAAAATCCATATCAAACCCATACCTAAACCAACAGAAAGTGTTAATGAAAGTTTATCAACACCTTTACATACAATTATGGAGCAAGATGTTGACAATTCTGACAATACTAAGGAAATCCCGAATCTTACAAAAATTACCATAAAGCCAGTTCTTAAACCTGTAGAAAAAGTAAATGAAAGTGGATCACAACCTCCACAGCCTACTCCACTTGAAAATACTATTGACTCTGACAGTAGTAAGTATATTTCTAATGTGATAAAGCTTAATATTAAACCAATTCCAAAACCAGCTGACAATGTAAATGAAGATGTGGTAAAATCTCTACAATCAGCAGAACAGGACACTGGTGATATTGAATTAAGCAAGCAGATTCCAATTGTAACAAAAGTCAATATTAAACCAATTCCTAAACCAGCTGAAAAAGTAAATGAACCCATCTCAAAACCTCTTCAACAAGCTGCTGAACAAAACACTGATGATTCAGACAGTAACAAGGTTTCAAATGTAACAAAGATCAATATTAAGCCCATAGCTAGACCAACAGAAAAAGTAAAAGAAAGTGTATCAAAAGCTTCACAACCAACTTCAGGACAAGATAATGAAAATCGGCATATTCCAAATGTAACAAAACTTAACATTAAGCCAATACCAAAACCAACTGTAAAAGTAAACGAAAGTGTATCTAAATCTTTGCGATCTGCTGCCGATCAAAAATCCGAAACGTCACCAACCACCAAACCGCAAATTCCAAGTGTTACAAAAATTAACATTAAACCAATAAACAAACCCCCAGAAAAGGAAAATGAAAGTTCAATGAAACCTTTGCAATCAGACTCAAGACAAAATGCTGAAGAACAAAATCTGCAGATTCCAAATGTTACTAAAATTAACATTAAAGCAATACCGAAACCAAGCAAAAATGTTAATGACAGTATATCAAGGCCACATCCAGAAATGGTTCAAAATGACATCTCCAGCAAAAATGAACAAATCCCAGTTATCACCAAACTGAACATCAAGCCAATAGTTAAACCACCGGAAAAAATTAACGAAGTTCACAGGAAGTCGAGTAGCAGTGAAATATCAGAATCAGAATGTTCTGAAAATGACGAGACTACTAGCACTTCGGATCAAGCATCTGCATCAGATCAAGGACCGTTAAATGCCGTACCAAAACTCACAATCAAATTGGGGAAACCTGGAACTGAAAGTGAAGGCAAATTTTATACAGAGAAAAATGTTCCAAAACTTACAATAAAAAATGTTCAGCAAATCGATAAAGATGATCAAGAATCTAAAATGAAATTAATAATCAGTCAGTCTGATGATAAAGTACAGCAGGATAAAATACCCAAAATGACCATAAAAACTGTTTTAAAATCAGACCTCAGTCAGCCTCTCAGTCCGAAATTAACTATAAAACCATTAAAACCTCCAGAAAGCACTAGCAAAGATAATGAGATTTCAGTGCTAAAAATATCAACAGAAGCAATTTCTTCAAGTGCAGATGTAAAAGACAGTGTCCATGTACCTAAAATTACAATTAAACCTGTTACTAAAACTGATGGAGGAGGATCACCTAAAACTCCCAAGAAATCAATGGTGATGTATGACAACTCAGATCACATCCCTGTGGTAACAAAATTAAACATCAAACCTATTTTGAAACCTACAGAAAGTGGAGAAAGCTCAGATAGCTATGATGAGAAAGTTCCTGTAGTTTCAAAATTAAATATAAAACCTGTAATAAAACCTAAAGATAATGAAGTAGATTCTAGTATAGAAGATGTACCTAAAATTACTAAACTTAATATTAAACCTATAAAAAACCCTGAAGAAGGTTCTTCAGATAAAAAAGACTGTGATGAAATGAATGCTGACATGAAAGATAGTTGTATACCTGTTGTTACTAAACTTAATATTAAGCCTATTGTTAAGCCTGTAGAGGATGAATCTTTGAAAGATTCAGAGAATCAATCATCAGAGACTGGAAATTCAAGTGATGAAAATGCTGACCACATACCTGTTGTGACAAAGTTAAATATCAAACCTATTGTAAAACCAAGTGAATCAGAAGAGCCCACAAAATCAGTACATAATGAACAGTGCATACCTGTTGTCACCAAATTGAACATAAAACCATTAATAAAACCAGGAGAACAATCACCTGGTTCCCCAAAAAAGGAATCATTGAGAAGCCCAGGAAATACTGGGATACCAGTATTGACGAAATTGAACATCAAACCTATTGTTAAACCTGATGATCTACATAACAAAGTCCAAGAAGAAAACATTGAAAAACCTTGCAAACCGCCACTTCTTATGAAGATAAATATGAAAAATGTAACTGATAGTAAATCTGAAAATGAACATCTGTCTAACCATATCACTGTAAAGGCTCATTCCCCAAAAATGGCGCATTCTCCGAAAGCGTCAAAACGGTCCGTAATTTTAGAAAGAAATTCTGAATTTACTTCGAAACCGGCAAATGCAATCAGTGACGAAGCAATAAAAAATTCTGAATGTAACAGAGACAGTCCCAGCTTACTCCAATCAGATTTGTCATCCTGGGGGCATGCAAGTGACATTAGTGTACCCGAAATTGTTCAAAAAACTTTTAATTCATCACCAAAAGAACAATCTAAACCAGTAACTGCAGAAAACATTGTACCTGAACATTCTCTTCAAGAATTCAAAACACAAAGTGAGCAACTTACTGACAATAAAACTAGTAAGAAAAACGCGATTCAAATGGCTGATGTGTATGACAAAAATGTGAGGAATCCTGAACATTATAATGCCAATCACACAAAAGCTTCAATCCTGAACTACACTTTGTTAAAGAAGCTTTTGTCTTCTACAAATGAAATTGAAAAAACTCCAGACATGAAACAAAGTAACTGTAAATCACAATCTGATAAGTCAGAGCCTACGTTAAGTAATTGTAAAGAAAGTAAAACTCATGATAAGGAACAGCTGGAGTTAATAAAAAGACTGAGTCCAAAACCTGAGTCAGTGAATGATTTGAAACATTCTTCAGACTCACTCAAAATGCGCTCAATCGAAGATGTACATAGAGAAGCCAACGAAAGCGTAACAAAACCCCTAGAAATAATAACAGACAAGATCGCTAACCAGAGTTCCGGCCAAGATTCCCCGCGAATCATATTAAAAATCAACAAGACTGAACAGGGTGCTTCTTCGAAAATAATAACCGAAGAAACCCATAAATCGACAGATAGCCCTACCCCTAATGATAGTCACGCAAGTGAACATGTTGCAGAAACGGTTAATGAAACGCCAAGCCCGAAAAAACACATAAACAGTAGAAGAAAAGCCGCCGCTGTTGAATTAGCAGCAAATATGACAATGGCCAAACGGTTACGAAGTTCAAGAATAGTAGAAAGCGCGGAGAAATCACCTGTCGCAAAACTTAACGTCAATAAAAGGCCGTCTGCACCCGAGAGTCCCGGCCAGCTGCAACAAAAAGAAAGTGAACTGTCCATCTTCGAAACCAAGAGGATGAAACTGGAGCAACTTCTGTCTGCCAACAAATCTCTTACCATCACACCGGTAGTATCAAAAGTCACGCAAACATCTCCCAGTAAATCTAGCATCACGTCGAACCAAGGAGGAAAAGTGTCTCATAACCATTCGCTGTTGAACAACGAAAACTCTCAAAAGAACGGCAACTCAAAATTACAGAATATTTTGTCCAATTTACAAGCGAAGCAAATGCAAACTCTGCAGCAGAACGATACTAGCTTGACTGAGAAGACCGCAGAGGTGACGACCGAAATGGAATCCGGTACTTCAACCGGAAGCTCAGACGTCGTGGTTGAAATTACTAGAGTAGAGAACTGCCATCTGGACGTACAGGAAATGATGATCAACGAGAACTCTGTGTGCGACCTGACGGGGCCTGATGACATTTCGCAAGATCCGCTAGAAGTGCAGGGTAGGAAGACGTCGCCCGAAGAGCCGAAAGAGTCGGCAAGCGTACAAGCGATCGAGCTGACTCCGACGCCTCGAAAGCGCGGGCGACCGCGCAAGTTGCCGCTGGCGGAAAGCGCCAAGCCCACGCCTCTACCCGTGCCCGCGTTAGAAGAGCGCCCTCAGCGGTCGCTTCGATTAATGCGGTAAGTTCGCATCATCAAATCCAAGTCGCATGTAATTAATGTCTTATTTATCAAGCATTCATTGAAATGTTTTTACTGAAATTGCAGGGAAAAGCCTACGATATTGCGGAAGCCGCGCGGCGGTCGGGGTCGCGGGCGCGGGCGGGGCGGGCGCCGCGCCGCCAGCCCGCCGCCCGCGAGCCCCGAGCCCGAGCCGGAGCCCGAGCCGGAAGCGGAGTCCGAGCAGGAGACAGTTGTGGTTGTAGAGGTGGAGGAGGCCCGCGCGCCGTCTCCCATCGACCCGACGAGCTCGCGCATCAAGCTGCCGCGGATGACTGAAGCGCTGGATAAGTCGGTGGCGGGAGCGAGTTGCGCCACGCCGCTTTCGAGTCGCCCGCGCAGCTCCTCCACTACATCAGCTGATTTAAAGCTGTTCAGTTCCACTGCGGTGGTTCTCGAGACGCCGGTCAAAGGGGAAGAGTTCATGAAGTCCCCGGAGGCCGCGCGGCCCAAAAGCGGGCGCGGATCGCGCGGCGGCCGCGGCCGGACGCCCAGGAACCGCGGTCGCGGCCGGGGCGGCGGTCGCGGCGCTATGTATATGAAGGTGAGAGATAATTTTCCGCTTGTAAAAACATACGACCCAAATTTAAAAATTTGAAGCTAGAAAGAAATTACATCAATGATTTGAAAGATTTAAGAGTTTTCAATAGCTAATTGAATTTATTGCTATGTTTCAGGAGACGATGGGTATTTACGGGCGCGTGTGTGGTCCCGCGACTACCACCGTCCAACTTTTCGAGGAGGAGACTTGTATGATGGACGACAACGCCACTCCTTCTAAGTGAGTATGAAAAAACCATCAATCTCTTAATCATTTTCTTCTGCGGTTTTGATATTCTAGTTCACAAAAATATACTTATGTACTTATTGTTTTTTTTTTCAGACCCTCACATTTATTAGACGAAGACTCTCAGAGCTCCGTAAAGAGCTCGACCAACGATAGTAATAAGATGAAAAAATCGAAGTTTGCAGATTTGTTTGACAGGTAACAGAGCGAAAATATTTCCTACTCAATATAATTGAAAACAATTCATTTTCTTGTAGACAAATAAAGGATGTTTAAAACAATAAAATTACAACAAAAGATGTTATATGACCTTGCTTTTATCTATCAAACATCTGGTAAGCGCGTGCGGTAATTGATCATTCGAATCTTTCATAAAGCCATTCATTCATATTCAATGTAATATCTCTTATTATGTATTTAATTGCAGTAACAAAATATGGACGGCGGCTGATGTTAAAGAATATACGTGGCCGCCCCCAGACACGCCGAACGCAGAGTCACAGGTTAGTAAAAAGAAAGTGAAGTGTAGGGACTTACAATACGGGTGGTATCTTCAAAAGAACTTTTCGTCCTTACTGTAAACGTAAAAGCCTCAGAATAATAAAATTATAGTGTTTTGGGATTTATTCCTACTAAAAATTTAAAAGGAAATAAAAAGACAAAACCTATTAACAGAATGTGGAGGAGTTGGTTAAAAGATGTTTAAAAATATTTTATGAAAATCGATATGAAACAAAAGAGCAGGAGATGTATTTATATCTAACTGATTACACTACTATAGTTCGGTTCAATCAATTATAATGAAAGAAAAATGACCATTTTTGAAATAAATATTATTGAAAAATAAATATAATTTGTGTTATAAATCTTTACAAATCCTGGTCAAATGGTCGAAGGATCAATGAGCTTTTGTCTCAATTCACAACTAGCGCCCAAATCGCCCCCAATAAGATGGAATGGAACAAAGGTCAATGAACTCAATGATAGTAAAGAACTGAAGTATAATGTTGCGACCGTTGAACAGGTGATGATGATCCAAGAGCAAGTGGCAATGTTCCTGGGAGTGAAGAGCTTCAAGCGGCGCTACCCCGAGCTGAAGCGGCGGCCGGTGGGCGGCGACGAGCGAGAGTACGTGCTGGCCAGGGGACTCGTGTCTGAAGCGCTCTGCGACCTCGGTGAGATATACTAGAGACTAGACTGTTACTGTGATAGTAAAGAGCTTCAAGCGGCGATACCCCGAGCTGGATGCGGCTGTAGTTTTTTTTAAAGGGGGCAAACAAACTACCGTATGTGGTACTAAGGATAGTAAGTGACTAGGCCGTAAATGGTAAGTGATAATGTACCTGGAAAGTCTAAGTGGAGAAGTAAAGTGCTACGTATGACGTTACCGCGCAACAGTCTCCAATCTTGGTTAATGAATATTTATCCTTACAATCAATAAAATGATACTTTATTGACTCTTACATTTAAAAAAAAATATATACGCTTCGACTTGTAAACTTCCTTCGTTTCGTCGGTTAAAAAGGATACAATTATAGATAGCACAAACAAGTCATATTGCACTTAACACAGCAAGAGAACTAAATGTACCTATTAATGCTAAAATTAATTGAGTAATTAACAGGTATTAAACTTATAAAAAATCAAAAGATTAGCCTTTTGTCTAACTAGTATAAGTTTACTTGAGACGGGACGACTAGTTCATGAATAGCAGCGCCCTTTAGTAGTATTATAAGCTGACCATTGCCTTATATCCGTAAAACATAGTAACCTATGTAACGTGTTAAAAATACTAAAGTACAAGCGCCAATCACAACTCGGCAAAATGGCGCGAAATTACATCCAGTCACGCAATCGACGTATCATGTCACAAACTTTCTATTGGTGCGCGACAACTCGCAACTCCTACGCATTTTTATCAGCAAAATAACGTTCTGTTAACATTCTGACAGCTGATATGAGCAGTTGTATAATGAATAAACGTCTCCAAACCCACTTGGCAGCTCGCCAAAGCATTTCTAATCATAAAATAGTTGTGATGCTTCTCATACTAAGAACTTGGGACACTTTTATAATGATAGATATTGAGATCACACAGTTTCGCAGAATCCTGCGGCTCGCCGGAAATACGATTGAGACCCTAAAATAAACAATACATAAAAGCGTAAAACAGCAGACGTGATGATTTTGAGCTCCGTTAGTGAATAAAAGTATTGATTTTCACGAATTTCCCTTTGATTCTTAAATATTTCGCAGGTTCACAAAACAGTAATTTCCTTGGAAGAAAAGTAACAAAGATGTTTGAAACAGATGTACGTTAGTTTGCCATACTTAAAGCTTATGAAATATTTTACTTCAGATATCCGACAAGGACTGGCTCAACTTTTATTAAAATTGGCTTAGTAGATTCCCTCAAATATGTAAAAAACGATTTAAGATTACTCCAAATTACATGTATTAGGATTCTATCAGAATGTCGACGCACGCAAATAAAGGCCGGAAGCTTCCCTTGGGACCTAGTTGTCATTCCAGGCTAGGTATGTTTACCATCTTCAACTACACTGTCACTTAACATCAGGGCTTTTTCCGTGATACCTTCTTTCTTATCGTTACGTTTTGGTTCCGATGCTGCTCGATCGCGAGTCGTATCGCCGCGCAATAAGGTTCATGGTCCCGCAGCGTCGGAAACAAAACTAAACCATAATGGCAATAAGTCGTTATGGCACTGGCCCAGGTAAGTAGTGGTCAGCTCTTTAGCTCTTAACTATTAAGAAAGTATTGCCATGTACATTTGAATATCACAATTATTCTACAGGCATCACAGCAGTGGACGCGAGCGAAGTCCTAGACATAATGTTGTCAGACTACCCTCACAAATACGAAGAGTACCGGTCCCACCAGCGCCAGAGACAAAATACGGAAGAAATTGTCGAACCCAAGGTTGAGGAGCGACCTACGAAAGTCGAGATCAAGTCTGAGAAGACCTCGGACAAACCAGAACCTCCTAAAGTCGACCCGGAGAAGACAAGACAAGTAAGTGTAGTTAATTTAAAAAAAAAAGTTCGATTCACATTCAGTGTCGTCAAATAGTTACAGGCCTTTTATCATCAATTTGTATGTTTTATCTTTCTTTCATCTGAAAATAGAGCAAAAAGTGAAGTATTATTTACCCGACTTCGTAAGGAGGTTTATGCTTTTCGAATAGATTTAAATATAAATAAAATATGTATGCATGAGATTTCGTTGGCGCGTTTTACAGTCCAAACAAACAGCTTGACCGATTATAAATTGTATGGTCTCGTTAGATTCGTCTTTGCATCGCGCCGTTGGTTACATTCCGCAGTCGGTTTGACTTCCGTCAAATAATGATGTTTGTAGCTAAAGTGTGTTCTGTGTCAGGACATGGCCGCAGCGGCCATAGCGTCAGCGGCGGAGTGGAACGCGCGCGCCAACGCGTGGCGGCGGCCCGCGTGCGTGGACCTGCAGAGCAACACCATCCACCGCCGCCGCCCCGCGCCGCCCGCGCCGCCGCCCGCGCGCGTGCGCCCGCCCGCCGGCTTCTACCCGCACGCGCTGCTGCCGGGCCAGTTCCAGCACTGGTACCGCACCTACACTGCGGACCAGCTCAGGTTACATCACGTGTCCCTCACTCTCACTAGTAGTATACCCGCGCCGCCCGCGCCGCCGCCCGCGCGCGTGCGCCCGCCCGCCGGCTTCTACCCGCACGCGCTGCTGCCGGGCCAGTTCCAGCACTGGTACCGCACCTACACTGCGGACCAGCTCAGGTTACATCACGTGTCCCTCACTCTCACTAGTAGTATACCCGCGCCGCCCGCGCCGCCGCCCGCGCGCGTGCGCCCGCCCGCCGGCTTCTACCCGCACGCGCTGCTGCCGGGCCAGTTCCAGCACTGGTACCGCACCTACACTGCGGACCAGCTCAGGTTACATCACGTGTCCCTCACTCTCACTAGTAGTATACCCGCGCCGCCCGCGCCGCCGCCCGCGCGCGTGCGCCCGCCCGCCGGCTTCTACCCGCACGCGCTGCTGCCGGGCCAGTTCCAGCACTGGTACCGCACCTACACTGCGGACCAGCTCAGGTTACATCACGTGTCCCTCACTCTCACTAGTAGTATACCCGCGCCGCCCGCGCCGCCGCCCGCGCGCGTGCGCCCGCCCGCCGGCTTCTACCCGCACGCGCTGCTGCCGGGCCAGTTCCAGCACTGGTACCGCACCTACACTGCGGACCAGCTCAGGTTACATCACGTGTCCCTCACTCTCACTAGTAGTATACCCGCGCCGCCCGCGCCGCCGCCCGCGCGCGTGCGCCCGCCCGCCGGCTTCTACCCGCACGCGCTGCTGCCGGGCCAGTTCCAGCACTGGTACCGCACCTACACTGCGGACCAGCTCAGGTTACATCACGTGTCCCTCACTCTCACTAGTAGTATACCCGCGCCGCCCGCGCCGCCGCCCGCGCGCGTGCGCCCGCCCGCCGGCTTCTACCCGCACGCGCTGCTGCCGGGCCAGTTCCAGCACTGGTACCGCACCTACACTGCGGACCAGCTCAGGTTACATCACGTGTCCTTCACTCTCACTAGTAGTATACCCGCGCCGTTTGTTGCTTGACATCGGTGATTGGTTACGAACCCCTAGTCGAGTATTCTGGCAATGTTTTTGTAATTGTGGCAGAATGAATTAAACATGGAGCTTTTACCGTAACCTGACTGCCCGTATCCAGATACTGTATATACAAATGTGTAGCTGTGGCTGACCAACTTCAAGTGACTATTTACCATTGTACTTCTTCCTTAACCTGGCTGCCCATTTGCAGATACTTCCCCCTGAACACGGCGCTGGCGGCGCCCCCCGCGCCCCCGTCTCCCGCCGAGTCCAGCTCCGAGTCCGAGGGCTCGTGGGGGGAACACTCCTCCACCAGCGAGGATGAGGATGCGCCGCACCATCTCTCGGCTAAGGTATACCCTATGACTATTTATATGTCGTTGAGGGATTATTGTTACCATACGTAACTATATAATTTTGTCTTGTATTAAATAAGTCAGTGGTATAATAGCCATAATCTCATTGTTCTCCATACATTTCTAGCGCAAGAAGCTGACGCGCAAGCGAAGCAGTCAGCAGGATAAAGAAGACTCCAACGCTGCCGTGGAAGTAGAGACGTGCCGCATGTGCAAACTACGGCTCGAAGCTAACAGGAAGCACACGCACGAGAGGTTCCTCGTCTGCGCTAGTTGTAATGCTAAACGTGAGTATCCCAACCAGTAGCATCTTACAGCGGACACAGGTCATTATTGTGAGTCCAACGTTAGCGTGGAAATAGTCAAGTGCCGTTTGAGCAAACTGGCTCGAGGCTAACAGGAAACACACGCACGAGAGGTTCCTCGTCTGCGCTAGTTGTAATGCTAAACGTGAGTATCCCAACCAGTAGCATCTTACAGCGGACACGGATCATTATTGTGAGTCAAACGTTGGCGTTGAAGTAGAGACGTGCCGTTTGGGCTAACTATGACTCGAGGTTAACAGGAAACACACGCATGAGAGGAAACGTGAGTGTAACAAGTTAACAACAATCTGGTTACCGTTTCCGTATAAAAATTGTAGCGTGATCGATTGTGTAAAGTTGAATTCCTTTCCGTAGCCTCACAGGTGACGCTAGTGGCGAATTGTTTAGGCGTTGAAGTTTTTTAATTCGATAATAGTCTTGCGTTTGTCCATCTTCTCACTTGAAGCAAAAAATAATGATGCATACTACAACGATACATGCTTGCCTAGAGTATAACGAGATCGAAAGTAGAGGATGTCATTCAAACGCGTGTTTTCAGATTACTCTTTAAAGAAAATGGGTAAATGGGTATGGGACGACCAGTACTGTACGTTAACACCCATCCTAATCTTAACTTAATATTACAAACGCGAAAGTGAGCCTTTTCCTGTCTGTTTGTTTCGCTTTCAATCCGCTATTCACATACAGAAAAGGACCTAGAGTACCTTTAATCCGGAAAAGTTAACAGTTCCTGCGTAACCGCGTTGCGCATCCAGTCCTACTCATATTATAAACGCGAAAGTTTGTATGTATGGATTGATGGATGGATGTTTGTTACTCTTTCACGCCAGAACGGCTGAACAGATCTGGATGAAATTTGGTACAGAGATAGATTATAGTCTAGAATAGCACAGGATACTTTTTGACTGCGGGTGAAACCGCGGGGCGCAGCTAGTATAAAATAAAGCACAGAACATCAGCACATAGAACGTGGCCTCGTTCCAGTGCACCCCGCCTGCGTGTCGCTGCCGGCGGACACGGTGCGCAAGTGCCGCTCGTACGCGTGGCAGTGCGCCGAGTGCAAGGCGTGCTGCGCGTGCCGCCGCCGCCAGGACGACGACAAGATGCTGTTCTGCGACCTCTGCGACCGGGGGTTCCACATCTACTGCGTCGGCATCACCACTGTGCCCAGCGGTATGACTGCGGACTGTACTCTACTCACACACACATGCTAGAATAGTTGTAACTTTAAACTTAAATCTACTGCGTCGGCATCAACACTGTGCCTAGCGGTATGACTGCGGACTGTACTCTACTCACACACACATGCTAGAATAGTTGTAAAACTTAAATCTACTGCGTCGGCATCACCAGTGCCCAGCGGTATGACTGCGGACTGTACTCTACTCACACACACATGCTAGAATAGTTGTAACTTTAAACTTAAATCTACTGCGTCGGCATCACCACAGTGCCCAGCGGTATGACTGCGGACTGTACTTTATTCTCTCACACACACATGCTAGGATAGTTGTAACTTTAAACTTAAATCTACTGCGTCGGCATCACCACAGTGCCCAGCGGTATGACTGCGGACTGTACTTTATTCTCTCACACACACATGCTAGGATAGTTGTAACTTTAAACTGAAATCGACTGCGTTGGCATCACTACTGTCCCTAGCGGTATGACTGCGGACTGTACTCTACTCACACACACACATTTGCTACGACAGTTTTAACTTAAACCAACTGCGTTGGCATCACTACTGTGTCTAGCGGTATGACTGCGGACTGTACTCTACTCACACACACACATTTGCTACGACAGTTTTAACTTAAATCTACTGCGTTGGCATCACTACTGTGCCTAGCGGTATGACTGTGGTCTGTACTCTACTCTCTCACACACGCATTTACAGTATAATTGGTTGCCAGGAAACTTGAAACTTAACTTTGAAAACTGTAAACATTCGCTAGGACACCTCTTGTAAAATTTATGTCTGTAATTAATTTACGTCTTGTTGGTTTCCGCGTCACGGGCCTTAAGCCTAGTGTGGGAGTCTTTTTATTTTAGTGATAAATTTTTAGTGACTCTCAAGACAAAATATTTGGGAGTGTTGACAGGTTTTTTCGCAAACGGGGCTTCCATATCTACGGTGTTGGAGTCACTCCTGTACCTCGCGGTATGATTTAACATAGACATTTGACGGTGTTATTCGTTGCTAAATGTTTGCTGTTAATGCTCCACTTCGTACTGATACAATACTCGCACCACTTCAAATTTGGTCGTTATCACCAATTGCAAACTTAACATTTCAGGCCGCTGGCACTGTGTAGAATGTGCAATCTGCAAATCGTGCGGAGCGCGCGATCCTAACGGACTCAACCCCGCGGGGCCCTCCACTCCGGGCCTCTCGACCCCCGGCCCCTCGACCCCGGGCCCGTCGACCCCCGCCACGCCGGGTGCCCCGGCGGGCCCCGGCGAGTGGCACCACCAGACGCGGCGGGGCCCTGGTGGCCACAAAGTGTACTCGCATTCGTTATGCACGCCGTGTGCGAGGTCAGTACCGTGAAAACTCTTTTTCGTTATCTTTAGATCCTGTATTGACGTCACTCTATATTGCACGCAAAAACAACAAGTAAAAAAAAAACTGAGTTAGTTGTCAATGTTCTCTCTGACATACAGTGTATACACAAATCTGTACAACTAACTAAAATGTCTTTGAAAGAAATGGAAAAGCAGCAATTTTGCCAATATGTGGATAAAACTACCATCTTAGTTCGAGCAGTGGGATACTCTGAAAACCAGCTCTGCATAGGCTGGCCAGCCTCCGCAGTACATTGCTGAGAGTATCCCAATTGCCAAACTAAAATTGTTGCTTGTTATGTATTTTTGTTTAATGATTTGTCTTTTTTATTTTTTTAGTTTTGGCAATAAATACCTTTTATTTTATTTTTTATTTTAAAATAAATAATAAAATATTAATTTAATTCGGATCATATATTTATTTTAATTTTTGACCAAGATTCGGTATGTACCGAAAAAGAGGAACAAATCATCTACTTATAACAACGAAATGCGAAACAGCATTTTTTTTCTAAATGTATGCAATATGGAGCGACGGTCTGTCTCAATTTTTTATTTTTAGCATAATTACGGTGTAGATTTCTGCAAAAAAGTTGATTCTACAAACACTGGTACACGAGACGAATTAATGGTGTAACAGCAATTATGTACTAGTTAGCTAGTTTTTTTGAGAGCATAAAACTAAGCATTGGACATGTGATGGAATCATGAAAAATCACAGCATATAGCTTGTAGACCCTTGTTATTTACCGTCATAGTAGAAGTATGTAGTATGTTGATAAACATCCATCTCGGACGAAGCATTGGCTATCCGATTGACTATTCACTTTTAATTACTTTTTGATCGATCCTCGCTGTTTTTCGAAGCCTAAAAATAAGGATACCAATAGTGCATAGAACGCTGCTTAGTCCTTATTCAACTTTACTGTCCTGTATTTATATTGATCATGCCTTTTAAAAATAATGTCTACTACAGTGAATACGGAATAACACAGAAAAAATTCACAAATTCCGTCTTGTGTTTCAAGTAAATCGAAGAGGGGCCCCAACAAAACCTGAACACGATTATTTACAAGAAGAGTATTTTACGAGGGACGCTGATAAAAAGTACACGGTTTTCAATAAACAATTTCGATTATGTGTAATATGTTTTTAATTAATTAACTGGTCTTGGTAGTGATTGTTTCACGCGTCATCTCATGCGTTTGATGTGTACTAACACGCGCTGGGCCTGAGTTCTGGCACGCTCGAGGCTGCATCTGTCCCTTTCACGCTCAATCGAGATTATGTCTGTCACTGTCTACTCTCATTAGAAATGTCACTAGAGAGATACGTATAATCTCGACCGCACGCGACTGTGTTAGATCCAAACTCGGGCGCGTCAGAATGCAGGCCCAACCGGTCTGGCATGCGCGCCGCTACAAAATTTTAAAGTTCTTTTTAGTCGTGCGTAAACGTGACAGAAATATACATTCGCTGCGTTGTCTCGTTTTCGCACTGCAGAAAGGCGATAAAATTTTGTGATGGTGCGAATGCCGCGCCGGCTGGTCGTTGTCTCGTCTCCACGTCTGCTCACTCTGTGATCTCGCTTTGTCTATGGTTCCTCGTAGCGTTTGACCCCCGCGGAATGTTATATCTTGTCCCAATGCAGCGTTCTTCACAGCACACATAATATCTGTTATTTGATAAGTTGCATGCACTTCCTCTACATTTTACATACATCTCTTCACAAAGACTGTTTGCTGTTTCGACGTATTGTGACTTACAGAGTTCGATGAGCAAGCAGTCTTCCTTTAAAAGAACAGAAAAGTCCAATGTACAAAGCACTCGGTGTATGGGAACACCTCTCTAAATCTTGAATTTTGCAGAACTAAGCTAGATAAAAACAATTGGCGAAGACTTTTTAGATGCTCCAACTTTACTGTTCCTTACCATTGTTATTAATTTTCATTTTTAATCGAGGCTGTTTAACATAATTGATGCAATACTTTTTATAGTTTTACGATTCTTTTGTTTATTTGTGGGATGTACTGCGTCAATTAGGTCGAGTTTTGCGTCGCCATCTCATCTGTGGCCGCTAACATCAGACTAACTCATCCATCCATTGTTGAGTTCCGACTAACAAGGGCGTAGATCACCAGGCTCCATCATCAGATCACTAACTTGAGTTTTACTTTATTACTCGTCTTTCGGCTCCACTTTTGTTACACTCTGCATTTATATCTATGCAAATATTGGTGATAGTTTTCTTTAAGAAAAGTTAATTAGTATTATAGGTATTTATTTTGTTATGTATTTATTAATTGTCTATCCCTTTTCGCTACTCTGATAAATTGTGAATACTGTTAGTAATAACATTTCTGCCATATTTCAAACTAAACTTACACTTGATTTTGTCAAGATTATAAGTAATCTTTATATGATCAAAATACAAGCTAACCTCAGCTCTATTTATACGTATTTTAGGGTTTCTTTTATCTTAATGGTATTTAGAACGTGAAGCTTCTAAGTCACCCGAGATACACACTCAGTTCTAACCCCGAGCGTAGAGACGAGTAATAAAGTAGCGTTAGACATCGAGGCCGTATCCCATCGCGCGCCGTCTCGATGCTGATACTAATAGCGTGTTTCTGTGTTCCGGTGGTTGTGCGCGTGCGGTCCGTATGTGTGTGTGCGTGCGTAGGGCGTATCGCATCGGTCGCTACTGCCCTCTATGCGAGCGCTCCTTCATCGGGCCCAAGGGGACAATGCAGCTCGTCATTTGTAAGCTCTGCGATAGGCAACTGCATCAAGGTACGTCATACCATGCGAGGGACGTCGCTCGGCAACTCTGGCTCATCGGACTAAAGAAACAACTGACGGCCACTCAAGTCGACTGCACACGTTGGACCCAATGCTGGCCCAAAGTCACTCGTCCAACGTGTGGATCTAGAAGTTTGCATTAGCCCCACGTTGGGCGAGCGTTGGTAGTTAGTATTCTAGATCCATACGTTGGCCGAAAGGCGTTGAGATCAACGTGTGGAGCCGGAGTCAACAGACTCGAGTCAACTTTTTTTTGTGCAGCGCCATCTGTCATCGGTGCGACTTGATTTTTTAATGAGTCTCTTCTTAGAGTTACATTTCACTTGCGCACTATTAAGAATGCTATTAAAAAATCGTTTATTCTGAATAACATTTGAAAAACAGATACAAAACATGTTCGTTTGTTCCAAGAATTCTGCTGGTTTTGGTTGAAGGGATTGTTGCCAAGGTACAGCGGAGGAAGGTTGGTGACTCATTAAGAAATCAAGTTTAAACGATCAGGCTCCACAAAGTTGACTAAAGCTTGTCAGAAGAGACTTTATGTCCGAAGAGGCATGTTTTCGCCGAGTACTGTGAACACTGCGTATACTGTCGACAATGCATAACATGTAGTATTTTATGTAGTTTATTGACATTTATTCTGATAAAATGTATTATCTAAAACTACTTACTAGGCTTAGATTGTGAAGTATCGTAACAATGTCGACGGTATACGGATTGTTTTCACTGCTAGGTCATACTCAAACGCACGCATAGATTTTACGGCTTTGTCTCCCCACGCTTCTGACTGAAAAGAAACGAATAACGACTACACAAAAACACCAATTAAAATCTAAAAAATATTCAAATTTAATATCCTCATAAAATATTTAGAGTGTGATAAACAATGATTTTGTTTCAAAACAGTGTTTCTTTTGTAAGACATGGTTCTTTGTTGTTCCATGTTTTTTGTTTAGAGGGTGGTTTAGAAGTTATTCGTTTTCGTACCCAGTCATGGCTGTTGTTTCCATTGCGTTTCTAAGGAGTTATTATAAGACATTTTTGTTGCATCATCATCCTGAATGGACTTTTGCAATACATTGAAAGAAATGCTCGAGAGATCGGACAACGCATGTTACATGCAACAGAAATGGCGTTCTTACAGTATATGTGTATATCTGCTCGGGTACCATAGTGCTTGTTTTCTATAGTCATACATATTGGATGTTGTTTTATGCTTATTTCCATATACATCGCTAGACTTTCATTTCCATGAATTATGCTATCAAAGATTGAAAAAGCCTACATAAATATCAGAGTGTTGTTGAATATAATAGACGGCTTATGTTCCGTTAGCTGTTTTTAGATGAAATAGGTGAAAGCATGTACAGGTACACTGTTAACGATGATTTGCGTTAGATGGTAGTGAAATGATTGGGTCTTTAGTACGGAGGGGCGGATATTTGCCGATTTGTGTGTGCCATGCATTTGTCGTGTCTTAGGTACTAGGTTATAATGAAGTGAGTAGACTCGTCTGCGACTCAAGCCTGCATTCCATAGTAAGAATTCAAACGAGATTATAAATCTAGAATTTGATACGTCAGTAATTGATCTTGCTGATCTATAACAAAGATAAACTAAAAAAAAGAAGACATTCCACCAGAGTTGTGTGAGGATGCGTAACAAAGGATGTGGTTGAGAAGAACCAAAAGAATCGCTTTGGGCTTCACCCAGACACGCGGGATGCGGTTGCGGCCAATGGGCTCCCAGTGGCGCCAATTCAAAAATCCATTGACCGCCACCGTAGCCCGCGTCTGTCTGGGAGACGCCTTATCTGCGCGAGGCTAGGTAAACGAAGCGATTCTATTAGTTCCTAACAGACACATCCTTCGCTACGCATCCTAGCACATCTTCAGAGGAAACACCGTCCAGATCTGGCATCAAATCAATACATTGAAAGCCGAAAAAATAGTGTCGTCTCTCATCGCACGCGAGCAGTCGACAGTAGCTTGACGCTGTCGAGTAGCAGGCGAGTCGCAGGCGCGTCCCGGCGAGGACCGCGAGTGACCGTGCGCGTGGTCCCACAGAGTGCGTTAGAGCGACGGGGGCGGCGCTGCGCGTGCTGGACTACACGTGCGCGGAGTGCCGGCGCGGCGGCATCACGTCGCGCGCCGCGGCCGTGCGCGCGGCGCCGCGCACCATCGCCACGCTGTTCATGGCCAAGCGCCGCTTCAACAAGTACGCGCACCGCCAGTACCTGGCCTCGCGCCAGCCGCCGCCCGACGACGACGCGCCCGACGCCGCCGCGCCCGCCGACTGACGCCCGCGCCCGCCGCCCGGCCCTAGTGTGTGTGTATAGTGAGCGCGACTCTCGCGTTTTTGCGTTCGTCGCTGCGTTATGTTTAATTTTTTCTAAGCGTTGAGATCTTATTGTCGCCGACTGGAGGACGGCGGAGCGATTCGAATTATTGTGTATTGTATATTGTAATAGTGATCCCTAGCGGGTGACTCGGTTCGGTTCGAATGACGGACATCGTCGAGTGGTTAGATAGATGTAGGACGCAGGTTAAATTTAAAATTGTACAGTAACTTAATACTAACTTCACTATATGGGTAGCTGGGCAATCGTACTATTTTTAATATTGGTAGTTTTGTTTTAAAGTATCCCGCGAGACAGATCATGTATTGTGTATTCGTCCAGATGTATCGTCGTGTCGAGAGTAGAAGGAACGTGCGCGAGATGAGTAGTTGTGATGTATCGGATAATGTTTCCCCATAATTGTGTGCTAAATGAATGTGTGAAACTATTATAAATCTATAGAGTCGAAATAATGGTATTTCTTTTTATTATTGTTCTCTATAAATAGTTCTCAGAAGTAAAAATAAATGGATAAAGTTAAATTCTGCCTTTCAATGCATTTTATTGTTTTGAAATTATGTATTCTTTTTTTTTTACTGTTGATTCTGAAATAGCGATATAACGGCCACAGTTAGCATTTTGGATTTTTTTCATAAAGTATAAGAAGTAATGTTAGTTTCTCGTTAATTTGCTTATTAAGGTATTTATTTTAGCTGTACTTTCATACGGATACGACTGTATACAAACATTATTATCATTTGTTTACTTGGACAGGATCGTGGCAAATTGTGAAAACAAACTTTAATAGGCTCTATCTGTCACCGACAAAGTATAAAATATTATAATAATTACTCAAATGTATATGGTTTAAAAGTTTACTCCTAAACTATCCCCTATCTATATCACTTATTGAAGTTGTTGATTATATTATTATTTAGATTATGTTAAGCATATTTTCGTTTTGTAGTTTAATTATACGAATAAAATTCAGCAGCTCTTCTTATGTGACAAATTTATTCCTTACTTAATTGCAAAGTACAAAACATATAGGCTACCTTTATTATGCTAACCCTGCATATTCTGGAGTCCGTGCCGCCCAACGAGTATAGAATATATACATAGATTGATCAAAATGTTTATTTTTTTCTTTATGAAGAATTAATTTATTCTACAGATATAAAGATAGTATTATATGTAGATGGGTTGGGCGGTGCCGCGGTCCAGAGTAGCAGCTTGATTAGATTCGATGAATGCTTTGTAAATCTCGTTTGGCCGTCAGCGTTGCCGATATACGTAACGTAAGAGAGCCTAGAATAACTACTATCGAAAGAAATCGTACGTATTCGATAACAAAATGTATGAAAAATTAAACAGCGCCCTATCCATTTACATTTGTACTACAGATTTCCAGTACATTTGTAAATGGAAACTGTATTTTTGATACATTTTTAGTCGGGTACGTAAGGAAAGTTCGGGTAGTAGCTACGCTGGGCAGCGCTCTCGGTCGCATTTGCTGTACTTATGATAATCTCTGCGCTATCGTCTTTTAACCACTGCTGTGTGCAATTATCCCCATAGTGTTGTGTATCATACTTGTATTAGAGTTATATTGTGTAAGTGCAGTGATGATCAGTAATTTCATCGGATACTGGCGTACGATGCATCATGTTTAGTTTTTAATGTGCTTCGGTTATTAACGATAATTTACTTAGTGACCATTTTTAAGATAAATCTAATGTCCGTTCATCAAAATCATGATTAACTTATACACAACAGGTTCGGGTGTCTGTCGCCGTAATTCGCATGCTTTACTGACACAGGTGAATTATTAAGACTTACTTGTAAGAGAATTATTATAACTTTATGTCTACTTAATGCAAGTGTAAACGTTCTAGAAATCTCGCACTGTTCGGTCAATTTTGTAAAAAAATAAAATAAATTTAATTTGAATTTTGTTTTTCATTTCTTCGTCGTGTAAGATGAAAAATTAAACACAAACTGCAATAAAAAATAATGTATAAATTTGACTTACAGTACAGTAAACTCGGTAGCATAATTAACAAAATTTATAATAAACACTGAAAATATTCAGCAAATATAATTTATAAACTGGCAATAAAGCATCTGTGTCCGTAGGTATTGGGTAAAATCTGTGAACAAAGAAAACACTGTCAGTTTTTCAGTTTATGAAGCTCATTGTTTTATTTTTTTAATTACCATTCAAGCGTGTATCATATCATAAAAAGGGGTCATAAAATATTAAAGACAATGTGACAGAAAATAAGTACGCTGCTGTAGCAAACCAACGCGATCACATGATTGGGAAAAGGTATCAAAGATACACTTATGAACGTCAAAGTTTTTTTAAATAGACTCGACCGCCTTGTTCGGATAAAGAGCCTCTACTCAGAAGAACAGGCAAGCATTATTCCCAGTCGTCGACAGTGTCGTACCTTTCCAATTGTCGCTTAGTGTGGACAACCGATCCGTGGATGATTAATAATCGCCTTTACATCGGCGCTCCTAACATTAACATCCACTGCGCTATCGGGTAAATCACGTTGGTTTGCTAAAGCATTTGGTGTCACCAGCTGCTTTTGTAAACATTGGTTTCTAACCTGTTATTTTTACCAATCTCTAGTGTATTTCCGCTTTAACGGAAGGCTCCATTTTGTAAATTTAAATTTGACCATGTTGCCATTTCTAAAAAAAGGATATTCCTTTATAAATGGGGTTTAAATCCATTACATATGTATAATCTGACATATTAGAAGTTTCTTAAAATAGGAAGTACAAAGAATGTGGGTTCCAATTAGTATGAAGCTAACCTGAGTAATTTTTTTATTCAAATAAAATAACTAACCTCATGAATTTTTATTTATTTAGATTTATTTAATACAAAAAATATATATTTTATACTAAAAAAATATTTAGATAAAAAATACTTAGGTTTAGCTTAATAGTAATTGAAACCCATATCTCTTGGCCAACTTAATGCCGACGTTAGAGCGGAAATACACTAGAGATTGGTTAGTGTAACAGTTTTGAAGAGGAACTTCCTCAAAGTAACCCCTGATTACTATTAAAATGAAAATACTATTAAATTATAGCTTAATAGTAATTGAAACCCATATCTCTTGGCCAACTTAATGCCGACGTTAGAGCGGAAATACACTAGAGATTGGTTAGTGTAACAGTTTTGAAGAGGAACTTCCTCAAAGTAACCCCTGATTACTATTAAAATGAAAATACTATTAAATTAAAAACTATTGGTTTTTAATACAAATCGAGCCGAGGCAGGCGGTTGAGGGCACGCTCAAGCGTACGCAAACTCACAAGCTGCCTTTACCGGCCCGCAATAGTTAGGTGTAGCCAGTACCGTAATTAGCCTTATATGCTTGCGGTGCGAGGTTCTATAACTGGTATACATGATCCGAAATTGGGTGCTAGTAATTTTTGCGCCCTTCTAAAGCATACGCCCTGTGCCTGAGCACCGCTGGCACCGCCCTAATTACGGAGACCGATTAAAACTTAATGGCAGCTGTGAAGTTAGGCGCGAAATGCTGCGCAGTAGCGAACACGAAGGTACGCGCGGGCGTCAGAGAGGCAAAACGCCGCAAAGTCTCGCTTGCGGCGCACTTCACAGCCGCCATTATGTTTGAATCAATCTGTACCTGACGCAAACACTGGCACGGGGATGGCGGCGCGGACACATACTATATTTCGGTTCAAAAGGATTGAAAGAAATATTATTGCCCAATAAATATAACCTGTGAGATAAATGTCCAAAAAACCTGACCAGACGGTCCAAGGGTCAACGAACTTTCGTCTCCATCCGCAATTAGGCGAAATTGGACAAAAGCCAATAAACTCTTTCCTCAAACCAACCTGAACCAAACTATAGCGAGTTGGCCTGTGTCAGTAGTACCATTGATTTGTACCATTGGTGGTACAAGTGACACAACTTTGTAGGTATCCTTAGTGTGTCCGCCGCCAAGTCGGTGTGGGTCGTGAGGTCACGTGAGTCAGTAAGTCGTGTGTGTGTGTGTGTGTGATACGTGACCTGTCACTCGTCGAGCCGCAGCCCGCTGACGGAGAGGAAGGTGAAGGCGTTGTGCAGCGCCAGCACGGGCACGGCGGTGGCGGCCGCGCGCACGCGCGCGCGCGCCAGCACGCCGCGCACCGCCGCGGTGAGCACGTGCGGCGGCGGCGCGCTCCACACCTGCACGGGACAACACGAATCAAAACTCAGACCCGCTGTCGGCCGAAACTACAGTTGGAAGCCTTAGCCTTGTAGCTGATCGGTGGGAAATCCGGTCTCCGATTTCAACGCGATCTCATGTAAAAAATGATAAGTATAAAAAAGAAACCGACAATTATAGCTAAGAAGAAACTATAGTTCGAAGCCCTAGCCTTGTAGCTGATCGGTGGGAAACCCCGTCTCCGATTTCAATGCGATCTCATGTGAAACATGATAAGTATAAAAAAGAAACCGACAATTATAGCTAAGAAGAAACTACAGTTGGAAGCCCTAGCCTTGTAGCTGATCGGTAGGAAATCCCGTCTCCGATTTCAAGGCGATCTAATGTAAAACATGAAAAGTATAAAAAAGAAACCGACAATTATAGCTAATAAGAAACTATAGTTGGGAGCCCTAGCCTTGTAGCTGATCGGTGGGAAATCCCGTCTCCGATTTCAATGTGATCTAATGTAAAACATGATAAGTATAAAAAAGAAAAGAAACCGACAATTATAGCTAAGAACACTCGATAAGTCACCTATGCCACCGATAGATATAGACGTATGTATAAAACTTATAAAACCCCTCTTTTGCTTCGGGGGTTAAAACATAGACACGTCAAAAGTCCGAAGTGTTAACTGGAAAAGGTAGTTTAGAAACTCTTAATGGTGAGCGTAACTACAGCTTCCTGATAGGTGATAGAATAATTGTACTTATGCTAATATTTAAAGCATAATAGCTGCAATCAAATATCCCAGTCTTAGTTTTGCAGCCACAAGAACTTCGTTAATATGAGCATTTACTACGAGTATGTGCTAGAGTGACAACACTCAGCTCGCTTATCCAGTACAGGCAAACCAGTGGGGTTAGAGTTTTGGACAATAGCTAGAAAATTAGAGCATAATAGCTGCACTTGGCAGGAAAAATCTGAACGATGCTACTTAAAAAATGTTGAAGCTATGATCAAAAGACTGTGGTGTAATAGTATCTAGATAATCCTTCCAAGTTCCAGAATGGGCGTGGATGTTGTTTAGGAGCTAGACCAGTTACAGTATCGAAGCGTGGCGCGGCCGGTGCTTTGAACGCGCCTAAATTTTCAGATTCCTAGACCTCGTAGTTTCCTCGTAACAATCAAGAAACTGTTTTCGCGCCCAAAAATTCAAATTTTTGCAAAGCGGCGTTACCGTTCCGTGCGGTAGATTATTGCAATTCAATTTGATCTTAGCCAGCATAGTTTTAGAAGTCATTTCAACTTGCGCTCAAAATTATTTTAGTTTTGTTGAGACAGAGAACTAAATTGAACTATGTATGTACCTTCAAAATTTTAAAACTAGATTCTTATGAACTTAAACAACGACGAAGGACTGCTACTGTTATTGGTTCTGTTATAAATAACTAGCTGCACTCCGCGGTTTCACCCGCGGTTAAAAAGTATCTATTTTATATTTGTTATCTATAGTATATTATATTTGTTATTCTAGACTACAATCTATCTAGGTGCCAAATTTCATCCAGATCTGTTCAGCCGTTCTGGCGTGAAAGAGTAACAAACATCCATCCATCCATCCATACATACAAACTTTCGCGTTTATAATATTAGTAGGATAGGATACGAAAGCAGCGGTAAACCTCACCTGATAGAATATCCTCATCTTGACGGCGGGCGCGGCGTCGTGCTTGCAGTCGCTGGTGAGCTTGTTGAGCGCGTACTCCAGCACCTCCTCCAAGTCCTGCCGGCTCATGCAGGCGGCGCGCGCGCGGTGCCCCGCGCACGCCTCCTCGCTGGGGAACGACAGTTGGCACGTTGAGGGAGAGGAACCTGGAAGTAACGACGACACTTGCTCAGTCCGTTATTAGCTGTAAGTTTATCTGTAAGTTAATTTATGTTTTATTGAGAGCTGTAGATTTTGTTCAAATATCGTCACGCCTTTCCTCCTAGGGGGCTGGCAGAGGTGTAATACAACACCCACACTTCGCCGGACGATATTCAGTCCCAAATGTGAAAGGGGGCGAGCATGTCGCGATACACCGGGCTCCAGTCATGTAGCAGATGACATACAATACGCACATATGTTCACACAATGGTCAAATTGGTGCGTGCCTTCGGCTGGGTTTTAACCCGCTCACTCTGGCTTGAGAGACGGGCCTTCTCTAACTAGGCTATCATAGCTTTGTTCAAATAAAGAGGTTGGGTGGGCCCAACCTCTTTATTTTAGAATTTAGAACTTTCTTTATCAAAAATGTTTTGTTTTTGCTGAAAACAAAGATTGAAACAACAAAGATATTTGATCGTTAGCCGAAGTTACAGAAGAAGAGTTTCACACATTTGAGCGGCGAAATTTCGTATACGAGAACTCTCCCTGCGAGGAGAGCTATTCTTACAAGTTAAGTTCTTTTTTTGGAATTGTCTCTTGTTTCAAAAGTCAAGAGTGAGAGTGACCAAGAAACATCTCGAGCGCCAAGAATAGGGAACCTGTAGTTGTTTACATTTTGATTAAACTGGCAGCAATCAAATCTACAATGAAAGCGTTAATTGCTTTCGAGAGGTGAAAGTCGCGCCATTTGTTTACTTATTACTTACATAACTAGGCGATAGGTTATTGCGTAACATAGCATAGCGAAAAACTCTTGTGCAACGTCGGCTGTAGGTACGCTAAAACACGTGCGATCCGATCGCGTGTCTGCATTGAAAAGTAGTATGAGTAGCGGATCGGGTTTTCACACGCGCGGGTTTTCGTACAGCCACACGAGTTTTAACGTACGTTCCTAACCTGAAAGGGTTTTGAGATATAGTAAATAGGTACATAGACTATGATTATGATATGTTTTACTCTCCTAATAAAGACAGTTGTAATCTGGAATTCGAGCTTCACCTGTCACCTTTCAACCTTTACCACAGAATGCTAAAAAATAATCCTGTTATACACAGTACCTGTAGCGACGTAACAGACGAAGGCGGCGACCGTATTTTCATAGTTCCAACGTCTTGTGATGGCGACTTTGTATTCACCTACATTACAGCCTGTTTCTTCATCTGTAAACAGAATATGTTCACTACTTAGATGATGACATACTTAAGTAAGCTACAAGTTGCAATTGAGTATTTTTGTTAATTGTAAATATGTACCTATACGTGAACTACCCTAAATAATTTGAATTCAAAGATCGTTAAACTCTTAGCTTTTTATTACTTGGCTGGTTCAGCACGTTTGTATGCATTTAGCCAGAATCAAATTTAAGACTGCGCAGGGTAATCCACTCGAGGCAGCGTGGTGGATATCAGCTCAATCACCCTAGAACTAGATGCAGGGTAGGCCGGTGCCCCTGCAGTGGGACGTAGGAGACCTTAATTTTGATCATGAAGGTAATATAGAAAAAGACCGCTAAATGCGGTTGAAACTATAGTCGGAGTAACCTACTTAAATAGGACGTGAGTACTTCCCGTTTCTTAAAATCAATGTGTGAGAACCAAGTTTGAAAAATTTATTTACTGCTGGTCTCGTGTTAGCGTGTAAGCTCACACTCGAACCTGTTGTTGTGTGCGTGCGCCCAGGCGTGCCACTCGACGGACGCTTGTCTCGGCAGCGCCGTCACCACGGCGTACTGTACGATGTATATACTCACACTCGAACCTGTTGTTGTGTGCGTGCGCCCAGGCGTGCCACTCGACGGACGCTTGTCTCGGCAGCGCCGTCACCACGGCGTACTGTACGATGTATATACTCACACTCGAACCTGTTGTTGTGTGCGTGCGCCCAGGCGTGCCACTCGACGGACGCTTGTCTCGGCAGCGCCGTCACCACGGCGTACTGTACGATGTATATACTCACACTCGAACCTGTTGTTGTGTGCGTGCGCCCAGGCGTGCCACTCGACGGACGCTTGTCTCGGCAGCGCCGTCACCACGGCGTACTGTACGATGTATATACTCACACTCGAACCTGTTGTTGTGTGCGTGCGCCCAGGCGTGCCACTCGACGGACGCTTGTCTCGGCAGCGCCGTCACCACGGCGTACTGTACGATGTATATACTCACACTCGAACCTGTTGTTGTGTGCGTGCGCCCAGGCGTGCCACTCGACGGACGCTTGTCTCGGCAGCGCCGTCACCACGGCGTACTGTACGATGTATATACTCACACTCGAACCTGTTGTTGTGTGCGTGCGCCCAGGCGTGCCACTCGACGGACGCTTGTCTCGGCAGCGCCGTCACCACGGCGTACTGTACGATGTATATACTCACACTCGAACCTGTTGTTGTGTGCGTGCGCCCAGGCGTGCCACTCGACGGACGCTTGTCTCGGCAGCGCCGTCACCACGGCGTACTGTACGATGTATATACTCACACTCGAACCTGTTGTTGTGTGCGTGCGCCCAGGCGTGCCACTCGACGGACGCTTGTCTCGGCAGCGCCGTCACCACGGCGTACTGTACGATGTATATACTCACACTCGAACCTGTTGTTGTGTGCGTGCGCCCAGGCGTGCCACTCGACGGACGCTTGTCTCGGCAGCGCCGTCACCACGGCGTACTGTACGATGGCGCCGGCCGTGCGTCGCTCCAACTGCCGCCGCGCTTCGTTCACTGCGCTGCCTTGAGTCACGTAGCACACGCTCTGCAAATGTGATACAAGCTTGTGTAAGCATTCGAGGATGACGCTACGCGATATCCATATCTCGACGTTGCGTATGTACTATGGAGGTAAATAGAGACGGGGAACCAACCATTGAATCTCATTATGTTTGGGAATTACGGATTGGAATGTCCGTTAAAATTGGCACGTCATAAACAAAAAAAAAGATCCTTGAAGGTATGTATGTGTGGAACGCGTAGATGAATAGCGGGACGACTGACGTTCTCATCTATCTACTCGCGGATCTTCCCTACTATCACACTGGGCAGTGTGCAGTATTTACATATTACACCCGTTGACTCGGGTACTATTTATAATATATTGGCAGGTCATTTAACGAAGTGATATAAAATGGTAGAGTTCACGTTACTCTGATACCAGCACATGCTGCCCGGCACCAGCGCGATCTGACCGTGTGTGTGTGTGTGTGTGTGTGTACCTGCACGACGCTCCGTATGTGCGCGCGCGGGTTGACGGCGCGGATGACGCGCGTGAGGTGGCGCAGCGCGAGCGCGCACTGGCGCCGCGCGCCGCCGCCCGCCAGCCGCATGCTGCCCGGCACCAGCGCGATCTGACCGCACGTGCCTATCACCTCGCCCACCTGTACATATTCAAAAAATCGTGGGCAATGACAATGGCAATGAGTTTTGATCTATTTTGCACGAGTATTCATTCGGCTAAGCGGTTGAACAGACGTTATTTTACAAGAGACTGAAACACTAATTAGTGTGTCGTAATAGTTTACGATCGATATTGTTTTCATTTTTATTTTTATTGTTCTAGTATAACACTGTGTGGCCATGCCTTATTGTTTATAGCGATCTCATAATTTTCATGCTGAAATTTACGTAGGTTAACTAAACGTGAATTTCCGTTATTTTTTTTTTGGTGGTTATGTTAAGTCATTATATTTAATTCAGCTGTGGATTTTGCCAATAAATAAATAAAAATTCGATTGCAAACGGTTTTGTTGTTTGGTTACTTTTTAACCCCCGACGCAGAAACGACGGGTCTTACAAGTTTGACATGTAGGTGTGTGTATGTGTGTGTGTGTGTGTCTGTGGCAACGTAGCTCCCAAATGGATTAACCGATTTTGATTTATTTTTGTTTAAAAGGTGAATTAGTCCGGAGACTTCTTAGCTATGTTTAATGAAAATCGGTGTCGGGGGTTTTAAAAAATTTGAATTTTCCTTAGCGATGTTGGCGTCAGAGACATTAATGACTTATTTGGTGGCTTTCTATGTGACTACACCAAGCTTTCACTGTAAGGTCGTTAACATTTTGACTATGTTGTTTTACATACTTTTATTATTGATGTTTTGCTCAATTTTTCGAATTTCATATGAAACTAGCTGCGCCCCGCGGTTCAACCCACGGGTTAAAAAGTAGCCTATAGTCCACACTTTAATCTATCTCTGTGCCAAATTTCATTCTGAAATGTATGTTACATAATTATTATGATAATTCCCACATTAATTTTTTTTTTTTTTTGTTGGCAAAACAGTTTTTAGAAATTTTTCAAAATAGAGGAGATATTTTATTTTAAATGTCATCAGAGATATTTTTTTCTTTCCGACAGGCGCCAGACATGTGAAAGTATTTTGCCGAAGCTGAAGGATAGATGATTTGCTCGCTAACGCTCGCTTGGTCGATTGGTGTGATTCTGTGACTCGAGGCAATTACATTTCTCACTATCTTCAAGAAAGTAATTATCATATAATATACACAGATTTACCGCTATATAATTATTTTTTTTTTATCTCCTCTTTCACTGCGATCTGTCACCACTGGTACATTTAACAGTGGGTTGAGTTGGTTGGTGACTGTCATGCTCGGCATGCGCCCTATGTCGCAGCCTACTTTACATCATTGGTCTATAATTGTGTCTTGGGGCATCTTCCGTTTCAATCTGCGGGTAGTTTGATTATCCATCATCAGGACGTTAGCCAAGCTGTTTGGATGGTTTCCGATTCGAGCCTTATATGCATTTGTATGGTGGATAATTTCCTGTTTCACGGTGGTCATGTGCAGGTCATGATGAAGTTGTTTATTGGTGACGAACCAAGGGGCGTCAGTTATTATCCTCAGCATCTTGTTTTGGAATCTTTGTATGATTTCGATGTTGGAATGAGCGGCAGTTCCCCAGAGTTGTATTCCGTAAGTCCAAATCGGTTTAAGTATCGCCTTGTATAGAAGGAGTTGTGAAGGACAGTTGTGAACGGCGACCAATAAGCCGCTATATAATATGATGAAATATCTGTATCCCAGTTGAATTCCAAGAAGGATGATAATATAGTGCAGTGCTAGTCGCTACGAGACTTCTGAGCCTTGAATATCGACGTAAAGTGGCTTGTTTGCCTATTTTCTACAGGCTGCATTTGGGCAAGCTTGCGTTGGAACTGCATGACCTAATCCCTTCTTCCCCTTTTTACAGCAGAACAAGTCGGAAAACGCATACGTACCATCCCTACTTTGTCGACATTCCACCAACTCGGACTAAACGGTTTGCCTCCACCTTTCTAATACGAACCGCAATGGAATGGAACACCTTGCCATCGTCTGTATTCCCGACTAACTACAACCTGGGTATCTTCAAGGCTGGAGTGAATAATAAGTACCTTATAAACGTCAAACGTCGACCTATTCTCCATAAAAAAAGAGCCTTTACCAACCTTAACAGCTTGACTATAAGGCCCTATATTGGCCGGCGCCCAGTGCGATATCCCTTGTACATGCATCGTAACTCTTTCCTTCCCATCACTTTCTTCATAGCTATTCGCCGGCAATTTGTGCGCGACCTGAAATTATAAACATTGCAGTACTGATAAGCGCTATCAGTCAAGAACATAACAACCAAGATAGACAAGTGAGTTGTAGAGGTGGCCAAACTATGGAACTAAAAAATATCTACAGGTGATTGTCAGTTTTGTGAACAAATACGACGGTAGCTCCACCATTTCGCTTTTCAGCTAAGTTGTTAATGTTATCTTTAATTGAATATAGTAGAGACACTGCTTGACAATGTTTAGGCTACTTTACGTGCGAATTACTGATGCGATTCGATAAAACTTGTTTGAGCTATCATTATTATGTAAGACGCAATCTTTCGCTGCATAACATAAAAAGCTGTTAAGGTGTATGGTGAGGCACGGCAGCTGTCTCGCTCACTCGCGACACTATGATATTAGATATAAAATTGTAGAATGTATTTATGATAAATTTGCCTGTATCAATGCATTGAAAACAGTATTACAAACTATTCAGAATTAATTTACGTGTTGATAATTATGAGTATGTAGTGTTCAGAGAAATTTAAACACGTACTATTTTTACGTGGTTACGTTTTTCTAACTAAAAACTTAACATGAAAACTATTCTGAATTCTTTGTCATACTGTTTTCAATGCATTGATAGTGGCCATTTATCAAAAATACTTTCTATAATTTTATATCTAATATAATAGTGTCGCGAGTGAGACAGCTGCCGCGTCTTACGATACACCTTGAACAAAAATGACACTTACAGCGTCGAGTATAAGGCCCACATTCTCCGGCAGCGGCACTTGGACACACACTCTGGTGGGCGGATTGGGGAAGCTGAACGCGCTGACGTATACGTCATTCAACGCGGCATACTGATCCATGTCCCTCATATAGATATTGACTGAGCAAACATCAGGTAACTGCAAGTTCTGGGAGGAGAGCAAGTCTGAAATACGGTATACAAGAATTAAACATTTTTTTATTTTTTATGAACAATAAGTCGGCGTTTGATCACCAACTCGCCTGATGTTAAGCGACGTTGTGGTCTAAGATGGAGCACGACGACCTATAACGTACTTATTCACTCTAGCCTTGAAGTTTTGTAGAGTGAAGAAGTACAGAGACGGCAGTTGAGTGAGGCGCTACAAGTGCGCTACTGCTCAGACCCGTCTTCGGAACGGTTACACCGGACTACATCCCGAAACACGACTAGGTCATTTCACGGCATGGCTTGGTCCGGTGGGTGGTAACAAACCACGGCCAAAGCCTCCCACCAGAGAATTGTTAGAGATCAAAAAAGCTAAAAGCTGTTAAGCCTATTATTTTCTTTTTGGATTATATTACGTTTAGTGCAAAATACTAAACACACACACACACACACGCACATTAAACACACTTCATTGTGTATGCTCATCCTGCACAGGACATATTTTCAAAAAAATATGATTTTGATGCCTACTCTATTTGCTCCAAAAAACTCGTTTAGACAGTACAGACATGTACAGATAGCCTCGTTACAGTTTTGTTAGCATATTGTGCAACACATACATGTATACAGGGTTATAGGTAACTCACCAAAATCCTTTTACGGGTTCAAGGGTTAATTGTACTCATCAGTATGAACAACTTTTACTATTGGGCGAACTCTGAAATCGCGAAAAAAAATCAGCTGCTCCATTTTGTCTCGGGCCATTGAACTTTTTGCATGGAACAGCTGATTTTTTTGCGATTTTAGCATTGGTTTCATAGTACAAGTTGTTCACATTAATAAGTACAATTAACCATTAAGTTACCTATAACCCTGTATAGCTTTGCAGATTTCCCAAAGCAACTAAACTAACATAAAAATAAAGCTTCTGAACAAGTTTACCTACTAATGAGTTTTTTCATAGCATCCTCTGTTGCTACCCTCGTATCCACTCCCTCGCCGACGATGCCACCAATAAAGTACCACCCGTGCTTATTTCCATACATAGACCTATGGTCCAAAACTGGCTGCCTCTCGCTTTCATTGTGCAATTCGTAACTATAACCCTCCTCTAAACTCTCCAAACTGTCATTATGACCATCGACGTCTATAGACGACGTTTCAATTTTATCTCCCGAATAAGTGAGCAATGGATTCAGTTCATTCTTTTCTTTCTCTAACTTAAGTTTCTCCTCCTTCTCTAACTTCTCAATAGACTCTAGTTCCGTCTCACTCAGCTCTATATCGCTGATGTCGCTGAAGACTGTGTCGCTTAGGTCGGCGATGTAATCTAGAGCGTTTTTTATAGGAGGTAGATTTTCGTCGTAGTTTTCTTTTGTTTCTAAATGTAGTTTTAGGTTGAGGTAGCCGACGGGCGCGACGGGGTCGTCGGTGTGCATAACTAGCTCCTTATCATCTCTGTGGGACAAAAATAATCAAAGAGTTCGTTAATGAAGTGGCTGCGTTGCAGAACTGCGGGAACTGGAAGTAAAATGATGTCTGGCATAAGTTGCTCAAGGCAGATACTAGTAAGAGTGGAGCTTTTTAATATCGGATGCCAGAACACGATTTGGGTTGCTGAGGTTACATATCAGAAACTCAAAGTTCAATTGTCCAGCTTTTACAACGTCTACTGACGAAACACCGAAGTTCAAAATTCCGAATGGTTTAAATGGCTATAGGTTACAATTTCTGAGTTTGATTAGCCTAAAGTTAGTAGGCCTAACATTTATTTATCTAAAAAGTCAATTATGGCCTAATGATAATAATTTATCTGTAATTATTGTTGCCAGCTACTTACTAGGCTTTACGGTTAAGTAATATATCATTAAAAAACTCTAAATATCGATATATAATAGAAATAACAAAGTTTGACGTAATCATCAAAGGCATATTTTATGTTACGCAGTTTTTATGTTAATCACTCATTCGCTGCCGTGGCACTTAACCATAGTCCAATCGTCAATTCTATAGCATATTCCATTACATTTTAAACATTCGGAATTTTAAACTTCGCTGTTTCGTCCGCAGGCGTTGTGAAATTCGGCCAAAGAAACTTCGGCCTTCTGATATGTAACCGTTACTGCGACAAAAAAAAATTACAGCTAAAAAAATTATGTTATCCGTTTCACATATCATACACATACAAATTTGAAGAGATGCTGCAAATTTTAGTGTTGACAGATTAGTTTATTCCGGCACAATCGAATCGACACCATTAGTCAATAACTATAGGGTTTGTTTTAAATTGAATTACTAGATCATTACAAAAGTTGACAATACAATAAGTAAGCAAGATATACTCGTAGATATAGCAAGATATAAGATATAACTTATAGTAAGATTGAAAATGTCACATCATGTTCCACACTATATTAAGCTCAGGTACTTATCAAGTTTTATGATGTCGGTGTTATGTGAGTCCACAGAACAGACTAGATTAGAGCATTATTTAGCATTCAAATTAGCAAGGTTGTGGTTACTATGCACGAAATATTTGGCACATATCAATAATGTATTAGGATAAGAGCGCATTACGATTTTAATCGCTGCTATTTAAAATATAACCTAGCCTAATCTATAGATAGCCTAGTTGCAAAAGCTCGCCTCTCAAGCCAGAGGGAGCGGGTTCAAACCCAGCCGACGGCACGTACCAGTTTGTTAATTGTGTGAACATATGTGCGTATTGTATGTCATCAAAGGCGTGACCATATGTTAAATAAAGTATATAACAAACGAATTTATTCGCGACGTACAGGCGCGAAAACTTTTATTTTGTGGGGGGATATTTTCGAAAGATAGGTTAGCTATACCATGGGGTACAACCGTGTTGAGTAGGATGGTACCTACTAAAACCCCTTCAGCGCCTAATGGCTCCAGGTTCTCTAGAGTAACACATCGAAGCCCTCACTGCCGTACATTTGCTCGTCCCGAGCACGTCAGGCGCGAAGCCTTGTTTATTAGCATTGTTTAATACTAGCATCAGATTGGCGATTATTATGCGCACCTATTAAAAATCATAGTGCGCGCTTAGCCTTAGACGTGATATGATATGATGCGATTTTATCGTCGATTATTAAGTAGCTAAATTAGTAAGTAAACTATAACATTGTATCGCTAACTATCTACGCAGACTGTTATATGAGTTCGATTGGTTACGTAGCATTGTTGACTTTGATCACTTTATAAGGTCAACGAAATAGTTGATCTGGAGAAGCGAAGGTTTTAATATCTATTGTGACAACTTTGTACGTATGCATGTACAAAGTTGTCACAATATCATTTGCCTATGATTATAACTTGAGTACAAAGATAAATCTAATAATATTGAACTTGGTGAATTTAATTTGGTCACCGAATCAATTGACTATTAGACGAAAATAAGCAGAATTGCTAGCCTGCCAGGAATTTATCCTTTAGGTCGTTAGCAGATGAATTGCTTAGAGCTGCCATTTCAGACCCTGTTGGTCATCCTGTTACTAGAACATCCTGTTCTGTTCGAAAAGAGAACTGGTGCGTTTTTTTTTTTAAATTACATAATAGGCTTGCGTTTGGCCGCCAACATGCCTGATGATAAGCAGTGATGCGGCCTACGATGGAGCACGCTTGCCTAGAAGAAACCGATTCACTCGAGACTTGAAGACACCCAGATTATAAGTGTCAGGGAACACACAGTCTGGCAGAGTATTCCACACTCTAGCGGTCCGTATGAGAAATGAGGAACCAAAGCGTTTCGTGCGTGTACCATACAATGTCAACCATAAAACGATGCCGCTTTTTTGTACTCTTGGTTGTTTTATAGAAGAACGGGCTAGGGAGAATAAGGTCATGCAAACCAGATGCACACTCCCCGAAATGTATCCGATAAAAAACCGATAGACTAGCAACCTTGCGCCGATGATCCAAACTTTGAAGTTTGGCCTGGACAAGGGAGTCGTTGCCAATGAGCTTCTTCGCACGTTTCTCGATGGACTCCAACGCCTCGAGCTGATACTTGGCCGACTTGTGCGTGACTTGGGGGCGCCTTTGTGCTTTATCCTTTACTGGCTGCGGTTTCGCCCGCAGTTCTACGAGAACCATTAGGAATACCGAATAGTAATCGAACATATTCCTAACTATACAAATACAAATTTGTATTATATAGTTGGATTTTGTTCGACGAGAATATATTGTTTGTTTTAGACGTTAGTTTACGTATTCAACACGATAGTTCTCTTTCCGAACAGGGGTCCTACTATAACATATTTTTGCCATGATAGTTACGTTTTGATGTCGATTCTGCACAAACGCAAATCGTATTGCTGGGCAATAAGGTTCATAGTCGCGCAGCGTCAACATCATGGCAAAAAGATGTTATATGGTAGGCTCGCAGACTATGGACTCACATAACTAATCTCTTCTTGAAGAGCGGGCAGTCGAGCGTGAACGTCTCGTACTCCCCTCCCTCGCCGCACACGTTGAGGCCGTACTTCTCCTGCATGACTAGTAGGTGCGGCTGAATCTCGCGGAGAGACAGGCCCAGGTGCGCCCGGGGGTCTAGACCTAGTGCTGCCACCTGGGGAACAAAACACTCTAATGACATAAAATACCGTCACTCTTTTCCACTGAAGGAGCTGGCAGACGTGTATTACAACCCCACACTTCGCCGGACGTCATTCAGTACCAAATGTGACAGGGGGCAACCCTGTCGCTCACTCTTATATAATAAACAAGCTGCGCCCCGCGGTTTCACCCGCGGTTAAAAAGTATGTAAGTATGTGCTATTCTAGACTATAATCTATCTCTGTGCCAAATTTCATCCAGATCTGTTCAGCCGTTCTGACGTGAAAGAGTAACAAACATCATCCATCCATCCATTCTTACAAACTTTCGCGTTTATAATATTAGTAGGATAGGATTCGAAAGTTTGGATATACAGACGTTTGTTTCTTGATCACGCCAGACTGCTAAACGGATCTGGATGATATTAAGGACAGAGATAGACTATAGTCGAGAAATAGCTCAAAGGCTATTTTTTTACAGCGGGTAACAAGTTCAGGAGTGGTGACCACGAACCGGAAGACGTAGCGTGGGAAGACCTCCCACAAGATGGACCGACGATCTGATGAGGGTCGCGGGAAGCCGCTGGATAGATAGATAAACTCTTTATTGTTCACACCACAAATAACAAAACAACAAGAGAAAAAACATAATAAAACTTGTTATAGTGTAACAACTGGCGGCCTTATCACTAAAAGCGACCTCTTCCAGATGGATGTGGGATGTAGGCAGCGCAAGACCGCGGCCGTCGTGGCGATTGTTAGGGGAGGCCTTTGTCCAGCAGTGGACGTCTTTTGGCTGAAATGATGATGATGAACACCGCGGAGTGCAGCTAGTGTCTTATGTGGTAGGTACTTAACAATTTTTTAGCAATAACATTATTTGATTTTGAATACTATATATACGGTACTTTGAGTTTATTTCTGTGTCAGTTTGTTACTTCTTCGAACCGCGGCGACGGTAGTATAATATTACAGGATTAGATCTATTTTTTTGCACAATATTGACCAAACAAAATATCAAACAAGCTCATATTACGCATTTGATAGGTATACAAGGCTATATTGTAAATCGGACGTAAGGTTTTCCAAACTTGAATAATTAATTTCAAGGATAATTATTATGAATTGATCAGTGCTAATTCAAGCTCAGTAAAAACTACTTTATTAATAGAAGTCGCAACACGAAGTAGTAGTTTTTTACTCGACTGCGCAAAAAGGAGGGTTATGATTTTGATTCCATTTTGTGAATCGAAAATAATTTTTGGTCATACCAGCAGACATAATATTTATACAGCATGATTTAAAATAACGCGTAATATCATAGTCATTCATATTTCGTCTATTGAAAATAGGTTGACTAAACATCGAGATATTCACTATGTACACACATTTGTTAAAATAAATACGAACAGTTTACAAAAACATATTGACGGTCAAACTACATTTTTAACTAGAAACCCACATTTGTGCACTATCAGTAATCAACAATGTTTCCTGATAATTTAACAGTAACAAAGACATTATAATGAAACCGGGCAGTGGCGGATCCAGGATGTTGATAAGGGCGGGGGCTTGAAATAAGTGAAAATAAGCTTTATCAAGGTAGGTAAGATTTTGATTGGGGGCGGGGGGTTCTTGACTCAGCTAAGGGTAACCGTTTGTGAACACAAATCACTAAAAAACAGGCATTATTGACTATTGTAGTGTTATTTAGATACCTTGGGAGGGGGGCTTGAGCCCCTTATATAGTCTCCCCCCTGGATCCGCTTGTGAACCGGGGTGTTATTGTCTGGCGATAAATCCGTGTAAACAAAGTTGAAGCTATACAACATCTATTAATATTGTCTGTGACGAAGCTGGCTTTTCATGATAATGACTTGTTTTCTTGTACCATATTGTTCAGTAGCTAATTGAATTGTGTATTAACACAATTGTACTGCGCACCGAGAAGCGTGGTGGCGGCGTGCGGTGCTTGTTGTCATAAGAACTATTTACATAACTGCCCAAAAAAGATAAATAGATAAACTTGGTGTTGTTTTTAGGGTTAATGTGTGTATGTGTGTTGATATCTTAACTCCACCATAACTACTGAAAGCTTAGACTGATGTTGATGCGAGTGGTATCGTTAGAATCCATGCATTACTCCGATTGCCATAGATTACATTTAGGAGTCGAATTCTTCAATTTTCTTTTAATCATTTACTTTTATAAGAATGTCTTTTGTTACAGGCAACTGAAATTTACCGAGCCCAGTGAGGTTTTAGAGTCTACTGGTACAACTTGGCATTTGTTTGTTCGACAAGAACTTGAATATTGTTGATCAGATATTCATGAAATTTAGCAGACATGTAACATATATCCAAATATAATTTTTAAGTTTGTATGTGAGCTAAATCTATGAGCTATGATCTAAAATATATGAGTTAAGATGAGAGGTTGTGGAGATACACTTCAATGTCTCCATTCAAAGGCGAACTACTAGTTTTATTGTAGTTGAAACAAAAGCTAGAAAGAAAAA
The DNA here is from genome assembly GCA_911728515.1 of Peribatodes rhomboidaria. Taxonomy (NCBI): domain Eukaryota; kingdom Metazoa; phylum Arthropoda; class Insecta; order Lepidoptera; family Geometridae; genus Peribatodes; species Peribatodes rhomboidaria. The sequence continues at coordinate 6,100,171 of OU452178.1, read as the reverse complement.
GATAGCTATTCTTACCTTAATGATGATAGCTTCAACTCCACTTGAAATCATTTCCTGCAATAGTTCCTTTTGGTTCCGCCTCCATAAGTAGGCAAGGGATACTAGACCTAAACGATGACACCTAAAACATTTTATATTATCAGTACTTATTCTAATGTAGTTAGCAAAGGTTAACTTTTTGGTATCATACTTTTAAACTAAACTTAATTTAACATAGTTATAATTTTTTCAATTTGCTAAAAGATATGTGAATATAATTTTTGTTTTTATCTCAGATTATTTATTTATTCATTTCAGATCTTTACATAAACTTACAAACTTTGCAAAACCAACTTAAACTTCATTTAGAATTGTAAAATAGAATCAACATCAATGTCTCCAAAGAGACCGAAACCCACATCAATTAGAAACAATTTTCTAGCACTAAGGAAGCATTAAATATGAACAGTCTTTTGTAGCAATTTAAATGTTTACAGATCTATATTTATAGGGTCATTGCCATAAAGCCAATTGTTAGGACCAATTCATACCAATGAAATGATTTAAATTAAATCTACCTACTGGACTGGTAGGCATTAGGTTTTCTGTAAGTTGTGCTACTTGAAAAAAATAGATTTGGACTTACACATTTTCAACTCTAACTCTTTGGTAATCAGATAAGATGGCGCCAACTGCAACTGCTTCAATATCTAATTCATTCTAAAACAGAAAAATCTAACATTGAAATGATGTAGGATGTTAGTTACAAGAATAATTTATGTCTAAAATTAACAACAGAAAAACTTAATGCCTGAAAAATTAAACATTTATTTTAATTCAAAATATACCCAAATTAAGGGTATAATTTCGCCTTTTTTCCCAAAACAGCAAAGTAATATTGTGTGAAATTTTCAAATTTTGTGCTTATGATGAAAGTAGACAGATATCCAAAAATGACCTCAATCACTAGAAGTCAGAATATAGAGCCATAAATAAGAAAATTAATTTCAACAGTGAACCATTTCTTTATCAGTCTCAAAGAAAAATATTTGTAGAAAGATAAATCAAAGATTGTTTTACTGCACAAATAGGATGTACCTACATTTAATACTTGAAAAGGTATCTATTCACAGCTGTAAATAGGATTGCAAAACATACTTTCTGTCAATTAATTTTACTTTTTAAATATATGAAAATGTTCATCTCAGAATACAAATTCAATATGAAACACTATGGAACTATGTTGATTATATGATATTAAGTGTCCTGAGCACCATTTTTATTTTTGAGATTTTCGCCTTATCCATATTATGGAGTTTGGTTTCTGTGGGTCAACTTTGGTGGTACATGATCAATTGACCATTAGTTATAATGAAATTAACTGAGCCTCAGACAAACTTTCCTAATAAAAAGGTGTAGACTCTAATTCAGGACTGTACTTTTAATATTACAGATTTATTTCTTGAAGGAAGACAATTTTTTGTTTTATCTACATTCATGTTAAGGGTGCTAAAACCTGCTCATATCCTCCAAATCCAAACAACACACCTTGACCCTTGTGAGAAGCCTGTATAAATCCTCGACCTCATCATTTTCTGTAGGTTTATAATTTCTTCCTTGGTCCACAGCTGAGCCAGATATGGTCTCCTGGTATAATGGGAGGCCCATTGCTTCTGCATATAGATTAATTCCATGGTGGCCCACTGTTTGATACATGTAACTATCCATTTCATCTGGAAATCAAATTTCTGTATTAGGATTTTGATATAGCATATGAGGAAATAATTGCTGAGACATTGTGCCTCATAGTAAAAGTAAGCCAAGTTACATTTCTAAAATGAAATTTAGTTTTTGTTGTATTAATTCACTGATCATACAATAAAAAATATGTTTTATAAATAAGTAATTATTATTAAAATGAGCAATTTGATGCTATATTTTGTGAGCAAGTATATTTCACCCACTGAACTTCAAAAGAACAGTAATTAATTAAATTTGGTGTGAAGTCGGCAACCAGGCTAATGTACAATTCCTAGGAGATTGCAGGTAAAACCGAATGGTGCAGCTAGATTATATAATTAGTACGTTTGAATGTTTGATGGAAGTACAACATTGTAACATGGCAGGAAACTGACAGAAATACATTTGAAATATGTTAGTAGGTAGGCAGTACATGGTCTTGTTTACAAAATTCATAATAAGTACATGTGAAGTTATATGGTTAGAAATTTAAAGGGTTTACAAATAGTTTAGGAGTTTAAAGTAACCTTTATGTAGTGGTTGGAGGTTCGCCAGAGCCACGATCGTGTGGCCGGCACCGACGCACTGCAGCATGTTGTAGCAGCTGTCCTTGCCGCCAGAGATCAACGCTACCGTCCTCATCTTGGCTAATTACCTCGCAAGATAGTAAAACACCCGTTACATAACATTCATCACAAAATTGTGCTCCCTTTTTACGCAAAAACACTGCAATATGAGCCCCCTAAGGCAAAGCCATCGCGAGCCGCGAAAACAAACACGCAGCTATGTATACCGCGCTCGGCTGAGTTCACCACCTGTTCGGCGAGGAATTATAGCGCAACATAATCGTTATCTATTTTGATAACACGCTAGAAACTCAAAATGAAAGCAAACTATTCGTAAAAATCCAGCTTCTTCGAACAAGCAGCCATCCTTCATCAATTTCGTCTCATCCACAGACATATAATACAGTAGCAGACGAAACATAAATTGCTAGTTATTATTATACATATAGATAATCAGTTTATCCTTTTCATTCCTCAGTAACAATTCAGTAATGGTATCTCTTTCACTTACCTATTGCAACATGATCTCACACATACACAAGAGACCATCCGTAGCCATGCCGCCATGTATATCTTAGGATGGTTGTCATGACAACAGCACGTGAAAGTTTGGTTGGTTTGATGACATTTATTTTAGTAACAAAATATAGCTTTTTTGATGATTTTATTGCAAGAAAATCGGTGAACATGGTAGAGTGCAGTGCATACCGATGTGAAAGTGCTTCATACAGCAAAACATCCATTGGATTTTCTTTCTATCGGTGAGTTTGATGGTTGCATTTTTGCTCTTAGAATTCTATTCGTTTTCTCCAAGAAATTTAAATATATGTTCAAACCAAAGGGTTTCTTTCGCGGATAATCTATCTTAAATGCTATTTGTTAGTGTTTTTTTATTTGAATTAGAGTAATAAGAGCGTAATAAGTAAAATTAATGGGGGTGTGACAAAATTTGACAGCTCAAGTACCATTTACAAAAACAGGGAGCGGATTGTGAATCTATAGGAATAAAGTTGATAACATAGACGAATAACGAACGAATGACGAATAACGAATAAATAAAAGGATTGCTTAACTTTTCCTTTGTCCATTGGTCAGTATCAGCCATGCCAGAGGCCACTGGGCGGCCTAGAAACTCTGACATCAGGACTTGCCACTCGGGTTATACGAACTTGCTTGCTTAGTGTCAAACCTTTACCTTGGATAGAGTAAATATAGGTTGAAAGATGTCTAATTGAAAGATATTGACTGAGTCACATACGAGTATAACCTTTGTTCCAGATATTCAACGAATAAAAGTAGTGGAATGCCTGAATAAAAAAAAACATGAAGATCCAGGATTGACAACCCAGTTTGGCTAGTGTACTGTACTCAAAGCACTGGCTTGATTTCAGTAATTTTCGTACAAGATTCCGTCCTGGAACAATTCCTACTTTGTTTGAATTGCCTATAGCTGCAGAAGGAAGTAAGTAACCTTATATAAAAGTATTTAGTCACTCCCCTTTTAAGTAGGTATAACAGTTTTGTCTAATTATGACCTAAGATAATACAATTGTATTATTCCAAAACAAATAAACGAGTGTTGTATGTGTACTTTAAAATTAATTTCTACGTTACCTATAACTAGATCCTGAAGTACTTAAAAATGATCCCAGATAGCCGTGGAGTAAAACGAAACATGAAAACAGCATTTTAAAATAAAATATTTTTAGTAATAATTCTGTGGAGCAATTTGCGAATGAAAGTATGAAAATCTTATCTTTTTTAAACAAAAGAATGGAGTACTTTGAAAATAAGCCATTTAAACCTATAACCGCCTAAAAACCAGTGGGCAATTATTAGACTTAGGCTTACTTGGAGAACAAAATCTTCACAGATCACCAGTCTTATAATCTGGATTACAAACAAGGAACAACGAACATCCTTAATGCGGCCCCTTCTAAGCTACATGTCTATGTGTGTTTTCATACCACGCTGATAAATACCTAATGTTTAGTCTGCTACTGTATTATATGTCTGTGGTCTCATCTTGATTTCAGCAGTCAATCACGTTCAACTGTCACTATCAATGTCACTAACAAAGAGCCCTCATTTGTTCTTTTTTTTTTTGTCTGCTCCCCCATCCAGGGGAATTTGGCGTCGCACATCTTCGCATTTGCCAGTGTCAAGTTAATAAAGTATTTTTTAAAGATGATAGAGTAATGAAGGTGATAATGACGACGATGAATCTCTCCCCTTACCCCATTTCAGTAAAGCGATGGATATTTTGCTAAAACTTTATGTGAAGTTACAAAACTTTACTTCACAGAGAACATCAATTGTATCATTTGCCCACACTCATGCGCCTTAGTGAACCGATAAAGGTTATTAATCCACCAGAATTACACTTTAACACTCGAAGAATCATAAGATGAATCCACCGGTGGATTTAAGAGGAAAAAAGTATCCATGGATCCACCGCTGGATTCAAGAGGAAAAAAAAGTATCCATGGATCCACTGGGGATTCAAGAGGAGTAAAAAGTATCCATGGATCCACATGTGGAGCCTAGCTGTAGATCCAAGTGGAATGAGGGGATTTAGAAAATTTAGAAAAATTTAAATAAGTTAGTAATGTAAAAGTACCTGACGTGTAACTACATTAGTTAAGATTAAAAAGTTAGGAGCTATGAAAATAACACAAAATTGGAACAGCACCTCTTCGCTTCCCGCTAAAAACTTGTTTTCTTATTTAGGCAGAGCACGCATGTGCATTGTGCTAATTCCGAAGATAAAATGCATACTATGCGAAAAATTCAGAAATGGAATTAATTATCATGTTTGTTCAAAAATGAAATAATAAACTTAACTTACCTTTTACACTCGGGCAGTGTACATGTACAGGCTGCGCCGTCGCGGCCCGATCTGCCCACAATGGCAACGCTAGCAGCCTTAATTACGCTCTGGAGGGCTATTCTTACGGAGTGAGATTGAATCTGACCACTTTTCGTTCTTGTTGCTCTCGTTTGAATAGTCATTCATAATTGTGAGAGAGACCAAGATAAAATCTCATCTCATCTCACGCGTAGGAATAGCCCCCTATGCCCTGACTGTGGTGCTCCGAGTTAGGTAGGTACTTACTTTTAAATGCTTAAGCTCACCCTTTATCGTGAACAAATCTTGAGTTACCAAGGCTGTCCACGACATGATGCATGACTCAGAACAGAAAGAGACAGAGAAGAAACAGAATCTAAGCGAAGTGCGATTTCGGACGAATACTTAGTTCGAGCAAACTACTATAATTACTACATTCACACATACAGACATTATAGCTAGTTGGCCGAGCAAAGCGAGATCTCATAACTGGGACTTCTCAGCATTTGTTTGATACAAATTAAACATTTTAAGTTCGTAAAAGAGCTAAAATAGACATTGATTGTGGAGTTAATAACATGCGAGGTCTCCGTCTACACTCTAGTTAACGTCAAAACCGTTGATCCGTTTTTGATAAAATTTGGCAGGCAAGTAATAAATGAAGGCATGCTAATAAATGAGCCAAATCGGACAATTATTAATTATTTATATTTAAGCCCCCCGTTCGAGAGAACTTCTAGTAACTAAAACTTCCCTCAAATGGGGTTCAAATATACTTACCTAATTAACTAATATTAGAATCTAGTAGCTTAGCTTCACTTCACCGATGAGACGGTGAGAGCCACAGGCAGCCAGCCGCGATAATCCTCTCGCCTAGTCTCGCCTCGTGGTGGCGCGCTGCGACAAGGCGGATTCCTTACCTTAGGGCTTCAGGAGCATCATACATAAGTGTAATGTATTATTTTCAATACTTATACGGAAGGCTAGAACATAGTTTTTTTGAACATAGTTTTTTGTAAGTACCTATCTACGTGGGTGAAAGACACGAAAGCAGACAAATTCCAACATCACCACAGCGCCATCTGGAAATGAAAAACAAAGTACATAGCAAGTTAACATGCTTGTTTGTAAGCACTTAAATAACTGATTTTTAAGGTTAGAATTCCCTTTAAAATTTCAACAAAATTACAATATAATTTTTGAGACCTATTTACCTCAACAATAAACAAAAATTTTTTAATTTTTAGGGATAATACAGATCAGAGCTGTTTGTTAGTGCACTTCAAAAAGTCTGTAGTTTGACATTGCCAGCTGTAAATAAGATAGAAAGCTGAAAAACTTTGAAATAATCAAAACAATTAGTGATAGTTACAACAATTTAACTGGAAATTATTTTTTTTAACTTACAAAATACAGTAAAAATACGGAAATAAGCAACTTTAGACACAGAAAGGTGTACGTGCTTCAAGTACAGACGCCTCGGAATGAATTGTTACAACTGTTCTCTCATGTGTCAAATTATTGATGCGGTGGTTTGAATCACGTTTGAAATTTTGTCGGAAGCTTTTAAATTAATTTGACTTAATGTCCTTTCTCCTACACGGAAAAACGTAGCTTCTTCAGTGATAGAAATAACTAGTGAATTTTCTGTCTTAAAGTGAGAAATAATGGTGCTGGCCGAACGAAGTACCGACGTTCGAAACGGGAAGCGGTCAAGAGGGCCAAGCCCCAATGGCCATGGAAGTCCCGATTCCAGTTCTGAAGACGAGAACGGTACGAAAAATATTTATTTTGCCACTAATTTTAAGCCGATTACCTTGCTATAAATTTGACCAGTAAGCTTCACTCATGCTGAATCATTTGAACTTTTAGACGCATAGGTACGTACTTAGACGTGTGCTGCGTCGTAAATATAACTCGAAACAGTGGTTCATAATTTAAGCCTGCTTAACACGTCAGTGTTGTGGATAATTTCATTGTCATATGATATCATGCTTTTTTTTTTATGCTTTCCATCATCGCCTTCATGCTGCGCCCATCTCATCCACAATCTCACATGAAACAAAGCAGTAGTACCGTTTGCAGCTGAAAAGATTAGAGTGGGCCGGGACTACCAGGCAGTGTGTCCAGAGCTGGAACCATTGGAGGCCAGGAAACCAGAACTTACATCTGACCGAGCTTTATTGGTTTGGTCACCTACATGCGACATATCTGATTTAAAATGTGAGTTCAAACATTCAAGGCTCTTTATTTTTTATTTTTTCAAATTTATTGTTATCTGACAGTTACAATATGTTTTAGTGGATGAATACATAACAACAGCAAAAGAAAAATATGGATACAATGGAGAACAGGCACTTGGTATGTTATTTTGGCACAAACATGATCTCAATCGAGCTTCTATGGACCTGGCAAACTTCACCCCTTTTCCTGATGAATGGACTGTTGAAGACAAGGTGCTCTTCGAACAGGCTTTCCAGTTTCATGGAAAAAGTTTTCACAGAATACGTCAAATGGTGAGTAAATTGAAAGGCAAAAGTTGGTTTTCCCTGATGGCAAAATACAAAAAATGAGTTACAATTACTGGTCTTCTTATTTTGACAGTTACCTGACAAGTCTATAGCATCACTAGTTAAATACTACTACTCATGGAAGAAAACAAGGGCTCGTGCTTCTCTTATGGATGTGGTGGGTGACGGCCGCAATGCAACAGGTTCAGGGACTGGCAAACGGGAATCCGGAGCTGGCTCTGAACCCGGGGGCTCAGACAAGGAATCTGACAATGATGAGAAGGTATGTATCATCAGAACCCATAAACCAATGCACATTGTTCAAATATTATTTTGTAAACATTAACCTTCCATAGACATAGTACAGTGTAAATGTTTTACACAGAACTGATTAACAGCCTTTCAAATCTCTTGTCCTGTTCTGAGTGTATCTGGATTGTCCAACATGGCTCAAACTGTAGGCTGACGCTTAGTAGGGAATAAAAGTGCAGAGTGGAATAAATAACAGCTGCTAAAAAGCTGTTTTAAATAACATTAAAATCGAGAACACATTTAGGCAATGCTAAAATTATGATTTAATTAGTTGCTCTGCATGTAGATGCCCCATTGAGATTTGTTGTTAAAGCTTTCATTTGGGTATTTGTTGGGCGTATATGTTGCGAGGCTGGGTTTCGAGTTAAGGTCATTATGTTGGTATGGTACAGAAGTGGACTATCCACCGCGGTATTGTCCGCGGGCGCGCGCCGGCGCTCGGGCCCTCGCTGCGCGCCGCGCCCCACCACGCCGCGCAGGTGGGTGCTTCACCGGGACTTTATTCACACTTAATGTTCTGTCTTCTTAGGCTCTTCACACGTTATGACCAGAAATCGGATATACAGATACATTATTTACCCAAACTTCGTGGATTGGCTGCTATGTTTTTTATGAAAAATCCCGCATTTCCAGTACGATGAATTAAGGTTTTTAGTTAGGCTTAGGATTTAATCTACTGTTGATAATTGATTTTATAAAAAAAAGCTGAAAAACTGAAACTGCTTTAAACCATACTTTCTTAGCTTTTTTCAGAAAAAAGTAAACCAGGTAAATATGTATCCAAATAAATAATGTCTGATCACTAGATATGACTTAATTTTTTTGACGACACCTCTTGCAGCTGTCAACTCTTGGTTAACTTCTTAGTGTTAAGGTGAGAGAACAAAATGCCACCAGGTCTATCAGGTGATGTTTTGTCAGCTTCAAAGGTCTCATTACATTAATTGAGCTGTTGGCGACTGGTATCTGCACGAATGACGTAGTTGTATCGCTTTATGTGCCTAGCATAATGATGGTACTCAATTTAGTGGTAATCACCAGTGACGTCGCGGACCGTAATCTTTTCCTGTCATGGCGGCGGTGTTCGCTACAGTTTGGTCAGACTTTCAAAGTATCCCAGTATTCCTAATATATTTTCTTAGGTCACATTCAAGATACAACATTTTATGTACATGTACATATACATATGTATGTATATACAAATAGTACTCAAACTTGAGTAGGATACAAATAGTTGCCTATAAGTAACATAATGTGTGAAGGAGCTTATATCTTGTCTATTGTCTCAATTAGGCCGTTCATTTGATGTATATCAGTTATTCTATCTTGGATCGTGATGTTTTTCTCAAATCTTTATATTTATTGACTGTGGTCATATCATGCTTAATCATTGCTGCACTTTGATACTTGTGATGGTCAGGTCATGCAATCATTGGCTGGCTTTGAATAGTTTTAGTTCAATTCCAAAACATATTTCCAATACTTACAACGGTTATTTTAATAATTTGATCTTAAGCGCGCAAATTTTAATGTCATTTGGATATTCGTCCTTCAACTGTGATCATTTCATATCAGGAAATCATATCTTGTGAGTGGACTATTTTATTGCTATATTTAATATGCTTATTTTTTGTTTTAAGTTCAACCACTCTGCATTTTTATCCCAAATTATAACTCATTTACAATCATGATTAACACACGTTTTTGTTTAAAAAGTCAACATTAAAAGCACCAAAAGTTGTTTTTGTTTGTTTGGGCCGTAGGGGAATCCCAAGGTTTTGGTATTGGTAAATTGAAAACCCAAGTTATACATATTTTTCCTATGGCTTTGGTAAATCTTAGTCCTGGTGTCCAAAAAGTATTTATGTCTGACAAAATAGCAAGTACTTAAAGCAAGCAACTTAAAACTTAACTTTATTTTTTCGGAAAAACGAAAAAATAAAGTTAAGTTTTAAGTTAGCTTTTGTTTTCTGCATTATTGTGCTCGGACATAAATATAATTTGAAGTTTCTAACACTTAATGTTTCGTCGCTTCACATAATCACCTTAAGTTTTATATAAAGAAAAAACCGATTCTCATAGAGAATCTCGTCATGCCTATATTTTATAAAAATGTCTAAATGTTAGCCCATGCATTATCACAAATTTATTTATCATGAGTTTGAAGCTACACCTATCCTTGAACTTCCCACAGTGTTCCCGCATGCTTCCTTTAACAGCCCCATACAGGCAAATGTTTATTTTCTCTAATGTGTGCAGAATATCATTTACATAATCGAATGGGTTTTTAAAAGAAGTGTGTGAGAGATCATTGTTATGTCGCTGCTAATGTAGCCAGTAGCCGAGGCAGGATTGTAAACTGTTGATTGGGGTTTAGGGCGAGGGCGGCGGCGATGCTGGGAAGTGGTGCACCGTTTGCGGCATTCTGTGCAACCAGATCACGGCTCACAACTCGCAAAAGTTGTGTCAGGCATGCCTCGTGCACGCCAGGTCGGTAATCCTTCAATTATTAACAAGTACCAGATCTGTTTGATATACCTAATTCGCATGTGATAGACCGTGATGTAACCAGTCAGGGATTGTTTGAATGTGTGGTGGTGATGACAGACGCACGGGCACGATGAGGCCGCTGTGTGGGCCGTCGGGGCGGCGCGGGCCCGGCTCGAAACAGCAGCGGTACAAGCACCGCCTGCCGCGCGGCATTTACATCAATCACGACGATCTCGTGGCCATGGCGACCGGTCCGCAGCCCGGCGACCCGCCGCAGCCCGGACAGCTCAATCAGGGCGAGGCCATGCTGCGGGCCATGGACCGGGAGATCGTATCCTTGAAGAGACAAGTAAGATCCGTACGCCACCTGTCGCCTGTAGTGCCTCGCAACCATACCATTACCTGTACCTACACGAGTAGATTACCTCGCGGCGAGCGTGCGAACCGGACCTCTGGTGCGATCGTGAGAGTGGCAGGAATTAACCTATTCCGATCGGTAGTTTCTAAACGATTAGCGCTAATTAAAACCGCAATACCGAACTCGTACGAAAATGTATTCTGCACACAATAGAATTTAGTTATTCGAATTATGTTCATTTTTATCGTGCTTACCCTTCACTGTGCTTCATTTGCTGCGTGTAAACCCTGTGCCGAGTAGTATTGGATAATCCAGATATGCACTAAGTGTAGTATGTGTTTTATATGTTTACAGGTTAATGCCAATGTGAGTGAGTTATATGTGTGTTATGGTTAGGTGCAGCAGAACAAGCAGCAGCTAAGCGCCGTCAAGCGGAAGGTGGGCGACAGCGGAGTGGAAGAGCTCAGGCCCGGGGAACCCCCCGCGAAGATCAACTCGCGCTGGACTAACGATGAACTACTCATGGCCGTCACAGCTGTCAGGAAATATGGTGAGCCATGGTTTTCCTGCTGGAGGTATTTGTTGTTAAGTACTCATTAAAACAGCTATTTATAGTCTCAGTGACGAGATCTTTCGGATAGTAAATAGGTACTCTCGTGACAGGTCGCGACTTCCAAGCGATAGCCGAGACGCTGGGCACAAAGACGGAGGCGCACGTGCGCTCGTTCTTCATCTCGTACCGGCGCCGCTACAACCTGGACGCGGTGGTGCGCGAGCACGAGGCCGAGCGCGGCGCCGACAACCACATACAGGCCGGTGAGTCGATGTGCTCTGAGCTCTTGAGCTGAGCCAGAGTTACACTTGCGTGCTCGTGATTCGGCTCGCTACTCGTCGAGACATTCCTTGTGGCCTACGCATGCACGACTGACCGGAGTGAACGTTTATACATTCGCGTGTATTCATTTGTGTGTAAGCAGTTAGCACAGTTCGCCTCACTCTATTCCTTTGATTCGTGTCAAAAAAACCGCTCCTGACACGAGCGCCACGAACGCAAATGACGGACGTCCGTTTTCATGCGCGCTTCTCGCCACTCGCGTCGTCACTCGCGCGAGTGTGGAAATGTGACCTTAAAAACTAGAAAACTCGATGTTTAGGTTTGAATATTTACCTACAGCCCCTCTAGCCAACTCTCATTCCCTTCGAAGCTTTCGAAATGTCACGTAATCTTTTTGTCTACTCGTTCAATCTACATTAACGTTCGAGCGATAGCGACAGAGGAAATGGGATCGCTTCGATGCGAATGCAAATTGATTCTCAAAACAGTTAAAGAAAAGTATTGATACAAGACACGCATCTACTATCACTATATATTCCATGTATTGTTTTTCACAATGGGTGAAGGAATTAGCCATGCTACAAAAGCAAGCTTAACTAATATTATAATTGCGAAAAAAGTGAGTTTGCTCGTTTGTTGAAGTGTAACTTCTAATGCGACTTCCAACAAGGTTGCGTTAAACGTTTAACGCTCCTGGGGAGAGGGAATAGAAAGAGACAGAGCGATAGTGAATGCGTGGCTCTCGAACGCATGCGCGTAGTAAGAAAGATACACAGAAGCTTTAGATCTTTCGCGCGGAGGTACTCCACGCACTATTTTTTTGTTAGGTTTTCTCGCGTTAACTACTGAACAGATCTAAATGAAATTTTACAAACACGTTGTCAAGGGTATAGGAAAGGGCATAGAGTACTTTTCATCCTAAAAAATTAAGGGATCCTTTGGAACCGCAAGCGAGTAGGTATTTAATAATGCAATCCTCGTATCTGTGATTTACAGGCCCTACTGGGGCAGAGCCAACTGAGACCGCTGACACGAGCGCCAACAACGGAACTGGTTCGCCGCCGGCCAAAGATGAAAAGGTAGGTAGTAATGTTAGTTCATTTCATCATCAGATTCTTTATCAATAAGGCAATGATAGAAAGGCCTGAGTTTTTTAGCCCTTTGCTAAAGATTTGGTTTTGGCGCTAACCTTGTCCACAGCTTAGATTGGCATTGAAATTAATCACTTCGGGGCTGTATTAAAGAGGAAAAAAATGTGTATCGACGTACCTATTTGAAAAAGGCTGCCCTTTTTCAAATAGTTGATCGTTCATTCTAGTAAGACCTGACTTACTAGCTGTCTATCAGTTTGCTTATCATCACAAATCATCGGTCAAAACATAGAGCCAGCCTGCAAGTACTTCTAAAAACCTTTAGGCTACTTATTATTGACTTAGTAAACGCGAAGCGTCTCCGTTTCAACTTGAGGAAAAATGCTTTCGTATGGCCGGATTTGCGGCTATTCTCCTGTACAGTACTAATTTCTGTACTGATTCTTGTGGAAATTAGTGATCAGATTCGATAATAATACATAATTCAATTGTCGATTCAGTAATTAGAAAATTTTCAAAATGCTGAAATATGATGTTTTTTACTTTTTAACGAGGTTTTCTGTTATTGTTGTTTTTATTGACATAAATTTTTGGCTCAATCCATACATTTAACTTAGTACCTTTACGTTTCCGCCACGGCCGCTCTATTGAAATGTATGGAGCCAAACGTGAACGAAAAAAGTTTACGTAACAATCAAAACTCCTGTCCCATACTCATTTGTCGTATCCTCTCCATCCTAAGGTTGCCTCGAAGAGATCGCTTTTAGTGATAAGGCCGCCAGTTGTTACACTATTTAATAAGTTTTATCATTATTTTTCTATTCTTGTTTTTGTTATCTGTGGTGTGAACAATAAAGAGTTTATCTATCTATCTAAAATTCACGGTAAAGGACAGTTCATAAAGTCACTAGCTTGTATCGGTTGTTCAATAAATGCTTCTCTGAGTCTGAATCATCATTATCATCTTCATCGTGTGTCGCAGACTGAGGTGGACAGCGAGGGCGTGGCCATCGGCGCGTCAGCCGAGCTGGGCGGGCCGCCCACCACGCCGCCCAAGCACAAGCCGGGCAAGTGATGCGCGCGCGGCCGCGGCCTCTCCGCGACCTAACGCATTCATACCAACCACCCGCTAAACAGCTTTCGTTGGAGCCGCTCGCAGAACGCGAAGATATCGTTTTCTTGCAATGCCCGTTAAAAACTTGAGACATTTTTAGTGATAGTGTCGATTAACTTTTGCCCTGCAGCAGTACAGAATTAAAACTACACGGAACTAGCAGTTGTTTGGTTGCTGGAGAAGCTAATCTGTGAATTAGTGATGACGTATACTTTCCTTCGAAGGCTGGTAAAGGTGTATTTACAACAATATTGAGATGTTAACACTTATATTATAAAGAAGGAAAGATTTGTATTTCCGTATGTTTTTAGGGAAAAAAACTACTGGGCCGATTTCAAATGTTCTTTCACCATTAGAAAGCTACGTAATCCCTGAGTGGCATAGACTATGAAACGCGAACGAAGGCGAGGGCAAAAGAGCTACTATTTGTTGTTCTTACTGAAAAAGTGCCGATTTCTGGCCTTTGCTCCCCAGCAGGACAGAATTAAGACTGCACGCAACTCTAGTGGTACCGGTTGAATGAGTTCACGCCCACGCGGTACCAGGGCGTCGATATACAGGGTTACTGGTAATCAATTAGCATCTTTTTAAGAGCATCAAAACAAAACTGTTGTTCTACACTTTTTCCTATAACTCAACAAATATCTCAAAATTTTGTTTTAAAGTTTTTGTGGTTCACTTCATAACTCTTTATAGCATCCGGAGCCGCCGCCCGCTTGTCGGAACGCGCCTCAAAGTGCGCGCGCTTTTTACGTAGTTATGTTTATATACTTATATACTCTGTTTGAGGTTAAAACGAACCTCAAGTGTCTATCGAGCTCAAATTCGGTTTGATTTTTGTATATTTGAAGACAAATATTGGTTTTGTATTTCTTAAATTTTAGACAAAGAACTTTAGGTAAGTGATTTTTGTTAAGGCTGTATTCTATTTTATTTTAACACTAAATGATAAAAAAAACTGTAAGTATTAAATTTTTGTGATTTTTATGTTATATAGTTTTTGAAGGAAGTATTTACAGAATAATGAAATTATATGATAAAGGCGAAAGCGTGTGTGTGTGTCTGTTTGTTTGTTACTTCTTCACACTTGAATGGACGGGTTTTGATGAAATTTGGAAGAGAGGTAAGTAGATAGGAGATAAAAACCGCGGACGCTGCTATATAGTTCAATAAAATGTTATTAACCCATATTAATTTAACCTTAGTAGAACCGAATTAGAAGAAGCGAAAGATGTGCCAGGATCGTAGCAAGTGGAAAGAAGTAGTATTTGCCTACCCTTACGGAAAAAAGGCGCGACCATATCTATATGTACATATGTAATCCAGTAGCATAAACAAACTTATTTCTTAATTAAAGTTATTAGCTCTCTGCATTTAAAACACTTAAACCCGTACCAAAAGTAACAAACACACATACACACTTAATTACAAAACTTCTTTCGCATTTATGTATGTGTAAGCGTGATTACAAACACACGAATGTATATTACATACATACTACTTCATATTAAAGCATCCTAACTTCACCTAGAATCTTATAAACTTCTGACATTAATTCAGTAGAGCCCGTAAACATCAAACAGAGTATATAACATAGCGCGTTGTGTTTAGACTGGTCAATATATGTATTTGTTTAAATTGTATGAAAAAACATAAATATGTTTTTTTTAAAGTCGTAAGAGCGATGATAGCCTAGTTGGAGAAGGCCCTCCTCAAGCCTGAGGGAGCGGAGTCAAGCCTAGCCGACGGCATGCATCAGTTTGTTCATCGTGTGAACATATTTGTGTATTGTCATCTGCTACATGACTGAAGCCTGGTGTATGGAGTCAGGCTCGCCCCCTCTCACATTTGGGACTGAATATCGTTGGCGAAGTGAGGGTGTTGTATTACACCTCTGCCAGCCCCCTCGGGGGAAAGGCGTGACGAAATGTAAAATTCGTAGAACAAAAGATGTTCGTTTTGATGTACAAAATATGCCTGTACCCCTGTATAGATATAGTTGTTAGTAAACGCAAAACTGCAAGTACTAGATAACACTATATTAGCAACAAATACACGTTTACTTGCTAGCGAACGTAAGGCCGTCCAAACGCGTTAGTACTTGTATTATGTCCTGTTCTGTGTGGGTTTAATTCTGCGGCAGGGCTTGAGTGGTTATGACTTTGTAAGAAGCTACATTTATCCATTGAAATCAACTTGAAAGAGAAGTGTGAGAAGATATTTCAGTTTTGTAATTTTCGGGTAGTTCTAGCTAAGATTTTTTTGCGGTTTGTGGAGCTACGTGGCTCTGATGTAATAGCTTTACTTTTAAAGCTAGAAAAGTTGCAAATAGAGTCATTTTATTCCATGAAGTTAAAAGGCGCATCATTCTGTCAATTTTTTTTGAAAGTGTAATCATGCAAATGCACAAAGCATTGAAATATTATCACTGTTACAAATATTTATGTACTGGGATACTATTCTAAAGTGGAGTTTAGACGAGGAAGAACTTGCTGCAAATTATTGCATGTATGGTTCGCGGCAAGTGCCAGAGCTACTAAAAGCAAAAGTGAGGTTAGCGCATTTGATTTTATAGTCTGAATTTTCTTGCCTTTGACAATTGACAGATCACCTTATAAATACCGCATTAGACTTTTGTACCTACTAAAGCTTAAAACTAAAACTTTCACCATAGTTGGTGGTGACAAGCACAGAGAGTGCGATAAAGCGTTCCTATTGGCTGTCTACAGCTTACATTTAAGAGCGTCTAGCATTAAGCCAATGAAAGTGTTTTTTATAGATGTACATATCACTGTGTGGTAAGCTTGGTACATTTTGTTCTACGGAATGTAAGGGGTGATCTGTACCTGCAAGTTGACTTCTGTTTTCTCGTCTAAACCTCTCTTTAAAAACGTATTTGAGTGAAATAATCGTGAAGTGTGATTGAAAGGTTGTAAATGTGATGTGATTATCGTGTTTTAGGAAGAAATGTGGTATACGTCTTAGTGATGCATAATCTATAATTGTAAATAATTTTAATGTGAATAGGACTAAATGCTTTGACATGATAGTTTAATGAAAGAATGAGATGTATTTCTTAATAATTATAATGAAACGAATGAGAGCTGTGCTCTTGAGCGCACCTGTGTTTCGTGCGGTATTCGTTGCGTTAAACGCGATGCGGTTGACGCGCACTATTTTTTTATACAATGAAGGAATTACTATGATTGATTTTTACGTTAACATACCTGTGTCTTTAGCGACGTAGACGCGACAAAGGAGTGAGCCAACCGTAGGCGTCTTCTGCAGCGAATGTCGCATAAAACAAAGATGCATTTAAATATGTCGTATTTACCCCAAGTTCTATAAATTAACCGCCGACTCGTGTGATAGTCCTTAGACATAACAAAATAGCAATACAAAATGTTACTCACTTGCCTTATATTGTAATGAAATTTTTATCTTCTGTACTCGCGTGCTTCTATATCATAGCTGGTAAGTAGACTGGTTCAGAGATATATCGGGGCTCATTGAGGTTTTTTAACAGTTAGTATTAGCGTTATATTATGACTATTAATATAGTTAGGATCGAAAATTAGCTACTACTAGTTTTTATTTTTATCTTTAAGCATATTACTTATTATCTACTCTTGAATAATGTCCACTCTCTTCTAGTTTATATTGAGTAACTAACAATGAATTAGGTGTTAGGCAGAGTTACTATATGATACTCCAATTAGTAGATACTTTAAAATATTCTATAATACTTAATGGAATCTTAGGTAAACAAACTGAATTCGACCTGATGCAAACAATAGTTTTCAATCTGAGATAATTATGAAATGTACGCTTTATGCAGTGACCAGTCAAAGATGATTATTTTTACCACATGATGTAGCATATAGAAATATAATAGCTGACGATATTTTTATACTAGTAAAAGACATTCAAATGCTAAATTGTTTTTGGTACATTCTTTATAGGTATTCGTTATTATGGGTTATCTTTTAGTTGGTTATCTTTGTATGTCTAGTAATAGCATAATCTACTAGTTTTAATAGATGAGACATCATGAGTGATTTGATGAACTTGCAGTTCCGGAACCGAAGATTTCGTTACCGATGAAGTAGATAGTTCCTATCCAGGGCTCACGCTTACTTAGAATTCGCTCGGTGATTTCCATTCGCTGTAACTCTGATGTTACAGCGAATAAGTGTTATGGACATGTAACGATACATATGTAAAGGCTTCTACACAGCAAAAGCTGGTCAGAAGCAGAAGCAGGTTTTCGTGGACGGAACTATCTGTAAAACTTGAACACATGTTAGTGTTTATGTTTCAAATAATACGTTATCGTATTTTGTCTTTAGGTAATGCGAAAAAAGTGTAACATTATTCTCCCGCTCTACTATTGCCGCGAACGTCCGCGAAAGCACCTACAAAAGCCCAAGAAACTGCTTTCGCGGGCGTTCGCGTTAGTAATGTGGATCGGGGGTTATATGTTATTATACGCGAATTAAGTTAAAACCCGAGTTAGTTCGCTATTTATTTATAAACGTCCGCCTAACATTGACGTAAGCAATATTTTTAGTTATATTTTTTTTATCCTGTTTGATGAAAAGGTAAATAACTGTCGATCGTATTTGCAGTAAGTCTGGGAAAGCCTTACCGATCGAAGCCACTTTGTAATCGCTACCTAAAAGTTAGTCAACGTAGTACTAGGGCATGTCTTAACTTGTAGTGATGAAAAAAAATATATACCACAAATTATGAGAGTTTGTACGTTCTAAAATTCAAATCTAGATGTCAACTATATATTTAGTCCTTGTACTGCCGAATGATATTTTATTGTTTAATATTTTCTTTATGTTTGTTTTACTTTGTATTTTTGGTGTGCAATAAAGATGTATTGTATTGTATTAGTCGCAATAAATGAATCGAACGGGCAAATACGATGGATGATTCATTTACACATCATTATCAATAAGGATTACCGGGGCATAAAAATTAGCTGAAGGACAGAAGAGAAATAAACAATTATCATTTTTGACACTTTGTCCTTACTCACTCCTTTGATCCAAAACAAGTGGTGTGGTATGCTGTAAACAATATTTTTATAAGTTATTTTATAAGCGATTATTTTTCTAAGATTATGGATATTTTAAACAGATCGCCATGCCACTTGTAACGGAAGAAAATGAGTGTCAAAAAAGGAAAACAGCTTATTTTTAGTGAATTAGAGCAAGGGAAAAAGTCCGTCGAAAAGACAAGTCCCTTGTGACACAGTCCTTGTCACGCAATGGCCCTAACGCTTACGGATTAGGTTTCGTATGCTATACATAATTTTAACTAAGTCGATACTTTGGGTTATGGGTTTTTAACATAATTAATGTACAGTGTCTGTGAATATTATCATTTTTTTCTATTTACTCTAGCTATTATTTTAATCAAACTTTATTTGTGGCACTATTTAATTAAAATTTAATTTACTCTAAATATAAGTTCTTAAATTAATTAAGTAGCAAGTTTGCTATCTATTGGTCACATTTCATTTACGTGCATAGATTTATTGTATTTCCCCTGTACTCTAGTTAAACCGTTTTTTTTTAAATGAATACAATTTTCATTTGATTTATGAGTATTCGTAATACCACACGCGTATAGCTTATGTCGAGCTAAAATCGCTCCAAAGAGATCCACAAAATGAAGTCATCTTATTTATTTGATGTAATTAGAGCTAGTAGGAATATTGTTACTAAATTATTATTTTATTAGAATAAATTGTGTTCTGTATATGTGTCGAATTCGTTTCGGTAAATGAAATGTTTCTATCGTTTAAGTAAAGCTCAAAAACCGACTTGTATTGTTTTCTACCGACATTTATTATGGTAGCGATTCTCAGTAACAGTTTAGTACTCTTTCTGATAATATGATGTTTTGATTTTAAGATTAATAAATAACCTTAAGAATGCATCAATCAGAGACTTTTATTTTTAGAAAAAGGTCTCTTTCCGACTAAAGCCCCGAACGCCCGAAAAGCCGATATGCCGTTTCTACTGATCAAAAAGCTATTGACAACCATTAGGAACACTCGCGGGCGTTCAGGGTAATAGTTTACGGGTTGACTAATCGACCGAGCGAGCGCTAGCGAAGTGTCTCTGCTTCGACTTCCATAAAAATGCTTTTGTATGACCGATTCTCTTGAATACGACCTGTAGAGGTCTACAGCTTATAGGACCAATAGTATTATATTTTGGGTGAATAGTTAAATATTTCAAATCTCAGCTTCATACCTTATTACTAGAGGTAGTTTAAAAAAACCTGAAAATCTAATCATTGTTATTGGTGCAAGTGCTTTATAATGTTTTTTCACATGCCTAGGACGTCCTCTATAGACGACATCGTGAAATAAAATATTGGCTTTAACGATTAGTCATAAAATAAAACTCATTTAATTTCGTAGGTTAGGTACGTTAGTTTTTGTGAAAAAGTGTATATGTATTTCGGTAAGTACCATTTGACGGGATTGTGATTTATTTGTTCCGTGGGGAAGATTCTGATTTTAAAGGCGGAGACTAATTTTATTAAGCCTTTTCGTCGTAACGTATCGAGTTTGCGTATCAAATCACCGAGCCGAGCCTCTCACCGCGAGCCTGTCTGCTTTTACGCGAATCTTTTGAAGCGCGCTCACTTCGAGCTCTTTGACTTCGAGCATTGAGCTAAGGTGCTCGTGAAGTATCGTCGCTTCTGGCAAGCAAGCCGCGACTGGCAAATACATATAATAAATGTTAATGCATCCACGAAACGTTATAAGTCAGTCTCCGCCTTAATTAAGGCGCAAACTATACAGACCGGACATAAGGCGAGGATGGATGTGGATAAGGATCAGGCGAGGGACTGTTTAAAAACTTGTTGCCATAAAATATATGAAACCGGCGTGTTTTAGCTTGCATACAATCAACGCGGTGCGACGCAGACACGCGCTTCACAGTTTTCACGCGTTTTTCTTTTTCTGAACCGTGTTCGCGCCGGGGTGCCTCCGTCGCACAGTAGGCTGAAAATCGACTCCCATAGACATAGGGATTTCAAATTTTAAGTGTGGCTTTTATTGTTGGATATGGCTTTTGTTTAACATAACTATGTTCAAATATGTAATACAAGTTAATTTAGCATAAAAACGAATGACTTATAATTTTTTTATGAAAAATTTGTATGGAGCTCGTATGAAAAATCCGTATATCTTTGAAACCGCACTTTAAACCGTAATATCCTTACAGGGTATTTTAAAACTAATTATTTATGATTTATTGACATACCACATATAACGGGAACTTCTGCAGAATTTTTTTTATTAATAAAAAAAGTATAAACCTATTTTTAAAATTCTAAAACGACTGCTTTTAAAGCACTAATCAATATTTCGAACATTAATTACCTAATGAGGCGTTTTCCAGAGAGAAAAAAGTTGTAGTTCCAAAAAATTAAATACGTGGCGTTATAGAATTTGATAAAATTGTTCTGTTAAACCTAATGTCAGTTTGACATTGAAATAAATAGTTTATTCTAAACTTTTGGATTGCAAACATTACACCTGTATAGATTTATATCCTTAGCACCTTCCCGAATGGTTGTCTTTCGCAACGTGATGTATTGCCACTTCGACAACTTTAGTGAAAGGAGCAACCCTAATGCTTTTTCTGGGGTAAATATAACAGTGTTGATTAGTTTCTTAAGCATTTCCTTAATTGTTGCAGCTGCTCCTGGATTTTTCAGCATAATTATGCTCGATTATGGATGCAATATCCTCTCGACCACCTTCTTTTAAAAGTAATGCAGCTGAATAGGCCAATTCGTCTGCATCTTCGCATTTGTGATTGTCAGACCTTCTCTTCTTGTGTTTGCTTCCCAGATCTTCGAATGCTTTTCGGGATCTTTTTGTCATCGTACCACTAGACGATGATGTTGACGGTTCTGGAGAGATTGAATGTGTGCTTGGTCTCTCGTCAATTGATTCTTGTATGACAAAACTGGTTGGCACGGAACTTGGCCAATCTACATTAGCCTGAAGCCAATTTTCGTACTGGTTTCTGAATGTTTCTAGGATACGGTTAGACTTCTGCCACCTCTGTGAAGCAGCTTGTGTAAACCTTCGACAACACTCCTTTAGCGTTACACGGGCTTCCTCAGAAAGGCGATCATCTACACGAGCTACAACTGTCCTGAACAGTACTTCATTAAAATAAATAATAAGTACCTGGATGTCCGAGCTTTGCTCGGTATTTTTTTTTTTATTGTGTTTTTTGGAAAATAAACAATTGATTTTAGTCTAACCTCAAAGCAAACACTCATTGACTTCGTGTTACTTAACAACGCCATCTGCTGTTGTGTCGTTTTTCAAAGCAATTTGTTGCTCACAAAAAATAGTATTATTATTCGCCAATAGATGTCAGGAAGAGTCATATTTTTCAGTTGAGACTACTCAAACGCCTCCTTTTTGTTATTTTTCTTCCAAGTTTATGTTTAAGTTGATTATCGATAAAACACGAATAAAATGACATTTTCTAAAAATGAGTCCTAGCTAGATCGATTTATCGCCTCCGAAACCGCCTATATACTAAATTGTATGAAAATCGTTGGAGCCGATTCCGAGATTCCAATTATATATATATATATATACAAGAATTGCTCATTTAAAGATATAAGATAAATAAATGCGGGACATTGTCACACACGGTCGCTTGACCCCAAACTAAGCAAAGCTTGTACTATGGCTGCCAGAGACTGATACACATACTTAGATATTTTTAAATCCATACTTAAATAGATAATAACACCCAGACATAGAACAAACACAAATGTTCACTACATAAATGTTTGCCCTAGGTGGGAATCGATCCCACGCCCCCAAGCTCAGAAGGCAGGTTCACTACCAACTGGGCCACCGAGGCAGTCATTCATTATCAAATGAAGTACTCTCACTTCTTAAAATAACAAATAAATCTAAGTTGATAGTCAGACTTTCCATGATAATATTTTGTGGTTACTGAATACATGTGTAATGTTTGCAATCCAAAAGTTTAGAATAAACTATTTATTTCAATGTCAAACTGACATTAGGTTTAACAGAACAATTTTATCAAATTCTATAACGCCACGTATTTAATTTTTTGGAACTACAACTTTTTTCTCTCTGGAAAACGCCTCATTAGGTAATTAATGTTCGAAATATTGATTAGTGCTTTAAAAGCAGTCGTTTTAGAATTTTAAAAATAGGTTTATACTTTTTTTATTAATAAAAAAAATTCTGCAGAAGTTCCCGTTATATGTGGTATGTCAATAAATCATAAATAATTAGTTTTAAAATACCCTGTAAAGATATTACGGTTTAAAGTGCGGTTTCAAAGATATACGGATTTTTCATACGAGCTCCATACAAATTTTTCATAAAAAAATTATAAGTCATTCGTTTTTATGCTAAATTAACTTGTATTACATATTTGAACATAGTTATGTTAAACAAAAGCCATATCCAACAATAAAAGCCACACTTAAAATTTGAAATCCCTATGTCTATGGGAGTCGATTTTCAGCCTACTGTGCGTCGCATCTTCGATTTACGTCCGGCCTATATTATTTGCGCCTAAGAATAAGAACTACACTAACGCAGGAACTTTTGGATGAAAAGAGGTGACCTCATAGCTTAAGACAGTTTTTAGTTTGGTATATTCTGTCAAGTGTTATTCTTGGTCATAAACTGTCATAAATATTCTTCTTGGGTCTTGTCATGCGCTTGTCATATTTGTATTCTCTTTGCATATTTGGTTTTCTCAAGTCAAAGATAAACTGACTGGAAAGCACTTGCAATTATTGAACAAAGAACAAGCGATAGTAAACTGCTATTTAACTAGGACTTTTAGCTTTTCAGAGAAAGGGTCTGTACAAATCCTGCCATGTCTAAGTTTGACCAACAAAGCTTGGCCAAGCAGTCCCGCTCGTCCCGTATGTTCCGCGCGCCGCCGCTGGGCCGCGTGCGGCTCGCGATGGTGGAGGACGCCTCGCGCGTCGTGGAATTGATCAACGAATCCATGGCCGCGATCTTCCGCATTAGCGGCCAGCTGGAAGTTGAGTATTTGATGTAAGTGGGACCAGGGTAGGTATTCACAATCATTTGGCGTTTCCGTTCGGATTCCAGAAATTTTAAACTCAAAATATTGGAATCTCAGTCCGTTTTTAATCGTGATTCATTATTCCGATCGGATATATACTCGATTCTCTATTCCATTTAAACAATTTGAGTTTTAATTTGGAGGATCATTTAATTGAGAATCGCTTTACTAATCTGAATAGCACCGCAGGTAGTATGTGCGAGAGATCAGTTGCAGCTAGCAACTGATCTCGTAGCTTGCGGGGCTCTGGGAAGTATTTCACAACACACTTCTTCCGCGTCGCTCAGGTACGTAAGCTGACCTGACATCAAACAAACGCGTCCGGTTGTGGGCGAGTTGCTGGTGCCGCTCGGGTTTTGTACAAAATGTATAGAAGAGGCCGGGCATGGGATATACACAAGCTGTGGGGCGCGGATGCTACTCGCGCACTGCTTCCACGCTCGTGCTGCGCTACAGTTGGAAGCGACGCACCGGGTTTTGTGTCGTATTGAATTCTAATATGGACCAGAATGCCTATACCACTCATGGCCTCGCCTTTTCGGCATCGGTTGCACAAATCCGATGTCGCATGTCTCGGTTCGCGGGCTCAGGGGCTCTAAGCGTTTCTTTAGTAAATATAATCCCAGTTATTGTCGTCAGTGTTAGGGACACTCACCACAAATAAGGAATTCCCACCCATCGACGCTGTCGAGTGGCGGTGACTGGGAAATGCTGGCAAATTGTATTTCGGAGTCATCGACACCCCGAAATTATATGAAAATTATATTATATTAAATTGTATTATTGTTATTTATATAAAAAGGAAGCTTTTTTCTGTGCCTGGGGAAAACTACTACCCGTACTAGGCTTGATGTAAGCCAGTATTTCTTCTGTTCTACAGCAAACTTTGTGTAAAGTTGCTTCTGTGTTTCAGAGAAAATTGTGTCCTATCAATATGCCAGTTGAACGAAAATAACGTGATTTGCGGATTCCTTGCGATTCGAGACTACCCGCTCATACCCTCTGTTCATCCTGAAGCCTGGGAAGAATATGTGTGGACTAAATACAAGTAAGAGATCTCAATCACTCTGTAACATCTTTTTACAAGACAAATGAAATTAAAAAAAACCGACAACCTAAGAAACTCCCCATCTTAGCTCCCGAACGGATGAACCGATTTTCATTTTGTTTGGAAGGTTAATTAGTGGGGAGTGTTCTTACTTGTCAGAGGTTTTTACATTTTTAATTTATCTTTTTATTATCGATTAAACTGTTGATTCGATCTTGATAAAATTTAGCATGAGCATTTATAAAACTACTATCTCAAGTTCAGGGTGCAAATTAATTTGAATCTAACAAGGTACTTCTAGGAACTTACCTAATTAATGTATCTACAGTAGATAATAAGTACTGCACTGTTACGGACCAAGCCATGCCGTGAAATGACCTAGTCGTGTTCCGGGATGAAGTCCGGTGTAACCGTTCCGAAGACGGGTCTGAGCAGTAGCGCACTTGTAGCGCCTCACTCAACTGCCGTCTTTATACTTCTTCACTCTACAAAACTTCGCTAGAGTGAATAAGTGCCTTATAGGTCGTCGTGCTCCATCTTAGACCACAACGTCGCTTAACATCAGGCGAGTTGGTGGTCAAACGCCGACCTATTCTACATTAAAAAAAAAAAGTTTTTCAAAAACATTTTGTAGTGATGATTATCGTACTTAGGTAGGTATATTACAAAATCAAAAGTTTGTGTCTGTGTGTGTGTTTGTTCTTCACGCTCAAACGGATGGACAGACATCAACGAAATTTGGTACGGAGGTAGAGTAGCTCTTACCCTGGATTCACACATAAGCTACTTTTTAACTGCGGATGACACTGCGGGTCGCTACTACGAGTAGTTTGTATATGTATTGTTTTTATGATTTCTTTCAGGGCGATAGAGCTGAACTCCCGCAACACGCTGTTCATCCACCTCGTGTGCTGGGACACGGTCTACTCGCGGGAAGTTATCGACAACCTGCTCAAGTCCGTGTTCATGCATGACCCGTACGTCCACCACATTGGTTTCGTCAAGACTGTCCTCAATCATCCATGTGGGTAACTCATCTTTGCGAAGTATCTTACAATCTGGTTTCTTGTAGGGTTCTCTTTTCAGGGTGAAATATTCCAAAGATACCCGGTTACCATAGGGTGCAACCGGGTTATGTAGAATTAAACTTACTAAAACCCCCCTAGCCGCCCGCCTTGGTGCCTAATGGATGACTCGGGGCTCTTAGGAGGAACACACTGGAGCCCACAGCACTGTGCTTCATCTCGTCCCGGGACAGCTATCATGCTGTTCCGTTACGCGTACCACATCGAAAGGTCAATCTACGCTGTCACCCTCCCGAGATCATTTAAGTTAGTGGCCAGAGCCCCATTCACCGACCACCCCCTAGCTCCGACTTTCTCTTTTACGGGCAGGGGATACCGACGCCGTATTCTAGTGCTCCGGTATTATGGTGATGTAGTAGGGTCTTAGATAGGTTACATTCGCTTCTAACCGATTCTATTTCTACAATCACTAATACACGAATGTTAGCTGCTGATTGGACGAGTTGACAATAATATCACGTGGCATTTCTATAGCTTGTAATTCGTCAAATCGGCTGGTAATGCTGTTCGAGCGTTAGCGAATGTAGAAATAGAATTGCGTGGAAGAGATTGCAACTTGTCTAGGGCGCCTGAGCCTTAACTGATTTTCTTAAATAACAAAAATATACAAACTTAAGCAATTTTAATGCTGTCAAAAATAGGTACCCCTGGATCCGCTAGTGCTCAATAATGTCTTTAGAACAATATCTGATTTAAATAATATGATATTTTTAATCCCGATAAAATACCAATACTTACGGGCTTTTTTTGGCGGGAAACAAGGTGTTGTCGTAATTTTGTGTTATTTTCTAAATCTTGTATTCTTTGAGCGTTAAAGTGTTATAATGGTGGATTAATAAAGTATTTATCGGGTAGTTAAGGTGCACGAGTGTGGACAAATGATATAAACGTGAAACGTGACTTCTCGTCTTCTCTACAAAACTCCACTTAAAGTTTCAGTAAGATATCCATCACTTTAATGAAATGGGGTAAGAGGAGGGATTCATCATCGTCATTATCACCTTTTCATCATCACTTCATCATCTGTATATAAACTCACAGATCTGGGATTTAAAGCAAAAAAAATATCTTGGTCTGTGATAATACTAAAGTACCTGGAAGTAGCTTTGCTCGGTATTTTTTTTTATTTTTTAATTGTGTTTTTTGGATAATAAACAATTGATTTTAGTCTAACCTCAAAGCAAACACTCATTGACTTCGTGTTACGTAACAACGCCATCTGCTGTTGTGTCGTTAAAGCAATTAGTTGCTCACAAAAAATAGTAGTATTATTATTCGCCAATAGATGTCAGGAAGAGTCATATTTTTCAGTTGAGATTGATTATCGATAAAACACGAATAAAATGATATTTTCTAAAAATGATTCCTAGCTAGATCGATTTATCGCCCCCGAAACCCCCTATATACTAATTTGTATGAAAATCGTTGGAGCCGATTCCGAGATTCCAATTATATATATATATATATATACAAGAATTGCTCATTTAAAGGTATAAGATTAACTTGACACTGGCACATGCATAAGACGTGCGACGCCAAATTCCCCTGGACGGGAGAGCAAACCAAAAAAATAAATACCTATAGTACATTTAAATTCATAAATGCGAATGAATACGTAAACCTGCACCGCTCTAGCTCTATTCTTAATGACATTTATTTTCTAGTATTAATCCCGGGCCAGTCCCGCGCGGAAGCTTCGTTCAGACGAGTTAATACGATGGAGAAGGGAATGTCGGTCGACCAGTTGCCGTCTTTGTGGATTGCTGATAGGAAAGAGGTCTGTCCCAGACTCAGGATTAGAAGAGCTGTGTAAGTTGTATGGTTTTAGCCACTATTCAGTGCTTAGCACGTTAGTTTATCATCATCAGCCTACTATTAGTTACATTTCATACAGGGGTTTGATTGGGAGCCGACATAGCTGAGGGTAGGCTGTATCAAGGCAGGTAAATACTAAATCACTAAAAACCTAGACATTACGTACTATTGTGGAGTGTGGAATTAGATGCGTTTGGATTGGTTTTTGATGCCCCCCCTCGATTGATTAGCTACTCAACACATTTTTACCGGGTGTACTGTTTGTGAAAGTTCTATAATAGATAGAATTAATAGTAATCTGGGAAACAGCTTGGCGTATCCCAATAGCCCGGGCTGCTTCCCTAAACAAACCATAAAACCATTATTAAAAAATAAAATAATGGGAATTAACATTTAATCTTATGCTGAAAAAATCCAGTGCAGTGAAATACAGTTGCGGAGAAGAAATCATTTTCCATCTTGTCACTTGCTACACAGTATTTTGTTAAACGTTTCAACCATGATTACACGCAGTGAAGAGGACAACGACGACATAATTCCAATTCTCGAGGCCCACTCGGAACGGCTGCGAGATTTGTATGGAGACTACTACATCAGCGAGCTGGTGGCGCGCCACCCGGAGTCTGATAGGGTGCTGCTGGTTTGTGAGGTGAGGAAATAGTTTGTACCTACCTAAAGTTACTTGACATTTCTTTTTTTTTCTAAAGTTCTGGCTTCAGAAAATTTATTTCACTTCTCTTGCTCAAAAAGTCCGTCATTGTAGCGTACCAGAGCTAAGATAAAATTGCATATTTCGTTCTAAAGGCAAAAGTTTTTTTTTTCTAAAAAAAAAAACTAAATCGGTGATATCTTCGGTAGAATGCGCGTATTGTGTTGCGACTACAGAAGAAATAAAAAAAAAGACAAAACTAAAGAAATCTTTAGTTTTTTAATCTAAACTAGCTTCTGCCCGCGGCTTCGCCTGCGTGGCTTACAGAAAATGTATGACGTTTTTAACTTCAGAAATAAATATTATAAGCGGTCACACTCGCTCTCAATTGAATACACAAACTGACAATATCCCAAGCAGAGCAATATGGACGAAGTTCTTTAGTTAACTAAACTATCTCTGGAATGAGATAGTAGTATGGTATCAACAGAACTTAAAGCGTGTGTGTCCAGTCAGTGTGCTGGCAGACCTTTAGTTAAGACCTTCGAAGCAAAGACAACCCGTAGTAGGTTTTGTCTTCCTAATACTAAAGCAGCTTTTTCTATTGACTTCGTCTATTTTTGTTAAATACTGCTTCTAAGATCAGACAGACATAATTATAAATTTCATATCCTAGCTCATCTACCTGATCTCTATTGACAGAAAATCTCTTCACTTGCCGTTTGTAATCTTCTGACAGGCTTGGACTTAATTCTTGAATTTTTCCCTTACTGATTAAGTAGGTTTCAAATTTGATAGAATGTCAGCAATGTAGTTCACATATTCTACACGGAGATTCACATGAAAATTCAATGATAGCTTCGTATTTAATGTCATCTGCTACATGACTGTAGCCCGGTGTACGTATGGCGATAGGCTCGCTACTTATTACATTTTGGACTGAATATCGTCCGGCGAAGTGAGGGTGTCGTAATACACCTCTTAGGATAAAGGCGTGACGTTTTACCTACTATACGTAGCTACTACCGTTATCTAGATCTGTACCAAATTCCAAGTTGCTGGCTATTACAGTTTCCAAGATAATCAGCTCACAGACATACAGACAGACAGACATCGGAGTTTCATGATAAAGTTCCTTTTACCATTTTAGTACGGAACCCTAAGAATGATAACAACGTCGTTTGCAATGGGTTAATAACTTTCTTAGCAAAGTTTTCGGAGTAAAAAGAAGCCCTATTAGACTCTGTCGGTGGATGATGATTTTGGAAAAACTGTGATACACGTGTCTCATAATTTTAATTGAAGAGTATTTGTACCAATTTTTGAGTAAATCGACCCAGAGAATAAAAACTTTCATAGAAATTTGAACCCCTCATTACCTCATTACCTCATTACCCTTAGGGGTAGTATTTCGAAAAACCCTTTCTTAGTGGATGCCTACACTGTACAAAGAACATATCCTCCAAATTTCATGTTTCTAGGACCAGCGGTTTATGCTGTGCGTTGATATATAAGTCAGTCAGTCAGTCAGTCAGTCAGGACTTTGAATTTTATAAATATAGATACAAATTAGTCGTCTCGTTAGCTCGGGAGTAAAACTACCTCTTATATAATTTTATCATTGGGTCATAGTAGCCCCTTGTATAACAATCTACTATTAGTTAACCACTTCTTTTACAATAGGTACTTTGGTACAAGTAAGTCAAGTTCTGGACATCTACTTTATTAGCCAGTGTCAACTTAAGAGTATCAATATCATGCAGCATTTTAGATTTTCCATTTGGGTCATTTTAGTAGGTACTCATGTCTCCAACGAGTACAAACTGTATTAAAACTTACTGGACCCACTTTTGGAACAAAGCACTAGGACCAACAATCTTCAACCTTTTGTCCATTGTCAGCACAACGAGGTCGCCGTAGGTGTTATGTGCCTCAACAATATAATAAACTTCGAGGCCTTGGAAGAGAGTTTTGAGCTGTCTCCCTTCGCTGGACTAAGAAAACTAAACGCTGCGCCCAAGAAAGAAAGGAAAGAACATGATTCTGTGACAAGGTTTTTTCAACTTTATTTTTATGATGCTAATGGTCTTATTTGTTTACAACGCATCAACACGGCATACTTTTGTTTTGACATAATTTGACTTTTAAGCTAATGTAGTGTTTTTTATCCGACTGTGCAAGAAGGCGGGTTTTGTTTTACTGTATATATTTATGAGGTTTCTTTGGCACGGCCGGCGGCCTACAGCCTAAACAGCTTGATGGATTTCGAGACTGGAGGTATCATTTGACTCGTGTTGATAGTGGAAGTGACATAGAGTACAACAATTTATTAATTAGGAATAATTATCCGGAGTGTCAGACTTTTATGAATTTTGCAGTCGAGTTTTTTGTTTTTCTTTTACTTAAGTATGTTTGAAGTGAGTTTTGTTTCCGTAATCGATTTCGGTTTCAGCATAGCATTAAGTTCTACAGGAGATCGGGCATCATTCACTGGAGATTTGGTGAAAGGAATAGACCAGAGGCATGCGGGGTGCAGGGTGAGTCAGCCAATGTTATTAATTCGATATTTTTTGATTTATTTGTGTAAGTTGCCGCTTATAAATCTGGATGACATTAATGTCATCTGCTACGTAACTGCGGAGCCCGGTGTATGGCGACAGGCTTGCCCTGTGTCACATTTGGGACTAAATATCGTCCGGCGAAGTGTGGGTGTTGGTCGTAATATGTTGTTGGACGATATATTATAAATCTGGATGCCAATTTTGTTACAATCGACATTGTTTCTTTCCTGTTCACTTATTGCACTTAAATAAATGATATACCGGGTGTTTGATAGCGGGTCTGACAAACCAAATGGGCGTGTCCGAGGGCCTATTTGGAGAATACATGTTGGCCAAAAAAAAACTCTGACCCCATTTTTTTTAAATAAACAAAAAAAAAAAATGAAATAAATTTTACCTCAAAGGTCAACTTCACACTGATCTAAATAAATGAACCATTAGCAATTCTGAAGATAACATGCGTTTAAAAACTTTTTTATTTATCACTTATTACAATGACATACTAATAACCAGCTTATTGAGTAAAAATAAGAGTCTAATTTTTTTTTACTCTAAGCTATTAATTAGTTAGTTAGCTCTGATTTGTATCTAATTTTACTTTGCGTGGCCTGAAGGTGTATCAGAGACTTAACTAAAGAAAAACCCAGTCTAAAACAGATTTAACAAATGTTATACGGTTAATAGGTACAATTTTGGTGAAAAACGGAAAATTCACAAAAAAAATAAAATTAAAAACAATATAGCCAGGGATTTCTATTGACCAACTTGTTATTCTCCTAATAGGCTTCCGAACACGCCGATTTAGTTTCTAGGACTCGTACCAAACACCCGGTATAAATATCTGGGGGCACGGCAGTGCTCCCGCCAAGTCAAGCTTAAAAAAAGCACAGCCATGCCAAGTTACTATCCTTTTCTCTTAGCCATTTAGGCCATTTTCAAACCCCCTGTAACTTCGTTGTGGATAAAGCTAGAAGTCGGAATTTTGTGAGCGAGTGTTTTTCATACATTCAAAGTCAAGGTCAAAGTCAAAATCTTTATTTGCATGTTATTGGTACATGGTCTTAAATATTACGTCCATCCATTAACAACCGTCAGGCGTGCAAATTAATACACTAATTATTAGCTTCAGAATAACCATTAATGCATAATACATTTATTTGTCGCTCATCGCTGGCGGTTGGACAACTGCTTTAACAACATAGATTTTATTTTTTACAAGCTGCGTCCCGCGGTTTCACCCGTGGTTAAAAAGTATCCTATGTACTATTCTAGACTATAATCTATCTCTGTGGCAAATTTCATCCAGATCTGTTCAGCCGTTCTGGCGTGAAAGAGTAACAAACATCCATCTATACATTCTTACAAACTTTCGCGTTTATAATATTAGTAGGATTATTTGGTGCGATATTCTATCTCCTATTATCGACCCATAACAGGTGACCTGGGTGTTCGATGAAGATGAATTCAAGGATGTAAACACACCGCTGCCGCCGCCACCATCTCATGTTTTCCACGCCCCTACACCAGCTCAGCTGGATATACTGCAATTACTAGAGGACGATGACGAATTGGAGTTTGACATTATAAACATTGACACTGATTTGTTGAGGGTGCCCCAACTTATGTCCAGTGACAGTTTGAAATCGGGGTTAGTGTCACTAAATTACTCATGCAAATTAAGCGTGACTTTTATTTCTCTTCTTACTTCTGAACGGCTAAGCCGATTTTGATAACATTGTGTCCAGATAGTAGTGCGGCAAATAATTTTATTTTATTTATTTTTTCAACTATCACCAGTTACCCGACTTACGCTAATGATAATAACTTACAATAAAATCAAAATAAAGCAAAAATTAATTAATCACATAAAAAAAAAAAACATGTCAAGGTAATAAAAAGCGAATGAAAATAAAATAAAACATACATATAAGATGTCAACATGAAAATAATAATAATGTCAATAAGGCTAGACTTGTAGGATTTAATTTTCCGGAATCTGGATAACTTCGACGACACTAGAAAATTGTGGGAAAAATTTAGTACTCGTACCTATTGTATAAAAGTATTTATTAAGTTATTTATTACTCGTATTTAACATACCTATCGCCCTTCTTTCATAATTTTTATTTTTACTCTCACAGATTTTAATGCCAGTTAGACCAAAAGTTAGAAACATCCAAAAATTTCTTGTAAGACTAAGACTCATTTTTTTCAGTCCTGCTGATTCTATACGAAGAATTATGGACGGTTCCCGTAAAGATTTACCTGCTGATGATAAAAAGAAAGAAAAACCGAAAAGTTAGCTCTAATTTTTAAATCATAGGTTATATGCACAGACCTAAGATTTTTTTTGCTTCGCAAAAGACCAACGAAGCGTGGGACAGAGAAGTCTCCATCGAAATGTAAACTCCACAAGAGAGAAAGAGGTCGCCTACAAATAAAATGTTAGTCAATTTTTCTTTTGTCATTAATGACAGCGCGCCACCTGGGAACACGCGAAAATTCCTATGATTTATATTTTTACTAAAATAATTATAAATAGACTCAAAAGAGAGCAATTGTAACTAAATGCAGTTATGTCATCTTGTGAGTTTAGCAATTTTGATGTGAATCCAAGATGTAACCCACAAAATTTGTCGTTTCATGGGTAAATATGAAAATTCCATTGTGATGTTTTTGTCTAAATTTTGTCTAAAACATAACATAAATTGGTTCCAAAAACCGATTTACCAGCGGTATGTTGTTGTCGTTTCTTCGTAACATCTATTTTTCCTAGATGAAAGCAGAATTGGTGATGAAATTCAGCATTAAAATATTAGTTAGTTTACGCTCGATTTTCACTAGAGATGGATAAAAAGATGACGTCATTATTATCGATAGTTTTATCAAAGTTCATTGGGTAGGCGATGAGTGCAATACATAAACAAAGCATACATTTTTGAATCAATGCCATCAAAAGTAAATTGACATTCTTCCGAGTTTGTACTGAATGATGAGGCGTAAAACATTTTTGTATTATATATAAGTATATACCTTCAATTTCTGATCATCATTTTTAATTCAATTTACACATTTTGGGTGTCTTACATCCAAGTCTAATTTAATTAAGTATAATTTAATTAAATTAAATAATAATTATATATGTAAATTATAAATAAATGTACAAAACCAATGAGATAAGTATCATTACTTATCCTAATCCGTATACGAGTAAAATTGGTCAAGGGTCACAATTGGAAGCGAATTACTAGGATAGTATTATGTTGATCTTATTATTTACTTTTCTTATGTTAATTTAGATACATGGTGACACTGATATCTAACTCTTCCGCCTAGCTTAACACCCGTTTAGTGATTAATATTCATTTTAGCTCAGCAGCGGTGTTATACTTGGAACAAAAAACAACTCAATTGGTATGCGAAAGATTATATTTATCGACAAGCACCCGGAGGACCATTTTTGGTCAATCGATAAATTAATAAGTACTTTTCACAACACTAATTTACTCACGCATGCGCAAATGTTTTTTTGTATCACTATCGAATTGTCACTGTCGATCTTTTACATCCTAGATCTGTGGTTATATGTAAGTTTAAGGTTTTAGGTAAAGATCACATAGAAAAAGTGATGTGAATATTGTGTTATTGTATACTATTATGCGTACACAGTTGTCACCATTCTAAACTTTAACATAATCATCACATTATTGTCACCATGTATCACCTATATGTATATGTCACCATTTATGTCACCACTGCTCGATATAGGCCTCCACTTCCTTGTGCCAATGCTTTTTGTCTTGAGTAAACCTCATCCACGTATGATCTATCCAACGTCTAAACCATATCAAAATTGGATGGCAATATTTTTAACCCCCGACGCAAAAACGACGGGGTGTTATAAGTTTGACCTGTCCTCCCCTCTCTCTCTCTCTCTTTCTGTGTATGTGTGTGTGTTTGTGGCATCGTAGCTCCCGAATGGATGAAATGATTTTAATTTTGTTTTTTTCTTGTTTGAAAGATGCATTAGTTGGGGTTGTTCCCCCAAGCCCCAAAAAAAACGCAACAAGCTAAAGGTTTTTTTTAATTTATCTTGCCTATAAATTGCTTGAAATATTTGTTGCATATCTTCCTCTCTTCTTCATTTTTTTCGATCTCTACATAGTATAAAGCAAATTCGGTTTTCCCTTCTGTCTGCTTTCACCATCAGTTACCATTTTTCCCGGAAGCGTACGAAGCCAGAGCAGGTTGCTAGTGCTAAATGTAATTTTGGTCTAAGCAGGTCCCGCACAAGGCGGCGACAAGCCACGGGAGCCCACTCGTTACTCGGGCGAGCCCAATGCTTTTCTACTCGAGTTGTTTGCTATGAGCCAAGACTATGATGAAAGGTACCTACTCTTGATTAGTAGGTTACGTACTTAGAATTAGTTTTTCCATTGACTTCCAGGCCAATTTGAGGCTGCTGGAAGCTTTTTCAGTTGAAAAAGATCGCTTTTAGGTAAAACTAATATTTAAATACATATATAAATTCGGGACATTCATCAAAACTAAGCAAAGCTTGTACTATGGCTGCCAGAGACTGATATATACACACATAGGCTAAATACATAATTCAACTAACATCCAGGCATCGAAGAAACACAATATTTTTAACAGATTATTTTTACCTGATCTATTTTCAGATATGGTTTCGACATGCTAGAAGTAGCTTTCGAGTTGTTCCCTGATAGAGAGTATTGCATAATCTGCTTTCCTTCCACACACGCATCTTTCCCGTTGCTCGAACATTTCACTGTAAGTTTAAAAATGATTTAGCTACGAGTATGATTAATTGGGGTCGATTATGAACCTGTGATGTGCGTGTAAACGCTCTTGACAACTAAAAGTTTTTTTTTAAATATATTTTTTTCAGTTAGTAACACCGTATAGTTCTCGCATGCGGTTTATAACTCAAACGCTGTATGTGGCTCATGTAAATTCAGTTAGAGGGTAAGACAAAACTTTCTTTTTAAATTTTTTCAACTTCATTAATATTTTTAGATATAAGAAACGCTACTTACGTTAGTTACTTACTACTTAACTAAGCGTAGAGCTCAACGAAAAATGGCGTAGGTACATTTTATAGGTAGGTATGTATCGCACAACACTATTATAGCTGCACTCAAGATCTCTCTGTGTCGAGAACTTATATATAATACAATTATGGAACACTAAGACCAGACACAACTAACACCCAGACTCGTCATCACTATCCATGGTATTCAGTCTCTATCCTATTGTGGATTATAGGCCTATCTCTTATCCACACCCATAACAACAGATATTCAAATTCATCCACGCACAAACACATCTGCACTAAGACCCGCATCCGAAACCTCCAGCGCAGGGCAAACGCGCCAATAAGTGAGTAGATAGCGACATATTCAAAGCAATAAAAGTCAGCGCATTAAAAAAATAAAACATAAGGTGTAATTTCCAGCGATTTCCGCGTCCGTCTAGGCGAAGCGTTCGACCTGGGTGCTATGTACGACATTTGTGAGCGCGCGCCGCTCGCGCAGGTTATTATGGACTTGTTCGAGTCTGCGTTACATTCCACCTCGCTCGAGTGTCACGTCCTTCTCAGTCAGAATCAGCCGGTCGGGATGGCGGTGATTGGGTGAGAATCACTATTTTGAGTCTATTTTGATATATATGTTGAGTCCAATTTTCAAAGTTTTGTTCAAAATAATAGTAATTGACTTATCTCTAAACTAACTAAAATTCTTAGTGTTGTTGTCTATTTCTAAATGAAATAATGACAAAGACAGTTTTTTTTTTTGGAAGTAAACATAGACCTGTCAACTTCATGATTTTAGTACTAGCTACACGGCCTTTACGAACTTAGTTACCTTGATAACGGTAGATGGCAATCCGTGCACAAGATTGCTCTACCAAAATAATCATTCACTTTTTAACATTTTTCCTTGACCGAAAGTTCATTATTCGGGTTTTGAATTCTATTTGTAGAATTAGTCCCTTACGTAAATCAAATTTCAGGCCTTTAGAAGACGGCACTACGATCAGAACGCAGTTTGAGTTGGAGCCCGAACCGCGGCGGCCAGGCACTGATGGCATGGTAAGGCATTCAGATTTATGAGTTCTGAGGTGCTAATATTTAGTAATGCACTAGCTACGTCCCGCGTTGGGACTTGCGGTTATAAAGTAGCCTCGCAGTACATGATAGTCTAGTTGGAGAAGGCTCACCTCCAAACCAGAAGGAGCGGGTTCGGATCTAGCTGAAAGCACTCACAAATTTGTTGATTGTGTGAACATATTATGTGCGTATCTAATGTCATCTGCCACATAACTGGAGCCCGATGTATGGCGACAGGCTCGCCCCTGTCACAATTGGGACTGAATATAGTCCAGCGATGAGTAGGTGATGTAATACACTTCTGTCAGCCCCTTCGATGGAAAGGCGTGACGATATGCTATGTATGTATGTGTTGTATGGAAAAAGAAGCCTATGAGTTAATCCAGGGTTCAAGCTAGCATTTACCTCCCCCTTAAAAAAGAGACTTAAGCTACCTCCATATCAATATCCAAGTCCGTACGTCCGTTCGAGTGTAAAGAAGCATAAATAAACTGACACACATACCAACTTTCGCATTAAAATAGTTAAGGATTGTAAATTTCATAATATTGGTCTTTATTTATCTAACATAATCTAAGCCTTTTTCACCAGCTCTTATCAGGGATAGTGGCACCAAGCTTCGAGACACATTTTCGTTGGTTCATGAGAGAACTGCTAAGAAACTCCAGATACTCATCGTTGTTTTGGATCTCCAGGCTATTTGCCAAAGGGGACTCGGTTAGTATTTCTTTTTATTTGGTTAGTTAAGGCTATATATTCCTGTTAGTTATTCTAGATTCTAGAACAACCGATGTTGGAGACGTTCGAGCAGTTTGTAACTGACATCAAGTCACGCCACTCTAAGCCAGTTAAAATGGTCATAGATACTACGGAAAAATTGACCTCGTAGAAATCGCGTAGTGGCATACGAATAGATAATTTAGGTTAGGATTAGATCTATTCGTATGCCACTACGCGAAGTGCTAGTACCTAGGTACCCCTCGGTACTAGCACTTCCCTTTCCCTAAAGGACAATAGTAGTCACGGTTGATGGCTTATTGAACCCTGAGCGTAACGAGGGAGCTATGTAGAGTCCTGAGTGAAGCGAGGGGTCCAAGCCTCCCTAGACGAAGATACTGCTTCATCCCAGAGGTGAATAACTCTACTTTTCATACCTTCTGCGAGGCAATAAAAAGGAACTGAGAAAATATGTAATACACTAGACTTGTGGCTGGAAACCAAAAAGGCGTCGTGACTTTGTAGGTAGGTACCTATATTATTTTCTAAAACTTGTGATTCTTCATTCTAAAACAGTGTTAAAAGTGCAATGTTGGATGATTAACTTTTATCGAATCTTTATCGTATACGAGTGTGGGCAAATGGTACAAAAATTCGAAACATGACTTTTCGTGTTCCCTACAAAATTCCTTTTGATAGGGAAGTGATTCATCTCGGCAATCATTTGGTTATCATTACAACTAAGAAATACGTAATTTTTTATAAATTAATAACTTTTTTTGTAGAGTCCTGCGAAACATTTGATTTCCCTTGCTGGACATATGATGCCCGTGCATCCTCGTCGAACTGTACCTAACATCAGTGGTAATAAGGATTTGGATAAGATTTATAAGGATCTGTGAGTGTCGCTAGACCGTTTTCCGTTTCATTTCCATTTTCCATTCAGACTTCGATGTGAAATTAAAATGTATATTATAAATATACTCGTACCTACCATACCCATACCTACGAGATTAGATATATTTTAGAAAAACCGATAAACTACTATTAGTGATGTTCTTTAAGCTATATCGTTACTTTAACGCCTAATTTACCTTACAGCAGTTGCTGGATAATTGTACAGATTATTGCATACGGCTTATCCTTACAGTTTCAATAAATGTGCTACAATAAAATCTTGGTTTATAAAGAGTCTATTTCCAGATCAGTACCATTTGCTCTATGGATACTCGAGAGGCCTCTGACCAGTTTGCCAAAAGTATATGTGAACAGTAGCATTGTGGTGGTTGGCGCGAGCCGCACTGGTCTGTCTTTCTTGGAATCCTTACTTTTGGGGTATGTGTACACATGTTTATAGGTATTTTTGTATAAGGTTTGCCGAATTGCCGAAAAGAGGGCACTAACAGTATCCTTCGTTCGAAAGTCGTAAAATTTAGCGAACTGCAACTAACTGCAAGACCCCACTAGTACTGCGATACCAAATAACAATTATGCAAGCAATCTCTCTCTTCCTGACTCTGTATCTCACTTGGTAGTGGGAGTCAGCCTTCCTCACTTCTCTTTTCCACTTTGCTCCATGCTCAAACATCGTCTTCTGAAACCTCACACTTTCTCATCTCTTAACGCTACATTTTCCTACCTTCCCTGGTCCTGGAGCAATCTAAGGGAGCAATGCAATGAATATTGACGTTATTTCCACTCGTCAGGCCATCCTGTCAGTACCTGACGTTCAGCAACGTGACGCTAGTGTCAGCGCACGGGCTGCCCATAGCGAACGAGTGCCTCAAGGCGGCGGACACCTGCGTCCCGCGGGACGGCCGTTACACGGACCGCTATCTGAAGAGCGTGCCCTTCTACTTCTACCTCGACGTTATGACGTCTGTCATGGTTGGAATAGACAGGTAAACTTGTTAATCGTCTTTAAATGACAGAGATGATTTCATTAAAGTTAGAGATTCTCAAATTCAATGTATTTTATGAGAACATTACGTGACACCTCCGCCAATATTGTGAAACGAATTAAATATATATTTTTGTAAGCAGACTATCATTGAACTTATTTTTATCAATTAACCGACTCCAAAAAGGATGAGGTTCTCAATTCGACTGTATGTTTTTTTGTACGTTACTCAATTACTCCGCCAATTGTGAATCGATTTCAAATATTCTTTTTTTGTTTGGTAGATTATACTAGAGGTGGTTCTATATATATTTTATCATAATCGCTCAAGCAGTTTTTAAAATATCAACAAAAGTCTATAAATTGTTTACATGGATGACGGGAAGTCGGTTTTTTGCTTTTTTTAAAAGCATTTTTTAAGCTTTGCCTTTTTAAATATCATCTTCTAGTCATTTTAAATACTTATAATAACGCTACTCTTATAGAACGCGTATTTTACTAGAAAGAAGAAATGCATTCACCTTAAAGGTGGTGGGCTAAAGTTCTACGACGAGCTCGTGCTAACCTGCGGCCAGCAGTTCCAGCACCCCGACTATCTGCACGGACCTTTACAGCTGGTCAAGGAAGTCGAGTGAGTCATAACTCTTTTGTGTGTCTGTAGTAATCTGTAAATATATCAGAGATGAGGGAGAGAGAAGGAGAGAGAGAGGGAGAGAGAGAGAGCATAAGAACAGGTGGATACGAAAATGAATAGAAGTAGAATAATCAGAACATTAGGGGTGTTATAAGATTATCGTGTGTCTGTGTTGTGTATGTGTGTGTGTGTATGTGTGTGTGTGCATGTGTGTGTGTGTATGTGTGTCTGTGGCATCATAGCTCCCAAACGAATAAACCGATTCTGATTAAGTTTTATCGTTCGAAAGGTGACTTAATCAAGAATGTTCTTAGCTATGTTTTTCAGGGGTTTTTCAATTTACACAATTTAATTTTTTTTTTAATATTACAAGTTATTTTCATTCCAACCTGTATAATTTGCCTCAAACACTGAAATTTGAATTTAATCTGTTCCCAGAAGTATTCTATTTTGATAAATAAGAATAAGGTGAGCTTAACCTGTCTCCAAAGAAGTTGGGCTATCAAAATAAGTCTAGTTCAATTTATTGGCAGGCAAGGCAAGCTGTGCGAAAGAATGTTGATGGATAATCCAAACTACAAGCCCGATAAAGTGCCTCCTCCACCAGAACTACCAGAGAATGTGATGTTGATCAATTCACTGTACGAAGCGAATTCTTGCCTTCGAAGACTGTTGCGTTTCATCACAGAAAACAGTAAGCTGATTCATATCCAAATCAGTCAAATCATACGGTGTTCACCTGATGAGTAATGCCTTGTAAGCTAGTAAGTAAGCTTGCCTGATGGTAAGCGATCACTATTGCCAGTGAATACGTGTAATATCTGACGTACGTTACCGACTTTTTAAAACAATTAGCAGTTCATTCAAACAATTTCATCTTTTGGTTCCCAAAAACTTGCTCTCAAATAGTAGTTTTAGTATTTGTTGGAACTTGAATTTCCTCTGAAGCCAGAGGGAGCGAGTTTGATCCCAGCCGAAGGCACGCACCCATTTGTTCATACTTAATGTCGTCTGCTACATAACTAAAACCCGGTGTATGTCGACAAGCTCGCGCTCCCTGTCGCATTTGAGATTGAATATCGTTCGGCGAAGTGTGGGTGTTGTAATTAATACACCTCTGCCAGACCCTTCGGGGGAAAGGCGTGACGATATGTTATGTTACGTAA
This sequence comes from Peribatodes rhomboidaria, assembly GCA_911728515.1. Classification (NCBI taxonomy): domain Eukaryota; kingdom Metazoa; phylum Arthropoda; class Insecta; order Lepidoptera; family Geometridae; genus Peribatodes; species Peribatodes rhomboidaria. The sequence continues at coordinate 6,058,475 of OU452178.1, read as the reverse complement.
CTTGAGTATTTTCTATGGCCCCCAGGAGACTCCCCAGACTGCCTCAGCCCCGAGAATCCAGTGATAGTATACGGCGATTGTATAGAGGCGTACTCCTGTATTGCCGCTTTGTTAGAGCTCGGGATTTTCGCTGACATGATCACCTTCGTCGAATCGTTCCCGCCTGATGATCCAACCAAGTGTAGAGTCAACTGCTTCAACAACGAAACGGTATCTTGGCTATCCCATCGTTATATGTAAACTATAAAGCATACAGGCAACTTACTATTTTTTCGGCTTTTTTTTTATGTAGAATAGGTCGGCGTTTGACCACCAACTCGCCTGATGTTAAGCAACGTTGTGGTCTAAGATGTAGCACGACGACCTATAAGGTCACACTCAACACAAGGTAATAGTATTCACTCTAGCCTTGAAGTTTAGTAGAGTGAAGAAGTAGCAAAACAAAACGAAACTTATGGCAGTACCGTAGTTTTGAAATGGCAGGGCAGAGAAGAGCTCTGCAAGCCCCACCCTGGGGCTTGCAGAGCTCTTCTCTAAGTTCCAAATTAGCAAATAATTACGTAGAAGCTTAAATATATGTACCTATGTTACCTCAACTTTCTTACCTACAAAACAAGTTTTTTTCTCTAGGTAGCATGATCACATTGAAAAGCCAGCGTTATTTATCAGACAAATTTTACACAGCATTTTAGGTCATTGAGTTTATTTTTCCTAAAAGTTAAAACTTATTCTTATTACTGGAAACCGCTTCACCAACTGCTGCTATCTGAATGTACCTAATTGCTAGCTGGTAGGTAGGTATATGTAGCCCTTAACGTTCTAGAATATTCTAGATCGATGAAAGAATGCAAACAAACCTCGACGATCTCGGCATCCGCGTGTATCGGCGATACTACCTGACTGGCTGGCAACTGCAGGCCAACCACGTGGACTCGATCAATTTGATGTCGCAGCAATATTACACCACGCTTCCTTGCTTTGCGGTCTTCTACTATGGCTTGAAGGCGATCGATGTTTACGCTTTCAAAGGTAATTTGAATTTGCCGCGAACGCCCGCGATAGCGCCGATACGCCGTTTCTATTGGTCAAAAAGCTTTTAACAGCCAAAAATGCCCCTCAGTTTCTTGCCTGTTCTTCTGAGTAGAGGCTCTTTATCCGAACAAGGCCGGTCGAGTATATTTAAAAAGAAAATTGACGTTCATAAGTGTATCTTTGATACCCAAATTGAATAAAAACATTTTGACTTTGACTATGAGTAGGAACACTTTCACGGGCGTTCGTTTCTGGCACGTTCTGGTCTGGCGTCTGGTTCTGGCTTAAGAAAAGCACAGATAGGTTTTTATTGAATAGGATACACCCGAAAAATCGGGAGAGTCTGGAGATGGAGAAATGGGGTCTGTTTTAGTTCACGCAACAGATGAGCTATCATTTTGGTCGAATTGAAGCGATGATCTGCAAACAACGTCATTTTCCTTGATGGACCTGGGCCCTATTCTGACGCGTGAGATATGTTATCTTGAAAATTGTCTCTCTCGTTTAAAAAGTCATATGAGAGTGACCAAGATAATCTCACGCGTCAGAATAGAGTCCCTTTTCCAGGAATCCTTATTCTTGATGCTTGAGATGAGATCTGGTCACTTTCTGTCTTATGACTTTTCAAACGAGAGAGACAAAGACCAGAAAATATCTCAAATATTATTAGTCCTTCCAGGGGCCCTATTCGGAGATTGAGATTTTTATCTCACCTTTTCTCATCCTTGTTGCTCTTGTTTGAAACGTCATAGGTGTGAGAGTGACCAAGATAAAATCTCATCACATCGCGCGTAGGAATAGCCCTCCAGGCTGCTTCCGAAGTTTCATAACATTTTGCAGGCAGCTTTTTTTTTGTAATAAATATGTACTTAAGTATTTATTGTGTAGCAATAAACGAGTGCGGGCTGGTGTACGACGGTGGACTTGTGGTGGACACGTCATTTGAGACCAACGATCCCAACGTTTACGGAGCCGGGACGTGCGTCAAATACTCGCGCAAGCTATACGCATCGCTGCACGCACACAAACACTACTGCTCTGAAGATATCGGGGAAGCGGTATTTATAACACCTTATTTTACTGCCTTGGTGGCTCAGTTGGTTGGTGGGCGTGGGTTCGATTCCCACTAATGGGAAACGTTCAAATTCATTATGTATCTATGTATCTATTTAAAAATAACTATGTATGTATATTAATGCTTAGTTTGGGGTCAGACAGGTCTTTGAAAAAATAATGCCTCTCAGTTTCTTGCCTGTTCTTCTGAGTAGAGGCTCTTTATCCGTACAAAGCGGTCGAGTCTATTTTAAAAAAAATTGGACGTTCATAAGTGTATCTTTGATACCCAAATTGATTAAAAACATTTTTGACTTTGACTTTGACGACCGTGTGTGCAAGTGTCCCAAAAAATATTGAATCAAATCAAATTTCTTTATTTAGCGAATAGTACATAGGCAAGTTGTATACGCTGAGGGCCCCAAACTCGGCGCAGCCGGTATCTTGTAATCATTATTATTATTAGGCGAACATTTGTGTTTGTTCTATTTCTGGGTGTTAATATTTATTTAAGTATGTATTTGAAAATATATTTAACATGTAAATGTATCAGCTCTGCCAGCTGACGACCTTGTGTGTAAAATGTCCCGAACATAATTTTTTTGGTGTAAACTAATTTCATTAGCTCTCTTTTATAAGGATGATAATCGTGTGCATCAAGCATAGGTATTTATTACTTGGTATGAGTTTATGTTCCGTCTCTGGATTTTTTATGAATCGCTCATCAATCAATACGATATACGATTTTCAGCTTACTTACTCATTTCTTCTTTAATGTTTGACGTTTTTGTAAATTTAATACACCTTGCAGTTGGCGAAACTTTTTTTAAGAAAACTCGATCCGTTTGTAATGGGCGAGGAGAATGAGCCCGCAGATCTGATGCCCCGCTACAGTTCTACCATTTTGAAGTAAATATTTTAGTTGATTAAACGATTTGTAGGGATAAACATACCAAGTTTACAAACAAGTTGTTGTGTTTACAAACAAGTTGTTGTAAACACAACAACTTGTTAGTCGACCGAGCGAGCGTGCATGAGCGAGTGAAGCGTCTCTACTTCAGCTTCGACATAAATACTTTCGTATGTCCGAATTTTGTCTAGATTTTTGTCCGGATCTTTGTCTTCCTCTACAGGTTAACGGACTTTTTTAAACGGATTCTCTTGAAAATTTTGTGAGCAGATTGGAGAATTATACAGTTTTTTTGCTGATTCAGTTCTGGAAATTTTTCTAAATTGCCGAAAAAAAATTTTCTGAAAAAAAAAACAGATCTCTTCCATTTTGAAAAAAATCCAAAAACTGACTCGACAAACAAAACCTGTACGTATATTTATCGAATCTACTCTCATAATTTCAAGAGAATGCGAGGAGAATAAGGAATGTGACCTGAAGAGGAAGACAGTCGTCGGCCGCGAGGTCTACAGCTCACAGAGGCTATTACTAGTACTAGTATTAATTATCTAAGTAAGAGCGACCAGGATTTACGCCGAGCAGCATGCAAACTTCCGACTCATGCATGAAATGACAACGACTAATTTTAATAGACTGGGTTAGATGTAACTCAGAACCAATCCTGACGCGATGCGACAATTGAAATGCCGTTTCCTGTAACTTTATTGTTTCCAGTTACCGAGGGTCCCAAATGAGTGTCTGTGGCGATCATGTGCGACTGTCGAGGGTTGCCACGAGAATGCCTGAGCGGTATGTGAATTTAATTTTTGATTATTACTCTTGATTGTAGTATTTTTTAGGTATACAGTTACAAAATGACATACAAGTAGTCGCACGCAGATTTCGTTGGTGCGTGGTCGCTTGCGCGTCGTGTCTTTGTTCTTGAGACGACACATAGGTACATACAGAGTACAGAGTATCGTAGAGTAGGTTCATGTATTTACCTTTGACACAGTTGGTAAAAATTTCGACGTACAACGCTAATTTACTATGTTAAATTTGCTCCCGAATATTGCTACATATTCGGTAGCAATATTCGGATCACTGCTTAATACCTGCCTCCCAATTTTTTTTTTAATTATTTATAATTGCCTTAAATTTACACTTTTTGTATGCCAGAAACGTCAAAAATCGACAACTCAGTATCAATTTAAAAACAATTGCTTTGTAGAATCCAGGCCCTGGATCACCGTCTCTATAAATTTACCTCTATGAGTAGAATGTTAAAGAGATGAGATATATGTTTTATATCTATCTAAAAAGTACGTCGTGGCCGTCATCGTGTTCTATCCTAGAGGGTTATTCCGTTTTACTTGGATAATTTTCACCTGAGTGAACAAACTGGAAAAATTTGGCTTCCTCCACTTTACTTAGATGAAATAATTCGACAAAAATAATGACGCAAACCATCCAATTGCCCAGATGGAGACCAGTAATGAAATTCGAATCGCCCATAATGCAATCGGCAACGCTACCCGGCCCGATTTACTATATGAAGCTGAGGAAGCCGGGTTTTGAGATACCTATGGAAGTGCAGAAGTATCTGCCGCATCAGGTAATTGCAAGCAGACTGTAAGCGGCCATTACGTTGTCCAATTTGCAGTATCCTAAGTAAGTCTCGTAACGTGGCAGTACTCGTGCGATCATACTAGATTGGATTGCTAGCTGTCTAACTGTCATTACACCCTCCAAATTTAGCACTGTAGCTCACCTGGCGTACTGCAAATCGGATAATGTAATATAAATAAATAATAATGGTAAATGTTTAGCTTTCAGTTTAGAAAGGCTATCCCGAAGGCCGCGGAAGAGTGCAAACCAACGTCAACCTACGGTTTTAGTGGGCAGGGCCGGCCGCTATGCTGACGGATATTACCTTTTGCCAACCTTCCTTACTTGTTTACTTAGTTACCTTTTTTTTTTTGGTGACCGGGGGAAATCTTTAAAAAAGATGCCCGAATGTATTGGGTGCGTTCGGGTTATGTGAGCGTTGACCCACTAAACCCCTTTGGTGGCGATCCTCTGTGCATAGCAAGAGGGCACTGGGATCTCCATAGGACCGCACCGGTACCCCCCTAGCACGTTGCCTGTAACAGCACCTTTCCCTCTCACCTCACCTTTTGATTGATCTCTTCCCTCTCCCCACAACGATGAAGGCTACGCCACACCGTTGTCTTCCCCGGGCTCGCTCGTTGGATAGGGTGGTCAGATCCCTAAATCTGCCCACCTACGAGCCCAAAGGTCCCCCTTTAGTCGACTCTTACGACGGGCAGGGGATACCGAAGCCGTATTCTAAGACCCCGGCTCCAGGGTAAAAGGGCTAGGGCGTTATTTAGTTACCTACTTACTTACTCAAAACCTTACATACGCATATAAATAAATTTTGTTTACAGTGCAAAGTTGCTTGCACCATCTCTGCTTACGTTTTTTCCTGTATCGAAAACTTTTCTTCTTTCAAAGGATGTTGTTTATTGAACTCGTTCCCAGGGCCACACCCTGATAACGGACAAGAACGAGAACTACTTCCAGCTGAAGCTGAACGTGCTGCACTGCGTGGACGCGGTCACGTGCCTCGCGCGCAGACAGTTCTCCTGCGAGATACTGTCACAGCTCTACGGGAAACACGAGGCGTTCTTCAACAAGTTGCTCGTTAGGTTCACGGTTAGGTTCAAACTACCTTCCTATTACAAGCACTTTTATGGATAAATTTATTATGATTAGATAGATTTTGTTGCTTACACCAGGAATAACATACTTATTTAATATAAAATAAAAATAAAAGAGATTGATTTTGTAAAGTACAGTAGAAAATATATCATTTAAATAAAAAAATAATTACGATATCGGTTTATGTAAGTATACATAAACGCTGGAGCTGATGTAAAAAACATTTTAAAAAAAAACAAGTGAATTAAGAATCTCTTACTTTTTTGAACTCGATTATAAACATTACAATACAGAGGAATGCTTAAAATTAGTGTGGCAACTGGCGGCTAGGATAGTAGGTGAGACTGCAGAGTGCAGTTAGTTTGCAATAAAAAGTAAACAGTCGAATTGAGAGCCTTATTCTTTTTGGAAGATTGTTGCATAGTTGAGTAAGTATTCACCCTTTCTGTTCAGCTGGGCCAGATCACCGACCTGTTCGAGTTCTTCACGCAGCCCTGGCTGTCCGCCGTTTATCAGGAGACCTTCACCGATCTGCTCGCCGACATCAACGAACAAGATATCAGCGACGTAAAGATCTATTTTCATCATGACATTGACGGCCTCGGTAGCGCAGTTGGTAGAGAACCTGGTTGTTCGACATACCAACAACACGCACAAAAGGCTTTGGTTCCTCTTTTCTTATACGGACCGCTACAGTGTGGAATACTCTGCCAGAGTGTGTGTTCCCTGACACTTATAATCTGGGTGTCTTCAAGTCCCGAGTGAATCGGTTTCTTCTAGGCAAGCGTGCTCTATCGTAGGCTGCATCACTGCTTATCATCAGGCATGTTGACAGCCAAACGCAAGCCTATTATGCAATTAAAAAAAACACACTTCACATCAGACAATCTTACTAATATTATAAACTAGCTGCGACCCGCGGTTTCACTCGCGGTTAAAAAGTATCCTATATGCTATTCTAGACTATAATCTATCTCTGTCCCAAATTTCATCCAGATCTGTTCAGCTGTTCTGGCGTGAAAGAGTAACAAACATCCATCCTTACAAACTTTCGCATTTATAATATTTGTAGCATGCGAAAGTTTCAACTGATGGATTTTTGTTACTTAATCACGTTAGAACGACTAAACGGACCTAAACTAAATTTGGCACAGATATAAATTATATTGTAGAACCTATGCGCTACGGGTTTTGAACGCAGAACGCAGCTAGTGAACGTGTAAAGCATGATATTTGACCTAATCTTGAACCTTACCTTCCAATTTTTAGGTATTCACCGTTTTGCAGTCCAAGATTCAAATGAAGATTCAGAAGGATGAGCCCGAGTGGGAGGTACCGCAGTCTGGAGTTATACGTCGGAACAGCAGCCGCGGGTTCACTTATCAGGTAATTTTAATGTATCAAAATAATTAATACACTTGAAAATGCACACTTTGACGTTCATAAGTGTATCATTGATGCCCAAATTGAATAATGAACACATGAAAAAAGTATCTTAATTGTACGCTTTTAGGCTTATATTTTCTTAGAAATGCTGACAGACTTATTTAATACTCTGAGTCGTCTTAATAATGCCCAAAATAGCTTGTAATACTTGGGACCTTCGAAGGCTCTAGATGAAATTTAGTAACTTATGCCCAGAATTAACACTTAATACTTACTACTTTTCATCCTTCTTGATTACTAGAAACCGGTTGAAATCTCGGCGCAGGGGCCCTATTCGGAGATTTGAGATTTTCATTTCCCCTTTTTACGTCCTTGTTGCTCTCGTTTGAAACGTCATAGGTGTGAGAGTAACCAAGATAAAATCTCATCTCACCTCACGTGTAGGAATAGCCCCCCTGGAGAGCAATTCCTACGCGTGAGATGAGATGAGATTTTATCTTGGATTTTTTATTTTATATGAGAGCAACGAGGATGAAAAAAGGTGAGATGAGAATTTCAAATCTCCGAATAGGGCCACAGGGCCACTATTCTTACGTGTGAGATATTTTCGGGTCATTGTCTCTCTCGTTTGGTAAGTCATAGGAGTGAGAGTGACCAAGATAATATCTCTCGCGTCAGACTAGAGTACCAGTTATTATTGTTGTTTATTCTTACTAACATTATGTTATCGTTATTAGGAGGGCTTTCATGTTGGGAACTTCCGTTCGATGATAGACCAATACTTGAGCCGGAGGAGCCTTGTTGATATTGTAAGTACCTACTTCACCTGCATAATGTAAAAACTCAGAAAAACTCGGTCCTACGCTGGTACCTATGTATTTTTAACACGCTTATTAGCATTGCTTGTAACTTGTAACTAATTAGCAAACAGTAAATTAAAATCTTTGGAAAGCGTGCTAAAACTACGCCGTCTTAAATATCGATTTAAAACTGGTTTTACCATAAATTAAAATAGTTTTAAATCAAGATTCATGACCAAGCGCTGTTTCTGAAAACGACCTTTAGAATTTTTTATTACTTTGAATTATTGGAGCGAAATAAAACTTTGTATGGATAGAATTATTTGAAGTTTAAAACTGTTATTTGGTATTTCTGAGCTGATCTAGTAATGGAGCCAGGAGGTATAAAGTGTGTTTTTAATGCCGAGTGTAGCCAGGCCATCGTCGGCCATCCTAGAAATGTATTTATGACTATACTAGCTGCGCCCCGCGGTTTCACCTGCGGTTAAAAAGTATCATATGTGTTATTCTTGTCTATAATCTATTTCTGGGCCAAACTTCATCCAGATCTGTTCAGCCGTTCTGGCGTGAAAGAGTAACAAACATCCATTCATCTATCCATCCATCCATCCATCCATCCATCCATCCATCCATCCATCCATCCATCCATCCATCCATCCATCCATCCATCCATCCATCCATCCATCCATCCATCCATCCATCCATCCATCCATCCATTCTTACAAACTTTCGCGTTTATTATATTAGTAGGAAGTAGGATAGGATATGATGGTCGGGGCACACTCAAAATATTGTCGCAGTGTGGCCTGGCTAGTATTTTCGTAAAAATATAGCCTATATAGCACCTTAACTCAAGATATTGTTATTTTTTTTTAGATAAAAAGCTACACGCCCACTGATATTCCTTCGGTAAGTGATTGTTCCCTACTTCCCTGATGGCTTATATTCACGAGCCGATTTCACCGTGCGGCTAATTGGCTCACAAGCCAAACGGCAACAATAATAATAATGGCTAATACAGCTGACTTAAATCGCAGGCTTGACTTAAATCATTTTGGTAATAATCTATAAGTATAAAGCCGCAGGACACCTGCGGGCGGCGAAAGTAGCTAACTTTGATATTGGCGATTTTATTCACCAGAGGTCTAGTCTAGTGGGCTTACTATTAACTGATTAAGACTAACTGACTAACTGACTAAGATGATTATTGTCTAAATTAGAGCATGCAATTTTTTTAACATGGTGTCTGTTTCGGTGCAAGATAAATAGTGGCTTAAAGCTCATAAATGATGCAATCTTCATTAATAGGCAATCCAACTTACAAATTTAAAATAGCCTGTGTGTCTCTCTTTTCTTGACTATGTCTTCCACATAGTAAGTTCAGTCTTCCTTACTTTTCTCTTCCTCTTCGCTCTTACTTCAGAGAGTGCTTGAGATGCCGCCCGACTCGCGTTGGAAAGAAACTCGTGCCCTCTAAATCCCATGGGGACTGTGTCCCTCAGAGCCCAGCCTCGCCAAAGAGCTTCTCCTCGAGGCTGAATCCTGACTCCCCCAAAAAGGGATAGAGAATCCGTTAGTTAGTTTGCTCATACTTCGACATCGTCCTCTGAAACTTCACACTTCTAGCACTACCGTTTATCCATTTAACCTACAAGAATTTTTAATAAAAGCTATCAGAAATATTTTTGTGAGTGCCAGTAGGCACTTATGGTTGATTTACTAGGACCCTAGAAGTTCCAATCGCTTAAAAGCGATTCTATCTGTTTCTAATATCGCTAATGCTCGAATGTCAGCTGCTGGAGGATTGGAGGGAATACAAGAAAAGGGAGTTTTAAAAATATTAGGTACGTGATAATGTTGTCAACTCGTTTTCGACCGTTAACGATTCTAAGCCTAAGCGATGATAGCCTAGTTGGAGAAGGCCCGCCTCTCAAGCCAGAGGGAGCAGGTTGGAACCCAGCCGACGGCACTCACCAATACAATACAAATCATTGTATGAACACTTGTACGCATTGTATGTCACCTGCTACATGACTGGAGCCCGGTGTATGGCGACAGGCTCGCCTTCTGTCACATTTTAGACTGAATATCGTCCGGCGAAGCGTGGGTGTTGTATAACACCTCTGCCAGCCCCTTCGGGGGAAAGGCGTGACGATATGTTATGTTAAAGATTCTAAAAACTGAATCGCTTGGAAGCGATTGCAACTTGTCTATTGCCCCTGGTTTTAAATAACATGGTATGTGTTTATAACGTAGGAATGCGGTCAGTGTGCGAAAATCCGGGACGAAGCCGCGTCGTTCTGGAGATCCATCAGCGGAGACCGCGTCGTGGCCGCGCACCTTCACACGTATCTCAACAAGACCAGCGTCGTCAACGCACACTACGCCATGCCTGACATTGACTTCATTTGATTTGAATCCAGGTTTTCAATGTAGGTGCCCATTCTATCGTTGTTTATTTAAATTATTGATCTATGAACACCGCGTAGCTCTGTAATGCAAAACTTTTTACTTTTGCAACTAATGTTGAGCGTCGTCAAAGCTCACTATGCCATGCCTGACATTGACTTCATTTGTTTAGTAGTAAAAAGTTGGGAAAGATCAATTTTTTTTAAAATTATCTATGAACACTACGTAGTTCTATAAGACTTGAAACTTTTTACTTTTGGCACTGATGTTGAACTCTACAAGACTAGAAACTTTTGCCTCTGATGTTATCTTTGTTTGTTAATTTAATTTTACTTAAACCATGAAACTAAACCAGCGTCATTTTCATATTGCGCAGTGCCTATCAGAGGCTAAATATGTGTTGTGCAAAAACTGCGATGTTTTTATATTTGTATTTTAAAAAAAAGTATTTAATTACGAAGAGTAGGTACTGTAGAGTGATTTGACATGTGAACTATTCTCAAAAATAAAAATATTTTTGATTGCAACAGTTATTTCTTTCCGATGCTCTTAAAGTTTAACAATCTGAAGTGAAACCTAGTAAGTAGTCGTTTACCTTGTTTAGTATTTATTTATTTATGTTCTACTTAAATATCACCGTGTCAAGTAAAAATTTACTTTTTTAGCGATAATACTTAACAAAGAACACTTTTTGATTAGCGTTTTTGCCTAAAGTCCTGCAACATGACCTGACTAATTAGTATTGTTTACTAGTTGTGTCCTGCGGTTTTACCCGCGGTTAAAAGTATGTGTTAAGTACGCCTATGGTGTTGATTTAGGGTGTCAGCTACCTCCATACCAAATTTCATTAAAATTGCTCCAGCCGTTTGGGCGTGATGAAGTAACAAACACACACTCACACATACTCACAAACTTACGTATTATATTTTTATATTTATATTATACATATATTTACTCTTACGTAGCAAATTATATACAAACTTTATCAGGGAAGACGGTAATAAAACTACCGTATACATTTTAGACAATTTATTTAATTTTACACATGTTTTATTAGACACAAGTACTTACCCTTACAATTATATTTACACGAGAATGCACAGAACGGCCGTTGACTAGTTACTTGTAGGCTGAATCCTGCATAAACTTCGCCGGGCAGTCTTAATTGATATGGTTTAATTTACAAAAGCCACAGTACTTCCAAGTTACTAAATTATCACCCGTATTCTTTTCTTAGTTTTTCCTCACCTCAAAAAAACCTTCAAATTGTTTTAATACCTTCAAAAACTGTTCGAAACTCGTAATTTAATTAAATTTTTTTACTAACTGCTCGGTTTTAAAACCTAACGAGACATTTGTTTCTTTATACTTGAATGTTATGTCAGTGGTATTTAAAACTATACCAAAATATGATTTAAGGATGGGTTGAGGTAAGAAAATGTTGAGATAGATCGGGGTGTGTTATGAGATCAAATCGTGATATAATGGTTGATTAACTATTATTTGAAATGACTAGAAAAATCTTTGGTTTAACTATTTTATATGAATGTTATGGAATTGGCCACTTATAGTAAAATGGTATAACACTGGTATTCGCAATTATGAAAAATCTAGGTCCTTTGAGTTCCCTTTTCCTTCCGGTAACCTTGACATTTCCTTGTTCAAATTCAAGAGATTTATTGAACATATTTAATTTAATTAATAGTATGTTTTAAGTTGAGTTAGAGAAAAGGTAAGGAAATGTTAAGATTACATCTAAGAATACGAGGGACCTTTCGAAAATTTCATAAAAATACAATTTTTTTCCATCTTTCGACTAATCAAACTTGTTTCCATTTTGAAAAGGTTTCCATGAGACCGAATACCATTATTATTATTTATAAGGTAACATTACGATATCGTTGAGCGGTTAACGCCTTAAACTTATCATGCAAAACCAGACGTTATTTACACAGGCTTTATATTAAAAGACTAGAATTCTTAAACAGCCCTATTTTACTGTGAACTGTACAGTGTTATAAACTAGAGGTATATTAAACCGGAAACACGTATAAATACTGACTCATACTTCCTAAGTATGAGACCCGAAGTTGCGAAACAAACAACCATAGAAAATTGTTCAATTTTTCTTGATTTCAGTGTTAGTTCCATTGTAAAAGTTGTTCAAATATTTTGAATAAGTACTCACTCAAGTATCCGTTTATCACACCCCAAGCTTATAACCCTGTTTGAAATTGGCTATAAATATATACTCGTATTATAGAGAATGTAAAGTGGTAGATTATACAATTGAGATAAAAACAGCAATATCATCGATATGACACACAAGAAAAACTACTACAGTACCTACAAAATGTAAAATAGGACTGTTAAAAATAAATATATCAATTCTAGGACAACGTCCAAAAGCTACCGTCGGATTTGAACATTTGGTTCAATCAACTACATTTTAACAATTTGTAGTTTTGTCCCAGAATCGAAATTTTAGTCTCACATTTATCGATACAACAATCAAGAAAATCCAATACTTATCATTTAATTTAGTTGAAAATATCTGTACAATTATGACTAGCATACACATATACGTATACTGAAACGAAAGTTTCTTGTTATTAAAACACTATTTGTACCTAATTTTATAACTAACGAGTTTAGGTGAATCGCATTTGATGAATTTTTACGCGATTATGATATAAAAATGCGATATGTGAGTTTTCTTTTCGTGAAACTGGATACATTCCCGTTTTAAATGTTGGTCGAATGTAGCGCTTTACAATGAATAATGTATGCAAAATCGATCACCCTCCGAAACAACGTTGCGGCGTCGCGCCGTCGGCAAAACTGCAAATTGCCGACGGGAATGTACCTCTAGGTATTTGATCGCTGGGAAATCTCTGTACTTTCAACATTTCAACACGGATCCACGTCTATAATTTGTAAGATTATAACTACACCGGTACTTGTTCAATTTCCAATCAAGTTACATTTGTTTTTTGGTACACAACTCAAACCGACGCTTTAGAGTAAAAAATCTAGTGACTAACACAATAGAAATAGCAATCATTTGCTATTCTGATTGAATTGAACCTGTATTGTAAATGAGCGTAAAAAATAATCCGAATTTCATAGATGTTTACTGTTTGTGCCTCATTTTACAATGACTAGATTTACAGACCTTCATAGAGAGAAAATTAGGAAAAAAAACAAGACTAAGAAGACCAACGAGAACATTCTTCGACAAGATACGAGTAAAAGAGAAGGTAGACTGGTTGCGGCGCAACCAAGTAACATCACATGAACTAGTAAAAAAACTCGACATTTCTCTGTAGTAAGCTTGCTTCCCATGGACAAGTCCTTTCCACTAAGCACGAGCTGAGAGGCGATCAGAGGCCTACCTACGCGTTTAACACCAAGAGTTACGACCGTTGACGCGTTTGTGCACCATTGCACGACAACCCGCGGGATTGAAACACACGCATCGTTAAAAGATTTCAAAATCATGATTCTCATCGCACGAACTAATGAAAAAATTTGACATTCCGAGTGAACGAGTCCTTTTCACTTGAGACAAACTGATCGAAGCGTATAGAACGTATGATACCTACGCGTTTGACACAAGCTCGTTGAACGTAGAAGCCTCCTTGTTCGTGCACCATTGCGCGGCGGCTAGGGCGGCGCGTAGTCGTGCGCCGGCGCCGGCGTGTAGTCGGCGCCGAGCAGCGATTAGGTCTGGTACTGCAGCATTGGCGCGGCGGCCAAGTTTGCGTGGTGGCCGCTGTTCATCCGCAGCGCGGACAGCGACTTGTTGTACCACTCGTCTTCAGCCGTCATGCCTGCTGGACGATACACGTTTAGTTAGCTGTGATTAGAGACTAATGGCCACTAGCACTAGGTACATATAAGGATTGCCTAAGTCCTTGCTTCCTTAGCTAGTTTAATCTACTCCTAGCTAGCTCCTACCTAAACTTTTTTACAAGAACCTTAAGCCGTTCCTTATGAGAATCTTAACTTTATGAGCCCGATAAGCGAATATTTCGCTAGGAGTATTTTAAAACGAGTTAAGCAAGGGCTTAGACAATTCTTAGATTCAGAGCAAGAGGCCATAAGACTAAGCTTTATTCAAACTTGACAAGGCAATTTATTTTTTAGCTGTAAATATTTCAACTCAAAATCAATTCAAAGTCGGTTCAAAGTTAGTTCGATAAAAAGTACCATTTAGTTAAATTAAGACTCTGGTACAATTTAAGTAACATTTTACTACAGGTAGATAGATGGGTTACTCATTTACTCATAAAATGTCACACAAGTATATAATAGGAATTAATTTTTTTAAAAACAAATAACATATTAAAACAATCCTTCTACCACTGAAAACTTAACGTCTTCGCTACACTAACACTAATTTCCAACACAATACCACCACGACAGCTCTACATAATTCGTAGCGCGTCCGTAGCACTCCGTAGGCTGCTACGAGATCCCTCCGCTACAAGGAGCACGTACCTACAGTATATAACACGTAGACGTATAGCGAGCTGGGGTAGGGGTACGAATAGTGAACTGGTTCGACCCTCGCGTTTTCTCAAGATGCAATCTCGCCGCAGGAAATAAGATATTTGCCAAGACGCCGCGAGGACGCCCGCCAAAGTAAATGTAGTGGAAATTTTCTTATTAGAATATCTACGGTACGATGCCTCGCTTCCATTACTCGCGTTTTTTCGTCGCAGGAATCTGCGCCCGTGGCTGGTTCGCGTTACACGGTTTATCGCGCAATCATATTTTTTGTAGAATGTCTCGTGTGTCTATTTCGTAGCTGTATGTGACGGCGGAGCCTTAACGACATTTGTGAGATTAAAATCGTAGCTTTCGTACCTACTAGCTATTTTATCTCGTAGCAGTTTAAAAAAAACGCTTCGGCGACATTAAAGCTAACTTTTGTTTTTATCGACTTTCAAGTTGTCTGTTGATAACAACAAAATAACATTTAAAAACAGAGATAGATTTTGTATTGCTAAAAGTGAGAAAAACCTCGGTTTTAATTTTGTAGTCTTGTCTTCGTACTGAGTGAAGCTGTCTCATATCAGCCGTCAGCGTGTATTAGCATACGTCTTGCCTTGAGGGACACAAATTAATAATCTCCGGCCGCATGCTAAGACGTCATTGAATTACGGAACACCACGTATCTGAATTCTGGAATTTAACGAATCTACTTGTACGTTTATGTTTTGGTAGTTCCAATAATTAAAGCAACATTTTTAAATTGAAAATGATTATCTGAATTCTGTCTATCCATAAAGTGGTTTTACTGTGACCACAGACAGAAAAAAGTCTTCCCGTATTAATGAACGTTGTGTAGTTCGTTAAAAAGTAGTCTTATTTTATGTCTTTTAAATATTTAACTCGATCGCAAAATTAGATTTAAATACAAAACACGATTTAAATATTACGAGGCTGTACAACGTAAGGGTAAGTAGTAAGGGGGTTAAGCTTAACTGCCGTCAATAACTTTGATAAATAATTTTCAATCATCATCGTTTCACAAAAATAATAAACGAAAATCCGAGCAGCTTCAATAAAAAGCTTGAAATAATTAAGACGATCATAAAAGAACGTTTGCAATCACAGATCCCCATTGAACGAACAGAAATACCAAGGAAAGCACTGGCGGTGACATTAATAAATTCTAATCAATTCTTTCTCATTTTCAAGATCATCTTGCGGAACTTAGCGGGAATAAGTTTTCCCATTATTATAAGGGATATTTGTATAAAAACGAGAGACCTGGACGCTTCGGCGCCTAACTTTATAATTGCCTTGACGGCTCTAATGGAAACTTGATGAAAGCTGCCGCCCGCCGTCTACCGCTTTTTGTTTAGGCACAAACTTACATCTTAGTTCTTACTGCTATTATGGGGAATAATTTTGTTTGGGGCTGTTAAAGAGATTGGGGGGTGAAGATTTTTGGTATATGATCACGGGTAACAAAGAACATTTGGTTATTAATTATTAAGTACCTGGATGACCGAGCTTTGCTCGGTATTTTTTTATATTGTGTTTTTTGGAAAATAAACAATTGATTTTAGTCTAACCTCAAAGCAAACACTCATTGACTTCGTGTTACTTAACAACGCCATCTGCTGTTGTGTCGTTAAAGCAATTAGTTGCTCACAAAAAATAGTATTATTATTCGCCAATAGATGTCAGGAAGAGTCATATTTTTCAGTTGAGACTACTCAAACGCCTCCTTTTTGTTATTTTTCTTCCAAGTTGATTATCGATAAAACACGAATAAAATGACATTTTATAAAAATGATTCCTAGCTAGATCGATTTATCGCCCCCGAAACCTCCTATATACTAAATTGTATGAAAATCGTTGGAGCCAATTCCGAGATTCCAATTATATATAGTACCTGGATGGCCGAGCTTTGCTCGGTATTTTTTTTTATTTTTTAATTGTGTTTTTTGGATAATAAATAATTGATTTTAGTCTAACCTCAAAGCAAACACTCATTGACTTCGTGTTACTTAACAACGCCATCTGCTGTTGTGTCGTTAAAGCAATTAGTTGGTCACAAAAAATAGTAGTATTATTATTCGCCAATAGATGTCAGGAAGAGTCATATTTTTCAGTTGAGATTGATTAACGATAAAACACGAATAAAATGATATTTTCTAAAAATGATTCCTAGCTAGATCGATTTATCGCCCCCGAAACCCCCTATATACTAATTTGTATGAAAATCGTTGGAGCCGATTCCGAGATTCCAATTATATATATATATAAATACAAGAATTGCTCATTTAAAGGTATAAGATATATATATATACACGAATTGCTCATTTAAAGATATGAGATTATTTGGTTATACATATTATATTTTTGGTCTCGTTTTCCAGTATGTCATCTGCTGCATGACTGGAGCCTGGTGTATGGTGACAGGCTCACCCCCTGTTACTTTTGGGATTGAATATCGTCCAGCAAAATGTGGGTATTGTATTTCATCTCTGCCAGCTTCTTCGGGTAAAAGGCGTGACGAAATGTTTTTTTAGTTTTCTAGTATAACAGACAACGTATGAATGGAAAAGTATTTTAATATTATCATGCTTTGCTTAACAAAAAAACTGTGTTACATATAGATGCACAACGAAATTGTTAAACACACATCTGCTTTTATAAGCGGTGTTCGGTTTTTTTTATCCACTAGAAGATTATCGAGCTACTCTAAAATCAAACATGCAAAATCGCTCGTAAGTTTGATATGAATTAAATGCGTACTGCAACACTACAATTGCTTTAAACTAAAATTTAAACCATAATCTCTAACTTACCAGTACACCTCACAGCTTCTGATAAGTACATATTTTTAATTTGAGCTTTTTACCCATCAATGTTGTTTAAAGTCGTCCGACTAAAATCTGATGAACCTGCGACAAAATGGTTAAGATTTGACCACTCACCCATAGTGTCTTGCCTCATGCCAACAGCGCTCATGTTCGCTCCGTGGCCCATAGAGAATCCTTGCGGCATGGGGTAGGAGCCGCCTCCCATCTGTGATAGTGAGAATATGTCCTTCTGCAGCTCCTCGTAGCTGCCGTGGTGCTGTGGGGAAATTTTCTTCTTAGATATCTTGTCGTATTTCTTGTATTAAAAATAATATTATAAATAATTATATAATTTAACACAAAGGTAAAATTAAATGAATTTATGTTTTGTATTTTATGATTGTATTGCGTTAAAAAATAGTCCTTACAAAAAAACTTCATTTTGTAGTCACATGATATCACGCAAGCTTTTAAAACTACTACATACTTGAATCTTAACCAATTTAAAACTTTCAGTCGCTGCAATATAATCGTTTTACCAAAAAATAAAACTCTGGGAGTCGACTGCAGTGGTAATACGGAACTCGTTTGGCGTCCACAAACGCCATTATCGGCCGACCAATCCCGCCGACCAGTCATTATCACACGTTTATCAATTATTTTTCAGGCTTTAGTTTCAGCTACAGTGCAACGGGATTAACACTCCGCGTAATGCAATGATGGCGACATTATAGCTCTGGCAAACTCTGGTTTTAATAGCTTATTAAAATTTAATGGATGTCGTTCGATCGCATAAATTAAAAAAAATCTGCGCGCTTTTTGCCCAGTTAACTACTAACTACGCTTCAAAATACGAGTATGTAAACCAATGAAATGGGTCAGCAAAATCGTATGTAGAAAGCTACTATGTATATAATTTATAATGTGCTTGCTAAGTCTAAGTATACGTGTAGTGGCGTTAGTGCGTATGTTTTGCCACATTTAGACTACTCCCTTTAAGAAGTTGACGTTAGTTAGGTCTGCAATAATGCCTTTTTTATATTCGTAGATCGGAATCGGACCCAAAAGAAAGAGAGAGAGATTATACTCAATAGTAGGTGGAAAGTTATGTTGATAATGCTGAGGTCGGACTCGAACAAACTTTAAGAATTTGACGTTAGTTAGGTCTGCAATAATGCCTTTTTTATATTCGTAGATCGGAATCGGACCCAAAAGAAAGAGAGAGAGATTATACTCAATAGTAGGTGGAAAGTTATGTTGATAATGCTGAGGTCGGACTCGAACAAACTTTAAGAATTTGACGTTAGTTAGGTCTGCAATAATGCCTTTTTTATATTCGTAGATCGGAATCGGACCCAAAAGAAAGAGAGAGAGATTATACTCAATAGTAGGTGGAAAGTTATGTTGATAATGCTGAGGTCGGACTCGAACAAACTCACTAATGTCACTCGTCACAATGACGTCACATAGTCCTGCGGGTAGTATTTGTCGTATTTGCATTATTTTCCGCGGGCTCGCTGCGCCCGCACCGCGCGGCGCAATCACATTACCGCGTAATCACGCCGACTGATTAGCGCACATAGTAATGAGGGATTGTGGCCAAAATACGTGCCAACGCCGTGCTGATGACGTCATTTCAAACTTTCATGTCAAACTATTTAGTAGTTGGTCGTTGCTAAGATGAGCTTTTGGAAGTTTGAGATTTCATTGGGGAGGTGGAGTCAGCTTGCAATTAGTTGTCTAAAATCAGGAAGCTTTGTCGTGGCGAATGTAAACTCTGCAATGTACTTTAGATGTGCTTTTTATCTAACTTCTACGATAAGATATTGCAAAGTAGATATTCGCAAATAGTTGTATCAAGCTTAATTCTCTTTAAAAAAAATCACTTATATTTTCTATTGTACTTGGGAGATTGAGTGTACATCAAACGAAACTTTAAAAGTAAATTTAAACTATATTTGGATTTTCACTTTTTTATGTTTGTTATGTAGTTGTTATGTTTGATTGTTTCGCTACTACTACAATTTGAGGATATCATTTGTTGGAATCTAAAATTTTATATTAAAAGGACACATACCTGAGGATACCGGTTGATGGTGTTAGGATGAGGGTAGGGCTGGTAGCCCCTGTAGCCTTGGATGTTCCTCATCATGCCGTTGCAGCCGGGTAGGACTGCTGGCGACAGCGCCTTCTGCAGCTGCTTCTCTTGTTTCCGATACTTCGCGCGACGGTTTTGAAACCATACCTGGGGATAAACTATTTTGATGATTGCCATCCAAAATATTTAGGTCACAATCTCCGTTTTACAGAATAGGAATCGTGTAATTAGATACTCGTAATTTTAACGGGTCAGGAAATCAGTCTGTAATTCAACAACAGCTTTTGTAATATACGAGTATACCTAGTTGTATTACTTCATCACAGTTGAAAGCATTCGTGGCAATTGCAATATTTGTAATATGATGGTGACAAAAAGCAAGTCTATTACCTAATAAAAAAATAACCTACTAATAAAAATTTAACTGACCTAAAATTTAGGGCGTAGTATTTTTTGCAAATATTACGGAAAAAAACACTACCAAGACTAAGCTAAAAAACAAGAAGCAAAACAAGTGCGGGTCTAATCTGTGTGTTGTCAACGGGAATGAGAGCGTGCGTCGTTTGATATGGTGATTAGAGCTGATTAGAGGGCGAGGGTGGCCTCCATACCCCGCCCCTGCCGGGCGGGCCGGGCCGCGCCCTCGTACGCACTCTCCATATAAATAAACCGATATACCCTATACCTAACTGTCAGTGAGCTCACCCTATACAAAATACAGCACCAACTTACCTTTAGAGCTGAAACGGGGAGCCACTGTCGCTGTTTTCCGAACAAACCCAGCCATTCGTAGAATTTTTTTAGTTTGGCCAACGCTACAGAGAAATTAGTCGGTCTGTACACGTAGGTAGGCCGGAGATAAGTTTGTATAGTACTGTCGGCTGGTAGGTGGTAGGTACCTACTATTTAGTATTACCAGCGTTTTCCAACCGTGCTCAGAGTCCCGCTGTCGGAATAAAAGTGAAACAATATTGAAGCACGTACGCCGCTGCAAGCACAGGCAGACGAATAAAAGTAGTTAGGTACGAAGCTGTCTAGGGTTTTAAGGTTTCGGTTTGTTATAGAGACGGACAAACATATTTGTACCTACCTATATACTTGTATTAGGTAAAGTCTAGTAATGTTTTTGGTAGGGTGACCCAACCTGGCTTTAAACTCGTAGTTCGTTGGAATTCTTAGTCGAGCAAAAATTATTCTCGTGGGTCTCGTGCTCGTTTTCCGTGCTGTTTACGTTTTTGTATTTGCATTTGAGTGCTCCTAAATGGGCCGTATTTTTACTGCAATTACAAAATACAATACAAAATACAAATAATTTCATTATCAAAAATGTACATTATCCAACACAAACAACTTATTCTTATTACTTTCTAATTCTAGCAATATTGTTGACTGTAGCCCGACTATCATCAACCATGCCAGAAGTGTCTATGTGACTATTTAGTCGGACCACACTTAAAATATTATCGAAATATTGCCGGCCCGTATTGCAATAAAAATATGGGCCGTCTAGGAGCACCCTAGATAATATTTATGATTTTTAAAATGTTCATTTTTCCGACCGAGCGAGGGTTTGTGAGAGAAGTGTCTATGCTTCAGGTTGGCAAAAATGCTTTCGTATGTCCGGTGTCTGTCCGAATTCTGTCCCTCTTTCTTCCTGTACAGGGCACATTTCATAACCGAAAGAGAACCGATTTTCCCAAAAAAAAAAAACATTCCGCATTATTTGAATCATTTCCAAAAACTGACTACAGAATGCTCACAAAACCTCACGAGAGTCGGTTGAGAAATTTGCCCCGTGTAGAGGACAGATGCCAGCTGCAAGGTCTTCAGCTCTCAAAGCCACTAAATTCATTTATGTATCTACTTATCCACTCTTTGTTGTAAATACTGTGTTGTTTTGTCGTGTCAAATGTATATTGTCAATACTTTTATTTGGTCTTGTATTTTATATTTATACTTACATCCCTGATTTAAAAAAAAAAACTTTTTGGTAACAGTTTGAGAAGCGTTATCCAATACTCATCACAACTCCATTCATATAATAATACAAGAGTAGTGGAGTGATAGACAGACATAGGGAGGAAACATAAATAGGATATTATTTTTTCCGAAGCAAACCCACTTTCGCCCTCGTACGCGTTGTAATGAAAAACGAATCAATTTCCTGAAGTCAAAACGTTCAGATTTTTTGAATTTATTTCGTAAAAAGAAAAAGATATCGTAGGGATGTCATTCTAGTAGGTATATTGATCTGCTTCGGTTTCTAATCAAATAACCAGGGAGAATGGAAACAAGTCGATTTTTACCGTCCTAAATGTTTTATTGACAATTAAACAGACGATCTTAATTGTTACAAGACAGTCGAGAAATTAAAGAATTACAGCTAAGGTTTCATAACATAACAACTTTGAAACAAATTGAGTACCTTGACCCTAATAAGTAGACTCAAACATTTTCCCAAGAATTCCAAATTAACTCGTAAAATAATCCTACTTAAGAATAAAACTTAATTCAGTAAGGATCCCTTCGAAACACTTTACTTAAGTCTCGAGATAAATCGCTATAAATACGTATCTATTATCCTGAAAGCCCGAGCTATCCGAAGAAAATGGTCGCCTTTAAACTGAAAAAGCACAGGGATCCAACAAAACATTTTCTTATTTCCAATTGTAGAATTCATTTGAGGGCAGAGACAATGTCGAGAGGCGCGCGGGGAGGATGAGCGGCTAACTTCGTTACGGATCCATTTGATGGGATTGCAATGCCTCAGGGGCCGCCACCCCGCTCCGCCCGCAGCCCGCGACGAGCGCTACGCTGTATATTTTTATATCGAAATTTCCTCTCGAAGGAGGGAGCTCGACGTTGCTGTCGTCTTTAACGTTTACATTCTTATGTAGCGTCGCCTAAACGCTAATAGCCTCCTACGGAGCGCGCGTGCACGAACACACCCTTGGATACATGTACGTATTCATACACACATATAGGGAACATCGCACGGACGCCTACGCGCATTTCACGTGCTTTTAGCGACGGTAGGTGGGTAAAGTCTTCGATGTAATATCGTTTGACAAAACCTCTCATTTTCTAAAAGAAAGTCACATCTCGGGCGCTGAAAAGAAACAGTAATTGCCTACTGTCGCCGTGACAATGAATAAAATATTACACACTGAAAGCTCGCATGCGACGGCTTATGAATGTACCTACGTACAAAAAGCCTCTGTAAAGTAAGCACTCAATTTGGGAAGAGGTCACTACATTATTAAGGGATGGTTAAAGTCACGTCCTGAATAAAATATCTAAAGCGACAAATTAGGTGCTCCGGGGACAAATCAATATCGAGGGTCCCAGGGGATTGAGCAATTTTAAAACTGAGATAAAGATCTCTCGCGAGTTACTGTAAGCATTTCGTATTCATACGGTCGAGGACGACAGATGGCGCTTTAATTCAATCCGCCTCCGGCCTACGCTCCAAATTGTATTATCCGAGCATTCGCGCATCATTGATATTTCGACAATTCAACGAAGAACTGTGTGCTCTAATATTTTTTGTTCGCCTTTTCTATCCTCTACATTTGCTTCGTGGGTGGTCTGTTTTTCTGTCCTTCTTATTTTAGCAATAAATCATTTTAGCTTCAAATAGGTATGGCCTTGTTTTGTAAAGTTTTATTTATTTATTCGGCGGAGAATGAAAAAATATTACAAAGTATATGCTCTAGAACTAAGCTTGGATAATAAATGAAACATGGCTGGATCTGTGTTCCGAAATTGCGCCATAAATGTACTACATTGCGGTTTGATTTTGGTCTATAGTTTTTTTAGCTTGTAGCTATTGTAGCTAGTCCACGTTGAAATATGACTGTGTACCCGAGTAGCAATGTACTCGCAATTCAGACCTATACCCGAGTCCCTGTTAAGAAAGCCCAGGTGTCACTGACTGACCTGTATCCTCGCTTCGTTGAGTTTCGTCGTCCGCGCCAGCTCCTCCCGGCAGTAGATGTCCGGGTAATGGGATTTCGCGAATGCCGCTTCTAATTCCGCTAATTGTTCCTGTCACAATAAAGTATTGTTTTAACTGCTGAGGTGGCCTTTGATGAGTTTCTACAGGGAATTCCATTAACCTGTTGTTTTTTTGGGCGAATTGTAAAATACATTGTACAGTTTTTTGATTTTCATTTTCGCTCAACTTTTGCATTTATAATAATAAATATTCAGGACACATGCACACACGGCCGTCTGACTCCAAACTAAGCAAAGCTTGTATTATGGCTGCCAGAGACTGATAAGCATACATAGATAAGTTTAAATACATAAATAGATATAAACACCCAGATATAACACAAACACAAATGTTCATCACATAAATGTTTTCCCTAGGTGGGAATCGAACCCACGCCCCATGCATTAACTGTTCATCTATTCATGCATTACAGAGTTTAATCCAGCTGTTTGCCATTTTATTTACATTGTGCTTTTAGACTTCGGAATACTGTGAAACTGAGCAATTGAGCTTTGTTCAACAATCAATAATCATGTTAAGGACAGCTTTCTGGATGAGACAAAATTTGTGATTCGACAAAGAATCAGAAGTAAGAAGCACCAAAAATTAATAAACTGATAAATTAGTGAGCTGGTTACACTTTGTATCGATTGCCGATAAACGAGTTGTTAGCGAGTCGATGGTGTCTAAACGTGTTCCAAGATGCGCCTTTACTAATGTGAGACAAGGTTGCCTCCAATTAGTCTCGCGTTCTTAAAGGCTCACCACGCTCTACTCTCCAAAGGCAGGTAGAGTTGCACAGTCTGATTTAAAGGGAACTCAGAAACTTAGGGTAAAGACTAAGCAGTGTGTCGTACCTAACCTAACGAAAGCGACATATGCGGCAGTCAACAAATAAAGGTTGATGAGGAATCTTTCGACCTTTAATTCCTTCATAATTTAGGAGCGTTACTTTTGTCGGTGTAGCAATAACCAGAGATCTAGTCTTGGCAGTTGTCTGCTAGCGTTTTCACCTCCCTAAACTAAATGACATCTATCTACATCTACACCCGTTTGCACTGAATGTAAGAGTTGCCTAAGTCCTTGTTTAACTAGATTTGTTCGACTCCTAGCGAAATATACGCTTATCAGACACATAAAATTAAGAGCATCTTAAGGAGTTAGCTTTAAAATGGTGGTTTTTTTCGCTAGGAGTAGTTTAAACTAGTTAAGTAAGGGCTTAGCCAATTCTTATAGTCAATACAAACGGGTGTTACTTTTTCTTTTATTTGACCTAAAAATGTTCTCTTCGGTCTTCTTTCCCATCTCCTTCCTTCTACATTTCCCTCTGTGATGGTTTCCACAAGTCAGTCATATCGTGCGAGGTTACAAAACATTTTGCCCTTGTTCCGGTTTCTTCTACTAGGTGTGCTCCAGCGTAGGCCACATCGTAGTTTAACATTAGGCTAGATGACGGACTAGTGCAAGCTTATCATTGAATAAAAAAGCTATGTTTTGGTAGGTAGGTAGCTACATAGTAGTAGGTAATGTGATGTTTTGCTTACCTGTGTGAAAGTAGTCCTATGCCTCCGCCGTGCCGGAGTGGGGCACGAGGCGGTGGTCGGCGTGTGTCCGGCGTGCTGTGGGCCCAACGCCGGTGACAGCGCTGAAGTCCCGCTTGAGGTCCCAGAGCTGCCTGTCCCGCCCGGCTCTGGTTTTAATTTTTTGAACGCACCTTCCGCTGTTGGAATACAGATTTCGTTACTGATTGTTGTTGATATTTTGGAGTTTTTTTTTTTTTGCATTGAATACTTATATTTGATAGCTTCTTAATTGTTGCCGTCACGCTGTATATACATTTTATTTTAATTTAGTAAAAAAGGTCATAATTTCGGCGCTGTCTGATTTGTTTTAACAATAAAACAAATGTGTTTATGGTTTTTAGAATAAACACTATTTTTCTTGTTTCGTTCCTTCTAGGTCAAAATTATAAGCCGTTTCGCATTTCTTTTTAATGAAATAAAGTCACAGGACAATTAAGTATAACAAATAAGTTGGTAAAAGTTTACTTATATCGTGAAGTAAAAAATGAAATCTTATTTATTTTTTGGGACTTTTATTTAAAACATGTAAGTCCCAATGAATTGACAAAACTATCGATGAAATAATGGAAAACACAATAAAAAACATACGTTAACAAAAAACATACATTAAGAATCACTTGAGGTGACACACATTTGAGCAGATCTTTGGTCGCATTGGAGCCGGGTTCCGCTAATAACTTATTAAAACGCCCAACGTCCAGTCTGTTCAAATAGTAAGCCACCTTAAGTGCCCGCCACTCCTGCTGAAGGCGCGTACAGTCAGTGATACACGTTCTCCACCACTCCACATGTTTCACATTTTGGTAACTTAGCTTTGCCTATTAGGTATCAATTTTTGTCAAAGGCTCGGTCCTAAGCCTGTGCGTAGTTATTATGAGTCTTCTTGGCAGACTTACATTACAGAACCACGGTATATGAGAAGGCTCACTCACTATAGTTCTGTACCATACTCCACTCGCAATCGAGTGAGACGTGATACTCCCAATTCTACTCACCGATTGTTTGAAATTGATAATGAATTGCCTGAAATTGACACTTTTTGTATGCCAGAAGTGTCAAAAATTATCATATTTTCGTCAACAATTTAATAACTATTGCTTAGTAGCCCTCGCCGAGGGCTACTAAGCAATAGTTATCAATCGAAGGCAATCGAGGCCCTGATTACGCGTTGAAGTCTTTTCAAAGACAAGATTGTGATAGTTTAGTAATTTTCATAACATTTTATTTTACCGTTTCTTTTTGGTTTGGCTAATATATTTACTAAGGTACTATTATAACTACGTAAAGATTTCGTCCAATACCTACGGAATTTTATATTCATAAAACATTCTATCATGTTGAATCATAAGTGAACAAAAAAGTAAACGTTGTCACCACGCCTTGCAGTCTTGTAAGAGAAATGTTGTTTAAAAGTTTACTAGTAAGGTTTGGTTAAGATGTCTGAAGTCTGAACTATTAAGAAAATAACAACATGAATTGGGTTGATAACTGATGGCTAAATATTTAATTGCTGATTGTTTAACAATTTATAATAGAGGTACACCGAAAAGATAATTTTAGATGCACGCCTTAAAATCTTTCTAAGTGCAAAACTCCAAACAAAAAAACTATATCAGCGGTTAAATCAATTAAATTCCAACACTTTTTCACAAATGCTAAATGCCATCTAATCGCAACTCAACCAGCATATCATCAGTGTCGGTAACTATCGCGATCCGTTTCAAACACGTCCAAAGAAGCTCTTCTTATTTGCATAGTGGGTGTAGCGCATCGACCCTTGCCGTAGGTCAAGTTCGCCTCTCGTAATTGTAATTGCGTTTTAACTAACAACGTTAAAAGCTAATGATTCGACGAGGTGCCGCAGACGTCTCTGGAGTCCGCTGGCGCTTGATTTTGTTTACGTCACGTGCTTTTGCTGTGGTTGGAAATTGGTGGCCTAGTTTTTGGAGCTCGGGTTTTGAAATACATGGATTTGTTTTGCTGTGATCATTATGTATGACATAAGTATAACATAAAATATCACCTACAAGTACCTACCTATAAGACCTTTCCCTCGGGCTGGTGTATTAAAAAAAACCCTCACTTTGCCAGACGATATTCTGTCCCAAATGTGACAGGGAGAACAAGCCTGTCGCAAAAATATAAATGATGATAGGGTTTATTTAGGTAACCATTTTTGGACTACATTTTTTTACTTACAATCTTTTATATTTATTATTACAATCCTTATTTTATTCGATCGGTTATTTGCTCCAATTTTAATTAGAGGGACAACGTTTATTGCGCTTTTGCTTATTTTAAGATTTGAGGTCTTTCTCGCCCCCTGACATCATCGAGTTAATTTCATATACAAAACGTATGTGCGTAAGTACCTACTAATGAAACATGGAATATACTCGTCCGATTCAGATCTGGTTGGCTGTATGAAAATTATCCTTATCTGGGTTTCTCAAGAGCATACTTTTTTTAAAAAAATTGTAGAGGTTGAAACATCATTTACTTTCGCTCGTCACATCAAACACTTTAGCTCGTTCCTTCAGATCAATCCTGTAGATTTTTATCTATATTCTAATCCTATTTTCACATTCTTCATACGCAGTCATTGCTATTTGACAGAGTGAATGCTCAAACGTAATCAAGTTTCCCTGAAAAATTCGCATATTGGCGACATAATCAGTTTACCTTCGGTTTCTCTGAGCTCCCGAATTAAGTGGGGAGGTTTTAAAACCGGCGTCGGAGGTCGGTTTGTCGAGTATTCATGCATTCCCTTTGACGGTGTTCCAGCTACTTACTAATTAACATGGAGCTAAGTGTTTGCGTCCGCGGTAAACGGGGCCTTTTAACGTTTAAAAGGTTGGATTTTTTGCTCGCTTCTATGTTTTAGAAGCTTTGCCAAAAATATTGGATTCGCTTTTTATTTGACATTTTTCCGAGATGCAATTACGCTGTTATAAAATAGCTATTTGCGCATTTTTGTGATTTTGTAGCAAAATGGGACCTCTATATTTTTTTAGTATCGCAGTATCTTTCGATTAGGTTGGTGCATGTTATAGCCGTTTTAATCGGAGTAAATGTAAGTATTTGTACTCTTAAATTTGGCATAACTAGAGATAGACAAATTATTCAAAATACTTACTACAAAATAAAATAAATAATGTATTTATTTATTTGATTCCATAACTTTGTAAACTTAGCGTAGCATACTTTACATAATTTTAAGGTGAAACAAAGTGAAACGTTATCCATAAAAGTTAACATAAAACGTCAAAATGTAACCAAAACTACGAGTGATTTGCGACACGTCAATGAACAATATTTATTTGTTGAATTTGGGAAACATTTGTTCGGAGGCGTAAGAGAGATTCAATGTAACATGTCATTAGGGGCCGTAATCCCCTAATTATGACGATTGACATGAAAGCGCCATCTGTGGCGGCCGGGAGGTGTCGGGTGTCGGAGTGTCGCCGGCCTAAATACAGCCCTAGTGAAAATTGATTCGACGGACAGCTATCAACACCCTGTTCAAATGCAAATTGGTGATGAAGCATGTTACAATGCTCTCGAGGAGATTTCTACCTGCTTTTGTGCCTGCGTTTTGCAGATGTTGTTTATCAGTTATTTGTTTAAAATATAGCCACAAACTTAGGCATTAATGTCCTCAAAAGCATTATAAACATGCTTATGCAACTTTTAGATTTAGATTGATACTTTTATTGATATAGTGTTACTATTCAGAAATTTCTGACAAGTGCTTACATTTCTAAAATATTTGCAATACTACAAGCGCAACTTTGCGCCCTTGTAATCAATAAAAATCGCGAAAATAGAAACGCGAAATCTCCAATTTGTACAAAGGCCACCTCCGGCGCGTGGCGGGGTGCTTCGCCCCTCGAGCGGTGTCCATATGCCTGCACTCTACCACTCCACCGCTAATAGGTTTGTGATCGTCGCAAATGCCGCAGAGCCGTGCGATTGCGATCTTTGATTGGCAATCTGTTAAGCTATTGCGGGTGGTGAAGTCAGCACTATTACGACTCTAATGATGAGTGTATTTTAACGTTTGTCAGAGTGATTGCGGTTGTTAAATTATCTTAATAATTTTCAGTTTTATTTTTTCAAAATGTTATGCGTCAAATTACATGGGTTTTGTTAAATGTAAATTTAGGTATTGAATTAAGGCTCTTACGAACATTTTAGACTAATTTCGCAGTAGCTAAAATTTTTCTATTGCATTTCGTTTAGAAGAAGACGATGGAAGAGAGAAAGTCAAAGTACATAGTCATCTACAGAGTTGTCTAAAGTTAGGTATCTACAGCGTAATAAATTGCAATTTTAATATGTTATTATATCTTTCGTACTTGTCTACTCATTTTTACATGACTGACAAAGAATTTCTCTTGCAACCTTACTAATATTATAAATGTGAAAGCGTGGATGTTTGTTACGCTTTCACGCAAAAACTACTTGACGAATCATCATGAAACTTTGTACACATATTCTGGGAGGTACTAGAAGTAACATAGGGTACTTTTAATCCCGAAAAAATAAACAGTTCCTGTGGGACCGCGGGTGAAACCGCGGGGTGCACCTAGTTATAGATAACTTTAAAAGTTAACGATGTGGGTAACCTTCTTAAGGGAAGATACTTTCGGTTCTTTTTATTTATCTATTGAATAAATCAATTAAAAGTGACCGCTTACAAATGCGGATATATTTTTAACTCTATTTTCTTTTGAGGGAGTTTTAAAAATAGACCAGAGGGAAGGAAATATGGTCTTTTTTATTGTACGTTCCAAAACATTACATTCCGCCGAACCATTTCGAAGAAATGCGACAAGTGCATTTGCATAACTATTAAGGTACATATTTAAGTTGTTTCTTAGTAGGTATGTACCCACCTAAAGACCAGAAAATTAAGAAAAGGAAACATTATTTCAAACTAGCTGCGCCCCGCGGTTTCACCCGCGGTTATAAAGTATCCTATGTGCTATTCTAGTCTATAATCTATCTTTGTGTCAAATTTCATCTAGATCTGTTCTGCCGTTCTGGCGTGAAAGAGGAACAAACATCCATCCATCCATCCATTCTTACAAACTTTCGCATTTATAATATTACTAGCTGCGCCCTGCGGTTTCACCCGCAGGTAAAAAGTATCCTATGTGCTATTCTAGACTATAATCTATATCTGTGCCAAATTTCATCCAGATCTGTTCAGCCGTTCTGGCATGAAAGAGTAACAAACATCCATCCATCCATCCATCCATACATACAAACTTTCGCGTTTATAATATTAGTAGTATAGTAGTATTAGGATATACAAGTAACAAGAAACATTTATTTCAAATGTAAGCATGTAAGTGTTAATAATCTGTAGCAAATGAACTACAAAAGTCAAAACAGTTACAGCTCGCTCTTGAGAGTAGCACCAACCAGTGGCAGCTGATCGGCCGGTCCAGCGAACAACTACAATAGGCTCACCGGCTGCGTGCGCGTGCGCCGATGACACTCCATTATGTCGAGAGGTGCTCGGTTCAAGAGATTATGCGCATATTGGTTAGCTGTTTACTGGATTTACTTAATATGGTTGCAAAGTTTGAAGAGTTAAAATTTAACATACCATTTGAGAATTTTGTTTGTTGGCAATTGTAAAAATCTTCATACTAGTTAGCTGTAAGTGGATTTACTTAATATGATTGCAAAGTTTGAAGAGTTCAAATTTTACAAACCTATTGAGAATTTTAACTGTTGGCAATTGTAAAAATCTGTTACGTGTTTTTAACTTTGCATGTTTTCATTTTTATCATTCTCACCATGTTCCTACCTTTAACCTATACTCACGTGCAGTAAGTAGGTCTGTGCGTAAGTTTCCTCCATTCGACTATATTACACGTTATCTCAAAATTAGTTACTTATTCATTCATGTTCTGCAGTAAGTAATTGTATTTAAAGGTATCTAATTTAAAAAAAATTGTACACCTACTACCGTCATCACCATTACCTAACATCATGCTCTAACTTGTTATTACCTTAATATCTGTTTTTACTTTTTGAACCTGATTGGTAAGCGATATCTCTCCTTATAGAGACTGTACCTTTCTCCGGAGAAAGGTACAGTCTAGGTCTTATCTGTCTGATACCCCGGGGTATCAGAGATAACTATAGGAACATTGCTGACTTTTTTAAGACAACCTTTTTAGACTTCTTCCTTGAAAGACTTTTTGAAGTATTTGAAAGAAAAATTGTAAGATAATAAAACAGCTTAAATTGGTAGGCATACTTGGTGCATAAACATCGATATTATGTACTACGTAGTACTTCACTCTCGTCCATAAATAATTTGTCACATTGCAAAGGGGTGAAGTACTAAATACTGCCCGGACAGGTGCGAACTGCACGCGTCCGGCACGCGCTCTGCATTATACCGATCTCCCCATTATTTGGTTCAATAAATATTTTTGCTAAGAATAATAATATCATGTTTTGTTAACATTCTTGCAGATGAAAAATACCACAGGCCAGACTATGACTATATTTATAATTTTAACGTTGGATGTCCGTACAATCAATTAATTATTTTGGGATTTAAGTAGGTGACATTAAAGGATTTAAACCTTTTAATTGTAAAAGTTTCGTAGTATTATGGATTTACTAGCTACTAGATACTAGCTAGTGATTTACTAGCCCTGCGGTTACACTCGTCTAAGAAATGTCTCTAGGTTCTAACATTTTAGGGGATGAAAAACCTTTGGGAGATATAAATTGTTAAGAATTTATTATTTTACATATTTCTGCTGCTCTTAT
This sequence comes from Peribatodes rhomboidaria, assembly GCA_911728515.1. NCBI lineage: Eukaryota > Metazoa > Arthropoda > Insecta > Lepidoptera > Geometridae > Peribatodes > Peribatodes rhomboidaria. Next base: position 6,026,378 of record OU452178.1, on the reverse strand, counting down.
GTACACATAAGTAGGATTTATGTACTAAATATTTAATCAAAGACAACATCAGTATCAATTAGTAGACTATTCAAATGATTATTAGTATTTCATCGATAACAAATTATTAAGGTAGTTTAAAGCCATTAACAAATGTCTTTCGATATTAATTTAGTTCGGTTTTGTTAGTTACGGAATAAACACACATAATAGTGAAAGATTTAAATTAATTAAAATGAATCTGCTTGTACTAGCTGCAGTAATTTGTGGTAAGTTTAATGTTTATTAACACTATGGTTTCATTGGATTTCGTTATTATCTATCAATTCCATCCCTTTTAGAAGTTCTCGACGATTAAAGGAATAAAGAACTAACAACTTACCAACGTAGCAAAATGTGTTTATTCAAAGCTAAGTTAATTTTCATATTATGCTTTTAGAAACTGTATACCGAACAGAAGCAGCGAACACCCTTATCGCTGGCAATCCCGAACAGCACCGCAACGTTGAACAAAGTGCATTCAACGAGAGGTACGAAAGAAGTAGAAATAATGGAATTTTAGATACAGGTCTTAGAGGTAATTTGGGTAGAAGCTACGGCAGAAACACATGGCCGCCAACAAACAGAACTCCGCTATTAAATGGCTCACCACGAAATCCGTTTCTACCTCAAAATAATGGCTTTAATCTAAACATGTACGGAAACTATGGTACGAACTCCCTTTTGAATCGTCCAACTTCACGACCAACATACCCTGCAATGACTGGCAACATTGACGACATAGATCCTGAAGTAGCCAAGCAATTTCCTGAATTAGTAGCCTTACTCAATAAACTCAAAGAACTAAACAAACTGAAAGAAGAAGGCATGTTACCGATTGGAGGAACTGTAAATATAAATGGTCAAACCGATAAACCAAACACTGGCAACACTGGCCACAAGAATAACGGAACTATAGTAATAAATAATAACGGCGATAAAAATAATACAATTGGTGCAGCGGATGGAAATACTTTGATTGTAATATCGGATGGAAAAGTCTACTTTCAAGCGCAACCCGTAGTCCCAGAAAACGAGAGAAAGAAAATGAACGAAACTATTTACTATGTTAAAAGTTAACATAGTAGGTACCAAGAAACTAATCTAACAGCGTTCCTGATTGAATGAATCGCGCAAAAAACAAAATTCCTAAACCGAGGTAAGTAAATGTAATTAGAGGTGCCGATCTGATCTATTTTGTTTTGATCCTTGTAAATTGGTGCTACCCGTTAAAATTTCTACTAACTGCTTGCGAAAGGATTTTAAAAGTAATCCTGGAAAACGTTAATGGAAATCACACAAGACTATTTTAGGTTTCATGCACGATGCTTCACCTTAATATCCAAATCAATGTACTTAAATGAAAAAGAAATGATTATTAAATATATGTCAAACCTATTTATAAAGTTGGTTTTTGATTCATGCTTTGAAACGTGTTTGGTAATTTGAACTTTTTGGTAATTCGGTGTTGGTACGACAAGAATTAGTTGGGTTTTACATACATTACATAATTTTATTAAACCTCGGAAGTCAAACGCAACTTCTGGGTTAAGTCTAACTACTACGAACACGTCAGACATCTGATTGATCATTATCATATTGTGTGAACGCAATCACAGGAGCATATTGGGTACATAAGCAAAGTACTCATACCGCCTGTTCTTTATAGAATTAATATTATGTTTATAATCAATTTTATGTATTTTTGCTGTAGAGTCAACTAACGTCTCCTTATTCCATTTTTTTGTAAACACATAAGTTGAATTACGACGTAGATTAGTAGATGGAGCTTTTGATTTTTATAGTTTGTAATTTTTGTTGTGTACTTATTTAATAAATAAAATAACTACATATTATGTAGGAAAGTACGTAATTCTGAACCTAAAATAATCGTATTATCATGTAGGTAAGAATAGATATGTCCTTATAGGAACATAGGTAACTAACTGTACATTGTACAAAGTAAAACCCAACTTGGCAACTCAACCGCTTGAAAATTCAGGTTCGCTCGCGGCGGGGGTGTACCGACCGAGTGGGGGCGGGGGAGGGTCGTTAGTGACATTTCGTATTCATGACGTCACCCGTTCCCCGATTGTTTGCAATATTACTCTAATTGGAATTGTAATTACATACATATATCGCGTCCGCGCAGGTACGTGATTGTAGCGCTAGTTGCGTCTTTTGTCGACTAATGAACGTTTATTGGGTGGAGCCTGCGTCCGCAATGGATATAGTTCTCTGTTGAATCTATTTAGGTTCTTCTGTAGGAGCTACTGAAGTACCTGTATGGTCTAGACTGGTATGTACGACATGTATAGGTATACAGGGTTATGTTTTTGCCGAACCTATATTTGACATAAGCATAACGCTTTTACTATTTACCCGGGTGGTTACCCTATGCCAAAAACTTTATGCTAAAAACATCTTACAAGTAATTTGAATACTTATAATAAAAACTTAGTTTCGTGATTTTTGATTATTTTGCTTCGATGTCAAAATGATTAATCAATGATGATTTTTTTTAAACCCACGCAATGTGGAGTTATCATGGTTAGTCATATGTTTTGTAATTACAAAAAAAATGGGAAAAATAAAAGAATTCAATGAATAGAAAACTGAATTATTTCATGTCACGTGTTGGGCATTTACAAGGACAATACAATAAAGTTTGAAATAAAAGTTATAGGGAGTAATCTGTTTTTTTTTCCCCGAAAATTAATAAAAGAAAAAAACACAGGCTTTTTCGGTTTCGAGATGTTTTAAGAGAATTTACCACAAAACATCAACAGCACCACAATTTTATGTTTGTTTTATGTCTTTTATTATTTAGGTTTGAACGATTGTTGCTTAACAATAAATTATGGCCCACAGTAAGTACGCCGCTATGTCCGATGGCTTTTTATTTATTATTTTTGGTAGTACTTAACTAATAAGTTTAATGATAAATGCAACTACTTAATTTTAGTTCATAAAAGAGATGTAGAGACGATACTCGCAATAGTTTTTTTAGTAATTCTTCGTGTGTTACAAATTTTGCTAAATTATAGGTATGTCCAAATGGACTGAAAAAACATTGCACGGGCCAAAACAATTACAGCCAATTACAAGGTTCTAAGTGAACATAATGTATGATGCAACCCTAGTACGAGTAAAAGTAACCCTGTCACGCACACATAGTATAAAAAAGTTGGCCTGTCACTTTTCGTTCTTAAACAGTACGGAACTCTTTCACATATAAGTACTCATAGGTTGAAAATAACCCTGAATTGAAGTGGCTGCCATGTTCTTACTTAGCATGGACTTAATTCTCTGTTAAAACGTAATTTGTATTCTCTGTCGGTATCAACAGATAGTGGTAGAAACAGTTCGCTATTTAATATTTATTCGTGTACTAGCTGCGCCCAGCGGTTTCGGACCAGGAGCCGTAATTTTTTTTGATATAGAAAGTACTCCATGTCCTTACCCCGGACAACCTTAATGCAACATTTCAAGATGATCCGATTTATTGATTAAGTAGTTAAGCGTTGCAAACAAACAAACGAATAAACAAACAGGTTTGATAGTTAGGATGAGGATTGTGCATTGACCGTTCCTCTACGGTGTACGACCAAAATATGTACCTATACTATCCCAGGGATGTGAATAAGTAAAGCATAATTAACCTAAACCTATCGAGAGGATGGAGTTGTTCGTTAACTTGCGTGCGCGAAATTCGCATGTTCGCGCGTGTTTATTTTTTGTCGTCAATTTGCGTAATCGAGAAAATTTGACGTACACACAGTCAGCTACAGAACGTTTTAATAAATTTAATATACGTAAGTGTCAACTTTAAACGTATAAGACACTTTATTTGATTATAGTTTAAAATTCAAGAAAATATAGGTTTTGAGACGAACAAGTCAGAGGATGGCAAAATATAGTGAAATATGGTGAGTATAGAGTTGATAATACCCCTATCTGAAATCCCGGGATTTTTATTACGGGATTTATTCAATTCAATTGCATATAGGTAAGCATGTAACGAAGTTCCTATATGCCGAGTGGCTAGCGAGTGGCGAGAAAAGTTTAACGTTGCCGTGGGTTTTTATTGCAATCTTAGGACTTTAAATAGCTCAAAAATAAAATGAAAAAGAAATCAAATAAAAAAAATTACTCAATAAAATAAATTTCTCTTTTATTTATTTTTTTAATTTTTCTTTCTTCTTCTTAATAAAATTTATTTCTTAATAAGATAAGATCGGACGACAAAAATTGACAGAATTGAAACTGTAGAAAATGTAATATACTTACCACAAGTAACTTAGATTTAAACAAGATTTACGAGGACTGTAGTTGAAAATGACCCATATTCATTAAGTAAGCAAAAACTACTTAGTCCTTTTTAGGTAGGCCTTCTGCATAGGTACGATATCCACAATTCAAGATTCGAAATTTTTTTTAAAACTTATATTATTCGAATCTCAGTCCGTATTCATAAGTTTTTAAACGTGATTCATTCTTCCGAACAGATTTATATGCGATTCCCTATTTCAAAATGCATAAAGTAGACCGAGATTCGAACTATTTGAATTTGAAATTTGTGAGATTCTATCGGAAACGTTATCTAATAAATGTGAATAGCAACGCAGGTTGCCTAAAACTACGACACTAGGGTTAGCCAGTCGGCCTATATGAACTTGTTTACATGAAATTTTATAAACCCAAGAAAAGAAATTCCGGGATTTTAGAAATGAGTACTATCAACTCGATCGACTATCACTAGTGAATCTGTGAGCTGAAGACTTCGTGGCACGCGTCTGTCCTCCTCTACAGTTCGCATTTCTCAACCGATTCTCCTGAAATTTCGTGAGCAGGTTTAATAATTATTTGAGTTTTTTTATTGATTGAAAGACATCCTACTTTTAAAGATGCCGGACATACAAAAGCGCTTTTGCCGAAAATGAAGCAGATGCTTAGCTCGCCCGCTCGGCTCAATATTACATTCTCTCACGAAGTTTAGGTAAATATGCTCTATCTATTCCGATGCCTGTACATAGTGTACATTACTGTAATATATTTTTTTTTATTATTATTAAGTTTTTTTTTGACGTGACAACGTCTAATACATCGACGAACGCCGGCTGCACTCACGCAAAAGGAAGACTCATTGTCCTGTTATGCTAGGTTGATCGGAGCGAGAGCGCTACACGAGCGAGCGAAAAGCACAATCGGCTTGAGCGTTCGGCTTGCGCCGCATCTATCTCTCTTCCACTCGGTTGGCCTATGCGTCCGATGAGAAGATTTCGTCAATGTTTTGTTATGACTATCGTCCGTAAACCGACTTTACAGACAACCAATTTTTTTATTCCTTTATTGTTTTGTATTGGAGACATCTAGAAAGAATAAGCTGGTCAGAAAAGATAATGAACCAGGAAGTCTTTTCAATATAATAGAAGAAAAAGAAGCAAGAAGCTAGAAAGAAACTGCAGTTTTCAAGCTGTTCAGCTCGAAAACTGCAGGCGTAAGATGTGACATGACAGTCTTGTACAACATGACAGACTAATGAAGACCATCAGAGGAGTAGGTAAAAGAATAATAGTTGACGTTGAAGACCGAGAAAAGTATTTATAAACCAAATAAAGGATAAGGCAGAAGTCATGTCGTACAAATAGGTGAAATCACTAGCAGGGGACAGACCTAGGGCATTACTCCACTGATAAGAGTAACACTCTTAAATTTTGAATGAATTAAATATTTTTTTGACACTATGCCTGAAGGAATGACGGAAGGGAGACCGAAGGCTAGAGTGAATAAGTACCTTATAGGTCGTCGTGCTCCATCTTAGACCACAACGTCGCTTAGCATCAGGCGAGTTGGTGGTCAAACGTCGACCTATTCTACACAAAAAAAAAAAGAAGTAGTCGCAGAATGGTGACCGCAAAACGCAAAGCAAACACCAAGCAGACCTTAGAGCTCAAACACATTCTAATCCACTTGCCGTCCGTTGCGTGTGCGTGCTGTCAGTTTGTCGTTGTTAACGAGCAGTTTGTGCGTCACGCAGCTTCTGTAACGGACTGGAAACGGACTGCTTTCGGTGTGACATCTGTCATAGAATTTCATATTTTACCGGTCCACGCAAACCAGACCGGAATACACACGGACTGCATCTGCACTTGGTGTGCTCCAGCCAGCTTGGTGGTCGGTCAATGTGAAGGAAGGAAATTGATGAAGCTGGCAAGAACCGGAAAAGATACGTGAAAATACATGGAAAAGACACAAAGATGAAAAGGAAACCTAAAATAAAAAAAATAAAAAATGGTTGATGGTCATGTTTACTTTAATTTTTTAGTTATGTTTCTAAAATAATTATTAATAAATTTGATCAACTTGACAGGATTTGGTGAACTTGTTTATGTTACGGTATAATTTAGGTAATTATAATTCACAACTCGATGTCTCCTTTTTATTTTGCAACTACTTAAAAAGTTATGTTTCATTAAAAGAAATTGTGCGTTTAGGCCCGCTGTTTTGAAGGTTTCATTGGCATCAAGGTTTTAATTAAGATTATGAAAAATTGTTGTAACGATAAAAAAATACAGGTTTGCAGTAGGTATATTCACTGAAGTTATGAAAATCTGCTGTGACAAAAAAATTAAATAAGGCTTTAATTATTGTGTAATGTACCCGCGGTTTTTAAAATATCCATTCAGCAACGTCTGGCGTGATCGAGTAACAAATATCCATCGTCCAAACTTTTGTATTTATGATATTAGTGTAATAGTGTACAGTGAAGTGTGATGCTGAATTCTGTTTGGAACATGGAAAAGGGAGGATTTTGTGGTTTGGAGCTTAAGAGGGCCGCGACGCTCTGAAATTTCCATACAAACGTGCTACTCTAATTTCTTGAAAACCATTTTTTTAGATTATGATGAAATTTAGCATGTACAAATAATTAACAATATCTCCGCCCCTATGTTCTTGGTTTTTTTAAAAAAACGTTCTCAAGCGATAATAGAGCTAAGAAAAATATCCTATGAAAAATATATCACTCACTCAACATCTCACAACAACTCACATCAAGGCTCACTTTTGACTGATTTATTCAATAGGTAGACAAAGCAAATCAAAAATTCCATTACATAGGGAGGTTGTCTACATCATAAGCTGTTAAATTAATCCATAATACAAGGGAAATTCTTAGTTATTTATGAGAATTAATAACTAAGAATTTCATTTTATTTAAAATATAATGATTACAGAAGTGCAAAAGCCTTAAAAAAAATTGAAATTGCACTTTGTCACTCTGTAGGTAACTTTAGAGGCAGTATCATTACTCGCTCTCTTCGCTCGTCTTCTTCTTCTAGACGAAATGGCTATAGAATACCTTAAGCCAATGCGAAGATAGTCTAAAGTGGTCGCCGGACTCTTAATTTATGCTGAACATCATTAAAAAGCACTAATGAGTAAGTAAATCTTACTTTAGTAAATCTTCTCCTGGAGAAGGCAGCGTTACATAACAAATTAAGTCAAACGGATAAACATGGTAATCATCATCTACCGCCAGTTGTTACACTATGGAATAAGTATTATTTGAATTATTTTCTTGTTTTTTTTTGTTACTTGGGAACAGTATAGAGTTTATCTATCTAATTAGTCTATATTTTTCTTACGGCATTGCATCCGTCGTAGCAACGGAAAATATCATCGGATCTGCATCTGTCATCTTTCTAAATTTTAGTCTATCAGATTTCGGTAACGCCTGCCTGATTTATGATTTAGTAAAGTTGGATAGTTATTATGTACAATTGCGTTGTACATGCTTTCATGCAAAATATTGCAGAAAATTTACTACTATTAGGAATATGGTGAACAAAGCGTTGCCCAATTAGGCTCTGACTGAATGGAGCAGAGTAATGTAATTTAGTGCTATAAAATCTATTTTAGCAGTCTACTCTGTTACAATACAGTAAAGTATACATAAATAAATAGGACTTTGGCAGAGGATTTTCTAAACGTAGGCTATTTATTGGCTGTTAATACTGGTTTTAGATATTACAAAGTTTATAATTCTACTTGTTCACATTGGTAATAAGAGACCTATGCCCATAATTATGCTAAAACGCGCGTAGTCATGAATCTCGATTTAAAACTGGTTATACCAAACATAAAACAGTTTTAAATCGAGATTCATGACTAAGCGTCGTTTTAGCATACGGATCCATGGGCGTACCCAGGGGGGGGCAGGGGAGGGCAGCTGCCCCCCCTTGAAAATCTCGCAGGACATGTATGAACTCCCCTAATTACTAATTAAAGTGTAAACGAGTTATGCTCTAACTTTTAAATAAACCGCGCAGTAGACACTGACACGATGCACGATGCAATAGGGAACTTGCATCAAAATTTTAATGACAAATTAGGTTAATGATTCATTAAGAATATAGTAAAATGTACTACTGTGACGGGATTGTAAAATTTTATTTATTTAACTACCTATAAAACAGAATCATTTGCGGGTGTTTGCCCTACACACTACACTACATACATCTAATGACTCATGTAGGTGTGTTGTGTAGTGTGTATGACAAAACAGCCGCGGACGATCCGACCTAAAAAATCTGACTTGCCCCCTCCTACGCCACAAGCTGGGTACGCCCATGTACGGATCTTAGACTTGCAAATAGATTACAGGTAATCTAGCTACAGGTGGTGAGCTCTATAAGGACAACGATTAAAAAAAACTACATATATATTAAGTATAATAATACGTGGTCCTACAAACCTGTATGGTCTTGAAGTGACCTGCTGAGAGTAGGAGCGGGAGGCGTCGCCGCGTGGTCTCCACTGTACAATCCTCCGAACTCCTCCGCCGAGGACGAAGACGCATTACTGCACTTCCGTCCCTTGTCTGGCGTGTACTTGGTCTCCCCCGTGGAGGAGAGGTACTTGGCGTCCGTCTGGTGCTCGTCTAACAGCCCGGGAACGCCGAGCAGCCCGCCCACCAGGTTCGGCCGTAGCTCCTCCATGATCTTGGCGCCCTGGCCGCAGGCACCGCCGCCTGTGAAGTTGAGCTGGCGGCTGAAGAAGGCCGGGAAGATGTTGAACTGCTGGGGGTCCGGCAGCGCGCCCAGGGGCGGCGCGGGCGGCTCCGCGGCGCCCGCGCACGCCGCGCTCTTGAACTCCACCGTGCTGTAGCCGGCGCGCTGGCTGAGCGACCAGCGCGGCTCTCCCGCGCTCCTCTCGTGCTCCGTGCCGCCGCCGCCGTCGCCGTCGCCGTCGGCTCGGCCCCGACGTTCACTGACTAACCACATTATAGTGACGTCGCGCGTCGCGATCCGCCGACCATGCCGCCCCGCGCGTTAATTGTTCGCGACTGCGCGAGAGGAGCTGGCATCGCCGCCCCCGGGCGAGAGCGAAACAGCTCACTCCCGTACCCCCGCAATCGATGTAAGCCGTGCCCGGGGATGCTGCGTCTCATTCATCCCTGGAGCGGGGCGGGTCGTAGGGCGGCCGGAGCGCGCCGATTGGCCGACGCGGGCGGCCGTCGCGTCACCGCTCCGGGCGAGATACGGTTTTCTTTGTTTTATTGTCCCCACGGTTCCTCGTCGATCTTGCGTTTAAAGTTTATGCATTGCACCATGTTTTGTTTCACAAAACGCAAAATCACGTATGAAGTTCTTGAGGTAAACGTGACGCGGAGATGTTCGACTGAAATATTTCCGAGTGTTGTTGTGGCAGTTTCAGTGCAATTGTACTCCTTTATGTTCTGAGAGCCAGTCGATTAGGATCTAGTTTGCTGTTGCCGTATCGATTTATAATAGCTTAACATCATTTCAGCTTTGTCTCTAAAATCACAGTCTGCTCCAATCAGATCGTAAGTGCTCACTGATTAGTGCGTGGGCTTTGTGCTTCATGCTTGCCTATACTATCTATTAGTCATTGCCCCTATAAGAGTATTTGTCCGTGGTTTTAGTAATGATATTCAATATAGGAATGATAAGCCTGCAAGTATGTTTAGTTCTGCGTTAACAAGTGTGCCGCACAGATTGTATCTAACCCTTCTGTTCAGTTTTATTCCTATTCACGACGGCTATGAATATCATTAGCGGTATCAGTTTCACCTACCTCATGCTGCTGCGTTTGAGTATCAGATTAAAAACACACGATGACAATAAGATATTAGGTATCTAAAAAGTACAATGATGCTTTAAATGCATTTTGATTATCTTGATTAGCTATTTTGCTAACCGAATGGTTGTGGTTACATTTAACACCAGCCTACCCTGTGTAATAATATCTCGTAGGTAGGTACTAAGCTTACATACCCGTTCTACAAGGTTAGGTACCTACCTAACCTTGTTTTAGTTTCTAACCTAGTTTCTAACGTACCTACGTTAGAAACTATCAAATGATTAGAAATACAATTGACCAATTAATATTTCTTTAATTAAAAAAAAAAAACTTTAGGCTGACCTGCTAGACCCTAGAATAAGCTGCACGTACTTATAGTTCAGTTCAGATGAATTGAAAAAAAAAGTTTATTGACTTTTGTCCCATTCTACCTACATCATTGTGGCCATTTTGAAGCCTAGATATGGATTCAAACAAACAGGAGGGCTATTCCGGCGCGTGAGATGAGATGAGATTTTATCTTGGTCACTCTCCCATCTATGACGTTTCAAACGAGAGCAACAAGGACGAAAAAAGATGAGATGAAAATCTCAAATCTCCGAATAGGGCTACTGTTCATTGACTATCCGACTGTCTGATTGTAAACATTTATCACACAAAATATATTACCTAAACTAGTAAAAATAATTATTTTAAAAACTGTCATTTTTCTTCTATCCTTTTGACCCGCACTATTTTCGTACAATCTACACGTGTACACTTTAACTTTATAATACACACACGCTATTAGCTATTCAATTTCTTGTTACATTCCGGTAGAATATAATTAGTGGATAGACGAAGCAAAATAGAAACCATCTTATAAACTAAAGGGAAGTTTTCGGGTGGTAAGTAGAGGAGAAGTGAAACGTCTTAGAACTTCATTAGTAGTTTTAATTGATTCCCCGCTCCTTGAAGTGAGACTTGGGAGCTTTGCGTAAGTTTTGTAAGAAGGTATGTTGCTGGATGCTATACGTACATATTTACGTACCTATTTGAACATATATAGGCACTTGTACATGAAGGAGTTGGAGACGAAATTAAGGAGTTGCGCTGACGATACAAGAGCTCGCACTTGACTATAGGTTGAAAAGACTTAACACTTGACTTGAAGGACTTGACTTGACTTGGCTCGACTTGATTGTAGCTTTCAGGATAATCATTTATAAGTTAAAATATGGTTTACCTACTTACTTTGTTCACTACATATGGACTGAATTCTACTTATGTAGATACAAGCAGCGCCCCGCGGTTTCACCCGCGGTTAAAAAGTACCTATCCTATGTGCTATTCTAGACTATACTCTATCTCTGTGCCAAATTTCATCCAGATCTGTTCAGCCGTTTTCAACAAACTTTCGCGTTTATAATATTAGTAGGATATTTTAAATGCAAAAGTTTGAGTGTGTTTCTTTGTTACTTTTATACGCTCAAACGGATGAATTTTGCTGAAATGTATGGAGAGCTTATATGTACCCTGGATTAACAAAGGCTACGTTTTTAACAGCGAGTAACACAGCGAAGCGCAGCTAGTATTCAAAAGCGTATGGCTATGGTCAATTTTTAATGTATGATAATAATTATTTTAGCTAGGAACGTGAATACGTCAACGCAATAAAAATACTTTGCTCTTTTTGTCTGCCGGTCTGTCCGTCTGTCTGTTTAATAACTTGAAACGACATTAGTATTTTTTTACGAGTCATTATGCTGATGTGTAAATGCCATGAGGTTGCCTACTATTTATATTTAAAAAATAATAATAGAGAATTGCGTCAAAAATTTTAAAGTAGTTTTACATTTTAAAATAAATAAAAAAATCTGTTTCCAAAGAAAAACGATAGATGCGACCCTGCCAGGATTCGAACCTGGAATCTTCTGATCCGTAGTCAGACGCGTTATCCATTGCGCCACAGGGCCCGCTGCGTAAAGCGTTGAAAGTTAAGTATAGTTTAATTACCATTATCTGAAATATTGGGTTAACGAGGTACTAATTACAAAGAAGTTTTTTATGCGGCTGTATTATTTTTAGGTATCGGTATCAAAAACATACGAGACTTCGGTGTCGAGCGTTATACTTTTTCAACTTGAATTTATAAAATCGTAAGACAAGAAATATTTTAGATATTTCGGTTATATTACCTATGTATATATACAGGGATATAGGTAACTCACCAAAAACCTCTCTAAGGAACCTCTAAACTCACCTAAGGATACATTGTACTCATCAATATAAACAACTTTTACTATGAAGCCATTCCTGAAATCGCGAAAGAAGAAACCAGCTCTTCCATACAAAAAGTTCATTGGCCTGAGACAATGTATGGAACACCTGATTTTATTTCACGATTTCAGCGTTAGCCCTGTAGCATACGTTGTTCACATTGATGAGTACATATTTTAACCCTTAAGAGGTTATTGGTTAGTTACCTATAACCCTGTATAGGTGCTTAATAGCTTTTATGAGCGTTAACAAAAAAAAATGAGAGCAAACAAAACCAAAATAACCAGTACCTAAATTATGAAATCCTAACTATAAATATAACTTAAAAATGCGAATGTGAATTTGTTTGTTTGTTACACTTCAACCGATAATCCACGAAATTTTGCATAATTTTGCACGCAAGACACGCACGTCATACAAGATACCTCGTCGTCGCTTCCCATCAGGCGAGTCAGTGGTTAAACACATGTCTAGTCCGTTGTAATAAAAAACCTTTCATAAAAAAAATAACAGTTCCTGTGGAACAGCGGGTAAAACCGCGGGACGCAGATAATAATAATAATAACCGGAAGGATTGTACTTTCAAATAAAAAAAGAAATTTGAGAAAATATTCAGTAGTTTTTTTATAGCATTTAAAAAAAAGTTATCTGGCGGACCCTATATTTGTAAATGGCATACTTCGGTCTTGCTTAAGCATCGATTGACGTCACCACGTGTTGCCCACGTGACCATTTTTAACTCTGAATGCTATACCTGGCGGAGTAAATTATTATACCATGGGTACAACCATAATAAAACCTTTATCCAACAATCACTCGTCCCCAAACACCGTAATTTGCGACCAATTCGCGACATTTGTTTTGACCATGTGCGCCCACGCCCACACTTTCAGCTACATTGTGTAAGTAACATGTAGAAGGTAATGACACAGTGGGGGATAACTTTAAGGGTGGCACAAAGGGCGATGAAGACAAATTAAGAGTCTTTCATCTGTTATTTGAAGCACGTGGCGCTAGATATTGTAAAATTGAAATACATATATATCTATAAATAAATAAATCACTCACTCACTCACACGCACGCACAACACCATGTACCTGCGGCCGGTCGAGCCGCGCGAAGTACATAACATCATTAGGAATCTAAAGAATAAATACAGCCATGGTGCCGATGAACTACCGCCTATATTAATAAAAAAGTGTGCAGATGAATTGACCTTGCCATACTACCTATTGATAAATCAATCCTTTATAGAAGGAATATTCCCTGACTTATTAAAAATAGCTTTAATCAAACCAATTTATAAAAAATCGTCGAAACAAAATCCCACAAATTATCGACCGATTGCACTCTTACCGACATCTTCGAAGATATTTGAAAAGGCGATGCAATCGCGCCTAAATTCTTTTCTCGAGAAATATAATATTTTAGATGACGCCCAAAATGGCTTCAGAAAAAATCGCTCGACGACACTGGCAGTCTATAAATATATTCAAAAAATATTACAGATAATAGATAATAAACAATACGCTATAGGAATTTTACTAGATATGAGCAAAGCATATGATAAAGTGCAATTTAATATACTTCTGCAGAGACTTTACGATGTAGGTATACGTGGAACCGCCCATGAATGGTTTAGATCATATCTAGAAAATAGAAAACAATATGTCGAAGTAGATAATATTAACCATGATAACGGACAAATAAAAATAGCTCGTTCAACCCCCATTATAACCAACCATTCAATTCCCCAGGGAAGTGTCCTGGGATGTATCCTATTTCTAGTCTACATAAATGACCTTCCAAAAACAATTGACGAATCCTGTATACTTTTTGCGGACGATATCTCCATTTTGACATCCTGTGTGAATAATTTGAATTTAAATAATAACCTAACTGACATATTTAATAATATTACTAACTGGATGACCGACCATAATCTTGACCTTAATATTGCTAAAACAAAAATAATCCAATTCAGACCTCACCAGAAAAAAGCCATTGACATTAACTTCACTTATAATAATAACAAATTGACATGTGTTGACGCGGCAACCCTATTAGGCCTAGATCTAGACACTCATATTAACTGGAAAAGTCATATAAAAAAGATAAACTCAAAAATATCAAGCTTTGTATACGCCCTAAGAGAATTACGACGCGCCACAGACGAAAAAACAGCTTTAACAGCATACAATGCATACGCAAACTCATGGCTGACGTATGGAATTGTTCTATGGGGTAATAGCGTAGATGCGGAAAAAGTGTTTAAGCAACAAAAACTATGTGTCCGAACAATAGCTAATGTAAAAATTAATATTGATAAGATACGATAGATTCACGAATCCTTTTTTATAAAATATAATATATTAACAACCACATCCCTATATATATTTGAAATCTGCAAATTCGTAAGAAAACACCCAAAATTCTTTAAAAAATTGAGTGACACAACCCGAAAATACCCATCACGATTCAAATTTAAATTAACAATCCCAAAAGCTAGACTGAAAATGCATAGGTCTGGCCCAAATGCAATGGCCATTGTAATATATAATAAACTACCAGATAAATTAAAAGAAATAAATAAAGAAAACTGTTTTGAAAATAAATTAAAATGCTTATTAATACATAAATGCTATTATAAATTAGAAGAATATCTCAATGATAAAAACTTAAATATTAAAGAATAAGCCGGCCCACTCCACATGACATTGCAATACCCTAATAGGGTCCATTATGAGATACTTATGAATATTATAACTTTAAGATCTTGTGAACTAATGTAACAACCACCATAATACGCAATAAATACTTTGACTTTGACTTTGACTTTGACTTTGAAATACCGTTTTACGTCCTTTTTCAACATTATTGCTAAAAAGAGACGTAAAAAAGTTACATTCGAACAATTTGGTATTTGATTCATTTCGAATAATATGTGAACTCATTTAGGATTCACTGTATGGCTCTGAATGCTGTGGAATTTTAATTCATCTACAGATATTTAAAAAAAAGATTCTTGACTGAATGACTGAACCGATTTTGATAAAATTTGGAAGTTTGTGATGAGGTGCATGACAAGGATAAAGAAGAAATAAGGAAAAGCGGAAATCCTGAACAACTAAGTTACGTACCGTTTTTTGTTTGAAGCAGCTCCTCTAGTAAATACTTAGTACATTAATGTCGTTGTCTAACTAATATTATAAATGCAAAAGTGAGTTTGTTTGTTTGTTATACTGCCACGCTTTAACTACTGAACTGATCATCCTGAAATTTTGCATACATGTCAGGATACAGAAAAGGACATAGGGTACTTTTTACCCCGAAAAAAACTACGGTTTCTATGGAAACGCGGGTGAAACCGCATGCCGCAGCTAGTTAAGAATGATCAGAAGAAAAGCCATCATGGTGTAGCTTGTTATTACACTTGCTATATACGAGTATATAGTGCTACCTTTTGAATGCAAAAAAAAAGAAATTACCTGAAAAACTTTCCAAAGATCCTTTCCTCGTTCCAAATTCTTGTTTTATGTTTATTTCATTTCGCTTGGTGAAATGGAAAACATTATTTTATATCAACGCGGGTAGGTGAAAGATTCCTCCGGCGCGTCGTGCCAGCTTCCGGCGGCCACCGCATCCGCTGCTTCCGGCCGCTGCCTCGACTGGAGACTACTCGAGATTTCGACTCGGCTATACGTGATGTACATAAAGCCGTGTTGACACGATCAGAGCGTGCTCGGCCCGAGCTGACTCGGATGCTTACTCCGACGCTACTTGCATAGTGGAAATCGGTAATCCGACTGGGACCGTGTCCTACTGTTATGAGTCAGCTCGGATACACAGGTGTTTTAAAATTCCGTGATCTTACCCGACTGCGCAAGAAGGAGGGTTGTGTTTTTCGAGTGTGTGTATCTATGTAAGTTTGTGTAGATGAGGTTTCTTTGATACGCCCTACAGCCTAAACAGCTTGATAGATTTCAAAAGGTGAGGTGACATTTTGCAGCTGGGTATTTTGTTTTTTTTTAATAATGTTACATTTGACTCGGATAATTTTCGTCAAATAATTAAGAAAATGATCCGAGTGAACTATGTTACATAGCAACAGCTATCTTAGTACACTGAAGCTTACTGCAACGTGTCCACTCGGTGCGAGCTCTGATTGTGTCAACCCAGCTTTAGTAGGGTAGGAATGGAAATATAGACGAGTAGTTTCCGTAGAGCTACCTAATGTACTCGTAAGTAACTCGATTATTTTACTTATTCTTTTTGCATATCTACACTTAATATTTTAAGAATTGTTTATCCTCAGGGTCATACTGGTAAGACAAACTAGTATCAGATAGTA
Organism: Peribatodes rhomboidaria; assembly: GCA_911728515.1. Lineage (NCBI taxonomy): Eukaryota > Metazoa > Arthropoda > Insecta > Lepidoptera > Geometridae > Peribatodes > Peribatodes rhomboidaria. Next base: position 6,009,642 of record OU452178.1, on the reverse strand, counting down.
TCATATCATATGACCACGAGGAAGCGCTGGTGAAGTTTGTACATAGTTAAGGGTAATTTACGTAACTGCTGGGGTCTTAAGCAAGTCGAGCGATTCTACCTATTCCTCCAAACGCTAATGCTCGAACTTTAGTTGACAATAAAATGATAGCTTCTATTTTGTCCAATCACCAGCTGACCTTTGAGCGTTAGCGGTTGTGGAAATATAATCGATCGAAAGTGTAGGGCCCTTATTTGATTAAAAAAAATCTCTTGATAATAGAAAACCACACAATCACTAAGTGCCTATGAAACACGACCGAAGCGATGGACTATTCTGACCCGATGGTCATATTGATCATTTAGTAAAATATGAAAATGATCATTTATCAGATCATTTTCATATTATAGATAGATAGATATCATATAATAGATAGATATTTACAGTTTCAGTACGGACATAATGGAAAATAGAGATGGAGAGCACAAAATTGAAAAATCAAAAAACATATCACACGCACCATGGTTTCTTAAAAAAAAATTGTAAAGACGGTTTACGGACGATAACACTGTCCTACAAAAAAAAAAAAGTTTTGTTGCAGCTCTGTTCGCATCTGTAGTCGGTAAAGTAGGTAGTATGAACTACATTGCTGCTACTAGATGTCAGCTCTGGTTTACCTACAGTTCTTTTTTTAAATTTTGCATGGTTTTATTCAAAATCAGTCCATGTTATAACTACTTTTAAGACATTAATCGTATAAATTTATGATGGCAAGTAATTCAAGACGTTGCATTAGCGATCCTGATATGTTTTGTTACATATTATGCGGTGAGTACATAATGAAAAATCAACGGAAACCGATTAATGACACGGTAATTCACTTGTATTCTGTTTACTTTCTTCTTCATGAACAAGAGCTGCTATGAAAAATGTGACTAGTTTTCTCGTATCTGCTCACAAAATATACCCAAAATCAGGTCTAAAATCTTAGGCACCAAAATGAGTGTAGGCCAGTGTAATTTAACATGACAACGTCATAACAAATAACAAAACATCAATAACAATGAGCGTAATAGGACAATGAGTCATTCTTTTTCATGCGTGCAGCCGGCGTTTATCGTTTTATTAGACGTTGTCACGGTGTCCGTAACTTCAGCTTCCTCATAGGTGATAGAATAATTTTACCTATGCCAATATTTAAAGCATAATAGCTGCAATCAAATATCCTAGTCTTAGTTTAGCTGCCACAAGAACTTCGTTAATATGAGCCATTTACTATGTGTCAGCTGGAGTGACATAACCTCAGCTCGCACATCCAGTACAGGCAAACCAGTGAGGTTAGGGTTTTGGACAATAGCTAGAAAATTAAAGCATAATAGCTGCACAAGGTAGGAAAAATCTGAACGATGCTACTCAAAACATGTAGAAGCTATGATCAAAAAACTGTGTGTAAGCTGGTGTTGTGTCACTTCAGCTACTCATATCATATCTTCCAAACGAAAGAAGGTATGATTCTGCATTTTAGCTCAAATTTTAAAGCATAATTGCTGCCATTGGCAGCAAAATTTTCAAGTCTCTGGGTTATATACTTTCCGAGTTATAAGCTAATACCTATGTGTAAGCTGAAGTTGCGTCACTTCAGCTGACACATGTTGAATCGACGAAACTATGAAACGTAGAGTTTTCATTTAAAGGGCAAAAATTAAAGCATAATTGCTGCCATAGGCAGCAAAATTTTCAGATTCCTAGACCTCGTAGTTTCCACGTAATAATCAAAAAACAGTTTTCGCGCCAAAAAATTCAAATTTTTGCTTAAAAGCGGCGTTGCCGTTCCGTGCGGTACATTATTGCAATTCAATTTGATCTTAGCGCGCATAGTGTTAAAAGTCATTTTAACTTGTGTTCAAAATTCTTTTAGTTTTGTTTAGACTGAGAGCCCCTGAACCATATGGAACTAAGAATGCACCTGTAAAATTTGAAGGCAGATTCTTATGAACTTAAACAACGACGAAGGTTATTGGTTTTGGCGTGGCTTGTTCTCTGTAATTTGGCTAACAAAAGACGTCGCGCGACAGATAATGGCTGCTTGACGTCACAGGCGGGAGGTAGACAGTGGCATGGCGAACTAGTTTTTTTGCCCCACCACCCCGCTACACCCTTCGCGTGCCATCTAGTACATTTACTAATTTAAAAATTTAAAAATTAAAATAAAGAAGAAAGACAAACCACTGTATAGTAAAGAAGATAAATTTGTTACTTGGACAATATCTAGTGTAAGTAAGTAGTGTAGGTGTTTAACAAGTTTGAAGATGAACTTCCGCAAAGTAACGCCTGATTCAATCAAGAAGATAAATGTTTAATGTGTGGGTAAGAGAGAGTAAAATGTATTTTAATAGTCTGTAAGTACTTTGATTTTATGATACGGGAATTACTCGTATTCCGACTATTGTTTCAACAGCATAAGTAAGTGATTCCCGTTACATAAAATCATAATGTGTGAAAACCACGTCAGTTTCCATAGCCTGTAAGTAGGTAAGTATCTGTATTCGATAACTACTTCAGTGTTATTTCAGTTGTTCCATGAAGAATCAGAAGACCAGGGAGCTCCTAGTCTAGTTATCTCGTCTTCTAAGTTCATAAGAATCTATCTTTAAAATAACATACATACCTAGTTTCATATAGTTCAGCGGCTCTCAGTCGTTTTTTGTTAGCCAAATTACAGAGAACAAGCCACGCCAAAACCAATAACCTTCGTCGTTGTTTAAGGTCATAAGAATCTGCCTTCAAATTTTACAGGTGCATTCTTAGTTCCATATGGTTCAGGGGCTCTCAGTCTAAACAAAACTAAAAGAATTTTGAACACAAGTTAAAATGACTTTTAACACTATGCGCGCTAAGATCAAATTGAATTGCAATAATGTACCGCACGGAACGGCAACGCCGCTTTTAAGCAAAAATTTGAATTTTTTGGCGCGAAAACTGTTTTTTGATTATTACGTGGAAACTACGAGGTCTAGGAATCTGAAAATTTTGCTGCCTATGGCAGCAATTATGCTTTAATTTTTGCCCTTTAAATGAAAACTCTACGTTTGATAGTTTCGTCGATTCAACATGTGTCAGCTGAAGTGACGCAACTTCAGCTTACACATAGGTATTAGCTTATAACTCGGAAAGTATATAACCCAGAGACTTGAAAATTTTGCTGCCAATGGCAGCAATTATGCTTTAAAATTTGAGCTAAAATGCATAATCATACCTTCTTTCGTTTGGAAGATATGAGATGAGTAGCTGAAGTGACACAACACCAGCTTACACACAGTTTTTTGATCATAGCTTCTACAAGTTTTGAGTAGCATCGTTCAGATTTTTCCTACCTTGTGCAGCTATTATGCTTTAATTTTCTAGCTATTGTCCAAAACCCTAACCTCACTGGTTTGCCTGTACTGGATGTGCGAGCTGAGGTTGTGTCACTCCAGCTGACACATAGTAAATGGCTCATATTAACGAAGTTCTTGTGGCAGCTAAACTAAGACTAGGATATTTGATTGCAGCTATTATGCTTTAAATATTGGCATAGGTAAAACTATTCTATCACCTATGAGGAAGCTGAAGTTACGCACACGTTGTCACGTCAAAATACAGAATTACATAACAAACTACAGGCTCAGGCGGTTTTAGACGAAATAGAGCAGACGAATTGGCAGTACGAATGACAGCATACGCTAAAGGCTCAAAAAAATAAACATCTATGACAATTGCACCACATAACAAAGACAATAGAAGAGAAGTCTCCAATGGGAGAGCAACTCTGCACTACACATAATACACCACACCAAATCTGCTCAAACTCCTGGGGGGAACGGGTCGCAAATAGAAGCTAAACACAAAAAAAAAGTTTCAGTACGGAGTCCAAAATTTAATGAGTTGAATTGAATGATTCCTCGGAACAATGATTTTTCTAGTAAAAAATTGTTGATCTTGATTTAAAGTTAAAAATTATTCCTGACTCATAAATTCCTGGATTTCAAAGGGGCATTAGATACTCTTTGTGGGTTATTTCCAAAGTGCTCCATTCTTTTGGTTGTTTATGTTCTCTATCTATTCCGGTCTATGGTAGGTACTTCTGAAAATATCTTGAAAATATCATTTTGAAAAGACATTTAGTATTGATTAATAAATTACTTCGCTGTACCTACTAAAATGTAAGGTAAAATTCGGCAAATCTAAAATGTAAGATGAAAGGGTGCATTATGAAATGTAATTGAAATCCTCCCTGGTATGATCGACAAAGCCATGACCAGTGTACTTTGAACTTTCAATCCTTATTAAATATTCATCAAACACTTTTGTTAAAAACTTAAAACGCTAGCGAAATTCTAACTTTGACAGTAAAATACATTTATCTATGAACTTACATGTAAACATAAAATCTAAATTTTAAGTAATTGGGACAATAGCTATTTGAATTACAGTATTGTTACATTTCTGCGTAGAGTGCCTAACGGTAAGTATCAACATACCCTAGCGCTGATTTTCAGAAAATTAGTGCATCTCACAAGTCCTTTAAACAAGTTGCGAAGTACCGATAATTTCAATAGTTTAACGCCAGTTTTCCACCGCTAAAAACCGATAGGTCTCTCAAAGCTGGTTGTAAAATTTGTATATGGGAACGGTTAAACGTCGGGATCCGCGCCGTCGCAGCCATTAAAAACTTATTAAACATCATCTCGAGCAATTACCCCCGTCCCTCGTCCCGCGCCTCGGGACCTTTCCCCTTCACCCGGCACTTTTACCTACTCTGTGATCTGCTCCGAAAACAACCCTCGGCTGAACAGGCCTACGAGGCCTGGCTGTAATTTAAAGGCGTTTTATATTTCTTGTAGTTATTTTGTAAGATCATTTAGATTAATCGCAGGTGTTTAAAGCTTTTGATAGATGTTCAGCTGAATCAGCATTGTTTTTTTTTTTTTATGTACTTACTATAGGTCGGCTTTTGACCACCAACTCGCCTGATGTTAAGCGACGTTGTTTATTTTATTTACACACGTAATTACAAACAAAAGATATAAAAAAATATACTTCAGTAAAACTATAACTAGCGTGGTAAATAATTAGTTGTGGTCTAAGATGGAGCACAACGACCTATAAGGTGTTTATAGATAAGTTATGTAGTAGGTGTTCTTTAGACATACTTAAGCCCCTTAGCAATGAACGTTGTATAGCCTCAGAATAGTAACGCAGTCTTTTGGTTTTTTTGATAGAGTTCCAATATTTACATGAAAGAAAAAGACAAAACACTGTATAACTTTTCCGAAGCCATACGACGTTTATTGCTAAGAGGGATTATGTTTCTTCAAAGTTGTGTTTTTCTTCAGTAAATTGAGAACCGTACTCGTGTACTAGAGAACATAATACCAATTTTACTTATTTTGGAAACTGACTAGGTGCTCACACATTCCTATCGCTATTCACGTTTTATACATATACATACAAACTTACAGTGTTTCAATTCTAGGCAAAAAATAATGAAAATAGCTTCTTTTACCTAAAAAATAAGATCACACAGGCCAAGATGTGTAAACTTTTAGTTTTTTACCCGAATGCGCAAGGAGGCTTATGTTTTCAGAGTGTTTGTATATATGAGGTTTCTTGGCACGCCCTGAGGTGTCATTTGAATCGTCTTGATAGTGGAAGACAAGTGGACATAGGTTACAACATTTTGCAGGCGGGTTTTTGGTTTTTCTTTTAACAATGTTAATTGCTTATTATTTTTCTTTTTAACAGAAGGAGACAAACCAAGTGGATCCCACCTTGGTATCTAAACTGATCCTGCCATATGATTGTATCTCATCGTATCTATCCATCCACAAGGTTTGGTAGCCCGTCGCATATAGATTATGACAGGAACCGAAATGTGCAGGATCCATGAAAACACCCTTCCCGGCCGCCACGAAACGTTTGACGTCTCATTTTATAATTCATATCCTTTTTGAACCATTTTCCCTTATTAATTATTTAACAGTCCGGATTCGAGTGGCTCAATTGAGGTAATTAATTATTTCTCTTACGAATATCTAAATTTTTGTGACGTACGTAACTAACTTCGAGCTGTAAAAATAAAATGACAAATTTACAAAATATAGGGATGTAGCTAACATTTTTAACGGGGCGTAGCAATCTACACTAAAAAGCTCTTTGTAATATAACAATGCCAGTCACAAGTTGCAGTTATGCTAATTGTGGTTTTGTTTTGTTAGCTCTAGGTGGGTGTTACGTATTTCATAAAAAGTCGATTGTTTGCAAAAATATTATGACAGGAAAATTCTATGTTACCCCGCTGTCAAAATTGCCGCCTAATTTGCCGCGCGCGTCTGTTTCCGCCCACTAATAATTTGAAATTAGAACTATGTAACTTTTTTATTGTTGCCACGTGGCTGACAATAAAAAAGTTACATGGCAATAATTTCAAGGGTTTGCTTATTCGTAGGGAGTTTGGCACTGACAGCCCTCTATGGATAAATTTAGTTCTTGTGATTTATATGAGTGCAATATAGTGTTAAATATAATAGTAACAATATGATAGTTTTCCTCGAATGGAGACCTCGTATATCTTTACAACACCTCGTCTGATTTAGCTCTTATAAAAACATAAATTTAATTATTTTTTTTATACTAGCTGCGCTCGCGGTTTAACCCGCTGTTAAAAAGTATCCTATGTGCTATTCTTGACTATAATCTATCTCTGTGCCAAATTTCATCCAGATCTGTTCAGCCGTTCTGGCGTGAAAGAGTAACAAACATCCATTCATCCATTCTTACAAACTTTCACGTTTATAATATTAGTAGGAAGGATATTTTTATATTTAATAGAATAAATCTAGTCCGAACAATGTTGCCTTACCCTATCAGGGTCATTGTGATACAATTTTTATGTGATTTATAATACAATAAACTACATGTTTACAAAATTTTATGAGGATCGGATCAACGATACTCAAGCTATCGTCGGACAAATAAATGCCGATTTGTCCCAGTAGATTTTGAGACCTCACTTGGCTTGGTCAATCATGTTAAGTATGTTATTATGGTCACGGTGGGGTCGGGTGATTTTGTTAACGCGACAGTAAGATACTGGATGAGACGTATTGGCAATGCCACCTACGCGCAGCAGTGGGTGGAACGTGGGTGATGAATTATGAATATGGTCTTAAGATGCCTGCCTTTACAATCCAGTTTAAACGCAATTAACCATTTTTCTTGAATATAATAACGAAGATAGATAACTTATAAAAGTGCCTGTAACAGATCATTACGTAACTAAATGTTTCATTTGGAAGTTTTGAATACATTCCCAGATCAGACATCAGCCTTGAACCTAATGTTTCAATAATGTTTCGATTTCAAATCTATTGTACAATCATGGAGAAAAATCAGTTGTCAATTATTAAGACTTACAAAGCTGTTGTTAACGTTTTAATTGCAGTAAAATAATCAATCAATAAGAAGCAAAAATGCTTTTTGGAAGTAAATTCCCAATTAACTCACAAAAAAACAGCCCGTTTTTACTAGACTGAAAAACACAAACACCACGCAGGTTTGTTAGAAAATTTAAAAACTGCTTCCTAAAATGTTACTAGCGTTTTTGTCTTTTTTTGTTTTACAAAGTGTTTTTCCGTCGCCAGTACGCGGGGTTGCCAGTTGCGACGTCAAACGAACGCGAGGCAGTCTTAAAAGCCTGGCAATTAGGCACTAAAAGCCACCTTCGGGTTGCTTGCTTGGCAGCCCGCGCGGTTTCTACCTCATCAATTTTGTACGGCTCTCTCTCAGAGTTAAAAACTTTGTGTTCTGTGAGAAAACAGTTATAGGATGGATTTTAAACATTGAGGTAGATAGATCTAATATGTTTTACCCGACTGCGCAAGAAGGAGGGTTCTGTTTTTCGTGTGTATGTATGTATGTTTGAGGTTTCTTTGGCACGCTCTACAGCCTAAACAGCTTGATGGATTTCGATATGTGAGGTGTCATTTAAATCGTCTTGATGGTGGGAGTGGCATAAGGTACTTACATAATTTTATGTAATTTTATCCGGAGTGTCAGACTACATTTTGCAGTTGGGTTTTTTGTTTTTCCTCTAAGTAATGTTACTTATATATTATTTAGAATACTTTCTGAATCCATTTTATATATTTAATTATAGGACAAAAATCCACCATGACATAACTAGACCTAAAACGTTTAAATAAAGTTTCAAATCATTTTTCCACGCAGGTAAAAAAGTAAGCTTGGTGATTTTTTTGACGTTTAGCGAGATTAAACGAACGAGGAAAAATGTTTCTCCTTTTTCCACCTTTTTTTGTTGTGAAGCACTTTACTGGTAACGTTTAGTGAGTTCCCAGTTTCAATTTGTAAAATCGTTACATAAGAAACAAAAAAAAAACTTGCTCTTGTTTGTTTGGTTGTCTCTAATTTTATTATTAAGTAACAAAAAAAGTTAATAACAAATAGAACTAGCTTACAGGGTTGTTAAAGACGTTAAAGAATTTAGCACAAAAAACAAAATTCTGCTGTTCCCCAAACACAGTGATAAGTACTTCTCCACTGAAAAAAAATGACATCATATATGTTACTAGGTGTTACCCGCGAGTTCGGTCGCGTTTACTCAGAAAATTGTATTCAAAAACGTTCCTCGTGATTAACTATCAAATTTCATCAAGTTTAGCCATTCAGCCTTTTAGCCGTGAAAAGCCTACAAACAGACATACAGACAAACCGAGTTACTTTCGATTTTATAACATTAGTATGAATTATATAAATAAATACTCGGGACACTTGTACACACGATCGTCTGACCCCAAACTAAGCAAAGCTTGTACTATGGCTGCCAGCACAGGCTGCCAGAGACTGATAAACATACATACGTTTATGTATATTTATGTATATATATACGTCATATATATATACGTTTAAATAGACACTTATACAGATATTAACACCCAGACATAGAACAAACACAATTTGGATGTAACTACCGTAAATTTCGAGAGAAAACCTCCAAATAGGCAAGTCTGCGGTAATTTGTAAGTACGTGGGTAGGTAAGCAGTGAATAGCTCAAGAGGTACCTACCTAATTCTAAACTTGCTGGCCGTCCTCTAAACCTCTTATTTCCATTAGCAAAGGCGACCCACTTTACCTGTTTACAAAAACGTTTCTTATTTTGAGCAAGATTAAAAGCTATACTGTCGTCATGTTGGTTTCTCCGTAAAGAGGCTTAAAACAAAAAGATGGAGAATCTGAGAGCCACAAGCAAACCTTAAAACTTTCCGACATGAAAGTTTAAAAGTGATCCTGGGGCCCACCCCCGCCCTGGCGGGCCGGTTGCCTGGCAACGCCGCCCAAACCCGCCCTACGCCGCAAATCTCCGTTTGATACAGAAAACCGAAAATTCATTGTTCCTAACGCGGATTTATGTTTCGTTTATATGCGTTCAAAGGTTTATATATTATAAATTATAGAATGTAGTTTAATTTTCCTGCAAATCAGAGTACCTATCTATTTTGTAGGTAAAACAGGAGCAATAGGTAGGTATGTATTTTCAATCATTGTCTAAGATGTACCTACTACAACAAGAGTGTCTTCTTGTAAATTAAGTTGTTTAGCTTTGGAAAAAAACATCAGCAACAACAAAATTTAAAACTAGTGTATTGTGATTTAAGTTCAGTAAATAAAAACAATTGACAATTGAGGTATTATAAATTATCTAGACGTTTATAGTTTTTAGATTAATCTTGTTCAAAGAGACTATGAATTTATTACTAAAAAAAATTTGTCAACGACTGTACCTACAAATCAAAGTTAACAACGGCATGTCAAAGAACATGAATATAAATCCTCAACTTTGCCTACACTTTACAAAGTAATTCGTCTCAATTTGAGTTTCACATGCGAGCAACAAAAGAACGTTCGAGACTACGAGCGGAGAAGTCAATTAGAATGCAAATGTAAGAAAACGACCATTAGAGCTCGTTCAGGACGCAGTACGCAGCTTCGGATACACGTATTGATCATATGCGTCCTCACATGCTTACATACGCCCGTCTCTTTTTAACTTCCCCACAACAGATCGCTATAAACATAAACATTTTCAGAACAAAAAGCCTTCTCTAAGCCTGTCTCCACACAAATTTTAACCTTAACCCCCAAACTCAAGTTCTACATTTGCAAATAATTTTCATTACAAACTTGAGCCGTTCTTAACTTCAAAATTTCCTTGTTGTGCCAGCAAATTCTGTTCTAACCTCTAAAGGAATAAAGATCTATTTCACTGTAGAGTTAAGAGAAAATGAATCGTATACAGAAATTTCAGAGATTATTATCGGGAGATGAAGGTATGCTCCCAGTTTTCGAGTTGTTGACAAGTGTATTTGGGTAAGTATGCTTATATTGTGCGCTAAGATAGAGGGTTGTAAACACGCTGATGAGTTTGGCTTTTCACTGGGATAGATAGAAGTAGATTTATTAGTAGGCTTAGAACTGTTTATCTCTACGTTTATTAGAGCTTAGCTTTGACTTTAGGATTTCAGATTCTGATTTCGTTAATTTTAATTGCGAGTACAATTTACCTGCAACTTACACTTTAGTAACTTACACTTTAGTAAGTAGGTTACACTTTAGCGAGTGGGTAGGCACTTAATTGCTTTCTTATTGAAACTACATCTACTGATTGCTAATAAAACTTGAATGATGACACAGAATACTTCCTATTAACGTAATGAGTACTCATTAATATATTTTTATTAGATGCCTTTATCTCTACGTTGATTAGCTTAGCTTTGACGCTAGGACTTAAAATTTTGATTTCGTTAATTCAATTACGAGTACAATTTACCTGAAAAATACACTTTAGCAAGTAGGTAGGCACTTAATTGCTTTCGTATTGAGATTACATCTACTGATTGCTAATATAACTTGCGTAATGACACAGAATATTTCCTATTAACGTAATGAGTACTCATTACTAGTAAGTAATATTGTTTTATTAGATGCCTATCTGAATCTAAGCAAGTAGGTACCTACTAATTTTAAGAATCTTACAGATGTTTCGTTACATTTTTTTTTGCAGGCAGCATAAATAAAGCAGCAATACCATAAAAAAATGAACTGGAAACATGAATGCCCATTTTCGAACTGACTGACTGAGAGTGAACCATCTCGGAAAAGTGTAACAAAACCATCTGTTTCAAAACCTCGTCCTGACATCTTGCGTCAGTATTAGACAACTTCATTATTTCAGGAACAAGCTTTTCATTGAGCATGCGCAAAAATGTAAACATCATTCCAAGGAAAACTAGTTCTTAACTTACTTAATATAAAGATAAAAATCGCCTGTAGTTTATGCGCTTGCGCTTGTTTATCGATTTCAATCTGACATTTTGACACTTGACAAAAGTCAAGTATTTCAGCATGTCATTGTGTCAAAAGTGTTAATTATTGTAAAAATAAACAAAACAAAGTTCTGTGATGCTGCCAAGATGAGACTCGAAGGTACGCATACCATATTTATGATTTTTAACTCATGCTAATTATAACCTCGTTCCTGATTGGCCTTGCGTTTCATTGGTAATTGTCTTGTCTGTCATCTAAAAATAATAATCAATAGAATTTGTTTAGCATAGACTAAAATAATAATGTATTGCAGTATTGTTTCAGTGTCATCACCATGTTTTCACTGAAACATTAAATTAAAGTATGGCTAGGTACTTATATTTTAGAAAATATGCGACTACTAATTTTTGTAGAGCATTTTTAATTCAATTAGAACTCTTACTTACATGTACCGACTAAAGAAATACTCTATTCTATTAATCAAAAGATATACTCTATTCTTCATCAGCTATTTTAAGTTTCCTCGGCTTAACCGAAAATTACGCGGTTAGCTGAAAAACGAAACTGGTCCAATAAATAAACAAAGTTCACCCATTTTTTTTAATTCAAGCAACAGGTTGAACAAAACCAAAATGTAACCAAAGTGTACGCAAAATAAAGGAATCTACGAGCCGTGTTTTATAGCGTAGTAATCGCATAGGATTATGGTGTTATGGGGTGATAATACGGTGGGCCGCGTTCTGATGGGGCGACTCTGGCTTGATTCTGTGGGACACATGAGCGATACTTGCGACGAGCAAGCGGAGCAAGCCAGGAAGCCGCTTGTTGGTCCATTGCTGAGTTCTAACTTCGGGCTCAACTTTTTCGTTATGGTTTTGATTTCAGTAAACTTTTATTTCATTACGAGTACCGAATAAGTTAAAGAAAAGTTTTGTAGAGTTGAGTTCGTGCTCGCAATTTTAGGAAACTAATAACGAACTTTTTACAGAAAAATGTACTTCCCTATAAACTTCTCCGCATCTAATAATCGCATAATAAGTAGATACGGGATAAGATTTATGTATTAGAATTTGATTCAACACCTCATTGAAGTAAGATGAAGGTTTTATATGCACAAAACTCATAGTACCAATGCACGCTTCTCAGTCTTTCCTCCCGTGAGTATATCACCCTGCACTTACTACGGACACGTCGGCATATGGATCCCGCACTTGTCATTGCAAACGCATAATTTGTACTCCATTACTGGTCCATTTTATACTCTATAATAAAGAGGGTCCGATTAAAGACCGGTCTCTTCTTTCCGTGCGCCAACTGTTCCAAAAGGGCCCCTAAATAAATTATGCATTCGATCTATTTAAAGTACTTTGTAATAGATTTTTCGGAGAAGGGTGGCCACCTGATTCGCTTTTGTTTTGATGTAACAAGTCTATTTGATGTAGATGGATGATGCGGTAATGCGATACCATAGAACAGCTTTTAAACATAATTAATCGCGTAATGACGCTTTCCCTTCTACTACTTAATTTTTTTGCAAACTGATTTAAAAAAATCTTCTTAAGTGAAATTTAAAAAACTTACTTACTTCTAGCAGTCAAATACCACAATATCTTACGTCTGTAAATGATATGTAAAAACACAGTAAGTACAGTCAAATCGAGTACTCCTCCATTTTGGAAGTCAGCTAACAACAAAATAAAACATCAAAGTATAAAAATGTGCATTTGTAAAACGCCGTCACTTTACAAATAGCAACATTAACATTCAAAGCTCGAATGAATCTAGCTAATTTTAAAAACAAATTCTTCGACAAACTATTAATTTGTCGTTCTTTTGACAAACCGATGACAAATGTAATGGGCAGGGTAGTTGTGAAATGAGGTGTGAATATTGTAGCCCTGCGGGGGTTAGCCCGCGGGGCCCCGACCCCCGGGGTGGCGGCCCAGCTGCCCTCAATACGTACCCTTTAATACAATGCCACTCGAATTACGCACAGGTAGTAACTGTTAGTTTTTGATTTTTGTATCGTTTGGATGACTAAATAGTTTTGGTGAAATCTCGTTAACCCTTGAGCCATCCTTGAGCGTCATAACTTTACCTTTGGCTTATTTGTGTTGATCCGTTGTCTTTTTTATCAAGTTCAAATCTTAAAACATGGAAATACATACAGGATAATTTTGTAAAGACTAGCTTCAATAGGTTAACTACGTGTTAGTAACCGAACGTAAAAAACAATGCGCTGGACGCCAGAGGCGGTATACCAGCAATTCTGGAGATCGTTGACCTTTGTCTAGCAGTAGGCGTCTTACAGCTGAGATGTACCTAATGAAGCTATGGATAGTTTTTTCCCCTGTAAATGACATCCGACGAATACCTATTGGGGTATTGGTCAGATGTCTTGTCATGTCTTTTTTTCCTATTTTTCTCCTACTTTTTATTCTACAGGGTTTTTTAAACTGTTGTTTCATTCAATTTTTTTCCGAAAGATTTTTTCTGGTTTCCTTTCAACACGACTAAATCTTTTGTCTTTTACCCCCAGCATGTCTGGTGCTGGCGGTGTCCAGCCTGGCGTGGTGCATGCGGCGCGGACCGCACCACCCGCGCGGACAGACGCCGGTGGAACAGCAGCACCACCACTACAAGCCGAGGGGGTCCGACTCGCTGACTGCGGACAGCCACCTACTACATGATACTCAGTAGGTACATTTATTATAGCTGCGTCCTGCGGTTCTACCTACGGCTAAAAGTATCCTATGTGCTATTGCCGACTATTAATCCATCCCTGTGCCAAATTTAATCCAGATTCGCACAGCCGTTCGCTTTTATAATATTAGTGTGATTTTCTTGGTTCCGGCGCATTGTAAAGCAAACCCAGTTCTTCAATTTCTGATTTTGACATACCTACCTAATTGCTTTTACTGCACGCTTTGTCGTGTTATTTAGAAGAGGCCTACGTCCAGCATAAAATAAGCTTTAAAATATAAGCTGACGATGAAAACGAAATAATGCGAATTATTCAATAACAAACATAAGATTTATTTTTAGACTTGGGCTATGTTTGTTACAGACACATAGCAGAAGATTCTGCAGTTTTGACGCCTGAAGCGTTGTCAAAGATGACGCCTGAAGAGCTGGAGTTCCACTACTTCTCTGCGCACGACTTCGATAGAAATTCTAAGTTAGATGGCCTAGAGTTACTAAAGGTGAGTACTAAATTTGTGCGTATATCTAAATATTACTAGCCATCTGCATGTGACACATGTTTATTAAACCTTCGGCATACGTTCATTATATATGGCTTTCTACTAGTGAAGGAATTTGTTAAATCTATTAAGTACTTCAGGAGGTTATTCCGCACATTCAAACTTATGAACTTGAACTATTTATAAAATTAATCTTTTTCATGTTATAAAATAATTAACTTAACTTCATCATATTTATTAACATATTATAACTCTTGTTAAGGGCGTAAAATGCTTACATGTTATGCTCTTCACCTACATTTGTATTATTTTTTTCAGGCTATATATCACACAATGGAACACGAAGCTCCAGATCCTGACGAGCATCCAGAGATAGAACCTGAGGCTGACGAGCTGGACGGCTACATTGGTAACAAATTCTCTAATACTTCTCACTTATATTTCAAATTTATTTGGTGTATTTGTAAGTGTGAGTAATGAGTATGTGTTATGTATACGTGTTACTTCTTCACCCTAAAGTCACAAGTCACAAGATAATTATAATTTTATTTTACATGGTGTTAGCTTATTTTCTAGACCAACACATAGGTCGACTAATTTTTTCTTAGATTTCTGTAGAATAACGGATGAAAACGTAACCCCCATCTAGTTAGTATTAACTTAAGTAATAAACCAACAATAAAAAACAATGAGCCATGTAAACACAAAATTAGAAAAAAACTTTTACGGGCATATAAAACATTTGAATGAAGTAAGATTTATGAAACTTTTGAGAGCATAATAATGTCATTGTCTCTGTGTAAAGACACCTGAATGAACCATTAACAGATTAATAACTAACCCCCCTCTACCTGTATTCCCCTTAAATAATAATTTAAGATTTATGTTAACAAAAGTCACGGTCCCCGGAGTCCGTGGAGTGTAATTATTTAATAATAAAAAAAAAAACCATTTACAGATAGGTATGACAATAAGATGTTCTAATACAGTTTTGTTACATTTCAGTACTAGTAGACAAGACACTAGAAACGGACGACACCGACGGGGACGGGTTCGTCTCGTACGCGGAGTACCGCGCCGCCAGACAACACGACAGCGAAGATCGCTCGCCCAGAGTCGTTCTAACGCCGTAGTTCATTCTTGTCCTTACCTTATATGTAGATAAAAATGTCATATCGAGATGTCGAATGGTCAGTGATTAAGAGACAATGGGCTAGTTTCATCGTAAAGTCATATCTTTTAAACGATTTCAATAGGAAACAAATTCTTTTAATTATTTGAAAGCCATATTTTGACCTACTTCAACAAAGGCGGAGGCCCTATGTTTGTTCGCAGTTTTATTAATTACTGATTAATGGACACATTTTTTCTTTTCTTTCTACTAGTATCTTAATATTTTAATATTGTTGGGTAAATCTAAATCAACGAACCAATTATGGCCTAGGCCTAAAGTTTGGATTCATAGTTAGTTCGATCAAATGAAATGTAAAATTGCAAACTACTAATACCAATATTTTAAAAATAAGACACTCTTTTTATGGATTTTGCCATGCTGTAAAAATGCTATAGGTACAGACAGACCGTACCTGGAAACGTAATGCACGATAAAAACTATTACAAAAGTAAGTTTTAGGCCTAATAAGAATGTTTTTTTTTGTAAAGTAGGCTTTTCGTGAGGTATTTTATTAATTTGGTTTACTTCAAATGTTTATTATATGTCTATACGCCAACATGTGATCCCTGAACATAAATTTATAGGTAAAATAAAGGACAATGAGCAAAATTAAATGGACGTTGGTCCAAATGCCCGCAGGATTGACACTATAGGCAATTTGTAGGTAAGGTTTATAGGTTTTTGCATAATAAATCTCGCTGAAATCGAACCCACAGTTTTGGAGATTTTTGTATTGTGTTGTAAATATAATGTTCGACACACTCAACTACACGACAAAAGAAGGCGTTGTGCTCCTCTCGGTGCTTGTCTGGCAAAGAGTTTCCCACTATGCAGGTCACGTCATCGTTATTCATGACGTCAACATGGAGGTTCTGCTGAAAATTTCTGGTAATTTAATTATTCTTAAAAATAAAACATGTCGGTTTCTGTAGGTTGAATTTTACCGATGTTGTACTTTTTTTTCATACATAAATCTAATCTACCGAATGCGCCTTGTATGTCAACCCTGCGGGCAAACTTACATGTTTTTTTTAAGAACAATTTGCCCATTGTCCTTTCAATGTAAATATATTTTGTAACACGTGAACGATGGAAATAAAATTTATTAGTTTACTTCCACACAACTTGTATGTAAAACTATAAGAAATTCAAATTAATTACGACTGAATAAGAACAATAAATACCTTTCTTAAGAACATGCACCTATTTTTAATTCGTAGTTAATAAGCCCTATTCAAAACGCTAAAATACAAAATTAAAACTAGCTAAAAAAATACCTATCTTTGTTATTGTCGCGTGTTAGGCAAGGACATCAATACTTTTAGCTAGTTTAGATTTAGCAATTTAGCGTCCTAAAAAGTGTAGCCAACAAAAACATCAATATTAAAAAAAAAAAAGGATTGTTATCCTTCAGACTTTTTGATACTTAAATCAAAATTTCTGCTATATTCATAGGTCCCTAGATGGAAAGTGGTTATTTCTTTTTTAAACTAGATAAAGCTTCTTGAGAGAAAATGAATATGATAGTCATTCCAAAACTTAAAAGCAGTCAGTCAGTTTTTTTGGTACAAAATCGAGAAGCCTAGAGACTATTCTACTGACAATTCTCTAACTAACACAGGTTAATGAATAGTTAAGGGATTTATCAACTTTAATTCCTTATTTTTTTTCTCGTTTCACCTTTTATTATTTGTTACATTTTAATATGTGTAAGGTAAGTTACTCCCCGCATTTGTACCGTGTGTCGCAGTTCATTCCCTTGTCGCCCCACTCGGCGGCTTGCTTGATGTTTTCTGATATGTTCTCATATTGACCCAGGTCGATCTCGTTTCTGAAATTATATTATCAGTACCTAAAATTTATATTAAAAATAACGTTTCACACTCATAGCTCCCTACTAGGATTCCCTGTGTCGGGGATGCCATGAAACATACACAAAAACATGGACATCAACACCCAGACCTAAATATCTAAACTATTCATTCAAATATCTACCCAGCCGCGAATCGAACGCGGGGCCTCCTGCTCATAAAGCAGTCGAACTCCGACTAGGCCATGATCCAAAAAACAAGGTCTAGCATTCTGGGAGCAAACACGTAATGACGTCACTCGTCATCGTTATCCATATCTTTAGCACTATTTGTAAATTACTTATTTCGGTCTTGCTTACGCATCAATTGACGTCACTACGTGTTGCCCACATGACCGGAATGCTTTACCTGACGGAGTATATTATTTATCCATGGACTAGGCTAGGAGGGTCGTCAAATTATGTTAACGTACGCGGCGAGCCGCGGTAACGTAGTAGAGATACTCTACAAACAGAGATGCAGTCATCACAGAATCACATCATCTTGAAGGGAAATCACAGATAGATAGAGCGAGGTGCAACATAGTAGCGATAGTAAGATAGTGGCGCAACGTTACCGCAGTTTGTCGCATCAGCTTGAATCAGCGCTGGTAAAATATCTATACAGGTAAAGTATGTCAAAGTTCATAATTATCGGATAAGATAGTCGTACAATAAGAAACTTAGGATAGATAGAGCTGCCTTTGCATACATATAGCCACGCCTTTCCCCCGAAGGGGCTGGCAGAGGTGTAATACAACACCTACACATCGCCGTACGATATTCAGTCCCAAATGTGACAGGGGGCGAGCCTGTTGCCATACACCGGGCTCCAGTCATGTAGCAGATGACATACAATACGCACATAATATGTTCATTTTGCATTGATAATATAAGTAATATTAGCTATAGCATTATAGGATTTACCCTTGCATTAACTTTGCCCCCTGGAGCAGCAGTTCTCCACCCGAAGCGTATAAACCAGCCTGTTGAGGTCTTTGACAGGACAGCAAATACAAGCACCCGTAGTTCTTCGTATGCTGGCCGGCTAGGTAGCTCAGATATAGCATGATTTCATCTTCAGTAATGAACGAGGCGTTTTTGTTATCTGATGAAAAGAAGAAATATTTTTTTACTTACAGTTAAAGCGAGCAAGAAGCTTTTCTGTTTGATCTTGGGCAAAAATGCCTTTGTATGTCTCCGGACATACGAAGGCATTGTAAATAGGAGGCTGGTTGTTTTCCTCTACAGGTCCCATTTCTCAACCGAATTTTGTAAAATGTTGTTAGCAGACATTCGACAATTTGTCTACCTATATGAAATTTATTTCTCGCTTTTGTTTTGGATATTTTTAAAAACGCTGAGTGATGGGGGAAATAAATTTCAGCTTACAGAGCCCATAATTAACTAATTTCAGTAAAGGTTTTTTTTTTCTATTTTTCCGACTACGCTAGCCTAAAAAAATGTTTCGAGTGTAAGTATGTTGGTAATGTTTGTTGTCTTATGCTGCCTTTTTGTGGTCACATTTTTTATTTCAATGCTAACTCCATTCTTCAGATTACGTCACCAGGTTCCATCACACTTGGTGCTGTTTCGAAAAAACCTTGCGAAGTCTTGAGCACAGTAGTCTTGAAATTGTTCAATTGTTGTACACAATGTAAATACATAGTAAATTTATTCACTCACCTTAATTATCTATGTTGTTGAATTTATCGTATTTTTTTTTATAGAA
This sequence comes from Peribatodes rhomboidaria, assembly GCA_911728515.1. Classification (NCBI taxonomy): domain Eukaryota; kingdom Metazoa; phylum Arthropoda; class Insecta; order Lepidoptera; family Geometridae; genus Peribatodes; species Peribatodes rhomboidaria. The sequence goes on along the minus strand of OU452178.1, from coordinate 5,990,322 downwards.
TCATAACTAATATTATAAAGACGAAAGTGAGTTTGTTTGTTTGTAACGCTTTCACATCTCAACTACTCAACCGATCATCTTGAAATTTTGCATACACGTTGTCGGGGGTACGGAAAAGGACATAGGGTACTTTTTATCCCGAACTAAATTACTGTTCCTGTGGGACCGCGGGTGAAACTGCGGGGCGCAGCTAGTCTAGTAATAAGTGTATTTAAATTAGAATAGAATCTTATTATATTCTACTTAAAAAGAAATAAAGAAGAATAGAATAAGATTATTTTCTTATTTATTTATTTTAATCTCATTTTTTATTTCTTGTTCTTTTCTTATATTATACCTAGTATTTATTTTCTAGATTTTTTTGTATCGAAACACTATCATCAAAATAAATAATGACAATAAAAAGTGCAAATAAATTCGTTCTTCCCAAAGCCAAAAAGGGCCCATAATTGATGTGAAGTTTACCTCTACAGTCCATTTGCAGATACCGTTGGTCATCCTTTCCGGATAATCCTTTTGCAATGGGATTAAAGAGGCTGGACATGGCAAACGCATCTATAATATTGGATTATAGGCACGTGCCCGCGCAAAGGACAGATGGTCATTTGAAGTGATTATGGACATGGTTATAAAGAGACTTCCTGGTACCGTTGGTGAAAGGTGATAGATTTATTTGGCGGAATGGACTTCTGTTAACTGGACAGTGAATACGGTAGTTAAAAGGTTTTTATAGATGGCTACTATAATTGTTTAGACATAATAATAAACTTTACAAATGTTGCTGATCTAACTTAGAGTTCGATATTGAGAGACTATATAGCTAAAATGTATGATAATGACTCTGTCGTGTTATTACACTTATGTCAATGATCACATTCACATATAATAAGATCCATCGCTTTTTCCTATCATTTGCAGTCTTCTAAAAACAAGAATTAGGTAGAGCGATAAGAAAAGGCCGGTCAGTTAACATACCTCAAAACATTTCGGAAAAGATTAAAGTATTATTTTGATAAATTATTGACTAACCATTTAAACTTCTGCCATAGCCGTGACCCCCTTTCCAAGCACCAGCCCCAAAGAATCCTGCAGCAAGGATCAAAGCCTTCAGCACCACCAGGATCACCAAATTGGTCAGGTTCAAACTCAGCACCTGTTTCAACAAACTTAAATCAATATCAATAACTAAAAGCGGCTAATTATGAACTCATCCATTACGTTTTTTCTGCGAACCATCAGTGACTCACTTGTACCTTTCCCAAACCCTTATCTTTCAAATTCTTTCCAAAAAGCGTTTACTCACAACAGAAATATGCGTGCAAAGTTAAATAGTAGTGCGATACGAACCTGCGAAACGCAGTCAAAACCAACCTGACTGCTTCCCGTAGACCTCGCTATGAAGTCCTTGGCAAGACTCGTCATCACCTGACCTCCAGTGCCGCTGAGGAAACTTCCAGCAGATTCCAGAAATGACGATCTTCCATACTGTGCCGTTTCATTTCCACTATCATATCTCCCAACAGCTTCTACATTTTCCTTGAAGGGTATCGGAGGTTTTTCTTTTGGCAGCAAAACGTTGCTATCGTAATCGAAACGCTTTATCGGATACATCTTCTTGGCATACTGTGGCGAGGAGTACGCTCCAGAATGCTCGGCACTGACGATGGCCACACAGGATAAGATCACGTATATCGCTACCATTGTGCTTGATGGTTGGTCTACGACTGGGTTGGGTAGGTGAGGGTAAGGAAGCAGGTAGTGCGTCCACAATGGCTGCTGATACTGTTTGAGGTGGCTCGCGTAAAATGCGATGTTTTATCTCTTCCCTTGCGCTTTTGTTTGTTCCACGCACGATGACATCCTCTAATGGGACCATTGTTGTTGCTCTTTAGAGGTATAGAGCCGTTTTTGTAACGATGGCAGAAATGTGTCGCAAGGAACTTTATTTCGCTTAATTAGTTTAACTTTGTTGTAACTCGGTCAGTGTGGTTTGTTGACTTTTAAGAACTGCTTGCAACTCAAATTTAGTTCACGAAGTCAGTACCTAGTCATCATGTTATTTTGTCCTATCTTAATATGAAAGCTAGTTTGAAGTGTTTAAATCCCACAGAACTTATAAGTACAGAAAGAAGATAACTGTTGTGATAGGTAAACTTATACCATACATAAATAAGGCTATGTAGGTATTGATACCAATATGATTTTGCACGACGCGACGATAGCGACGAGTTAAGAACAGTCAAATAGATTGTGTTTTATGAGTTTCCATAAATAGACTGGTGGCTAGAAGGTAAGTATGTGTGGTAAAATGAATACTACTAATATAATATGTATTTATAATATGTATTTCCTACTTACTGGAAGTCAGACTCAACAAAGCAGGTGACGGAGTTAAACGTAGCGGAACATCGCTGCATGCCAGTTCCGTAACAGTTACGTTACCAAGTAGGACAGTGTTTTGGTAACGTCACGTAAGACGTGGAGCATTGTCATCTGCTATTGACACGTTTTTGGCACATACGCAACAGCTCAAATACAGGGCAATATGGTGACGCAACCTTTCTTATCTAATACGACGGTTATAGTAATTGAAATGACGTAGTAATCCTTACCTTGAAGACTGAAAAGTAAGCAGCGCAAAAGCTTTGGTGCTGTAGTAGTAGTAGGGTTGCTGTAATTGATGATCACTAAGTTTTATTTAATTATTAAATGGACTAATTATTAAAATTTTGTTACTTACATGTAAAATATAGAAATAAAAACCAATGTATGTAAAATGACGAGTACATGACAGGAGCATTCATAATACATACATTGTAATAAATTACTATGAGTGTGACTTTATGACGATAAACTATTCTATTCTATTTAATCCAACAAAAAGTTGTATAGTTTTAGGAAAAACTCAAAAGTTTAAACTTTTAAGTAAGTACAAATGACGAGAATTTCGTACAGATAAGCAAGATCAGTTGCTTAGTGAACTCTAGGTTTATGGGTTGCTGTTTTCCTGGTAGGTACAGGGTTATTAACTAAGCATAGTTAGGATGTATTCAAATGAAAACTGCTATAATTGCTCATAATTCCCAACAACTTTTCCTACGAAATTTACCAAAAGTCAAAGAACAGTTTCATTGAAACTGTAAGTGAAAAGAATAGAGAATACAAGTGAATCGAGTTTCATAGGCAATTTAACTGAGTAACCGTAGGCATTTTGTATTGTTAACATAGTGTAAGCAGAGGGTGATTTAGTTGCTGGTATTTTTTATGATATGGTCGGAAGGTTAGTAACTTTTTTTATCGTATGAAAAACCACATAACGATAGGTATGGCGGAAAGGGCATGTTATTTTACATTCGTTTAAAAAAAATACTTCTTGGTACCTAATCTGAAACGTAATGTTTCTGGTTTTGTTTTTTTTTTTGATTTTACGATTTTAGGTATCTAACGTGGTATGGTTGTAAATAAACACTAAACAATGCAGTAAATAGCTTTAAATATTAGTTAAAATACATAGCTTATTATTTTCATCGTGTGAGCCGGAAGACGTCCACTGCAGGACAAAGGCTTCTTCTAATAACAACGGGTCAAATAAAAAACGATGCCCATTTTCAATGCTCATTGTCTTTTTAACACCCGACGCAAAAACCACGGGGTGCTATAAGTTTTGCGTGTCTGTGTGTGTTGTGCGTGTTTGGTCTGTGGCATCGTAGCAGCTTCCGAACGGTTGATTTTGATTTTGTTTTTTTTTTGTTTGAAAGGCGAATTAGTCGGGAGTATTCTTAGCTATGTTTTGATAAAATCGGTGTCGGTGGTTTTTAAAGCTTTTAATTTAAACTTATAGCTTATTCTTTTATTCTATTATCGACGTCTATATAGCGGAGCGTCTATGCGTCAGGTTCGGAAAAAAATCTTTCGGATGTCCGAATTTGGTCTGGTTCTCTATCTTCCTCACAGGGAAAAATTTTTGGAAGTTGCCGAGATATATGTTGCTTAGTTTGGGGTCAGGCGACCGTGTGTGCAAGTGTCCCAAATTTATTTATTATTTATTTAATTAAGTAAGTATGTTTTAAAAAAATGTTATCTCCGCCACTTTGTAAAATTTCTCATAACTGACTGGACAAATAAAAACTTAAAATAATTATCGAACCTGTTCTCAAAAATTCACGAGAATCGGTTGAGAAATGCAATTTGTAGCGAGCACGAGTGGCTGTGTGAGCTGTTTACAGCTCACACAGCCACTCGTACGCTGTATGAGTTATATGCTTATACTGTTTTGTGCAATAAAATTTACTATTATTTGGTGAATAGCAATCCGACCCGCCATCTAGCGGCGAGAGAACAAACACCATGCTCACAACTGCTCCACCACATAACAACCGCGGCTGTTGGTACTTGGCACTTTCTCCGCACTTTTGAACCCCATGTTGGTTACTGGTTGTTCTCGAGTTGAAGCAGAAATTAACTAGATGGCGTTACAGTAGATCTGTCTAACATTTATTTAAGTCCAATCACAGACCTAAAATATTTTTTTATTCCCAGATCTGTGAGTCAAAGTTATATTAAGTTAGCACTTAGTAAAACTGACCCATTTTTTTTGCATCTGCAGGTACTAAATTCTGTACTATGAAACTAAAGAAGTTAACAAATTAAGTATAGGAGTTGAATCGTAGTTTTAATGTCAAAAACCAGCTAAGTGCGAGTCGGACTCCCGCGCGTAGGGTACCGTAGCATTATCTGTAAAAACGGAAAAAAAATCATGTCTGTTGTATGGGATCCCCTTCAAATATTTATTTTCTTAGTATTTTTTGTTATAGCGGCAACAGAAATACATCATCTGTGAAAATTTCAACTGTCTAACTATCGCGGTTACCTTATACCATAAAAGTGATATTGACTCAAAGTAAGTATAGGAATCGACAGCTCATGTGTAGTTTTATTTTTAGAGTTTATGATTGAACAAAACCCTACAGCGCATCTGACTGTTATTATGGCAAACTTTTATAGTTAAAATGTAGTACGTACGAGCAGTAATAAAAAATATACTATATTTTAAATATAGTATAATTTAGTATAAAAATCTTTTTTATAGTTATAGTAATAGCGAGTTTCTGCAAATAATATAAACCTACATAGGAAGTACAAAAAGCTGAGTGTGAAAGTTTAACTTTGATCTCAGCTCGTCAGTCTTAATGTTGAATTATTTCGACCTGTGAACCATTCCGTATTGCTTGAGTTACGTAAACTCTTTGCCTCCAACATTTGTAGTAATAGAGAGAAAGTGAACAAATTACAGTATGTCCAATTTATCATTCGAGTTGGAGGGAGGAGCCACCACCGCATTTTCTGAACAAAACTCGCTACTTTCCATGAACTCGCATTGAAGTTCTTTAGTTCCATCATTTTGCCAACTCTACACATGAGTTGGTTGATCTCAGTGAAGTTCAACTGCAATTGGTCAATGCATTTGTCATAATGCGCCATGAACATTGGAACACGTTTGTGTTCAGAGCTATTGTTTGAAACTGGGATACAACAACTGTTGTTTTATATTATTAGAAAATAAATTGTGTAAACTTACCTACAATTTACATACATACCTATAAAAATCGCCTTGGGGTAATTTGTAGGTGTATGTAGTCTATCGAACGGTTAATAATTTCCATATTCTACCAACCTACAAAAAACCCACAGGAAAAATTCTGTGCTACTTTCGAGGCTGCTATTGTTAATTCGAACCTTAGAATAATCGCATTGTCCAGCACGACTGGATAAACAGCAAGTAAAATTATTAAAAAGCTGTTTTGTGCTATTTATTTATCTCTGTAACCATATTATGTATTTAAAGTCGTGTCTCCTTTTAGAATGTTATTGTATTATTTTACTGTCCTTTTTATTGTACTATTATATTACTTCTCTCTTGTCTAATATTTCCATTTTTTTTGTGTGTTTTTCCTTTGCTTTTTTTGTATTCTTTTAATTAAACATTGTAGTCCCGTTCGTCTCTTAAGGTCAATGCTGAAAATCAGCGCTGAGAAGAAATTTTCAGCATTATATTAGTAGCATTATATTATGATCTTTTTTGACGCACTAGACAGCAGTGATAGCACTGTTTTCTTTGAGTGTTGGTATTAAGTATTGTTACCGTCTTTGTAGTGTTTTATGTGTCAAAATAAATGTATTATTATTTATTTTTTGTTTTTCTTTCATTAAAAGAAAAACAAAAAATCCAACTGCACAAAATTGTACCCTACGAGTGTGTCACTTCCAGCATCATGACGATTCAAATGACACCTCAAATATCGAAATCAATCAAGCTGTTTAGGCTGTAGGCCGCCGGCTGTGCTTTGGCATCTCATACATACATACCCACATACATACATACATTTGAAAAACATAACCCTCCTTCTTGCGCAGTCAGGTAAAAAACATAATTTTCCTTCTTAGAAAAATAATTACAAGTTTTCCCCTCAGTAGTGAGGTGAAAAGTTGTGTGTTTCGCTCGGCAGCAAAGTTTTTCGGTCTTATAACTTTAAACCACAGTTTGAAACCCTCGTTACGCTCAGGATTCAATAGTTGAACTACTTCGCTTCGCTCAATCCATCTCCTTCGCTCAGGTTTCAATACAAGAAGAAATGCGCCAACTGAAGAATTCCACCAATGCGTACACTGAGAAAAAAAACGGCTAACAAAGTGACAATATTGGCTTTGCCAAAAAATTATTGTCGAAATGACTATAAATGTTGTCATTGGAACCAAGCAAACTTTGTTCCAAACTCCATTTTTATTTTGTTAAAAGTTTATTGCCATTTTGACAACGCATTTATTGTAATTTCAACAAAGTTTTTTTTGATTTGTTACATTGACTATGTTTTTTTGATGATTGAGCAAAGTTTCAATTGTTATAATGACAAAATTAAAATTGCCGATTTGGCTTTGCTATATTAGCAACAGTAATTTGCCAGCCTATCTAAGTTAACTTTGATAAATTGACAAAGTGTAAGTACAATGTTAACTGTTGTCAATTTGACAACAGTTAACATTGATAACTCGGCAAAGTGAAAAACTTGTTTATTTTAAACGTAGCTAATTTGACAAAACGAATTTTGCTGGCAACTCCAAGGCGGGTGTGGTGAGGAAGTGAAGAGGGGTGGGAAGCACGCGCCGTTCGGCCATTTTGTGTCTATTCTTCTATCGTGCGGTCGAATGAAGTGTTTTGCACGGGAGTGGTTGTGTTCTTGTGTAGAAACAGGACTATATTTTAAAATAAAGAACTATGGATCTGCTAGACAGTGATTTAAAAATGTTTTTGGAGTCTTCTGGACTCGAACATTTGGAAAATGTCATGTTGGGTGAGTGATTTGTAATGTTATATGCTTACGTACCTGTAAAGCAAGGGTCAGTGTAATTTTCCAAAGCTATTCATGTACCTACACCTATTTTATTGTCTACCTCATCTGGCTGGATTTTATTCGTTTTTGGTTTGGACTCTTGTTACGAGCTCGATTATGCACTAACTCTATGTAGAGTCCTTTTTTAACTATGTTGTGACCTATACTAAATACTGCGCGACCATGGACCTTATTGCACATATTTTTTATGCTTCCAGAGAATGGGATAATACTAGATATATTGACACATGCCAACGAAAATGACTTATCAGCCCTAACAACAAGAATAGTTGATAAAATCAAATTAAGAACTGAACTAGAAAAGCTAACCCGTAACAAACAGGTCTGTTTGCATTTATTGTTATTTGATATTATAATAAGTACTTATTATTAAAAATATTCATACTCATAAACAATTTCAGAGTCTTCTGCTTAAGATTTCACCAAACAACCAAAGTACAAGCACCCAAATACACCAACATTTTCTGGAATCTCCAGACGGGGTGACTCTATTAGTTACACAGGACAGCGCCACAAGTTATCTCAAAGTTCAAGAATTAAGGCCAGAAACTACAATGCAGGTAATTTAAAAAAAAACTATTTTATAATATGGTAATTTAATATTATCTAGGTTATTTTTCAAAAACACTCCGCTATTAAACTTTGTCACATCATCACCCTTGCCTTGGTGCTAATGTACCTACTTATTTATTATTTCAGACTTTGATTGCTGTTCTATTTCAACACCAACGAGGAGACCAGACCAAAGTAATGTTATGCTTACTGCGAGTGTGATACACACCAAATTTATCAAAGGTAATCTGAATGGTTCTATATTATTACCACTCTAGCATACTATATGTTATCACCTTCGCATTTATAATTTTAGGTTTAGGATATCCAGTCGATGCACTTAAACGAATATTCTTAACATATTTAACTTCAATTTCAACAAACAATATCCTTAAATTCAATAACAAATTTATTTTATTTCAGGTTTTTTTGACAAAAATTTTACAAAATGACACAGCCGGCAAGATTTTACTTGAAAAATATGATAAAGGGCAGAATTTGATCTCGCGTGACGGGCTTTGACCTTTAAATTAGTGGTGGACGCCAGGCTCAAAGTATTGGACCAGTTTAACTACTCAATAAGACGAGACATAATAATATGCCAACCCAAAAGTTTATATCATGTCGTTGAAGGGAAAATGATACAAACCAGCGCGCTTATCCACAACAGACTCATTACCCACCGCAGAAGCCACAGGAACTAAAGAATGCGAAGCGACAGCAGCGATAGTGGTGACTTCTAAGTTATCAGTCAGTGACGGAAATAAAAGAATGAGACCACTTCCTGAGAAGTACAGTAAATCTTGTACTGAAAGTCAGTCTTCTTTACATGAACAAATGGATTGGTTACATGGTTCATGGTTACATGGCCTTATGAAGTGGTCTGTTCCAAATGGCAAGATACATTTGAACTAAGAGCAAAGTTATTAGAGAGAGAGCCACACGTACCAGGACTATTGCAATACCTTTCCGGCTCTTAAACTACCCGATGGGTATAATAATAATACATTTCGGGACATTTCCACACACGGTCGCCTGACCCCAAACATAAATGTTCACCACATAAATGTTTGCCCTAGGTGGAAAAAGAACCCACGCCCCAAGCTCAGAAGGCAGGTTCACCACCAACTGAGCCACCGAGGCAGTAATGTATAAGTTGGTAAGTTAATTAAAAGTATTTTTATCTATTATTAACTACCAGCACCCGCAGTTTTCAACACGCTTGTCCAGTATAGTTGGAATGCTACCCTAAAGATATCAGTTACGATTTGTTTAATTTGCATAATTTACCTAATAAGTCTGTTTTTTTTTTCAGTGGGCGAAGAGCAAGCTGATTTGGCAGCATTGTTGAGCATTGTGACTCTTCTGCATCAAATGCCCACAATTACTGTACCTAAAAAAAGGTACGAAAGCTGTCACGAGATGAAGTACGGAATAGCTTCCTGGCGCGCGTCGCAACGGCTTCTGAAATTGAAAGATTCTGCGCTCAAAGGCAAATGATTTGTAACGCTAAAGGTAAACCAAACCAACCTTTTACACTTGCAGTAGGTCCATAATGGAAAAATGTATCTCAGTATGAAATTGTAGTAAATGTGGGATTGAGGTACCAACTTCCCAATGTTTGCTCTGCTATAAAGCACACTTTTAATATATACTGGGCATTGGATTGTGCATATCCCAGAGAATCAGCACCGTGTTGGATGCTCATTCAACGAACAATGTTTCAAATGTCATCAAAATATGACACAGAAGGAGTTCCATTGAGAGAACTGATCAAACAATTGGGATAGTGATACAACTATTCTGTATTCCATGTGCGACACCCGTGTGGAATGAGCATTCAACGATCAGTGTATCAAATTATTTGTTGACAACAATAATAGATATATAATACTATGTAAGATAATACTATGTTGTATAATCACAAACCTATTAGATACAAAGTAATAACAAAATGATTCCTCGCGCGAAATGCAAAGGTTCATTTCCTAGTTTTGTTAGGTTAAAAACTCACATGTCTTTTTATCATAAAAGCGTTACTTCATATTCTTGCGCAAGTACAAACTGTTTTAGAGCTTTTCAAATTTTTAGTTCGTACAGAAGACATTATCTAAAATGTCATCTGGTCCCCAGCACACTAATAGAAAATACTGTTTTTATCGGCATTCGAAATAACGGCTTTTAACAACCAATACGAACACTTTCGCGGCGATAGTCTGGTTCTAGCTTTATATTAATAGTAAGAACTATTTTGGATACAGACACTATTCGTTATTTATTTAACCAATGTTCGCGTTGCTGAGTTATTTGTTTTCTAAATTTTGTAGTAAGTAAGTTAAAAATACATTTAACAATTAGTGAATAGTGATTGTATAATAGTGTCTGATAACATACTTCCGTTGTTTGAAGTCAAAATTTTATATATAATGACTTTGTCTTGCTTTGGCATACTTCTTTTAGCGCGCGCCAACAAACATAAACTAAATGACGTATTGAAAGTGACAATAAGTATTTACGTTATAAATTAGATAGATTTTAATGTCAAGTAAATTGACTAACGTAGGTACTTATAGTTAGAACTGACACTCGCGAATAATTAATATTTTTAATATGTTATTTAGTTCAAATTAGTTGTCACGCGCTATACCTATATACTACGTAAATATGTATGGTCTGTACTGCGTAAAGTACCGAAGTATTATTTAAGTTATTTACTCTTTTAATGTTATGGTCATATTAAAGGTTTAATTGTGAGATAATAATACATTGTGCTCCTTAGCATCCCGTTGTTTATCCTCGGAATAGTTATACAGTGTTTTCTTCCTTTTAAATTTTGGAACTCAATCGAAAAAGACAAAACACTGTACAGCTATTCCGAAGCTAGACAACGTTTATTGCTAATGGGGTTAATAATTAGTAATTGTGATTGAGTGTAATAACATAGAGTGCTCCTTGGCAGGCCATATTTTATTGCAATAGAGCCATGCTAGAAATGTATGAGTATACGGCCGGGCCACACTCAAAATATTGTTTAAATACTGTCGGGCCATATTGCAGTAAAAATATGGTCTGTACAGGAGCACTATTAAGTTCTTAGAAGTAAAAACATAATTGGAATGATTCAGTCCTGCTTTGGCATTTCTTTGATTGTAATTAATGATAAATATTTTTTTTAATTTTGAACAATAAATTACAACATAACAAGTATATTATCTTTTTTTTAATGTGTAGGGCCTTTACCTTTTGTACATTGCCATTCTAACGATATGTGTACCTTGTTAGGACAGCAACCCACTTTGTTGTGGTAACGTCATTGCCTTTCTGTTCCAGCACACCTCTTATTTCTATCTATTTAAACTGGTCAGTTCTCCAATCCAGTATTTATTAGACAATCAATACCTAATAGATACTGGATTGGAGAACTGACCAGTTTGAATGGATAGAAATAAGAGGTGTGCTGGAACAGAAAGGCAATGACGTTACCACAACAAAGTGGGTTGCTGTCCTAACAAGGTACACGTCGTTAGGATGGCAACGTACCCATAGTTAGGGTGACAAAGTACACATAGTTAGGATGACAACGTACACATAGGTAGAGTGACAAAGGCATATCGTTAGGATGGCAACGTACGCATAGTTAGGGTGACAAAGGCCCATCGTTGGGATGACAAAGTACACATAGTTAGGGTGACAAAGGCACATCGTTAGGATGACAAAGGCACATCGTTAAGATGACAAAGTAAACGCAGTTAGATCGACAAGAGAGTTTATTGTTACAACAACGTTACGTTGTGACGATGACAAAGTTCCGTAGTTGGGATGACCAAATTCAACCTTTGTTAAATAGACACTTTGTTAAAATGACAAAGTAACCGTTGTTGGGATGACCAAATTCAACCTTTGTTAAATCGGCACATTGCCAAATTGACAAGTTTCCGTTGCTGGAAATTGCTTTGTCCAGCAATATTTACGTTGTTAAATTGACAAAATTGACAAACTTTGTCAATTGAACAATGTAAGATTTTGTTAATGGAACGTTGCTAATTTAACAATAAAAAAATGACAATAAAAACTTTGCGTCTGGAACAACGTCCCATAAACGGTTGTGTCCGAACAAAGTTTTGTTGTTAGAATAACAATAATTTTTTCTCAGTGTACTAAACGGTTGCCTCCACCTTTCTGATATGAACCGCTAGGGAATGGAACACCTGGCCATCGGCTGTATTCCCGACTAACTATAACAACCTGGCTATCTTCAAGGCAAGAGTGAATGGTCATCGTGCTCCATCTTAGACCACAACGTCGCTTAACATCAGGCGAGTTGGTGGTCAAACGTCGACCTATTCTACATTAAGAGTCTGGCGACCACTTTAGACTAACTTCGCATTGGCTTAAGGTATTCTATAGCCATTTCGTCTAGAAAAAGACTACGAGCGAAGAGAGCAAGTAATGATACTGACGAGCCTCTAAAGTTACATAAAGAGTGACAAAGTGCAATTTCAGACTTTTTCATGACTTTTGCACTTCTTAGTCATTCCTAAATAACTAAAAATTTCCCCTGTATTATGGATTTATTTAAAAGCTAATGATGTAGAAAAGCTCCCAATTTTTGATTTGCTTTGTCTGTATATTGAATAAATCAGTCAAATGTGACCCCTTAAAAATGTAGATATTTTTAATAGCTCTATTTTCTCTCGAGGACGTTTTTTAAAAACCTCGAGAACATAGGGGCGGAGATATAGTTCATTTAATTGTACATGCTAAATTTCATCATAATCTGATAAATGGTTTCCAAGAGATTTGACAAGCGCGTTTGTGGAAATGGAAATGGAAATTTCAGAGCGTCGCGGGACTCTTAAAAAAAAAAACTCGCGCCAAAAATAACTTTGCAACCTTGCATAACAAGAATCTATTATTTAGTACGCACGTATTCGTCTGCAAAATAACTTGAAGGTAAACAAACAATAATCTCATAACCTATTGCCATGAAACAGGTAGATTTTGTCTGCACTTGTCAGTGAGTCGGGTCGGTGAAAATGTTTGGGCATCAGAAAGTGAAATGTAGCCAGCCTTGACCGTTTCACTGCCAAAACTATGGAGATGCATTAAATGTCCACTTTTAATATTTGTACAAATTGTATTTGATTGCGGATAAGGTAGCTTCCAATAAATGCATCATCATATTCCATTCCCCCATAATCTAATATAGGTAAGCTGGGTCTACTTTTGCGTGAGTAGGGTTTCCAACTTTTTTAATAAAAAAATTAAGTATGATTTATGTGTCAGGGGTAACATGATCAATATTTTATTTTTTCAAATTGTATAACTTGTAATTATTAGAGCTCTTCGCAAATAAAATTTAGCAAATCGCTCCAAAATCATTTTCATTCTGGTCATGAAACCAACAATATTTTAAATTATTTATTTTAAATGAATAGTATTTATAAGCGTAAAACACGAACCCCCTTAGCAATAAACGTTGTATAGCCTCTAAATAGTTTACAGTCTTTTGTCTTTTTCAATCGAGTTCAAAAATTTAAAAAACAAAAAAAGACAAAACACTATACAACTATACCGAGGCTATACGACGTTCATTGCTTAAGCTATAGTACTATTTTTAACCGACAAAACGGAAGAGGTTTACAAGTCGACGCGTTTTTTTTATTATTTTATATTTTTTTATGTCCGAATATAATCACGCATACATTTTTACAGAGTAATCCGATTTTGATAATTATTTTTTTAATAGATAGGGTATACCTATATTTATACCAGTATATTTAGACCAGTCTTTTTTATACCTACAAACAATTATGATATGAGAACTTAAAAAAAAATTAAACCGCTGCAAAGCAAAAAAAAATCAAATTAGATAATTAATTACGCCCGTAAAGCGTGATGCGCGGCGGCGGCATTAATAAGTATAGGTACCTATCTTAGTTTGGCGCCGACTCAAAATTACTAAGGTGTACTTACTTACATTAGTTTAAGAACTTAATTTTTTTTTTGCATTTCAGTTTTTTAGGTTTGTGACCTTATGCGTAGGTAATCTGTGCCCTATTCTGAGTTCTGACGCGTAGTATATTATAATTATTGGTCATTGTCTCTTCCGCTGAAAACTCATAAGTGTGAAAGTGACCAAGGTAATATCTCACGCGTCAGAATATACATATCATCTTTCGAATAGAATAGTTAGAAAAGTTCCTGTACTGGTCTTGCGCCCCGGCCTCATTGCATTGCTCTACTCATGAAGTTCACTTTGTGTTCTCGCTATATATGCATTCCTGTCGCCGAGCTCTCCTGACATCGTTTAACAAAACCTGCTGATTGTCTTTCCCAATCATAGGCACCTAAAGTTTCTGTACCACAGCTACCATTTTTTACAATTTTAGAATCCAATACAAAACTCTTTATTGACACCAAATAAAAGAACTAAACGAATCATTTAAATATGGGTGCAAAGGGCGGTCTTATCGTTTAAAAGAAATTTCTTCCAGAAAACTTTTGGAAGGAATAATAACAAGACGATCAATCATGGACGGTGATGTGTGCTAAACAAGTAAACATATCCATATTGATCGCAAGCACATCGCTTAGCAAAAACATTATTCTGACTACTTAGTTATTATTTTCCTCATTTGTTGCCTCGTTAGAAATCTCCTCTAATAAAGTAGGAGAGTAGAATTTGGACACGAACTAATAAAATAATTAACTTGCTATTTCCAACAACATAATTAATTCCTTTATTCCGGTATCCAAGTTACATCATATACTTTCATAAACATTCTGCAACAAAGCCTCTCCATAGCTTCTCATGGCCGTTTATTTTGGTCGACAAATTGTCCAAATTTCGTGGAAAGTGCTTTGTTTCTTGCTCTTATAACAGTGTTAGCTCTATTACGCTTTCGAGTGCCGTGGTGTGACGCAATCGGATTCGGTAAGTGTAGGCCACCTCGGTTAATGTAGGCGTAATAGCCGTAAACTTAGGTCTGGGACTCACGGACGGACAATAGAGAAAGAAAGATTTGAGTTAGACGCAAGATAGTCTAAACGAGTTTTAACACCTTTCTATCTTCTCGTCTCCATCACCTGTGCCAGTCTATCTTTCTATATCTTCTTTCTATTTTCAACTAATTGCTATTTTTGACCTTTTTAAGTTTGACGTGTCTGTGTGCGTGTGTTTCTGTCTGTGGCATCGTAGCTCCCGAACGGATGAACCGATCATGATTTTGTTTTATTTTGTTTGAAAGGTGAATTAGTCGGGAGTGTTTTTTATGAAAATCGGAATAGGGTTATTTTTTTTTTATTCAAACTTTTTTCACGAATAGAAGAGCCTTTTTTAAAGAATGCGTCTAGAAGTTGGTCTGACACGATGAAAAAGGCGGTGGGCTGCAGCATACTCCGTGCGATACACTTCCCAAATGACCAGTCAGTGGAGACTGGTTATACGTGGTCCCAGCCCTCAGCACTGAGGGAACGAGGAAGAAGACAATCTTTTAAAGAACAAACCTAAACTGAACTCTACCTTTGGTAAAGTTTAAGATACTGTAATGAAAGAGACCGTCTTTCCATGAAATGCTAACTAGGTATCTTTTGCTATTTCAGCCACATTAAAGGACGTGAGGACGAGAACTTGGAGAAACTGATCTTTTAGCAAACGTAGCTCGTAGAGGGCAAGAGATTACGTTGTAGAGCCCTCATGGGATGATCGATCAATCCAACTGAAACAGAACAGCGTATCCAGGTTTGAAAAAGTTGTTCGAATGGCTACAGACGGGACGGGCACAAGTGGAGGAGTCTTACCGCTGATCGGAGAAAAATGGTGGTCATGATCTTCAGACCAAGATAGAAACGTGATGAGGTACGCTCGGTCAGACAGGACTCAGCTAATGGTAGTCTAATGGACCGTATCTCTGATGGTTGTGGCACTAATGTCACTTCATATGACCCACTGCTCCTAATCTGCTTGTTTCCTATTATTTTATTGCTGGCACTTTGAAATGTTGACCACAAAAACATCTTGAAATAATGCTAATGGTTCTGACTGGTCTTTCTTTGAACTGCGGTGTTGTCTTTTCTGTAGGTACTTGCTTATTCTTTTTAAAAGAAATTTTTGGTTTTATTTTCTCTTTACTAATTGCCCTAATTGATGATCTTGCCATTAGCAGTCCACCTACTTCACCTCTTTACTTTCATTAGTCTATTGATAATGCAGAAAATTTCTTTTACTTATTTTTTTTCGTCATTTAACTATTAACGATCAGTCACAGTCAATGGTTACAGTCCATTCATTATACGATGACAGCTGACAGCTGCAGTAAATTGCAAAAAGCCGAACAAAAGCAAGTTATTTTCATTTTCCTTTGTCATATATTGGCTGCAACTTATACATTTACGACAGTAGTGACAGGCTTGCGCCCTGTCACGTTTGGGACTGAATATCGTTCGGCGTAAGTGTGGGTTTTGTAATACACCTCTGTCAGCCTCTTCGGCAGAAAGGCGTGATCATAGATTATAGGCGTGACTATGTATTTAAAAAAAATTATATCTTACAAATTTATTTATATGTACTTAGTAGGAAACAGGTATTTTTAGATACAAAAACCAAAGAGATTTAAATAAATTAATACCCAAATGGGTTTTTTCAAACATTTTATTCTGCGATTCTCCAATAAAAAGTAAAAAAAGGCAAGTCAAAAGTCTATGATTTAATAATTTCATCTAACCGACTTCAAAAAGAGGAGTATCTCAATTCCACTATTTTTTTTCTGTCTTAGTCATACACCGTTATTATTATTGCTTGTACCTACTTTAACCATAGCCTGCAATTGTTTCCGAAAATGAGTCACTGGTTGAAAAGGCAATATACTAGTGTATTCATGTCAAGTGTATTCATGTCCTTGTAAAATTATGCACCAAACGGAAATAAACAAAACAATACTGCATTATGACAACAGAGATAGCTAAGTGTTCGTTTTAAATTATTGCCTTTCTTTTGTAATTTCTTCGAAACGATTTGTCTGTTTCATTGTTTAGCTCTTTTTTATGTTACATTGTTTTTTCCTTTATTCTATAAATAAAACTGTTATAGTTAACTTTCCTCTGCATCATTTACTGTATAAGTTTCTAACAACTTCTCTTCGTTATTTCAACTTATTTAAGATTTGAAGTTTTAGAAAATATCGTAAAATAAGTCATTCACAGTCCAAGTTATGAAAGTAATGGTGACCTCAGTAAAGTGGTAGGCACTTGACTAGAACATTTTATAATTAAATTTTGGAAACTGCCCGAGTGTTAAAATATAGGTTACTCACGGATGTCTCAGTAAGTTAAGAGTGCACTTTTTAAATTTAGAATATTTTTTTCGTGCAAGTAGCAACTCTGAAATTTGACAGCTGTCACTTATGTTTATTTATGGATTAAAAAATGGAGCGTTTTTTTTCTCCCCCATTCAAGGGAATTTGGCATCGCACGTCATGTGCATTTGCCGGTGTCAAGTAACTAATCATTGGTTTTCACAGACGATCGGATGATGATGATGATGAGGGGATGATGACGATGATGAGGTGATGATGACGATGAAACAACAAGTTTTAGAAAATAATACAAAATTCTACATAAAAAAAAAACAACGCCACATTTTTGGTTCCCGCCAATAAACCATGGAGCGCTTTTCAAAAGAACAACGCGTTATAATTGTGAAAACTCATTACAAAAATGGGGAAAGTTACGCAAACTTTGCCTCTCGTTTACAGCAGCCATGATTTTAATGGACTGACCGGTACGCTGACGCAAAGGATTCATAATATCCATAAACATCCCAGTTTCTTCAAATCTTTTTACCGCTCTTCGAATAGTTGACACTTGACACATTAGGTGCACTTTCTCAACTGAAAAGAAAATTAAGCGAAATTTGCGAGCGGTTTCAGCGTAACTTTACCTACATTACCTACATACATACATACAGACACACAAACTCGAAAAACATAACCCTCCTTCTTGCGCAGTCTGGTAAAAACGACAGGAAATAACAAAACCAGCCGACATGTTTTTCCGCGTGCCCGCCAAAACATTGCGTTTACTTACATCCACAATTTCACCAAGGTAGTAATAACCACAAATTTGTAGTTTTCTACCCAAAACCGTAACAATTGTAACTCTTATTTAAGACGTGACAGTGCAGCTGAAGTGTTTATTGTTGTTTACCGGAGCCGTGCTCGTCACGGTAGGAAGTTGCTCATTTAACGCCGGCTGAACGTTTTATGCTTTCTAACTAACAAATAGATCTGTTGACAAATTTCTATTATGTTTTAAAAACTTTCTTTGTTAATTCACGTATTGAGGAACTTTTTTTTCTGTAAGCAATTTTATTAGCGATGATAGCCTAGTTGGATAAGGCCCGCCTCTCAAGCCAGAGGGAACGGGTAAGGAGCGGATTCAAACCCAGTCGGCGGACGCACTAATTTGTTAATTGTGTGAACATTTGTATTGTATGTCATCGCTACATGACTGGAGCCTGGTGTATGGCGACAGGCTCACCCCCTGTCGCATTTGAGACTGAATATCGTCCGGTGAAGTGTGGGTATTGTACTCTGCCAGCCCTTTCGGGGGAAAGGCGTGACGATATATGTAGGTATGTAATTAATTTTAGGGTTTTTCTAGGTATAATGTGCGGACTAACAACTGATGATAGCATAGCCTTTCTCTACATATTTCGCCTAATTGTTTAAGGTTTTGACAAATTTTTGCATTTAAAATATAAAGGGATACAGTTCTGCAATAGCAAACACTTAGCACTTTACACACTTAACGTATAGATTAATTTAGCACTTTCTCACATAGCTACTTAGCCACCATCGTCGATCTAATTGTAATCGTGTAATAGTATTCAATCAACCTTTCTCTTTACCCTTCAGCCTATTCTAATGCAACTAAATTACATTCGTCTGTCAATTTATATATCTCTCTACAATATGAAATAACTCAGATCGAATACTACCAAAATGTAATTGAATTTCTTTTAAAGAGAAAAGATTATTATTGATTAGTTTGATTGCGTAACATTTAATCAAAATTTTGATCGGTTCCATAAAATTATTAGAAACGCAGAGACAGGATCTGTTTTATAATGATTTGGCTATCAAAAAAGTAATAAATTTAATTTAAAAAATACGATAAACTAAAAAGCCTACTTATTCGAGCTTAGATTTTTAACTGCTAGATTAGTGCTAGACGTAAGTCGTTTGTAAGATATTTCGTTTATTTTTTTTTTCTAATCCCCTGATAGTACGTATAAACAATGGTTATTTCCATAAAACACGTGCTCGATCTACATCGCTAGCTGTAGGTAGATTGGCCGGTAAAAGTGCAGTGCAATTAGACCGGACCGATGCGAGCGCAGATTGGGATAATAAGCAGCCGTATTACGGAGAGAGCTGACCCCCCACCCCCTACTGAGTGGCGCCCCCCTCCCCACCACTTAGTAGGGTTGTGTTTTGGGTTAGTAGAGCTTAATGTTTGGAAGATCTGCTGAGATTACTTTTTTATGAGATCATTCATAAATTACAGATAATTAAAACAGCATAGCATTCACATAGTAATATAAACTTATATCTAAATGGAAAATCTGAGTTTTGTTGAGTCACGCTGTGAATCTTTTAAGATTTGAAGATATTCTTTATTTTTTTCTATTAAAAATAAACTTACTTCCTTACTTTACCTTACTAACAAAGGTTTAAAGGTGTTTGACCTGTGAGAATAATAATCAGCTTGATTGTTCTATGATTGTGCTCATCAAGTTTTTATGGCCGCTAATAAACACGATTACTGAAGCTTGAAATTGTAATTATAGCACACATCACATTAACGATGGTAATCGACTAATAAATTACACTGTATCATGACTGCCATCTTTCAACTCTCTAGTCGTTAATAGGTACGTCCACACTATTCCCACAAAGTTCACTGTAGCATTTGCATATTATTTATATTTGAACATCAGACTCAGCACTATCTAGTGGGAATCGTCTGCGAAGCGTTTCTACCATTATCCACGGAGAAAACATCCCATAAAATGAAAAACGGTTTCACCCGAGCGCGGGTCACGGCCCTGAGAGAGCTGCGATAGCAAGTTAAGATAGTCGTCAGCGACAATCGCCACATAATTATCTCGCTCATTCGTCGTGACCGAACAAAGAATTACCATTGCATCGGAGCTCAGGGAGGGTTATTGTGCATCCACTATTCAAAACTATATCAGCGAACTAACTCTGCCGCGGCGCTCAGTCCGCGAGCGTTTGCCCGCGCGCCATCACGCGAACCGAAGAAAGTGAAATTAACTCGATGAAAATGACAGTGCGCCTTTTAGTTTGCATGTTTGCTCTCGTACTTGCTGAACCCAACGACCCGACACAAATAGAAAAATATCATGACAGAATAAAAACTTACAAGTTAGACGTGCCTGGGAAGGATCCTATCACTATCATAGAAGACAGGGACGATGCAGCCAAGTGGAAGGACATAACAGTTAATTCAAAACAAGATGAAGCGGAAATAAAAAACCTGATGACCCATATCATACATGATTTAGATGGAAGTAAACCGAGATGCTATGGACCGTCTTGCCAGGATGGTTTCGAGGATTCTGGCATCAACGAGCCTGAAGAAGGAATTGAAGATTTTGAAGATTACATGCAAGCTGCGGAGAAGTTAAAAGATTATAGCGATCTTTCCAAGGACCGTTTACAAGCTATTACAGCTTTGGCAGCAAAACTGAAGAAGGAAAAGTTGAAATATCATAACATAAACACTATGCAGAATCCTCAGATTTCCCAAGAGGAAAGCGATGACGACGGTAACGGCAAGGTGTATACAACCTGGAATAGACTGAAAGTGAAACAACATAAGCACCCTTATGACGATAAAGACGGCTGGGTATCTCTAGAACCAGTTGCATGGTCAACCAGCAAGATTTCTAAGTGGAAACCTAACGTGAAAAAGCAAAAACCTAATCATTGGAACGAAGACGATAATAGATTCCCAGATGATGATGACAGATTTACGTCCGCTCAAGATAGCGGCTCTTACTTTAACAGCTACCCTAAGAAGAAGCCTTCCTTGACAAGACCTGCATACATTAATAACAAACTGCATATTCCTTCGGATATTGAAACAGAACTTCCTTCAAGACCAAGCTGGTCATCATCTTTGTCATCATCGCCATCTTGGCAATCGCAGTCATCATCATCCACGTGGACAAAGCCTCAAAAAATTCCCCAAAATCACCCGCAGGCCTGGGCTCCTGATGATGGTAGACGTCCACATAAACCAAATTGTGATTCCGACCACTCCGATGAGAACTATTCAAACGATGATTCTGTGTATTATGGTATGTCCGATTCTGTGGTCACTGATCCTCGCCCTCCTAATTTTCCTTATGAATACGAGGCTCTTCACCAATCCTCAAGTAATAAACGTCCACTAAAAAGACCAACACAAGTTGTTTATGCAGGATCTGAATATGAAAGCGACAGAGCTCCTAGCAGGCCTTACGGAGATAGTTCAAGACCACCTTACAGTGACAGTTCAAGGCCTCCATACGGTGATGGTCAATGGGTCCTACTTTCTACTACAAAAGGCTATCGCAACAAGAAACGTCAAAGGTCATTGAACCCCGTTGCTGAAGCCGATGATCGCGCAGATGTATCAACTATGACGTCACATCAAGCGGTAGCATTAACAGTGTTGCCGGTAGATAACGCCCACACGAACATGACGACGTCTCACGGAGGTATGCTGGAAGTTGAGAAGAGTTTCCAAACCGTGGAAGAGTCCAAGCGTGATCTGGACAAGAAGAATGATTTGGAGACAGCAGCTTCACAAATAAGACCTTCGAAGCATAGAGTGATAAGGAGGAAGATTGTATCGAATGTGTCTCCTGATAGTTCTACATTATTAGCAGCAGTGGGTGCTGGTATGGTTCCTGCTACAATGGCCATGGTTGTTCCTATGATGCTCGGACGCAGACGCCGAAGGAGGAACGTTAGAGAATCACCAGTATTGCATTTAGACAACATGTTTGGGTACCGATAAATTATATATTAAACTGTGAGGCATAAAAGAGATGCATGTATGTGTAGCTGTGATTGTTATTTATTTATTTGTTTGTAGTACTTAGAATGAAAGTGTTACGGACACGATTTTTGGTACCTATTGTGATAGGGAAAGTAGGTTCTAGTTTAGAAAGAGGGTTTAATTTATTTGTAAACGATTATTTTGACTGTTTTTGTAACGATTTTGAGACTTTGTCTTAATAATAAAACAAAATGTTAAATTAGAATCGGCAGTTTTAATTAATCACAAATGTTTTTAACATAAGTATATTTAAAAACAACTTACAAAACTCAAACTTTCATTTCAGCGAATATAACAAATTAAGTTGTGGGTATCTAGTACATACTACCTATGCTATACACAAATATATATTTATTACTTTTAATAGGTATAAATATATTACTTACTCGGATCACAACACTATAGAGTTGAACTAATATTTCTGAAAATTATTATGTTCACAGGTATTTTTTTAAATAATAATAGATAATAAAATAATATTTGGGCCAACATATTATTATATTATGTTCACAGGTTATTTTTTAAATAGATATAAGTATTATATCTTCACAATATACAATTTATTTAACTAGAATAAAGAGAATGTACTTGGGTATGTTTACGAACTGAAAATATCTTAATTAAATATTTATATTTGTTGTGCTATAATTTTGGGCCATTCTCAACCTACTTGCCTACCCTAATAAATAAATAATTTATCTTTCTTAATTAAAAGCAAACAATCAAAGCTAAGTACAAATATATTTTAGGAAAATTCATGTTGAGTAACAGACTTATCGTACCTATTTTAATATTATTAGCAAATTTTATTTTTTAACTTATTTTTTTTACTATTCGCTCTTCTTTACTATAAGTATACTTAACTTTCTCCAACTCGAAACAACAGTAGGTATACCGATAATTTTTGTGCTCTTCTAATCGAAAATATATAAATTATATCGAGCTAGGCCCTAGGATCAGATTGAATATTTTGTTTTTTTCTTCTTCTTCCGATGGTACTTTGTGACTAGCGCCATCTAGTGCGTGGAGATTGCAGATCATTTGTCCAAGTAACAACTGTACCACAGCATCTACCTACAAACTCGTTGATCTCAACGAGGCAAATACTGCGGCGTTATCAGAGATCTGGGAGCATCTGACATCTAATAGCCATGATGGTAACATTTTGTTTTCGACGATGCGCGACCGCGAATCGTATTGCGACGCAAAAAGGTCCATGATCGCACAGCGTCGAAAGCAAAACGTTACCATCATGGTAATAAGAAGTCATGGTAGGCCACCTGGGGCTCTATTCGGAGATTTGAGATTTTCATCTCATCTTTTTTCGTCTTTATTGCTCTCGTTTGAATTGTCATAGATGTGATAGTGACGAAGATAAAATCTAATCTCATTTCACGAGTAGGAATAGCCCCCCTGAACCGGTCAGAAGCTTTAAATTTTAAACCGAATCTCTAACGCAAAAACCAGACATACTTATCTCAATTTCTCTTTCTTTATCTTTTTTAAGTTCAGTTGTCTCAGTCCAAGCCACTAAAAATGTATTTGGCATATGCTTAAGCTAATATTTATAATACACTTCTCCTGGTCGACTGTAGATGTTCCCTGTCCGGATCGCTACCAGCAGATATTTGACGCTGAACAGGCAAATAATGAGGAGCACTGAAACAAACAAATAAAGTTATGCCAAGTAGGTAAATTATAGTAATTAATAGGTAGTAAATAGTAGGTAATTAATAACGTAGGTACATTTATCAGAATACGATTTAGCTAGAGCTGCAATATAATGCAAGTTATCATATAAATATATTTCCTTTTTAAACAGAATAACCCTCAAAATAAATCCTTCCTACTAATATTATAAGCGCGAAAGTTGTTTAAGTTGTAAGTAACGCGCGTTGATGGATGTTTATTAATCATTCACGCTAGAACAGTTGAACAGCTCTGGATGAAATTTGGCACAGAGATAGATTATAGTCTAGAATTCGTGGAGCACACTTGTCTTGTTACCTACTCATTTATTTTCTTAGTCATAGAGTAGGTATTTACAAATTGTTCTCTGTTGTTATTTAGGTGCCTAGATATGAATAGTAGTTATGTAAGGGCGCCCCTAGACGAGCCATATTATTATTGCAAAACTGGCTAGGCAATACTGGCAATATTATAGTAGGGGAGTAGTCGGTAACTACACCCCGGACATCACCAGCCATGCTAGAAATATTGTCACAATTTTGTCGGACCAATATTGCTGGCCTAGTATTTATTGCAGTAAAAATATGTAGAAAAAATTGTAAAAGTAGGGAAATATCAAAAATATGGCTCGTCTAGGAGCGCCCTAAGAATTGATTTCATCAGTTTTTCCAAGGTGGGTAAGATTTTTTTTACAAGTTTTTTTCAATCGCCTACGATATGAATCAAGTGTTTTTATTTGTTTACTGATTGTCTCATACGAGTAGGTAATAAATAATCTATTTATCAACGTTAGGTAAATGACTAAAGAATGTCACTAGTTATAATAAAAGCTGTTATTGCAGTAATTTTTCTACATTATTATGTAAATAAGGTATAAAAATATAACGCTGCGTTCAGACGCTCGCATTCAAAGCGACATTCAACGGGCGCAAGCATTTGAACAGGTTGCTTGTGCTCGCGCCCGTGCTCGTGCTCGTGAATGCCGCCGATCAGGCCGACCGACTGTCGGTTCTTCGACACATTTCAAAGGATGAATGTGCATGCGCTCGTGTGTCTGTTCACACGCGCTTGGTCGCACGTCGAGAGCTTGCAATGGCTTGCACTACTGGCGCGCACTAGTGCGTATGAACAGCTTGCTTGGAGCGCCGCGCGCCAGGCTGCATGCCGGGCTGCTTGCTGGGCTGCGCGCCGCGCGTCTGAACGCAGCATAAGAAGTAACTTCTCAAAGTACCTACTTCACAGTTAAATATTAAAATTAGGAGACGATAAAGCTCCCTATTCACTGATCCATGCTGCAGGTGAAAATTCCTAGTCGAAGACAAATTGGAATTGAATTCCAGTGGAGAAAAAGTTCCATTATGGAAAAAGTATTATTCAACAACGAAGAGGTTGAAAATACTGAAGTTTTTAGAAATAAATTTATGAACTTTGGTAAAAGTTTCTATTATTATTATATACCTACTATTTTATCCTACTAATATTATCAACGCGAAAGTTTGTAAGAATGGATGGATGGATGGATGTTTGTTACTCTTTCACGCCCGAACGGCGGAACAGATCTGGATGAAATTTGGCACAGAGATAGATTATAGTCTAGAATAGCACATAGGATACTTTTTAACCGCGGGTGAAACCGCGGGGCGCAGCTAGTTCTATATAATTATCGAATCTGCGCAAAAATTTTTTTTTCGAAAATCGTTTGAGGAATGCGACCGGTAAACGAGGAAAGACGTTGGCCGCGAGGTCTACAGGTCAAAGAGCCACTAGTAATGTTCGTTAGGATGAGAAATAACCTATAATTTTATAGTAAAGTAAAGTTTTCCGGTAAATATGGGTGAAAAGTTCAGTGCAGTGCCAATTTTAACTTCTGAATAGAATTCTGCGGGTGGCATCAACAAGTAACCCGTTACAGAACTTTGCTAAGGGTGACTCTCGATTTAAGGCTCGGTCATATCACAAATTTTTTACCTACACACATGTTTACCTAAGCCGCTTTATTGAAAGTTCAAAATCGTATTTCATATTTGATGGTCAAATGAGATCGGAGCGTAGAATTTAAAAAAATGCCGTTTTTATTGGTATTCATCGTAATAATAACACAATTAAGAATAAGTTATTTGGTTAAACTTTAGCGAACTAATCTGGCTATTTAATAATCGAAAAAGAACTATGTGTTTGTTATGTTAAGTTATTGTGCTTATATTGCGTATATTATAGTGCCTATATTGTGCTGAAAATTTAGAGAACTGTGGCCCTATTCGGAGATTTGAGATTTTCATCTCATCTTTTTTCGTCCTTGTTGCTCTCGCTTGAAACATCATAGGTGTGAGAGTGACCAGGATAAAATCTCATCTCATCTCATGCGCTGGAATAGCCTCCCTGCATATTGTGCTGACAATTTAGAGAACTGCCCTCAAACAGATTTTTAAAGACGATACTTTTTGTTATTTGATTGAATCAGGCGTTACTTTGCGGAAGTTCATCTTCAAAATTGTTACTTGAACTAACGTGTTGACTCTCCGAGTGCGTAGACGAGAATTCTCGGCCACGCGAGAATAACTATGTAACGAAACGAATAATTGTATAACGTTCAAAGTAGATTCAAATATCAATATGTATATAGTTTTCTAGTAAATTTAATTAAATTAATTTACAATATTCCAAAAATCATATTCCTTTATGTACCTACTTAATTCGACGTTAAAGCGGAAATACACTAGATAATAGTTCAAGTAACAATTTATTTTAATAATAAGTAGATACTTTTTGCGTTTTTTTTTCCACAATGATTTTCAAAATTCTACTTAGGTTAAATTGATTTTGGTTATTTTTCTACTAGCTGTATTTTTTGCACTTGATCATCTCATCTCTTCATATCAAACTAGGCGCAATAAAACTTGTTTTCGTTGATTTCGTGTAATACCGGGCCTTAAGTCGAATATAATACCATCATATGTATGCCTGTATTATACGTGTTACCAAACAAGTAGAGGTACTTACAATCTGAGAGCAGGATGAGTCCAAGCTGTATCCAGCCCGACGTCAAGGTTTCGAATATTATGAGCTCGATCGTGAAGAACAAGTGGAAGAAACTGTATACGAAGAACGTCGACACCAAGCAGTGATTTGCCTGAAAGAGAACATTAAAGTTATCATTAGGTGTTCTGTTTTTTTTTTACAACGGACTAGGCATGCGTTTGCCCACTGAATCGCCTGATGGGAAGCGACGACGTGATCGAAGGAGTAACACGCTTGCCTAGGAGATACCTGTTCACTTTTTTCTTGAACATTCCTGAATTGTATTAAAGGAGCAATGTGTAAGTAATTTATTTTCACTATTATAAGTGTGAGTGTTTGGGTGGATGTTTTCATGTTTGTTACTCAATCGCTGAATGGCTGAACGGGTCGGGATGAAAGGAACAGAGATAGATTATAGATTAATAGATTAGTGTTAATTATCTATTTAAGTATGTATTTAAAAATATATATGTATTTGTATGTATATCAGTCTCTGGCCGCCACAATACAAGCTTTGCTTAGTTTGGGGTTAGGCGACCGTGTGTGTCCCGAATATTTACTATTGTTATTATTATTAGATTACTTTTTAACGGCGGGTAGCACCGCGGGGAGCAGCTAGTTCAAAAACAGACATTTTATTGATGTTTATATTTTGAGTTCTAACAACACTTGCAGGTGAAAAATTAATGGAATGAAAGCCTCTGTATACACCCTAAACGTATAGTTTGGTAAAAAAGTTTAGTAATGTCAGGCGATGAAATACCTACTTATTTTTAGTTCAAATTGGATAGAAACTAATAGGTACTATAACACAAGACTGAATGCAAAATTAAACTAATCATTATAATTATTATAAGAAACACAACGAATGCCCCTCAGTTTCTTGCCTGTTCTTCTGAGTAGAGGCTCTTTATCCGAATAAGGCGGTCGAGTCTATTTAAATAACTTTGATGTTCAAAAGTGTATCTTTGATACCTAAATTGAATAAAAACATTTTGACTTTTTTTACTTTTTAAATGTTAGGTATTATGTAAAACAATTATTTTTCTGTTCCGCGAAATTTTGAACAACGCTCGAATCACGTAACAAATCCGTGAATGCTCGCAAATTGATCTGAAACACGACATGTGTCAGTTTGACATAATAAAATAACTGGTGCTTTCCGGACATAGCGTGCAACCAATTATCCGCTATCCGCGGTGGAGCCACCATCGTACTTCTTAACAAATCTGTGAGCCACGCGAAGAAAATATTTAGTTCCCACATCTGGCCATCTGCTTAATATAAGTTGGTGACAGCGTAGATGTAAGGTAGACTATCTGGGTTTGATTAAATGTTGAGATTTTGGTCATGCGAGGCTCTACACGCAAGGAATTTGTTAACGTGTGAACTCAACATGTCGTCGATGAGTTGATGATGTTACAATGTTTTTGCCTACTGAGATCAGGGGGGCTATTCCTGCGCGTAAGATGAGATGAGATGACATTTTATCTTGGTCACTCTCACACCTATGATGTTTCAAACGAGAGCAACAAGGATGAAGAAAGATGAGATGAAAATCTCAAATCTCCGAATAGGGTCCCAGGTAATATGTAATACTAGCTGTCTACTGAGAGAGAGGTTTTTGTCCAGCACTGGACGTTTTCCGGCTTATTATGAAGATGATAATAGAGTAACATGTAAGAAATTAAGAAGTATGTCATTAGATTTACCCATTATCACTGTAAGTATGTATTAGAAAAACGAATTCATTCGATTTCCTCTTGAAAGGGCCTGGATGTAAGTTTTCTGGTGTAAAGTTATGGACTCAGTTCTAAAAGGACTTGGGTGAGAGGATAGGTGAAATGTGCAGACAAATAATAAGTTTGTAAGATTATTCCTACATTTCTCCTATTTAGGGTTTAATGGCTTTCAATTTTGTCACACAATTCGAGACATTTTTGAAACATTTTTGGCACACACGCTCGCCTGACCCCAAATTAAGCCAAGCTTGTATGTACTATGGCTGCCAGAGACTGATATACATATACAATACACTGGTATATAAATATCAGTCTCTCATCATTCATAAGTTAGTAGCATGGTATAATAATATACTCCGCCAGGTAGGTATAGCATTCTGGTCACGTGGGTAACACGTAGTAACGTCAATAGATGCTTAAGCAAGACCGAAATGAGTAATTTACAAATAGTGCGAAAGAGACGGATGACGATGACGAGTGACGTCATACGTGTTTTCTCCTGTAGAGTTAGTGTTTTTTTGGATCATGGTTAGTAGTAGATATCTGTTACCAACCTTATGCGCTCCGCAGGTTAAAAACAATCCAAAGAAGAACAGCAGGAATCCAATTATCGCGTAGCTCAAGTAGTAGGTCATCGTCACGATTTTGACCATGAGTCCGTCACTGGGTCCGAATATCTTCTCCAAGTTCTGGAAGTCTCGAAACTTCTCGTGATTCTGTTCATCTTTCTCGTCTACCAGACATAGAGCCAGTTCGAATAGGTGATATGCCACTACTGCTATTGATATTAGCTGGAAAGGAAATTTATTGGTGGATTACACTCTTGCCTTTTCAATTTTTCATTTTATATGTACAATTTTACCTTTAGGTACCTAATTGTTTTCCTTTTTTTTATGTTCAATAGCGGCGTTTGACCACCAACTCGCCTGATGTTAAGCGACGTTGTGCTGGTCTAAGATGGAGCACGACGACCTATAAGGTACTTATTCACTCTATAGCCTTGAAATTTTGTATAGTGAAGAAGTACAAAGACGGCAGTTGAGTGAGGCGCTACAAGTGCGCTACTGCTCAGACCCGTCTTCGGAACGGTTACACCGGACTACATCCCAAAACACGACTAGGTCACTTCACGGCATGGCTTGGTCCGGTGGGTGGTAACTAGCCACGGCCGAAGCCTCCCAGAGTATGCTACCCGGTTAGCACTACCCGGGGACCACGTGTAGGGAATCAGAATAGAGTACACTCCTACGGACGTGGGTAGCTCAGCCCCCTTTATTAGATATTCTTTTAGCAGGGTTTATTGAAGCAGACTGTGTAGTGTCATACTTTTTTTAAAATTTGAAATAGGCTTAGTTATATGGTCTTGCGTAATTTCGCCTACTACCTTTTTATGCGTCATAGTAAAGCCCGTTCAACTTATCTAGCCCCAGTTATCTAGTTCACATATCTAGGTTATCAAGGTATCACAAAAGAACTGTGAAGCACCGCGGATGACAAGCGAGATTGCAAACGCCTACTATATCTTTCTGAGCAACGCATTTTCTGTTGGCTACCAAGGATTCGTGCTTTTCAGACATAGATATAAGGCTTTTTTTACCACAGTGGGGTAGCAAGCTAGAAACATGAATGACCAGCTATCCCAGCAATAAACGTTGTATGGCCTCGGAATTCTTAAGCAGTGTTTTGTTTTTTTATTTCCTTGAAATGTTTAAATTCGATCGCCAAAGACAAAAGACTGTGTAACTATTACGAAGCTATACAAAGTGTATTGCTTAGGGGACTAGTGTGAAGGTATCAGAGAAACTGAGATCATTGGGCTGTTTTATGAAATCATTTGAAATGGCAGGACAATAGTAGAAACTTACAATAATAATGTAGCCAAACACAATGTTTCCCACCCTCAGTGGGAAGCAGAAGAGAAACTTGCGTGTCATCTTGCTTTCATCGGTGTGTCTGTAATAAAAAAAAACATACCTTAAATGCTTTATTGTAGCTAAGTACTTAATTAAAATTAAAGAAAAAATAACAAAGAAGGCTGTTAAGGAAATACATTGTCATTTTTGGGATCTGTAATTTTTTTAGGAAAATACCTACTTCCCAAAAATTTTGGTAAGTATTTTCTTTGGAATTCGTCGCAAAAATGTTCTTTTGTTACTCGATTTCTCTTTGTAGGTACAGATACCTAATTACGCTAAGGAAACATTACAATGATGTACTGGTGGTGCTCGTCATGTCTGTTCTATTGTCCACTGTCACGATTCATACAAATGAATAATTGAGTCATTTAGGACAAGGATCAGTACCTTTGTACCAACCTACTTCTATAAGTAACGCGCACGCTTCAATATTTATAAGTGAAAAGTATATAAGGTTAACCTATGTGATTTGTTTAAGTTTTTTAATTTTTAAAATTCTATTATAAAACAAGAGATAAATACATAATCTATAATAAAACAAGAGATAAAAATATATATCTAATTCTTGTTGCGCTCTGCGGGTTCTGCGGTTCTCCTATCATAACATATGTGTTATTCCAGATTATAATCTTTCTATGTGTCAAATTTCATCAAGATTCGTTCAGCCGTTCTGGCATGATTGAGTAACAAACATATACATATAAATTCAAACTATACATCATATCATATTTATACATATAAATTCAAACTATACATTCAAACTTTCGTATTTATGATATTAGAAGAGAAGCCTGGAAGAGATCGCTCTTAGTGATAAGGCCGCCAGTTGTTACACTACAGTTTAAGTTTTTCAGTTCTGTTGTATTGTTATTTCTGGTGTGAACAATAAAGTGGTTAGCTAGCTATCTATCTATTAGTGTGAATCTATAATAAAACATTTATCAGGCATTCATACAATACAGCCATCGCATCAGCCATGCAAAATACATCACAATCCAAAATCGGTCAAGCTGCGTAGACGGTGGGTAAAGAATGACATAAAAACTTACATACAGTTATATACAAAATATGTAAATACTTCAAATAACATGCCTTTCAGCAAGTCGGGTGAGAACGAGAATGTCAGAAGCAAAAAATTAACATCTAAAAGTTGTCAGAAGAGCTTTTCAGGGATTTTTAAAATCGCTGAATCTGAAAACCGCTATTTGAGATAATATGACTCCTTTTGCCTAAAGAGGGATGAAAATTTATGTAAGATACTTATGGAAAACGCACATCAGGGTTCTTTGAAAAAGTAGATATGTAGTAAGAAGTAGGTACGCGATAGTCGAAGATCATAGATAGATAAACTCTTTTTTGTTCACACTCCAAATAACAAAAAAAACAAGATAGTAATTTTATTAATACTTATTCTATAGTGAAACAACCGGTGGCCATATCACTAAAAGCGATCTCTTCCAGGCAACCTTAGGATGGAGAGGATACGACAAATGAGTATGGGACAGGGTGTGCAAAATTAACAAAAATAAACAAACATCGAGTGATTTATATACTTACCTACTTTTACAAACCAGAAACTGATTAGGTTTTTAGTAAAAAAAAGCATCATAACAAATCCAACACGAGGTTTAATTCTCAAACAACAACTTTGAAACTCAGATCAATCTAAAATGATCTGAACTTTGAAATTAATAAATCCTACAATGTCCGACACGCTCAACCACACCACCGAAAAAGATGGCGCGCCCCTTTCGGTGCTTCTCTGGCAAAGAGTTTTCCACCATGCAGGTCCCGTCATCGTGACGCCAGCAAAGAGGTTTTGCTTAACACTTCTCTTAGATAAACTATAGTTATTTAATAAATTATATTTATATAAAATTATATTTATATTTAAATTATATTTATATAAACATACATGTCAAACTAATGTAATACATTCTAATATACTTGAAATATCTAGAGTTAATAAAATATACCAATTATTGCAAATATCACTAAAATATAGTAACACAATAGATAAGAATAATAAATAATTTTAACAAGGCATTTTGATAAATAGAAAAAAAAATTTTTTTTGACGGCATCCTTAAAAATAGCAAGCGAGGAAGCATGTCTGCTAGCGACAGGCAGCTTCATCAAGTTTTTCAATAAGTTTTTCATACGAAATGTACATAACAACATCTTCCGATAGGACCTACTCGTGGGTATCTTTATATAACTAGTTCTAAGTAGGTACAAGCTAATTTAATTTAGTTCATTACCTACCACGCTTGAGGTATTGTTCCCTAACGTTTGAGGTCAATAATAATAGATTAAGTGCTTTAACGTGAATTAATTAGATGCCTTCTTAGTTCTAATTAAATTGGTTCCTAATGATAATGCATTAGTGTATCTATGCCTGTTTAAATCATCATTTTACGTGTACACTGTACATCCTTATCCTTACTAATTATAAAATGTAAAGTAACTCTATCTGTCTGTCTGTTTGTAGGCTTTTCACGGCTAAACGGTCGAATGTATCTTGATGAAATTTGGTAAATAGTTTCTGTATGTCACAAGGAAGGTTTCTGGATACTTTTTTCTGAATAAATAAATCTTTTTGTCATGACATTCTGAAAATAATAAAAAACGAAAAACGCGCCGCTTACCAAATGCGTCAGACAACATCACAGAATAGTACGTATTTAGTACTAATAAAACAACTGACAACGCCGCTCAAAATCAGCCAGTGTTTTTTTAATGTTGATCTCTTTGGTAACGGATTAATATTCGTAATTTGATAATTAGTTACAGTAGGTATATCACGAGGAGGGTTTATTGATACTATTTTCTGAATAAACGCGAACGAAGCTGCAGACAACAGTTAGTACATACTTTTTGATGAAGTTATTACCTCTATTTTATTACTGAAACGGGAAGGTAAAGTACATTAAGTTTTACTTTTTTTTGTAACAACCTACCTTGTATTAATTTCCCTTCAGGCTCTTTACAAATTACGTTTTCTAAGGATACGCTGTTGCAACTCCGAACATCACGCTCCTATAAGTTTTCACTTCACTGCTCTTCTATATCATAAAAAGAG
The DNA here is from genome assembly GCA_911728515.1 of Peribatodes rhomboidaria. Taxonomy (NCBI): domain Eukaryota; kingdom Metazoa; phylum Arthropoda; class Insecta; order Lepidoptera; family Geometridae; genus Peribatodes; species Peribatodes rhomboidaria. The sequence continues at coordinate 5,956,781 of OU452178.1, read as the reverse complement.
ATACAAAACTGTCCATGCTAAGCACAACCGGTGTTCACGCGATCAAAACACGGTATGCTATTTTCGGGTACCTACATAGTACTTAATTGGCACAGGATCTACCAACCTAATCGGAGCTTCGATTACTTTCAGCAGATGCATTTTTAAAGGTCAGGGTATAATGGTTAAGAGGAAGAGTCTCCGTTATGGTTCGGTTCGTTGTAAAGGTGAGGGGTCCAGTGAATGAACGGGCCAAGGACAGAATCGCTTTATAAAAAGACACCGCGACCTTACAAGTACGTGTGTGGTACAAGTACAAGTAGAAACCTTTGATAAAAGGTGTGCTAGTTTCACGTTCCTACTCGCGATAAGAATTCCTTTGAGTTTCGACACCTGGCTTCCGGAGAATGTTGAAGGAAAAGCAGCTTTAAATGTATGGCATTTTATGTCACAAACAAGAATAGATACTTTGGAGTTGTAGCAAGCGCCTTGACGACATCGACCGTTTGCTATACAAAATTCAACCCACTTCGTTCCTAATTACAGAATACTCCCTATTAAACAGTTATCACATAGTAACTGATAGTAGGTACTATAGTTACTTATGACATTACTTTTGTCACACTATAGTAATACTAGCTACGCCCCGCGGTTTCACCCGCGGTTAAAAAGTATCCTATGTGCTATTCTAGACTATAATCTGTCTCTGTGCCAAATTTTATAAAGATCTGTTCAGCCGTTCTGGCGTGAAAGAGTAACAAACATCTATCCATCCATCCGTCCATTCTTACAAACTTACGCGTTTATAATATCAGTAGGATAGGATAGTAGGATTATAAAGCCGAAAGTTTGTGAGTGTGTAAGTGAGTATGTTTGTTACTTCTTCACGCTCAAACGGATAGACGGATTTTGATGTTACTTGGAAAGGAGATAGCTTATACCCTGGATTAACACATGGGCTACTTTTTAACCGCGGGTAAAACCGCGGGGCGCAGCTAGACATTAATTTTACTAAAAACAAAAACAACTGTATCTTTTGATGAGCAAAGTATTTTTTTTTAATTGTGGGTAAAATTATTGTGAAACAGATCAGTGTGCAGTAACTAAAGAAATGATATGAAGCAACAACATATTGGGCTATCTGTGTTGCCAAAATGGATACTAGTTATACTAGGAAAAATTACTTTTTTGTGTTAATTTGAGTCTTTTTTTATTTATTTTAAACACAAAACAGAACACAGTCAATTACAAAGTAGTTTATCGAAGAAAAAGCCATAGCTGGACCACACTCCGAAACATGTGTAAATACCTACATGCTACTTGCTGCATACATTAGCAGACAAAAAGAAAATTTAAAATAAACTATTTTAAGTAAAAATTACATTTTTAAAAACTGTAATAAAAAAAAGAAAAGAGAAAAAAATACATAAAATGCTTTAAATATAAATTAAATTTACTACAATTTAAAATTAAAGCAACTTAAAATTGAATGTAATACCTAAAATAAGCAAATAAGACAAATACAAAGCATCTGTGGCCCTATTCGGAATTTGAGATTTTCATCTCACCATTTTTCGTCCTTGTTGCTCTCGTTTGAAACGTCTTAGGTGTGAGAGTGATCAAGATAAAACCTCATCTCATCTCACGCGCAGGAATAGCCCCCCTAGTTGGACGTATTTGGTATAAAAAATATTTTACTGACTTAAGATTGATAGTTTAGAGGTAAAAATATCAATTTCATTTTTATTAGTAATGCAATCATTGTACTGTCCTATCCTTAACAAGTAGTTAGAATATCATGGAGGCTCTATTGAACCGTGACATAGACACGGGCGCATATTAAGCGGTGTTTACATAAATGCATATGCATGCATGCAGCGATGCCAGTTGCATAACTGTCTACGCGATGCGATACAGACACCTGCTGTGTGGAATGGGGTTATAAAGGAAACACGGTCTGGTAGCTTCAAGCGATTACGTTTTCTGGGAACTATTTTTTTTTATAGAAGAGAGATCAAACAGCCAAAGAGGTCGTTACTTCGGCCGGAGAATTAGCATTGCTATCCAACAAGGTTATGTTGCCAGCCTTTTGATATGGGTAAACTTTTTTTTTTAACTTGGCCACTGCTGCTTTGGGATTTAGGACAATTTTGCCTTCAACAGTGAGGTAGGAGATAGTTAGGTTGCTAACATACAGAGGAGAGATAATTCTCGTCAATGACATTATTAATAAACACACGGACGGTGATTTCTAAGTACTATCGTAAAGGTCAGGTTACATAAGCTTTTTTTTTAAATTTAGTAAGGAATCTGTAATTTTAGTAATTTGAAGCACTGACTATGATAAGCTTCTAAGGGCCACATTCAAAGACGACGCTCAATCATGAATTTCCGTTAATAGCTGGTTTTAAGTAGATAATATGGTAGCGTCGTTTTTGAATGCGGCCCTAGCCCGCATTCATTTTTCATTCATTTAATTCTAATTTCATTTAAATAAGGGTACCCAATATTTATTGTTATTTATGATTTTTGTTATCAAAAATAATGCACCTATATACTTAAAACAACTTGTACGTATAGGCAAATGTTGTTAATATTAAAATTTGAGAATTTTCTACTTGTAAAGAATATTTGGTTAAACTTGGCAAGCGAATCGATATTCTGTAAATAACAAATGCCTTTGTTGTTTTTGATTCTTTGGACTACTCTTAATACTATTACGGCACGTAACAGGTCACCAGGGACAGAATAAGTTTTATGTTATTAAATACATATTTGATATTAATTTTTTAGTTATCTGCGTAATAAAAACTAGAGTATTGCGTATTTTGTATTCATCTGTGCGATAACGGGACCCGGGGGTAAGGCTTCAAAGGGAGCGAGATAGAAGGATAGTAAAGAAATGAGCTAAGTCATGGTATAATAACATACTCCACCTAGTATAGCGCTCTGAAACACGTAGTGACGTCAATCGCTGCTTAAGTAAGACCGAAATAAGTCACTTACAACAAGTTCGAAAGAGACGGATGACGATGACGTCATTGTGTGTTTGCTGAATGCTAGACCTTTGTTTTTTTTGATCATGGGTATTTTTAATAATACACACCTAAGTTTAATAGGCTTTGGTTTGACACAGAACTCTTGTGTCAATGTCAAACCACTTGTGTTGCGCTGTGTGTGTTTCGGTGTGCTTAAAATAATATTTGTATTGATTTCAGCAAAGTTAGGCCACCAGTCACCAGCCAGTGACAGTGCTAGTCAATTCGGTGCAACACGGAGGCACCCAACGGCACTGCCACTCAGAAACGAGACAACGACCGTTAGGTGCTGAGAACTTCCGCTGTGTCAGCTAGACCATAGTCAAATAATATACTCTGCCAGGTCACTCCGGTCACGTGGTCAAAACATAGTGACGTCAAGCGATGTTTAAGCAAGACCGAAATAAGTCATTTACAAATAGTGCGAAAGAGACGGATGACGATGACGAGTGACGTCAGTGCGTGTTTGGTCTCGGCATGCTAGACCTTGTTAGCTAGACTAAGTCGATGCAACAGCTGGGCGTTAACATCTTATTTAAACAGACCGCTGGATCCACAAACTGTTTAATTCTCAAAGACACGCTCCAGTCTTTCTTCTTTTCAATATTGCAGGAGTGTTTTCTTCATAATCGACTAGCTTAACTAGTTGTGCGTGTGTTTATCTACATAAATTTGTATGTAGGTAACTAGGTATACAATATACTCGTAACACTAGTGGCTCTGAGGCTGGAGACCTCGCGGCCGACGTCTTGTCTCTACCGGACGCATTTCTCAACCGATTCTCGTGAAGTTTTTAGGCAGGTTCAATAATTATACAGATTTTTGTCTTGCCAGTCATTGTAAATTTTTCAAAAAGGCCGAAAAATGTTTTCTTTAAAAAAAAAAACACGAGAAACATTCACAAAATTTTAGGAGAATCGGTTTAGAAATGCGACTTCTAGAGGAAGACAGAGATCCGGGCAAAATCCAGACCCATCCAGACACCCACAACCTGGGTATCTTCAAGACAAAAGTGAATAGGCACCTCATGGGCAAGCGTGCTCCATCTTAGACCGCATCGTCACTTTCCATCAGGTGTGTTGTGGTCAAACGTGGGCCCATTCAATCATAAAAAAAACCTAAGGGTAAAATCTAATTTGTAAATTTAACTACCAATAACATTTTCTACACAAATTATGTTTCATTCTAGACTGGCAGATTTTTTCAGGCGACATGTCTCGCGATTACTTTCAAGATAAACACGGCAATTAACAAATAGATATGAAGCTAAAATCTCGCTTGTCTTGGTACAGTATGTTTGGGATTAAATAGTGTAACTACGAGAGATAACAACAATAATCATAACTGAGGCATCTTAGAAAATGTAATTTCTCAAAACATACATATATGTATTTATTTTGGACACCAAATCTCTGCTAACTGTTGCCTATATGTTAAGGCCTAGGTGTTAATTAATAATCAAATAGGATAAGAGTGCGAAATACGAGTACTTATTTACTTACTTCTAAATAAATCCTACTAATATTATACATGCGAAAGTTTGTAAGAATTAATGGATGGATTGATGGATGGATGGAAGTTTGTTACTCTTTCACGCCAGAATGGCTGAACAGATCTGGATGAAATTTGGCACAGCGATTGATTATGGTTCAGAATAGCACATAGGATACATTTTAACCGCGGGTGAAACCGCAGGGCGCAGCTAGTAAAACATATACTAAGGTTTTATTTTTAGATAAGTCATTTATTCTAGCATTGACAATTCAAATGTCAAATGCACTTAAGTATATTTAGAAAATAATATTAGATGGACTTACTGTGTGTATTAGTATACACAGTGTATATTAGTACATATTAGTGTTTCGTTTGGTTCAAATAGCGTGAACTCTTTAATGAGACGGATCTACTACGGACTACTCCAATTAGTTTGATGATCTTCTCGTATCAAGATCAGTGATTCTCAATCTTGTCCCACGGTCCGCGGTGGGTGGCGTGGAACCCATTCAAGTTGTAATTAGTAGGTTGCCTTGAGCGGAGTCCTCGCGTTGCTTCCCTCGCCTGATATTTTTCGCCCGAAATTTTATAATAAAAATAACTTTTCATGAGTTTGCAAAATTTGATAAATATGATCAACGGTACTTTAGTTTTCATCGGACAAACTAATTTGTCCGACTCCAACCGACCGAAGTAGTCTCTGGAACCTCGCTTTTGCTCGGTCTATTAGTAATAAGTAGATTAATGTTTTTGAAGTTATACTTCTTTTGGCGCGATAGAGAAAAATGATGAGAGTGAATTTTTACGATGCGCGCGCACACCGACACCTAAATTCTACATCGTGAAGTTAGTTCTAGGTGGCATGAAAATTGATAACTATGTTCAAGTTGTATATTCTATTATTTTTATATTAAGAACACGTGTTTCGTACGAGTACAATTAAACAGTGAATAAATAACTATTATTTTGGTGTTTTTATTAAATCAATTTCATATACGACGGTGATAGTATTTACTAATAATTTATTATTTATTAGTATATCTATATATATATTGAATATTAGTGATAAAACTGATTTGAATAAACTGTTTTGAGTGCATTTATAGATTTGAGGTTAAGAAGTTTAACTTCTAACGCGTGTACATAAGCACACACACTCTTTTTTTTACGTAGAAGAGGTCGTCGTTTGACCACCAACTCGCCTGATGTTAAGCGACGTTGTGGTCTAAGATGGAGCACGACGACCTAGAAGGTACTTTTTCACTCTAGCCTTAAAGATGAAAAGAGAAAGAGGTGTTCCATTCCCTACCGGTTCGCATCAGAAAGGTGGAGGCCAACCGTTTAGTACGAGTTGGTGGAATGTCGACTAAGTAGGGATGGTACGTATGCGTTTTTCGACTTGTTCTACTGTAAAAAGGTTCTGTAATTCGCTTTTTTTACTTATCAGAGAAAATTATTACCTATTTAGGTCCTAGATAGTTAAAATATCCAAAATTTTGCTTTAATACATAAAAGTAATCTGCAAATATTTTAATAATTACTTACTTAATCTATTTGTTACCTTCATAAATTGTCAGGGGAGTGTCAGAGGAGAGAGAGAGGAGGACTTGTCTGAGCCACTTACCTAACTTTTGTTACATTTTCTATCAAACGAAGTGATGATACCAGATAAAAAAAACCCTGAATTTGAAAGGGCACTTGAATTGTTATGTAAAGTTAGTTAGTTACCTCACTACTTAGTTTTACTTTACTTTGAATTACTATTTTAAAAGCAGTCTCTTCACCTAAAAATACGATGGAGCTAAAAATACACCCAAATAATACATATAATTAAACTTACCTAATGTATTCTATCGCTTTATGCAATAAAATACCTATTACAAGGTTTTCACCTACGTATTGCCTTTTATGTTGTATATAAAATAATGCGGCATATTTTAGAAAGATGCTTGACCAAAACTTCAGCCCACTTAAGTTTTAGATCCGCTACGAACTAATCCGCTAAAAACTTTGACTTCCACAATATGTAGGTCAATTTACAGCAACCGATTTGTCTTCGTTCAAAGAACAACTAGACACTAGACATACCCTAGCACAAAAACAATCGAAAAATACGTAGTGTGTTTTCATTAAAATACGTAATTTCTTTAAACCTGATAAAGGTCCTGTCCTGTTTTTCAAACATTTTTCTATCAAATTAATTTTTTTGTGCTTTTTTTTTGTTTTCTGTTGTCTGTGATCAATTTGGTGGTCGTTAAAATAACGACTTGAACCCATTGTACAGCTAATAGTTACCATGGGGTCAATGAACTGGTTTCTCAAGGGTATTAAATGTTTTTTTAAACTGGATCTTCATCTTCTACATAATAGTTCATTAAGCCGCGTCTCTAAGACGGAATTTTTATAGAATGTCAAAACTGAGATACTTAGGTTTTATTAAGAAAAAAATTGAAGAAAGTACAGAACGGCTTTGAAAATGATCGTGTTGTATTACTTGTATCTCGATCTTGGGAATCCAGTTATAGTTTGCTTAGAGACAAGAAAGTTGAATCTTTCTCAAGCGATACCACTTTTAATGCCACTAAAGGCTTTTACCGTTGGCTCTGATGATATGTTACGACATAGTGTTTAGATTCTTAGATACTTACCTCAAACTGTTTCTAATATTTTCTTTTTCTTCTAGCAAGCCAGTTGCAATCAGTTTTCCATGTAATCCAATAGAGTAAACTACCGGTTCAATTCACAACATATTGATGTTTACGGTCGTTCGATTGATCAAGCAATAAAATCTAACACAGTCACCAAGCACTAAAACAAAAGAGGTCAGTCTATTTTTAAACATTCAATTTGAACCTCTTTTTATTTATCTGATTGAATTTGGAAATTGAATGTGTAGACTGTAGGTTGTCGTAGGATGCGCGCACGTTCGGAGTGTGTGGCGGTTCGGCGCGAACGCTTCGGTTACGTCATGGAGGCAAGGCCGGATTGGCCGTGGCCTGCGCGAGAGCAGCCTACTGCCACAAACTAGTCGGGTCGGGGATTAATACAGCCAAGGTCACAGACGGAAATGGCATGACATTTTGTTTGTTTTGTGAGAATTCCGTGTTTTGATATTACGATGATCTAAATGATGATAAAAACCTCTTCTCGTTTTCTGTAAAAACTCAGATAAAGAAGCCCAGTAATAGTTTTAAATGGTGGTTAGTAAACTAGTGAACTCTGTGAGCTGAAGACCTTGCGGCCGATGTTTGTCCTCCGTTTGTTTGTGGCCTGGGTAGAGATCCGGACAGAAATTCAGATAGACATAGACATTGACATAGACAGATGTTTATTTGTGGCAAAAAATGCACAGAATATAGATATACACACAGAATACAGATAGAATTCGGACATACGACAGCACTTTTGTCGAAGTTGACGCGGAGACGCTTTGCTTGCTAGCGCTCGCTCTGTGGATAAAAGAGAGATTTCGTGATAGTGAGTGAGTGAGTTTGTGATTTTTCAATTTGGGTTTCAAAGATACACCTAAGAAACCACCTAAAGAACGTCAAAGTTTCTTTAAATAGATTCGACCGCCTTGCTCGGATAAAGAGCAACTACTCAGAAGAACAGGCAAGAAACTGAAGGGCATTATTATTTCAAAGAAGAAATAAATTACTGTCTCACAAATTTTGGCTTGCAACTAGGTAATAAATATGTTAAACGTTTTATAATTATTATAAAAAAGAAAATGTATTGAAAGATTACAAATATCAAATCTACATTTCAGGTTCTTGTAAATATCAACAAGTTTGCAAAATAAAGAAGCAAGAATGTTAGTAAACCTTGTACAAACTCACCAACGCAAATGTCGTTATTCTTTGTATCATAGCGTTCATTTTTACCGACATGCTTGATCCTCTTTCTATTGCGTTTTGCGTTCATTAGATTCCCAAATTCCCAGGAAATTACTTACCTACTTACAAAAATAGTGTCTAATATCTATTATTATTATTAAGTAGATAAACGTCTCTAAAAGTAAATTCAGCACGCCCCGGGAGGCTTACGAGCAGAGGATGTTTAGTGACGTCATAACCAACCTTATTGCCGCGATGATGCCTCGTAAAATAAATTATGGTCCGCATAAAACGATGGTGGAATGTCTTTTCCACTCTATTAAGTTTAGTCGCTAGATTGTATACAGGGAGCCTACCACGAGTTCTTATTCGACGCTGCGCGACCGTGGACCTTATTGCGCGGCGATAGAATTCGCGGTCGCGCAACATCGAAGTCAAAGTATTTATTGCGAATTATGGTTATTGTTACATAAGTTCACAAGATCTTGAAAATTAAAATAAGTATCTCATAATGGATGGGTATTGCAATGTCATGTGGAGTGGGCCGGCTTATTCTTTAATAATTAAGTTTTTATCTTTGAGATATTCTTCTAATAAAATTTATATTAGCATTTTTGTATTAATAAACATTTTAATTTATTTTCGAAACAGTTTTCTTTATTTATTTCTTTTAATTTCTCTGGTAATTTATTATTTATTACTATGGCCATTGAATTTGGGCCAGACCTATGCATTTTCAGTCTAGATTTCGGGACTGTTAGTTTAAATTGGAATCGTGATGGGTATTTTCGAGTTGTATCACTCAATTTTTTAAAGCATTCTGGGTGTTTTCTTACGAATTTGCAGATTTCAAATATATACAGGGATGTGGTAGTTAATATTTTATATTTTATAAAAAAGGATTAGTGAAAGCGCAACTTGTCAATATTAATTTTTACATTGGTTTTTGTTTGGACACTGAGATATAGTAAATAATAAAGACAGTTGTAATCTGGAATTCGAGCGTTTCACTTGTCACCTTTGCATGGCGACCCTGCCATGTTTGGGGTACGCGACGCGACTCGTGTTTAATAATATGCGGCTCCAAACAAACAAACAATAAAAAAAAAAATAGTAAATATTTGATTGCAATAACAAGTGAAAAAATGGAAACGATTAAATTAATTAATAAATAAAAGAATACCAAAATGCAATAAACTCCAATAGTACCAATGCGGGACAATATTTCTACAATGACTATTTTAACGATCGTTGTGTGTGTGTGTGTGGGTTCGTAACAAATTTGGAAATCGACGATTCAATAGTTTGAAAACACAAATAATAATAAAAAAAAAAATAACATTGTGGTGAGAAAAATGCAGGCAGCCGGGAGTAGCTGGTGTCGGATGATTGGCATATAATGTATGCAGGCAGCCGGGAGACGTTGGTGTCGGAAGATTGATATACAACGCATGCAGGCAGCCGGGAGATGTTGGTGTCGGAAGATTGATATACAACGTATGCAGGCAGCCGGGAGATGTTGGTGTCGAAAGATTGATATACAACGTATGCAGGCAGCCGGGAGATGTTGGTGTCGAAAGAAAAGTCCAGGAAAAGGAAATAAATAAATGTTACGAAGTGCATCAATAATGGTTAAAAAAAAAAAAAAAAGGTACCTATTTAGAACTTTTGTTGACTAGATTGTAATATTATCATGGAGCAATATTATAATTATTTAAAAATATAAGTAGCATCCAACGAATGTGGAAAAAGTATTTTATTCGAGACTATTGTCAGAAAATTAGTAGGTAATAAGTACACGTAAGGATATAAGTTCGTTTACATATTAAGACAAAAAAAAAAATATTGCAAAAATGGAATTCGATTTAAAAGTTGCTCTAAACTTATTACCCGTCATGACGGATGAGATTTCTAATACGCGACAATTAATTGACGGTATCGACTATTACAGTTCGGTCATCGACACTGAAGCACACAGTAAGCTGATTACGTTTGTTTTAAAGAGTAGATTGTCACAAGGTGCTAAATTAAGATTATCATCAACTTATTACAGTGTCGAAAAGCTTCTTAATGACATGAAACGAATTCTACTACCTCAAAAGTCTGCGAGAGCTTTGCAAAAACAATTATTAAATTGTAGACAAAATGATTTGACTATTAATGACTTCGGGAAAAAACTCTCGGAAATGTTTGTAGAACTTACGATTTCACAATCTCACGGTGATGCAACAAAATATAATGTTTTAAAAACCGTAAATGAAACACAAGCTATTCACCAGTTTAGTGAAGGATTGCGAAATCGCAGGATCAGCACAATTATGTATTTTAAAAGATGTACAAAGAATAGAAGACAACGACGATAAACGTGTAATCATAAATGACTTTCACCTTTTACCGACTAGTGGCCACGCAGGTGTCAAAAGAATGATAAATAATATAAAAAGATACTATTTCTGGACAGGATTAGAAACAGACGTAAAACAATTTGTAGAGAAATGCGATAAATGTCAAAGACAAAAACATTCGTCACATCATATTAAAGAACCTATGACTATTACTACAACTGCAACATCAGCAATGAATAAAGTATTTTTAGATTTAGTCGGACCTCTTGATAGAGATTATAATAACTACACTTATATATTAACTATACAGTGTGAACTGAGTAAGTATATCGAAGCATATCCACTATTTTCTAAAAATTCGACTGAAGTAGCAAAAAATTTTGTAAACAACTTTATTCTCAGATATGGAATCCCACAGACTATCGCCACTGACAGAGGAACAGAATTTATATCAGCTACAATGAAAGAGGTATGTAAGCTTTTACATATAAACCAATTACAGTCTACATCATACCATCACCAGAGTATTGGAGCGCTGGAGAACTCACACAAAAATTTAGGTAACTATCTTAGAATACAAACTGAAAATCAATCAAACGCATGGAGTACATGGCTCCCATTTTGGTGTTTTTCATACAACACATCAGTGCACACAGAGACGAAATACACGCCTTTTGAGTTAGTTTTTGGCAAAAAGTGCATTTTACCATCGAATCTAGATACAGGAAAAGTAGATCCTTTGTATAATTTTGATAGTTATCCGCTAGAATTACGTTACAGAATACAAACCTCGCAAAAAGAAGCACGTAATAATTTAATAACTAGTAAAATTAATCGGAAATTGCGATACGATCAAAATATAAATTCTATATCATATAAACCAAATGATTTAATTATGTTAAAAAATGAAATTGGAAATAAGTTCCAACCAATATACTCAGGGCCCTATACTGTTGTAAAAGAATGTTCACCAAACGTTGAAATAATTAAAAATAATAAATTGTATACTGTTCATAAAAATAGAACTAAACGTTATGTTCCACCAGTATCATAAAATATAAATATAATATCGTATTGTATAAGAATAATAATTAGTTTAGCCTAAGTAATCCATATACATACTTTAATTAAGATTAAAATGTAACCAAATATATTACTAGCGTAGCCAATAATTTAATATTATAATCAACTCTAAACTATGTATTAACCACGTACATTTAGGAGCTCCATACTAACCCTTAGAATTGTAACAATAAAGGTATCTATAACTAGCATATCCCTATAGTAAAATAAAATAAACTAACATTTATTTTATTTTTCTAATAGCGGTTAAAATGAGATATAGTAAATAATAAAGACAGTTGTAATCTGGAATTCGAGCGTTTCACTTGTCACCTTTGCAACACATAGTTTTTGCTGCTTAAAGACTTTTTCCGCATCTACACTATTACCCCATAGGACAATTCTATACGTCAGCCATGTGTTTGCGTTTGCGTTGCCATTTGTATGCTGTTAAAGCTGTTTTTTCGTCTGTGGCGCGTCGTAATTCTCTTAGGGCGTCTACAAAGCTTGATATTTTTGAGTTTATCTTTTTTATATCGAAAACAAAACGTAATTATTATAGCGATAAGATGTCGCAGTAGGCCCCCTGGAGACTTGCAGACTCTGTCACGGTCACCTTAAGGGAACGTACCCATACTACGTGACCATTTCTTACAATTTTTAACCCCCTTCCCCCCCTCCTCGGTGAACATCTGTACTCTATACTACTCTATTCTAAGACCCCCTCCCTCCTACTCTAGTTTTACGTAGTAATTCATAGTTTTAAATCGTTTTTTGCAAACAAAACATTAAAAAATCGTATCCCCCCTCTAAATGAGTCACGTAGTATGGGAACGTTCCCTAAGTCAATGTACGAAAAACCTTGCTAATCAAAAAAATGTTATACAACTATTGGCAGGTTAAGATCGGTATGATCAGTAAGAAAGGTCATCTATAGGCCAATGAATCCCAAAGTAGTATATATCGACCCTGAATGAGGTCAATATCTACTACTATCTGGGGGGTCGATGGGGGGACGACGACGACGACGACGACGAATAACAAGGACTCCATGAACTTTTCAAAAATGCAATAAGCTAAACCCAAAAAACCCAAAAACTTGGTAAGTAGTCTATGAGACAAAAGCGTTTGAGGACCACTGATCTAGGCGAAACAAACACTCTTCCCAACATGTCTAGATAGATACGCATTCTATCGGTAAAACCAACGGTAATTTAAACTTTTTGTTTCATTTACTTTCTTTGAATAATGTATTTTTCCCCTCAGCAGGTAAAAAGCTAGCAGGAGCCCTATTCCTATCAGTGGGGATATTTATTCGTCATTGTCCCTCTCGTATTAAGTCTCGAACATCGTCACGCTTTTCTCCCGAAGAGGCTGGCAGAGGTGTAATACAACACTCACACTTCGCTGGACAATATTCAGTCCCCCAAATGTGACAGGGGGCGAGCCGGCCGGCATACACCGGGCTCCAGTCATGTAGCAGATGACATACAATACGCACATATGTTCACACAATGAACTAATTGGTGCGTGCCGTTGGCTGGGTTCGAACTCACTCCCTCTGGCTTGAGAGGCGGGCCTTCTCTTACTAGGATATTATCGCATGATAATAAAAATGATGATAAAAATATCGATAAAACCAACGGTAATTTAAACTTAACTTTGTGTTTCATTTACTTTCTTTGAATGAAGTATTATTTCCGCTCAGTAGGCAAGAAGCGAGCAGGAGCCCTATTCCACTATTTGAAGAGATTTTTGAGAGAGAGACAATGACTAAAGTTTAGTTATTCTCTCTCTGTCTCTCTCTCGTTTCAAAAGTCATAGGAGTGAGAGTGACAAAGAAACATGTCAATAATTAGAGGGCTAGAGGTAATAAATAATAATAATAATAATATTTATTTCCTAAAAAGTGTACAATTAATCTTTTAAGATATTATTAAGACTAGCTTAATGAGTTAAAGTTAAAGTTAAAGTTAACTGTTGGTGGTAGGTAGGTAGATCTTCTCGGTTGACAATCTTTGTCGCCTACTTGATTTTAGCAATAAGGACCTACTTACTTTCGTCAGAAGACTATTAGTACCTTTTTAAATGGAGTCATACTCATGTCATACTACCAAATTCAATGCCGTGCGTCGTCGATTCAAAAGATGACGAAATGGGTGGGTTAGTCAAGACTGTAAATGAGTATGACTTCACCTATCCACTTGTTTTTTGTGGCGTCAAGACAATAAACTGTCATTGTGATTATAAGTAAACTGAACTCCTTTCGGCTTAGGACCACCGTTCTGTGTAACCCTTAACAATGTTCTAAACGACTTCCAAAAAGAAGAAGGTTCTCAATTCGACTGTGTCCTTTTTTTGTCTGGATGCTTTGTGATTACTCCGCTAATTGTAAATCGATTTTAATGATTTTTTTTTTGTTTGGTAGATCATACTTTAGAGGCGGTTCCATATAAAATTTACCGAAATCGGTCAAGCAGTTTTTAAAATATCAACAAAAGTCAAAAAAATGTTGATATGGATGAATTGAAGTCGGTTTTTGAAGTTTTGCTTTTTATATTATTAAAAAAAAAACAATTTTGTTAAGAATACAATTGGTCCAGTTTTAATAACAAGGGTTTTTTTTTTAAGAAATCTATTTTTTGCCTCACATTCAAGAGTTCTGTTAAACGAGCTTTACCAAATAGTTATCTTTATATCTGTCTCTCACAAAGAGTTGAAGTGCGTAGTAGAGCACTCATCTAGAGTCCCGCTAGACTAACGTAGAGCTTCCACAAGTGTCCGACACTGTGCTTTTGTAGCTATTTTATTTCTTTACATACATATTCAGTTGGAAACACCTTGAGCTGAGTAAATTCAACTTTTGCTTCACTACACTTCATTTCACTTCGACTGCCTTGGTGGGTTAGTTAGTAGTGAACCTGCTTTTTGAGCTAAGGTTAGGTTCGATTCCTTGAAATCTCGAATTGAAAGAATAATTGCCGCTCGTCTTAGCGGGCACTTGCGGCGAAATGGACCAGATCTGTCGGAAAATCAGTTCGGGTTCAGACAGGGTAGATCGACTGTGGACGCAATCCTCCGCGTCCGTTCTCTGTCAGAACGTACGGTTACAGAAGGTGGAAAAATGTTAGCGGTGAGCCTAGACATTATGAACGCATTTAACTCCCTTCCCTGGAATACAATCAGGGAAGCGTTAGTGTATCACGATGTGCCGGTATACCTGCAACGGATAATCTATGGCTACTTTCAAAAGAGATGCCTGGAATATCCAGGAAAGGACGGACTACTCCACAGCAGAAACATATTCTGTGGAGTTCCACAGGGGTCCGTCGTGGGTCCTATATTGTGGAACTTTGCTTATGATGCGGTGTTGAGAACAGACCTTCCCGAGGGTATTAGCGTAGTCTGTTACGCAGACGATACTCTGGTGATAGGCAGTGGATCCACGTTTGAGGAAGCAAAAGAACGGGCCGAACAAGGAATTGAGCGTGTAATGGCTAAGATTAACGAACTAGGTCTCATAACTGCACCCCACAAGACGTAAGCTGTGTGGTTTCATAATCTGAGACGAGGAAGGGAACCACACAACTCTGTAGTAAGAGTGGGTAGTGATGAAATACAGGTGGGACAGTTCCTCAAATACCTTGGGCTTACCTTGGATAGTCACTGGCGCTTTGATGAACACTTTACCCGCTTGGTCCCCCGTATTACAAAGGTAGTAGGTGCCCTGCATAGACTACTACCTAATCTTGGGGGACCAAGAGAAGAGATCCGCCGCCTCTACGCGGGCGTGATTAAGTCTATGGCACTCTATGGCGCACCCGTGTGGTCTGACAGGCTGTCGGGCATAAAGCGCAATAGAGCTAAGCTCAACAGCCTTCAGAGAACCATGGCCATTAGAATTGCTAGAGGGTACCGGACGATATCGTTTGAGGCGGCTACTCTCATAGCGGGGTTTCCACCACTGGACATCTTGGCGGATATGGATGCTCGAGTGTACAAGTCTCTCCGTTAAAGTGACGGGCCTCCACCTCTAAGTGGAGCCGAAGTACGGAAGAAACAAAAATCACTGGCACTCGAGAATTGGCATCAGCGACTTCTAGAGCCACAGAACTCTAGCCAACGAGCAGTCAGCGCAATCCTGCCTAGTTTTAGTGAGTGGCTCAAAAGAGATGAACGGGTTACGTTCCGGCTGACCCAAATTCTCACAGGACATGGGTGTTTTGGGGTGTACCTCGGCCGCGAGGCAACACCGCAATTTCACCACTGCAGGATAGCTGCAGACTCCGCGCAGCACACGTTGGAAGAGTGCTCAGCGTGGAATGTGGAGCGCCAAGCCCTGGTTGCGAGAGTAGGACAGGACTTATCCCCATCAAGCATGGTCACTGCCATGCTGACGGATAATGCCGCCTGGACGGCCGTGATAAAATTCTGTGAAGAGGTAATTGGGCGAAAGGAAGCCGCAGAGCGAGAGCGCGAGCGAGCTGATCCCTCACGAAGGCGACGGCGTCGGGGCGGCGTAGCAGAACGTCCAAGCCCTTTAACCCTGGAGCCGGGGTTTTAGAGTACGGCTTCGGTATTCCCTGCCTGTCGTAAGAGGCGACTAAGAGGGGATTTTGGGCGCGTGTGTGGCCAGACTAGGGGGTCTGACCACCCTCTAAAACAAGCCCAGGGAAGACAACGGCGCGGCGTGGCCCGCGCCGTTGGGAAGATGGATGAGGGACCAACGTCCGGGATTGTGCTTCAAGCAACGTGTTAGGAGGGCATCGGTGTGCGTTCCTATGGAGATCCCGGTGCCCCTCTGTTAAGCATAGAAGCTGGCTACCGAGGGGGTTTTAGTGGGTCAACCCCCACATAACCCGGATGCACCCCTACGCAGCCGGGCATCTTTTTGAAGATTTCCCCCCCGTCACAAAAAAAAAAAAAGAAAAAGGTTCGATTCCTATCTATGGCAAAACATGTGATGAACATTCTTGTTAGTTCTATGTCTGCGTGTTAATATCTATGTATGTATCTATTTTAAAATAAACAAACCATAACATATCTTCTTATAATAACATGTCTTTCTTTCGAAGGGGCTGGCAGAGTGTGATACAACGCCAACACTTCGCCGGACGATATTCAGTCCCAAATGTGACAGGTGGTGAGCCTTTCTCCATATACTGGGCTATATATGGATAGCATACAATACGCACATATGTTCACACAATGAACGAAATGTTGCACACCCTCGGCTGGAATCGAAGCCGCTTCCTCTGGTTTGAGAGGCGGGCCTTCTCCAACTAGGCTATCATCGCTTCGCCATGCTAAACAAGTATAACAGTATCTGGCAGCCAAAGTACAAGTTTTGCTTAATTTGGGGTCAGGCGACCATGTATGCAAGTGTCCAAAATATTTATATTTGTATATTTATATTACTCATAATAAATTATGTAGTTGTAAAATAATTACCTACAGCAACTGTAACGCGAAAAATTGAAAAAAATTGTAAGCTTTAAACAAAACAACTCCCAAATTGTATTTATTACCAAACCTTTACTCACTCGTAGCTTTACCTAAATTTAAATTCCAATCCAATTATTTTTAGCTAAATACAAAATAAACATTTGCCGAGTCAAGAGGCAAGAACCTTTAAAATTAATCGAATGATCAAATTTAATCAATGTTTTATAACCTTGCAACTAATTTAACATAACAAACCCTTTGTTTGTAATTAAATGTTTTGTATTAAAATTGTAAATTCAGTAGTAAGTTTCCAAGTGATCAAACAAGTAGGAAGGGTCGGAAGCGGACTGTTATTCATGCTATCAGATTCCCTCCAGGAAATCATTATTCAAAGGCCTGTTTCGAAAATTTATAATGGCTCTTCATGTTTTGGTTGTTCACAGACTAAATTAATTATAAGTTATGTAGTTCATGTAATTGAACCGCATGTAAACATGTACAAAGAGACAGGAGACAGCAAAATTTGATACAAAAATTAAAAACAATTGTTATGATCTAGGTATACTACATACTATGGTGTATAGTTGTATACTAGATTCTAGGTTACGATGTTTATTCGCTTGGACTATATATTTATACTGAGACTTGACTATGGTCAGCCAAGTCAGAGGCATCGGGCGGCCTAGAAACTCTGACTTCAGGGCTAGCCACTCGGCCTATACGGACTTGCTTGCATGCTTATGGTCAAAATTAAAAAAAATAGCAGCGTTTTACCTGAAATAAAACGCATATTAAAATACTTACCTAACTGGAAGCTATATATATGAGAGTGCATTTCCGTTTCCGTCGAAAGTACCAGCGTTTTCGTACTTTTAATGCCTTCTAACCGGAAGTCCTAGGTGGCGCCACCTCTGCATTCGCGCTTTGTGAAAATATCGCGCGCCATTTTTTATCATTGGCTTAATTTTCCGAATTTCCACCAGGCAGAAATTAAAGTGATAGCTTCCAGTTAGGTAAGTATTTTAATATGCGTTTTATTTCAGGTAAAACGCTGCTATTAAATAACTTGACCGTAACTGGAAGCTATATATATGAGAGCCTGTTTGGTATTGCCTGGTGGTGCCACCTATAGTAGGGCTATTAAAACTTATTGTTAAAAGAAACGCCAATGTGAGCTGTAAATAATATTAAAAATTATTTCAAATCTTCAAAAATGTTGTTGGAAAAACAACTTAAATAAAAGGGTTTACATGATAATAATGAAACCGGAAACAAGGCATTATGTTTTCTCTCTATTGGTCTGAAACAATTACGTATATTACCATTAAATAATACATTTTCCATCTGTAAAATGTATGTCACCAGCATCTGTATAATGCCGTATTGTATAGAATACTTTGGGAATACGTTCCATAGAATGTCTGACACGTTCAGGCAATGTATAAATAATTATTTATGTCATACTTTCCCTTTGCATTAAGTTTGTATACAGAACCATACATAATATGTTGGTGGTTAAAATTGTTTTAAAAATCAACAACAGGTCGTTGATCCAAAAGATTTTGTAGTCTACTATCGCAGGTGACCAACAAACAACTTCTTGGACAAGCAGTGATACCATTTTTTCTGTAGATAGTGTTTAATTATTCAACCATAACTAAGTGGTGTGACAATTTAAGTGACAGGTTAATGTCCAGATCGATAGAAATATTTTTCAACCAGACCGACTCTGGTAATCGGCAATTGTTTTAAAATGGCAACAACAACAATCGTAAATCATGTGAGTAAAAGATGAATCCGTAAAGCCAGTTCAATATATGTATTTCAACAGTTCAGTAAATTTAACGAAAACCAAGAATATTTATAATTCTAAAAACTTTACTGACTTGACAAATCAGTTACACGTGGGAGACAGCTAATATTAAATAATATACTAAAAATCAATTACATCAAGTTTTAGGCAGCTTATGCCAATATTAATGTTTATAGCGAAAATTAGGTTTACTTTCACATCTCTTAACTTCAATAGGCATGTACTGAATTTTTGATAGTGAGTTTCCAAGTCAATGCATTAATCATCAGTGTTTGTGATGATTTTGTAAAATATATGTAAAACATGAAAATCACGCTAGACTTTCAAAGATAACGTAATTTTATCATGAGCGTAGTCTCATAAATAATCTATCACTTTAATAACACTATTTCGTTTATTATATAATTACCGTTATCAAATGCAATATAGGAAGGATTTCGGCTCCGATACCTATTGCCATAAGAAAATTGGTGGTAGTTTAGTTAAGCAACATACGATAAGCCAGTAATCAGGATTTATTTATAACTAACAGTTACACGTCACAGTTCGCAGTGCAAGTCTTTACATTGTAAGATAAGATAAGAAACACCTTTGGAAGAAGGTAGGTAATTAAAAGGAATGGGCGATGGTAGTTGCGAGCTGCTATCTTAACTTACTGCAAACACATTATATCTTATAGCGGTAGGTAGCTTTTATGGCAATTTGAAACATACAATTTTCTAATGATTAAGTCACAGTCGTGCGAAAAATAATTGATATAAGCACCCACGCCCTACTATTTTTTCTCTCAAGAGTCGTAAAAATATTTAACTAATTTCATATTTTAAATTATAATTGTGTAATTCAAATCGTTCATTGTGAACGAGAGGTTGCTAGTGTCAATGCGATAGCGCACTGAGTATGACAGACAATAGGCCACACATTCAGGTATTACGAGGCTGTTCCAAACAAAATTATTTAAGTAATTAAAAAATAAATAAATATATAAGTATATGATTATGTACTTATATTCATATGAAAAAGGGGACACGCGTGTGACACTTTGCCTCGAGTTAAATGAGAAAATGAAATTTAAACATAATTAGTACAACATTCGTTCTCGTCACATTATCCGTAACATAATGTCGTTTTAAAAACGACCTAAATTGCAAGAATCGACAAAATAAGACAACGTTTTAAACCAAATAGCAGGTATCTCCGTTGTGATTGGAGTCGCAGGAAATACTGCACGAACTCTTAAGGTTATTGTGCTCATCGAGCACTTTTGTTCAATAAATAATCAAGTAAGGGGTAAGACTCACTTCGAAATTTTGAAAGAACATGTTTCACTTTGCAGTTGATTCAATACTATGCAACCCACCTCGAGGTGGTGACTTACTTCTAATTAAATTAACGTTACACAGGGAACATAATAAGTTCATATCGAAAACTTCTTGATCAGACTGCAACAAACTGGCCTGAAGCCTCGCTTTGAGCGTTTAATTTATCAGTTTCTAAAAACTTAAAAGATTGAATCTGGATTCAGCAGTAATAGTAAAAAACTACGTTTAAGACTGTCTAGCTGTAACATAGAATATTTTCACGGTCTGTTAATTTATTGATTTGGAACCTGTTTCATTACAATTTTATTCTTATATAAGACATTCCCGCGAGGGTAGTTTTTGCTAAGGTATATTTTTATTTTACCTTGAAAAGGTAGTTTATTACAAGCAAGCTATAGTTTCATGAAGAATAAAAGACAGATTAGGCATTACAACAACAATAAAATACGTTTGAAATATTTGATCCAGCATAAAACTAGGTTTTGTTATGAACATACAACATTATTAAGATCAAAAAATCACCCTGTTAGGATGGTTTGTAATAAGCCTACGATACTTACTTGATACAATGAAATATTGTATTTTTCAAAGAGATGCTCATCGGGTGAAGATGGTTTGTTACAACCAAACAAGTTTGTACTATGTTTATCATGAAATTGATATTTTGCAAATACATTTGCACAACTATAGAGTTTTGCTTTATTTATTACAAGCATACATTGTCTGTTGTATTAACTGCTTAATACTATGAAATATGATATTTGCAAAAAAGGTACTCACCTGCAATGGTGGTTTATTATAACCATAAAAAATATTAAAATACGTTCTGTTAAACGCTTATAGCAATGTAATATCTGTCAAGAGATTCACCCTGCGAGGGCGTATCGTTACAAGCGTACTAAAGAATAGTGTATGTATGGATCGCTTGATTCAATTGCAAATAGGTAGCCTCCCTGCGAGGGTGGCTTTTGCAAAGATTACCTACCCTGCGAGGGTGGTTTATTACAAGCATACAATGATGTATGATGTATTGATTGCTTAAAGCAATGATTCAATTGCAAATAGGTAGCCTCCCTGCGAGGGTGGCTTTTGCAAAAGATTACCTACCCTGCGAGGGTGGTTTATTACAAGCATACAATGATGTATGATGTATTGATTGCTTAAGGCAATGTAATATGATATTTGTAAAGAGATTCACCCTGCGAGGGCGTATCGTTTCAAGCATTTCAGAGTATTTTGTATTGATTGCATAATTCAATGTAAGGAGGTACAAAAACGGTACTCCTGTATCTCCCTATTATAACCATGCGAATGCATGTTGAACTGATTGTTTGCATAACAATATAGTAAAAAGGAATAAATTCAAAATGAAATACTTGTAAACTTAAACTAAACTTAAACGCAATGTCAAAAGATCAAGTGACATTTTGAGTAATATATCCACAAAAGAAAATTAATTTAGAAATAATTTCAAAAAAAAAAGGTTAAGAAAACCTTTATATGCATTTATTTAATGAAAAGTTTTCAGCATACGGCTAGGTGACGTAAGATATTTTCTCCCCCACTATTGTTTGTTCCTAGGTCTGTGATACCTAGATTATGATTATTTCTTACGTCCAAAATAATAGGCATTACCTAGCCTCTAAAATACATGTGTTCAAATAATTTGCCATGATGTATCAAAAATTTATAGTAACCAAAGCTATAAAGTGAACGAACTGATAGATCGCTAGATATGGTCGAGTCGTTTGTATGACTCGTAGTTAAGCAATTGATACACTGTTGCAACATTTGAAAACCATTATTTTTATAAAAAGGATTTTTTCACTCACCAACTTTCTTCAATTATCGGCCAGCACGTCAACCAATACCGATGAATTAGTAGAATCGTAATAGCACGCTGTTACGCACCTTTCACTGAACCACCGCCACGGCCCGTGCTCTGTAGCTTGGGCGTTTGGGCGGCAAACATTTATACGTTTCTGGAAGCAAAACTATGTTAAAAACTGGTGATAATCTTAAAGGCGATGACAGCCTAGTTGGAGAAGGGCTGCCTCTCAAGCCAGAGGGAGCGGGGTCGAACCCAGCCGACGGCACGCACCAATTCGTCCGTTGTGTGAACATATGTGCGCATTGTATGTCATCTGCTCACTTGGGACCGAATATCGTCCGGCGATGTGGGTGTTGGATAACACGTCCGCCAGCCCCCTCGGGGGAAAAGCGTGACGATATGATGAATAATCTTAAATATTACCTAAAAACACTTCAATAATGACAAAACACTGGTATGAGGCATCGTTTGACCCCCATATTGTAAGCCACATACGGTTAAAAACATTTAGGCACACAAAAAATTTTAAATATCAAATTAATCGAACGGTAAAACCGTTAAAACAAATTCTACTCACTCATTTTGAACAAATGAAATGAAGAAATGAAATATAATGTGGGTAGGTACTTACTGCGTAAAATGTATACTTAACACCGAGTTATTTTAGGAAAATAACTACATTTCAGTATTTTACCACATAATTATTAACAAATTATCACTTTGTATTAACTAATTATGCAACACGACGCAAGCTGCTAGGACTGCGGCGATGTTACTTCGACGAAACTTAAAACGCCAATGATAAAAAATGGCGCGCGATATTTTCACAAAGCGCGAATGCAGAGGTGGCGCCACCTAGGACTTCCGGTTAGAAGGCATTAAAAGTACGAAAACGCTGGTACTTTCGACGGAAACGGAAATGCACTCTCATATATATAGCTTCCAGTTACGGTCAAGTTATTTAATATATTTGAAAGTGGATATTTAATTGATGGTCTAATTCTAATGGATGACCACCATTATGATTAAATATAGAAACTGAAATTATTACGGGAATTACGCGGGCGCACTCGCTTTGATGAAGACCGCCGAATGCGGTAGAAGCTATAGTCGGAATAATCGACTAAATCGTACGTGAGTAATTCCCGTTTTATAAATCACTAGCTGCGCCCCGCGGTTTCACCCGCGGTTAAAAAATATCCTATGTGCTATTCTAGACTATGATCTATCTCTGTGCCAAATTTCATTCAGATCTGTTCAGCCGTTCTGGCGTGAAACAGTAACAAACATACATCCATCCATCCATCCATCCATTCTTACAAACTTTCGCGTTTATAATAATGGATGGATGACCACCACTTTAAGTAGGTTACTCACTGTAAGATTTATAGTAGAAAATATATACCAAATTGTAGGAAGTTATACCTTTTACAAGGTTAACCTTATTACACATTACATAGAGGTCGCCTGGTAAAAAAATCATAGATAAGCTTCTTCGGTTCAACCTTTTTGATATGATAAGGGATGGATAATGTGGATATGGGTAAACGAGGCCAGAAGTTTCTTTCAATCTTGAAAATGAAATGAAATATTTCTTGAGATTTGATAGGATATTGGCTAAACACAGGGGGTAGGGTAAACTTCATCATTACGGGCCATCGTTGCCAATAGCAACGAACGATCGAGACGAAGCCGGAAATGGAATGTTTACCCGCCAGCCTGGAACCAGATATTGAATCTCGGATTACGAGTTTTCATACAAATGTTGCTTTATCAGAATCAGAAACAGAACGTAAAAAGGTAAAAATGTTTTTTTAAGTTTTATAATGAACTTAATAAAGCACTTACGCTATGAAACAGAACTAGAATCGTTTTTGTACTGTGTGTCACAAATATATTAAAATTAAATTATAGAAGGCAGGAGTAGGACTTTAGGCAGGAGGAACAGTGATAATTTTTATTGGGAATAATGATATCTCTTAAAAGATAAGTATGTAAAATTGATTGAAATGAATAACCGTAACGTATGTAAAGTCTACCAGAAAATACAATAGCGTAAATCACACTTTGGTCACGCAGCGTAAATATTTCTAGACTTATCGATCGGTTTCTCAAATTGAATAATATAATAAAACATGAAAATGACTTTGAAAAAAGGATTGTATGGCTGTGTTAGCTCGACTTGGGCGCCCCAGATACTAAGACCTACATCATTAGCTTAGACTCTAAGGCTTAGACGCTTAGACCAATGTTTTCTGTCTGTGAAGAAATGATAGGTACGTATTACATAAAGACTTATCTATGGATTCAACGTAAGCTAATTGTATAGTCAGTGTATGTCATGTGTATAGTCGGTGTGTTCCCCAAAGAATGTTCATTATGCAAATAAAAACGCCTACGAATTTTTCGACCAAGATTTGTTGCAACTACATTGCTAGTATCTTTTTGATTTCACGACTCCTTCAATATTATTAATCGCAATGCTGATTTTCTTATTGCTTAACTAGCTGCGCCTCGCGGTTTCACCAGCAGTTAAAAAGTATCCTATGTGCTATTCTAGACTATAATATATCTCTGTGCAAAATTTCATCCAGATCTGTTCAGCCGTTCTGGCGTGAAAGAATAACAAAACATATTATCCATCCATCCATCCATCCATTCTTACAAACTTTCGCGTTTATAATATTAGTAGGATAGGATATGATAAAATTCTATAAAGATTGAGTTACCATTATATGTATACGCATGCAAAACACATGTTGATTTGTTTTTGTACATTAGGACACCTTTGCTTTACCAATGTAACGTAAGCACTACTGTGATTAGAAAATAAAACCAGCTCCTGCTTACGCAGAATCTTAATCTGATTTTTATTTTTTATTTTTATGTACAATAAGTCGGCGTTTGACCACCAATTCGCCTGATGTTAAGCGACGTTGTGGTCTAAGATGGAGCACGACGACCTATAAGGCACTTTTTCACTCTAGCCTTGAAGTTTTGTAGAGTGAAGAAGTACAAAGACGGCAGTTGAGTGAGGCGCTACAAGTGCGCTACTGCTCAGACCCGTCTTCGGAACTAATAACTGTATATTCCTAAAATCTCCTCATTTGCTTTTATTATAAAATTAATAAACCTCTTACATCCCACATGATCTATTTGCAAAGCTTCCGCGAGATAAGCTTCAAAGCGAAATCTGGCAATTTCATCTTCCATCTGATTACCTATTGCTCATACCGCTCGGTCGGATTCTTGAGTCGCGGTGGAATGCTTCACTTGATTAATTTGTCTTAGCTTCCTTGAGGAGTTTTAATTACAGTGTTAAGTGCGACTGTTGGAGACGGTCTTAGTTCAGTGCTTTACACACTTGTGTATACCTTTTCTTACGGATTTACAAATTTGAAAACAATGGATCATTTTTGACTGCCTCAGTGGCTCAGTAGATAGTGAACCTGCCTTCCGAGCGTGGGGGCGTGGGTCTCACCTAGGGCAAAAATTTATGTGATGAACATTTGTGTTTGTTCTATGTCTGGGTGTTAATATCTATTTAAGTATGTATTTAAAAATATGTAAGTATGTATATCAGTCTCTGGCAGCCATAGTACAAGCTTTGCTTAGTTTGGGGTCAGGCGACCGTGTGTGGAAGTGTCCCGAATTTATTTATTATTTATTTATTACGTTGCCTATGCTTGTTAATTTTGTAAGTAATCACTCTGTAAGACACGACTTTTGCAATGGCTTTACGTACTTTTTGTTTTGAATCTGCTGGCTTATAAAAGTTACAGCCAGCAGTGGAATGAAGCAGCCGGGGATGAAGTTTAGTAAGTATTTATAATTTGTATTCAGCTTTGAAACAGCTGTGTACAAAAAGAGTTTTCATATTAATTAATACAAAACCATACCATAACATTGAACAGATATGTACTCGTATCAAGTATTCGTTTTAGCAGTTAAATGCGAGTATATATAGGTAGATTTATCTAAGCACAACTCATTTTAGTTTACTCCCAAAATTCCTAATTCCATAGTTCTCAGCTTAGACCACAACTACGTCGCTCTATTTTGATAGATGAGTCTAATTACCAATTTAGTAGGATCCTCTCAATCAAATCACTTGAGCCTACTCGATGCTCCAACGTTGTATCGATTGCACCGATTTGTAAACTTCACTCGATTGGCAACAAGTCCGGATTGATAGTATCAATAAATAAACTTTGACAGTAGCAGTTGCAGGCTATTTTGCGTATCGATGTACTTCTATTCAAATGAATTACAAAATATTACACTGAATCGATTTAAACAGATGCCATCAAAAGTTAAGGCATCAAAAAACCTACTTATTGTCAAGCAAAAATACTTACTGCGCAAATGTACAACAACGTAATAAATAATCTTTTAAAAATTCGGACCACTAATAAAATTGATGCGCATTCAGTATCTTGATGTAGCTAATTATTATTTTCTTTTAAAATGTAATCCATTAAAGTACGAGTAAGATTGCCAAAATGCATCAAAAACTGATTGCGTCATATAGACGTCTGGCTACGCAAAATTGATATTGCGCCAAGATTAAACAACTTGAATGCGAAAAATGCTGCATTGCATGGGGTGACCTTGCTTAAGACATTTGGCAGACCCCTCACTGCGTCGGTGACTCATGTCTTTGAGGAGAAGTGGAACTTTCGTGACGCACTTTAAAGCTTATTGCGGATTCGTATAGACTTTAGACAACATTTTAAAGTTGTCTTAAGAGCTCGATCCCGTCATTGATTTTGACTCTGATTCGTGGATTTTCCAAATTTTAGAATTTGAAAAATAACATTAGTACTTTTTATTTTGAAGAAGACCGTTTTTTAAGGTTTCCCTCATTTTCTCTCTCGTTGAAAACGGAGCTTTGATTTTGATAAGCCTTTGATAAGCCTTTTAAACTTTAGACAAAAACAGAGACAACTAATAATACGCTAGAGTTCTAGAATGTCTTGTAAAAGTTCTTGGTGAATGTGGGGTGACCATGACATTGGGCATTTTGGCAACCCTCTCCCCAAGCTAGTCGATACTGCGTCGGTGACTCACCAGGGGTGTAATTAGGGCACTTTATGACGCAGTTGGCAAGGAATGAATGCAAGACTGTCTCGAGTACTATCCTAGAGTAAGTATTTTTTTATTGTAGTTGCGGAATGTTTTTTTTTAAACGATTAAGTATCGAAATTGAGAGGGTAAAGAAGTATAACTTACACTATTTACATATCAACATGGAAATAATATTATCATTATCAGCCATGATGAGCTTGTCATGAAATCTTCTGAGATTTTAAAGCTCTTTTAAAGAATCTTACATTGTGGATTCGTCATAAGGATTCTAAATGGATTTTAAACGAAATATAAATCAGAAATGAGCCCCGAAAAAAAATATGAGCCCTGAAAATAAGTATGTAGGTTTTATTACCCTACATTTTTTTATTATTGATTCTTACACCTGAATTTCATTAGGGTTGGTACAAAAAGAAAGTGTAGTTACCCTGATAAAAGAAAACCGTATTTCCTACTTAGTGATGTTTTTAATTGTGAATTTTGTTTGTATGGCTGTGTGTTTGTTTTATTTGTTACTTCTTTAAGCTCAAATGAATGATCGCATTTTCTTAAAATTTGGCATGGATGTAGAGTATACCCTGGATTAACACATTGCCTACTTTTTAACCGCAGGCCACAGTTAGTAATATATTTTTCATGTGACGAAAACGGGAGAGTAATTTGACTATTCCGAGGACCGCCACACAGGCGCGCCGCCGCGGCGCCGACCTCTATTCCCGTTATTAGAGACCCGTGTTGTTTGGGACTGTTTACGGCCAAAGCATGTTTTGTTTGTATGAGTTATTGGACAAATATAAACATACAAACATGCGTACAAATGCTGATTTGTTCCGGTAGACGTAAAGCTCTCACACCCACATTGCTTGGTAATCCAGTATGGATAGTGTGTGTGTATCCATACTAATATAAGGTTTAAGGTTTAAAGACATTTATTCTCAATAAAGACATTACATATCACTCACTTGAGAACAATACTAAACATCAACAAAATTACAATGTCATCGTATCTAGCAAGGCTACCTCCCAACGTATTCATTTGCTTAGAAGACTGTGATCGGCTATCAGGTATTGAGCAAGTTGTTTTTTGAATACGTTGAAAGAATTCACATTTTTTATACGTGAGGGTATCTTATTATAAAGTTGTGTATATATAATATTATAAAATCGAAAGTAGCTCTGTCTGTCTGTCTGTTTATATCTCTCATCAGCTTTATCACGGCTGATCGGATCTTGATGAAATTTGATAATTGGTTACAGTATTTCATGAGGAAGGTTTTTGGACACTATTTTCTGAACGCTAACGAAGTCGCTTAGAGCAGCTAGTGTCGTTTGTTCATAAATAATAGACTTTATCATCGTGAACTACCTGCGTCCAGCGATGTTACCCGTAGTCAAAAAGTAGGCTATGTGTTAATTCAGGTCATAAGTTACCCCTATACCAAATTTCATTCAAATCCCGCCATCCGTTTGAGCGTGGAGAAGTAACCAACACACACACACACAGGCAGTATATGTATAAGTAGTAAATGTAATTTGTTTGTTTGCTGTACAGAAGTACCTATAGCCTACCTACCTTATATTTTACAAGCAGACCGATTTTTTTAAAATTTACCTTCTTAACATTAACTTATTTCGTCATTACCCATTTTGCTATTTCTGCTGTGGATAACAAATAGTTAGATAAACTATTTGTTGTCCACAGCAGAAATAGCAGTATCTCTCAGTAAACTCTATTATTCCTAAGAAATAAACAATTCCAATCAATGAGGTATCTTTTTTCACGATTGAAATTCACTCTCACAGTATAAACAAGTCACCTGTCGGCGGCGCGCCCTGAAAAAGGCACGTCTCGTCTCGTCAGCTGTTTGAAGACCCTTTAGTTAGTTAGCTAAGCCTCTGGGTTAAACAATACCCAAATAGTAGTCGTAGATATATATAATATTTCTGGGCTAGTTAGTATAGTAGTTGTAGAGGTGGGTCATTAACGGTTTCTCCGTCAATGTAATTTAACAGCTTCATGTCAATGGTCAACAGGTTGAAAAAACAGTTAATTTAATTATTAGCTTTTTCTTTAATGCTTCCTTAATGACATATGAATAAGGTTAAAAATTGTAAGGACCATAGCATTGTTGATACACGATCCCTATTGCTCATGTTAAAAGTACACATTTTGCGTAAATATTTGTAACGAGTTGTCTCTCGCTTGCTTAGTGGAGTGAGCGAGAGTACTTGGGAGTACTCGGGACTCGGGAGTATTCGTAAGTGTTCTTAGGTATGTCGCGCAACACCAACGCAACAGCTTTGCATTTTACATTGAGCGTAGACACCATTGATCAAATATTAGGTTTTGGATTTCAACTGGTTTACGTATTGACAAAAAGCTGCTTCTTCATTGACGGATAAAAAGCTGTTATAAAAAACAGTTTGTTGAATCAACGACCACCTCTAAGTAGTTGTACACCTATATTTTCAGTAAAGTGTTTCTCAAGATAGATAGATTTTTAATAGCAATGATAGCCTAGTTGGAGAAGGCCTCTCAAGCTAGGGGGAGCGGGTTCGAACCCAGCCGACGGCACGCACCAATTTGTTCATTGTGTGACCATATGTGCGTATTGTATGTCATCTGCTACATGACTGGAGCCCGGTGTACGGCGCAGGCTCGCCCCCGTCACATTTGGGACTGAATATGGTCCAGCGAAGTGTGGGTGTTGTATTACACCTCCGCCAGCCCCTCGAGGAAAAGGCGTGACGATATGTTATGTAATGTTATGTTTCTCAAGATTTCTGCGCTCTTACCTACATATTTCGTTTTAACATTATAGTTAAACAAATTTTTGTTCTTAGTGTGTACCCTAAATATCCTTTTCTGTACCCCTGTTACTGTCCAGGTATGCAAAATTTCATAATGATCGGTTGAGTAGCTAAGGCGCGAAAGCGTAGCAAACAAACGAAGCAAACTCATTTTATAGCAAAAGCAAAAGCATTTATAACATTAGTTTCACGCGGTTTCACCCGCGCTTAAAAAGTATCTTATGTGGTATTCTAGACTATAATCTGTTTCTGTGCCAAATTTCATCCAGATCTGTTCAGCCGTTCTGGCGTGAAAGAGTAACAAACATCCATCCATCCATCCAAACTTTCGCGTTTATAATATTAGTAGGAGTAGGATAGTCCTCTTTTTAATTCTGAAAATGTAGCACAATTTCATATTTAGTAATGTACCTACTGACATCCTTATTAAGTTAAGTTCAATATAAAATCTTAAAAACATTTTTACATGCATAAAGCTATAACTAAATTCTAATCTAAAAGCCCGTTGGCAGAGGTAAAAATGTACTTACTTATTTCCCCGCCATATACAAAGCATGATAAGTTCAGCGCCAAAATACGTTTACTATTTTTATTATTTTCCCGGTGTATTTTTATATTCTCCCCGTTCCGAAATTCGCAGGTATCCGAGCGCAACGAATGGGACTGTCAGCATTTTGCCAAATACGTATATACTCGTATGTATACGTATACCTATATAGTAGTTTCTCTGATAGAATTTTACTGGCACTGTTTTTACACCTCTGTCAATATTTGCTTCGGGAAATGGAGCGAAATATCGCAGATCTGTTGCAGGTTTTATAACCTGATAGTTTATAGTATTTTACGTTCAATGAAAAAGAAAATGCGATAACATGCGCTAACACAGATATATACCTTGCTAAATTAATATCTGAACTACTATGACTATTGATAAAGTGTTTGATATGAGTGAAAAGATGGCAATGCCTTTCATTAAAAAACAATTTATTTTATTAAGTAACTTGTTTTATTACATAATACATACATACATACAATTACATAATATTTTTTGATACGGGAATTAAACTCGTTTGGTTAATGCGGTTGAAACTATAATATGGAATAACTGACATAATAAAAATAATAAAAATTGCTTATCATGTATAGAATCAGGGTAATTTTGTTTTATTATGTTTTGTTTTATCTATACTTCTATACAAGTTTACTATATAGTAAACTAGCTGTCACCCCGCGACTTCGTTCGCGTTTATTATTTATATATATATATATGTGAGCTATCCTATCTGTTAAGTTAGATCAAACTGCACACGGTGTGCAAATTTGATTGAAATCGGATAAGCAGTTTAGGAGTCTATAGCGGACAAACAACGTGACACGTAATTTATATATATTAAGATAGTCTGTACACAGTATAAAATAAAGCCACTTTCCTCGTCTGTCTGTCTGTTTATCCGCTAACTCTATCTATACCACGCAACGAATTTTATCGCGGTTTTTATTATCATCAGTTAGAATTTTTTTTACGTAAGGTTTACAGGTACCGTGCGAAGCCGGGGCGGGTCGCTAGTACTATTATAAAGAAGTAAAGTTTATATATTTGTAGAGAATATTCGCTAGAACTAGTGATTCGATTTTAATAACTATTTCAATAATAGAAAGCTATAATAATCACTGAGTATCACAGGCTTAGTACACGAGGAAAGGTGCGGCCAGATGAGATAGTTAGTCATAAACTACAATGAAGGGTACAATTTTATTACTATGAAGTACATTATGAGTTGCAATTCGTAAACAAAATCAAAAACCATCATAAGGCTTACTGTCCATCCAAAGGTTATCTGGAAGTAATCGCTTTATGCGATAAGGTCGCCCTTGTACTGCCGAAAAATGAATTGTAGTTTTAAGGATTTTCATGTAGTCTTTTGGTCTGCAATAAAGTTATATTATATTGTACTAGCTTCTGCCCGCGGCTTCGCCCGCGTGGCTTACAAGAAATGAATGACGTTTTTATCTTCAGAAATAAATATTATAAGCGATCTTTCTTTTTATAATCCCTCTTTCAGGCCCCAACTACCTACTTACATACACTTTTTATACACATTGTACCTACTATGCGTAGCACCTAAGAATGATAACAGCGTCGTTTGTTGTTGGTAACTTTCTCAGCAAAGTTCTCAGAGTTAAAAGAAGCCCTATGACTCTGTCGGTGGATGATGATGATGATGATTTTGGAAAAACTGTGATAAACGTGTCTCATAATTTTAATTGAAGAGTATTTGTACCGATTTTTGAGTCAATCGACATAGAGAATAAAAAGTTTCATAGAAAATTGAACCCCCCATTTCCCACCCTTAGAGGTGGAATTTCAAAAAACCCTTTCTTAGTGGATGCCTACACTATACAAAGAACATGTCCTCCAAATTTCATGTTTCTAGGACCAGCGGTTTAGGCTGTGCGTTGATTTATCAGTCAGTCAGTCAGTCAGTCAGGACTTTGAATTTTATATTTATAGATTGTATTGTAAGGCTCACGCGAACACTTCGCATTGGCAAAAGGTTTTTTAGATAGAAATAGTGATTTCTAATAGTTGATAAATAGCTTTTAATAAATTCGACAAGCGCGTTTGTATGGAAATTCCAGAGCACCGAGGGACCCATAAGCTTTTCTGCTTCCGGTATAAAAAGCCGAGCCTTAATCTAAGTTATCCAATCCCTTTTCTAGTTACGTCCATACCCATGACCCTCGACGAGAGGGCCTCTCTGAGGCCTCTCAAAGCTCTAAGCATCATTACCTCTATATATTTGTAGAAAGGCTCGCTGTAATGAAACTACTCATTAGAAGAGCGCCCGGAAAATAAATATGGTACTTTATGAATAGTTGGGAGAGGTTGGGTTTTTATGTTAGTGTTGGTCTTTCTGGAAAATTCAACAGGTTAGGTTTTTTTTGTGCTAAATAGCGTAATAATAAATTTGTAATAAATGTGACGCGTGGTATCGAAATAATCGTCAAAAGTGACAAACTGTGTGTGTTCCGGTATGCGTTTATGTATTCTAAGATCTATAGAATGAACTGTAAGAATGACCCTCTCCAATTTGTTTATGCAATGCGGTGT
Organism: Peribatodes rhomboidaria; assembly: GCA_911728515.1. NCBI lineage: Eukaryota > Metazoa > Arthropoda > Insecta > Lepidoptera > Geometridae > Peribatodes > Peribatodes rhomboidaria. The sequence goes on along the minus strand of OU452178.1, from coordinate 5,923,605 downwards.
GTTTTATCAACTTCATCAGCTTGTTGTAAAAATATATTGAGAGTGGGTTTGCCTTAGAAATTCCTATCCAGACTCTAGGTATTTAATTAAAATTACAAAACAGACGAGGGACGGTCATTTTTCCACGGGTCTCTTAATAAAAATAGCTTCCGCTTGCAGAATTAGAAAAATTACACTGAGAGTAAATATTCTAAGCTTGCAAAGAAGCATGAAAACGTCAGTTTGACTTTTTTCAATTCCAACTTAGAGTTTGGGATGTCGTATAAACAAACGTACGTCTGATAATTTTAGCTCTCGTTCTTCTCTCAGTTTTAAAATATTTTCCTTAATATTCAAAGTCCCGGTTCAAAGTATAGCATACATTTCAAAGTCAAAGTCAAAATGTTTTTATTCAATTTAGGTATCAAAGATACACTTATGAACGTCAAAGTTATTTAAATAGACTCGACCGCCTTGTTCGGATAAAAAGCCTCTACTCAGAAGAACAGGCAAGAAACTGAGGGGCATTATTTTTTCAAATAATAAATAAATTAGTCTCACAAATTTTGGCTTACAACTAGGTAATATCTATAAATATTAGTGGCTACTTGGCGGAAGTGGAAGGCTCCAGACATCTTTATCTTCTAAATAATTCTTAACCTTATAATATCCTCTTTTCATTAATGTAGTTTTTACATGTGATTTGAATTTTCCCTCGGTGAGCCCTGTTATATTTTTCGGGATTTTATTGTAAAAACTAACGCAGTTGCCTAAAAATGACTTTCTTGACTTAGTCAGTCTAAATCTCTGTACAGCTATCCTATCCTTATTTCTAGTGTTATAATTGTGATAGTCACTGTTCAATTTAAATTTATGTAGATTTTTGCGAACGTGCATAATATTTTCAAAGATATATAAAGAAGGTAAAGTTAAAATATTTATTTCTTTAAATAAATCTCTCAATGATTCACGGGGACCCATTCCGTAGATAGCGCGGACCGCTCGCTTTTGCAAAATAAAAATGGCCTCCACTTCAGCAGCTGATCCCCACAGCAAAATGCCATATGACATTATGCTGTGGAAGTAAGCAAAGTAAACCATCCGAGCTGTAGCTATATCCGTCAGTTGCCTAATCTTGCGAACCGCATAAGCAGCAGAACTAAGTCTCCCAGACAGAGCACTAATATGTGGACCCCATTGCAGTTTGGAATCAATGCTTATACCCAGGAACACCGTCGCCTTGTCTATGTTAAGTTTATCGCCCTCAAGCATTACGTTTGGTTCTATATATCTAACATTAGGCATGGAAAACTTTAAACACTTAGTTTTTTTTGCATTTAGTAACAAATTGTTCGCAGCGAACCATCTCGAAATAATAGTCAGTACGTTGTTCACATGCACAAGTTCACTATCTTTCCTATCTGTTCTAAAAATAAGAGATGTATCATCAGCAAATAGAACTATGTCTGTAAGGTCCTTAACCATATACGGCAAATCATTTATATACGCCAAAAATAAGAACGGGCCTAAGATAGAACCTTGTGGTACTCCCATTGTAACTAAAGATCCGGAAGATGTGACGCCATTAATTCCCAATTTTTGTTGTCTATCAGTTAAATATGACTCGACAAGATCTAGAGCGATTCCACGAATTCCGTAGTGGTGTAATTTACGGATCAAGGTGCGGTGTTCTACACAATCAAACGCTTTGGAAAGATCACAAAAGACACCGATGGCATCCTGTGAACTCTCCCAAGCTTCCATCACATGCGTAACTAATCGAACTCCCGCATCTGTTGTTGATCTACTTTTCGTGAAACCGAACTGATTTTCGTTTAATATACTGTGTATGTTAAAGTGACACAACAGTTGATTAAGTATAATCTTTTCAAATATTTTACTCAAAGCCGGAAGCACAGAGATGGGTCTGTAATTCGAGGGATCTGACTTACTACCCGATTTGAAGATAGGGGTAATTTTGCTGTTTTTCATTAAATCGGGAAATGTGCCTCTGTCAATACACATGTTAAATATGACCATGAGGTGTGGTGCAATAGTTTCTATTAAAGACTCTAACACTTTTACTGATAATCCCCATAAATCTTCACTAGATTTAACTCTTAAGCTTTTGAAAGTTTTGATAATTTCAGAGATGGAAGTGTATCTGAACCGAAAGTCTGGTATATCCCGCGAGAAGTGTTCTTTTAGAAAAGCACCTGCATCATCTGGAGACGAGTTAAGCGTTTTGGTGGCATCAAAGGGTATGCTAGAGAAGAAATGTTCAAAAGAGTTGGCTACCGATTTTGCATCAGAAACCGGCTGATTCTCAACTACCAGCGTAAATTCTGAATCCCTCGACTTACTTTTTCCCGTCTCTGTGTTGATGGTCTTCCAGACAGCTTTTATTTTATTATCGGATTTTTGAATTTTATCTTTTATAAACAAAGCTTTAGCGCGAATGCAAACCGACTTAAAAGTTTTCGAGTATTTTCTAACATAGTCATGAAAATCCTTACTAGATGTCAGAGATTTCTTGTTATATAAATCATACATAACATCTCTACTTTTTCGTATACCTCTGGTCGCCCAGTCACTAAACTGTATTTTTTGGTTGAATTGAATCTTCTTCTTTGGACAAATTTCATTAAATTCATTGCTAACTATTTTAAATAATTTTTCATAACTGTCATTAGGGTTATTGACAGAAAAATCAGTTAAAATAAGTTTCGACTCTATGCAATTATTTAGTCGTTTTAACCTACCTTTCGTTAATGGTCTACACTCAACTAAAGATGGTTTCTTTATTTTATCAATTTCAAATTTAATTGCAAGGCCCTTGTGATCTGACCTGACTCCGTTAAAAAGTGATAAATCTTTTGTTTTACAACTTGAGAAAATATTGTCTATGCAAGTAGATGAGGTCTCCGTTACTCTAGTTGGCTCGCAGAAAAGATAGTTTAAATTAAATGCTTTAAATAAAGAAATTAGATTAATTTTATCCGTAGAATTGACTAAAATATCTATATTGAAGTCTCCGCAAACCAAAATAGATCTATTTGATTTAGAAAGTTTCTTTAGTACGCACTCCATTGTTGACATAAAATGATTGAAGTTAGATGCTGGTGGTCGATAAACACATAATATTATGTGCCTGTCCATTTCCGCACAAGCAATTTCACAGACACGTTCAACAGAATAGCCCCTTATGTCAGAGCGTTCCTTATATTTCATGTTATTTTTAAAAAGAATAATACAGCCTCCTCCTTCAGCGGATACTCTGTTAAACGCACTGGCCACCTGAAAATTTGTAACATTAAATAGCATTTTATTTGATTTTAACCAAGTTTCAGTGAAACATAAAATATCAAAATTATACTTATCTAATAAAAGTTCTATTTCTAAAATTTTGCCAGAGAAGCGGTTTATGTTTTGATAAAAAAGTGAAATGTCCACACACTTCTCTGTTGTCTCACTTAAAAGTTTAAACTATTGGTCACAGTTATGTTATTAGTACATTTACTAAAAACTGTGACCTTATCTTTGTACTTCGTTATATTTCCTATAACTGAATCAATATTGTAGGCTAACAATGTAGCAATCAAGTGTCTGCATTTCTTAGGACAATACATGCTGTCCTGTGTTAACTTAAAATTATAAATAAATTGATTACTATCAAAAAATAGCAGCTTATCATTATGACGGGAAACTATGTTAAACATTAATGCATTCAAAGAATGGATGTGGTTATTTTGACTTCTAGTCAAAGAGTCTGAGTATGGAAATGCACATAACATTACTTTGAATGCATTTAATTTCAACAGACAAGTTATTCTTGCAATCACTTCTTTCCTGTCTGTACCTAAACTTTGCCCCAGGTAAACCACAACAATTGTACTACTATCTATTTTACAGCTTAATATTTTCTTTTCAATTCAAGCTTAATAATTTCTCGGCTTTTATACAAATTTTAATTATGATCTTGTTCTTAAGATGCAGCGCCGCAGTCTTGTATAATTATGAAACTCAGTAATCACACTTTACACTAATATTATGAGTGGGAAAGTTTGGAAGATTTTTGTTGCTCAGTCTCGCCAACCAGTACGACTGAACGGATCTAGACGAAATTTGACGCAGAGAAAGATTACAGTCTGGAATAGAACATAGGCTACTTTTCACCACGAGTAACATCATGGGCGCAGCTAGTCCATTCACGAAAACTGATTTGTGAGAAATGTAATGATGGATAGATGCATAGATAAACTCTTTATTGTTCACACCACAAATAACAAAACAACAAGAGAAAAATTATAATAAAACTGTTATATTGTTGTAATGTCTGTTAAGCAAAAGTTGAACAGACATCTAGAGTTCTAGTGAGAAAAAAGAAAGCGAGAAAGACCTGATTAGTGCAATACGAGCCTTCCGCCCCATTAGCTCGAGAACGAACCAGATAGAATCCACTCTTATTTGTCATTCATTTGCGCTCTTTTTGCTCATTACCTTTTTATTCCGAAGAGCGAGCCTTTTTTATCCCTAGAGCGAAATCTCCACTAATGGAATTTTATATTTACGAGCGAAGTTTTGATCGTGTAGAAGGAATCTCGACGGAGATTAGTTTGCTGGTTAATTATAACCAGTGTTTTGGTTTAGATAAGAAGAGAGAGAGTGATATTTTAAACAGAAATTAGGTGCGTGGATGTTAGAAAAACTTCTAAAAAAGGTTTGGTAAAATTACCTTCACAAAAAATTTATAAAATTAAAAATATAAGTGAAAACCTAGATAGTAAACGAAGTATAAAGGATTAAAACCTTGAGCAGGTAAGTATAAAATTATAATTTAAGTGAGTGTTAAGTATTCTGTAATATTTTTACTTAAACATACTTATCGTTACGCCTTTCCCCTTAGGGGGCTGGCAGAGGTGTAATACGACACCCACACTTCGCCAGGCGATATTCAGTCCCAAATGTGACAGGGGGCGAGCCTGTCGCCATACACCAGGCTCCAGTCATGTAGCAGATAACATACAATACGCACATATGCTCACAAATAAACAAATTGGTGCGTGCCGTCGGCTGGGTTTGAACCCGCTCCCTCTGGCTTGAGAGGCGGGCTTTCACCCGACTAGGCTGCCATCGCTTTTTTACAATATTATTACTTACCATCGAAACATTTTTTTTATTATCACCCAGAACAAAACTAATGTTTTTCAGGTGGATGTAAGCAGATAAATACATCAGACTGGAAACTTAAAAAAAAAAATAACAAAAAAAACCTACCTATTGTTAATTTTTTAAACCTCTTTCATCTTAGAAATCTTAGACATCTGTAGGCAATCTTAGAGGGTGAAATATGAATTCGTCTTTGTATCCGAAGTTTTAGGTTATATTTTTGTTCATCGCATTACTCGTTTTAATAATGTTCTTGTAATGTTGAGCCACATTTTCTTGTTTAGTTTATCCCGTGAACTAAATTAAAGATCCCGCGGGCCTCGTTAATACCTCTATTAAGACTCGTCTGCCCATTCCGGCTCCTGTACAAACTGTACGGACTCGCCTTATGGCCATCTTACTATGTTACAAAGAATACTTCAGTAGCTTTGTTATTTAATTATTACATGCTATGAAACTAAATGTTTGTGCATTCCCTAACTACTTTTTTCTAAATCCAATGAGGAATTTATTTTAATTAGTCTTAATTTTTATTTCGATAAATTTAACTTATCTTTGCTCACACCAGAAATTACAAAACATAAAAGAATTTCGCTTAACAAGTAACATTATTATAAGTTCCTGTCCATCCAAAGGTTACCTGGAAGAAATCGCTTTAGGCGATAAGGTCGCCCTTGTAATTACTGCCGAAAGATGTATTTTAGTTTTTAAGATTTTCATGTAGTTTTTTGGTGTACAATAAAGTTATATTGTATTGTATTATTACAGAAAAATATAAAACCCGACTGCAAATACATTATAGTCTGACACTATGGATATATCTAATTAAAAATATGTTGTACCTACCCTATGTCACTTTCACTATCAAGACGATTCACATGACACCTCACATGGCCAAATCCGCACCAAGCTGTTTAGGTTGTAGGCCGTGTCAAAGAAACCGCATGCATACCTATATAGATACATACATACATACACTCGAAAAACACAACCCTCCTTCTTGCGCAGTTGACAAAAATACTATAAGTACCTATCTAGTGTAACAAATGGCAGCAGTAAGAGGCAGGCTACCTACTGTTCTGGCCAATCTTAGGATGATGAAGACATACGAAAAAGTATACGAGGCGAGACGCGTACGCTATAAATTTAGCAGGTCTCAATAGCATCTAATACTCGAACTAATACTCGACTGCCTCGGTGGCACAGTTGGTAGTGAACCTGCCTTCTGAGCTTGAGGGCGTGGGTTCGATTCCCACCTGGGACAAACATTTATGTGGTGAACATTTGTGTTTGTTCTATGTCTGGGTGTTATTATCTATTTAAGTATGTATTTAAATATATCTAAGTATGTATATCAGTCTCTGGCAGCCATAGTACAAGCATTGCTTAGTTTGGGGTCAGGCGACCGTGTGTGACAATGTAAAAAAAAAAATCTTCTTAGCATCCACATGATAGCTACAGTTTCCACTGAAAGAAATATTTTGCATTTTGCTGGTGAACTTGAACATCAGGTTCTCATTTCAGTCATAGGTGGACAGAAATACTTTGGGCAAGCATGCTCTGTCGTACCGAATAATTGTATCAATTGAAGAAATCACTTAGTACCTTGTCTAGCCATAAGTTCTGTTATAAATGAAAATGTATTTATTTTTTTATACAGTAATGTATTAATGTTAGTAAAGGTTATATGTGCACATGTATTGAAGTCTTAACAAAAATATAACTATTATTTTATTCAAAATGACCACCTTTGGCCTTGATACAGGCCTTCAGTCGGTCTGGCCAAGAATCTATGGATTTACGGACTGTTTCCATGGGAAATTTAGCCACTGCTTGCCTCAAAGACTTCTTAAGTGACTCTATTTCTCACGATAAGATTTTTTGTTTCTTCATTGGCTTTCGGCGAATTCTGGCTTTAACAGATTTAACAGCCTTAGTAGTTCTCATCGCATGCGGCCGCCCCGATCTTTTATGGTCTTCAACAGAGGAAATGTCGGTATATCTGTCGATACTACGATATACGAACATACGGCTGATACCAAGATTTTGGATAGTCTTGAAAATGACCGACGGTTCCATACCCACTTTGTGCAACGCAATCACTGCAATCCTGTTTTCTTTAACATCCCATTCCATGTAGTAAATTTAATAATAATCACAAAAAATAAATGTGAAATGGCGGGAAATTGATTGTAGTTTTCGACATAATAAACGCATTCCAAATTTAAATGCAGAAAAAAAATAAACGAAGGAGTTTGTATTGTAACAATATTTATGGCCAGACTAGTTAGTTAGTAAAGCTAAAGCGTCATTGGTTAGCATTGACTGCAGAAACAGGTTAGCTGAGCAATGTTAGTAAATCTACATATATCCTACCAATTGTTTTATTTCGTGAACATATTATGTACGAATTGTATGTCATCTGCTACATGACTGGAGCCCGGTGTATGAAGACAGGCTCACCCACTGTTACATTTGGGACTGAATATCGTCCGGCAAAGTGTGTGTTACACCTCTGCCAGCCTCTTCGGCGTAAGGCATGACGCGATATGTATGCTTTATCCTAATCCTAACTAATATTTTGAATACGAAAGTGAGTTTGTTCGTTTATTTGTTTCTTTGCTACGTTTCACTATTTAACTATCACATACACTATACACATAACTATTATATTATCCACCCTAGTCATGCCTATAAAAGTGAACGTACTAAATAGTTAATGTAGGTACTTTTCCCCATCGTAAATGCCCGTTTGAACGCTCGCTTAACTGATTTTAATGTGTTTGCGAACCCATACCGTAGATTCCCATACCTACTGTGACAGCCTTGACCCAAAAAACGGCTAACCCTGCCTGACTAATGCCATTTTTCGGTTTCCTCACGCTTTCCTAACCTGTAATAAAGAACTTCTAAAACTCACGGAGAGCGTTGCATTGAGTTTTATTGCTGGCTCAAACGGCTGGCTCAGTTTTGCCTTATTTTAACTACCGACGCAAAACCGAGGGGATGTTATAAGTTTGACGTGTCTCTCTTTCTCTCTGTGTGTGTGTGTGTTTATACAATACAATACAACACAATACATCTTTATTGCACACCAACAATACAAAGTTAAACAAACAGAAAATATTGAAATAAAATATCATTCGCCAATATAAAAAGACAAAATATCGAAGACGTTCAAGTTTATCAAGTTGCTCTTCGGTTAAGTCCAGATAGCAGGCGTCGGCGTAGTCCAATATCGGGAAGAGCAGAGATTTTACAAGCGCAGTTTTGGTAGTGATAGGCACAGTTTTGTTTATGTGTGTGTTTGTGTGTCTGCATCGTAACTTTCAAACGGATGCACCGACGTTAATTTTGTTTTTTTTTTGTTTGAAAGGTGAATTAGTCGGGAATGGTCTTAGCTGGTTTGATGAAAATCAGTGTTGATGAAAATCGGTGTCGGGGTTATTTTTTTATTTACTTATATTAAAATAAATATCATAGATACCATCTTAGACCAATAATAATAATTATTAATTAATAAATATAAGTAAATTTATAACGGTCTAAGAAGATAGATATCATCTTTATTGCATGTGTGTCATAGATTGTTAATTTATTATGGATATGATGATGATGAGGTGATGGTGATGATGAACTCCTGTCTTTCCCCATTTCAGTGAAAATATAAATAACTTGAAAAGCCACGTTCCTAATGTTTATATCATTTGCCCACACTCGTGTACGTTACCGATTTCGGTTTTCCGCCAAAACTCTATGAAATAAATGTGTTTATTATTTGAAATGACGTAATTGTACAACACGTGTGTTGAAGTGGCGTAACTGGCTGGTAGTTCTGTTTGTTATTGAAAACTAGAAAGGTAAAGTTGAGTGCTTTTCTTACTTATGGACTTATTATTTATTCTGTGCTTAGAGGAGAAAATCTTTTTGTAAACACTAATTAATTAACTAATATTGTAACACTAATTAATTAATATTGTAATTTTTCCCTACACGTGGTCCCCGGGTAGTGCTAACCGGGTAGCAAACTCTGGTGGGAGGTTTCGGCCGTGGCTAGTTACCACCCACCGGACCAAGCCATGCCGTGAAGTGACCTAGTCGT